>JAJHZJ010000526.1:8785687-10259437 GCA_023548195.1 Bettongia penicillata ogilbyi
GTATGTTTTGTAAAGCCTTTCCAACCTGGGTGCTTCTTCCCTTTCCAGTCTTCTTGTACTTCTACCTACTCTAGGATCCAGTGATACTGACCTCCTTGCTATTCCTCATACAAGGCACTCTATCTCTGAACTTCATGGATTTTTATTGGTTATTCCCCATGCCCAAGATTTTCTCCCTCTTCACTTTTGCTTCCTGACTTCCCTGGCTTCCATCAAATCTCAGCTAAAATCTCACCTTCTATAAGAAGCTTTAGTCAATCCCACTTAATGCTAGTACCTTTGCCTCTGAGATTACCTCCAGTTTACTCTAAGGTATCCTGTATGTCCAGAATTGTTTATATTTTTCACTCTCTCATTAGAACGTGACCCCCTTGAGGATAGGGACTATTTTTGCCTTTCTTTGTATCCCTAGCCACAGTTTTGGCACGCAGCAAGTTCTTTATAAATGCTTGTTGACCAAATAGGTATGTACTTTAGATAAAAGATCACATCATAAACAGACTAGAAGAACAAGGAAGAAATTACCTAAGAAATTGAGGAAGAGTTCGTGGTCAAAGGAGGGAAACAAAGGCTCCCAGGGCATAGAATAGACAATTTTGTTTACATAAAATTTAAAAAGTTGTACACAAACAAAACTAGTACATTTGAAATCAAAAGGGAAGCAAGTTAATGAAAAAAATTTTGCAGTAAATTTCTCTGATAAAGGTCCCATATCTAATATATAAAAGGAACTGATTCAAAGTTGTAATAACAAGAGCTATTCCTCAATAGATAAATGAAAGAAAAGCCATATCAAAGAATATGAACAGTTTTCAATGAAAGAAATTCAGCTTTTTAATAAGCATATGTAAAACACATTTCAAATTACTAATAATTAAATGAATATTAAAGCAAATCTAAGGTCTTACATTACATCCATCAATCAGGTTGGCAAAGAAGAAAAAAGAGAAAAAGAGAAATGCTTGAAGGGCTATGAAAAACAAATGTGCCCTGTTGGTATTGCAAGGAATTCATTGGTCCAACCATTTGGGAAAGCAATTTGGAACTCTGCCCAAAATGTCACTTAAACTATGCATACCTTTTGACTCAGCAATACCTCTACTAGGTATATGCTCCAAAGAAAACAAAGAAAGAATAAAAAGATCTATATGTACAAAAATATTTATAGCAGCTCTTTTCATAGAAGTTGATAACTAAGAGTGATAACTAAGAGTGATAACTAAGAAGTTGATAACTAAGAGGCAAAAATATAATGAAAAATATGTCCCTACCCATTGGGACATATCTAAACAAGTTTTGGTACCTGAATGTAATGGATTATTATTGTACCATGAGAGATGATAGTTTCAAAGGAAACTAGTAAGATCTTTATGAAATGATGAAGAGTGAAGGGTGTAGAGCTAAGAAAATAGTTTATACAATGAAAGCATTATAAAAACAACTTTGAAAACCTTAGAACTCTGATGAATGTCATGAGAAACCATGATTCCAAAAGACAGAAGATGAAGCCTGCTACCCACTTACTGATGTTGATGGATTTGAAATGCAAAATAAGATATTTTTGGACATGGTCAACCAGGGAATTTTTGCTTGACTATGCATATTTGTTATGAAGGCTATATTTTTCTTTTCTGTTGTTCAATTTAAGAGGAGAGAGTGGGAAAAAGAGAAAATTAGTGCTTGTTGAATAAAAAAATAAAATTTAATCTTAAATTTCAAAATAAAAAAAGAAGAGACATTAAGTAATCTGAATAAGGAAGGTACTAGAAAATGGGGGTACTAGAAAGGCCTCTTGCAATAGGTGGGATTTTAGCTGAGTCTTGCAGTAGTGCGGGGATACTGAGAAGCAAACACAAGGGAGCAGAACATTCTAGCGACAGGGAGCCGTCAGTACAAAGGCATGCAGATGGAAGATGGAATGGTATGTTCCAGGAACTGAGGAGCAGGCCAATGAATTTGGATCTTAGAGTTTGTGGAGGAGAGTAAACTCATATTTTCTAATTCTGATCTGGGGTCTAGACAAAACAAGTCTAATCTCTTTGATCATATCTTTTAAATTTTTGAAGATAGAGTACCTTACTTCTTCCTCCTCCCCTCCCGCACTTTAAATCTTCCCTTTTCCAGACTAAACACTTCCAGTTCTTTCAGATGATCCTTTAATGGCATAAAGGTAAAGCCTTTCACCATTATAGGTGCCCTTCTCCGTAGGTTCTCCAACTCACTAATGTCCTTCCTAGAGAGAACCTAAAAGAGAGATTTCATATAGATAAAGTGTAGAACTAAAGTAATTACTTTATATCTGATACCAAAAAGTATGAAAGAAATGCCTTATTCTTCCTATGATTTCTCTCCACTGGACATCACAAGGTTGATCTATTCTCTCTCTCTCATTCTGCTTGTATAAACACAGCTTGACTACATCTCCTAGGAGAGCTAGGTGAGAATGAAATGTGTGCAGGATGTGCTGGTAAAATCCTTGGCTTTATCACTGCTAGAATTAATCACCTTTTTAATGCCCCAATTCTTACTTGAAAAATTAGACATGTGGAGCTACTCAAGGGTAAAGCTGAGCTAGGCAGGTGTTTAAATGTAAGTTCTTGGTTTGGTCTTCAAAACAAACCAAAATGGTAAAGAAGCTGTATCCACAGTCCTAGCACTGACTTTGGACTGGTGAGTCCACCCAACATTCCTTGCAAGTACTGAGTGACAGTATAATGGAAAGATGATGATAGATCTGGAATCAGGAAGACCTACATTTAGACACTTATTAGCTGTGTAACTAGGCAAATAATCTGACTTCTCTCAGCCTCAATTTCCTTATGTAAAATGGTAATCATAATAGAAACTGGCAGGATTTTTGGAAGAGTTAAAAAATAATGTAAATCAAATATTATATATGCACATATTATAGAGAGAATCCCAAAGGTCTTAGTGAAATATTAAGCTGTTTAATCTATTGAAGCTTAAAATTGACTTAAGACTTTTGGGACACTGTATGTATATATTATATATATATCTATAAGTATATGTGTATACTTATGTATACTTATATATGTATATACTTATGTACATATTCATATATTGGCAATAATAATAGTTGTGAGTGGCATAAATGTTCATATATGTCAGCTATTCTTATTCTTATTGCCAACATATTAAAGATTAAAATATTGACCTTACTTTCTATAAGTAAAAACCTCTCATTCCAGTACTTCCTATATTTTAAAATCTAGTACGAAGCCTTTCATACAGAAGACAATTAATAAAGTGTTTGTTGATATATTGCTTGATTTAATACATGAGAGTATTCCCTCTACTGATAGAGATCATAATTTGTCCACACTTGCACAGTGATTCTTGCCCTTTTCTCCCCATAAATCTCTCATAAAGGATCTGCCTAGCTTACTGGAGGTCTCGTTCTAAAACTTTAAATATTTTTGTTTACTAGGGTAGCACTAATGCCATCCACCTATCATCTCTCATTCTTGCAACATGATCAGCCCACCTCCTTTTCCAATTACATATTTCCTTAATAATATATTTTATCATGCTTTTTATGCTAAGAATATTGTTGTTCATGTGCTGACTTATATTCACCAAATGTCTTTACATTGCTTTTTCCATTGAGATCATCCACCACTTCGATGTTACAGTGTTGCCACCATGAGGAGAATCCTGGACTTTAAAAAGTGAGGGATAGTGTTGGAAAATTGTTTGGGGTAATTAAAAGCAATGAACAATTTCCCGAATGCAAGCAGACCAATTGTCTCCTTTGTATTGAATTCTAGGTCTAGCTTGCTGGCCATCTGTGGATTCTATCCACAATAAATGTACTAATATACTCTTGCAATAGACTGTCCATCCTTTTGCATGTTATGATCCAAACAACAGATGTTCTTTCTTCTCCTTCCTCTTGATTTTCTTTTTTATGGAGTCTGAGGATGATTTATTTTGCGTGGTCATATATCTCATTGAGAAGCCTCCCTCTTGTACTCTGGAACGCAATAGATGAAAACAATTTCATCTATAGATGGGACATCCAAAGCACCCCCTCTCCTGTTTATATGGAATCTTTCTTCCATTTAGATTCTCTGCAGTGGACATGACAAATAACTTTGAAAAGCATGCCTTCCTGTTTGAGAGGCTATGTATTGTCATGGAAAGAGTACTGGATTTGGAATAAAAGGATCTTGGCTTAGACTCTATATTTGATAATGGCTACTTTTGTGACCTTCAGCAAACTTCCCTCTCTGGGTCTCAATTTCCTCATCTCTAAATTAAGGAAGTCTATGACCCTTTGTGTGTAAAGGTCACTTGATATTAGTAATCATAGGGTCATTGAACAAAGAAAGCTACATTGCACTATATTCAATCCCACATTTTACTTAAAAAACTCATCAGTAATTACCAATGCCTTCTCAACCAATATTATTTGGTAATAATATGCCTATTTTTCTCCATTCTTTTGGAAAATTTCCCTAAGATATTTCACAAATTGGCAACTTCCTTTAAAGTATATTGTCTTTAGCATGGATTTATTCTGTATATTTTGTCTGGTCCAGTCAGTCTTCTAAACTTCATCATCTTAAGTGCCATGTCCACTTCCTCCTACCATTCTCTTCCACAAGATAGATATGATTTTGTACTTTAAACTGAGATTGTCCTGTTTTTCTATTTAGCAAGGATATCAAATGATTATTTGTCTGAGATGGTTTGTATATATTCATTTTGCTTCCTCATTGTGACAACCATTTTATGTTATTCAAATACTTTTTAAAAATTAAGATGATCAGATTCAATGTCTTTACTTTTATCCATTTCCCATTTTTCAGAGTTAACGTTAAATTTAAATAGGTCAAGTTAGACTTATCATAATTGAAGTCATACTTTTCTTGTTTTTATCCTTTCTTCTAGTCTGATAGTGGTGTTGACCTCTGTTCTATGTGGTGGTCTAACTGTCTAATCTAGACAGGCGATTCCCCAAAGACTCTCATGTCAATAATGCATTTCTAATTATCTGTTAAGTTATGGCCAATTTTATTTTGTGCTGTTGTACAATACTTTCCATTTTCAGTATCCTCCAACTCACTTGAAGAACATACTTATGATATCCACATGAGTCTCCTGAGTAGGCTGTTTTCATTTCTTAATCCTGGTTCATATTTTCCAACTACTTTATTCATATATACTATGGCTATTTTCTAAATTAAGTAACTGAATATTAAGGCATTTGGTTATTTGATTTGTCAAGTTATTGGTAGAATATACTTATTATCCTCTACAACAGATAAAAGCACATTAGCCAAAACTGTTTTCAGGATAGTCTTCTTATCTCAGTTCATTATGAGCACTGCAAGGCAAGATGACTAAGTATTCCATGAAATGATGAGGCATATTGCCTTTGGGCAAGCAATGAAAAGCAATTCCACCTACATGTTTATCTTCCTTTTACTAGAGAATCTGTGAGCCCTTCTTCAATTTAGTTGCAGTTTCTTTATATCTTCTGGTTTCATTTATAGTGAGAATGCCAATATTTATATGGTTCAGTTCCTTTAGTAGCATATCAACACATTGGTTTTGAGACAAAGCACTCACATTTCAAGTATCAACAGTTAAATTAATGTTGGCAGGTGGTCTCAAAATTGTGCGATTCTTAGAAACCTCTGATCCTTTTTCCTCCTCTCCATAACTATCACTGCAGAAATGGAAAGGGGCCTTGAAGAACCAATGCCATTTTATATTTTTCTTTGTTTCATAGGTCATCGTGGCTTAAGAACTTATTGCCTAATGGCCAACTTCCTGACAATAAATCTCTCCATACTTACCTAAGTTGATCTCATGAAAACAGGCATGGCATTTTTCTGGGAGTCTGTTTGGAGACTTTCCAGATTGGTAGAACCTGCCAGTACCTTCAAGATTCAAGGTCATGTCCATGCCACCATGAGACTCTTGAGCAAGACTTTGGTGGAGAAAAGGTCAAAATATGAAGAGATAATTCACAAAACCCTGAAAATTCCACTAAAAGTTACATGATGTAGAACCAGGAACCTTAATCTGGCATCCACAGAGTCCATTACTTTCTTCAACCCCTGTTCAGAAATCTGTGGATAGTTTTCAGAATGTCTGTGAACTTAGGGGAAAAATTACATCTTTCTATTCACTAATCTCTAACAGAAATTTGGCACTTTCGCTAAATGTGATTTTTTAAGAAAAACATTATTCTGAGAAGGGGTCTACTAAATAGGGCCATGAAAATAAAAAGATTAAGGACCCCTGGTTTAGAGTGTAGTCCAGGCTATATTATAAGACTGAATTGTTTCTAACATAGCAGATTTGTGGGGGATTTTCTATAGATTCCCAATAAAATAACTACAAAATATCAGTAGTCATAACCAGCCACAAAAATAGTCAAATTTTATTCGTTCAACAAATATCTACTGAGTGATTACTTTGGGTATAGCACAATAGTAGAAGATGAAAAGAATATAGAAGAAAAATAAGGCATACTCCCTGCTACCTTTCATTTAACTAAGATAATAATATATCAGGTAATAATAATTCATATTTGTATGGAGCTTTGTACAAAACTTTATATAAATTATTTCAATTTATATAAATATATAGAGACCATCAGAGTTGGAAGGAAACCTAGAACATAGAATGTTAGAGCAGGAAAGGTCCACATAGACTGTCAGAGTTGGAAGAGGCCTTAGAACATGCATTAGAATTGGGATGGAGGGAGTACCTTAGAATATGTAATGCTTGGGTTGTAAAGGAACTAAGAAGGCACAACACATGGAGCTGACACAACTCTCTACCTGTTCTCCAGTCCTCCAAACACTTTGTGCGATCCTGCCTCCATACCTCTGTCTAGAATGCCGTCTCTCTCCATCTTCTCCTGCTGAATTCCTACCCATTGGTAAGAGCTCATTATCAAAAGCCACACCTTCCATGAAGCCTTCCCTGATTGATCCAGTTTCCTAAATGCTATTATTATCATCACTTTACAAATGAGAAAACTTAGGCTCAAAAAGCTTAAGTGAATTGCTCAAGTTAACACAGCTAATGACTAAGGTGAGATTTGAACGTAGTTCTTTTCTGACTCAAAGTCTAGTATCCAGTCCAGTATGCCACAGTGCCCTGAGCAAACCTATCACACTCATTTCTGACTGTAAACCTTTGTTCATGATGTTCCATTCAATTGCCCTATGAGTATCTAAGTTAGACTCAGCCTTCAAGGTCCAACTCAAATCCTTCATCTTCCACGAAGTCTCTCCCTATCATGACCTGGCTTAATCGTTGGTCCCAAGAGACAACAGATAGCCAGCCAGGGAGGCTGACTCTCAGTGGGGTGGTCAACAGTCTGACTGTTTGGATAAAAACGGAAGTAGTAAAGTCTTGTAACATTGATAAGCAACACTGGATTCCAATATAAATGACCCCTGACCTCTAAGGAACTTATAGTCTAATTACAGAGAAAAGGAATACACATGAAGCAGTTAACTCCCATATGAGGGAGTAGATGACTAAGAATTGTAGAATTCAAATAATCAACAAGCATTTATTAAGGGCTTACTCCATGCTAGACAGAGAACTAAGTAGTGGGGATGCAAAGAAAAAGCCAAAACAGTTTCTGCCCTCAAGGAACCTATACTCTAATTGGAGAAACAACTTATACAAGATGCATGCAGAAAAGTTGGAAGTAAACCTTAAAGTGAAAGGAGCTAAAGGGGTGGGGTGGGAGGTAAAACTGGACAGGAGAAGCTTCCTGAAGAAGGTGCCTCTTGAACTGAGACTTGAAAGAGGCCAGGTATTCCAAGTGTTGGAGGTGATCAGAGAGAGCATTTTCAGCATGTGGAAAAGCCCAGAAAAAGACATGGTGCATCACATGTGTGCAAAGCAGCAAGTAGAGCTAGATCACAAGTACACAGATAATGATAAGGCATAATAAGTCTGAAAAGAAAGATGGAACAAGGCCAGGGTATAAAGTGCTTTAAAACAATTATCTGTAAAAATAATAGAGAACCATTGGGATTTTTTTAGGGGGGGGATACATTTGACAAAGAACTGAACTTTAGGAAAAGCCCTTTGGCAGCAAGCAGTAGGGTGGACTTGAGCTGGGAGAGGCTTGAAGCAGGGAAACCTTTGAGGAGGCTACTGCAGCAGTCCAGGGGAGAGATGGTCACTGTGCATGTGCAGACAACGAGGATGGAGAAAAGGCAAGAAATCGGAAAGAGGCAAAAATGGTGAGATTTGGCAAATGATTAGACATGAAGGGTAAATGAGAATGAGGAAACAAGGGTCACACAGAAGTCACAAACCTGATGATGGTGATGGTACCCTCCATAATAATAAGGAGATTGAGAAGAAGTGAGTTGCAGAACTGAGTTCTACTTTGGACATGTGGTTTGGTAAGCCTATGGGACATCCAATTCAAAATATCCCCAATAAATAGATGGTGATGTGAGATTTGAGCTCAGAAAAGAAACTAGGACTATAGAGAGAGACAGAATTACAAAAAGAGATAGCTAAAAAGATAGATAGTTACATACATGCATATATACAGGAATCATCACCTTAGAGATAATAAGAATGGTCAGCACTTATTATGTGCCGGGTACTAAGCACTTTATAATTATTATCTCACTTGATCCTTTTGATAACTCTGGAGGGTGGGTGCTATTATTATCCCCATTTTACAGTTGAGGAAACTGA
Source organism: Bettongia penicillata ogilbyi (assembly GCA_023548195.1). Taxonomy (NCBI): domain Eukaryota; kingdom Metazoa; phylum Chordata; class Mammalia; order Diprotodontia; family Potoroidae; genus Bettongia; species Bettongia penicillata. The sequence goes on from JAJHZJ010000526.1 coordinate 8,794,403, forward strand.
GGAAGAGGTTGTGACTTGCCCAAGATCACACAACTAGTAAGTATCTAAGAACAGATTTTAATTCAGGTCTTCCTGACTCTAAGTCCAGCACTTTAGCTACTGTATCCCAGATGGTGTAGGCATAAAAGAGAAAAGAATCCAACAGAGAACCTTGAGGGAAAGTCAGTGGGAATCATCACATGGATTAAAAATTCTGCTAAGGAGACAGAGAAGGAGCAGTCAGACAAGTAGGAAGAACCAAAAGACAATAATAATGTCACAAATACCAAGAGAGGAAAGATTATCCATGAAGAAAAGATTATCAATAGTGCTGATCCCCTGCTGAAGGTCCAGAAGAATCAGGACTAATTAAAGGTTACTAGGCTTGGCAATTCAAAGGTTGTTGGGAACTTTGGAAAGAGCACTCTGTTGAGTGATGAGTCCAGACTGCAGAGGGGTTGAAAGAGTGAAAAGAGAGGAAGTGGAGGGATTATCTACTTAACTATCATCCCATATTTCACAGATGTGGGATATACGCAAACACACACACACACACACACACACACACACACACACATATATATATGACTCTTGGAGAATTAGAGAGATCTAAATAAAGGGCAAGGTGATGGTTAGTGAAAGTGAGGGGAGGGTCAACTAGGTGGTGCCACAGATAGAGCACTGGTCCTGAAATCAGAAGGACCTGAGTTCATATCCGACCTCCTACTTACTTACTAGCTCTGGGCAAGTCACTTAACCCCAATTGCCTCTAAAAAAAAAAATAAGGGAAAAAATCTGACCAAAGCCTATGGTCAAGAATGAATAAAAGAATGAGGAGCTTGATCTTGGATTTGAGAACTCACATTGGGCAGTACAAAATAACTGTGTCATTTATGCCCTAGTTCAGTTATTTCAGTCACATAAACATGAGCTAAAACAATCCTTTGTGCTTGTTTCCTTAAGGTCACAGGTTTTTAATCTAGAGTCTATAAGCTTTTTTTTAAGTGGCTTTTTTTTAAGTAGTTAGGGCACTGGAACAGTGGAATCAAGAAGATCTGAGTTCAAATCCAACCTCAGACATTCAATGACTATGGGACCCTGGGCAGGGCACTTCACCTCTGTCTGCCTCCATTTCCTCATCTGTAACATGGAGATAATAATAGCACTCACCTCCCAGAGTTGTGAAGAACAAATATGATAACTGTAAAGCGCTTAGCACAGCGCCTCCCAGATGGTAAAAGGTAGCTCTTATTATCATTATTAATTTATTAATTATTATATACATTTATAATATCACATTGATATTATGAATCACCATATTTCAAAATAATTGGTTTCACTTGTAATCCTACATATTTTAGTTTGTGAATTTAAAAACATCATATTGAGAAGGGGTTTATTAGAAGACCATGAGGACCCATATCATAAAAGAAGTTAAGAATCCCTGCTTAAATGTCTAAAAGGACACTGAAAGATGACTAAAATGTCTACCCCAGAGCTTATCACCTAACCCCTGGAAGTTGTGATAACTGCAGTTAAAACAGCAGGGACCCACTTCTTGCATTAGTTGGCCCCATTTTATGACTTAAGACTATCTAGTTCTTTGCTTTATGTTTTCCTTCTCTTTTTCCTGGAAATGTGATTCTTTCACAGCATGATCTCTATGATCAAATGTCGGCTTCAGTGAGAAAAATACAACTGTCATAAGGCATCTCATGATTTCCTTTCTAGGTGGATGGGATTTGCCATGTGTGCTGGTTCTACCGACAAAAGCATGCTTTCTCTTAGAGAACCATGTAAGTATAAATTTTCAACAACAAGGGACCTTAAAGGTCATGTAACCCAGTAGAAAGTAAATTCCTTGAAGGAAGAGATTGTTTCATTTTTTTACTCTATTCTCAGCGCCTAGCACAATACCTTGGTCCTTAATGGATGAAAGACTCCGAGAGAGAGAGGAGAAGACCTGTTAGTTACTCTTTCTCTTTTGGCCAGAAACACTAAGGATTTTCCCCTTCCAGCTTGGTGGGGTGTTTTGTTTTTGTTTCTGTTTTGTTTTGGGTTGTTTTTTGGATTAAAGGGGTTATCCTTTGACTCATTTAAACAGCCCTAATCACTGAGTGGACATTGCTTCAGTCAAAGTGAGAACTCTGAAAGACATCAGCTTAAAAAGACCAAAGTTTTCCACTGTGTCCTGGGCCATCTTCAGTCGTCCTGATCTACATCAAATCACTGGACTCAGAAGGTTCCAGAGGAAAAAATGAGGCTAGTAACTTTACACAGTCCTCCCTCACTCAAATCCAATTCACTTGCAAGTCATGGCATCATTTTCCCGATGTCATGAGCTTCTTAAAGAACCAAGGACAGATCACAGCTTAATGGATCCTATTTGAGTAGATGGATGAATTGTCCAGCTATTTCCTTCACTTTACAGATGAGCAGATACCCAGAGTTGTTACGTGACTTTCTCAAGGTTACACAGCTATTTCAATCCAACTGAATACATATTTAGTAGGTACACGGTAAGTACACAGAATACCATACTAGGCCCCTGCCCTCTTGGAGTTTTTGCAGTCTTGCAAGTATCACAGCTGAGATAAAAACCCAGGTCCCCTAGGGGTTCCAGAACTTTGTTTTTCTATTGCATCATAAAGCCTAAAATGACCTGTATATATTCAGGACAACCAGATTAAACTCTATTCTCCCTTCAAGGCTCAGAAATCCTTTTGGAAGCCTTATTCTAACTACTCCAATCCTTCTGATGATGTGAAGAAAAATGGGAGAATCAGACTTGGTTTAGAAAATCCTTCATTGATTTTTGACAAGGAAATTGCATGTATTTGCTATGAAGTCAGACTCAGTTTTAATAAGGACTTCAGGTGCTCTTGTAAGAAGCTGTGATTTGAAAGAACCAGTTCAGATTGCTTAAAGTCTCCTGGCATGTGATGAATGGTTTAGTTTGGTTTGAATTGTGCCAGGGAGGTTAGCCAGTGTTCTATTTCCAGTGGGTTCCCAAGCTGTGATTGAAGGAGTTGTAGATAGATGATAGATCAATAGATCGATAAATTTATCGATAGATTGACATAGAAAGACAGACAGACAGATAGATAATGAGAAATTATTATTAATAACCAATGATTGAGGAGATCTAGAGTTCCTCATTTTTTCTGAAGTCCTGATTTCAAAAGTTAAGTCTTTTGAAGGACATTATACTGAAACTGGATTAACTTTCTTAAACTTATTAGAACCCATGCAGATGGGAAAGGCACTGTATTATACTCAGATTTGGACAGGAATAAATTCTTCTTATAGATTGCCTAAGGCTAGGAGGAGTCTGGGTCTCTCTTTGACATGTTTTACTCTTGGTCCCTCATTGTAAAATTCATCCTCTCACTGTCAACCAGTAAGAGTTGATTGCCACCCTTGGGAACATTCCTCTTCCAAAGGGCATATAAACCATGAGCCTGTCATCATGATTGTCTTTGGTCTAAGAGAGAGATGGCCAGATGACCATCCTTTTATTAAAATGCTGGCATTATTAGTAAAATGATTAAATTACCCAGAAATTATATCTCTTGAACTTTTTAAATGCCATAGATAGGTAGATAGATAGGTTGAAATGAGAAATGACTGTGTGTATATGTTTGCATGTATATCTATATGTGTATGTTTAATAGCTGGTAGCACAGTCTTTATTCAACACAGTGTTTAACACTGTGCTAAAATAATTTCTAAAGATATGCTCCCTTACAGTCTGAGGTCTAAGAAGATAGGAACAAGGATGAGTGTGTGAAGGATATAGTGATAACAGATAAGATACAATCAACCAATAGATTAATAGAAAGCAGGATATTCTTAGGATGTGTGGGTTAGGGGCCAAGGGCATTCTAGGCAGTAGGGCAGGATTAGAATCTTGGGATCTTGGAGCAGAGAACATTGCCATGCTTCGAATATTTGAGGGACAGTCATGTGGAAGAAAGATTTGACATCCTTCTGTAACTTCCAAAGGTGAAAGTTATAAAGTGACTGATTTTGGTCTATCAGATAGAACATCCTGCTTCACTCTGACTAGGTCAGATCTTCTCTGGGACATTGCGTAAAACCAAATTCTGGCAGCCACATTTTAGGAAGGACTTTTATTATAATAAACTAAAAAACATCGAGGTTTCAAGTTCATACTGTATGTGGTTTGGTGGAAAGAAGGGACAATGGGGCGGGGAACGTGAAGATTGTGATAGTTGACTTCAGGTTTTTGAAGGATCTCATGTGGAAATGTGATTTTTCCTTATTCCCCTTGATACTAAAGGGCAGAACTAGGAAAAACTGATGGAAGTCCCAAGGAGGTAAACTGAAGCTTGATGCCATGAAAAACTTTCTCATATTTAGAACCATCCAAAAGTAGAATAGGTTTCCTTAGGAAGTAATGGGTTCCTTCTCACCGGAGATATTAAGAAAAAAATAAGCCAGGTATTCCTGGTATACTGAAATGGGAATACTTTTTCAGGCATAGGTTAGACCAGAGGACTGCTGAGGTCCCTTCCAACTCTAAAAATCTGTGATTTCACGAAGGCTTTTTTAGTCAATTGAAACCATCCTTATATGAAATAGACTGCCTCTTAGGCTCTTGAATTCTCTCACATTAGAGGTGTCAGGGCAGAGATTAGATGCCCACTTTTAGGGATGTTACAGATGCAATCCACGCATCAGATAAATTGCTTAGGGGATTTCTAAGGTCCCTTCTAATACTGAGATTCCACTTTGCTGAACTGATAACCAAGCAAAGTAGAGAGAAGGAGGAGAAAAGCTGTCCTATTTGTGCCAATCCGTGGTCTTTGATGTATTTTCTATTTTTGTCAGTAGAGACACCCTCTTTCACCTCTTTTGAAGAAGAAACAATGTTATGACTTGGTAAAGTGCTTTAAGAGATGCTCCATATGCTATGACATCATTGGATCATCAGTAGAACCCAAGTCATTATCACTGAACCAACAAATATCCTGTAGTACTGAACAATTTGTTGTAATAATGTTCATCCTGGGAGCACATTACGAACATTTTCCACATTGTTCTTTCGACATGTCATATTTGATGCATTGCATTCCTCTAGGACAGATGTTAAGTTGTCTTTCAACCTCACTCTGCCGCGAGTCCTTCTTGTTAAGTCTCAAGCTGTATTGATTGCCAACAAAAATGTTAAAAGAGAAACTATATTTACTATTGCTCTTATCATTAGTTTGAAGCAGTTGATTTGTATTTATCGACCTACCAAGACTGTGATGAGAAGAAAGAAGAGTGAAAAATTAAATGTTCTGGTAAATATTGTAGGGAAAAGTCCATGGATAATCAAAGCAGTCAAAAATTGGGTTTTCTGTTGACGTTATTTTGACTCATTTCCTTTAAAAGAAAAAACATACAATAAAGAAACAACAAAAGACAGCTTGTAATTACTGGGTGTACTTTTTTTATCCCAAACATATGCTTTTAAAATCATTTCAAGTACCAAAGCTTGCAGTCCTCAGGTGGATCATACATTCACTGTTAAAATCTGAAACAACTTGCAACTCCTTGTCTTATCTTTCTCCCCTAACCTCAGCTCTTCAGAATACTTCTGATGTGACAGGCTCCCCGAGTCTAAAACTGAAAGGCACTTCAGAAGCCATCTAGTCCAACTTAAACAAGTGATTCCTTCTATAACACATCTAACAAGTGATCATCTGGTCTTTACTTAGAGTCCTCTAGAGCAGGGTTAACAACCTAACGATCCCAAGTATATAAGCACATAAAATAAGTATGTAAATTGAGCAATTACCAATAATAAATCATAAAGAAATGTATTTTAAAACAATTTTATGGTATCCATATAATTTTGCCATTTATTAAAGATGAAATCAAATTTGCATATTAATGAGATGGATGTGCTTGTTTATTTTTACATAAAGAATTAAACTTGACAGAATATTTGATACTGTAGGATGTAGACTGTCTTCAATATTTTTCAGAGTTGATCAATATTTTGATTTTATAATTGTCAATGTTTTGCTCAGAATGAAGGCTGCAATGAAGTCACTCAATGCAACATGGACAAGTGCTGCCAGAACCACATCAGAATCATTACACATTTGATTTTGAATTAATTTTTGGCCTTTGCATGTTTCAAAACCTTTTACTATTGCCAGATGTTTCATGAGTCCCACATTCAGTTACTTGACCCACAGTTTACGAAGTGCTGCCCTATAGAGAGAGAACAATCCACTCATCCTTCCTAGCTGTGCCATCTGTGGACTGCATACAGCACAAGTACACAGACTCTCCCATGCGATGGTGCTCCAGATAATTGAGGGATGTGATCCTTCCCCTCCTCCTCAAGTCTTCTCTTGGTTCCTTCAACCAGTCCTCAGATGGCATGAATTCAAACCATCCTGCTTACTGTCTTCTGAATGTTGTCCACATTATCAATGTGGCTCCTAAAATGAGATTCCTAGGAGTAAATACAGTACTTGTAAAATCTGACCAGGGCAGAGCACAACAAAACTATTTTCTCTCCTCTCTGGAACTCCATATCTCAATCAATCAATAAACATTTGATAGGTATCTATTACATGTCAGGCACTATGCTAAGCATTGGGGATATAAAAAGATGTAAAATATAGTCCCTGTCCTCAAGGAGTTTATAATCTGATGTAGAAGACAACATGCAAATAAATATATACAAAACAAGAGAGAGGGAGAGAAAGAGAGAGATGATAGATAGCCAGATAGATAGATAGATAGATAGATAGATAGATAGATAGATAGATAGATAGATAGACAAGCTAAATAAGAAATAACAGAGAGAAGACACTAGAATTGAGTGGTTGTAAAAGATGAAATTTTAGTTAGGACTTAAAGAAAGTCAGAAAAGTCAGTGGGAAGAGTTAAGGAAGGAGAGATTTCAGGCATGGGGGATAACCAGAGAAAACTCCAGAGAGCAGAGATAGAGTACCTTGTTGATAAAACAACCAGAAGGCAGGTGTCAATTGATCGAACAGTACCTGGTGGGGAATAAAGTGTTTCTATTAAGACAGACTATGATTGTATTATCTTTCTTGGTTGTTACATGATACTTTTATTTAAATTTACACTCTATTACAACCTCCATCTCTTTTTCTCAAATGAACTGCTAGTGTGATGTAACAAGTATGTCTTAGAAGATCAGAGGAAAGGATTAGTTGCAGTTTACTTACATTTTGGCAAAGCAATTACCAGTCTCATACTATTATGGAAAAGACTGAGAGATGTTGTTGAGATGATGAACTGCTATTTCTATCTTAAACCAAGTGAAGAATTTACATTTATGTCTATTCAATTTCATTTACTTAGATTCAACCTGCTGTCTGTCATCTAGTATGTTACTTTACCTCTCCTACTTTCATGTCATCTGTGATCAAAATGCTATGTATCCCTCCAAATTAGTGATAAAAATATATCAAACATATATAACAGGAACAAGCCACAGATCCCTGAGATATTCTACTAAGAACCTCTTTCCAAGTTAGCATCAAACCAATATCCTTTTGAATCCAGTATGTTAGCCAATTCAAACTCTACTTAAAGGTATCATCATCTCACCCATATCTCTTAACCTTTTCCACAACAGAATGAGAATAGTAATTGCTTTGCTAAAATTTAATTAAATTGTAACTAACCCTTTCCTCTGAACTTCTAAGACAGTAACCTTTTCAAAAAAAGAGAGATTAAACTAAAATTGCATGGTCTGACCTGGCTAAAGTCACACTGGCTATTGATGATAATAACCACTCTTTTCTAAATAATAAATTGTCCTTTTAGTAATAGGTGCTTGTATTCTTTTCAGGAAATTGCTGTGAAGATCACTGGACTGTAGTTTATAAACTTCACTTTTCTTCTTTTGAATTGGGATTAATCCATGCCCATCTCCTGTCTTGTGATACTTCCACCATTCTCTTTCAACTTCCAAAGATTGAGGACAGTAGTTTATCCATCACTATCACTAGTAATAATAACTAGCATTTATTTAGCACTCTAAGGTTCACGAAGTACTTTGCATATTTGATCTCATTTGATCTCTATAACAACCCTGTGAAGTATGGGCTATTATTATCCCCATTTAACAGATGGGGAAACTGAGTTTGCGGAAGATCAAATGACTTGTTCAGAATCATAGAGCTCATAAGTATCTGACACAGGATTTGAACTCTGCTGTTCCTGACTCCAAATCCAGTGTTTTATGCACCACACTACCTAGCTTGCCCCAATGCTCAAAGATATAGGTCATTTGGTCAGGTGACTAGAACCCAACCAGGACACCTAGGCACTCCCAGTCTTTTTCCTTATTTATCTTAGTTATCAACTCCCTACTAGCCATTTTATTAGTAAAAGACAAAAAAAATTAGAAGTTAAAAAAGAAACATGAATAAATAGTATAGAGTACCCTTCTCCATACTAAAATAGCCTCAGTCTCTCATATGACATAATCTAAAGGCAATCTACACCACCTTGGTCATACTTCTCTGAATGTTCTTCAGTTTATCAATGTCTTTCCTAAAATGTGATGTCCAGAACTCAATATAATATCCCACCTATGGTTTCTTTCATCACTGTAAGCTTGAAGGCATTGCTGAATCATTACCTTGCATGGGAACCCATGTCTATGGAACTCTTTTAAAGGACATATCACTAAAGAAGCAACTAAGCACTTTTCACAGAAATGTTTGTTCTTCATACCTAGTTTCAGAGCAAACAATGGGATATGTTTTAAAAGAATTTCTAGAAAATACTCCAAATTATGCGATAGCATGGTATAAATTGTGGGAATAGAAGGAATATATTTGTTACGCTGGTAACTTAGTAGATCAAAGGAAGTAATAAATGCAAGAAATTGTTAGGTGATTCTTTATGTGTGGTAGGCACATGATCACTGTTGAATTAATTGGAAATGGAAAAAATTCAAATTAATAAGGGATTTGTACCTATAGCTTCTTCTAGTCACCAAATGTCTAAAATTTACTCAAAGACTCATGAGAAATCAAGAGGTAGAATCTTAGAACCATCTACTCTTTAGGAACTCCTTTGTTAAAGGAACAGAATGTGGGTGGGGAAGTACTAAAGACTTTCTCCAGAGAACATGAGAAGGTGAATAGGAAAGGAAACTTCTAAAGTTTCCTCTGAAATAGAGATTTCTTGTATGAATAATCCCTGATATGGGATAAAGGATAGAGCTTGGAGTTCTGCTCTAAGTACTAAAAATGTCTCTGGCTTCTGGGCCTATTTATAAAATACAAGTTTCAAGTATTTTTATGAAAATGTATCATGCAGCACAATCTGGTTTGATTTCGCAAAGTCCACAGAAACCGTATATTTGCCTTAGAAGCCTCATCTCTGGAGATTTGGGGATCCTGAATTATCCATGAATATTATCTAGACATGAATAATACAATGTACTTGCCTTAATTTGCTGCCTAATTCACTCGTCATGAGAATTTATTTTTGATGTGTCATGTTCCTTTTCTGATGAGTCATGTTACATTAGGCATTTTTGGGCAGGAACCAGACATGGCATCACCCTAGAATGCGTTAGGACAGAGCACAGGACTGGTTCCCTAAGTATATCACAATCCAAATAAGCTCCTCAATCAATACCACAAATGGATGCCACAGATGAAGCCTCTGGACCCCAAACTCAGACAACTGCTCTCCCAGGCAGAGCTGCTTTTCATGATTTAAACAGGAACTCAATCCTTACTGAGCACTGGCACCTTGCTGAAAAGGTGGGGATGATGGATGCTAAGTTTTTCTTTTCTATAATGTTTTGTTCCAGAGTCTCCAGAAGTCATTTTATGGGACAGCAAATTGTCAACAGCAAGACCCCAAATGCCTTCCTGTAATGGCAAGTAAACTAGAATCTTTTGCTGTTTTTGTTTTAGTATAATCAAGTGCCTCTGATTGAGTAATGTGATTAAAGAAGATCTTCCCCACCCATTACCAGGTCTGGGAAAATTTGTAGGAAGGCTCACAACTTTTTTTAATGAGGCACTGGTTCTCAAAGGTTGTGATGCCCTCTGGCTTTTCAAAATGTATCAGTACTCTGAGGTGAGATTTTACTTTGGGGCTTGCTGATTAGAAGTGTTTGTTTGGCCAGAGGAGACTCTGGGAAGCTGCTAAGGAGCCCCCTCAGCTTTAAAAACCCAGATGTTGGTGCTTCTCTCTGGTAACTATGTATGTATGGTCAGACAGTTATCTGTCTATTGATTTGTGATGTATTGCTTATGGTCAGACAGTTGGAAGCCCTGTCTATTTGTATTTTCTCTGAAGTTCAGGGTGCTTTTCCCCCCAAACTAAGTGAATGATCCATGTGCTTGATTAAAGTGATTGTTGAGCCCTCAACAATTGCCTTTCCTTTTAGAAAAGCAGATCTAAGAACCTGTGATAGCAGGCCCTCTTGTGTATGTTGGGGTCCTTTTTTACACTTCCTTCTATAAAAGAGAAGCAATGGCTTCCCCCTGTACAATTATTCAATTAAAACAACTTTTTTTAAAAAATTCATCCTTTACAGGGATTATCTGTGTGTTATGGTAACCAGGGATAGGGGATAGGAACTGAATCTGTTATTTCAATGATACAGGGAACTCTCAAGTGAAGAAAGTACCTCTACCAGTGATGGTTGGCAGCTTCTCTAGAGATTAAAGTCTCAGAGAGATACCTGGGGCACTGACAAGTTAAAGGTGCCCATATGAGTCAGATACAGAACTTCCTGGCTTCGAGGCCATTTCCCTCTACCCAGAGTGAGCAGATCTCCCAGGCCAAATGACTGTTTAAATACATTCATAATAAAGGAGAGTCTTGAACTTAGCAGGGACCCTGAAATCCCTTCTAACTTTCAGTCAATGATCCCAGTGATCCCACTACAAGGCAGTACATCAAAGAACTAGTCCTGGTGTTGTCATTGCTAGTTGTATGACCCTAGACAAGTCACTTGCCCTGAAGTCTCGGAACTTGTTTGTTTTTTTTTTTTCATCTAGAGATTAGCATAGTGTCAAAGTGTTGAATTTGCAGTAAGAGGAGACCTTGCTTTGAAACCTGACTCTAATACTTACCAGCCAGGTGGCCAAATGCAAATTACTTAGCCTTTTCCAACTTCAGCTTCCTCATCTGTAAAAGGAAGACAAAAACTTCCTGTATTGCTTACCTTCATAGGGTTGTTGCAAAAATTAAATGAGAATACTTATGGAAAGTACTTTGCAAATCTTAAAGTGCCGCCCTGATGTACCATTGTTCTAGTTTTCTTTTTTTCCAGCCTACTCTTTCTCTGTCCAAGAAAGACCGTCCTCAACCTATACCCTGCCATCCTCCCCTTGATGCCATTATCTTCTCTGGGGGCAGATAGGTAGCAAAGTAGGTAGAAGGCTGCCCCTGAAGTCAGGAAGACCTCAGTTCAAATCCAGTCTAACACATCCTAGCTGTGTAACCCTGGATAAGTCACTTAACCTCTACCTGCCTCAGTTTCCTCATCTGTATGATGGTGATTACACAATAGCACCTAGGATTGTTGTGAGAAATAAATGAGATAATATTTGTAAAGTGCTTAGTACAATGGTGGTGCTTGAAAATATTAATTTTCTTCCTGCTTTCCTTCTGGAAACCCTACATCTGGAATTTCCTATTCCAAGCTAGAAAGTTGCATTTTTCTAGCTCCTTGATGCCTCACTTGCTTGTGATTTCTGAGGAGGGAAATTGATCACATCCACTTTTACAGACCCTTTCCTTTTCTTGTTAAGTACCTGACCAAGCTGAACAAGCTGCTTTGAAACAGGAATACCAGGGAGAGCTCCCCATGTCCCAAATTCTAGGAACAACCTATTTTGAGATTATGGACTTCCTCCTCCTGCCTAGCTGGAAAGTCATTATCAGAGAGTGTTGCTGGCAACATTCCTCAGAGTATCCTTTCCCCACTTTCCCCAGTTATGATTTCAAGGTGTCCCAGCCCAAGTTTGGGGATTTGTTTTGGAGGTGTCAACCTCAGCCTCAGAACTGAGGATCAGTGAACTGTCCAAGTACCCCAAGTAACCTTCCTTTATTAACCTTATTTACATGCACATTATCTCTTCTCTCTCTCCCTCTCTCTCCCTCTCTCTCTGTCTCAGTCTCTCTGTCTCTGTCTCTTTGTCTCTCTCTCTCTCATGCACACACACACACACACACACACACACACACACACACACACATACACACTGTCTCCAGTTTAGCTACATGACAGTCCACTTTGTGAGTAACTGGATCTTTGATTCTATTGGTTTAGGGAACTTCCAGTAAGAACTTCAGCTGTCAATGTTGATACAAATGGGCACCAAGTGATACTGTTGTAAGCCACTGAGAAGTGAAGTAATGCAAGAATGTGTCAGAGGTGGAACACAAACCCAGAGACTCTTGGCTCTGAGGCTGACTCTCCCTCCATTTTACCACCCCGTGATTCATTGTGCTGCTTCTTTTAACCTATTTTAAATGTGCCAAATAAAAGGGCCTATTGCATTCAGCATTGACTGGCTAGTCTAATGAGTCTGCAAAGCCCCTTTAGTCCTAGCAATGGACCCTGACAGTTACCCATTATCATTATTAATAAAATGAGGGGTTAGGCTAAATTATATGGAAAATCTAAAATTCTATTATTCTGAGCTTCAGGGGCTGGAGGGCGGGGAGACCCATATAGAAGATGGTACTTTACATATATATAAAATAACCAAACTACTCTTCTGAGCGGTTGTAGAATTAGCCTCATTACTTTATAGCTGTGTTTTCTTTCTTCATTCTACCAATCTGGTCACCTTGGAAGAATAAGCTCTCATGTGAAGTCACAAGAAAGCAGTAAACTGCAGGAGGAAGGGATGGCTCTCAGAGAACTGCAAAGCAAGGCAAATCAGCTGCCGAAGAGGCAACCAGTCAGGAGGCAGAGAGGGAAAGTGTCAGAAGGAATGGAGGTTTGGATATTATGCATTTCCATCATCACTGAACTAAATGAATTAGCTGGGGCAACCATGGAAGGAACTTTAGCCTGGCAATTGTAATAGACAGAGACCATGCCCTATGTCCCCTTCCTTCCCTCCTCCCTCGTTTTCCCTCCCTCTTTCCTTTTCTCCCTTTTTCTTTCCTCTGTCCCTCCCTTCTTCTCCCCATTATTCCCTCCTTTCCTCCTCCCTTCTTCCTCCCTCGCTCCTTCCATCTTTCTCTTTTTCTCTCCCTCCCCTTCCTCCCTCTCTCCCTCCTTTCTCCCCTTTTTCTCCCTCCTTACTTCCCTCCCTACTTCCCTTTTTCCCTTTCTCCCTCCCACCTTCTTCCTCCCTCTGTTCTTTCCTTTCCTTTCCTTCCAACTTTCCCTGCCCCCCAAGGTGCTTTGTGGTTGATTGGTTTGGGCAACATTATCAATTCATCAAAAACTATTTATGTAGCAGCTCGCTCTTGAGCCAAAAATAACACAGGGACCTTAGGAAGCATCTGTAAACTTGTTCTGGACTTCCCTCTGCAGCCTAAGTCTGCTAGCAGACTTCTCTGGGTTCCAGATGGATAATAGAAGTTGGAACCGACACTGGTATTTATTACTGAGTCCCAAAGTCAGGGTTGAAGTGGTTGTCATTTTATTTTAGAATTAGCACCATACATTGTTCCATAAAACCTGCTCATTCTTTTACTGAAAGCTATCCTAATGTACTCCCTGTCCCTTCAGTCCTTTAGCATAGGTGCCTTTCAGGTAGTAGTTAATCCATGAAGGATCTTACGTACCACAGTAGAGTGAATGCAGGAATTGGTATTAGGAAGATCTGAGTTTGAATCCTGCTGCAAACATGTACTAGCTGTGTGACTCTGGGCAAGTCACTTAACCTCTCTTTGCCTCCATTTCCTTATCTGTAAAACAGCGATAATAATAGCGCCTACCTACCAGAGTAGTTGTGAGGATAAAATGAAATAATATTTGCAAAACAATGTACAGACTTTAAAGAGCTATATGAATATTATTATTTTTATAATATTTGTTGGATTGAATTGAATTGAAAGAGGGGGAAAGAAAACAGTAATAAGGCTAATGTAATATTCTCTCCTGGAAATGGAACTTGATATTGCTTAATGATTAAGTGGGCAGGTGTGATTGGAGCATCAAAAGCCCACTATCAACCAAGAGGCTCCATGATGGGCTAAGGTAAACCTGCAACTGCAGCTTCAATGAATGAACTCCAGAGACTCACTCACCAGTTGAGAGTGGGAGTCAAACACCTATCTCTGGGATGAAAGATGGCATTGTCTTTGAAAGGACTGTGGAATGCTGTAGCTCTGTGGCCTCAGGGACCACCAGGAAAGTACAGTCAATCTGGGGCAATGTTAATTAGTCAGAAAAGGTCAGAAAGTCTGTGGGCCATTCAGTCTGGTGATTGGACAGAAATCTTAACTGCCCTTTGGATGACCTGAGTAACTTTGGTTATTTCTATGAGTATGATTTTTTCCTTGCCAATAAAAGAGAAGCATACTTGTCATCTGAAGTGCATGATAGAGAGAAAAGGAGGAAAAGCAAGGCTGGAGGTCAGTGCCAGGACACTCAGACAGGGCATCAGTGACTGACTCTGGCAGGCTCAGGGTCACAATCATGGCAGAATATTTAATCAGCTCAACTACATCAAGTAAGACATAGTGATTTTCATGAATTACAACAAAAAAGAAAACCCTAGCTAGGTTCAGTGGATAGGATACTCCTCCCTCCCCTCCTCCACCTCTCCACATGTATATCACATTTTAGAAAAGAAGCTGATTCCAAAAAAGTTGAGATTTGAGGGTTCAGAGCCTGGGGTCAAGTTCACCACACTGAAGTTTTCAGCAAAGAAAAATTAAAAGAGTACTGAATTTGGAGTTCAGGGGACCTGAATTCAAATTTTGACCCTGTTATCTTCATGTTGTAGTGTAAGTCATTTAAATTTCTCATGCCCCAATTTCCTCATTTGTAAAATGAGAGGGTTGGACTAGCTAATCTCCAAATTCATTCCTGTGCTATATCTGTAGTCTTGTGATCACCAAATATTTGGAAGAAAATTCAAATATTACTAAATGCTCATATGCTTGGAATGAAATAGAGTAAAATATACATATATGGGGGGCAGTTAGATGGTAGAGTGGATAGAATACTGGGTCTGAAGTCAGGAAGACTGTTTTTCTTGAGTTCCAAACTGGTCTCAGACATTTACTAGTTGTGTGACACTGGGCAAGTAACTTACCCCTGTTTGCCTTAGTTTCCTCATCTGTCACATGATCTGGAAAAGAAAATGGCAAATCACTCCAGTATCTTGGCCAAGAAAACCCCAAATCAGAGTCATGAAGATTTGGACATGAATGAAACAGCAACAGCATATGTTTTTGAATAATTTTTAAAAAATCTTCATGTTAATGTTTGATATTTATAGAAAGAGTTTCAGTAACAAAGCACAGTCAACCAGTATTCAAAATCCCCAGAGATATAGTCTTAGTTCTGGGTTAGCAAAGTCATTGTATTTCTCCTAAACAGCTTGTCTATCCACTCAGTAATCTTATCACCCATTTGGAAGCTTGGAAGACTGAGGAGGTGAGGTATAGAAGCTTTGCCCTTTGGAATACGACTGGTCTAGATTCTAATATTACCTAGCTGGCTTCCAGGTTTATGAGTTCATATTTTTAAGGGTCAAGCAGCTGTTACCAAGAGGCACACATAGGAAGGCCAGCTTGTATGCTTCAAGCAAGTCCACACCCCCCACCCAACTGTGGCTCTCATCAGAGATTTGTCAGAGCAGTATGGAGGAACTCTCCATGGTATTACCATGCCTTATGGGAAAAAAAAAAAAAGTATGTATCTCAAGAGTCTCTTTAACAGGACTGATTGATGTTTGCAGCTCAGGTTAGGGAAGAGTGCCACAAAAAGGTGAAAAAACAAAAATGTCACTTTGATGAGTCCTTCGTTTCAATCATTCATTCATTTATTTATTCAACAATTACTTATTAAGTGTTTACTTTGTGCCAGACACTGTGCTTGATGATGGAGATAAAGAAAAAAGAAAGGCAACCAATCTCTGCTGTCAAAGAGTCACATTCTACTGGTATAGGCATAGGAGAGGGACATCTCATACATAGATTTGTAAATGTAAAATATATACACAGTAATTGCAGGAGCTAAAAGGCACTAGTTTAAGCTGAGAAAAATGATAGTTCTCATAACTATTGCTTTTCACCCATTCAGTATAAGCTAAGCACAGAGCACTGTATTTTGTTTTGGGGTAGAGTGCTGATCCTAGAGTCACATGAGCCCTAGGTTGGAATCCATCTCCTCTATGCCTCATGGGTAGAAATAACTATGATAATACCTGCAATAATTAGCTCACCAGATTCTCCTGAGGAATAAATGCAGATAATCTGAGTCCAGTGCTTCATAATATATTATTCAACATTTATTTAATAATTAGTATTGCTACATAAATGAGGGCAGAGAACACATTGTTATAAGAAATGTCCCTGTCCTCAAGGAGCTTATAGTCTTAAGTGAGAGGAGGGAGTAGACACAAACACAGGTCAGTAGAAGGAACAATATTACAGGTAACTCTAATGTTGGAGAAGTTCAAAGACAAATTTCCTTCATGTCCTTCCTAACATCCCCCCTTCTACTAGAAGTCTTTCCTGATTCCTGTATATAGCTTGTTTGTATGTAGTTATTAGTATGTTGTCTTTCTCATTAGACTGCAGGTTCCTTCAGGGCAGAGACTGTTTCTTTTGTATTCCCAGACCTCAGCACAGCAACTCTAAGCACATAGTAGGTGCTTAATAAATGTTTGTTGACTGACTGACCAAAGTAGAGATGAAGCTTAAGGCAAAAGGCCATTATCAAAGGGTCATTACCAAAGGAAGAAGGCTTCATCCAGGCAATGGCTTTTTTAGTTAGACTTTCAAGGATAGGTAGAAATTCAACGGGCAAGGAAGGGGAAGGAGCTTGTTATGTTTATATGAAATAGCATGAGCAAAGACATAGAGGCAGGAGTTTATATTCTAGTAGAATTTCAGTAATTTTTCTGAGGGCAGGATGATTATAATGTATACATATATTAATATTCTACATATAGTACACTATATATAGAATAGAGATGATTTATAGAGAAATGTTGCATACATATAGAGTATAATCATCTCATTCCTAATATCTAGTACAGTGCTATGATTGTATAGGGTGATTAATGAATGTTTCTTTATTGATTTATTGAGGTAAATTCAAGGGTTATAGTAGTCATTAGTCAGAAATGTCACATATGATGAGGAGAATGATATGACAAAGGGCTGCAGAAAGGTGGTGTCAGAATGTTGGAGGGCCTTGAATGCCAGGTAAACACTAAGAAACATTTAGTAAGTATCTATAGTATTTGAGACTGGTTTTTCATTGATTGCCCTCCATATTTGTAATGCTTTCCCTTTTCGCCTCTGTCTGCTGGCTTCTCTCCTTCAAGACTCACTTTAAATTCTACCTTGCAAACAAGATAAAATTTGTAAAGCACTGTAATAATATTTATAAAAATGAGCACATTCTAAGAGCTTAACAAATATTTGTATCTTCCTCTCCCTCCCTCCCTCTGCTTTCTGCAGAAGACTTCCTCATCCATCTCCTTCTACATTGCTAGAGCCTTCTTTCTAAGATTACCTTCCATCTATTCTGTATATGTTCTGTATGCACATAACTGCTAGCCTGTTGTCTCTTTCTTTGGACTATAAGCTCCATGAGGGGAGAGAAAATCATTTTAACCTTTCTTTGTATCATCAGGGCTTAGCATAATGCCTAGCAACATAGGAAGAACTTAACAAATGCTTGTAGAAAACGGATGTCATACAAATTACAATATACTCAGGTAAAATTAATGTTCCTTACTGATGAATCCCTGAGAACACTTGTTTCAATTAAGTGAAGTCTTTACTTCTAAGAGGGAGAATATTTTCTCTAAGATTATAGGAAAGTAACTTTACTTGGTTGATGTGTGGCTGGTAGCATATGGTTCTCCTTATCCCAAATTTCAGAGGGTTCAATTTCTGTTTCAGCATCCTTGGGAGAGCTTGACTTGCTTTTGGGTACTTAGGGCTCAGGCTTGGTAACAAGTGGCTTAGCACCACATGCCAAAAGCAGGCTAATGGAATGGAAGTCTTGGCAGTTCCTTTTTGAGACTCATCAACTCTAGGAAGGTTGTGTCAGGGAAGACTGGAGCACCCAGGACTGATGGGGAAATGAGTAACACCATAGAAATCTCTCAAGACTGACTGTCACAGTTTTCTCTCTGGGAAAGTTAATATTACCTATTGATTAGTTGCCCTGAGCATAGGGTAAAGAGATGAATATGGCCTTGATGAAGGAGCTGACAAAACAAGTGGAGAGCATTCTTGCCAGAAACCATGGTCTTGCTAGGAGATCAGCCCAATTAAAAGAATGTTGGTCTTCTCAAACTGAGATAATTGATCTCTGTTTGGGGCAAAGATCTCAGAAGGGAGGGAATATATATCTTATAGGATGAGTTGTCAGGAAGAGAGCTCATACCACCTTGAGCCCATCTTCTGAGGATTTGCCACCAGTCACACACACACACACACACACACACACACATACACAAACATCCTCAAGATCTACAGGGAGGCTATGTCTAAACTGCTGCCACCTTTTTTTTGTTGGACGATGGGAGAAAGTGAGTAGGGTAATAGATCTGTTTTAAGAGTTGGGAGAAGAAACCTGTTTTTAAGAAAAATTGCTTTTCAAGCAACTACTTAAAAGAAAGCTCATTTTTCTTTAATATCAATAAAGCTACAAGCACTATTCACAGGTTGGAGAAGAGTTCAGATAGCAGAAAAGCTCTAATAAAAATCTCAGGTGAGTATGAATACATTTTGACCACTGAATTGAAGAAATAGCTGAATTGAATCAAATTGGAATCCCTGAAGGCAAGAAATTTCTGTTTCTGGAAATGTCTTATTGAGCACAAAGTATGCCATGTCCTTAGGTTGTATCTTTTTTTATTTGAAAAACCCTAGGTTTTCCCTCACTTTTCTTTCTTGGCGGACTAGATACATAGAAGAAATAACAAGTTTAAAGATGCCCCTGAACACTTCAGTGCTTTGGATTATTTGAGTTGGATGGTCTTGGCTTAGATATTATCAGTCAGATTTTTCCCTTGCTCCATTGGGCATTGTAGTACTTTTCCTGGAGCCAAAGCAGGAGGAGGAAAGCAGGGATAGACAGCTCTCCCTTGTTCCTCAAGGGAGACATCAGTGTCTCTTACTTTCTCTTGTAAACCTGTGACTTTCCTTTTCTAATGTCCAGGCTCCAGTCCAAAAGTCAAAGTGAGTAGCTGTTCACACAAAAGGGACTGAAAAAATTGTGAAAAAATTATTAGTTTTGTTCCAAAGGATCACATGAAAAATACTGAGATTCAAAACAATCACACGAGAAAAAATTGATGACTTACTCACCAGTGTGAGAGAGAACAGAAAAGTATGCCTCTAGACACCCCTCAACTAAACACCTTACTTGGGAGAGTCTCATACATGTGAACTGACAGTTGCACACTGTACCCTCAAGTCATCCATGTTCCCTCGACATACCTTATTACATACTGCATACTGCCCAGAACACTGTCTGGAAAAGGGTTTCCAGGCACAATTACCTCCCTCTTACCAACTGCAAAATCTCAGGCTCTTTTAAGCAAAGGTGTATAGAACACTCCAGCAGAATATTTTTTTCCAAGATCCCAAGACTGGGAATAGTCAGTAAGCACTTCACTTCATTTGGTTGCTATATGGATGGTAGCATGTGTTTCCCCAATCCTAAATTTCAGGGGGCCCAGTTTCAGTTTCAGCATCCGTAGAAAAGCATCACTTGTTTTACGGCTCTTTAGGGAATATCCTTGGTAACAAGTTGCTTAATAGCAAGCCAGTTAATGACATGGAATTCCATGAATTCCATAAATAAACCATCTTGTCCAGGAAAGGCAAGGAAGGAGAAAGGAGCTTGCATTTATAAAGCATCTACTATGTGTTGGACACTGTGCTAAGTATTTTACAAATAATATCTCCTTTGATTCTCACATCAACTGGGCAAAGTAGGTGTTGCTATTATCCTCAGTTCTGCAGTTTAGGAAACTGAGGCAGGCAGAGGTTAAGTAACTTGCCCAGAATCATGCAACTAGTAAGTTTCTGTTACTGGATTTAAACTCAGGTCTTCCTAACTCAAGGTCTGCTGTTCTACCTACCTGCTTTTAAGGAAAATGAGTTTACAAGACTAGACTTTCAAGGAAATTTTTGGCTCAGGACAAACAGGTTAAGCCAGCAAGAAGTGGCTCTTCAAGCAATGCATATAAATCTTAAGAGTAACCTTAAAGATATGACATGCCAGCCTTTCTGGAAAGAAGACAGAATTAGAATACCAATCAATACAGGTCCTGGGCCCTGTTGGGACTAGAGTTTGACATTAGCTGCCTCTGGGGAATAGAAGAATATCCCCAACTGCTATGTTCTGAGCTCCAGCATAGATTTGGAGGTCAATAGGGAATCAGTAGGGTAGTGAAGTGGCACAGTAGATAGAACACTGGTTCTGCAGTCAGGAAGACTCATTTTCCTCAGTTCAAATCTGGCCTCAGACACTTACTAATTGTGTGACCCTTAACAAGTCATTTAACTCTATTTGCCTCAGTTTCTTCATCTGTAAAATGAGCTGAAGAAGGAAATGGCAAACCATGCTAGTATCTTTGCCAAGAAAACCACAAATGGGGTTACAAGGAGTTGAACAAGACTAATAACAGCAAAATTAGATTGAAAAAAGAAATGGCGAATCATTCCATTATCTCTGCCAAGAAAACCTCAAATGGGGTCACTAAGAGTCAAACAGGACTGAAACAACAAGGGAGTGACTCCTTTTAAAGAAAGGTCAGTTTTTGAAACAAGGAAGTTCAATCCCACTTAACAAGACCCATAGCTTTCCACTCTTTGAGACCTGTACTAGCAGAAGTTGCTTTAAGGAGGGACATACTCTTATCTTCCCCCTTCCATTCCAAATAGTTACAATGAATAGATTTGAGCCTCAGTTTCCTCATCTGTATAATGGAGATGCTAATATCGGTAGTACCTACCTCACAGAGTCATTGTGAGGCAGAAATAGGATGAAATATGTAAAGGAGATTTCATATGATAGATGATTTGGAACTAAAAAGCCATCAAAATCAATCCCTTCATTTTAGAGATTAGGACACTGAAGCACAGCTAAGCAATTTGATACAGGCAACCAAGTAGTAAATTTCTAAGGGAGGATTCCAACTCAGGTCTTCCTAACTCCAGGAAGTCTAACATTTATCCACTGGGTCACTTAGCAGCCAAACATGACCATAGTTGCATTGGAGTTAGTTGGGAACTTTAAAAGCACTGAATAAATGTTTATAATTGTTATTAACATTGTTCTAATGAGGTATCAAGCAATAATTATGATACTATTAAGGAGATCTAAGCAAATAAGCTCCTATTACAGGACTTTGATGACTGATCAAGAACTGAATAACCCAATATCTATCCTTTCCTGTACAAGATATTTCTACACATATGTCATATCCCTACCTTTTCTTTTCCCGTCACATCCAATGCAGTTGAATCTACCTCATGAAAATGTTTTTATTCATTCATACATGACTTTATTTCCCTTCCTCTCACTTTCAATTCAAGCCTAGTGATCTCAAGAAAACTTTCATCTCTCTTATCTCCCTCCCTGTCCCTCTTATTCTCCTTTTCCTGTCTCTGTCCTTCTTTCTCTATCTCCCTCTTTCTTTCTCTCCCCTTTTCCATTCCCTTCATCTTCTTGCTCTTTCCCCCTCTCCATTACACTCATGAGCCCCAAAAGATCCTAACTATGACTAGTATCTAAAAAGTAATGCCATCAAAACATGTACCTGAAGTGAAATCAAACATAATAAAGATGAAATAAAAGATCATTGTCCTGCAAAACCTCAAAGGAATTCAGAAATTCTTTTCAGAATCTCCACAAATTTCCATCTGCATCTCTTTCGTGTAGTTATTGTTGTTGCTGAGTTGTGTCCAACTCTTTGTGATTCTTTGTGATTTGGAGTTTTCTTGGCAAAAATAATGGAGCAGTTTACATTTCCTTCTCCAGCCCATTTTACAGATGAGGCAAATGAGCCTCCATCTAATTAAATCTGGTTTTCCTTGAGCACCACATTAAAGATAAGTAAGAAAAAATCATATTCATTTTATTCCTTTTTTCTGTTTTCATTTAGTTTTTCTAAAAAATTTTCTCTTCACCTATTTTTTGTTGCAAGAGTAAGGTGTTTCAGTTACATTCTGAGTTTACCAGCCTTTTATGGGTTTGCCTGGGAATCTAACCACCATGTTTTCTCAGAGTGAAAAAATGCACTTTGTTCCCTAAACAACTGTCTTATAAATGAACTTTTGGAACACTGCAAGTTGAAGTTTCCTATTTATTTTTTATGTAATTTCAGAGCAAGTTCTAGGTATAATTATAAAGTAATGACAACAATTTTTACATGTGGCTGATCCTGTCTCATTACTCTACTATAGTGCTACATGTCCAAGGGGTATAGTTAGGAACTGTAGATCTCCAATTGGAGTTCAATACGAAGAGGCCAGTGCCTGATGGAGACAGAGCCAAAACTAGCCATTTTCATAGTTGGGCAAGTAGTCCAAAACATGCTTTCAAAACAACTTTCTACAGCAAATTCAACTGAGCGGGGTGAAAAGAGAGCAGGGCCAGGCTGGGCTGAAGCAAGGAAACATGACATCTGGTAACTTCCTTTTGTCACTACTTATTCTTACTAACTAGGTGTTAAGTGCAAATGCTTCTAAACTGGAGGACTTCAAAAACTGTCAGTGGCATGTAGAGTCTCTCGATTTCGACACCCTGGGGCAAAGCCTTCTACATTTCAGTATCCTGGAAGCAAAGCTTGGGTCAATGCACTCTGGTTACAGTTCTGAGTAAGTTCCCCAACCATCAGGTTCTGAGAGAACTTCCACATGTGTTCTGATGTCTAATGGCATCAAATATCAGTCAAGATGGACTGGAGACACAAAGAAAGGCAAAAACATTCTCCTTGCTCTCAAGGAGCTCCCATTCTAATGGAGGAGACAATATGTTAGGAACTATATATACTTTAAAGTGCAAGTGAGGGCTAATAATTTGCTCAACCCAGTTCTACTTAAAGTAAATTATAAAAAACCCAATCTTCAATTGCAATCATAAGTTTTTGACTAAATGTGAAAATTCTTTGTCAGTCACTTGATAAAATGGAATGATACCAAACAAGAAGTTGGTTCTAATTGACTGAGAGATTTTATCATGCCCACTGGGTCCTGTATGAAAGTATTGAGTTAACTGAAATTTTAAAATTCTAGGTATTGAAGAAAGAGAATTCAGGACAACTATGAAGAAAAAAAGGGTTGGAAAGGAGAGGTTTTGAGCTTTAAAGAGTCTGGAGAATTTTGAATTTCCCATTTTCTCATCAGCATCTTAGTGTTCCTCCCCAGGAAAGCAGTGCCTAATGGCAGTAACTGTGCCTGCATTAGAAGTCTAGGAGGGACTGGACATAGATTCATTATGGTTAAGGGGAAGTCTTTGAGTGCCCCACAAATAGTAGAAAAGGACTCCAAGTGATCAGAAGCTCTGAATTATCCCTTTGCCATGTGTATTCTTTAAGTTTGAATCAACATTCCCTTCACTCTGTATATACTTGTGGGAGAATAGGTCACAAAATTGGGGGGCAGAGCTTTGCATTAGCAGTTTCCACTATCTATCCTTAGTAAAGAATCCTTTCCAAAAGATACTTAAGGCTGAATGACTCAAACTGATAGTCCTAGGAAGAAGAATACCAATGGGGGTTCAAGCCAGTGGCATAAAGACAGACACTTCTACAACCCTCAGCAATTGCCTAGACCCCTGAGGGTAGATATAGCTAGCCAAGTTCTAGGTACCCAACTTGTCAGCGGGAATGGGAGGTGGGATAAAGATTCTCAATGCTTACATGGTCTATACAAGATATGTGCAGGGTAGATGGACTATGTTTCAGTAAATCAACAGGTCCTTCTTCCAGGTCCAACAAATAGCTTCCAAAGTTCCATACTTCTGTTCTCTGACTGCCCGTACAAACACATATCTGCACCCCCCCATGTATGTATATATGTATACATATACACATATATGTATATATGTATACACATACACATATATGTATATATGTATACACATATAATATATGTGTATTATATGTATAATACACATATATACATGTGTATATGCACACACATATGTTTATATATGTATATATACATATATATACGCATATACATACACACATCTGGAGAAAGATATGGCAAATCACTCCAGTAAACTTTGCCAAGAAAACCCCAAATGGGGTCATGAAGAGCCAGACACAACTGAAAATTAACTGAACAAACAACAACATACACACTAACACTGTCATAGGTCCTATAGAAAAAGACCCCTAAATTAAAGATGAGGACCTTAAAAAGAGTGTTAAACTTGGGAGACAGAAGAACTGGCTTAGGGCCCTGGTTTTGCCATTTACTAGGGTGATCTTGGTCACATCACAATGCCTTGAAGTCATATGGGATGACAGAAGAAGCACTAGACCTAAAGACGAAAGGACCGGTGCTCGAAACCTCCATTTTGTCCCTTTTGTCCTCTGTGACCCTGGACCTTAGTTTTCCTATCTATAAAATGAGGACATTGTACTAGATGATCTCTACAGAACTCTCCAGAAATAAATCTATGACCTGTGATCTGTAAGTCAATGAAGTTCTCTGAGTCTCTATTTTCTCATCTGTAAAATAGAGACATCCATACTCATTTTGCCTCTACCACTTGGTTCTTTGTTGTGCTTCATAAAATAGGAAACATCATAAATGTCACCTATTACCATTACGTATGGCACCCTGTTATTCTTTGAGAAATACAAAAGGAAAAGTTATGTCTACAGGGCTTCAATCTTGTGTGCTTTTAGAGGGTGGGTTGCAACTGAGGGAATTCTTTTCATCCATGGGAGTTTGCATTGCAGTTGGATCTGGGTGATGTATAGAGGTACTGATATTTATTTTTTATGCTTCACGTACTAAATTTTTAAAAAGTTACACCTGCAGATTTTTATCTGTGTTCCATCAGCATAAACGCTTCAGGATCAGCACTTTCCAGCTCTCCCATGAAAAGTGATGAGGTCTTGCAAGGGCTGGGGTCATATGATCTGTCTCAGTGCTGTCTTAAACGGCTGCCAGAAGCTAGGGCATAAAGCGAATGCTATTTTGGCCACACTTTGCTGAATTCCCTCTCCAGATGCTCTACATATTCCACAGTAGAATTAGCAACAGCAATTGTTGTGGAAGAGCCTAACCATACCAGCTCCTCCTCCCTCCCTCCCATCTCTTCTCATTTTCCCCTCCCCTCTCCAACTACCAGTTCACAGCTACTACTAGCGAAAAATAATGACAAACTTGTTCCATCCATCTGACACCACAAAAAAAAAAGAAATGGAAAAGAAAAAGAAGAAGCTTACATGCTAAAAGAGCTGTTGGCCTCCAAAAGAGTCTGAGAAGAAAATAAATAAATATATAAACCACCTCATCATGGGAGGGAACAAAGTTTGGCTCTGATGCCTGAGACTTTTCCCTGCCTGAAATCCAATAGGGTTCCTAGGACTTAAAAGTAGACATCAGATCCCCTTTCTAACGTTGGCCTTCACACCTTGTTCTCCAAGCCGGACTTGTCAAAAATATTTCTCTTTCATTCCAAGTACATGCAATTCTCCTGTCAGCTTCCAGATCAGAAGCCATTGAAGCAAGTGATTTGCATAGCCAAACATTCCTTGGAAAATATCTCCAGAGGAAGCTTAACCAGGAGTCTCTGTGGTGTCATCGAAAATAAAGTGACCAAGATTTTATTTAGTTTTCACTTAAAACAGCAACCTAGCTCAGCAGTTCCGTCAAACTGATGATAATGCACAATAATATTTGTAAGAGCCCCATGTCGTGTGGGGAGAGGTATATTTAGAAGTTTTCCTTACACGGCAGCTATTTCAGGCTCGTGCCTCCATCTCCTTAGCATGGCATCCCTTCAAATCTACTAAATGATTGTCAGGTTCAGCAGATGAGTGAGAAGCTAAGCAAAATCTTCATTTTTATGCTACAGGACAAGGGTTACGTACTTACACCCTAATGGGGTAACCCATGAGACTATGAGGTCTTTACAAACAGGGATTGGGGTTTAGTCCTTTTTTCAATTGCCAAAATTTAGCACAGCGTTTAAATGTTTGTAGATTTGATATGACATAGGACTGACTAATGGTCCGACATATTGGGTCATCTGAGAAACTATATAGACTGCAGGGGTGGGGAACCTGCAATCGCAAGGCCACATGTGGCCCTCTAGGTCTTCAAAGGATGGCCCTTTGACTGAATCCAGTTTGTGTGGATTTGACTGAATACAATTTGTAGATTCATTCAAAGGGTCACCCTCGAGGATCTAGAGGGTCATGTGTGGCCTTGAGGACTAGTGACTATAAGGGCTTGTCATAGAGTCAGGAAAGTCCTTTCCTGTCACATAGGATCTGTATGACTCTTCATGAGCCATTTAAGTTCTAAGTGTCTCAGGACAATTCTGTAAGACTAAGTTGCCCAAGAGCTTTCCATTTGCCTAGATGGAGAAGTGTCATTGATGAAATCCTAGGTGTGTGCAACACACACACATACACACACACACACACACACACAGGGTCATCTGCAAAACCAACATAATATAGTATTAACTTTCAGATAGGTGTCTCAAATATTTATTTTCCTGATTAAGCCATATGAAAGGTCTGAGTAGCTCCACTGTATTTCCCCATGGCTGTCAAAAGCCCCAAATTTGCAGTACATGACTGGTGTACTTAACTTTTGCCCTCTGAGGGATATTCATGTTATGAAAATGATTCATTAGTTCTGTGACAAGTCTTTTTTTAAAACTGCCATGTGTCTCTTCGCTTTAATCCTTACTCTTATGATCTGGGGATTCCAAGACAGTCTCTTCTGGAATTAAAATCTGAACTCTAAGCCAGAATTTTCCAGTGCCCATGGTTTCAAGTAGTATCCATTTTCTTCCACTTGATAAGGCTATGAGGAGAAGCAGTAAGAAATTTTAGACAGTGGTCTTCAAAATTTCCATATGGAAAGAGCTTTCAAGTGACTGGACAACAATTCAGATTCCTACATTATTCTTTAGTTCTACTACGTCATTTAAGATAGCCTTCAATAAAAGGAAATGAAAAGTCAATGACAAGAAGAGAAGTCTTGGAAATCATTGCCTCCCACTTTCTTTTTTATATGTTTTTAAGACAAAATCCCCAGATTTTGATGCCACATCCTATTTTGCCTTCCAGTCTCTAGTAAGAATCAAAGGATCTCAGATCTGGAAGATACCTAAAGAACTTATCTAATGCACATCCATTTCTTCAGAAAGAAGCTCAGTTTAGCCACCTCATGCAAGAGTATCTCCAGCTTCAGAAGACCCTGAAAGAGGGAACCACTTCCCCTTACTGCCCCAAGATCCAGATCTCCCTTAAGAAATTCTTTCCTATCTCTAATAAATCCCTCCCGTGTCACCAGTTTAATCTCATTTCCTCTTATCTCATCCTCTTCTGTAACCTGTGGAAGCATCGGCCCAGTTTCCATCTTGACTTCCCTCCCTGCCCCCCATCCTTCCATTTGTGAGGATGCTAATGGTGCATGGTTGGAGCAGTGCTAAGTCCCCTGTTATCATGCAAGCAATTGCTAACTGTGGACCTCTGACTTTGTAATTTGTTCTTCATGGACTTGCCCGCAGCCAATAAGCAAAATCAATAGTCTTTGCTGAAAAGTAAGCAAGTACCAGTGTGTTATGTGACAGGTGAAGATACATGTGCTTACCAGGGGTCAGGGGGCCACATCAAATTTCTCTCTGACTTCTTTTCAAAAAAGCTAAATCCATTTAGGGAGCATTCGTCATTGGAAAATGTTGCAGTGGGGAATTGGAGAGGCTGCCTCTCTTCTTTTCTCATTTAACGATGTTTGTTTTCAACAGCCTGTTCAATAATGTCACTGAGAAGAAATTATGTGAGAAGAATAAAGTGCTTAGAGTCTATTTATTTATTCATTCATTCATTCCTTCATTTCAGTAGAATAACACTAGCTATTGCTTTCTCATGTTTATTAATACAGCTGTGGTCGGCCCAATATTTGTTTGTTCTAGACCCTTCAAATAAATAGGTGGGGTCTCTTTCCAACACCATGGAATTGATTACCTGTAGTTTAAATCTGTGCAAAGGTTATATGAGCTTGATGGGACATATACATATCTCGAAGCCAACATTATGAGAGGATGTAAATCTACCTAATAATTTGGCTTCAGATGACATGCCAAGAAGCTTTTTGTTTTCTCCTTGAAATGATCAGGCACCAGGCAATTTTGGAGAAAGACATAAAGTAAAAGACTAATGAGTTAAAGTGGATTTCAAAAGACTAAAATAAAATGGGCTTTTAATCTTTGATATTTTATCACTGCAGCTCTACATTTTCTATCCCAGAGTCCCATCATTTGGATGTTCAGCTCATGAGAGAAAAGCAGAATCTCAGTCAAAGAGAATTTATCAGAATACATGTTAAACTGAAACAGGCTAGTTGGGTGAATTTTTCTTTTCCATTTCAGGAGTTTTATTTTATTTTACTTTCCTATGAAACAACTTTGAGGAAGGAAAACAAAAATACCATATCTCAGCAACTCACAACCAGATATTGTTAGCTGATAGAGGAAGGAAATGTTGATTGAGCATTACTTACTAGCGTAATAGCTAGGGGAACATTAGAAGGAGCTGATGAGAACCTCATGTAGCAGCCCATGAATTCTGCCTATTTGGGTATGGGAAGGTTGAACCAGGAATATTCCCATCACTTTTATGGTCTGTCTTCATGGGTCACAGCTTGACTTAAACTGGTCTGAAGAGATATGATGGTCATTCCTTACAAACAACCTAAATTGTGGCAGTTGAATTGTTCCTAGGACAGCCCATCTACGTTGATAAGATGTGAGGTTGTCCTTAACATGAACTATTTTATTAATGCCATTAGTATGTTTGGGAATCCTCTAACATCCCTAAGTTCTATTACACCATAAATGAGTGTTAATAAGGTTACAAGTCAAGTGCCATGAAAATCTCTATGAGTCCAAGAGATCTCCAGGGTCTAACTGATATTACCTTCAAGCCATGTTTAATACAATGAAATTCCAGTACAATGAAATAATTTGAAAAGCCCCTCATTAAAATGCTATGTTCTCATGATGAGACTTGACATAACTTTCCTGTTTTTCCATTCAGCATCTGCACTAAAAAAAATTAGTCTTTCACAAGTTATGAGAATTTCTAAATTTCTCTCGGGGAAGTAGAAAGTTGAAAAGATAGAGTCAAATTCCAAATTATCCATATGGCAATTATACATCTTCTGGATTATCCATGATATTTAGTAATCTCAATCTGGATCATACACTGCTGCCAAGACTGAAGAACTAGGAGCCTAGCCTTATGGAGAGAGCTTCTGTCCATCACACCCTAGAACAAAGATTCTCAAACTTTCAGTCTCAGGACCCCTTTATATTCTTAAGAATTATTGAGGAGCCCTTTCTCAAGGAGTTTCTGTTTATGTGGGCTATGTCTATTGTTATTTATGGCAGAAGAAATTAAAATATGTTACTATTATTATTATGAAACTAATTTTGACCTTGTTGCAGACCCCCTAAAAGGATGTTGGAGACCCATGGGCATCCCCAGACCACACTTTGTGAAGTACCACCTTATTAAAATACAGCTGAGATGGCAGTTTGGTAGCCCCAAAGGAAGAAACTCAGAAACTAGTAGTAGGGAACATCACCCAGAATAGGCCACCTAACTAGCAGCCACCATAAGAACATTTGAGACCTGCTCCCTAACAACCTCCAGACCCCCATATATTCATCAGTCGTGAGGACCAGAGTAGCAACGTAACCAGAAGAACTATTATATCCACTGTGGAGCAGGCCCCGTGAGTATAGCAAAATACTATCATCAGATGGTACCGTAGTTTCTAGGGGCAGGAACTGCCCCTCCTCTTGTGGGTCCTTACTGCACGTGTTCCTTATACACATGAACCTTATCCATGATCCACTAACAATGCATGTAGAATGTGCCCTTCGTTGTTTCATTTTTGAGTGCTAAGGAGGAAATATTTTATTGCAATTTTCTTCTCTATGCTATTTCATTAAGTGCCTTAGCTTTAAATTAATTGTGTCTTCTGGGTAACTAGTAAAAAATAAACATATTATCGGAACTATGTTTTTGTACATATAAAGATTCACAAAGAACCTTGACCCTTGCGGCCCCTACATATGAGAAGTCACTGCCTCAGTAAATAGAAAAATAGGATTATAGGTTTAAAACTGGAAGGGCCCTTTGAGGTCATTGAATATACTCCTTTCATGTAACACATGAGTAAAGTTAGGCCCAGAAGAGTCAAACGACTGGCCCCAGGTCATATATGTAGTTATTGTCCTCCCATTGGTTTCAGTAATCAAGTTTACTCTATTTTAATGGATTTAAATGTATACTGTCAAAATGATTGGATTCAAAGTCACTTACCTAAGAGAGCACTAGATATATTCTAGTTAAGCATAAAATACTGGAAGAGTAAGTATGTGGTGATGACTACTGTTGTCTCTACTTCATAGATGAATAAATGAGGCATAGCATTTAAGTGACTCATCTAAGGTGACACAGTAAGAAATGGAAGGTCAGTGACTTGGTTCACTAGATTGCCCTTCTTATCACCTCTTCAAAAATTATCTGTTGATAGAAATAAGATAATTAACCTTCTTCTAGAACTCATGAGTTTTTATAGTTTGGGGAGTTTTATCTTGTTTTATTTTGTTTTGTTCTGAATCCACCTCTCAGTGGAAAACTTTTTCTATAAGTATAGACTGGAACCTGCTCTGCAGTGTATAAGCTTAGATATAGCTTTTCCCCATCCCCTCTGCTTCAATTGCTTCCCCCCCTAAAATGACCTTGTATTTATTTCATAGATGCATATGTACTATCCCCCTCAATAGAAGATAAATCCCTTGAATGAAAGAAAGTGTATCTAAGTATTTTGCAAACCTTAAGGGGTCATATTCAATGCTACCTAATTACTGCTGTTTTTGTCTTTGTGTACCCAAAAGCTAGCACAGTACTTGGCACGTAGCAGAGGCTGGATAAATGTTTATTGCTCAATGACAGTGTTGACTGAATCACTGAGGGATTAGGTGACTTGTCTAGGGTGTCAGAGGCTGGATGTGAGGTCAGATCTTCATGCTACCGAGGCAATGTCTCTTCTTCCTTCTTCCTGTTTGACCCTACTTCTCATTGCTATAGCTTAGCAGAAAAAAAATCAATCTCCAGACATAAACAGGAAGAAAAGACTTCATTGTTTCCCTTCCCTTGCACTCTTTCCCTTCCTTTACATGACCTCCTTTACTTCCCTTCATCCCCACCAACCAAAGACCCAACATTAGGGTAGGGGAGAATCTGACTATATAAGACACTCTGCTTTCATTCCAAAGGGGGCATATTAATATACATGATGTCTCTGCTGTGCAGGATCTGCTTTCTGGCTGGCAGAAGCAGATCATCTGTATTCCTAGGCTTGTAACAGTAATGTCATTTACAAGCTGGTTCACAAGCTGTATAGGAAAAGGATAATGAATCCCAGTACTTGACACAGGCTTAATTAGGGCTTTAATGGTTAAAATAAAGACCTGACTTGCCTTCTTACCATACCAACGGAGGGCAGAGATACCAACATCTTCCCTTGGTGCCCACCAAAAATAAAAATGCTCTATTAAGGATCCTCCGCTATCCAGGCTAATTTAAACCTGAGGCCAAAAGAACACAACTTTCCCACTGCTTTAGCTATTCCCTCCTTCTAAATTAGCTGTTTGTGAAAAGGGCATCAGCACTTTGGGGCCACTAGGGGATCGTTTAAAGGAGTGTAACAGTCCTGCAATGCATGAGAAGCACAGGGACTGGAGGCACAGGGATGGGTTGGCATTGCAGAGCCATTGGGTATGCCCCCAATCAATATTACTAGGTCGTGATGCTGTTCCTTACCTATACTTCCTGAACTCTGAGCAAGTTCAAGATTCAAGGTTACCCTCAGAGTGGGATTCAGGGTTGGCACCTCCATAATGGTCCATTTCTCTCTGGAGTCACCTTTAAAGTCCTGCTTTGGGCATTGCAATGGTGGTTGGAAAAGACTAGTACTAGATTATCTGAGGTCTTTGAGGAGTCTGTCAAACCTAGAGGTGACCTTTTTCTCTCTCAGACTACTCCTTTTCTCCCTCCCCACAAAAGTGGGGAGTAAGGAGAGTTGTACAGCTCTTAGCCAACATACACTTGTGCATCCCAAGACTGAATCAACAGTTATAATATGTAATATATACAGAAAGAAGATATATAGTATTTATCCAATAAAGAAAGAAGAGAAGAAGGAGGGCTGATAGAAGTGGGGGAGGATTAAAGGAGGCATTGGTCAAAAGCAAAACAGATTTTGAGGAGGGACAGAATATAGAAAGAGAGAGAAGGATAAACAAAAAAAAATAAGATGGAGGGAAATACACAATAATCTTAACTGTGAATGTGAATGGAAGGAGCTAACCCATAAAATGGAAGTAGGTAGCAAAATGGATTAGAAGCCACAATTCAACAATATGTATACAAGAGACACAGTTGGTATAGAAAGACACATTCAGAGTTAAAATAAAGTGCTAGAGCAGAATCTATTATATTTTAGCTGAGGTAAAAAAAAAAAGTGGGGCTAGCAATCATGATCCGACAAAACAAAAGCAAAAATAGTACTAATTAAAAAATCAGAGAAATTACATTTTTGATGAAAGACATCAGAGACAATGAAGCAATATTTTTAAAATTTTGTATTGTGTTTCTCTAATAAAGGCTTCATTTTTCAAATATATAGGGAGCTCAGTCAAATTCATAAAAATAAGAACTGTTACCCAATGGTCAAAGGATATGAGAAGGCAGTTTTTGGAAGAAGAAATCAAAGCTATCTACAATCATATAAAAATTCTCTAAATCACTGTTGGTTTACACCTATCAGAAATGACAAATGCTAGAGGGGATGAGGAAAAATAGATACATTTATAAATTATTGGTGGAGTAGTAAACTAGTTCAACCATTCTAGAGAACAATATGGAACCCTGTGATCCAGAAATACTACTACTAGTTCTGTACCCCAAAGAGATCAAAGAAAGAAAAAATAAATCTACATGTACAAAAATATTTGTAATTGCTCTTTTTATATTGGCAAAGAATTGGGAATTAAGGGGATACTCATCAAGAGGAATGACTAAGCAAGTTGTGGCATAGGGGGTGGACTCAGAAAAAACTGGGGAGGCTTACAGAAGTAAAAGGAACCAGGAGATCATTGCTTCCAGTAACAGCAGAATTATAATGATGATCAACTGTGAAATACTTAGCTACTCCAATTAATACAATAATCCAAGACAATTCCAAAAAACTCATGATCCACCTCCAGGGAAAGAACTGATGAACTGAGAGCAAATTGAAATACAACTTTCTTACTTTATTTTTTTTTGCATATTGCTACTATGGAAATAGGTTTTACAAGATTTTACATGGATAATTAATTTCATAAGACTTGCCTTCTCAGTGTGTGAGGGAGAGGTGGTAGGGAAAGAGAGAATCTGAAACTCACAATTTAAAAAGAAATGAATATTAATAAATTAATTAATTAAGGAGGGAAAAAAAGAAACTAACAAAAAGGGCTGACTGAGGACCCATTATGTATGTATGTATGTTTGTATGTATGTACGTATGTATATATCTCTCTCTGTATATATGTATACATATATATATATACAAAACACATAATAACTAATTTTTGTATAATGCTTTCAAGTTTGTAGACCACTTTACCTATGACCCATTTAAGCCTCACAATCAGTCTGTGGAGTAGATACTTACAGCTACTACTATTCTTATTTTACAAATGAGAAAACTGGAGGCAGAGCCAAGATGGCAGAGTAGAAAGATGCACATATGCTAGGTCTTCCCCCACAGCCCATAAAATACCTGTAAAAAAAGACTCTCAACAAATTCTAGAGTGGCAGAAGCCACAGAACAACTGAATGGAGGAGATTTCCAGTCCAGCATGACCTGAAAAGGCTGATGGGAAAACAGCTGAGTGGAGCCCAGCCCAGCCTTGGCCAATGGGTGTGGCTCTGGGAGGAGGACAAGAGCAGGCCTTAGGGGCGGAATCCCCAGTCACAATAGCAGCAATTTGCAGATCCCTCAACCCACAGGCACCAAAGATCAGTGAGAGGGTTTTTTCAGCTGGCCAAGAAGGGCCTTCCCATAGCTCCAGCCTTAGGCTGCAGCCTGCAGAGGTCCGATTGGGTGGGCTGCCAAGCAGCTTCCACAGCAGCCCCTACAGCAAAGAGAAATCATAAGGGACTTACTAAAGTTGAACTGTTTACATTCCTACATGGAAAGACAATATTTGTAACTCTTGAAACTTTTTTCAGTATCTGGGTAGTTGGTGGGATTACACACATACACACACACACACACACACACAGCATAGGGTGAGTTGAATAGGATGGGATCATATCTTAAAAAATTGACATTAAGGGGTTAGAGAGGAATATATTGGGAGGAGAAAGGGAGAAATGGAATGGGGCAAATTATCTCTCATAAAAGAGGCAAGGAAAAGACTTTTCAATGGAGGGAAAAAGGGAGGAGGCAAGAGAAAAAACTTGAAGCTTACTCTCATCACATTAGACTAAGGAAGGAATAAAATACACACTCATTTTGGTAGGAAAACCTATCTTACAATACAGGAAAGTGGGGGAGAAGGGGATAAGCAGGGAGGGGGGATGATGGAAGGGAGGGCAATGGGAGGAGGGAGCAATTAGAAGTCAACACTCTTGGGGAGGGACAAGGTCAAAAGAGAGACTAGAAGAAATGGGGGGCAGGATAGGATGGAGGGAAACATAGTAAGTCTTATACAACACAACTATTATGGAAGTCATTTGCAAAACTACACAGATATGGCCTATATTGAATTGTTGGGGAGGCAGTTGCAGGATGGGAGGATAAGTGGGGAGGGAGGAAGGAAGAAAAGTTGGAACTTAAAGTTTTAGAAACAACTGTTGAGTATTGTTCTTGCATACAAGGAAATGAGAAATACAGGCAATGGAGTATATAGAAAGTTATCTTGCCCTACAGGACAAAAGAGAAGATGGGGATAAGGGAAGGGAGGGATGTTAGAAGGGAGGGCAGATTGGTGATAGCGGTAATTAGAATGCTTGGTATTTTGGGATGGGGGAGGGGAGAAATGGGGAGAAAATTTGGAACTCAAAATTTTGTGGAAATGAATGTTGAAAACTTAAATAAATAAAAATCCTTTAAAAAAATGAAAAAACTGAGGCTTAAAGAAACTGAGTGACTTGCCGATGGTCACACAGATAGTTAATGATTGAGATTGAGGCAGGATATAAACCCAGCCTAGCTTCAGGTTCAGATCCACATCAACCATGTACCTAGCTGTGTAGCCATAGTTAAACCATATAACCAAATACTTTTCTCCTCTTTAAAATCTAAATGGTGTCTGTCATTCTTAGCTCATAGGGTTCTTGTAAAATTTTAAACACTTCTTAAATCTTTTAATGAAATATCATCTCTTATTATTGACTAGAGATCTGTTATACACTGTAGAAGGAGATGTTTAAGAGAAATAATAATAATTGGCATTTACGTAGCACTTTAAGAAATGCTTTACAAATATTATTTCATATTCACCACAACCCTGGGAGGTAGGTTTTATTCTTATGCCCATTTTACAGATGTAGAAATTGAGGCTGAGAGTGATTAAGTGCCTTGCCTAGGGTCACACAGCTAGCTACTATCAAAGGCAGGATTTTAATTCAGGCCTTCTTGATTCCAAGTCAAGGTGAGTCACCTCAATGCACATGGTCTCTGTCTTCAAGGAACTTACAATTTAGTTGATGGTCATACTGAGCTAGAGAGAAGCTTTAAATCTATCATCACAGGGAAGTAGCATTCATGATTCAGAATTTATGTAAAATTTTAGCCTGCCAAAACCTTAACTTCTAGTACAGGGAATAACTCCATTCAATTAAATAGTACTAGACTTGGAATCAAAATCTGGAGCTGGGTGTCTAATCCCTTCATTTTAAAAAGGAGGAAACTGAGGATCGGAGAGATTGTTATTTTTTCTGAGATTGTCAGTGGCCATGTCAAGACTAGAAACTAGTCTTAGCTCATAATCAACTATTTTTCCCCATCTCTTCCCTTCACAGGGGTCTATCATAATCAAGTTTGGTTAGGACAAGCACATTTCTAAAAACCAAAAAAATCACAATCCCCATTTCCAAGACCCAAAGATAAAATTGATTTTGAGTCTATCTGATGTGAATTAACAAGTTGGGCTTGGTCTGTCTCAAGATTCTTTCCTTCAAAATTTCATGATT
Organism: Bettongia penicillata ogilbyi; assembly: GCA_023548195.1. NCBI lineage: Eukaryota > Metazoa > Chordata > Mammalia > Diprotodontia > Potoroidae > Bettongia > Bettongia penicillata. The sequence continues at coordinate 8,831,050 of JAJHZJ010000526.1, forward strand.
ATATTAACATATTACACAGTCAGATATAGTAACCAAAATAAATGGCTGTTACCATGGACTATTACCTCTCTGATTACTCCTTTGCTGTCTTCTTTGCCCGCTCTTTTTTCACCTCTTGCCCCTTAAATGTGGTTATCCCCCAAGGCTGTGTCCAGGATCTCTTTTTACCCTCGCTCACTGGAGAGGCATATCTGCTCTCTGAGCTTCAATTATCTTTGTGGAGATAACTCCTAAATCTATCTGTCCAGTCATAAAGCTGTCCCTTAAGTTCCAGTCAGAAATTCCAGCTGCATGTTACATAGCCATCCGTGAATGTCCTATTGACATCACAAACCCTACATCATCAGAACTGAACCCAAAACACTTTCTCCCCCAAACCTATTCCTCTTCCTCAATTCCCTGGTTTTGTTAAATACAACTTTTCTCCCAGACTCTGAGACTCAAAACTTTAGAGTCAGATTTGACTCTTCTCTTATGCCCCACATCTGATCAGTTGTCAAATCCCTTAGACACTTTCTACAATAACTCTCTCATACATCCTGTCCTTTCCATATCTAGTACTCCAATCTTCTTTAAATTTGATTTATACTGTTGCAATATTCTAGTTAGTCTCCTCTCTGTTCTTCCCTATTTAATCTATCCTTCATACTCTCATCAGAATAATTATCTTAATGCACAGATCATCTTGTTCCACTGATTAAAAAAAATCACCAATGGTTATCCACTATTAATCAAATGGGAAATATCTTTACTGCTTTATCACTACTGCCCCTCATATACTCCATCTTCCAGCCAAAGCAGACCCCTGATCATATGCCAATCTCACCACTAATGCATGGAACATTCTCCCCTTACATCACTCTCATGGGCAGCTAGGTGGCATAGTGGATGGAGTGCCACACCTGAACTCAGGCAGAGTTTGAGTTTAAATGTGATCTCAGACACTTACTACAAGCTGTGTGACCTTGGCCCTTACTAGCTGTGTGACCTGTTTGCTTCAGTTTCCTCATCTGTAAAATAAAATGGAAAAGGAAATAGCAAACCACTCCAGTATCTTTGCCAAGGAAACCCCAAATGGGGTCATAAAGAGTAAGATATAACTGAGAAGACAGAGCAACAACAGCACTCTCTATTTTAACCATTTTCCTCCTTCAAAACCCAGCTCAAGTCTTGCCTCCTCTATGGAAGTCTCTCTGATCCCTCAAGGTAGAAGTCATGTCTCCCTAAAAGGAACTTTTTATACCACTGTCCTTGGATTTTTCATTACGTTTATTACATATTGATAATAATAAATCATATTTCTATAGCACCGTGAGGTTTGCAAAGTGCTTTGGTCACAACAATCATCATGAAAGATCAAAGGGAGAAAAGGTTATGATTTATTGGAGGAAGGAAGACAAAAGACACCAGCCTTTCAGTCTGTTGCAAGGGATGGCTCATTGGATAAGGGAGGGAAGGAGGATATATTCAGAAATGAATGTGATATAAAAAACAAAAGAAACCAATAAAAATGAGATAACCTGCTTAAAGAAAAAATACATTCTAGATTTTTTTTTTGCCAGCAATTGAAGTCAAGCTTATTGGACTATAGTTTGAAGGAGCTACCTTTTCCTTTTTTCAATATCTAGACAATATTTATCTGTCTTTCATCCTAAGGTGCCTTTCTCTATGATTTTTCAAACCTCACTGACTATAGTTCAGCAACATAACTGCCAGATATTTCAGCGCCCTTAGACATGGTTCATCTAGGTCTGGTGGCTTAAATTCATTAAAAACAGCTAGGTATTCTCTTATTACAATCCCACTTATCTTCAATTTCAACTGCCTATTAACCATTTCTATTCTATTTTTTCAGGTAGAAAATTATTTTCCTTTATAGGGAAAACAGAAACAAAATAAGAGTTGAGTAATTCTGCCTTCTTTCTATGGTCCATTACTGTTGTACTGTTCACTATTAAAGAAACCTTTTCCATTCTTTAACCTTCCTCTTGCTTTAAACTTGCTATAACAAATCTTTTGTTTGTTTGGTTTGTCATCCTTAACATTCACCACCATCCTTAATTTAATTCTGAGTTTAATATTCCTGAAAATATTCTTACAGGACCATAACATTATCTGGTATTTATTCTCCATTGCCTGTATTCCATTGCCTGCATCTTCTATATGTATCTCTTTAAAATTTAGGTTTTTCTATGAGTTTCCTGTGCATTTAATATATTATCTTTAAATGTCTTTTTCTTTTTTATCAGAATCATTTATGTTTGTCTCTTTAGAATTTCATTTTTCATAGTTCCCCATCCCCTTTAGGATGATTTCTTTTGTAAAATTGTAAACCACAGTGTATTCCTACTTATCCTTTCAATGAAATCTAAACTCCACTCTCTCAAAATCTATATGGCCCATCAGACTGTCAAGTTTTCCTTTCCTTCACTGTCATGAACTCTAAAATGAAGTGGTCATTTTCTCCAAAAGGTCCTATCATTTTTTCTTAAACAACTAGATCCTGTATAGAATCAGATCTTGGGTAGCAGTTTCCTCCTTGTTTTCTCTCCTTTTTGCAGAATTAAATTATTATTATTAAGAGAACCAATTATTTATTTGCTGCTTTGCTTTTAACATAAAAGCTTCAGCAGCTAATCAAATTGTTGGCATCATCGGCCATTACTATCATGCCTTTGAGGCAGAATTGTAATCTGTATCCTAAATTCATTTTCTATTTCCTCCTTCTGACCAGGCAGTTTGAAATATACTTACTACCATATCCCTTTTTTTTTTTTTGCCTCTCCATTGATTCTCATCCAAATTCTTTCAACTGTGTTTCACTCCTCTGATTCATGGATTCTTTCCCATGAGTATAATCTTAATATTTAAGGCTCCTCCAATTCCCATTTTACTTGTTTATTCTTTTTGAATAAAATTTGCCCTTTCAGAGACATGCTCCAAACATATTCCAAGACCTATTCCAACAAGTCTCAGTGGTAGTTTTCAGGTCAAATTCACATCCTTGCATCAAGACTTTTGGATCAGCTTGCTTATTGCCCATACTTTTAGCATTTATATATCGAGATCTGAAATCAATGGCTTTCTTGCTGGCTCTCTTCTTGATTATGGTATTATGTGAATTACCAGTCTTCTTTATTTTTATGCTTCTTACTATATTATACTTACTATTTTCTATATTATTTTGTATGGCAATAAATTATCTTTTTTTATTTCCCCATTTTAAGTTTAAACACCCCTTGATCAAACTGATAAAACTGGGTGTGTGTGGGGGGAGCTTTTTTACCAGACCTCATTAGGTGTATTCCATTCCTGACCAAAGTCTATAATTCTGATATTTTAATCATTGTTCAGAAATCTACATCCCAGTCTCAGGTATCATTTTTTAAACAGACTGGTCACTTCCCAAAATGTTCTGTTAACTTCTTTAAAATAAGTTTTTATTGACTTTTCTCTTCCTAATATCACCATAGTTATCCCTCCTCTATCCCCTCCCAGAGAGTTATCTCATGACAAATAGTATTTCTTTAGAGAGAGAAAAAAAGATACAACTGGCTCTCCATTTCTTAAGCCCCTACTGTTTGACTTTACAGAGTCCTAGGAGCATAGATTTAGGATGAGACAGGACCTTAGATAACATTATAACCATCCCTTACATTTTACAGATGTGAAAACTGAAGCTTAGAGGGTTGAAGTGACTAGCCTGGGGTGGTGGATGAAGTAGGTAGAAGAGTTGGAAAAGCCTCTTACTCCATATCTAGCAACCTTTCTACCACGCTGCCACCATACATGCCACCACTGAGAATGTCTGATTTGAAAGGAAAATAGCTATATGGAAAGGGGGTTGTAGCCATCTCTTAGTGGTCCTTATATCCTATGCTATAAATAAGTGTCAAGATGTTTTCTTGATACTGATGGTAATTGTTTGGCATGGTGACCTATGATCATGTTCATGATGAAATATGGAACAGTCATTAAATATATTCAAGGAACGGGAGTAGGATATCAGGAAAGTCAAAAGTAGTCTAACCTTGTGATAAGAGAGAGAGGGTGATTAGGAAGAGTGATGACCTTGTAGAAACTGAGAGAGCATAAGTGGGAAGGATGATTTGCCAAAATAAAAATCCCTAGAATATTGGGGATTCATAGACCCCAGACCTTTTAGTTTTGGTTGTGGAAGCATAGCATATGGTGCTATAAAGCCCAGCCAACCCTTTTTTTTTATTCAGTTCTAGAACTTATTTTCAATTCCACCATCATCAAGCCCCACCCTCATGCCCCAGGATAAGCTCATCACCAGGAAATTCTTCATTACATTGAGATTGCTTCAGCTTTGGTACTCACACTTTTTCAGTACCCTCAGTCACTTTTGGAGTAAAAGTAATAATAACAAAAAACCCAAAAAAACCCAACAACACTGCTCCCAAAGCTTCCTATTAAAGAGGACTCAGAATCCCAGTCAACTCTTCATTTCTCACTAGCTACAGCACTTGGTTTGGGCTGGGACTGTTTTTCTTTACTCATCTGTATCCCCAGTGCCTAGAACATTATAGTATGCCCTTAATAAATGTGTATTATATTGTATAGTATAGCATTGTACTGTATTGCATTGTATTGTATAGTGTTGTACTGTGATACTCAGCTGATCCTTTGAGTCTGAGTCTATACGTGGACCAGAGACATATTGCCCTCCTGTTTGCCCTGATGATAGAAATATCAGCATCTGGGGTCAATAATTACAAAACTATTACAGATGCAATATCTGAACAGCATAGTTATAAGACTAAAGTAGTCTTGCATGTGAAAAGAAAGTGCCCAAGGTGAAGTGAGAGGAATTTAGCATGTGATTGTGTGTGTGTATGAGTGAGAAGATAACATATAGCTGGCCCACCTGTACCTGTGAGGTGGTTAGTTTCTAGCACAGAACTTCAAAATCCCCAGCACTGCTTTCTAGGTTTCTTTTGTAGATATTATTAGTTCCCACATGAATCACCATAAGGGGGTAATAATCATGAAGTTTGCCAAGTCTTAGGAGGCTCCCCATCAGAGACCAGATATGAGCTACTGGAAAGTGGTGCCCATTTCTGTTCTTTATATCAGGTTTTTCTGTAGGAAGGAATCACCAACACCAACCATACTTCAATTGCCTTTCCCAGACGATTATTTCAGAAAAGTCCATCCATACTTCACTTCACTCCTGGGAAGGGCCTCCCCAACCACCTGGCCTGCTCTGGTACCCTTTCCCACTCCTCCACTGCCTCTGTTGATCAAATCAACTCTGTCATTATTGCTGGATGGGGTGTGGTGATCTATTCCCCTATAGCCCTACTCACCATCCTAGTAACTTTCTTGACCAGAGTTCATCTCTGGCTACCACTCCCTTTTGTATGATGTCTTCCCAATTAAAAGCTAAGTTTCTTGACAGCAGAGACTATCTTTGCTTTTTTGTATTTGTATTCTCAGCCCTTTACACACAGTAAGCACTTAATAAATTATTTTCATTCATTCACTATTTACTCTTTGAATGAGAACCGGGGGAATTCTTTTGCAAGGTGGCATCCATATTCCCTGGAGTATAAGAAACTTCTTCCTCTAAGAGCAAATTGCTTTTTTTCCAGAGGGTCCCACTCCCTCTTCTAGGAGGGGAGCTCTCTAGGAAAAGACTCATATCTATTACTTGGACTGGGCTGAATCTGTGATTTCTTACTAAGAGGAACTCACTCCCTTCACCTTCTCTTTAATTTAGAGTTTTGCAGAATTTCCCAGTGTGCTCAAAGATTAACTCACCAGGATCATGTGGCCAATATTCACCAGAGGTGAGATTTGAACCTGTTGTTTCTCCACTTCCCCATACATGCTACCTCTATGATCCAGCTCCAAATGATCAGTGGTTTTTATTCTGCTTCCCTTCTTTTTCTGTGCTTTCTTCCTCTCCCCTCCATCCTTCTGTTGGTCATATTGAGAGCTCAGTTGATGGAAACTCCTGAACAAGGCTTTATTTATAGAGGGTTTTCCCACTTTTTCTTGCAAAGTGACCCCAGCTTGCTCAGCTGCCTTTGTTCTATAATTGACAGATTCCTGCGGAAGCCCTAAAGCAAACACAAGATGCCCTCAGCTGTTGTCTGTGGGAAGGAATTTGTCACAACCAGATCAACAAACACTATGTTACTCTGAGACATGAAAGTAACTCTGTTACATCGAACCTTTAGTCTAATGGTATTTGTCGTAATGGAATTTGTATCTCTAGGTAAACTTAACCAGTTATTTTAATTACAACTCATTCTTGTTTGAGGGAGGAGAAATTGCAGTGTAATGCTGACTGTTCTGGCCCCCACCACCTAAAAAGTCAATTACATTTCACCCCTCCCCCAGGGTTCTCTAATACCCTTAAGGGGCATTGGGGAATTTCTAGGCTCTCTGCAAATGGCTCCAGCCCCAAGAGATGGTGTTAAGGCAAGGGTAGGAGGGGTCCCCACCCCAGTTGCATTTAACCACTAACAGATTATTTTAACATAGAAATATTTACTTCAATGTTATAATATTAAATATACAAATATAGCTAAGTTGCTGTTGAGCACAGTTCCTGTTCCAAGTCCATGGTCTTGGGCTCAAGACTATCTTGGGCTCAAGTACCAGGTGCCCTTGGATTCTCGAGCCTTGGCTTACAGGGTGGCTGGCTGCAACACCCTGCCTGGCTCCAAAGTCACCATGTCTTGACCTCTTAGTCAATAGGGATCACCACTGGCATCTTAAACTGAGAGAAACAGAAGCTCTCAGGCCCATTTCTCAGAGTCAAGTCAAAAGAGAAGGGGAAGGAAGATATAGTCTTCCCCTGATTTAATTCATGGCGCCTCGGCTATAGGTGGACTATGATCTTCACCCTTTGGAAGCAACAGGAAAGAGTTCACAGGATAGAGCAAGCAGGAAGGAGATAGATTACCCTGTCTGGCCAGTTTTAAAGACTGAAGGAGTCTGCTCCCATCGATGTGGCGGGAGAACTCAGAGAAGGAGAAGCACAAGATTAAGACTCTTTACAGTAAATATTTAAAGCATGTGAATAATTATATGAACTTATTTTTAAAAAGGACTCCAAGGGCAGATAAATGGTCTAGTGGATAGAGCACCTGCCCTGGAGTCAGGACCAGAGTTCAAATATGACCTCAGGCACTTAACACTTAGTAGCTGTGTGACCCTGGGCAAGTCATTCAACCCCAATGGCCTTGAAAAAAAAAAGAAAGAAAAGGACTCCACTCTCCTCCCTCCTCCCTACTCAGTCTGGCATGGCAAAGATGGGAGCTGTAGAGAGAGAGAGAAGAGGAGAGAGAAAGGGGAGAGAGAAAAGAGAGAGAAATTTCACCGGAAGGGAGGTATTAAAAGTGTAGCTAAAAGATGCAGCTAGGTGGCACGGTGGCTAAAACACAGGAACACCTGAGTTCAAATCCAGCCTCAAACAATTATGAGTTGTGTGACCATGAACAAGTCATTTAACTTTTGTCTCCCTTTATTTCCTCCTCTATAAAATGAAGATAATAGTAGCACCTACTTCACAGGGTTGCTGTGTGGATCAAATTAGTGCTATTTGTAAATCATTTTGCAGTCTTAAAGTGCTATATAAATGTCATCTATTACTATTTTTAATGCTAAAATACCCCTGAAAAGAGTGGTTCAAACAATGAGTGGGATTTTGGGTTTGTTTGCCTGAATCATCCAGAGCCACCAAATTTCTGGGCATTCTTTTTTTCTTTGGCTATGGGGGCCACCTCAGGAGAGTGGGGAGGGGGGATATATTTCTTTCCTAAGAGTTTGAGAAGGAAGGAATAAAAGTATGGTTTTCTGAAAAGGTGGATAAGATCTCTGAAGAAATGTGCAAGCCCAGTGCTGGGCAGTCACTAGTCTTCTCTGGCATGGAAATCTCTTTACAACATAACAGGGCAAAGAAGGGTAATGTTCACATCATTTGAATCTCTGAACCGGTGAATAAAAGGTATCAGTGTTACTTAGCAAGAGACGCAAATAAATATTCATAACAAAGGCACATGCATAGCTAATTGAACGATTTTTGTTAATATTATACTAGATATTCATGGACATGTGCCTTTCTCTATAATGAAAATACTGCCTTGGGCTAGCTTTGTTTTTCTTGTCTAGAACAATTTATATGCTTTCATTTAAATGGATATAAACTCCTACTCTCATGACAAAATAATTCACCATTAATTTGGGTAAGGAATTTCTTTATTCCCTTTGTGATACATTTTATTGAAAAAGAAAACCCTAAACATACCTCAAAATTTCTCTTCATGTGTTATGTTTAGTTTCAACAACACATTAGATGTCTATGAATAGTGATTTCAGGGATTATTAGGGGCAGATGTATTGTTATGTGTGCACATAAGAGATTTTCTTTCAAATTAATCTAAAAAGTAATAAAAAAAAAATAAATCCCCATGAGAATGTTAGTATGGCATTCGTGCTTGTTATTTTTCATATCCCCTCATTCGTTTAAAAAATCATTTATTTCCTCCTCTTCTCCTTTACTTCACTGACACCTCCGCTCTCTCACTCTTTTGAGACTAGATGTTTACAGTTTTCAGTATTGGGGATTATGGAGTAGGTAGAATCCTGTATTAATATAGGATTATTATAATACCATTCTTTTCTATAGGAATACAAATATCTGCACTTTCAATTTTGTCTTTGTACCTCTAGTACTAACACACTGTCTGGCACATAGTATCTAATAAATACTTGTCAAATTAAATTGTTGAATTTATTCAGTGTGGGGAACTCTATATAGGAACTCTCTCCACCAACACAGATCCCAATACACCTATGTGCAACAGAAAAAGGGGAGGAATTTGCAGTCAGAAGACATGGGTTCGATTCCCAGAACTTCCACTTACTACCTGCGTGACTTTGGACCACTTGTATTCACAGTATCCCTCCCTAACCATATGAGTGGAGGGATTGCTTCATTTTTGTCATCTCCTCAATACCTGGCATACTGACTTGGACATAGTAGTCACTTAAACATTTGGTGATCGAATCATGCAAAGTCTAGAACATTAGTTCCCACATTTTTTGATCTTGGGAGCCCTTTTCTCTCTCGAAAGTTATTGAGGATCTCCTTAAGAGGCTTTGTTTATATGGATTATGTTTATTGATATTTACCATGTTAGAAATTAAAATGTGTTAGTTATTATAAAAATAGCTTTGAACTCTGAGACCCCTGAAAGGGTCCCAGGGACCTTCTAGAGCCCCTGGACCACACTTTTGAGAACCTCTAGCCTAGATCAGGGATAGAGAACCTTCGACCTAGAGGCCACATGTAGTCTTCTAGGTCCTCAAGTGTGGCCCTTTGACCGAACCCAAACTTCAAATTCAAGGGTCACACTCAAGGACCTAGAGGGCCACAGGTGGCCTCAAGGCTGTAGGTTCTCCACCCTTAGTCCAGACAAACTGAGTTCCTTATTATTCTCATGCCCAACACTCCGCCTCCCATCTCCATACTCAGTATTGCTTGTGCCCCAGAACTGCAGCACTTCTCCTCGCCCTTAGAATCTCTGTCGTTCTTCAAGGCTTAGTCCAAGTGCTATCTTCTACATGAAACTTTTCCTGATCCTTCCAAGCTATCGGTTTCTCCCCCAAACTATCTTGTATCATTTTGTATATAGCAGGATCTGTCTTGTGTTGTGTTCCCTGAATAGATAAGTTCCTTGAAGACAGGAACTCTTCTACTTTAGCCTTTATATCCACAGAATCTGGCATACAGCCTAGAACGTAATACACTTAGTAAATGGTTATTGATTGATTAGATGACCTCTAAAGTCTAAATTCTAAGACCTCTGTGCTTTAGCTCTTTCTAGCACTGCATTTAGGATCAAGTGAACCCAGGGAATGTACATAGAGATTAAGAGACTAACCTAGCATCACAGAGTTAGTATCCATCAGAGACAGGATTTAAAATCAGCTTTTCCTGACTCCAGGCTCATCATTTTATCCACTATGCCACACCTTTCCAGAGTTCACTTATCCTACAAGTCAAATCATGTCCTTTGAAACACAATAGTCAAATAATAATTGTAAATTTACACATAATCACTAGATATAAAACAATATCAGAACAAAACTAGAAGAAACAAAAAAAATCATCAGAACATACATACAATTATATGCCAACAAAACTGAGAACGCAAAAGAAATAAAAGAATACCTTCTAAAATATAAAACATCCAAATCATCAGAAGCATTGGATAGATTTCTTAACCCAGCCGCAGAAAAGGACATAACTGTAAGTGTAAAGAAACTACCAAAGAGCAGGGGAAACCCAATCTAATGGATTCACAGGAGAATTTTATCAAAGTTGTAAAGATCAGTTAGTGCCCGTATTCAACAAATTATTCTTAAAAACTGAGAAAGAAAGCATCCTATCAGAATTATTTTATGAAACAAAATAGTCCTAATATGTAAACCAGAGAAAAATAAAGCAGAAAAGGAAATTTATAAGTCAATATCATTAATAAGTATTGTCTCAAAAAATTTAAACAAATACATTTAGAGCCTGACGTAACATGGTCAACATGTGTATTGGGGTTAATCCCATATATCTGACTTAGTATTTTCTTAAAACAAAACAAAAAAAAGAAAACTGACCACGTTCTCCTACTCATTTTGCTTTCCACGTTTAATAAGGATCACTAAATAAGTGATTTGGTAGTAAATGTGTATCCACAATAGGAAGGAAAAAGAAAACCCCTAAATGAAGCATACATGTCCAAATGAAATTAACCGAAAGATATTTTTAAAAAATCAACTTAAGCCTCAGGAGGACTGAAGAAAGGGACTGCTGCAAATCTTCTAGTCTATGATAGATCAACTTATAGAATATTAGCTTTCTTTGTCATTGTTCTGTCATGTCTGACCCTGTGAACCGATTTGGAGTATCCTCAGCAAAGATGCTGGAGTGGTTTGCCATTTCCTTCTTCAGCTCATTTTACAGATGAGGAAACTGAGGCAAACAGGAAGAAACAACTTCCCCAGGGTCACACAGCTAGTGTCTGAGGATAGATCTGAACTCAGGAAGATGAGTGTTTTGACACCTAGCTGCCCCATAAGCTTGTTAGCTTCCTCTATTTATATAGAAAAGGTCCCATGTCTGACTTAATTCAATGACATTTGACTAGTTTTCCTTACTTCAAGAGTTCATGGCAGTTCTAATGGGGAAGAAAAGGTATTCTCTGTCACCTCCACTTCTACATCTACACCTTGAGATGTTTGATTGATTAGATAACCTCTAAGGTTCCTTCCAATACTATATCTAGGATCCTAAGATCCTTGGAAGATACTTGAGACAGATAAAAAGTTCAGTGATTTGTCCCAGGGTCACAAAGCTACTTTGCAATTGATTAAGGAATCAAAGGGGAGAGAAAAGGATATATAACTGACTTTGGAGCCTTACTGGGCCTGTTCTTCTAGAAATAGAAGACTGTTCTCATGGCCTTGGCTGTATTCTTTGAAACTTTCTCATACCCAGGGGCCTAGGCACAGGTGATCATTATAGCTCATGCATGGTCTCATAGAAAGTGAAAAAAAATAGAAAAGGCATCACCAAGTTTTCTCATGGATTTAGAGTGAACCCTAACTTTCCTGAGTCAATATCCAGACAACCGTAGACATACTAACTACTATCGGCGTTGTAAAAGGTTAACATTCACTTAGGATCTTTTATTCAATATCTTCTATCTGTGAGAAGGACCTGCAAGTAACATACTATCCTTCACCCCCGGATTCAGGATTCATATAAGGGTGTCTCTCTATAGGATAATTATGGATTGGATTGGTGGTAGAAATCTAGTTTGGTAGTGAAACTAATTACACTGAGCCTGGGTACTTTGGCCCAGAGGTTTAACTGTAGCATCACTATGATGCTACTACTAGGTTTTATTTCAAAGTATCTTGGTATAACCTATAGGCTAGAGCTCATTCTAAGCTAGAAATGAAATATTTTCATAAAACCAGAAGTAGATTTTCATATTAATAAGATTCAAAAGACTTTTATGGACATGTGAACATATGCACCATCATAGCTAAGGAAAGTGGGAAAGAGAAAGGGGTATGTTTTAACTGAATTCCAAGAATCACCAAATGGGGCAACATCTCCAGGTGTCCCAAAATGGTCATGGCCCTACATTAAACCTGAGTCATTTTGTGTACACTTACAGACTTTACTGTAAATTTACTTTCCTGTAAACTCTCTATTTAGGAATATAATGGACGAATCGAGAAGTTCCAAACGGGCAACTAAGCAGAGCAGCGGAAAGAGCAGTAGGTCTGAAATCAGGAAGACTTGCCTTCCTGAGTTCAAATCTCACCTCAGACACTTATGAGCTATGTGATCCTGGACAAAGCATGGCTCAGTTCCACATCTGTAAAATGAGCTGGAGAAGGAAATGACAACCACTATCTCTGCAAGAAAACCCCCGATGTCATCACCATGAATGGGATGCAAGTGAAAAACAACAAATTACTGTTATAATTATTAAAATTCTGCTTCAGACACTTAGTAGCAACCTAACCTCATAGATCTGGTCTTAGTATATCTATAAAAGATAGGTTATAGTAGCACCTACCTCCCAGGGTTGTTGTAAGAATCAAATGAGATCTTATATGTAAAGGGTTCTGCAAACTTTGAAGCTTTATATAAATGTTACTTATTAGTATCACTTCTTGTCCATGATAACTTCCTAACTTAATTCCCTGCCTTCAGTTTCTCCCTTTTCCATTTATGCATCACATTGCTACCAAAGTATTCGTTTTGATGTTGACACTTGGTCACTCACGCACTCAAATATCATCAAAGGCTCCGCTAGGTCTATGAAATAAAATATAAACCCCTTAGTTTGGAATTCAATGTTCTCTATCATCTGGTGTCAGCCTACTTTTCCAGTCTTTCCTAACATGACTTCTCCAACCTTCACTCATTCTGTCACTCACTACTCCGTAGTTCATTCTGCTTTCGTTTACCTCTACACCTTTAGCCACAACAACCCCTCCACCCCAATATCTGTCCATACTGGAATGCTTTCCTGACTTCAAGGTCTACCTTGGATGCTACCTTTTCCATTGAAATTTTTTAGCCAGACAGAAGTGACATCTCCTCGAAACTCTCATGTCATTCTGTTTGAACCTCTCCTAAATATTTGTGTTACAGTTGTTGTATACATCTTTTTTATCACCCCCTAAGACTCTAAGACCCTTGAGGGCTGAAACTGGGTCACTTTTTAATTTTTTTTATTCCCCAGGCTGAATTGAACTGAATTGTTTCATAGACACACAGCCTAGATCTCAGCAGCTGCTCAGAGAAATGTTCCTTCTCATTCACTGTTTACAAACTTTTGGTAATTTAAAGTTTAGTGATTCTATTCATAGGCAACAAATGGGGTTAAGCACTTAATTAACAATTAATTAATTAAGCAAATAATTCAATTGAGAGATCAAATTAAGATGGTCTGGTAAACAGAATGCAACTCTTTCCATGGAAAGATGGAACCTTAAGCTTCTGTCTGCCAAATGTGTTATCCTTGCAGATTAAATTAAGATATATTCAATCCATTATGTCCATCTAGAGATAGATAATTGCTTAATAGTGTTTCTGTATACCAAATAGATCTAAAAGTATGGAGTTTTTTTTTCTATGCTGTGATCCTAAAAGATAATACTGGGGGTACTTAACAAAACCCCCATTTACAGACTAAATTATAAACTCCTAGAGGGCAAAGGTCTCATCTTGATTTTGGCTAACCCTAACTTCTCCTAATTTAGCCTATCAAAGCCTTAGTATTTAGAAGAAATAGGTACATTGCTTAGTAAATCTGCAAAACAACTGCTCATTCAGATCCAGTTACCTATTGGCCCTACCATCCCATCATGAATAGTATCTTACATCTTTAGAGTGTATTTAAAGTTTTGTTATTACTTTCACTGTGTAACCATCTTCCTTTGAGGAAGATTCAGACACGGAAGGGTTCAATGACTTATTTGCCCAAGATGACACAACCAACCAAAGGTAAACTTGGCAGAAGAGCCCAAGTCTTCTGACACCCCCTTCCCCCCTGCACACACACACACACACACACACACACACACACACACACACACACACCTCTTTCTCCACTAAATTGCCCTAACTTCCTTTTTTTACTCCTTGAAGTCAAACCAACATTGTCCCTTAAGCTTCCAATTAGATGAATGGCTCCAAATCCCATTCATCATCTTTCATTATTATCCATTGCTATCCCATCCCACCACCTAACAGTTCTTTTTATATTCACAATGCAGACTTTATAATGAGAGGCCTAAACTTTCATGTTTCATAATTATGGGAGATTTTTGAAACTAGTTGTAACCTGCATTTGGCCTCATGATGCCTCTTGGAATAACAATGATTTTGCCTTTAGTATATAAGGCTTCAGAACTGATTGTTGCTCCTCATCTTTTGCATATTAAAAAGACTTCATTAATTAATATTCAGCAAGCTTGCCCCTTGCACACAGGACATCATCTTTATGCTGAGTTCCCAATAGACAAAAGAATAATTGTAGTTTAAATGAAAAGCTTTTGAGATCCCTTTGAGTAGGGTGTTAAGATTACAAACATGAATTACATATGCCAGAGACACAGAAATTTAGTCATTTTATTTCTGTCCAGTGTCAACTCCAAGATTGTTCAAATTGATCTGTGAACCTCAATGTTCACTTGACTTTACTAGTGTTTTTCCCATAATGAAACTTGTTTTTTCCTACTTTTAAAGACTTTCCTACTTTTAAAGCCCTATCTCCACCTCCCAACTTTCCATTGCTAGAGCCTTCCCTCTGAGATCACCTTCAGTTTACATCAGGTAACACCTGTTTACATATCCCTCCCTTTAGAATATGAGCTCCGTGAGGCTACGGAATGTTTTGACTTTTATTTGTATCCCCAGTACATAGCACAGTACTTTGACTCCATAAACCCTTAATAAATGCTTTTTTTGACTGACTGGCCTGCTTTCCTGGATCATTGGCAAACCAAATATGATGATGTAAGCAAAACAATTTACAAACCTTAGAGAACTACATAAATGTCACTTGTTATTACTTGGAAATTTGGTTACTGATTGAACAATTGCCCCCCGCCAGATTTCTCCAAAAACCCCCATTTGTCATTTGTGGAGGGGAAAGATGGAATGGCTGAGGAGACAAGGGTTCAAGCTTCCAAGCATAACAGTTTATTAAGCAATGCTTGCTGCTTCTACTGCGGACCTCTTCGGATTAAGGCTGGACTCCAAATACAGAGGGAGACAGTTTTTTTATAGAGTAAAAACAATCAAAACGGACCAACTAATTAAAAGGAAGCAATTAACCAGGATACATTAGGTAATGTGATTTCTAATTGGAAGAAAGATTCGGGGCTTTCCAAGTTGAGAGTGGGAGATTAAATTGGTGCAATACCTGAAATCAGAACAAAAGTTTCCCACTCTTCCTCAAGTGTCTGTGAATAATCAAAGGAACATAGAAGCAGTAACTGATTGATTAGGACAAGATCAATTATCCAATAAGCCATAGGGGATTATTTGAGATGTACAATTGTATAAAAACTCCTTGAATTAATCTTTGACTCTGAGTTTCTGGTCAGCATAACCCAGATCCTTAGCTTACTATCTCTGAACAGCAAGTAGAGATGGTTCAGCTTTTCAGCCATACAGAACTAATTTCAGACAGTGCAACAATGCCCTCTCACAATTCCCACAACTGAATAAAGTTTCTTCATGAAACAGAAGTTGGACTAGCCCCATAATTGAATAGGAAGGGAACTGAGCTAACTTCAGATTTGAATTACAAGATGGAGGCACTGTGGTTCATTCAATTCCCACTACCACTTGCTGTCCTATTCCCCTCAATTCCCTCACATTTCTTATAGCATAATAATATTCAATGAATTCAAATGCTATAGTTTGCTCTGTCATTTATGGGTGTCTCCTTAGTTACCAATTATTTGCCTCTGCTACCTGCTATAAATATAGGTTCTTTTTTCTCTTTCGTTGATGATTGGGGGTATAGGCCTTATACTGGCATTGCTGGGTCAAAGGGTATGCAGAATTTAGTAATTTGAGGGGCACAGTTTCAAACTGCTTTCCAGAATTATTAGACCTATTCACAGCTCTCCAAATTATTAACCTTTTTCTTACAGCCCCTTGAACATTTATCATTTGCTTTTCTGTCAGTTTTGCCAATCTGGAGGCTATGGGGTAGCATCTCATAGTTGCTTTAATTTGTTTAATTAATTAATTTAATTAAGTTATAAGGAGTTGGATTTAAGCTCCATATAAAAAATAGTTTCCTAACAATGATCACTGGGCAAAAATGAAATAGGAAGCCTCCAGAAGTAGCAAACTTTCCCTCTGAGAAAATGGGGGGAAAGTAGGTGAAGGTACATGAAGAATAAGTATCATTTGCATAACACTTTAAGGTTTGCCCTTTACATAGTTATCTAATTTAATCCTCAACAACCCTATGGGATGAGGCGGATGGGGACTGCTATTTTTTAATCCCCATTTAACAGAAGAAAAAAGTGAGGCTGGGAGAACTTAAGTGACTTACCCAAAGACCCATAGCTAGTAAGTATCTGAGGAAGTATTTTAACTGACTCTATCCACTGAAGTAGATATTAGATAACATGTCCTTCTATTCTAATATATTATGATTCTTAGAGAATTTCTTATCTTTCTTCTGAAAGAACACAAGGGATAAAATATTTAACCAAAGTGTTGGTGCAAAGTATAGGCATTTATTTAGCTCAAAAAGTATTCTTTCTTTATGTGGAATATTCGTTCCTTTAAAGATTATCATCTCTACTTGTACAAAGGGAATAACAAGGATATCTATTTCATAGGACTTTGGTGCTGATTGAATGAGAAAATGGATTCAAAGTCCTTTATCAGTTTTAAAGCATTATATAAACATAAGCTACAGTTATCACTTATAACAATATTATTTCCATAAAAAATAACAAACATTTTTTAAATCTTGAAAATGTCTTTGTCATTAAATCTAACTATGATGACTCAGCTATGAGACTAAAGATATCAGATTTATTCAATTTTCCCGGGACTATTTTAATCTTAATGCTCATGAATAAAAAAATCAGAGTTTCAAGTAACTCATCATCAATTAATCAGTCATAAAATACCCAGAGAGCACACTAGCTGTTCATTATTGAGGTAGGTATGATACGAAAAAAAATATGAGATTAGCTTCATCCCTTCATCAAATCTATAATCTAGCTGAGAGATCAGTGTAATATACGTAAAGCAAAAAATGCAAATATACTTAGGTGTCAAATTGTTCCAGTCCGCTCTATAAGTGGTATAGTTAGAATACTCAAGAAAACCTTCAAGAAAAAAAGTAGGACCACCCCTGAGCCAGGAAGAATGAGTAGGATTTTAACAAGCAAATAAAAATAGTTATCATAATGATATCATTAGATAATTAGATATAAAAATAGATATCATAATAGATATCATAATGATCATTCACTTAGCACCTAGATATTCTTTGATGCAGGTACTAGAGGTGTTATTATTATCCCCATTTTTTATATAAAGAAACTGGAGAGCAGAGATTGTAAATGATTTATCCATAGTCACCCAACTACTTAGCACCAGGGGCACAATTTGAATCTAGGACTTGCTGATTCCAGATTCAACACATTATCACTCATCCTCTACAGAAGACAGTTGAAGTGAGGAGAATAACATGGATGAAGTCATGGCTGTGAGAATGAGCATTATGCCTTCATAAGACATTGAGAATGTCTGCCTATCTGAAGGGAAGTGCTGAGAAATAAGTTTGATTGTGTAGAGTGTGGGTAGATTATAAGGGACCTTGAAAACCAGACAGGAACCAGGAAGTCACAGAAGATTCTTCTGCATTATGTAATGGTTATTGTCCTTCATTTTTGAAGAGGATCAATGTACATGAACTGTTTTTAAGTGAGGCTGAACTGGGTTTAAGTGAGGCAGAGTTGTACAAAGTCATCATTCTCCCTTTGTCTTCTAAAGTCCCCAAAAACCAGTGGCAAGGCAAAAGTGAGGATGAGTGGCAGTGGCCTGGGATGCAGTGGATGATCTTGACATCTTCTATGTCTGACTAAGCTCTTACCACCTGCTTTAGTTGCCTTCATGACCATTGGAACAAATGGTTCTTATCCATCCATTCGCTGGGGAAAGTCTTTCTGTGCTCAGAGTAGACATCCTCCTAACTCACCTATGGGTCTGAGACCTGTTGATTTTCCTCAACTTGGTTTATCCCATCTTCCAAGAAGGTTTACTAGAGTATGACCACTATGTGTGCTGCAGCTTCTCGGAGCCACAGGAGAGAGCTGGGTGACAAATGGCCATGGTAGGGGATGAACGGTCCTTAAGAGGGCTCACAGCGGAGGCATCAGTCCTCCCTGAATACTGCATACATAAGCCCCATATGCAGTTAGATGAGTTGTGGTAAACTTTTTGGTCCTGTTCCATTCATTTGGACTTATATGGGATTGATCACAGTCCAACTCCCTCCCTTTATCCTCTTCTCCTCTCCTGAGTAAATTGGAAAAAAGTCTTGAACTAGTCAAGGACTTTATTGTTACGGCAACTCACTCATATTCTCATATTCATATTCTGTGTCCAGAAGCTCCCTGTAGGGGGTGGCATAAAATAAGATGGAATCAAGTTTAAAGGCTTGGCCCTGACTTCTTGTAGGGCACTCCAGTGGCTTAAAAGCTGCCATCTGGCCAATGAGGTCTATTATTTTACATAATTAGACTTTTCAGTGCTCTGTCATTCTTTGGCTCTTTCTTAAGTTGGCACTTGGTTTTACTGTGGCTTTTGCTTATTACATACCTAATGGCCCTTTGATTTACTATATGCTTAAGCTGCCATGAACTCTGTTGCTAGTTACTGTGTTCAAACTATGCCTTTGAACAACATATTTCTACCAATGACACGATGAATTGTTGTCTATGCAAATTGACCTATGTCTGACTGGCTTTCCTCCACCTAAACTGCTGTGGGAGGCCCATTGACAATAGCTACTCCCTTTGAATCAACCTTGGACATTATTTTCTTTGTGAATATCTTTTCTGGGGATTTCCTAGCTGAATTAACAATGTGTTTCTGGGTCTCTTCGGAAGAGTTTGCCAACTAGGACAAAATGTCTACTGGGGAATTTGAGAAAATGTTAACTGAGTCCTAGGTATGAGATTGCCAGATTCACAGCTTAGCACTGACATTTAGTAGATGCATTCAGTGTACTTAGCAGTGTCCTGGTTCTCTCCTGTGTTAGGTAGCTTGATGATTCATTCCTTTCTTGAAGGATATTCTTTGCTCAACCAAAGTGCCTGCTTACAAATTCAGCCTGTCCAGAGTAAAGCTTGTCTCCTTTGACTCTGGCAGATCCCAGTTGCTTGCCCTCTTGGGACCAAATCTCTTCCTGAAGTTTGTTTGTTTGTTTTGCCTAACTTCCTTGTCTATTTTTGCCATCTTTGTTTTTGGTCATTCTAATCCTAGCCTCCATGAAACGTTTTGGGATTTTCAAGTTTCCCAGTGGGCCACACAAAGCTTTGGCCTCCGCTGTAGCTCACTGAAAAGTCTAGCTCCTGGTTAATATAATTTAAATGCCTCATTAATCCCTTGTTGGTCATGAGTCGTTGTAGCCTCTAGGGTTTCAGTGGCAGTCCAACTAGTATTTGATTTAACACTGAAGCCAACAAAGGCTTCCTCAGCAGTTCAAATCCTAGGACCGTTCATTAAAACAACAATCATCCCAATTTCCCTAGCTTCAGCTATTGGGATGCCAGTGTGTGGTCATACTCTTTTAGGCTGTGCTTGTTTAGCTACCTTAGGCAATATTATTATTATCCACCAATGCCTCGATACCTTCTATCTATATTGAAGGGCATAATGGTATATTCTCTTTCTTCTTTCTCCCCTCCTCACCTTTATCCCCTCCAGACAGAAGGATGGGTCTTTAGAAAGGGGGCAGTGTAGAGTTACTTGGCAAAACTGAGGAAATTAATTTCAATTAATAGGGTTGGAACTCCTCAATCTCTCATGCCTGACCTGATCCTTCAAAGAGGGCAACACTCCTTAAACGACTATTAGATTTGACCCAGAGTTTAAAATCTAGAAAGAGTAGGGGGTTTCTCTTCCAACCTTCAGGAGGGCAACAGAGACCTTGAAAATACTTTATCATTAATTCATTCTCTTTATATTTATTTTTTACATACTTACGTTTTGTCCTTATTGTTTCCTCCTTCCTCTTCCCTACTTAGAATACAAAGTTTTTGTAAGGATTGTTTGTTTCATTTATTATATCCCTATGTCCTAGCACAGTTCCTGGCATATAGAAAACACTTGATAAATGCTCAATTGATTGAATTAAAGATTGTTCTCTTTTCTGTTGGGCAGAGCAGTGGCTTGTAAACAGATATTTCTCTCTTCTCTTTGGTTCCCTTCCAGAGGCTACATCTTTTTGTCACTGTCTTTATTTCTCTCTCCCTCTCTCTCCTTTTCTCTCTCTCTTGTCTTGGCTTGGATCTTGTAGGTTGTATGATCTCTGTCTAGTAAGTCAGTCTACTGGAACCCTAAGAGAGATATTAATTTGCAATCTAATTCCATCCTACTTTCATGAATACTTGTGAGTCTATATCTTTGGGGATATTGAGAGTTATAGTCTCAATGCAGAGATATCATTTAAAAATAGATTTGTACATTTGTATAAAAGTATCAGTTTCTATGAGCTTATCAGTCCTTATTAGTCACTTTCATCCACTAGAGATTGTGGATAACCGTGTCTTTTTTATTGAATGAGAATTACTCTATCGGCCACTTACTAGAAAGTCCAAGAGTCATGGAGCAGAAAGGGATGTCAACAGAATCCTGAAAACTCTTTGTAGATTCTCTTCATTATAACCTTTCATGTTATTTTTAGAAAATTCAACTCTGAACAGTTTGTGTTCTAACAAAGACACATTATTTACTTGGATCATTTTCACTCAGTCAATAAACATTTATTAAACACCTACTTCTCTGTAGGCTTTGTGCTAAGCTCTGCAGGTAAAAAAGAAAAGCAAAACACAATCCCTCACCTCAAGGAACTCACAATATATTGAAGAAGACAAGAAATTAACAACTTTATTTATGTGTCTGTGTGTACAACTGTGGAGCTGAAATGTATGCAGCGGTGGTGGAGAAAGGTAATGTGGTCAGACCTGCGCTTTAGGAAAATCACTTTGTTTGCTGAGTTGAGAATAGAGTGGAGCAGAGAGAGACTTGTGGCAGGGAGACCAAGCACTAGGTTGTGATAAGGGTGTGGGGTGATACCAGGGTGGTATTAGTATCAGAGGAGAGAAGGGGGCATATTCGAGAAACACTACAAAGATAAAATCAACAGGCCTTGGCAACATATTGGAAAAGGGGACATGGAGAGAAATAACGAGGAGTTGAGGAAACTTGGGGGAATGGGAGGATGGTGGTGTCTTTGACAATAATAGGAAAGTTTGGAAGGCAGAAGGGTTTGGGGGAAAGATAATGGAATCAACTTTGGAAATTTTGAGTTTAAGGCATCAATAGGGTATCAATTTTGATATGTCTAATATTCATTCTTTAATACAAAGCTCTTAATCATTGTAAAACCTTTTTCAGTAACTCGCCTTACATACTGCATTACTGGAACCATTCAATAAAAACCAGGTTGGATAGAGTTCTTGCCCTCCAGGAACTTATGATTAAAGGCAAAACAACATAAATACCGATCTGTTTTGGACATATAGCAGAATAAAAACACTAAATCCAAAAGTTAATTGATCATTCGTAAGGCAAGGATAAGTGCCACCTGAGATGAGAAATAGGAGTAAATACATAATGTCAACTAGGTGGTTCAGTGTATAGAGCATTAGACCTTGAAGTGCCTCAGACACTTGTATGACCCTGAGCAAGTCACTTAACCTCAGTTTGTTTTAATTGACTGGAGAAGGAAACAGCAAACTACTCCAGATCTTTGCCAAGAAAATCCCATGGACAGCACTGACGAGCTATGGTCCACAGATTCTCAGAGTCAGTCACAACTGAATCAACTGAATGTCAAGATAATATTAATGAAATATTGGGAATAGCTGTGAAATTTCAATGTCCACACTAAATAATGCAGTCACAGTACTTTTGTTATTTTGGTCAGAGTTGGAAGAGACCTTAGAGGTCCAATTTTGTAGCTCAACCTCATCAGATGAGACTTAGAGAGTTAAGTGACTTATCCAAGGTCATGTATGTACCTAGAGGCAACTCCAAAATCAGACCTATGTCTTTGATTCCCATGCTGGTGCTCTTTCCATTTTATCACCTTTCAATTGATTTAACAAACATTTATTGACTACTTACTCATGATAAAAAGACAAAAATGAGACAGATCCTGCCTTCAGGGAGCTTTTATTCTATCAAGGGAAGATAACACCTACACATAGAAATATACACAAAATTAGTAAGATCAGCTTCACCCAAACAATGCTTGCTCATTATACATCACTGTCAGTAACCATATAACAGGAAGGGTCCCCACAATGGTTGTACAAGGTTAGATAGCAACTGTCCCCCATTGAGGATTGCCTTAAACCTGCCTGAAGTTTGCTGATTTTGATTAGATTGTAAGCTCCTTGAGGAGCTTTTGTCTCTTTTTACATCCTTAGTACTTATCAAGTACCTGGCACATTGGTATATATCAATCAATCAAAAAACATTTTTAAAATGCATACTATGTGCCGAACATCAGTAGGGATTAAAAAAGAGAGAGAGATCAAAGACAGTCCTCACCCTCAAGGAGTTTATAATCTAATGGAAAAAACAAAATGAGAACAAATATATACAAAACAATCTATAAGCAGGATGAATTAATAGAGAGAAGAACTAAGAGGATGTGTATCATTGTAGTTGTTGCAAGGGCATGCCAGAAATCACTGGTATTATTGCTATTAGAACAAAATTTGTGGTTGTGGAAGGGAACCTCCCTTTGTGAGGGCCATTGGGATTGTTTGCCTTATTTTGGGTGCCTCCAAGAGAGTTTCTGGAATAAATTAAGATGAAATGAACTTGGAGGACAAGTAGATAGGAAATGTAGTTCAGATGAAGGCTGGAGTGTTTCATGAATGGATTGACTATTACTAGACACAGCTAAATGCTATTTCTGGAATAACCTTAGTTATAATTTTGTTAACCTCTTGACTTTATAGATTTAGAGCCAGAAGGCACTTTAGAGGTCATCTAATCCAACCCCCTCATTTTATAAGTGAATAGCTAAAGACCATAAAGTTTAAGAGATGTAGCTCAAAGTCACATGGGTTGCAGGGACATAGTATTTGAACCCAGATCTTGAGTTCAAATCCAGTATTGATTGTACTATCATATGTTACCTTCTGCCCTTGATGGCACTTCAATTTCTATTTTAGATAAAGTGCCACTTGGAGAATTGATGGAGTTCATTTTTTTATTATCTTCTCAAAAGCCTTTCTTTCATCTACCTGATAGTTTCAGCAATCTGTGAACGTTCATTAAATTAAGAGTAAAATTTGGCACTGACAGACAAAATGATTTTCCCAAAGCAAGGCTACATTTAGCATATTGTTTTCTTCTGTTTTATTCATTAAAAACTGCTCAATGTTTCTTAGCGCTTTATCAAGAAAGAAACACTAACATCTCATAGCCCCAAGCAGGGAGGCATTTTCAGAAAGCATAACAGTTGGGATTGTATCATTCGTTGACATGGTTTATCACTTTGGCCCTTAATTTCCCCCTGCCACCCACAACTCGGGAGCCTTTGCAAATAACAATAGTAGAATTAGCAATCAACAAAATTAGCAAAGCTAGTCAGCTCTTTCCTGACATACAGGAAATGGATAAGGTCACAATTGTATTTGAACAAACTCTAAAAAGACTACTTTTGCCTATATAAAGGGACAAATTCTATATCTATACAATCACAGAGTTTCCAGAATGAGCCACAACTAGGAATTAATTATTTAAAAGAATTAATTTTATTATTATCCTATGTAATGTATAGTTTAGTAGTGAGAGAGCATGAACTTGTAATCACAAGACTTTGGTTAGTGTCCTATTTCTATCAATTCTTTATTAGCAGCATGACCTTGGACAGCTCTCATAACCTCTTTAGAGCTTATTTTCCTCATTTGTAAATTGGGGATCTAGGATCATAGATTAAAAATTTGAAGAGATCTTAGAGGCTGTCTTGGTTATGGTTCTATGCTTTTGCAATGGATCACTGAGTTCCTGGAGGTTCAAATAAGTAATTTCTATAATAAAAACATGTTCAGAATGCCACAGGTAAAAGCAGTCCCCAAGGTAGTAAAAAGCCAACACTAAGAAAATAAAAATAAGTTCTCAAAAAAAGTGGCAGCCCCAAGGCAAGATGGACAACCAGTAGACTTAACATCAACAGATTAGAGAACTTCTTCTAGCAAGAGCAGTTCATTGCTAACTTGGAGGGAAAGTTGAGCCAAAACACAGTTGGCAACATTTCACTCTCTGTACTAAGAAAATCCCAAATGGGGTCATGAAGAGATACAAATGAAAACAACTGAAGAATAACTCAACAATAACATAACTTATTTACATCTTCCCACCAATCATCCACAGGGATCCAAATTAATGTGCTAGGAACTTTTTCTGGATCCTTGTTCCTCTCCAGGCTACACTGGACTTCCTCTACCATGCCCCAAGAATCTCTCCTTTCTGGAGTTCACTCCATAATTTACTAAATGGAGGTACCATTTTCCCCTGCTACCTCTCCCTCTCATTGGATAACTCCTCCCAGAACCTCCATTTAAGACAAACCAACTAAGTCTCATTCTTTTCCAGGATGCACATAGGACTCTATCACATCCCCAAGCTAGGTACCTTCACAGTACCCACTTTTACACTTCCTTTTGTGTATTACCATTCTCCTTTAGAATATAAGCCCCCTGAGGAAAGGGGTTATCTTTCTTTCTACTTTTATGTGCATTCCCATCACTTACCACAGTGCCTGGCACAAGTAAGTACTTAACAAATGTCTGTTGACTGATTGATTAGATCTTTTGAAATTATGTAAATGTCAATGGAGTACATGATCTGTGGGTTACCCTTTGCTCTTGTTAAGTCACCAGCATACTTTCTGATGATATAACTGTACAATGATATACTACTTCTGATATAAAATATACCTCCTCATTGCTCTTGGAGTAACGTACAATTTTAATTGTTTGGAGACCGTGGTTTTCCACATTGTGAATTTAATATCACTGGCAGTATAAGATGGACCTAAGTTTCAGGAAGAAGCTTGAGGTCATTAAAAGCATTGCACAACTTCTCATTCTCTCCCTTCTCTTCAGACTTAGAAGTTTTGTAGTATCTGCCTAAGATATTTATACTAACGAACCAGTTCTACAGCTATCCATTCAACTGCAGGAAAGTAGACATCCTTCATCCCCTTGGTTTTTCATGTCATCCTTCATCCACTTGATTTTTCATGTGTAAACTGGTAAGCTAAATTACTCTCAGTGATTATGGATATCATTTAGGAGACTCCACAGTGTTTCTGGTCTAGATGCCATTAATACAATGTCATTTATGAACAAGAATCTCTGAAGGACCCCCAGCATGTATAGGAAATCCCTGTTCAATTTGAACCCTATAATATACATCCACTTCTTTATGACATTGTCCAACACATTTGGCTAGACTAAGTATCCCTAGTTTCAGTTCAAGTAAACAATCATTTATTAAGCTTTTTCTATGGACCAAGCACTATACTAAGCACTGAGAATATAAAGGGAAAGATAGCCCCTGCCTTCAAGAAGCTCACATTCTAACAGAGAAGGCAATTATGTAAACAACTAAATACATATAGGGTATATAGTGTGTAAGTGGAAGATAATCTCAGAGGGAAGGAACTGGGGAGGGAGAAGGGAGCCAGGAAACAGTCTCTTGTAGAAGGTGGGATTTGATCTGAGTACCAAAGGAAGCCAAAAGAGCCAGAAGGTGAGGGTGAGGAGGGACAGCATTTCAGGCATAAAGGCCAGCCAGTGAAAAAGCATGGAGTTGGAAGAGGAATGGCAAAGAGGCCATGTCACTGGATAATAGAGAGCATGGGAATAAAATAGGACTAGAAAGGGAAGAAGAAATAAGGATGGGAAGGGTTTTGAAAGGCAAACAGATTATTTTATATCTGATACTGGAAATAATGCAGAACAACCACTGGAGTTCATTGAGTGGAGAGGGGTGGGGTAATATGAGTAGACTTGAACTTTAGGAAGATTCCTTTGGCAGTTGAGTGAACCATGGACTGGAAGAGAGTGGAAGAGACTTGAATCCAGGAGACAAACCAGAAGGCAATAGTCCAAAAGTGAGATGATAAAAGGTTGCACCAGTGTGGCAGCTGTGTGCGTGTGTGTGTGTGTGTAGAAAAGAGGTCATATACAAGATATGTCAGAAAGTAGAAAGAACAAGATTTGGCAATAGATTGATTGGTCATGTGAGGTGAGTACAAATGACACCGAGAGTATTGGATGACAAGGAGGATGGTAGAACCCTCATCAATAAGAGGGAAATTAGGAAAAGGAAAGGGTTTGAAGGGAAAGATAATGAGTTCTGTTCTGGATAAGTTGAGTCTATGGGATGTCCAATTCAATATGTCTAAAAGGCAGTTGCAAGACGGGAGGTTAAGAAAAAGGTTGGTGTTGAATACCTAAATTTAAGAATCATCTCCACTGAGATGTTAATTGTACTCTTGGTGGCTAATGAGATCACCAAGTGAGAATGGGAAGTGTAAGAGGGCCCATTGGAGATGGGGGGCATCACCCAGGGTTAGTGGATGTTACCTGGAGAGCAAAAGATATTGAATAGAAACTTTGTGTATTGTTCAACTGTTTCGTTGCATTTAGGTGACTTTAGTTATTTACGGGGTAGAGAACTTGTGGCTTTCTAGGTCCTTGGGTGAGACCTTTTGACTGAGTCCAAGTTTTACAGAACAAATCCTTTTATTAAGTGGATTTGTTCTATGAAGTCTGGATTCAGTCAAAGGACTTCAGTCTAGGTTTGAGGACCTAGACAGCCACATGTAGCCTCAAGGTCTCATGTTCCCTGCCCCTGCTAGTATATCTAGCAATACAGTAGCCATCAGGTGTGGTTTTATGAGTTGTAAACTTGAAGAACTGATTATTATAACACAAATAGCACCCCAAATCTAGGAAGTAGCAGATGGTTCTAGAGCCATTGTAGTGGGCCTAAGTTCCAAAGAAAAATTTGTTGGGGTGAGGTAAGGAGCAAGGAGGATAGATTCTCAAAAGAATGTAAAGCAGCAATTATGTTTCCTTTTTTCAATGGAAGTCCCTTACCTTTCAGACTCTCAACTCATGCAATGAATGTGTCCACTACTGGTTGCCTACAGTCAGGAGAATGAACACAGAATTGCTTCTAATGTACAGGTGAAAATGCCTCTTGTGCCTTGCAAAAAGTTACTAACCTGCTTGCCTTTTCAGGTTCGGGAGATACAAAATTTCAGGATATGGAGGCCCCTTCTGGCTTCACAGAGGGTAACAATTGTCCCTCAGGAGTCTCAGATGAGAAAAGCTTCTGTGCACTGTTCCTGCAGGGGCTAGACAAATTCCCCAGCCTCACATAAACAAATGGATTGGCTCAAGGAAACAAATGGATGTGCGAGTGACCCCATCTATGAACTCACACCAGTGGAATTACTCAAGAATCAATAGCCAAGCTTCTCTTGGAGGCTTTGGATTCAAAAAAACAAACTCAGAGCAGATGAGCCTATCAACTTCAAAAAATGTGAAAGCAAACCAAGGAAAGTTAAGCCAGCCTAAAGGGAAAAGGATCCATCCTCCAGTCAGGATGAGGTAAATAAGACTGCAGAAATGAGAGCAAAGACAAAGACAAAATGGATAAAATTGATTGGGTTAGCTTAATGGGCCATTAGCAAATGGTCAGAGTTTTGAAAAAACCATTTGATTCTGTCAATGGGCATCCTTTTGATCAGAGGCAGACAGCGAATGAGGATATTGGTCTGGACATTCAGATGCCCTGTGACTATAATGTCTACACCCCTCCCACATTTTCTGGGACAATCCAATTTAAAAAAAAAAAAAGAAAGTATATTTTAACTAGTCCTTTTTAAAAAATTTATCAGATCATGGATCATAATTTCTAGTGCAGAAAAGATGATTGCCCCACCTAAAACAAACAAAATCTTCCCTGTTTTCCCCCTTCTGTTGGTTTACTGACACTGACTAGAACTGAAATTGAGATTATTGACTCATTTCACTTCTATCAATCAATAGTCATTCATCTCAGAACAATGGGATACCACAGAAACAGGATTTGCACACTCCCTAGGAGTCCAAATATGCCATGGGGCAGGAACTAGCTGTTTCTTCTACCTGCAATTTGTTTAACCTCCTTTTTCTATCTACCCAAATCCTACCCATCCTTTAATATCCATCTCAAATCCCACCATCTCTTAGGAGAATGTTCTAATTCTCAGTGAACTCTTTATTCATCTGAGCTCCAGTAGCACTTAATGTCCATTCCACTGAAGTTACAGTTTGTAATTTTTGGCACCCAGCGAGTTCCACCAACTGTGCTATAGGGATGGTGGGATAAGGAGAAAGGGAGAACAGAATGGGAGAAGAGCTCATCCCAGTCTGCCATCTTGTAGCTCCCTATTTTAACTAATCATTTGTGCTAGGTGTTAATGCCTGTAGGTTCTTTGTTGCTGAAGGACTAGGAGTGCTGCCGGTACCCTTTAAATTTGGCACTCTCAAAAACAAAATGGCATTTGAACCACCATTGTTTCAGATCTGCATGCTATTTATTTGTCCCTTATCCTATCCTGTAAGTTATTGGATTTTTGTGTGTGCATATCTTGCCTTTCCAATGGAACTATAAGCTTTTTAAGGTCAGTGATCCTACCTCTCACTTCCTTATATGACCATTCACAAAACCCAGAGTAGGTAAATAGAAGTAAACATTTGCTGAATCGAGTCTTTTAATTACTTAGTAACTTTCGGAAGGAGATTCTGAAATCTTGTCTTTTCAAGTGATGAGATGCAATGGCACATTTGGACAGGATACTGCTGCTTCTGCATATATGTCTTTACCCACAAACCAGTTTGAAAAATAACTGAATTTCAAAAACAATCAGTTAGGAACTGTTTTTTTGAATTCAACCTGTTTCTTCTCCCACGCAAACTATTTAATGTGCATGAACAGTCTCTGCATCACATCAGGAATAAAATAAGCCCCTTTACTTTTCATTGGAAATCTTACTGATGAGTTTTTAAATAGGGGTTGCAAAGGGTGTGTGTGCATGTGTGTGTGTGTGTGTTTATATACACATCTAACTCCTACTTATGTAATTTATGTGACACTTCTTTGATTTACATCATTTTTATGTAGCACATGTATGTGTGCAAGCTTGCCTGTGTGTGCATGTATGTATTTTAAACTGGTGGTGTACACCCTCTTTAGTTTTTTTTTCTAGGTCTCTTACTTTCTGGCATTCTCTGTGCACAGGCTTTTTAAAATGTAGCAGGCACCATCAGTGTGTGCAAATGCGTTTTCTAACATCTGGATGTTAGAAAATCATTACTGCTGGAGTCCTCAAATGATGGGCCCCAGGTGTTTCTTTAGAATTGATTCTCTGAGCAACTTTCCCAGGAGAGCCAAGTGTCTCAGGCTGTGTCCACACATGCAAAGTGAAGTAAAGAATTGAGCCAATTGTCTGGATAATACAGACCTAAAGGACCCCTCTGTTGACTCAATTTTCTGGCTATTTTAGGTGGAGAGTTTGTAATTTTTCTAAACTTAAGTCATATGGATAATTGCCTCCATTCTCCACATTCTTTAAGTCATATAGACACTGCCTTTTTATAAATGGGCAAGGTAAAAATGAAAGACATGACAGGTCATGCCCATGAGTCTGAGTTTGGCCTTTGGCTGGGAATTCTTGCTCACCGAATGGCTCAACAATCTAATTGATAATGCATACCCCTGAATGCATATTTTCGTTGAACACATTTACATTAATCTCAATTATGCCTTCTGGATGACATAAAGCAGAGAGCACTCTGACAACCCAGTATGGAACTACAGATTTTGGTCACATCCATTCTCTAGACTGAAGAAATGGTTTCTGCCTTGCCTAGCTCCACAGTTATGTATCTGAATCTCGTTATCTAATTTATCTGTCACTTTCTCTGCTGAGAAATTTTACACTTGCCAGAGATGCTATCTTGAAGAGTGGGCTATAGTGTGTGTAGGATAGTAATTAGGGTAACTGCATCCTTGAAAGTAACAAATTCAAGCAGAAAGGTCTGAAAAATGAATGCATAGAGATCTTTCTCAGAGCATTAACGCTCTCTTACATAGACCATTTGTGAAGTGATCAGCTCACCATTTGTTTTTCTTCCCCAAGGCAGCATGAGGTTTAATTTGTGTCCTGTGAAGCAGTAATAATTCTCTGTCCTCATATGGACATGTCTTTGCCTTTCACTAACACATGGAGCCAACCCATAAAGAACTGCGATTTTTAACACTCTCTCCTCCTCCCCACCCATCTCACCAAAGGAAAGACCCAAGAAACAATTTTTTGTCCTTGTTTAATCATTTCCAACTCTTCATGACCCCATTCTGGGATTTTTCTTGGCAAAGATACCGGAGTTGTTTGCCATTTCCTTCTCCAGCTCATTTTACAGATAAGGAACTGAGGCAAACAAGGTTAAGTGACTTGTCCAGGGTCACTCAGCTGGTAAGTATCTGCAACAAGATATGAACTCAGGAAAATGAGTCTTCTTGACTCCCAGCCCAGTGCTGTATCCACTGCACCACCTATCTGCCCAAGACGCAAATAACTGGGGCCAATTCTTTACCCTGTGGTAAAGGGGGAAGGTAGACAGAAAGTAGAGGCTCAAATCTCAGTAGCCCTGTGACCACAAACAAGGCACAAGCTCACTCCCTGAGCCTGGCTTCCTTCAGCAATAATATCAGGATGATAATAATACCTAAGTCAGAGATGGGGAACCTGTGCCGCATGTAGCTCTCTAGGTCCCCAAGTGCAGCCTTTTTTAGTTTGGATTCAGCCAAAGGGCTGCACTTGAGGATCTACAGGGCCACACATGACCTTGATGCCCCAGGTTCCCCACCCCTTATCTTCAGATGTCACCTCACAAGGTTGTTGAAAGCCTCAAACAAAACAATGTCTCTAAAGAACTTTACAAATTTTAAAAGGCTATTTAAATAATTGATAGTGATGGTATTCATTCTCTGCAGGGTTCTAAAAAGTACAAGAGAATAGTTCCCCATTAGGTGTGAACTCCAAAGAAATCCTTGCTCCAACACAGATACCATCATGACCCCAGTAGCAATGTGATTCTCCAAAGGTATCCTCTCCCCAAGTTTCTCTAGGTATGCCATAAAATTTTGTTTCTCTACCTATTCATGTAAGAAAAAGATCTTCAATGTCATCAGTCCAGTTTGAAGAATTTCCATATGAGGACAGTTCCTCCACCAATTCAGAGGGGTACCTTTTCTGCAACATATAATCTTAAGAGAGCTGCCTAGAGCATTGAGAGATTAAGTGACTAACCCACAGAATCAAGTCAATAGTCACGTAATCATAATATAGTCACATAGTATGTACCAGAAGCAAAGTGTGAGCATTGACCTTTCATGCTCTAAAACCAGTTCTCTCTCCACTATGCCCTGCTGCATTTCTCTATCCATTTACAACTTCATAAATTATAAACTACCTATTTTGGCCATCAACATAAACTCAGTTGCTTTTGAGCTTGGTAATTATTACCATTATGAGCCAATAGAACCCAAACAAAACAAAATGCAGTTGGCTGCCTAGCAGCTCTAGCCAAGGTCTCCCTTGTGAGGAAAGATGAGCATAAGGGGATGCAGAGAGGAAGGAGAGACAAGGCTGGGGGAAGAGGTCTAGAGGTCTGAATGCCTCAGAGCCAGTTCTTCTCCGTTATCAACTGAAATGAGTGAAGTTGATGACTTTGTGTAGCTCTTCCTTATTCAAATCCAAGTCAAGATCTCATGCTCATGATGTCACTGGACCTCTTCAAGAATGAAAGGGACAGGACAAAGTTTAGGGTGACAACATTTCCTTGTTTAAAAAAAAATGTTTCATAGCTATCACTCCAAGGAAACCATTAAAAGTAAACTCCTTGAAATTAGAGGCTGTTTTTTGTCGTTCTTTGTATGCCCAACATTTAGCAAATAGTAAGTGCTTAATAGTTGTGATGTATGTCCTTCTAATCCAAAGAGGATCAATGACATCCCAATGTAGGGGTGAGAACATAGTGTGTTCGTTTGTGACAGATCAGTCCAATTTCAGTCTGGAAGGCTCTACCATAAGTCGGGCACAAGTAATGTGTTAGAACATTTGGGATGAAAATGTCTCTGGATTTGCACAGCTCATGTTTCATTTGTGCTGTTTCAGTTCTGCTTTGGTCTTGAAGTATAGGGCCTTCTTTGATGTAGTCACACCATGCTGAGAAGTCCTGGGCTGGTATCTTCCATGTCTCATAATTTATATTGAAATGTTTCAGAGAGACCTTGAGAGTGTGTTTTTACCAGTGCTTCTGACCACGGTGTGAGTACTGCCTTTTTTTGAGTTTTCTATAAAATAGTCTTTTAGGTAAGCTTGCATTTGGCATTCAGGCTCCATGGCCCATTGGAGTTGTACTCTGTGCAGTCAAGCTTGAATGCTTGGCAGTTCAGCTCTAGAGAGGACCTCAGTATCTGGGACCTTATCTTGCCGGGTGATCTTCATAATCTTCCTAAGACAATTCAAATGGAATCAATTGTTTTCTGGCATGACTCTAATAGACTGTCTAGGTTTCATAGGCATATAACAGTGAAGTCAGCACAATGGCTTTGTAGACCTTCATTTTGATATGCAATCCATTACTTCTTCTCTCCCACACATTCTTTCCCTTGTGCTAATTTTGGCCTGACAAACAACACCAAGAAAATGTAGGGTGCCCATCAGCCAGCACTGCACCATTCATAAGTGGAACCATGGGTCATAATGAATGGAGAAATTTTGAATGCTGTGGACAAGTTCACTTACTTTGGCTGTGTACTTTCCAGGGATGTCCATGTAGATGATGAGGTTGATGTATACATAGGCAGAGTTAGCTCAGTATTTGGGAGGTTTTGAAAGAAAGTGTGAGAGAAAAGAGGTATTAAGCTGCCTACCAAACTGAAGGTGCTTAATAAATGCTTGTTGAAGGCAACTTTCAGAAAAAGAAATCAAAGGTATCAAAAAATATATTAAAAAGACCCCAAATCACTATTGATTAGAGAAATGCAAATTAAAATGACTCAACCTTCTCAGCCTGTTAGATTGGCTAACATGACAGAAAATAATAAATATTGGAGGGCATGTAGAAAAGTAGAGACACTAACTTGTTGGAGTTGTGAAATGGTCCAACCATTCTAGAGATCAATTTGGAACTATATTCAAAGGAATATAAAATTGTGAGTACCTTTTGATCTAGCAATATCACTATGAAATCTGAATCCAGAAGAAATCAGAAATGGACCTATGCATAAGAAAAATATAGCAGCTCTTTTTGTGGTGGTAAAGAACTGGAAATCTAGGAGATGACCATCAACTGAGGAACAGTCAAACAAGTTATGACATATGATTGTGATGGAATACTATTGTGTTACATGAAATGATGACCAGTATGATTTCAGAAAAACATAGGAAGTGATGCAAAGTGAAATGAGCAGAAATGGGAGATCATTTTACGTCGTCCATAGATCAATGCAATGATCCAAGACAGTTCCAAAGGACTCATGACATTATATACCTCCAGAGAGAGAGTTGATATACTCTGAATACAGAATGAAGCAGACTTTTTCCCTTTCTTTATCTTTCTTGCCTTTTCTTGTGTGTATGTGTACATGTGTTTGCAAATAGCTAATATGGAAATTTGCTTTGCATGACTTCACATCCATAAATGATATCATGCTAGTTGCTTTCTCATTGGGTGAGAGAGGGACAGGAGGGAAGGAGAGAATTTAGAACTCAAAATTTTAGAACATGAATGTCAAAAATAGATAAATGCTTATTAACTGACTGCCTCACTGACCATCACCTCCAAGACAGCAATTCTCTCCTCAAATCAAGTCTTCAACAGGTCTTCTCAGAGCACCCATGTGCCTAACATTATTTTAAGTGACATAGGGAACACATAAGAAGTGTAAACCCTTCATTAAGAGGGCATACTATATGAATCTAGTTAGGGAGTCAGAACTGGATTCTGAGTCTCGGAGGAGGATCTTGAAGGAGGAGTCGGTTTTCATGAGCCAAGGAGAAACATTTTTTTAAAAAGTGAGGAAAGAACTCCAGCAGAAGAAAAAGCATCAGCTAAAAGAGGGAAGTGGTAAATGTGTGCTTTTTATATTGGGGAAGAAGCCCACTGAGAGTTGAGGGGTCACATAGAAAGTAGGAGGAAATAAAATTGGATGACAGCAATACATCCAATTCAAAGAGCAAATGTAGGACAAGAGTGAAGTGTGGGTTTTCTCCCTTTGGAGCAGGAAAATGTGTTATTTATGTTGTCCTGAAACACACCACATGAATCTTATTCAGCCCAATTCTCTGACATATGGGTTGGCCCTGTCACAGACCCTAGCCAAAAGGAGTTCTCTTTTGATTTATACAGGACCAAGAGAATTCATTCCCTAACCACTCCCTGACCTCCGTTCACTTGAACAAGGTTGTAGAAATGGGGAGATGGGCTCATGCTTTCTCTCTTTAACAAAGAAGTCATAATGCCTTACCCTACAGAGCCTGGAAAAGGAAATTGGAGTGATTAATCCATCAAGTACACTTTAAGCCTTTGCAATGAGTTACTAAGGGAAGTATGAAACTTCTCCACAGACATTTAATAATTGGATAGATAGCTGTTCATTCTATACTCTCTACTTCACTAAAAGTCAAACTCTTGGTGCCAGTGCTGGTATGCAAAATAATTGCTTTAATCCTAAAGCATCAGTTCAGTGTTTGTGTAGTTATATCTTTCCACCTATGTTCTTCTCATAGTGTCATGTACCAATATTGCTTTTATGTTCCTAGGTAGCAGAAACAAATTCTGGACAACTCCCAATATGGCACCAGATTTCTTAAATGATGTGAATGATACCTGGAATAGGATAGGTAGAACCCAGTTCATAAGTAGCACTCTAATTCTGTGATTCTATGTAGGATATAGAGTACATTTGTGCATACACACAAAATCTGGTTGAATTCAGTCAAATAAGTAGTTGGTTTTGAAGAAAGCAATTAGCAGGTGACTAGTAAATGGTTAGAATAAGTTGCACTTCAAGTCTTTTTTTTTTCCCTGAAGAGAATTGCATTTATAGAAAGACCCTAAATTTACTGGTAAATTGACTCAAAGCAGTCTAACCTGTTCTATATGTAAATGTCAACATCTATAAAATGATTGGGGAAAGTGGGAAGACACAAAAGGGTTTAATTCACCTCAATCATCAGTTATTTCAGAATAGCACTATACTTTGCACCTAGTAAGTGCTTGATAAATACTTGCCAAATTGAACATTAATGAACTACCCCGAAGGATCTAGTTTTGATTTTTTTTTCATCAGTGTAGAGAACTCCTAGTATGAAAACTAGCTCTATCATTGCAGACCACAATTGGTCTATGTGGATAAGTCCTAAGGAAATGTCTGAAACTCAAAAGGATTGCCTGCCTTGAAGGGATAGAGGTGGAATTTGATTCCAAGAGCAGTGCTCTATCTACTATGCCATGCTACTCCCATTAACAAATTATTCAACTTAACTGAGCTATTTGGTGGGGCGGGGGCAGGGTTTCCCTTTCGTATCAGTTTTTGGTATACAGTTGCTTGTTAAAACACTGAATCATTTACCAAGAATACAATTTGAATAAATATTACAGACGAGACATCTCATTTTTATGTTAGCTTGCTCTTGTCTACAGGGGAAAAGGGGATGTGTGATGATTTAAAAAAAAATAAGTCTCCCTCAGGGACATGTCACTCGAAGCTTATGTTTGTCATGCTTACGGTGGAGGCAAAAACACACACTAAATTCTATCTTTAAATTAAGCTGTAACCAAGCTTGTATATTCATTAGAGGAGAAAAATTCTCTTCTGAGAAGTTCAGATTGTTTATTGATTTTCATTTCTGTGTTCAAGTGAAGCTTGAGTAAGTCTGTCTCTCTGCAGTCCCCATGGGCCAGACAGGCCAACAAGAGCATCACATTTCAACCCGACCGAGCGGTTACCGACCAAAATGTGAGAATTCCTTTAAAACTATATTAATAAATAGTTAGAGGCTGAAGATTTCCAGTTCAATAAAGTTGATTCTTAGCAAGGGGAATAACAAACTTGGAATCGCTCATGAGAGATGACAATCTTTGGGAAATCCTTAAAAAATGAAAGCAGAACCAAGAAAGAGAAAACACAATTAGCAGTAGCAGGAGGAGAGGTAAAGAAAGTCATTTAATGTACAGGTTTGATAACCGCACTGCAATTTGGTAACCAGCCTGCAAATAGTCTTGAAGGTTTATGGAGCTACCTGAGAAGTGAAGCCCTCACAACTGGGACTAGGTATTTGTTATGTGACTTGTTTCTATACCAGATCTTTTCCGAAATCATTGCAAGAGGGAGGCATCAGGTGATGACAAATGATGATAAAGATGAATATTTTATGGTTTTTAAAGCAAAATCCAAAAAATTAGCCTTTAAAAAGTGGATGGAAAGTCATGCTGATTAATTGGTGTCTTTTGATGGAAGCACACTATATATAAATGTTAAAAGTACAACCCCTAGAATATATAGGAGCCTGCAGCCTTCTCTTTAATAATGCTAATTTACTTTTAGAAGTGAAATCAGGTACTTTGTTTTACTAAATAGAAAGCTAGACTTATGTAGATCCTTCCTGGATCCCCAGATGTACCTAAAACCTCTTTGAAAAAAAATACGTTTAGGTCTTTTTGTTGGCTCTTGGAGACTTGAGATTAGCATGAAGTCAGTTTCAAAGATCTTAAGTAGAGGGTCTAGCAGCTAGGTGGTTCAATGGATAGAGCATTGGGCTTGGAATCAGGAAGACTCATCTTTATGAGTTCAACTCTGGCCTCAGACACATAAGAGCTACGTGACCCTGGGCAGGTCACTTAATCCTATTTGCCTCAGTTTCCTCCTCTGTAAAATGTGCTGGAGAAGGAAATGGAAAAACCACTCCAACTTTGCCAAGAAAACCTCAGAAATGGTCTCATGAAGAGCTGGACACTATAGAACAACAACAAAGCCCATCACATCCAAGTATGTTACTAAACATTTTGTGAAGTGTATTTGTGGCTATGTTATATACAATATAGTGGCATTGCAGTAAAAAAAATATATTGCAAGTCCTATGAGAGAGAGGAGAATCCTTCCCACCACAGCCCTAGACGTCTCCTGACCGAAAATGTAAAAATCTGATTTGATCGAAGGAACATTGGAGTCAAGAAGACCTGAGTTCTTTTAGTAGGGAAATTGATGGGACCTTGGGCAAAGAGGTGGGACCTCCTCTCTGGGCTTCCATTTCTTCATCCGTATGGCCTTTCATGCCTCTTCTTCATGAAGCTCAGCTAGATGGAGTAGTAGGCAATTAGGTGGGTGTGGCAGATAGAGTACCAGAGTTGGAGTCAGGAAAACTTGAGTTCAAATCCTCCCTCAGACCTGCTGGCTATGTGACCTTAGGCAAGTCAACCTGTCAACCTCAGTTTTCTCATCTGTAAAATAATAATTGCACCTATTTCCCAGGGTTGTTGTGAAAATCAAATGAAATAATACATGTAATGCATTGAAAATCTTACAGCACTCTTTAAATGATAATTATTATTATACATGAAAGAACTTTGATGTGTATTGTACAAATATATTGTTTATTATAATGATAACTCATTATTATGCCAATGTGCAAACCCACAGGTTATCCTTAAATCTGGGAAAAACAGACTCTCTGGGGGGACAGGATGGGTTGGAGAAGTTTCCTAGAGGGAAGTATGTAAAGAGGCCACAGTATTAGCTGTGAGCTAATAGATTGACTGTCTACGTGTGTGGTAGCAGAACGGTTGTATCAATTTTCATAAAACTGATGAGCTGGAGCCATCAGTGTGATGGTCAAAACCAAGCCATTCATCCTAGGGTCTCTACTAATCAGGACCTGGTCCACTTGATTTAACCTAAAACTATGAGACCCATGTAGGTGAAAACCACATGGTAAGGAAAAGACAGTGCTTGGGTTTTGTTGTCAGATACTGTAAAAGACTATAGGAGACTAAGTTACTTGAGAAGTTCCTTGTCTTTCTTTAGGGCTCTCTAAGGCTTAGCATCATAATAGGAGCTTACTAAAGGCTAATTGTTTGAATGACGCCATGAGTTCAAATGCCAGCTCTTCTCCTTAGCACCTGTGTGCTTTGGGGCAAATCATTTAACCTCTGGGCTGCAGTATCATCATGTCTAAAATCAGGGGTTGAACTACACAGCCCCTAATGTCCCCTTCAGATCTAAGACTCTACGATTGCATGATAGTGACCCAAAACTTCAAGTTGACTTAATTAAAGAAAATGCAGTTTAAAGACGGTAGGAAAAAGAAATCTATAAACACAAGACAGAACAATTAGAAGAAAAGTTTAAAATTCTTTCAATGAACCATAAGATCTGTGTATATAAATAAACATTCCAATATGTCTGGCTGATTGACTTAATTTTTCACTTTTCATACAGATTTTTTTTTTTTACCATGGGTAGACAAACTTGTAAGGTCCAGCTACACTTTAAAAGGAAAGGGGAAGGGAACAGCATTTATTAAGCACCTACTATGTGCCCAGACACTGTGCTAAAGCACTTTAAAAATATTATCTCATTTAATAAAATCGTGCCTACCTAAGGGAAGTGTCAACGTTTCCATACAGGTACAATCTTTGTCAAAGTACAAAACCCAAAAGAAATCAGGTTATAGGCAAAGAAGAATTTTAATAGAAATGTGATTTCAAGCAGCAATGCTAATACTCAGGACCATCATCTGCCTCATTACTATGACATTAGTGTGAGAATGTTGTAAGCTAGTAAAAAAAAACGCTACAGGCTGAAAAATGTCTTCAATTTATCTGTAAGGCTTCATTAAGTTGCATAATTGTAATTCAAAGAAAATTATTTTCATCAGTACTTTTGTATTAAAAGGAAGGATTTGTTATTGAAAAGCATCATCTTAACAAGAAATCTAATTTTAAAAGAAACCCAGTGTAGTCTGGTGTTAAAAGTACAGGCAGGAAACTTCCATTCTAAATCTAATTTTAAAAGAAATCCAATACAGACTGAGGTTAAAAAAAAAATAGTTAAGCATGAGGCTTCCCTTCCAGTTCTGGCTCTAATGCTATTTACCATCTCTTAACCTGTCTGTTGCCATGTTCACAGTGTGCCAGACATTCAGATCAAAACTTAAAAGTTCAATATATCATGTAGATTAATTTTCTACATGAAGCAAACCAGCTAGATATTTTAAAAAACCAGATAACTAATTTTTCACTTTATTCTGATGGGTAGCATCATGTAGAGATGACCTATTACAGCCATAAAAAATGATAAGCAAAATTTTATTGTATTAAAAAAAAAACAACTCCAAAGGATTATATTGACTTCTGTTAAATAAAAAGGCACAACCTGATATAGGGGAAGCCTGAAGGGTGGAGCCAAAAGAACTGGGTTCGAGTAGTGGCTCTTTCACCTACCAGTCATATAATTGTGGGCAAATCAGTTCATTTTGCAGAGCCCGAGTTTTCTCCTCCATAAATTGAGGGGGATGATATTTGTGCTACTTATTTTATAGAGTTGTTTAAAAAAATACTTTGTAAACTGTTGCTGTTTAGTCAACTAGTTATGTCCAACTCTTTATGATCTCATTTGGGGTTTCCTTGGCAAAGATACTGGAATGGTTTGACATTTTTCTCCTGCTTATTTTATAGATTAGCAAACTGAGGCAAACAGGCTTAAGTGACTTGGCCAGGGCCACACAGCTAAAAAGTGTCTCAGGCCATATTTGCACTCAGGTCCTCCTGACTCCAGGGCAGAAGTTCATAAACTTTAAGATCTTCTATAGAGGGGTAGGTACATAGCACAATAGAGAGAACTTGGAACTACACTTGGAATCAGGAAGCCTCATCTTCATGAGCTCAAATCCCCTCTCAGATACTTACTAGCTGTGTAACCCTGGGCAAATCACTTAACCCTTTTTGCCTCAGTTTCCTCTTTGGGACATGAGCTGGAGAAGGAAATGGCAAACCACTACAATATCTTTGTCAAGAAAACTCCAAGTGAGGTCACAAAGATTTGACACAACTGAAACAACTGAACAGGGATGAAATTATTAAATAACAGATGTGATTTGGAATAGAAAATAGAAGAGCAGCCTTGGGGAAGACCTTCATTTAAGTCCTACTTCTGACACATACTTGCCATGAAACCTTCGGCAAACTATTTATCCTCTTAATGCTGCTCCCAGTTAACTCTCTGAGACCAGTGGTAATATAAGTAAGTATGAATGAATTGTTGATATACATATATGAGAAGATTTTTTCACACCAGGAATTTCCTATAAATGATTAAATCAAAAGTCCTCATTTTTAAAATTATTAAATATCAGCTACTAGAATGTGTTGAATGAAAATAGCATTTACAGTATAAGGGATAAGGGTGAAATTATTTGTTACTAGATTTTTCATTGCCATGGTGCTTGCTGTAGTATGATTTGACATTTGTGTGCATTAATAACCAATTTCAAAAGTCCATGCTGGAAATTAATAGGTATGACTTAGTTTTATTTAGGGCTTAAATACTAATGAAATTAATTTTTAAAAAAACATTGAATCCAAAAATGAGTTCAAAAACAAATAGCTTAATAAAAAATTCTCATTGTCTTTTGAAGTATTTTAATTGTTAGCAGTGAACTCAAGGTTTTCAATTTGTTTCCTAATTCTGTAAAAATAGCCTTTTTAAACCTTAATTTGTGTTTTTGAGCTCTGAATCACTTTTCTTTGCACTTGAGTTGATTCCATCTGCCAATTTGCAGATGGTCCTGCTCCTTTATTGTCAGAGCATCTTAGAATGTTAGCACTGCAAGCCAAGTGGCCTTATTTTTACACAGTGGTCTTAGCAGAGCCACACAAGTGTTACTTGAGAGGTAGCTGAAATCAATAAAAAGCGCAGAACTGAGACAATATAGTCAGGATAAATTTCCTATGGAGACAAATATTAAATACTAAGGGATATGACTTAGCTGAAAAGAAAAGGAAAGTTACACCAGGAGAAGGGAATTCTCATTTGTCCAACTTCCATCCTATTCTAATTCAGGCAGTGATCCCTCTGGAAGTTGTTTCTCCCCAATTGGAGAAATTTAGGCAAAGTGACCCATGACTTCATATGTCAGTCTCTTCTTTCTCCAATCCATCCTCCACACCTCTGCTTCCTAAAGCACTAATCTGACTTCTCAAGCACTTTTATTGGTTCCCTATGGAAGCTTGGATAAAATATCAACTCCAACATGGCTTTTTGAAGTTCCTCACAATCTGACTTGGGTCTACTTTTCTAGGCTTATTATACATTACTATTTCCCTTCATAGACACTTCATTCTAGTCAAGCTAGACCATTTGTTTTTCCCCAAATTTGGTGCCGCACCTCTGTATAGTGTACACTATCCTTGGCACCCAGAACACATTGTCTCCTTATCTCTTTTCTTAGAATCTCAAGCCTTCTTTAAGGCTCAAATCAAATGCATTCCTTTCTTCTGCTTCAAATCATCTGGTATATACCACACCCCATGTCCCAAGGTTCCTGAAAACAGGAATTGTCCTTCATTTCATCTTTGTATCTCTAGTCCATAGCACAATGCCCTTGCACCCAATGGGCATACTTGTATATACTTGTTGGATTGTATGGAATGAAGGATGAAAAGAAAAGAGCAAGAAATGTCTGTCACTTGGCAAGCAAAGGCCATCCTGATAGAATCCTCCACCTGATGAAAACAAGTTTTGGTTTGCATGAGAATGTTGTCAGGTGAATCATATTTCACCTAATGCCCCCCTCAAAGCTACCATTAACTATTGGAAAACAGCAGCTCAGCAACCTAGCTAGTGAGAGCCCTGCAATCTCATGTTTATTCATGTCAGCTGTTGAGAAGCAACTGTGCCATTCATGTTAATAAAATGGCCATATTATGACTGGTCTGGTTTTATGATACAGACGACAATAAGCCAAGTCATTGAGAATTTGCCAGAGTCTGTGGGTGTAATTTGTATTTGATAAACTGGATGAAACGGTTGCTTCCTGAGTTGAGATCACAGCACTTGTGTGAAGAGATATTCATGCATGGCCTAGAATTCTGCCAAACAATTCAGATATCTGGTCTTGGAAGAGGCATTTGTTGTACTGGCACAGTGTCAGGTAAGGGATCACAAAAATGTCTCAAAATATAGTACTGCATTAAAATAGCTGTTTTCTTTCTTTTTAAAAA
The DNA here is from genome assembly GCA_023548195.1 of Bettongia penicillata ogilbyi. Classification (NCBI taxonomy): domain Eukaryota; kingdom Metazoa; phylum Chordata; class Mammalia; order Diprotodontia; family Potoroidae; genus Bettongia; species Bettongia penicillata. The sequence goes on from JAJHZJ010000526.1 coordinate 8,873,752, forward strand.
TATAGTCAGTTTTTATTTTTAGGTTTTATTTATGTCTTTTGTTTTTTCCACTATAGATATGTCCTCATATTTTGCCATGTTCCATTTGTATAGATTCCTCCTTGGCCACAAAGAAAACAGGTAAGAGAAGTCAACTGAGATGGTGACTATATCTGAAATTGAATACAAAATTCAGTTTGTGTAGTCTTTTACCTCCCTTACCAAAAGGAAGGAGGTATGTTTCATTATTTTCCTCCAAGAGATTCTTTCCAACATCAGGGACCATTGAAGTTGCCTCCATTGGTAGACATATCTAACAAGAGTCGTGAAAACCAGAGGAGTTAACATATACAAAACACTTGCAAAAATTAAAGCACTACATATAAATGTTGGTTATAAATATAAGAAATGATGAGCAGTCTGATTTCAGAAAAACCAGGAAAGATTTATGTGAACTGATACAGAGTGAAGTGAGCAGAACCAGGAGAATGTTGTACACCGTAACAACACTATTGTATGATAATAAACAACTGTGAATGACTGTGCTGTTCTCAGAAATGCAATGATCTAAGACAATCCAAAAATGCTATCTGGCTCCAGAGAAAGAGCTGATGGTGTCTGAATTCAGACCAAAGCATACTGGTCCTTCCTTCCTTCCTTCCTTCCTTCCTTCCTTCCTTCCTTCCTTCCTTCCTTCCTTCCTTCCTTCCTTCCTTCCTTCCTTCCTTCCTTCCTTCCTTCCTTCCTTCCTTCCTTCCTTCCTTCCTTCCTTCCTTCCTTCCTTCCTTCCTTCCTTCCTTCCTTCCTTCCTTCCTTCCTTCCTTCCTTCCTTCCTTCCTTCCTTCCTTCCTTCCTTCCTTCCTTCCTTCCTTCCTTCCTTCCTTCCTTCCTTCCTTCCTTCCTTCCTTCCTTCCTTCCTTCCTTCCTTCCTTCCTTCCCTCCTTCCCTCCTTCCCTCCTTCCTTCCCTCCTTTCTTCCTTCCTTCTTTCCTTCCTTACTTCATTCCTTCCAAATAATGATTAGTTATCTAAAAGTGTATTGGGATGACTTAGAAAATAGTGGTTTCTCAGTTATTGGAAGGCAAAGCCTAGATAACTACTTGTCTGGTGAGTTGTTGGATGAGTATGGGTTGGCACATGTGCCTTGTCACATTCCAAGGGAGGGAATAGGCCCTATGATGTAGCTAGAATTTCAAAAAGGAAAACCCCTAGGTTGTGGTACAGGAAGAAATTTGAGATGCTCCAGGACTAGGGAACACTGCTGGAACCATCCCTACCACACAGGCAGGTAGAATACAAATATTTCTTTGTGCAAGAACAATGGAAAGCTTTGCTCCAGTCACACTGGTATGTGGCCATCTTATGAACCTATAAAATAACCCAGTGAGGGAAACTCAAGGTGTCGCAGACTTGGCAGGCTCCTCACCTCCTCAGAGGCTGTAGAAACCACTGACTACTAACAGAATAAATATAAAAAATAAACCACATCTTTTTTAACAGAATTTTTTAAATGGGGTGTTCCCCAAGAAACACAGAGAGAACTAGTGAGGTCCGATTATATAGGTGGGCTGTGATCAGTATTGTCATTCAGTTATTCAGCCATGTCCATGGGGTTTTCTTGGAAAAGATACTGGAGTGATTTTTCCATTTCCTTCTCCAGTGGATTAAGGTACACAAAGGTTAAGTGGCTTTCTCAGGGTCACACAACTAGCAAGTGTGTAAGGCAAGATTTGAGCTTGGATCTGCCCGACTTCAGGTCCAGCGTTCTAACTACTGAGCCACCCAGCTACCTCTATTTAGCGTTTGAATCATTCTCAATTGCTCATTCATCTTCAAACCACGTTACATTACTTGCCAAGTAACGTTAATTCCACCCACTCCACTATCACTTCTAACTATGACCCTGTATCTCTCCTCTCTTTCTCAATGAAGCTTCTTGGAGAGATAAAAAAATCTACTCTTCATTTCCATTACCCTCTTACTTCTCAGTCTTCGGCAACCTGGCTTCTCACCACATCACTCAGCTGAACCTGCTGACCCTAAAGTTATCAGAAATGTCTTAATTTCTAATTCTTCGCTCTCTCCTTATCCTTCTTGACCTCACTGAAGCATTTGTATTGTTGACTACCCTTTCCTTTTGGGTGAAATCTCTAGTTTTGTAATTAATAATAATAACAACATTTAGTGCTTTAAGGCTTACAAAGGGCTTTACAAAAATTATCTCTTCATCCTAACAACAACCCTGAGAGGTAGGTGCTATTATTACCTCCTTTTTACAAATGAGAAAACTGGGGCAGATAGAGGTTAAGTGACTTTCCCAGGGTCAGTAGACAGCTAGTAAGATTTGAGGCCGGATTTGGACTTGGATCTTTACCATTATTACCAGAATTCATTATTCTGCCAATTTCCTCATTTACAGTGAGACTATCACCTCCATGGACACTATTCCTTAGTGTAACCTAAGATTTCACTATCCTTTTTGGCTGGTATATCCCACGGTTAACTCTGTTTAGCTTACACTAAAATCCCTGGCTCTTTTTTGCCCACACTGTAATCCAGTCAAACCTCTTCCATCTATATGTGAGGCTGATTTTTTTCAAACTAGGTATAACACTTTACTTTTTCACTATTAAATTTCATTTTATTTTATTCACTCCATCATACTGGCCTGGTAAGATCTTTTTCAATATTTAGTCTATCATCCAACATTTTAATTATCTACCTCTTCTAGAGCTATGTCATCTTCAGAGTTGATAGGCATGTCATATAGGTCCTCATCTAAGTCACTGATAAAAATGTTAGGCTGCATAGAGTCAAGGATGGATTCCTGGGTCACACTTCTAGACACCTCCCTCCAAGTTGATATTAACCTCTTCAAAGCTGTTCTTTCAATCTGATCCTTTAACCAGTTCCAAATCTATTTACATTAATTATCTAGCTCACACCCTTCCATCTTGTCCATAAGGATAGCATGAAAGATTTTGTCTTTTCTGTTGATATAGAACTTGGGGGCTTCCTCCATCTCACCTCTGGAGTCGCCTAAACAAGGTTATCTCATATGCGAGGTATGATAACCCCAAAGCCCTCCAATAATGTTTAATATCCTAGTGAATAAGAGGACACAATTCGAAGGAAAAGCACTTAATAAAATATCATAATAAGAAAAGTAACAATAAAATGTTTTCTGATAAATATGAGGCAGATTTTCCCACAAATATACATGCCATCAGTGGGAAAAGTGCACACATAGCAAACACTTATGGAATAGCACACATATAGGGAAGATGTATGATCAGGGCATACCTGGGAGAGGCAACTTATACCTGTGATGCTAAAGGTCAACAATTTTTTCTAGCAATATCACTGTGTTGCTCCCTAAAAATCTCATGGAACATACATTTTTCCCAATAGGGTAATCTCTGCCAGATGTGGAGATAAGGCATATAGTATCTGTCAGGCATTCATTGCTCCCTGTTGATTTTTCATAACTGCTGGTCACCATCAGACATGATTCCACTGGGCATGAAGTATTAGAATTTCCATGTGCTTCCAGCTTCTGCTGGAGCCCTCATATGCACTGTTATTTCCTCAACATTAAGAGAAGAGTACTTTCTACCATTTTCTCACAAGGTTGTTGTGTGAGATAACATGTATAACACGTATAAAGTGGTTTGCAAATCTTAATGTAGTATATAAGTGCTAATTATTATCATTATTCTTCAGCTTAAGATGCTACTGCTTTCTTAGAAAAACATAGTCTTCATGCATTCATCAGATTAGGGGCAAACTTGGTGGTTTTTTGCCCCATAAGGAGCATTCTTGCTCTTTAGGAGCCAAGGATTGATATTGCATCTATTAATACAAAAATAACTGAACTAAAGAATGGTAGGATTAGTCTACTTAGGTAATGAGGGACAAGTGTGCTACAACTTTATATTCCATCATAACTTCCCCTTCATCTTTCTAGATTTCTTACACCTAAAATCCCACCTTCTACAAGAAGTCTTTCCCAATTCTTTTTCTCTAGTATCTTTCTCCACTGATTATTTCCAATTTTTCCAAATGTGTCTTATTTGTACATAGCTATATTCCTGCCCTAAGAGATTGTGAGGAAGAGGGAGACTTTCTTTTGCCTTTCTTTGTATCCACAGAGCTTAGCACAGTGCCAGGTTCATTGTTTTTATTGACTGACTAAAGTGACCATTTCTGTTTGCCTGAGCAAAGACATGAACTTGGTGAATCCATTCTTCAATCATGTCAGTCACTTTAAAGGCTAAGGCCTTTTCTTCTTTTGAGGATGCCCCCTCACCTCAGATGCCTATTATCCCTTTACCCTCTCCTCCTTCTTGATCTCAGAGCCTTAATTAACAAAGATGTAAATGATTAATGATAGATTCATACCTCCCAGGTGTATTTTTCTTTTAGCAGATTTCCCTCTCCTACCTTCTACTTCTACTATTGGTAATTAGATCAATTCTGTCATTGCTTCTGGGAAGGGCACAACAATCCCTATGGTTTGCAATCCAAATTGTATCTCCCTGGCCATCACTCCCTTATATGTGTTGCTTCCAACCATTAGAATATAATCTCTTTGAAAACAAAGACTGTTTACTTTTCTATTTGTATCCCCAGCATTTAGCTACAGTGCTTGATATATAGTATGTGTTTAATAAATGATTGTTCCTCCTTTCATTAAGATTAAAAAGGTAGACTTTTGGCACACTTTTAGGCATAAGCTCATGAAGGTAGAAGGGAGGACACTGGCCAGGCAGGGATGCTTCAAATGCTCCTAAAATCATAGCAGCAGTTGGTCACCTGTGACTTATTCAAAGACTCCACTGATGAAAAGCACAAAAGCAAATTTTTTACGCTAAGCTCTCATCTGAATTTTGGTCACTAAGACATTTACCATCACTCCATCACCTGAGTTTTTATCATTTTATCCCCTAGGGGGCTGGTTTTTCTCCTTGTCTCTTCTATCTGCAGCTTACATACATTGTTACCAGAAGGTGACAAGTTAACTATGACCACATAGCCAAGAAATAAAGCATAAGCCAAAAGCTTTGAAGAATAAATGAGTGTACTTTCCCCCTAACATTTCTTAATATAAAATAGCATCAAATCTACAGATAAATTCTAACTATATTAAGCAAAAATTTTTAAAGGATTATATTGAAGAAATAAAGATATGGTAAAGTTTTGTACCTTTCTCTCTAATCCTTTAACAATTATCCATTTAATGTAACAGTAATCTTATATACAGATCTTTATTCAAAGATTCCTTTGAAACTAATCTTAAATTAGTATCCAGCATCTTTGAAAAACTTGTACATGGTTGCGGATGTTCAGGTTAATGGGTATCAATCCCCCTGCAGCTAGTCACTTAGCTGCTAGATATGGTTTCGGAGAGAATAATTTCTGTCGCTACCCTCCAGCATAATCTGCTTCTGAAGTGGTTTCCTGAAAATTTAGCCTATGCCCCCCACATCTTGCATTCTAAACCTCTTTCACACCTCAGGAAGCAGAATAAGAGAAAAGACGATAGTGTCTTTCTCCTAAGGGTACCCAAATTGAAAGGGGCCTCAGAAGACACCTTTCCCTGAATAAGAATCCTCAATACAACATCTCAGATAAGTAAACATCTATTTCTTGTTTAAAGACCTCCCTCTGTACAAGACCCTGCTACTCTCCAAGGCAACTCATTACAAAGTTGGATAATTTTAAACTTTAGGAAGTGTTAGGATTTGCTTTCTCTTGTACAAAGGTTAAACATGACTGTACTTTCTATCTGTTGTTCTTGATTCTGTCCTCTGGAACTGGAGCAGAGCAAATTGAATCCCTTTTCCCATATGTCAAGACATCTATCCTGTCCCTCCTAGGTCTTTTTTATTCCTCCAAGAGAAATATCCCTTGTCAAATCAACGAATTCGCGTATGATATGACCTTGAGACCCTTTCCCATATTGATCAGCCTCTTCTGGGTGTTTCCAAGATTATCTATATGTTTCCTGAAATATGGTGGCCAGAAGATGATCTTAGTAAGTATTCCAGATGATATCTAACCAAAGAAAAGCACAGTGGGAGTAGTATCACATCCATGACCTATAACCTTCTAGAACTCAGATTCTCTCAGTGCAGCCAAAGATCACATTGTTTTTTTTGGACCACCATTATAAAGAATGCCTGAACAAGGTTACAAACTTATTTTGTCACACTGTGCGAACAGACAACCCCAAGAGGAGTCTTTAGTTGTGATGCCTCCTCCAATCTTTTTAAAGTATTGTCCATATAGCTTTTTTGCTTGGAGTAGCTACCCCACACTTACCTTTCCTTGAACATCACATCTGTGGATTTCTCATCACTTCCTGAGTACATTCATTCCTGGCACATAGTAGGTACATAATAAATGTTTATTGATTCATTCATTAATTCATTTATTCTGCAACTACCTCTGGCTATTAGGCTGACTTTTTAAGATGGCAGATGGAATGCTAGACCTGAAGTCAATAAGAACCAAACCCAAATCTAATCTCAGACACTCACCAGCTCTGTGCATGACCCTGGGCAAGTCATTTAACCTCCATTTGCCTCAATTCTATAAAACATGGAGAGAGATAACAAGGGTGATAAACCTACCTCTCAGGTTTGCTGTTAAGATAAAATAAGAAATTTAGGAAAATGCTTTGTCAACCTTAAAGTGCTATATAAGTGCTGGCTGTTTTTAAACCATTTCTCATCTTCCATTTGCCTTAAAATAACACAGTTAAAATGAATCTTTCTATGCTACAGGTCTAATGGGTCAAAGATTTAGAAATGGAAGGGACTTGGGAGTTTATCTTTTCTAATCACTTTTTACTTGTGATGAAACTGAATCTGAGAGTTAAGTGACTTGTTTAAGATGACAAAATTTGTAAGCATCTAAGCTGGACTTGAACTCAAGCTTACCTAAATTCAGACTCAAGCCCCAGTCCAATGAGTCACTTAACTGCCTAATAATAGTCATTTTAATGCCTACACATTGATTTCCTCACCACAGCCGTGTATTAATTTTTGCTGTAACCACCCGTTTTTCTACTACCATCAGTCTCCCAAGCCTCCCACCAACATACACTTATTTAGGGAAGGAATTATTGCATTTTGTGTTTGTATCTCTAGCACCTAACTAGCTAACTATGCTAGACACTTAAATTCTTGTCAAATTTGAACTCATTTGAATAGGGCAAATACTATTGTCCATATTGGAAAGCAGAGTCTCAAAGAAGATCTAAACCCAAATTTCCTGAGAGTGAATCCAGCGTCCCTTTCATGATACTACCCTGAACTGCTGGTTTAACCTGGAAAGGCAAACCCTGGTTTTCTGCATGGTCTGGTTCACTACACCTAAAGGAACAAGTCATTTGGAATTTTGACCCTATTTCCTAGTCACTAATTTTCTGCAAGATCCATGAGCATGTTCTATCCTCCAGGTCCATGATGAAGATTTCAGAAGTCCAGGACCAAGGCCCTTGTTATATTCTTTCACTCAGTGAGGCATCTCACATCCATAAATTTCCATTAGTGGGAAACACTTCCATTGTCATGAAGATTCTAATCTGAAAGGCAGTTTTTATAGTATCATCACTGGAAAGTCAACTAGCTAAAGAGCATTCTAATCAGTAGCATTGAAAGCCTTCTATAAATGAGACTGTCACAATGCACCTCCCCACACAGAGCCCCCACCATCACCCTTCCTGGTTGCAATAAAAACGAACAAATAAAAAGAGAAAACTATAATTGGTCTGGTAATTGGGCCATGAAAATGTACTCTAAGAACAGCAACCGAAAGATAATCCACAGAAGCAGCCATTCCAAATAATTCAACTTAAAGGGACATCTGATTCCCCTCTAGTTCTAATCTCTAGCAATGTGTATTCCCTTGTATGGCTGGAGTGTCTGAAAACAGAGCATTTTCGGTTTTTATAACATGAAAATTTTGTAACATGTCAGCTCTACACTTTGGAAAGCCATAGGATTCAACTCGGGATTTTCTCACTTCACTAGTGGAATGTGAAGGCATCTCTGAAAAGGGCTATCATTTTATTCAGAGCTCCATTAATTTGACCCTTTGTCCTCACATCAGAAGAGAGGAAGGTGGATTTTTTTTCCTCTGCTATTAGCTGAAATAGACTATCCCAAACTTATCATCTTCTTTTCCCCACCCTCCCTCCATCCTCTCCAACACCCAGCCAAGGAAATTTATTATCAATTTATTTCAGATATATCAATCTACTATAATGACATTTTTTATAGAGGGAACATTTCCCTGCAAAGCACTTTAGCAATGCAAAACTGAGTTCTCTGCTGCCACGAGGCCAGAAGTAATTTGAGCAAGACTCATATTATACTTTCTGCATCAACCTATGCGGGGCTTATCCATGATCTTATGCATGCCCATTTGCCAACTGTGAGAAGACTGAGGTTTTTCACTGGCTAAAAGTAAAACCTGATTGTTTTGATGCTATACTTGGACCAGTGAAAAACCTCAACTCTCCTATACAGCCTGCAGATCAGAGATTGATGTTTACAAATGAATTAGAATTCAGAGAAGCATAGTGAAATTTATATGAACTGATACAAAGTGAACTCAGTAGAACCAGTATAACAACAAGCCAAATTATTTCAATGATGGAAATGCAACTGCCAACAACAAAAAAGAAACTTGCTATCTAATTATGTTGCCCAAGCTTAATCCTTAAGATTTAAGAAAATATAGCCTCCCATATTCCTTATTTGTAGAGGTGGGAGACTACAGATGTGGAATATTGCACCTTTTTTTTGGTCTTCATTACAAGGAATTACTTTCTTGGTGAGAGTGATCAAGGTGATATGTTTTTAAAAGAATTTCTAACAGAGTAAAATATCTAGTTAATTAAGCAGATACTGAATCTTTCCTTTCTTCTGTTCCTAACCACAGAATTTGGTCCAGATCTCTAAAATATAGACAATCTTCAGCAAATGTTGTTTTGCAAACTGACTACAGACATCTATCAATGTCTATAGAAATTAAAAGAATCAAAAGTAGTATTTTCTTTTCCCTATAATTATATCTACACTAGTCCTGTACTTGTTCTTAGGAGAGAAATCACAGGAAGAGCTAATGAGGCTCCAGAAGCCTTTAAAGTGTTTGGGGACACAAGGACAAAGAGTTACTCTGTGGTATAAGTCAATGATAAGCCTGTTTCTGGAGATCATAGGGCATAGGGTCTGAGTAGAAAATAGCCTCAGATGTCCTCTCTTCCAGCATCCTCATCTCACAAATGAAACTGAGGTCTCTGAAAGATTAAATGACTTGCCAATGTCACACAGTAGCAAAGCTTGAACCCAAGACCTTTGAGCTCCAAATCTAAAGCTTTTTCAACTATACAAACGAATCCCCTGGACTGCAGGAAGCTATTGTTTGCAAAGTTTGGTTTGGAGGCTCAGAATTTTAATTCATACATCAGTGCAATATTTTTGTTGTGCTATAAAACTATATTGGGAAAAGTTCCAGAAGGATGCTTCCCATTGTCCCTAGAAATAGTCTTGCCTAGGCAGTAGCCACAGCATCAGTGGCCCAGGAACGATCTCCATTCCCATCCTCCCTCAGAGCTGCCTTGAAGACCTAAGTGGGTCATTTGGTCTCCGTGGTTTTCACAGAGGCTGCCAATAAGAGGGTCAATCAGGTCAGTGGCTTTCTGATGCAGAAATACATCTCCCAAAGAGTGCTCTCTGATTATCTACTCGTTTCACAAACCTGAGAGAGTGTGATTGCAAACATCAGTGTCCAGGGGGAAAATGTGTCCCCAATTCACCTACTTGATCACAACTATGGAGGCTCAGATAAAATAATGTGTGAAAAATGCTTTGCACACTTTAAAGTGCTATGTAAACATGAGATATTATTTATACATATTTGTCATTTATATATTTTGGTTCCCTAGTTCTTATGCTACCAGCCCTCTAGCATGTGAGCATCAATATCTATGAATAAGTCTATGAAACTTGGGAAGTCTTTACAAAAGGTAAACTGGGAATAAATCAATTCTTCATTTAAAACTACTTCCTTTCCATGAAAGATTTGTAGTTGAAATCATGCTCCAAATTGCTAACAGTAAAAGAAATGCAAATTAAAAGAACTTTGTGGTTACACCTCACTCCATGAAAATTAATAAAGAAAACAAAAAGAAGAACAGTATGGTAATGTACTATTGGTAGAGCTGTGAAAAGATATAGCCAATCTGCATTTTAATTTGAGATTATTCAAGGACATTTACTAAGCTGTCCATACCCTTTGACCCAGCAATCCCATTACTGAACATACACAACCCAAGGAAGTCAAAGACAGAAGAAAGGTTCAACATATCCTGAAATATTCATTGTAACACTCTCAGGAACCAAAGAACTGAAAACAACATGGTACCCATCTATTGGCAGATGACCGAAAATGCTATGGCCAAGGATATGCTAGTAAATATTTAACAACTAGTTGTCCAGGAAAAAAAGAAATGTATTTATGACACAATTATAAGTTTTATCTGCATTTTTAGCATTTTCCCCATCATTTTCTTGTCTCAATAATCAGTGAAACCATAAATCCAGTCCTGATTTGTAGTTGACTAATTTCTGAGGTGTAAATGCTCATGCTCAAAATTCAACAATCAACTCTCCTTAAACTAGTTTAACCTGATTCCTGTATACCCCTGGCTGTGTGGTATATGCATGTAATGTACTTCACTTACTGGGAAGTAGGAAAGAATGAATATAAGGAATTCAGAGAAACAAGTACTTGAATGAACTAATGCAGAGCAAAATACCCAGGAAAACAATATACTCAACACCAACAACTACATAAATGAAAACATTAAGAACCATTTTTAAATGAAAACAAAAGAATAATATATACAATGCCAACAACCTATAAATGAAAACATCACTGCAAGGTAATTGAACTCTAAATAATGGAAAAAGACAATGAAGGTCCTGGGGGTGGGGAAGGTAACAAAACATACGTCTTCCCTCACAAGACTATAACTAGGACATTATATTATAAACATTATATATATTATATACATACACATTATATATACATATGCTATTATATATTATAGATACATAAATACATACATTATTTATATATACATACATATGTACACATACATATATGTATATATGTAAAATCAGGCAAGGTTTTTTTATTAGATGTTTTGATGATTTTTCTTCATCATAAGGTCATCCTGTAGGGAGGTAGCAGGTAATGATGTCAATGTAAAGACAAATAACATTAACAAAATGTATTTTTAAAAACCAAGTGGCATATATTAGAGATAGTTGGTTTCACATATAATCTCTGTTCTACTTTTCACTTGGAAATATTCATTTTTGGAGGGTGTTTTCATTGAGAATATTTTTATCAGAAATATTCATCAGAATTTTTAACATTATAAATAAAGCAATGGCTTTAGAAAAATGACTATATATTATATATAACAAATTTAAGATATGCAACATAATAAATATTTATATAGTATATGGTTTGTATCATCATATCATTATATATACACAATTTTTTTTTAAAAGACTGAATCTCCCTATGTCATCCAGTCTGGAAATACGGCAGCCACCCATGGATTTGATTCCACTACCAATTTCACATGAACTTTGACCTGTTCTGCTTTTCATCCCAAGGACGGATTTATCTCTTCTTTGGCTGTCTGATGGTCCCCTATTTCCAGGGACTCATCATATTGGTGCCACACTTTATGTAGACACCTGGTCATCTTTAGTCTTCTGCAGCTTAAAACTCCCTTAGATCAAGCAATCTATTGGCCTCAGGCTACTCAGTTGCAAAGATTAGGACTATGCATCACTACACCTAGAGAAGTAGATATTCTATATCAACATAGTCATACATTCTCTACCTCTTAGGTTTGTTTTCCTGGGCTTAGAAGGCAGAACTAGAACCAATGGGATTGAAATTACAGAGACGGATTTAGGCTCCAGGTAAGGAAAACCTTCCTAACAAAGAAATATGAAAGCATCCTGAGCTGTTTTCACAGGTTCTGGATTGTGGATAGTCACTGTGTGTGTTAATCCTTCAATGCCAAAGAAGACCATGCCATCAGAGAAATGATGACATGACTTGCACTTGACTTTGTTTTGAGTGAGGAAGGGCCGTGCAGGTCACCAGCCTCACTTCTCCTCCAGAGCCATCTGAATGCAGTGACCAGATATTCATCAGGATGACTGGCGATGACCCAGGATGAGGCAATTGGGGTTAAGTGACTTGCCCAGGGTCACACAGCTAGTGAGTGTCAAGTGTCTGAGGTGAGATTTGAACTCAGGTCCTCCTGACTCCTGCACTGGTGCTCTATCCACTGCACCACCTAGCTGTCTTTTAACAAAAGTTGGATGTCCATTTCTTGGGTATGTTCTAAAAGGGATCCAGATCCAAGTATAGGTTAAACTACATGGTTTTTGAGATACTCTCTAACTCAGGTTCTGTGATTCTGTGGCATGAGACAATAGGGAATAGGGATAAGATGGAACTCAAATCACAGACTTTCCCATGTCCTCTTCCTCAGGGCTAAGTGCAGAGGTCAAACTTTTATCCTGGCCCCAGTTGCCACTTTAGATGCCACAGAAACCAGATATCTGGGGTTTGAGTAAATGAGACTTGGCTTTGTCTTTGAGACAGCCAAAGGGTATAATGTGTAGAGTGCTATCACTGAAATCAGGAACACTTGAACTCAAATCTGACCTCAGATACCTATTAATTGTGTGACCCTGGGGGAAATCACTTAACTACTCTATGCCTCAGTTTTCTCATCTGTGAAATGGAGATAATAAAGCACCTACTTCCCAGGGCTTCTGTGAGGATTGATGAGATAATATTTGTAAAACACTTTGTAAAATTTAAAGCACTATATAAATGATACCTATTATCTTCTATAAAACTAATGATAAGCCATAATTACAGTTTGCATTTGAATACTAGCTCTGCTACTAAATTATAAAAATAATGTGTGAAAATATAATTTATTAATTACAAAAATAATTGTGAAATCAGACCTGTTTCCTTATCAAAGGAGAGAGTTGGAGTAGATGCCTCTAAGCTCCTTTCTAGCTCTAAGTCTGTAATTTGCTCCTCCTACTAAAGTTTTGCAGAGCACTTTACAATTTTATGTTATTTTCTCATTTAAACTTCACATCAACCTCTTGAGATATGAACTCTTATTGCTCCCATTTTATGGATAAGAAAACTAAGACTCAGTGTAGTCAAATGACTTGCCTGAAGTTACACAGCCACTGTCTGAGGAAAAATCTGAATTCAAGTATACTTGACCCCAGATCAAACATTTCTCCACTATAACAAACTGTGTGACCCTGGGCAAGTCACTTGCCTATTCTTACCTATTATTTGTGAGATAATATTCTTGCCTCATGAGGCAAAAGGTGAAAGGTAACAAGGTGTTATAAATTCTTGGAATTTAGGCAATAAAACAACACCATCCCAATACATCTCCATTTTCTATTCACAACTTCTTGACTTAGTGATCTGCAGACACAAATCTATTAAACTGTTTTGACTAAATCAGTCAATTCTCCACCAGTTGTTTGGCTAAAATTTTTTGTAACAATTTCTAAACTCTTACGTATAGAATGGTCAGTCAATTTAGTCAAAACTGTATTGTTGACAGATCTAACCTTCTTCCGCAAGCGGTACCAAAACTCTCAATTGGAAAATAAAAATGGGGGATAATTAGTACCAGAATTTGCAAATGATTCACCCATCATGCCCATTTTTAAGTCCTATTTATTCCACGTATTGTCAGTCAACCTCCATTTACACCACAACAAACTACCTAAGACCATAGGCCAGAAATTCATAAGACAGACTCAGTCATAATGGTGTAAGTGCAGGGGAGTTCCCTTGAAAAATACACTCACACATGAGTACAGAACAAGACTCCATCATTCATTTCTTCATGATCCTATAAAAGGGACAGAGGGGAAGACAAACATTTATGGAGAGGGAGATTTTTCTTGTAATGGCCACAATAAATATGTTTATTGAAGAGAAATAAATGTAGAAGGAAGATATGCACACCCAATGCTGGAGGAAATCCTGTTCATTCCTAATACATTGGAGAAATTGTTCAAAAGCTGTTCATCCATGATAAAAAATATTACCTCCGTAATACTGCCAAGGACAGGGAGACCTATGGTGGGCAGCTGAATAAGTGCTGGCCATTCCCATTAAAGTGCCTGGGGGCAGAAGTAATTTATGCACCCAATTTTTCTAGCATGTCAACAACTAAAATTTCAAGGAAGAATATACGTATCTTGAACATCTGAGCTATTTTCTTCAATACAGACACCCGTAGAGTTGATATTTTGCACACACCCATGCAAAAGGTATCAGGTTAGAGGATGAGTGGGGAGTGGGATGGATATGTTCTGTCTATTTTCACTTGGTCACACTCCCTACGATGTTACCTCTCTACAACTCAACCTGAAGCATGGTTGTCTGTTCACTATGAAGACATTCCAGGTCAACAGCACAATCCAAACACATGGCAAAGTGTGAGTATAAAGTTTGGTAAAAACAACAAAATCTCCCATATCCATATGCTTTCTCAACCCTTTGCCACAGAGGCATGTCATTTGTAAATCTTATGCATTAGAAGCTTGTTTAGCTCTTTTTTCTCTGTGATACTAACAGTCAACCCTTATTAAGTAGTAATGGTGTTAAAAATTCAGATTTCACCTTTGACTTGGGGTAAAACAAAACCCTACTGCCTGTAGAAGAATTTACTGCAATACAGAGAGCTCTCTGCCAATCACAATTATCATCACGAAAGTGAACTAGTATTCCAGGTCAAATAAGTAACTCTTCAAGGAGAGCATGACAAGATGGATAGGAACTTAATGGATTTATGGTATTAGACGACGAAGAAAAATACCTGTCTGGACTAATCATAAACTTTTCTTTAGCTGCAATTAACCTCATGTTGAAATATCGCAGGTAGGCTGTGTAAATGACGGCACTTAAGGAAAGCAATGAATGTGTAAGTGTCTTGGGCTTGTCAGAGAAAAGGGTCTCTGAAAATGTAAAACTTCACTAAATAATAAATATAATATATGAACTTATGTGCAGAGTATGTTTAAAATCATCCTGAAGGGCTTTTGTCCACAGAAATTCTCAAGTACTGGTAATGTTAAGCACATAAAAATGTGTGTGTGTGTGTGTGTGTGTGTGTGTGTGCTTTAAACCAGATCTATGATTTCATTAGCATGGGAACCCCCAGTGAGAAGAGTCATTCTACCAGTATACATACTGATCAATGCTCTCCATCTTTTAGTCTTAGAGAATTATCTGGCTGGTGTGCTAAGAGGTTAAATGATTTACTCAGGGCCACATATCCAGTATGTCTATGTTGCCACCACTTTTAAAGAAATATTCATCATATCATAAACTTAATAGCAGCATATAGAAGAGAAAGATCACAGAGTTGGAAAGGGCATTAAATGTCATCTAGTTCAGGGCTTCTTGAGCTTTTTCCACTCCTGACCCCTTTTCACATTCCTTAACATTGCGTGGCCTGAGGTCACGCACAAGGCAAAGTGCACATGCTTTGTGTTCGAAACCAAGCCTACAGTGAAGTTGCACAGCTGCCACATGGGCAAGCAGTGTCAGAAACACCTCAGATTCATTATGCATTTGATTTTAAATTAATTTTTGATCACTGAGTGTTAGAAACCTTCAACTATTGCCAAATTTTTTGTAACCCCATATGGGATTGTGACCCATAGTTTAATAAGCAACATTTTATTATTATTATTAGCAACAATTTTTACAAATGAGGAAAATTAGATCTAAAAAAGGAAAAATGATTTGCCTAAGGTTACATAAGAAGTAAATAGTAAAGGCTAGATTCCAGCTCAGGTGTTCTGTTGATCTGTACCAGATTTCTAGAACTAAAATAAAACTTAAAGAAGAATGACACCAAGAATTTCTTCTGGTAAAATTGTTGTCTACTCTCTGAGCCTAACAGCATTTCTCTGCTCTTTCCTTTCCCATATTTTTCTGCCATATTGGTAGCTGATTCCCAAAATGACCAACGATTTCTTCTGAACTTGGTTTTAGATGCTTCCTTGACCGCTTCCTTGGTTATTTCCCTGTCTTGGATCCACAATTCACTTTGACCTCATTATAACATCTACCTCACAGGGTTGTTCTGAGGATCAACTGAGATATTTGCAAAGTACTTAGCACAGTGCCTGCCACACTGTATAAATGTTTTATCCCTTCATTATCTTGAATGCCAGGATTAGAAGGGACTCCAGAGATCATCTATTTCAATCCATATCTAACCAACTATCCCCTTCTCCCATGCTCAACAAGTGGTCATCTAGTCACTGCTTGAAGGTTTTCGTGTATATCTTGGACATCTGGGCTATTTTCTTCAATACAAATGCACAAAGTTGATGTTTTGTACACACACATGCAAAAGGCATCAGGTTAGAGGATGAGCAGGAGAGGAGTAGGTATGTTCTGCCTAATTTCCACCTGGCCACATGCCCTGAAATGAAGATCTTCAGAGAGCGAGAGCCTACTGTCTCCAATAACAGATTACTTTGGGTCAATTATAATTGTTAGGGAGCTTTTTCTTTACGACAAACATAAATTGTTTTTTCCAACTTACACCTTTCCCTCTCTGAGACTAAACAGAACTTTCTCTTCTCCATAACAACCCTTCAAATATTTAGAGATAATTTTCCTGTTCCCTCCGTCCTCTTTTCTCCTGCCTAAATACAATAAATTCTTTCAACTCATCCTTATGGGCTTTTTCACTAGTCTTTCCACCATCTTGTGAACTCATTTATATGCCCAATACTGACACTGGTCCCTACTTGACTCTCTAAGTTTCTAGGTCCTACTACATGCTTATTCTCTCTGCCCAGCATCTAGAACTAACAAAAACAAAGACTATCTAAAAGAGGAAAGTAAATTAAATATTATCATAAACAAATATCATCTTAAAATATTAGAGAATTTAATGCTCAATAATATCAAAAACTCAGATTTACATAGGACTTAAAGATTTTGCAACTCACTGTTTTTTACAATAACCCTGGGTTGAAAGTAGTTTAGATATCAGCATCCCTATTTTGTGGATGAGGAAATTGGAGCTTTGAGATGTTAAGGGACTTACTCATGGTTGTAACTAGAAAGTGCTTAAGGCAGAATACTCTTTCTATCAATAGTCTGGGTAAAAATTAATTAAGTGAATCTGTTACCACACTTAGAATGAGTGCTGGCTAGGCTGGGGTATGCCCAACAAATGTTAAGATATAGACAGCTCTGTGAAATCTACACTCCTAAACCTTGTCTCTAAAATGTCAAAAAGGACCCTTAGAAAATTTGAAATTTTAATCAAATCTACAAGTTTGTCTACCACAAGTACTGCCTCCTTGCTTGGCATTTCCCCAAAAAGGAGTCCACTGCAGTAGATGGTAAAGGCATTCCTGAGGGTGTGGAAATTTGTACCATTTGCTCAGATCAGTTATCGGGCAACCAGAGGACAAAAATAAATAATTGATTGACTGAATTTAACAAATAATCTCAAGCTAGACTATTGGATCAATTCACTCAAGAGAATCAAAGTGGTTGAAGAGGCAGTATGTTATGGCAGAAAGAACTTTGACTTTAGAGTTAGAAAAAAATCTGAGTTCAGATCTTGCCTCACACACATACTAACTGTGTGTCCCTGAGCAAGTCACTTCACTGCACTGTTTGCCTCAGTTTCTTCGTAGGTAAATTGAAGAAGTTGCACTTGCTGTTTTTTCAGGTCCCTTCCAGCTCTAAATCTATAATTCTAAGTTCTGACTTTTATTCTTACTAGCTGTACAACTTTAGGCAAATCATTTAACCTCTTGGAACTTCAGACAACTCATCTTTGAAATGGGGGAAAAAAATCTTTGTATTTTCTACCTTATAGAGCTGTTATGAGGATGAAGTGAGTCATGTATGCAGAGAGCTTTGTAAAATGCTGTATAAATGGTGACTCTCAAGTAATTCCCCTGCTTGAAAATGCAGAAACAAGGACATACACTATAACCCTTGTCAGGAAGGAAACTAGTCTTCATACCAAGCTAAAGGAGACCTCAGAAAGCAACTGTTTCATGAGAAAAATAAGACCCAGAAAAGAGAAGTGGCCTCCTCCATGTCACACAGCTAATAAATTGCAGATCTAGGATTCCAAACTAGTTCCATTTTCTCCACATCTAGAGTTCTTTTGACGACTCCCATGCTGCCTCTTAGCCAACCAGCTGGAAGCCACAGCAGATGACAGAAGGATCAGAAGAAACTAGTGAATTAAAATAAAGTAACACCATCACCTCATCGAAAGGGTTTCAAGATGGGCTGCTAAATTAAGATGCAAAAAATGTATCCTTTTATGTAAAGAAATATGTCTGCCAAAGCCAGTGAAATATGGGGGCATTATCTATCTCCTCCATAGCTTCCTGAAAAATCAATCAGTTCCATTTTTCAGCCTCCCTGGATAAGAGGGAAGTCAGCATGCTGTAAACCTTCAGAGGGCGTCCTTCATGGGATGAACTGGTTGGGGGGGGCGGGGATTCATCTTCCTACTACTGAAGGAGCAGTAGCATAGGTTTTGTATTGTCTGTGAAATGAATTGTTGTGCCCTGCAGACTCCAAAGCAGCAATACTAGGTTGAATACAATTTGTTTTTAGTGTACGACTCTTAAACATCAAAGGCATTAAATCTATTAAACCATATTCTAAATTTTTTTTTTATTTTACAACCAGTAGAAAGTAAGATCCTCAAAGCCGGACTATTCTATTTTTGTCTTTACCCAAAGAGTATTAAGTATAAAGAAGGTGTTTAATAAATGCTTGGTGAATTACATTTTAAAATTCTAAAACTTATAGTCATGTTCTTGTGGCATTTTTCATTTGACATAGAATTTGGGATGATCACAGTTAGAGGTGGCATTTAGCAAATGTCATAAAGATGTATCCATCTTGGGAAAAGATTGCTTAAGATGATACAAAATTAGGGACAGCTAGATTGCACAATGAATTGAGTGAGTGTTAGATCTGGAATCAGAAAGACCACACTGGTTGAGTGACTCTGGACAAGTCATGTAACCTTTCTCTGCCTATTTTTTCATCTTTAAATAGGATAATAATAGCAGCTACCTCTTGAAGATATACTATTTGTAAAGTGCATTGTAAACCTTAGAGCACTATATAAATAATAGCAATTATTATTATAATCTTTCTCCTAGACCTTTCCAACATTCTGTGAAGTATGGGAGTGGTCTCAGAAGTCTATATATACACAATCTATGTAGAAGGTATACAGTTTCTTCTGCAAAACCTGAAGGCACAGAATTATCATTGATCAACTCTGTGACAGTAATTTTTAAAAAAAATTTAAGAATGTCTTTCATGTATTCATCCAACAAATATTGACTGAGCAATTGGAGCCATGTGATACAATGGAAACAATCTAAATTTGAAGTCAGAGGGCTTGGGTTCAAATCCCAGCTCTGTCCCTTACTGCCTTTGTGATGTTGGACAAGTCACTTAATGTGTCTTCTCCTTGATTTGCACCTCCATAAAATGAGAAGATTATAATAGATGACTTCTAAGGTCTCCCCAAGCTCTGGTTCAGAGAATCATACAATTTTGTAGTCCAAGCCATACCTGAATAACAATCCCCACTAAGATATGACCTATACCCATCTAATTCTTACTCCAAAAAAAAAAAAAACCCAACCCAACATACATTAAGGTAGAACCCTCGCCACAACATCCCCAGAATGCATTCTATAACTCCTCACAGAGATAGTTAGAGCAAACATGATTATTTCCATTTTACAGATGACAAGTTGAAGCTGTGATTTGTTGATAACACTGCTAATAACTTTCTGAGATAAGGTTCAAATGTACATTTCCTGAATATTGGGCTATTACTTTATCTACTATGCAAACTGACTCTTTCTCATGTTGTCTTTGATCACAATATTTGAAAGTTTCAGAAGATAAAATTTTCTAAGACTATTCAAGGAAGAAAAAAAACCCTCAAATCACTTGGTGGTATTTAGTAATTCTTGTGAGCTCTATTAAAATGACTGAAGATGGTACAGTGGATAGAAAAAGGGACTTGCATTCAGGAAGGCTTGAGTTCAAACCCTCATTCACTCACTAGCTGTGTGACACCCCCCGCCCCAAGTTACTTAACATTCTCAGCCTTGGTTCCCTCATCTGTAAAAATGGGGATAATAGCACCTAATATCTCCCAATATTGTTGTAAGGATCAAATGAAATTACACATAGAGAATATTTTGCAAACCTTAAACTACATGAATACTAGCTATTATTATTAATGGGTGATGAAGGAGGATGTTAAATATAATGGCTAACATTAGACTTGGTGTTGGCATAGTTTTCAATTATTTATACTCACTCTATCCCTGATGACCACAGATAATCAAGAGGAGTTTATCAAGGACTCCTACTGAAAGCTAACCCGCAGTAGAATGTAAACTCCGTAAGGACAGAAGCTGATTTGAGTTCCCACTTCCAAGCGCAATACCGGGCACATAGCAGATATTTAATAAAAGCTTATTGATTGATCGATTGGTTGGTCAGCTCATTGATTGGTTGGTTGCCTGGTTGATTAACTCATTGAGACTATAATCAATGGCTAGTGAAGGGCATGTTGCTTTTTAAGTAAGTACAAAAATAATAAATGGGCCTATACCTAAAGTGAATTCCTTTCCTTGATGTACAAACGCCTTCAATGTCACTACCATGAACCAGTAGACTTGGAAGGAAGTAATGTTCAAGCCTAGGGAGTTCTGTGCTGTTCCTGCCCTATTCTACCACCACGGGTTTGCCCACTTGGATGGCTTCTTCTTTGTCATTGCCTTTGCCCCTTCTATAGGGTTTGCTGTTACTCTTCTTCTGGCCTCTGCCCCCTGCTTTCCTATATTTCAACCCTTGAGAGCCAAAGTTTCCTTGTCTTCCATGGTGAAAATGAGTTAATCTGTTCAACTCAATGTACAACACAGTTGTATAGTGGGAGAAGGCAATAGTATGTCCTTACAGTTCTATCTTTTATTGTTCCTAAACTGCATAAGAATATTACAAAGAAGACCTTCTAGAGATGCAAATAATTATTAGAGTCTTTCAGGTTGTCATATATTAACTTGTAAAAGTAAAATAAAATAATAATAATATATAAATCAATACAGATGAGATTGGTACAGAAATTTCCCAGACAACAATTATATATGTATATATACAAATGTTTGTGTATACATATATATGATAGATGTAAATATATGTACATGTGGAGAAAATATGATATAATTCTTATAATAATATATGAATATTACCCAAAATATTTCCAATCCCTAAAAACAATGTCAACCCTTAACCTAGCATAGTGCTGATCCTTTAAGTTGTTTTTTTCCCCACAATGGTATAGCCCATAGCATTAGGAAAGTGGTGAAGATTATAATCAATCCATGATAATTAAGAGTTTGATCCATTACAGCCCTTTAAACTGATGTCATTTTTAAATGGCACATTCTCTTAGTTGGGAGTGTAAAGTGCTCCCATCTCCTAAAAGGAAACAGAGTCTAGTGGCTGAGGCTGGAAATTCAGAAACTTGGGTTCTACTGCTTTATCCATGTCATTCTGAACCATTTAATCTCCGCATGTCTCATTTTCTCCATTTCTAAAACGGAAGTGGCGATGTTGGCCTTCTGATTTTACTGTAACATTGTGGGGTGATAAAATAATAGACCATGTCTACAGCAGAGGTTGGCCAGTACATGTTTAACAGCTGACTCTCCCCCTCCCCAAAAACGCGTGTGTAACACACTTTCAAGTTTAATCTGTATATAAACATTTCCTCCACTTTCTTAAGATACTAAAAAATGATAAATCAGGCCCTGATTGGCTGTGTTTGCCAATTTCCAAGATGTAAATGCTCAAACTGAAAATTTAACAATCGACTGATTAGCTGGTTCAAACTGACTCTGGCACACTTCTGGTCTATACCTATACAAAAACAGCTTGCTGAAAACTTCAGTTAATCAATGATTCATCCTGTCTACAAGGTACCAAAACTATCATTTAACTCCTTCATAATGTTACAGCAAAATTAGAAGACCAACATTGTTACTTTTGTTTTAGAGATGGAAAAACTGAGATGTGAGGAGATAAAGTGGTTCAGAATGAAGTGGAGAAAGTAGTAGAATCCAAGTTTCCAAATTTCTAGCCTAGGTCCCTATCTACAGGACCCTGCTTTATTTTAAGAGATAGGAGAACTTTACACCAAGACTAAGACAATGTACCCAACTTTTGACTAAAATAACAGGTGGTTTTTCTCACAGAATTTATATTGCTGCATTGTAAAAGGGCAGAGACTACACTTTATTCATTTTCTCATCTCCCCCAGTTCCTTACACAGATTTCTACAAAAATAAAACACATTTGCTGAATGAGTGAGGGAATGTTCTATGTCTGGGATATAAAGACAAAAACTAACCAGAGTTTGTCTTCAAGAAGGCTCCATCCTATTGGAATATTTACACAGATAAATCGATATAGAACATATACTCAAAAGAAATACAAAGAGATCTTAGCAAGGGGAGAGTGCTAGTGACTTCATGGATCAGAAGAGTTATTTTGATCCTGATACTGTGGTTACTACAGCTTGAGGTAGTATGGGAGATGGATTGTATGATTGAGAAAAAGAAGACCTGCACTTATATTTGCTATCTGAAATTTAGGAGCTGTGTGACTGATGTAAAAAAGACTGGTAACTTCTCTGAGCCTCAGTCTCCTTATTTGTAAAATGTAGGTAATAATACTTGTAGAACCTACCTCAGAGGGTTGTTTTAATGAGATAATACTCACAAAGTGCTTTGCAAACTATAGAACACTATATGAATGCCAGTTATTATTATTGGGTAATGGAGAATTGTGAAGGATCATTTTTTTTCTATAGATGGCTTAAAATTCCAATTTTATTGCTGAACAAACTGCTTCAGAATATCCCTCCTCTCATCCTTCGCTCTTTAATATCCTTTCTGCTTTTTTTAACTTTTCCTTCTTTCTATCTGTATTTCTATCTCTTTCTTTGTCTCTGTCTCTGTGTCTGACTGTCTGTCTTTCTGTCTCTCTCATGTGTCCCTATCTGTATATGTGTCTCTCTCCTCAAAATAATAGATAAGGAGAAAAAAAGGTCAGTTAGTGAATCATAATATTTTGGAGCTTAAAATGGACATTTTAAGCTTAGGGTACATCTAGTACAGGTTTTCTTAACTTTAACCGTAATGGGTCTATGGATAGATTTCAGGGTTTGATGAATTTGCATGGGGAAAATACATCTTTATTTTGACTAACCTTCAACTGAAATTAGCATTTCCTTCAATTATTTAAAGATATTATTCTAAGAATGGGTTCACAGACTTAGCCAGGCTGTCAAAGAGGTCTGTGACACACAAAAATATTAAGAACTCCTGATTCTAATCTGACATCCTTTTCCTGAGACCCAGAGAGATGATGCGCTTTGGCTAAAGTCTCATAGCAGAACCCAAACGAGCAGCCAGGTCTTCCGGCTTCCTGGTTCCAAGCTATTTCTAGTTCACTCCTGTTTTTGAAGAAAACCATGTCAGTTTCTGATTTTTCACATTTCAAGCCCCATTACAGACTCAGTAATAGATAGGAAAATACGTTGAGATCATTAGAGGAAAAGACACTATCTAAAGGCAAGATTGTTGACTGACTAATATGAGAAAAAAAAAGTGTCCCATTAGAAAATATTAGCTCACCTGATAAGGGCAGTCAGTACCAGAAACATTCCCAGTGAGAAGCACAGGGCTTTCCTGTTACATTTAATTAAAAGATCACTTTTATGACAATCTCGTATTAAGGGTGATAAAAGGACTGTAAATTGCTTCATGAGGTCACCAAGAAAGTTCCAATGCCCCATTAGTTTTCATTGTCTAGTCCCTAGATATCAACACTCACTTTTATCGCGAAGCACATAAAACACGCTGACCTTTCTAGTTTCAGTACACAAATGTTCCCCAAAATCATAGTGAGCTTGTTTTGCATCTTAAACTTATTACTGTCAAGGGCAGATGTAAAATGGGGCTGGTACTTTATATGCTGTGAAACAGAGAAATTACTGAAAAATGAGAGGTGCAGGTACATCTGGAATCCAGGACTCAACATGCCATTCTAAAAATGTCCCATCACCACTGACTTATCTCTCATAGTTATGAATGTTATCTATCATTTAGGATCATAGAATTATAATTTGAAATAAATTCTGAAATTTGCTGATGAGATTCCTACAAGCAGCCATTGGTACCTTTTGAAGACATGTATTTTAGGGGGTTCTATTGTGTTTTCTTTTAACAGAAAAAGATGTTCAGGAGACATTCAAGGTATAGTGTTTTCTCTCTCACTTCCTGGTTTCATAACCTTAGGCAAGTAACTCTCTGATCCTTAGTTTCCTCATTTCAAATTTCAGAGATGCATCAACAAAATGAAGAACCTGGAATAGATGACTTCTAAAGTCTCAGATCTAAGATTGATATCTTAGAATCTATAAGTGTATTAGAAGAGTAGGATTATTTTAGTGTCTGATGACAAGAGAAAGGTGATATGGAACCCTGAGAAAATATGCTAGATTTGGAATCAGAAGATTTGGGTTCAAGTCTCAGTTCTGTCACCTGTCTGACCTTTGGTGAGTCATTTAAATTCTCTGAGTCTCAATTTTCTCATCTCTCAAATGAGAGGTCCATGACTAAAGGATCTTTAAGTTCTCATCCAGCTAAAATGTATGAGCCTATGAAAGTGAGATTGTGAATCTTTGGAACAGTCTATGAGAAATAGCATTCATTTATTTGATAGTAAAAATGAGAAGTAGTTCAACATGGTGAATAAACTACTGTACTTGGAGTCAGAAAGGCAGGATGGAGTCATGCCTTTGACACATAATCTGTGATAAGGATCAAGTTATTTAGCCTCTTGGTGCCCAAGACAACTCTCCAGGACTACAGTTTTTAAATTATGAAGAAGTTGGCAATCTACATTTGCAAAAAAGATTTTCCATAAGGGATGCTAATTTTTCTATCCTGATAAAATCATAAGTTCAAACCAAAAAAAAGTCAAGGATAAAGACTGAAATAGTGGACATGAGCTTGTGAAAAATTTTGTCCGTTTGTACAGATAGTATTGCATTATACATTTCTGTCTTTGTTATTCCTTCATTTGATAATGCTTCTTTAGAATGAAGGAAATGAAAGGGAGTACAAAGGAAATTCCAGAAGCCTGATCCTTCTTCTATATGTGACTTTACATAGTACCAAAATAGATGCCATTTTTTAAAAAAGAGTGATTTGTGCTAAGATCTCCATCTTGAAACCTTGATATGGGGTCACCTGAATTTGCTCCCCCTTTCCCAGGAAATGGCTGGCCAAAATTGTCTGTATGCAACTGAAAGATAAAAATTTCAATTAGGTTGAGTGCTGTCATAAGCAGACTACATGAGAAAGCTTGAGATAATATGCATTACATATTGATGTCTATCAGCTCAGAGCACACAGCCATGTTGTATTTCATGCCCCTTTTGTAGGTTTGGCAGCCTTGGCACCCAATAAAGCCCTAATCATATTAATTTATGCCCCTATCAATTATACATTCAAAATCCCCAGATAGCTTGTCAGTTTTTATTCACTATTTTCTGAAAAATACGCCTATTACAGTTACTGAGCAAATAGTAAGACTGTCAGAAACGGAGATTTAAAGAATATTAATTAAAAGAGGAGGAATTCTTTAATTTATAAATGTTATATTATATGTCATGCATTTGTTAGTTTTAAAATCATTGATAGTGTAGAGACAGATGTCACATTAAGGACTTTCTAGAAAGGTAGGGGAAAAAAGTCTTCTAAAAATCTCTGTGATTCATTCAATGTCTATTGAAACCAGGCCTGCCTCTGATCCTTTGCTGTAAAAATAAAAGCTTCCACTTTGTTTGTTTTAGGGCACATTTAATTTTTGTCACTCAGACAAAGGACTATCAATGAAATGTGCTCATGAGAGCGTCACCATTTTAATGCTTTCTTTCTGATTATTTGTCCCCAAGATCTTAGGAAGGTAGTCCTTGGAATCTGGGTGCTCCCTGCTGCTCTGAGGGATGATGCTTATAGCGAGACTGCCTATAGATGCATGATGTGCTAGCTCTGTCAGAGCTCCCCAGGACTCCCTTCAGTGCAGAAATTAATAGGAGAGCAAGGGCAGCCTGGTCTGGACGAGTAAGGATCATCACAATGCTTGGGAGCCAAGAACACTATAGGCACTTCCAGGTGAAAGGGCAAACTCAATCAAAATACCCAGAGGCCTGGAAATGAATTACCCAGAGCAGAGTCAGCCCTTGGAAAACTGTCAAGTCAGTGAAGATTGCTTTGGGTACGCTTCTACCTCTCCCTTTTCCAGTTCTCCCTCTCTACAGACTTTCTCCCTCCTCCAGCACCTCACACAGTGCCCAATACATAATAATAATTTAATAAATACTTTTTTCATTTCATTCATTCCACCCATAACCCTCCAATTCTTACAAAATTCTGTTGTCTTCTAGCTCTCACCTAATGATTATAAGGTATTAGGCGTTGAGCCAAAAGATCACTCTTTCCAGAGTTAAGTCTCAGTCTGTCTCTCTGTCACACGTATTCTCTCTTTCTCTGTTTATCTCTGTCTCAATCTCACACTCTCTCCTTTCTCTGTCTTTGACACACACTTTCTTTCTGTCCTTATGTCTCTATCTCTGTCTGTCTCTTTCTGTCTTTCACACACACACACACACACATACATACTCTGTCTTCTCTTTCTCCTTTCCTCTCTCTTTCTCTCTCCCCCACACACAAGCTCTCTCTTCTCTTACACACACTCTCTTTCTCTATCTTACTGTGTCTTTCTCTGCCTGCCTCTCCTCTTCCTTCTCTTCTACATCTCTATATCTGTCTTTCTGTTTCTGTCTCTTTCTCCTCTCTGTGTCTCCCTGTATCTATCTATCTGTTTATCTATCTATCCATCTATCTATCTCTATCTATCTATCTATCTATCTATCTATCTATCTATCTATCTATCTATCTATCTATCTATCTCTCATGTCTTCCCTCTCTCCTTTCTTGGGCTCACTAGACTTGTAATTCAATCCAGTATGTAACTGTCAAAAAGAAAACTCCCTCTGCAAATGCATATCAGCAACTTTTAGGTGGGACACTGTGATGTAAATGTCTTGCCCAGGGTCAGTTTGGGAACCAGGATGTGACAGAGACAGACCTCATATCTTCCTTGATAGCTTTCTAGTTTCTGTCCCTCGTGACTTCACTTTAATAATAGCCATTTAAAGACAATCCCTCAAGTGTCTACAGGAATTCACAGCTTGCAAAACTCTTAAATCCATGACCTCACTCGATACTGAAAAGAGCCTTATAAATTAGATAGATCAGGTATGTTGTCCCCATTTAACTGAGGAAACTGAGGCTCAGGAAAATTTATATAAATTACCAAATATTACAAAGCTTAGTAGTTAACAGTGGAACCAAGATTAAAACTCAAATGATAAGGCCATAGATTTATAAATAGAAGAGACCTTAGAGGCCATCAAATCCAACCTCCTTATTTTAGGTATGAGGAAACTAAGTCTGAGAGAGGTTAAGGAAATTGTCCAGAGTAACACAATAGATACCCGAGGCAGGATTCAAACGCAGACTTTACAGGTTCCAGACTGACTGCTATAGTACACTTTCCAATACACCAAGCAACCATCTTTAAATTAATTCAAAACCATCCAGTAAGCATTTATTAAGGCATAATAAGTAGTGAGAGTAGGGCAGTATTGCCATAGTAGGGCAATGAGCTAACAAAACAAACAGTTCACATAATTGTATATCTAGGTCTGCAAGAAACTTTAAGTGTCATCTAGTTCATGCTTTGCAGATAAAAGTAAGAGCCAGAGATCTCAGGTGATTTGTTCAAGGTCAGACTGTTAGTAAACATCATATATGGGATCTGAGCTTTGAGAAGTTTACATTCTGTTGGAGTAAGGATGTAGGAACCACATTGACAAGTTGATTTAATTTAATTTTTATTTTTTTAAATAGTTTTATTTATTTTTAGATTTTGACATTCATTTCCACAGCATTTGAGTTCCAAATTTTCTCCCATCTCTCCCCTCCCCCCACCCCATAACACCTTGCATTCTGATTGCCCCTTCCTTCAATGTGCCCTCCCTTCTATCACACTCCACCCTTCCCTTATCCCCATCTTCCTTCTTTTCTTGCAGGGCAAGATAGATTTCTATACCCCGTTACTGGGAAATTTCTTATTTCCCAGTTATATGCAGTAACAATTTTCAACATTTGTTTCTAATACTTTGAATTCCAACTTCTCTCCCTTCCTCCCTCCCTATCCATCCCCACTGAGAAGGCAAGCAGTTCAAAACAGGCTATATATGTGTCGTTTTGCACGAAACTTCCATATTAGCCATGTTGTGTAAGACTAACTATATTGCCCTCCATCCTACCCTGTCCTCCATTTATTCTATTCTCTCATTTGACCTTGTCCCCTCCCAAAAGTGTTTACTTCTAATTACTCCCTTCTCCCATTTGCCCTCCTTTCTATCATCTCCTTCACCCCATTTGTCCCCTTCTCCCCTACTTTTCTGTAGTGTAAGCTAGATTTTTATACCAAATTGAGTGAGCATGTTATTCCCTCCCTAAGCCATATGTAAAGAGAGTAAACTTGACTTTTCACCTCTCACCTCTTCCCTTTTCTCCTCCATTGAAAAAGATTTTTCTTATCTCTTTTATGGGTGATAGTTTGCCCCATTCCATTTCTCCCTTTCTCCTCCCAATATATTCCTCTCTCACCTCTTAATTTTATTTTTTATAGATATCATTCCTTCTGATTCAACTCAACTTGTGCTCTGTGTGTGTGTGTGTATGTGTGTGTGTGTAATCCCTCTACATACCCAAATACTGAGAAAAGTCTCAAGAGTTACACATATTATCTTTCCATGTAGAAATATGAACAGTTCAGCTTTTAGAAAGTCCTTTATGATTTCTCTTTCCTGTTTACTTTTTCATGCTTCTCTTGATTCTTGTGTTTGAAAGTCAAATTTTCTATTCAGTTCTGGTCTTTTCATCAAGAATTCTTGAAAGCCCTCTATATCTCTGAATGAACATTTTTTCTCTTGAAATATTATACTCAGTTTTTCTGACTAGATGATTCTTGGTTTTAATCCAGTTCCTTTGATTTCTGTACTATCCTGTTTCAAGCCCTTCAGTCCCTTAATGTAGAAGCTACCAGATCTTTTGTTATCCTGATTGTATTACCATAATACTCAAATTGTTTCTTTCTAGCTGCTTGCAATATTTTCTCCTTGACCTGGGAACTCTGAAATTTGGCCACAATATTCCTAGGAGTTTCTCTTTTTGGGTCTCTTTCAGGAGGTGATAGGTGGATTTTTTCAACATTTATTTTGCCCTCTGGTTCTAAGATATCAGGGCAATTTTCCTTGACAATTTCATGAAAGATAATGTCTAGGCTCTTTTTTAGATCATGGCTTTCAGGTAGTCCCATAATTTTTAAATTGTCTCTCCTGGATCTATTTTCCAGGTCAATTGTTTTTCCAATGAGATATTTCACATTGTCTTCTATTTTTTCATTCCTTTGATTTTGTTTTGCAATTTCTTGGTTTATCATGTGGTCATTAGCTTCCCTGAACTCTACTCTCATTTTTAAAGAACTATTTTCTACAGGGAGCTTTTGAACCTCCTTTTCCATTAGGTTAATTCTGCTTTCTAAAGCCTTCTTCTCCTCATTGGCTTTTTTGGACTTCTTTTTCCAACTGAGTTAACCTATTTTTAAAGGTGTTATTTTCCTCAGCAATTTTTTTGAGTCTCCTCAGGCAAGCTTCTGACTCTCTTTTCAAGTTCTTCCATGGCCTGGTTTGGAGGTACTGGATGTAAAAGCCTTGACTTCCTCTGACAGTATGCTTTGTTCTTCCTCATCTGAAAGGATGGAAGGAAATACCTGCTCACCAAGAAAGTAACCTTCTTTGGTCTTATTTTTTTCCCCTTTTTTGGGCATTTTCCTAGCCAGTTACTTGACTTCTGAATCCTTTGTCAAGAGCAGGGTTCTAGTGCTCCTTCTCACCCCAGGACTGCACTCTGGGCTGAGATTTAGATCTGCTGCTTAATTCCCCCAGGAGCTTTAGGCAGGGACAGGGCCACCACTCAAGGCTGAGATTTAGATCAGCTACTCAATTCCCCCACTGGCTTTATGCTCAGGGCTCCAACAATGGAACAAAGGATGCAGGATGCTGCCTGCCTGCTGCAGCCTCCAGAAGCCTCTGCTGCCCAGCCTCCACCTCCTCCTTGTATCTGGCCAGGGGTGGAACTCTCCTCCCTTGTCGCTCAGGTTGAAAAACCCCTCTCACTGACCTTTGGCACCAGTGGATTGAGGGATCTGTGAATTGCTGCTGCTTCTAGGGATTTCATCCTGGAAGCCTGCTCTGGTCCTGCTCCTCCGAGAGTCTTGTGGCCAAGGCTGGGCTGGGCTCTGGTCTGGGTGTGGAGCAACAGATCTTTCCTGTTGGCCTTCCAGGTCACCCTGGGCTGCAAATCTCCTCCACTCCATCTTTCTATGGCCTCTGCTGCTCTAGAATTTGTTAAGAGTCTTTCTTTACACGTATTTTACAGGCTTTGGGGTAGAGCTAAAGTATGTACATCTTTCTACTCTGCCATCTTGTCTCTGCCTCCAACAAGGTGATTTTAAATATATACAAAGTAATGGGAAGGGAGAAGACAAAGCACTAGCAATGGGGGAATCTAGATAGACCTTATATAGTCAGTTGATCAGAGCCTTGAGGAAAGCTAAGGATCCTCAGAAGTGAGGAGTGAGGGTCCTTGAGGTATGAGGGACACCTTGTACAAAAATACAGAGGTAGTAGACAAAATGGAAGCAGCAAGAAGTTGGGTTTGAAGAGAACATGATGTGAAAGGAATAATGTGCTACAGTTCTGGAAATAGAGTCTGGAGTCAGAATATGAAAGGCTACAGACACCAGAGAGGTCTGACTCTTAAAGAGGCAATAGGGAGAAATTGGAGATTCTTAAGAAGGGAAAATCACTTTGGTAGCTGTGTGCAGGAGGGAGAAGAAACATAGAATTTTGATTAGGAAATTAGGAAATCAATGGTTTTGAGAAATGAAAAAGGTCTGAACTAGAGTATGAGTGAAGAGTAGGATGCAGATTCATCTTGTAAATACATATGTGCAAAACATATTGTAAAAAAAAAGTATCAATAAAACATTTTAACAGCCAGAAGAAAACACAAAGAAGAACAAAGAAATGGAGCAATTTTCTTACTACCTTGTTAAATTGTGTGTGTTGAGGTGTGTGTGTCTGTGTGTCAATATCTTTGTCTTTGAAATGAAGAGTCTGGGCTCATTCTTTCAATTCCTACTCATATTGGTAGACTGAGTCCTCACCAAGATGGTTACTACTTCTTTCTCTGCAGTTCTAGGGGTAACTGAGAGGTGCTAATTATCTAATCTTTTTACTCATGAGATCCTTTATCTGTGTTTTCTTCCCAGTTGGTGATCAGTCAGTATCAATTAGCTAGCCATACTTAATTAGCTTTTAGCAATATTATTAGAACATTTGGTAAAAATACTCCCCCAAACTGGGAGCACACTTCCTCATACATACTGGAAAGTAGACTTCAGCTAAGGGAGCCTATGTGGCAAAGGGGTAATTCATAGGTAGAAGGGAGAAGTCCTTTCACCCCTCTGTGAGATGCTTGTGAAGCTTCTCTTCAGTATGGTCTAGCTTTCTTTTTGAGATTCCTGTAGAGTGCTGAAGCTGCTGGGCCTTCGGCTTGTCTTCAATGTGTCTCTCAGCTCCTGACACAGATGCTGCTGTTCTGGTAATAGTCATACCATTATAGATGGCAAGTACCAAATCTTCTGACCTTTCCAAGCTCAAAACTTTATCTTCTGGTTAAAGATTGGAGGGAGTAGGTGGGTTGAGGGGTTGGGGAGGTTGGGAATGGAGAGAACACAGATTCTCTCTTCCTTGTGCTTCAAAAGATTCTGTCTCACTAGGGCTTGACGAAGGCTGCTCCACCATTAGTCTAGGCCACCACTGGGAATCCTGGTTCTCAACTAACTTGCTGTTTTTAATCTATGCTCCACAGGGAGTAACATTTTCTGTGTTCAAACCTAGCTTATACCTTTGATTGTTTAATTGATTTATTCAGTGAAGGTCTGGGCCTTTTTCATAACTAGTTTATACCTCGGACTGATTTATTGATCAATCAGTTCAATAAAGAAGTCAGGGGCTTTTACATTCAATTGGAATGGAGTGAATGCCATAAATACAAATATATACACATATATACATGTGTGTATTATATAGATATGTATAACAATATACCATATGCTCCTTAAAAAAACAAACTGTAAATAATACAAGTTCATAATTTCTTATAAAAGACTTACTTTTTAATATATTTAAATGGTCATATTTGTTGGTAATGTAGTTCACAATTTAAAAAGGTTGTTTTAAAAAAGGATGGAAAAGACTTGGAAACTTACTTGAAGGGAGAAATAAGAGAGAGTGGAGTATAATTCCAGGGTGACAAAAAGGTTGGAGGTGTCCTCAGTAGGAAAAGGAGAGTTGAGTCAGGAAGTGGTGAGATCCATGTAGAAAGCTAATGAGTTCTATTTTTGGACATGCTGAGAGATATCTACAGAACATCCAGCTATAAATGTCCAATAAGCATTCAATGAAGTTTTGATATGTGAAAAACACTGATGAAATTTAGTGGCCATTTCAACCTCATTCCCTTCCTGTCCCTACTAGGACAGGGAAAAAGGAACAGTGCCTTGAGGTCTTGCTTCCAGGTAAAAGATGATATGCCTACCTCCTGAAAAGTAGGAGCAGGGTCTAGAGACATCCCCATCCCCAGTGCTGTGTCCTAGAGCCTGACAAAGACCAGGCTAGGCAAGAGGTGTCACTCTATCCTGGGGCCTGCTACCTACAAAACCTAACATTTCATATCAAACTCTAATAAAGTATAATCAATAAATTGGTGCAATAATAAAATTCACATGGGAAGCAAGGATCACATTATCATAATGCATATAATATAATATTATATGATATAACAGAATACATAATATATAATACTATACATGTAGATAACTTCATGTCGATTATATTGTTTTTATAATACTGTCTATATCTTTCTCTCTTACAGCACAATAGTATTCCATGACATTCATGTTCTATAACTTGTTCAAACTTTCTCCATTTGGTGGTCACCACTTAAGTCTCCAGTTATTTGTCATTACAAAAATACAATATAATATAATCAATGAAAGACATCTAGGATCTAGTATCATGTTATGTACTTTGCAGAATGGTTTTGAAGGTCATAGATTTACAATAGAGCATTCTAAGTGAGAATAATTGGGAAGAAGCCAGTTTGAATTAGTGAAAAGTCTAAACTACAGAATACTTTTATTTAATATAGTCTTTCAGAACAAATCTTAAACCAAGGTATAAATTGGCACTAATAAGTAGAATGAAATGAATTAAATTTTAAAGTGAAGCTCTACTGGACATGAATTTTATTACAGTCTAATCATATACTTAAGAGCCTTTAAACATATAAAAATTCATCACTAGACCCATGAGTTGAAAGTTTCTTGTGGGCAGGGTCTGCTTCCTTTTGTCTGCAGCTTCAGCTTCTTTTTTTGTTATATTTTATTTTTTTTTCTAATTATCAACATTTTCTTCTTTCTACTTGCCTTGCCCTTACTGCTTTTTAAAAATCTTGCATCAAATAAGTATAATCCTTAAATTCCCACATTGGTCACATCCAAAAAATATGTCACATCTTGTCTACTAGTCTATCACTTCCTTTGTCATAAGGTAGACATCATTCCACACAATTAATTCTCTGGAAATGTGGTCAATCATTATACTAATCACAGTTCTTAAATCTTTCAGAATTGTTCTTTAGTTACAATATTAATGTTGTACTAAAATTTGTTCTCCTGGTTCTACTCACTTCACTCTGTAGTACTTCATACAAATTTTCCCAGATTTCTCTGAAACTATCTCTACCTTCATTTCTTGCAACATAGTATCGTTCCATAATATTCATATACCATAAATTGTTCAGCCTTTCTCCAGTTGATGGTAAACCACCCCCCCTCCCAATTTCCTATTCTTTGCCCCTACAAAAAGAGCTATTTTAAATATTCTTGTTCAAGTGCCTGGCACATCTAGAAACACTCTAATGATTTATTGAATTGAATTCTGTATTTATCCTATATACATCTGATTTTTACCTACTTGTTTGCATGTTTTATCCACCATTAGACTGTATAATCCTTAAGAAAAGGAACTGGTTTTTTGCCTTTCTTTGTATCTCTAGCACTTAGCCCAGTACCTGGAATATAGCAGGTGCTTAATAAATGCTTGTTGATTTAACTTATTGAATTAAATTACCTAAAGAAATCCTTAAGGTTTTGAACCTTTATTTTGAAAAGAATGCAGATTTTAACTAAATTCCTTTTAATTTATGTTGTTTCAACTGAGAAGACACAGGTTTTCCAAAGGAAGAAATCAATTTAAACTTTTCACTCAGTAAGAACAGATGTGTCTACAACCATCATTCCAGTGGAATGATGGAAAAGAGTATCCAGCTCCGAAATACAGGTGATGGACTCAGGGTGCAAAATGAAACACACATTTTCAGACAGAGCCAGTGGGGAAAGAAGGTGTTAAACAAAAGAAGACAGTTTTGAAAGTTAAGTGCTGGAGTTATTAATGTACTGAAAAGAAAAAGCCAACTGTCTTGAAGATATATTCACAAGTTCAAGTACAATTCTCTTTTTCTTTTCTTTTTGAATATGGAAATGTTCATGTTATTCAGTATCTTTCAAGTTTAGAATTTTAAAAAATAAAAAAAAAGATACGTGTCTGGATAATTTTCAAATTTGTATGGCCCAATTAAGGAAAGTGAACCTTATAGAATTAAAAAATCTGTAGCGGTAAAGAAGATAGAAGACCAAGCAAAGACACAAAAAGTTCAATGCTTATTAGGATTTCATTGACAGGCTCCTGGCCCTTTGGGTTTAAACAACCTAAGAATTCATCAAGGCCTGCCAAAAGGTTCATGTCCTTCCACTTTGCTACCAGAGGGCTTTTCCTGACTGCCCATCTGGGACTCTAAAACACATTCTGGATTGAAATTTTATTCCTCCTACTTATATTGACTGTATTCAAGCTGCCTTCCTGGCTCCTGACTTCTGCCTTGTGTTCCAACTACACCCTCACCTATACCAGCAAGATGCCTTTCTTCCTCTCGTAGTTGTGTTCTGTCCCATCTGGTGGGTTCTAGGACCTTCCAGGTGGGAAACTGGATGCCTTCCATGGTGGGGGTTAACTTCAACATCTGTGCAAAGAGAAGCAGGAGTCTGTCTGAAATAATAGCAGCAGGGAACCACAACATTTGTCAATGTAGGAAGCCAGAGGTCAATTTAGTTAGAGATTAGCTAAGGTCCAGGAGGGCTAGAGGGAGGTTTTTCTAGTAGGCTACCAAGTAGCTAGGTCACCCAGCAGCAAACGCATTGGGAAACAGGCTTTAACTAAATTCTCAAACCATCACACACTACCTTTGTGATGGTAGGCAGATCATTTAATCTCTCTGGGTCTCCGTATTTTTATCCATATTAATGATCTCTAAGACCCTTTCTAATTCTAAGCTCAATAATCCCATAAATTAGGATACAGAAGCATGAGCACCTATATAACACATGTGTACTATATATTATGTGTGTTTAAAAGGATCAAAGAACAGGTGACTGCATTTAGATAAGTAGGCACTTTTTTAAAACTTGTTTTTTAATTAATAGGCATTTATTTTTCTCTCCTTTCTAACTTACCCCTGCCATTGAGAAAGAAAAAAAGAAAAACACAATCCTTGTACAAATATGCATAGTCACATAAAATAATTCTCACATTAGCCAAGTCCAAAAATGAGTTTTTCATTCTGTATCTTGAATCCATCACCCCTCTGTCAGGAGATAGATGGCACAGATCATCATTGGTCCTCTGGAGTTATGGTTGTCTGATGTGTTGACCACAGTTCTTAAGTCTTTAAGAGTTCATTTTTTCCAATGTTGCTGAGACTGCATTAATTGTTCTCCTATCTCTGCTTACTTTGCTCTACATCAGTTCATATAAGTCTTCCCAGATTTCTCTGAAATTGCCCCTCATTTTGAAAACTACCCTTTTGAGCTATTGGTCCTTCTCTCACTTTGAACCACCTCATCTCCAGAGATAATGAACCACAGTTCCTATCACAAGCATCAGCTGACAGTTTGAACTCCCTGAGTAAGGCACCTTTTAAAATATTAAGAGCTATATAAATGCAAGCTAATATGATTTATGGATGGTAGACTTCCCCATCCCTGCTGGTGTGCCTCTAGCTCCATCTGTGAGCAGTGACCTTGGCAGCTGCTCAATCAGTTTACTGCTGCTCTCTGTTGGCCTTCATCAAACACACTGGTTCCAGAGACCTTGCACTGCTGTGGTTCAGCTACGGTATCCCAGGCTCTGCCTCGGTGATAATAATTGTCAGCAATTGAATTTGGAGACTCACCCAAAGGCCTCGGTGCTTTAATTTTCTCTTCTGTCAAATACAAAAATTGATATTTGCCTCTTTGTAGACCAGTGTTTCTTAAATAAAAGGAAGATTTCTAGTTATTTCTATCTCTAAATCCTATGAGCCTGTGATCTCATGAAATAGAAGATAAGACATGCCAGTGGGCATTAAGCTTCTCATTGTCTGAGGTTCTATTAGCACCCATCTACCTCAACCCTGAGATACTTGTCCACATGGACACAGACAAATAAGACTGTACCCTAAAGATACATACATAGCCCCAACTCTGATGTACTACATCATGGCTTCTCTTAACCAACAGATGTCATGTCAGGAATCCTCCAGGGCCTTGCAGAGAAAGTCATGGAGACCACTTCTCTCAACAAGCATTTATTGACCACCTATCATAAGCAGAATCCACTACTGGCATTGTGTGGGATACAAAAGAAGAATAAGACACAATCCCTTGTGTCAAGAAGTGTATGATTTGGTGGAGGAGGCAAGCAATAGTCACAAGAAACATTTAAATAATAGCATAAGAAAAAATGTACTGGACAGAGAAAGAGCTTGCCTCTGAGTCAAGAAGACCTTGGTTTGAGTTCCACCTCAGATATTTAACTGATTGTGTAACCCTGAGCAAGATACTTAGCCTCTCAATGGCCCAAGGAATTCTCTAGGACTACATGTTGAAAAGGAAGTACAAATCTGCATTGGTAGAGGGAGTTTCCTCATTGGCAGTCCCCTAAATCAATGAAATCATAGGACTGGTTCAAAATCATCCCAAACAATGATAATATATTAATAGATCAGAATTACGGTTAGGGACAAAGTATAGAGTCTATCACTGGTCATGGGTTTACCCAAAGATGAATGGGAATTAGCCTCAGATGAGGCAGAGAGGCAGCAAGGCTTGCTCTAATACACTTACAGATGTGACCAGAGATGAATCTCTCTAGGCCTCAATTCCTCATCTATAAAATGAGATTTGACAGGAAGATTTCTACAGTTATTTCTATCTCTAAATCCTATGAGCCTGTGATCTCATGAAATAGAAGACAAGACATGCCAGTGGGCATCGACCTTCTCATTCTGATTTTT
Source organism: Bettongia penicillata ogilbyi (assembly GCA_023548195.1). Lineage (NCBI taxonomy): Eukaryota > Metazoa > Chordata > Mammalia > Diprotodontia > Potoroidae > Bettongia > Bettongia penicillata. The sequence goes on from JAJHZJ010000526.1 coordinate 8,911,658, forward strand.
TATTAGCACCCATCTACCTCAACCCGGAGATACTTGTCCACATGGACACAGTCAAAAAAGACTGTACCCTAAAGATACATATATAGCTCCAACTCTGATGTACTACTTCGTGGTTTCTCTTTTTTTTTATTAATAAATTTATTTATTTAACTTTTTACATTCATTTTCACAAAATTTTGGGTTCCAAATTTTCTCCCCATTTGTCCCCTGCCCCCACCCCAATACACTGAGCATTCTAATTTCCCCTATGACCAATATGCCCTCTCTTTTATCATCCCTCCCTTCCCTTACCCCATCTTCTCTTTTGTCCTGTAGGGCCAAATAACTTTCTATTCCCCATTACCTGTATTTCTTATTTCCTAGTAGCAAGAACAATACTCTACAGTTGTTCCTAAAATTTTGAGTTCCAACTTCTCCCCATTCCTCCCTCCCCACCCATTCCCTTGGGAAGGCAGGCAATTCAATATAGTCCATATTTGTGTAGCTTTGCAAATGACTTCCATAATAGTCATGTTGTGTAAGACTAACTGTATTTCCCTCCATCCTATCCTGCCCCCCATTGTTTCTATTCTGTCTTTTGATCCTGTCCCTCCCTGAGTGTTGACTTCAAATTGCTCCCTCCTCCCATTGCCCTCCCTTCCATCATCCCCCCCACCCTGCTGATCCCCTTCTCCCCCACTTTCCTGTATTGTAAGATAGGTTCTCACACCAAAATGAGTGTGCATTTTATTCCTTCCTTTAGTCAAATGTGATGAGAGTAAACTTTATGTTTTTCTCTCAGCTCCCCTCTTTTTCCCTCCACTAAAAAGTCTCCTGCCTGCCTCTTCTATGAGAGATAGTTTGCCCTATTCTATTTCTCCCTTTCTCCTCCCAATACATTTCTCTCTCACCACTTAACTTCATTTTTTTAAGATATGATCCCATCCTATTCAATTCACTCTGTGCTCTCTGTCTCTGTGTGTGTGTGCATGTGTGTGTGTGTGTGTGTGTGATCCCACCAACTACCCAGATACTGAAAAGTTTTAAGAGTTACAAATATTGTCTTTCCATGTAGGAATATAAACAGTTCAACTTTAGTAAGTCCCTTATGACTTCTCTTTGCTATTTACTTTTTCATGCTTCTCTTGATTCTTGTGTTTGAAAATCAAATTTTCTTTTCAGCTCTGGTCTTTCCATCAAGAATGCTTGAAAGTGGGGGGTGGAGCCAAGATGGCGGAGTAGAAGGACGCATGTTTACGAGCTCCAAAACCACAGCCCATAGTATTAATGTAAAAAGAGTCCCCCATAACTTCTGGACCACTGAAAAGGGTACAGAAACGGAGTGGAAGAGATTTCCGTTCCAGGGAGCCCTGGAGACCCGTCCCCAGGGTCCGTCGCGCCCCGGAAAGCAGACACCACCCCAGTGCAGCCCTGGCCGCGGCCCCAGAGAAGCTGACCCGAGCAGGCTTCAGGGATGGAAGCTCTGGCAGCCGGGAAAGTCCCTCCAGCCACAGAAGCTACAGGTCAGTGAGAAAGAAGGCTGGGCTGGACTAGAGGGGGAGCGGAGTGTCTCCGTGACTCGGGCCCCATCGGGAGGAAGCGGAGGCAGCAGAGACGGGGGCAGGAAGCGGCGGAGGCAGAGGCGTGGGCGGCAGTGGAGGCAGCAGCGGCTGTGGCCGGCCCAGGACTCCCCCCAGCAGCAGGCAGGATCCTCATTAAGGAAGATCTCTGCATAAACAACCTGAGAGAGCTGAGCCTGGGAGACGGCCCTGCCCCACCCCTCTCTTTTACTGAAGGTCTCTGCATAAAGCCCCTGAGGAGGCCGAGCCTGGGAGGCGGCCCTGCCCCCACCCCAGCACCAGAATTAAAGCCTGCTGCGGAAAGCCCATTTGAATCTCAGACCCCAAGCACTAGCTGGGCAGATCTAGGCGGGGGTGGACAGGAATCTCAGAACTCAAGTAACCGGCTGGGAAAATGCCTAGAAAAGGGAAGAAAAATAAGACTATAGAGAGTTTTTTCCAACAAATGCAAATGATCCCGACATTCGGATCTGACGAGGACAAGGAAATATTCTTGCCAGCAGGGAAAGACGTGGAGGGTGGGGCCTCAGCACCCCAGACACCCCAGGGGGATGTCGGGTGGGCTCAGGCCTTGGAAAAGCTCAAAAAGGATTTTTAAAAGCAAATTAGACAGGTGGAGGAAAAACTGGGAAGAGAAATGAGAGAGATGCAAGGAAAGTATGAAAAACAGGTCATCCTTGGTTAAGGAGACCCAAAAAAATGCTGAAGAAAATAACACCTTGAATAATAGGCTCCCTCAATTGGCAAAAGAGGTTCAAAAAGCCAATGAGGAGAAGAATGCTTTCAAAAGCAGAATTAGCCACATGGAAAAAGAGGTTCAAAAGCTCACTGAATTTAATAGTTCTCTCAAAATTAGAATGGAATAGATGGAGTCTAATGACGTTAGGAGAAACCAAGAAATCACCAAACAAAACCAAAAGAATGAAAAAATGGAAGAGAATGTGAAATATCTCATGGGAAAAACAACTGACCTGGAAAATAGATCCAGGAGAGACAATTTAAAAATTATGGGACTACCTGAAAGCCATGATCAAAAAAAGAGCCTAGACATCATCTTCCATGAAATTATCAAGGAAAACTGCCCTGACATTCTACAACCAGAGGGCAAAATAAGTATTGAAAGAATCCATCAATCACCACCTGAAAGAGATCCAAAAAGAGAAACTCCTAGGAACATTGTGGCCAAATTCCAGAACTCCCAGCTCAAGGAGAAAATCTTGCAAGCAGCTAGAAAGAAACAATTCCAGTACTGTGGAAATAAAATCAGGATAACTCAAGATCTAGCAACTTCTACATTAAGGGATTGAAGGGCGTGGAATAGGATATTCCAGAAGTCAAAGGAACTAGGACTCAAACCAAGAATCACCTACCCAGCTAAACTGAGTATAATACTTCAGGGGAAAATATGGCCTTTCAATGAAACAGAGGACTTTCAAGCATTCTTGATGAAAAGACCAGAGCTGAAAAGAAAATTTGACTTTCAAACACAAGAATGAGAAGAAGCATGAAAAAGTAAACAGCAAAGAGAAGTCTTAAGGGACTTACCAGAAGTGAACTGTTTACATTCCTACATGGAAAGACAATATTTGTAACTCTTAAAACTTTTCAGTATCTGGGTAGTTGGTGGGACCACACACACACGTACATGCACGCACACACACACACACATACACACATGCACACACATACAGAGACAGAGAGCACTGAGTGAATTGAATAGGATGGGACCATATCTTAAAAGAAATTAAGGTAAATGGTGAGAGAGAAATGTAGTGGGAGGAAAGAGGGTGAAATGGAATGGGGTAATTATATGTCATTTAAGAGGCAAGTAGGAGACTTCTTAGTAGAGGGAAAAAGAGGAGAGCTGAGGAAAAAAAAACAACAACAATTAGTTCATCACATTTGACTAAAGGAAGGAATAAAATGCACACTCATTTTGGTATGAAAACCTATCTTACAGTATAGGAAAGTGGGGGAGAAGGAGATAAGCAAGCGGGGGGGATGATGGAAGGGAGGGCAAAGGGAGGAGGGAGCAATTTGAAGTCAACACTTGGGGAGGGACAGGATCAAAAGACAGAAGAGAAACAATGAGGGGCAGGGTAGGATGGAGGGTAATTCAGTTAGTCTTATAAAACACGACTATCAGGGAAGACATTTGCAAAATTACACAGATATGGCCTATATTGAGTTGCCTGCCTTCCAAAGGGAATGGGTGGGGAGGGAGGGATGGGGAGAATTTGGAAATCATAGTTTTAGGAACAACTGTTTAGTATTGTTGTTGCTACTAGGAAAGAAGACATGCAGTTAATGAGGAATAGAAAGTCATCTGGCCCTACAGGAGAAAAGAGAAGATGGAGACAAGAGAAGGGAGGGATGAAAGAAGAGAGGGCAGATTGGAGATAGGGAAAATTAGATTGCTTGGGGTATTGGGGTGGGGGGAGGGGATAAAAGGGGAGAAAATTTGGAACCCAAAATTTTGTGAAAATGATTGCAAAAAGTTAAATAAATAAATGAATGAATGAATGAATGAATAAATAGATAGATAGATAAGAATGCTTGAAAGTCCTCTATTTCATTGAAAGACCAGTTTTTCCCCTGAAGTATTATACTCAGTTTTGCTGGGTAGGTGATTTTGGTTTGAGTCTTAGTTCCTTTGACTTCTGGAATATCCTATTCCACACCCTTCAATCCCTTAATTTAGAAGTTGCTAGATCTTGTGTTATCCTGATTGTATTTCCACAGTTATTTAATTGTTTCTTTCTAGCTTCTTGCAATATTTTCTCCTTAACCTGGGAACTCTGGAATTTAGCCACAATGTTCCTAGAAGTTTCTCTTTTTGGATCTCTTTCAGGCGGTGATTGGTGATTTCTTCAATACTTATTGTGCCCTCTGGTTCTAGAATATCAGGGCAGTTTTCCTTGATAATTTCATGAAAGATGATGTCTAGGCTCTTTTTTTGATCATGGCTTTCAGGTATCCCATAATTTTTAAATTGGCTCTCCTAGATCTATTTTCCAGGTCAGTTGTTTTTCCAATGAGATATTTCACATTTTCTTCCATTTTTTCATTGTTTTGGTTTTTTTTCGTGATTTCTTGGTTTCTCATAAAGTCATTAGTCTCCATCTGTTCCATTCTACTTTTGAAAGAACTATTTTCTTCAATTCCTCCTTTGAACCTCCTTTTCCATTTGACTAATTCTTCTTTTTAAAGCATTCTTCTCCTCATTGGCTTTTTGAACTTCTTTTGCCAATTGAGTGAGCCTATTTTTCAAGGTACTACTTTCTTCAGCATTTTTTTGGATCTCCTTTAGCAAGGTGTTGATCTGCTTTTCATACTTTTCTTGCATCTGTCTCATTTCTCTTCCCAGTTTTTCCTCCACCTGTCTAACTTGATTTTCAAAATTCTTTTTGACCTCTTCCATGACCTGAGCCCATTCAATATTTGTTTTGGATGTTTGGGATACAGAAGCCTTGACTTCTATGTCTTTCCCTGATGGTAAGCATTGTTCTTCCTCATCAGAAAGGAAAGGAGGAAACATCTGTTCGCCATGAAAGTAACCTTCTATGGTCTTACTTTTTTTTCCCTTTTCTGGACATTTTCCCAGCCAGTTACTTGACTTCTGAGATTCCTTTCCACACCCACCTTGCCTCCAGATTAGCCCATCTAGTGCTTGGGGACTGAGATTCAAATGCTGCTTCCCAACCTCAGGGCTTTCAACAGGGGTGGGGTTGCTATTCAATGAGAGATTAAGTTCTGCTGCTCAGGTGGGGGCAGGGCTACCACACAAGGCTCAGTTCCCTCAGGGGTTTTATTTGGAGATCTTCATCAATGGATCTGAGCTCCTTTCTGCTTTGGGAACTTCTGTCCGCTGCTGCCTCTGCTGCTGCCTCCCCAAGGGGCCTGAGTTGTGGAGACACCCCGCTCCACTCTTGGCCCACCAAACAGTCTCTCTCACTGACCTGTACACCTGTGGGTGGAGGGAACTGCGTGGCTGCTGGAGATTTTGTCCCTGAAGCCTGCTCGGATCTGCTCCTCTTGAGGCTGCGAAGCCAGGGCAGGGCTGAGTTCTGCTCCAGTCCCGTGCGCGATGGACCTTTGGTGTAGGTTTTTCAGGTCTCTCTGGAACAGAAATCTCCTCCACTCCGTTGTTCTGTGGCTTCTGCTACTCCAGAATTTGTTAGGAGTCTTCTTTACAAATATTTTATAGGCTGTGGTTTCGGAGCTAGCTTATGTGTGTCTTTCTACTCTACCATCTTGGCTCCTCCCCTCCTTCATAGCTTCTCTTAACCAACAGATGTCATGTCCAGGAGCACAGACAAATGCATGCGAAAAGCACCTGGAAAAACCTTAAGCTGCCTTGGCAGCTCTGACTCATTGCATCCATTTTCTTCTCACTTCTCTTCATGTTCCCACTTAATTATCCACCCACTTGATGCAATCATGCCCAAGATGATAGAGTCCAGTCTAAAATCTCCTACCATGTGAAGTTTCTTCTCTGCTTTGGCTTAGGTTATTATTACACCCCTAGCAAGAGAGGGTAGGCAGGTTTTGTCTTCTGAGTCAAGGAGGTGCATCACCCTGAGGAATAGTTGCACTCTGTTCTTTCTCAAGTCCCTTCAAATTTATACTAGCAATTTCCCTGTTTTTACAGACACCTCTGCTCTGGGACTCTATCTCACAGCTGCCCACAAATGTAAAAAACCCATCCCACGTGATAAAGGGGATAGCATTCATAGCTAGATTCAATGAGGCAAGTTCACTGAGGTTTTCTTTCCTCTTCAATACCCCAGTCCTCAAGTCTGTTGCTTACTACTTTTGTAGTAGTAAGTAGTTTTGACCTTGGCCAAGTCACTTAACTTTTGCCTTAGTTTCCTCATCATAAAATGAGGGAGTCAGGCTGGATGACTTCCAAGCTCCCTTGCTCAGTCTGTAATTCCTAACATCCTAAAATAAGATAGAAAGCTTGTTCCTTCACTTAATTATCTTTCACTTGGAACTTCTCTGGCTTTGTTTATATCAGGAGCTCTAGAGGATTTTAAGTCAACCAGTGGCTGGCAAGGACTAAGTAGTGTTCTAGGCAGATGTGTGGCAACCAAGACAGAAGGACTTTCCATCCCAGTTGATCAGGGGGTTATGAGCTTATTAAAGAGGAAAGAAAACCTCAGTGAACTTGCCTCATTGAATCTAGCTTGACTGTGTTTACTTCAATTTGTATCAGTTCATATGAGTCTTTCTATGTTTCTCTATATTCATCACATTGTTCATTTCTTTCAACACAGTAATATTCCATTACATTTATGTACCAGTTTGTTCAGCCATTCCCCAGTCAATGAGCTTCTCTTTTGTTTCCAGTTCTTTGCTACACAAAATGTCCTACTATAAATATTTTGGTGTATATGGAGCCTTCTTTTTTTTTCAATGACCTCCTAGGAATGGAAGTAGAAGTAAATGCCAGGGGCTAGGTATAGAGGTAAGGAAATATGCTATGTATAGAGGCTGGGAGCATGTGCCTAGCAATGTAATCTCTGGATTAAAGGATATGGACATTTTAACCATTTTATTTGCATAATGTTTATCAGGATTATGAAAGGATAGACATCCCCTAGGGAAATGTCTTATCTACCAACGAGGATAATCTTTGAGGTGAAAAGGATAGAACAGAAATGGCTAATAAGCAGTGAAGGCTCAAAATAAGGAAGAAGATAGAATGCTCTGAGCCGCCTTTGATGAGTTTGTCACCAGACCGAAATAAATTACCTCCCAGAATAAAGTATTGATGGATGTGATTATTGATCACTATCAGTGATTTTGAGAAGATGATGGAAGAAGGAAAGATACCACAGGACTGGAATATGACAAATGTAGCCCCAATTTTTAATAAAGGGAATAAAGTGAAGTCTGCAAACTATAGGTTACTGGGCTGAATTTCCATTCCAGGTAAACATTCAGAATGAAAATTAAAGAGATGGTTCTTGAACACATAGAAAAGGAAGGGATGATCACAAAGACCCTGCATAGCTGTACCAAAAATAGATCATGCCAGACAAATCTTTTTTGATATTAAATTGGTAGATCAGGCCAGCCTGATATAATGAGTAAAAGGCAAACCTAAAGGAAAGGAAATCCTGAGTTCAAGTCTTGCCTCTTACACATACTAGCTATTTGACAATTTCACTATTAAATGAATTTGGTAATTCACTTAACCTCTCAATGACCCTGAGAAACTCTATTAAGACTATAAACTATAAATGAATTATTGATCTACAATGGTGGAGGGATCTGAAAAAGGGATTGCCCTCTCCCCACCTGGAATCTTTTCAGTTTCCTTTCATGTATTGTCCTCCCCCCATTAGCAAGTAAGCTCTTTGAGGACAGAGACTGTTTTTCTTTTTATATTTCCACTTAAATATGTACATATACGTATATATGTATATATATTATATATGTACATATATCAAATATATGTACAGTACCTGGTACATAATAAGCACTGAATAAATGTTTGGTAACTTACTGAAACCCATGCCCAGACAACCTCAACCCCCCCAAAAAAAACGGAGTGAATGCTAAATTTCAGCAAATCATTTGATAAAGTATCTCATACTAACTTAATAAATGAAAAAATACGGGCTAGTCAGGTGGACTCGGAAATTGTTGACTCATCAATTGTGGCAGTGAAAATAAATAGAACACTGGTCCTAGAGTTAGGAAGATGTGAGCTGGAATCTTGTCTTGGACACTTAATAGCTGTGGGATGGTAGGTAAGCCACTCAACAACTCTCAGCCTCAGTTTTCCCGTATATAAAAAGGGGATAATACCAGCACCTACCTCTCAGGGTTATTGTAACAATCAAATGTGATAATAAATGTAAAACACTTTGCAAAATTTCAAATGTTACATAAATATTGGTATTATTGTTATTAGCTATTTAATATTGGCCAGACCCAAAACATAGTTATTAATCAACCATTGAGTTAGTGAATTGTGTTCGTCCTTCGTTTTTGAAGAGGATCGTGCCATCAGAGAAATGATGACATGACTTGCACTTGACTTTGATTTGAGTGAAGGACGACTGTGCAAGGTCACCAGCCTCATTTTCTCCTCCTGAGAACTCTAGATCCAGTGACTAGATATTCATCAGGATGACTGGAGATGGCCCAGGATGCAGTGGGAGACCTTGGTCTTTCAGGCCAAGTGAGGTAATGCCCATTCAGTGAGTAGTCAACTTCTGCAGCATAGCTCCAAATTGTTCTCCAGAATGGCTGGACCAGGTCACAACTCACAACTCCATCAACAATGCATTAGTGTCCCTTTCCCCCTCTTCCCCCCACATCTTCAGGGATGTCTTAAGTGCAGTATCTACCCATCTCACTTCATGTGGCACCAGCTGACCCTCTTATTTTCCAAACAATCAATTATCTTTTGTCCTGCTTCCTCCATGGAGCCACCAACATTTTGTCTATAGAGAATTTAGGGAAGAACTCATCCCCGAGACACGTAGAAACCAAAGTGAATGGCCCACAGGACAGAGACAGGTACTCTGCCCAGTCTACCCACATTTGGAGTTTGGTATATAATTCTATATGCTATATTTTAGGAAGTACACAGTGGAAGAAAGAGGGAATGAAGCAAGCATTTATTTAGTAGCTACTGTGTGCATTTTGTGCTAAGCACTTTATAAGTACCTCATTTAGTCCTCACAACAACCCTGGAAGGTAGGTACCATTATTATCTTCATTTTACACTTGAAGAATCTGAGACAGACAAAGATTAAATGACTTGCCCAGGGTCACACAGTAAAATCTGAAATAGAATTTGGACTTGGGTCCTCCTGACTCCAGGTCTGCACTCTATCCATTACACCACCTAGCTGCTTCTGAGAACATCTGGAGAAAGAAAATTAAGATGGTAAAGGGCTTCGAGCTCATGTTTTATGAGAAACAGGTTTTAGCCTGGAGGAAAGACCTAGGTGGGTAAGATAGCTGTCTTTAAGCACATGAAGGGTTGGTAGGTAGATGGAGAATTTTATTTTTTCTGCTTAGACCCTTAGGGCAGAATTAGGAGTGATGGGTAGAAGTCACAAAGAGGCAACTCTAGGATTGAGGTAAGAAAAGAACATTTCCTAACAATTAGAACCATCCAAAAGTCAGACAGGATGCCTCAGGAGGTAGAGGTTTCCCCTCGCTGGAGGTATTCAAACCCAGATTGGTGACCACATAGACTACATAGTAGGGTGGATTCTTGCTGACTTCCAGGTTGGACCCTAGGGGTTTTGAAGTCCCTTCCCTTTTGAAGATTTTAGGCTTTTGCAATTCACTCACTTAGATCTGGTAAAGAATCCTGCTCTATGGTTTTGATAATGATGCCTTTTCCTTGAAAAGGAAATTAAGCTGTTTCAGTCACCATTCCAATATTCTTCCTCCACCCACCCCCTATCTGACCAACCCCCTCCTTTTTAAAGGAATATATCCTAAAATGGAAATAAGAGGCCTTACGCTAATCAGGAACAGGGCTAACATCAGCACAGCACTTGATAATTTTCTCACATTGTCTCATTAATGCTTGGGGCATCCAGGAGGTCGCTAAGTATAGTGATTATCTCTTTGGGCCAGATTAGAACACCAGAGAACAGAGAGGTTAACTGACTTCCCTGTGGGGCACACACAAAGCCACTGATGCTTCTCTAAGTACAGCTCTCCTAAGCTTCAGCTTGATTTCCACATTCACCTTCCTCCTCCCTTCTCCCTCAGAAAACATAGGGGGAAAGTGATTCTATGCAAAGTACAAGGGGTCTTCCAAGGCCTTGAGGATATTCTGTCTATTGCATGCCTGAGCACAAGCTTGTGCCCATGGCCCTGAAGTGGGCATGGCCAGTCAGCATAGTCCTCCACATGGACAGCTGCATTATAACCCAGAAACTGCCTGAGAAAAAAGCACCAGTTCTGGATGCAGAGGACCTGATTTAAAGTTTTTATTGTTCGGTCATTTCGGTTATGTCTCTGTGACTTCATCTGGGGTTTTCTTGGCAAAGATACTGGAGTGGTTTGACATTTTCTTCTATAGCTTATTTTACAGATGAGGAAGCTGAGGCAAACAGGGTTAAATGACAGTGTCACACAGTTAGTGTGTAAGACCAAATTTCAACTCAGGTCTTCCTGATTGTAGGCCCAAAACTCTGTCCGCTGTACTACCTAACTGTGAAATGAGGGATTTGAACTAGATGTCTGCTAAGGTCCCTTCCATCTCTAATTCTACCATCCTCTAAACTCAAAGGTATAATGTAGAATGGGGACTAAGGAAATGTTTTCTGGGTTAAGGGAAAGACATTATTTATACCTTCCAAGCATGAAAGAGGCACCTTCAGAATCTTCTCTCCAATTTGGGATCCTTGTACTTTGGCTCAGTCTATCACTTCTGTGTTATGATATTAGTGACTGATCCTATGTGCAGAGTAGGCTTTATGGGGAAATGAATAAGTATCAAATACCTACTACATGTCAGGCACTGTGCTAAGTACCTACACTGCGCCAGGCACCACTATCTCATTTGATCATTAACCAAATAGAAAGCATCCCATATGGTATGATTTCCTTGTCCTACATAAGAGCCCTCTGTCCAACAGGCTACCTCTCCCAACTGTTCTGATATACCTGAAATCCTTTTTACAAACAAAAGAGCATCCAATTTTACAATTAGAAATTAAGTTTAAAGATAATACTTATAAGGAAGATAAATAATATTTTATTTGTAAAGTATTTAACCCAGTACCTGGCACATAGGTACTTAGTAAAGTACCTACTGTCCCCTTCTCTTGCCTTAGAGAGAGAGGTAATACATTGGGTTAAATTCATGATAAAGTATAAGTGATGGATAACTGACCTTTTTTCTAAGACCTGATTTTGATAGAGAGGAGAGAAGGCTTAAAGATACTATGCTCCTAAAAATGAGGAAGAAGGTCATGGGGGTTGGGTGCAAGAGAGACAGAAGCAATAATTTCCAAGTTGAGAAAGGAATCCACTGAAAAGTGGATACAAGACAAGATATGTCTTTTTCATAATTGTGCTTAAAGATATAAGCTTATATGAATCAAAGGGATACTCATAACTCGTGATCCAACAATATTAGACCTTTAGGCACGAAATTCTGTTTACGTTTTTGATAGAAATGATTTGTGAAACATCATGGAAGTTTCATTTGACATCACAAGGATGAGCATTTTCCTGTTAGGTCTACAAGGGACCTTGAGCGGTTATCTAGTTCACTCCCTGGATTCCAGGCAGTCACAGATGAATGAATCTGACTTCTTTTTCAATCCCTCAGAGGACAGCCTACAACCTTTTTTAATCTGTTCTACCAGTTAGGAAGTTCGACATTATGTCTAACCTAAATCCCCCTCAAGCAGTAACTGAACTCTAGTTTTCCAATAGATAAGGAAAGAGGGGGAAATGACTTGATAAAGCAATCCCAAACTACAGTGGTAGAAGAATCTACTCTCCAAACTTGCCAAAATAATGACAGTATTTTTCAACAGTATTTAGCCAAAGTAGGGTGGGGAAAGGGAACAATTAAACCACACCAACAAACCCAGAGATATCAGAAATCTTTTTATGCAGTGAGCCAGGTTAAAATCAAGTCAACAAGCTATTTGGCTCCTACCTTATGCAAAGTCCTGTGAAATAATATAGACCTTCAGGTTCTGTCATTCTGTTTTGTTTTAGTTTGTTTCTCATAGAAGTTAATCGTAAAATTTTGGCTCAGATGGCTCATTTAACCTATGGCCATGGGTGAATAATACCAACTCGAATTTATGTAGTGCTTTAAAGTTTGCAAAGCACCTACAATCAGAAAGGTTGATTTGTCCATAGTTATAAAACTGGCAAGTAACTGAGGTGGGATTAGAACCCAAGTCTTTCTAATTCCAGATCCAATACTTGACTGCCACTCCTCCCTTGTTGCCTTTAATTCCCCAAAAGAAAAATGTGGTCAGTATATTTTGGCTTTTTATAAAGAAGCACCAGTTACCTAAGACACTGCAAACTCTGTCTAGTGACTTGACAGCATGAGAACTTTCCCAGCCTGCTTTGTGAAAAGCTCATCCTGCCTACAGAAATGCAGGGTTCATCTTGGCTCCATGGATTTCCTTCAGTCTGGTTCATGAGACAGTTGGAGGCTGGGGAGAGAAACATTCAATGCCAAGGGACAGGAGAATAGATTACAGCTTAAGGAAGAGAAGCTGGCTCAAACTAAAACCCTTTTGGCAAGGAGAAACCCTCCCAGGAACGTGGTGTCTAGGTAGTTTTGCTTCACATGACAGGCATGTGGGTGATGTATAACCTGAGACCGCCCTGTCCTTGGCAGCCAGACAAGTCTCCACTCGGGTAAGGAAGGAACAGTGCTGGAACAATTTCATGCAGCAGAGTTAGTCATCAACTGGGTCAGGCAAGAGCGTCCTTATCTTTCTACCTTGGGTTTTCACAAGAAAACTTTGTCTGTCTTCAGAATACTCCAACTTATATTATGTCTTCCCATGAGAGGATCCTTCCTTCATGGTACTGTACTAAAAAAATCAACAAAAGAGTTGAAGGGTGTGTGTGTGTGTGTGTGTGTGTGTGTGTGTGTGTGTGTGTGTGTGGTGACCCCAATTAAAACTGCACTAAGACTTTGGAGACACCATGGATAATATGCATATACATGCATATATATATATATATATATGCATGAAGATATGAGTATGTGTTTATGCATGTATGTATTGATATGTATGTGTATATATATATATATACATATATACAATTATACCTTAAAAGAGTAAAAAAATTATTCTCATTTAGACCTTCCTGCTCCTTGGGCTGAGTGGCAGTGCTTATAGTTTTCTATACCAATCATTCTGTTTCAGGCATTCCAATAGGTTACTTCCCCATTGGCCTGTTAAGATGCCAAATGTTTTTATTGTTCAGATTCCAAGACAGTAGAGATATCAGCTGGGCTAAATATGAAATCTCCACAAAAGGGAAACAGCCAGTAACTAGAGTTCTAACCCGTAGTCAAGGCTTCAGGTCCAGTCATTAGATCATGGAAATTACAAATAAAAGAGATCTTAAAGATGATTTTGTGCCATTTTCTCATTTTTTACAAATGTGGAAATTGAGACACAAAGAGGAATGTAATTTCTCTGAGTTCATGTAGGGGACAAATAGTTATTTGACTGAATTCCTTGACAGTTTGACAGAAGGCCTACAATTTCCTTTGTATTACCTCATGTTGCTTAGTATAATGTCTGTAACACACAGTAGGTGTTTAGTAAATGTTGGTTAAGGGCGTATAAAACAATACTAAGATAATCACTAGAAAGTGAAAATTAAATTAATAAACTGATCTATATAATAACTAGTTTTTCTCTTTTTTCTCCTGCCATTGTCATCACTGATACCTTTACTGGAATCTACAGAATCTTTTGTTTGGTCTCATATAGATGTAGGCTGTGTCTAGAGTATGATCAGAATGTCATAAAATTATAATACTATCTTGGGCATAAGACAAACTAGTGTCTTGATAATACCTACCTAATATTCCTCCCATCATAATATTTTCCTTAAGCTACTTTGTACCACCTTATTCCCCCTATCCTCTATTTTGAATGATGGCTGTGAAATCCATGACTTCTACCTCTATTTCTTCAGTTTTGTTTTCTCTTCAAACTCTTTCTGAGCTAGAAATGCCCATCTGTTTACCCACTTGTTTCAGGACTTAGAGGAGAATCTTACCTACAAGGATTCTCTCCCTTGTTAGGTATTAATTATCTTTAATCAGCAGTATTCATCCCTTTATCCCTATAGAGAGCAGGGATCTGACAGCCTGACTACTGGGGTAAACTTAACTCTGCAGAAAATATTTAGTTTCTATGCTCGATATTTTTATCTTCACAATACATATGTGCATTTCTGAGTACATACATGAATAAAGATATAGATGCTCACTCAGGGACCCAAGCATAGACCAATTGGGATTGGATCCGTTATTTCACTGGTATAGGGAATTCCTTGTGAGGACACGCTCTACCAATGGAGGTTGGCAGTTTCTTTTCAAAGAGCATTGAGAGGAAGAAAGCAAAGAGTCAAGTATTTATGAAGTGCCTACTATGTGCCAGGCACTATGCACATTACAAATTTTACCTCACCACAAGAACCTTTGGAGGTGTAAAATATCTCAAGGTTGTTTTAATTTGCGTTTCTCCAATCAATAATGAATTGTCATAGCTGCTGTTATTATCCCCATTTTACAGTTGAAGAAACTGAGGTAGGCAAAGATTAATTCACTTGCCCCAGATTGTACAGCCGGTATGTGTCAGAGACAGAATTGAAACAGAGGTCTTCTTGGTTCTGAAGCTGACTGTCTTTCCCCTACATCACACTGCCAAATTATTATAATAGCCAGTTTGTCAAATTTGACTTTCATATATTCTGCTTTGTTTCATAGGTCTATCTTCTTAATACCAACATTCTTACTGGTGCTGCTGTAGAGCAGGGAATCTTAGATTATAGCAATCTCTGAAAAAGTAAAAATGGATCTCATGCAGAGGGCAAGAGAGAAGTGTATGATGGGTCAGTCAGTCTATCAATGAACATTTATTAATCACCTACTATGTCCCTGGCACTGTGCTAAATGTTGGGGATACAATTAATAGAAGTGGGAAGTTACAACATATAATATAATCAATGAAGAATTCTGAAAAAAGGAGTAAAAGATATAAAGGAATTATATGAAAAGTAAAGAAGATGGGCTGACCCTATGAGAAGGGAAAAAGATGACAGGGAGTCAATGAGCGTGCTCCCTATGTCAGCATATTCCCTTTGTCAGCAAAAATCAATGCTTCTGGCACAGTGAGTGGCAAATTTATGGAAGAATATGGATCAGAGTCATACAGGATAGGTATGATCTGTTTGAACTCTGAGTATATTCTGCTACCAGGGCAGGTACCCTTCTTAAAGGAAGGCTAGATAGCCTGATAAAAATTTTGTGTCCTAAAAAGTTGCCTGCTCTTATTTGTAAGTCTACTCTAATGGGTCCACTTTCCCCATGGGTAATTCTTAGAATCCTGTTATGTCATAAAAAATTCATGGTAATTATAATAACAGGATGATTCAGAGTAAAAGTTAGGTCTTTCAATAAATCTGGATCCAGAGCAAATTTGTTGAAGCAACCAAACTAAAATAAATACAAATAATAATTTATTATTTATGGAATGAGGAGGTCAGACAATGGCAAGCCTACATTTCCCAGTGTTCTATGTGGCAGACACAAGTCTGTCCAACCAGAACTTCTTTTCCCAGGAGACCGGAGCTTAGACACAAGAGGTTCTCTTTATGGGGAAGAGATGAAAATCATGATAAGGTAGGGAAGCTAGATGGAGTCACATGGAAAAGAGGGCACATCTGGAGAGTTCTGAATTGCTGAGAGCAGATAGACAAACGAGTAAAGGTACACATTGGCTTCTGGCCAGGATGCTAACAATGAGAAGGTGACACAACAGAGCTACAAAGAATGTTGAGGTCTCCTAATAGCACACAGAGAACGTCTCCCAGAGGATAGAATTGGGGAGTGACCAGGTAACAGCATTCACGGTTACCAAGGCATTTCTCCATCGTCCCCACATTTATAGGCTGCAACTTGGATATGGAGAAGCTTCCCCCGGTACTGTGCTGGATAAGAAGAAAAAGGAAATTCATTCATTTGGGGAATGGTTGCTGAAAATGTTTTCTTTTTAATTTTTCTGTTTTAGTTAAATGCTTTTGTGATTGTATATTGCTATTTGCCTAGATTTCTGTTAGCATGATAACTATCTAGACCCAAATTTACTACAGAGTGCCCCAGTTTCACACTGGGGTGTGGATGTAAATCATATAGACATGACTTATCAGGAAATTCTGCCTCACAAAAATGAATACAAGTCAGTGAGTCTAGAATCAGATGACCAAAAGGCAAAATGTATTGAATTTAATCCCACAAATATTTACAAAGTCACTAGTATGTGCAAAAGACTATTAGGTTCTTCAGATAGAAAAACAAGAGTAGTAAACAGTCCCTGCTTCCAAGAGGCTTATATTCTATTAGGGGATACAATATGTATATATGTAAGGATGTACATGATAATGTGAGGGAAGAGCGAGCCTTTAACATGTAGGGGACCAGGAAAGGCTTCCCAAAGGAGATGTTACATGACCCGAGTTTTGAAAGAAGTTAAGGATTCTAAGAGGCAGAGGTAATGAGGACATGCCTTCTAAGCCTGGGAGACCACTTTGGAGTAGACATAGAAATGGGACTGTGAAGGGTTGAGCTAGGTGGACTCAGGCTAGTTTGGCTGGAATGTAGAATGCATATAAGAGTTTGAAATGCCAAGCTAAAGAGTTTATATTCTACCTTTGAGACAATATGGGGCCATTGAAATTTTTGAGCAGAAAAATTACTTGGTCACATCTAAGTTTTAGGAAGCTTACGATGACAATTGTGTGAAGGGAGGATCTGTAGATGAGGGGGAGAAACTAGAAGCAGGAAGAGCAGATAAGAGGCTATTGCAATAGTCCAAGCAAGAAGGGATAAAAGCCTGAACCAGGATAGTAGCAAATGTGATGGTGAGAAAGGGATAAATGTGAGAGACGTTATAAAGGTAGAATTGATATGACTTGGCAATCAATTGAATTGAACTCTGAGGGAGAGGGAAGGATTAGTGATGACTATATAGTATTGAACCTGGGTGATTGCTGGATGGCGATACCTAATGCTGGTAGAATATTTCAGTTAGTCAGTCAATAAATATTTATTAAATATTTACAATGTGCCAGGTACTGAGTTAAGTATTAAAGATACAAAAAGGAGGCAAAAGACACACTCTAATGTGGAGACAACAAGCAAACAAATATGGGTAAACAAGCTATGTGCAATATAAATAGGAAATAATTAATAGAGGGAAGGCATTAGAATTAAGAGAGGTTGGGAAAGGCTTCCTGTAGAAGGTAAGATTTTAGTTGAGACTAAAAGGAAGTCGGGGAAGGCCATAGGCAGATATGAAGAGAGAACATTCCAGGTGTAGGGGATAACCATAAAAAAATGCCTGGAGTTGAGAGATGGAGCACCTTATTTGTGGAACCTCAAAGAAGCCAGTGTCACTGGATCCATGAACATGTGGTAGGTAGCAAGGTGTAAAACTAAAAAAAAATGAAAGGGCAGTAGCTTATGAAGGGATTTGAATACCAAGCAGAGGATTTTGTATTTGACCCTGAAGGTGACAGTAAGCTACTAGAGCCTATTAAGAAAGGGAGCGACAAGACCAGACTTGAGAAAAGTCACATTAGTGCTGACTGGAGAATGGACTGGAGTAGAGAGAGACTTGAGGCAGGCAGATACATCAGCAGGCTGTTGCAAGTGTGGAGTGATAAGATGGTGATAGTTAAAAGAAAGAAAGGGGTATGTTCAAAAGATGTTAGAAAGGTGAAATCGACAGTTCTTGGCAACAGGATGGTCATGGAAAGCATGGGGGGATGGGGTGAGAGATAGTGAGGATTCCAGAATGACTCTTAGGTTGGGAGCATGAAGGACTGGGAGGATGATGTTGCCTCCACAGTAAAAGGGAAGGTAGGAGTAGGGCAGGGCTTAAGGGAAAGATAATTAATTTTGTTTGTGTTAAATTTAAGATGTCTATTAGACATTCAATTTGACATGTCTGAAGGTCAGTTGGAGATGTGAGATTGGAGATTAACAAAAAGGCTCAGAATAGATAGATCTGGAAATAATCAACATAGAAGTAGTAATTAAATCCGTAGAAGCTGATGAGACCACCAAGTGAAGTACAGAGAGAGAAGAGAATTAGATCTAATGAATTCCTATTAGTTCCTCTCCAGTCTGAATTCCTTACTTGCCACTTTGTCTACTGTGCCATAGAAACCCCTTAACTCTGGAATCTTGACTATTGAATGTCTGGATTCCTTCACCCATTGGAAGTACCCTCCATTGCTAAGGTCTCTCCCTCTGACTGGCTAGTTCATTCCAAGCACCTCATTCCTCTCCAAGCTGCACTCCTAACTCTTCACAGGACATTTTTTTCCAGTGTCCCCATTCCATGCACCTTTATCCCAACCTTCCCCCTTCCCCCATGGTTTAAGCTCCCTTTTATGCTTTATCTTCCCCTATGAGAAATGTAAGCTCCTTGAGAACAGGGATGCTCTTTGTGTTTATGTTTGTATTCGCAGAACCTAGCACAGTGCTTAGCACATAGGATGCACTTAATAAATATTTATTGATTCTGTGTCTAAAGCTATTGTGTGTAATGAGTTAGCATAGCTAACAGAAAAATCATTGACTTGGGAGTTCAGACATGGGGTCTCCAGAGCTTGAGGTCCTGAAGTGTTGTTGCTCAGTCGTTTCAGTCATGCCCAGCCCTTTGTGCCCTCCTTTGGAGTTTTCTTGGCAAAGATACTGGAGTAGTTTGCTGTTTCCTTCTCCAGATCATTTTACAGATGAGGAAACTGAGGCAAAGAGGGTTAAGTGACTTGCCCAGGGTCATACCTAATAAGCTCTGAGGCCAGATTTGAACTCAGGAAGACAAGTCTTCCTCACTCCGCTCTATCCACTGTAGCACCTAGCATAGGTTCTCTAACATTAATTTTCCTCATTTGCTAAAAGGAAATAACACTGTGTCTTGGAGTATTAAGAATTCTTTTAAAAGATAACTTTTTAGCTCTCTTCCCCCCAAAGTGGGGGGAAGGAGGAAGCTAAAGTTACATGAAAATGCAAAAATGTTATTATATTGTTCCTATATGTGAATACTAATTCACTTAGATTCCTTAAGTAAATTCCTAAAGCTCTGATCTGACTCTCTCTCTCCCTCCCTCTCTCTCTCTCTCTCTCTCTCTCTCTCTCTCTCTCTCTCTCTCTCTCTCTCTCTCTCACACATACACACACACACACACACACATGCACATGCAGCAAATTTCAATGGTTTTTCTCTCACTTCCAGGATCAAATATAAAATCTTCTATTTCACATTCAAAACCTTTCCCATACTGACTCCTTCCTACCTTTCCAGTCTTCTCACACTTTACTTCCCCCACATACTCTGAGATCCAGTGACACTAACCTCCTTGTCCTATATAGTGGTATGATGAAACTAGCTCTAACAGGCTCATGAGAGCTTATTGTGTGAACATTTATACCTCAGAAATCTGAATGTCTACATCTCAGAAAGTGACAGAGAAAATATTAATATTGCAGATTAAACTTAAAAGTGTTTCATGCAAATCCCCGCCCCTCCTCTGCCCAGAGGGCTGGTTGTTAAACACATAAGAGTACACCTTTGCTGGGGCAAGACAGACTCAGTATTTTCATTGACTGTCCCCTATACCTGGAATGCTCTCTCTCTCTCCTTAGTTCTCTCTCCTTTTTCCACCTCTTGGCTTTCCTGGCTTCCCTTAGGTCCCTACTGAAATCTCATCTTCTACAGGAAGCCTTTTCTGGTCCCCTTAATACTAGTGCCTTTTCTCTCTTGACCATCTCCAATTAATTTTGTTTGTATATAGATGTTTTAACGTTGTCCTCCCCTCCTTGTTTGATTATGTGCTTCTTGAGACTGGGGACTGTCTTACTTTGGATGCCCAGTGCTTAGAATAGAGCCTGGCACATAGTAGGCACTCAACAAATGCTTATTGACTGTCTGGCTGACCGATTCTCTGACTAGCACACATTTTCTCCTGCCCTGGGGAAAAGATAAAACCAAAATGGCACCTAAGATGGCCATCATTTCATATAAAAACTCACACCTGAGTGTTGTCATACCTGAACTTAATGGTAATTGACAAAGAAGTGATCAAAATTCATGATTATTATCAAAAATAGTAGACACCTTGATGAAATTTTTATTGGTGACCTGATACTCTCTAAGTGCTCTTCCAGCTCTAAAATTCTGTTTAAGACCATTTATCTCCATTAATGCTTTCCTTTTCACAATCCACACAGAGCTGGCCTCTCATTTTGAAATCTGAGGCTTGCAACTACTCACTTAGCAGCACAATCTGCCTTCAATGCAAGTTTCTGGCAGTTTGGTGTTTGCCACAATGCAGTAAAAGCCACAGTGCCAAGATACTTTCAGGTCCTCTCATGTCATACAGAAGAGATAATGAGTGTTCAAATCAAAAACACCATTCACAGCAGTTCTTCCTGCCTCTGATGTGGCTGCTAAGAGAGAATATGGGAAGTTTCCTGGATTTGGCTATAGCCCTGCTGAAGTATTATAAATTCAAAGAAATTTAGTTCCTTTCCAGAGGGATGAACAAAAATTTATGTGCTAGGCAGTGGGAACGTAAGATTCAATAGCCAATAAGCATTTATTAAGCACCTATCATGTGCCAGGCACCATGCTAAATGCTGAGGATACCAAAAAAAAAAAAGAGAGAGAGAGAGAGACAAAAGACAGTCCTTGTCCTCAAGGAGCTCATCATTTAACAGGGGAGGCAACAAGCAAACAATATGACAAATGAGCTACATACAGAGAGAAGGTAACTAGAATTAAAAGGGGTTGAGAAAGGCTTCCCACAGAAAGTGGGATTTTAGAAAGGACTTAAGGGAAGCCAGGAAAGCCAGCAGTCAGAGAGGAGGAGGAAGAGCATTCCAAGCATGGGGGACAGCCAGAGAGAACACCCACAGTCGCGAGATGGAGTGTCTTGTTTGTGGAACAGCAAGGAGGCCAATTTTACTGAACTGAAGATTACATGGCAGGGTGTAAGGTACAAGAAGACTGGAAAGGTAGGAGGAGAGACTGGAAAAAAAACAAAATGACCAAAAAAAAAAAATCCATGCCACCAAAAAGCATATGATCCATTAGGAGAGATAATAAATATATTTATAAAGTAAATACAAAACAATACAAAGTTAGTTCAGGGGCACAAGAAGCTGCAAAGATCAGGCCTCTGATGAAAAGAAAACCTCTTTGATTTGTTTGAGCTTTGAAGATATCTAGGGATTCCAAGAGATCTCTGTAAGGAAGTCAACCGATATAAAATAATTGAGAGGCTCTTTCCATATCAGCTTTGGTCACCTGCCTCCAAAAATGTAGCGATAGCATACTGATGCCTAGTATAACTCCTATATATCTCCCAAAATTCCAAAAGAAAGAAGTGACTGCCTAAACCTCACCCATCCCACAGCCCAAAAAGGAAAGAGAATTCAGTAATAAATCAATAACCATTACAGCCCACATTTATATAGTGATCTGAGGGGAACAAAGTGCTTTTAATTCCTCCGCAGCCACTTTCTGTGAAGTAATACAGGTATTATTAACCTTGTTTTACAGATGAAGAGACAGAGGGTCAGAAAACACAAATAATTTTCCCAATGTTAAATAAGTAGTAAGTTCAGAGGCTCTGACTGAAATCCGGGTCTTCTAGACTAGTAGTTGCCTCTCTGCAACACAACACATACAGAATAACTTTAGTTGTCCAAGTTTTAACTGTACCTCCTATCCATATCCTTGGCTGTGAAAATTAACTCACAGGGGTATTCCCCAACTCACCTCTTATGCATTTAATTAAGAGAGGGGCTGGAGAAGTCCCATAATGCTAACTTATACATCAAAGTGTTTAGATTTTAAATATATTATTATTCTAGTTAAGTTGCAGTTTTGTTACTCCAATTATTGTCTATTCTTGTCATTCTTGGTGCCGATTCATTTTACATATGAGATTTGACTTTTTCTGTCTTAATTTCTTCACATAATACTTGAGAGAAATAATATAAAAATCTCTATTCACATAATATCTAAGACCTAAGAAATATTGCATTGGATTGCATCAATGATTCATCTGACCAGATATTCTATCCATGAGAGGCAAACCAAAGGATGTTTGGAAGAGTAGGGTGCTTATGATGCAGTCCTTACAGGTTAAAGATATATCTGAAACATCCTTTTTCCTTCATCTAGGCACTGTTTTCTTGGCTTTACCATCATCTTGAGTTTACTCTGGAGTTTTGGAGGGCAGAAGAATGCTTAGGTCATGTTTAGTTTTTATAGCCTCATTTAGAAGGAATGTGTCCTTTGGGGACAGTCTTTGCCCATTGTGTAGATTTAAAGTTCTTTTTCTTGCAGGTGGCTTAATTTATATTTGTCGATGGCACAATGAATGCAAATAACCACACAGGTGACCTTAAAGGTTTTACATGAGAATGAAAGAAACAAATATTTCTTATGAGAAATGTAAGTTTAAAAAGGGTTCGTATTTTTATTAGGGTTTTTCTGCATTTCTACAAATATTTGATGCTTAAGAAAAAATGTTTTATCTCATATAGATTTTGGATGGTTGGCGGTCTATGGATATGCTTTTTTTTGTTTTGTTAGCTGTGTCAAAAGAGGTGCTTTATACTTAGAGGGGAAAAAAGCAGCCTTAGATTCATCAAATTATATGGGACTTTGGGAGGGTCATCTGGTCATTCTGTTTTATTATTTCCTCTTTTATCCATATAGATTCATATATGTCATCAATGAGAACATAATCAAAATAGAGTCCTAACCAATGTCATGAGATGTGTGGCCAAAATGATCAGATTAATTGAACATTTTTGCATTTTTAAATAGTTTTAATTGAAGATATTCTGTACAAAAATCAGTCCAAAGCATTATTACTTCTGCCTCCAACTAAAAATCCTTTCAATTAAGGCTGGAAGATACAAACTACTCCTTTTTCAAATCTTTAGAAAACTAAGTCATTGATGCTGTCACAGCACAAATTATATACATATTTATCAGTCAAGATAGTTAAATCTTCCAGAAATAGGAAATTCTTTTTGAAATCCAACCATATCTAGATTAAAATGATGTAACATTGTACTTTTAGAGGCTTGATTTTAGCAAGAGAAAACACAGTCAAAAATCTTTAATTTCACTGTTCATCAAAGTTTTATTCAAATATAGTTTACAAATATAAATTTACCAAATTAATCACCAAAGTTAGTTTTTAATCACATAAGACATTAAAAGATTGAAAATATTCATTTGGTTACATGGGTCTGAGCTAAAATAGCATTTACATAGGAATTTTTCATAAAATTACCTATTTTATCCCCTCACCCTGTAGAATGTAAGTTCTTTGAGGGCAAAGAAAGTTTTTCAATTTTTCTTTGTATGCACACACCTTCACACAATGACCTGATGTTAGGGGTTTAATCAATGATCTGTTGGGTTGTATTAGATCAGATTGGATGAAGCAATTTGCAACCAATAAGTTTATTACCAATAATAATATGAGTAAATGCTTCATCTTGAAAGTTATAACAAAAAAGTAATTATCAACAAAAAGATAGGCTTTTATAAGGAAAGATCAGTTTTTCCCCTGCTATTGGAAAAGTGCTTATTACCATCTTGGCAAAACATCCAACTGGTTGACTGAAGGCTATGAAGATTTTAAATTCAGCCTCTCCTAGGTAAGCTGTCCATAGGACAATTTCTGTATTATCTGACCATGGAAAGTCTTTCTTTTCATTCCTACTATACCAGTACCTCACATTCCATGACATAACTTTGGTTTGTCCATAGTACCTCCGGCCTGTAAGAATTTGTTGATCAAATTAAAGTTGGTAAAGAGCGGCCTCCTTTTCTGATTTTGAAGGGGTGATTTGGATTGTTAAATAAAGTTTGACTATTTGTCTAGTATATGGCACTGAAAAAAAAAAAGCACTGCCTTTGGAGTCAGGAAAAGTTGAGTTTGTGTCCTGATTTTAAAACTTATTAGCTATGTGACTAGCACATGACTTCTCCAGTTAACAATCCTCAACAGCTCCCTATTGCTTCCAAGTAAAATTCAATCTCTTTTGCCCTTAATCAAAACCCTCCACCACTTGGGACTGCTATGTTTTTCTAGACTTTGCATATACTCTACACTCAAGCCAAACTGGAAAATTAAGTTCCTTCCCACTTCACCCCACCATTCCCCAAACACAAATTGCATTCACATCTCTTTGCTCTTTTTCCAGCAGTTCCCTATTCCTGAAAGACATTTTTTTGTCCCCATCTTCACCTATTTCACCATTCATTTAAAACCCACTTCCTCCAGAAGGACACACACACACGCACACACACACGCACACACACACATGCACACACACACATACACACACACGCACACACACACGCACACACACACACCAGTCACTAGTAGTCAATTTCCTCCTCAAACCTCACACGACACTTTCTCCTTTTTTTTTAGTTCTGTAATTTCTTTAGCACACAAAATGTGTGTGAGAATGATTACTCTTATTCCACTACCAGAACTCCTAGAGGGCATATTGACCAAATTAAGTATGCAGACCAACAGAATAACCAGCCTATTTAAAGAAGGAGGACACTGGAACATCTCAAGAGTATCTTCTTAAATGTGGCACTTTTTGGTTTCCTCCAAGCCAAGTGTAGTAGGAAGATGGTATTTTTTTATGCTAGTCTATACTCCCTCAGTAACCTCATCAGCTCCCATTGGTTGAATTATTATCTCTATGACTCTCAGATCTCTAAATGCAGCCCTACCCTTGTCTCTAAACTTCCATCCTGGATCAAAAATTGCCTTTGCACATTTCAAATTGGACATTCTGGAGAAGTATATATACAAAATATACTTCATTATCTTTCCCCCCAAACCTTCCAGACTTCCCCATTTCTATTAAAGACACAACAATCCTTCCAGTCTTCTGGATTTACAATCTTGACATCATCCTAGATTTCTGGTTCTTTTTTATCCCATATAATCAAATAGTTATCAAATCTTGTTTCTTCCTTCACAGCATCTCTTTGCATCCAATCCCTTCTCTAAGGGAAGCTAGGTGACAGAGTACTAGACTCTAAGTGAGGAAGTCTCATCTTCCTGAGTTCAAATTCAGCCTCAGACACTTGCTAGCTGTGTGACCCTGAGCAAGTCACTTAACCTTATTTTTCCCAATTTCCTCATCTGTAAAATCAACTGGAGAAGAAAATAGTATTTCTACTATCTCTGCCAAGTAAACCCCAGATGGGGTCACAAAGAGTCAGATACAACTGAAATGACTGAATACTAACAATGACAGCATTGTCTCAACTTATAAAGATACCACTTTAATTCAGGCCCTCATAACCTCCTACCTAGACTATCACAATGTGTGTTCATCCTTCGTTGCCAAAGACCATGCCATCAGAGGAGTAATGACATGACTTGCACTTGACTTTGTTTTGAGTGAGGGAGGGCTGTGCAGGTCACCAGCCTCACTTCTCCTCCAGAGCCATCTGAAGCCAGTGACCAGATATTCTTCAGGATGACTGGAGATGACCCAAGATGAGGCAATTGGGGTTAAGTGACTTGCCCAAGGTCACACAGCTAGTGAGTGTCAAGTGTCTGAGGTGAGATTTGAACTCAGATCTTCCTGACTCCTGCACTGGTGCTCTATCCACTGCACCACCTAGCTGCCCCAAATTATTACAATAACCTCCTACTTTACCTCCTTGCCTCAAATCTCTTACTACTCCAAGTCATCCTACAGTCTGCTATCAATATAATTTTTTTAAGTACAATTCTAATCATGAGACCACTATACTCAACCAATTATAGCAACTTCCCCAGGTGCTATAATATAGCCTCTAGGCTAAAATAGAAACACCTCTGTTTATCCTTTAAAGTTCCAACCTAGTTGGCCTGAACCTAGTTGTTCAGCTGCATGGGCATTGTTCTCCTTCCTGCACTCTCAAGTCTAGTCACACTGGCCTTCTCTTTGTTCAGACACAGAATACTACATCTCCCGTCCCTGAACATTTGTAGTGGAAGTCCTCCATGCCCACTGCCTCGCCCCTGCCTCGTAGAGTCTTTTTCTTCTCTTAAAAAGGTGCACCCCAAGCACCATCTTCTGCATGAAGATTTTTCTGATTCCCATTTACTGTCTTTCTCCCCAAATGATCTTGTATTTATATATTATAAAAGAATTTATATTATATATTATTGTTATTGTTAAGTCTTTAAGGAAAGTAAGGAAACTGAGGCAGACAGAGTTATGTGACTTGTCCAAGGTCACTCAGCTGAAGTGTCTGAGACCAGATCTGAACTTGGGTCTTCCTGACTCCAGGCTTGGTGCTCTATCCACTGCCCATCTAGCTGCCCTATTATATAATGTACTCTCTATATATGGTTTGTACAGTGAGTGGCACAGCAGATAGTGTGTTAGACTTGGAGGCAGGAAGACCCGAGTTCAGATCTGGTCTCAGACACTTAAGCTGAGTGACCTTGGGCAAGTAAGTCACTTAACCTAACCCTTCAGCTTCAGTTTCTTTATCTGTACAATATGGCTGATCCTTGCCCAGTACTTTGAAGGGTTTGGGGACGTATTCTTTCTCTGTCATTGACTCAAGCCCCCTTCAACTGTATTCCCTTCCCCATATTTTAGAGACCCAGTGCTTAGCATTTAACCATTTAACATCAGATTAATTTTTACACAGGTATATTTACTTCAAGGATATAGCAAGAATGAATATACAAACACTTCCCCCAACATATTAAGGGCTCAGTGTGGGAGGTGGGGTGGGAGGTTTGGCTCCCAATTTATTTCAGTTACCACATGGCATTAGCTCCACCAAGTTCAAGTCCAAGGACAGTCCTTCTGGCCTCTTCAGGGCTGGAGTAGCCTCAGAGCATCACCACTGAGCCAGCTGAAAGCTCTAGCCTGGATACCTGGATGCCAGATCTGCAGGGCTGGTGTTCCTGGGCCAGATCAGGGACTTTGCTCCCTTCACCTACAACAGAAAAGAACAAATCAAAATGTCAAAGGCCTAGGATCTCTAAGGTCTCCCCCTTGCCACATGGTGTGAGTGAAGGAACCCTTTACCCTCAGCCTGGAATGTAACAAAATCTCCCACCACTGCTGAGTCAAGTCCTTTTAAAACTACCCACAGTTCTGGCTATGTGGCCAATGGAAGAAGACTGCTCCCAACCACATGGTGATCCAACTCAGAATGTCCATGCACAAATTCCAGTCTTCCAGGCACCCAGAAACAGATCTTCAGTCCCTTCCATGTAAATGATGCCACCTTAGATGGTTTAGACATGTGCCAAACCCCATTATATCCATTAAATGGAGGTCATTTTTATTGTTCAGTCATTTCAGTCATGCCCAGCTTTTAGTGACCCCATTTGGGGTTTCCTTGGCAAAGACACTGCTGTTTCCTTCTCCAGCTCATTTTACAGATGAGGAAACTGAGGCAAGCAGGGTTAAGCGACTTGTCCAGAATCATTCAGCTCGTAAGTATCTGAGGCCAGATTTGAACTCATGAAGATGAGTCTTCTTGACTATACCCGGACACCACCTAGCTGCCCCAAATGAAGATTAGAAAAGCACTTAATTTACAAGGCTGCTGTGAGAATCAAATGAGATAACGTGGAAAATACTTTGCAAACCTTCAAGTGCTATGTAAATGCTAGCAAGTATTTGTATTAATTAACTTTATTATTTTGCCGCATATATTTTTATATGCACTTGTTTTCTCTCCCATTTGAATGCAAACTTCTTGTAATTGGGGACTCTCATTCTTTGCAAGGGTATCGCCAGTGTCTAGCACAGCACCAAACACATAGAAGGTGTTTAATAAATACCTGTTGATCGATTAATTCTTAGATAGCTTGTAGATTCCTTGAAAGCAATGATTATTTCACTTTGATATTCATATACCCAGCATCTCAGCACAGTGTTTGCCACATAATATCTACCTAAATGCATGTTGACTGGTTTCCTCTTTTTTGAAAAAAAAATTATTTTCAAAACTCTTGGCTTTAGATAATCTATGTCTTGTCTAAAGTCTGTACCTTCCTCAGAGCCTAGCAGTCTTCTATACAGAGCAGCTGTCTAATAGACATTTGTTGAACTTTTAATCTACCTCTGCTTGGGATTTATATGCTGGAGATCAAAAAGGAAAACCATAGCACAGGAGCAAATGGGGGAACCCTTGATTCAGAAGCACAAAGTAAAAGCACAGGAGTTTGCCGAGATGAAGCCCTCTTAGATTCAGAAGTGGGAGCATAGGGTTTAGAGTTAGAAAGGACCTTAGGGATCATCTAATCCAATCTTCTCATTTTACAGATGAGGAAACTGAGGCCCAGAGAAATGAAATGGCATGACCTGGATTATGCAGGTAGTAAGCAATAGAGCCAAGATTCAAACCAGAGTCTTTTGACTCTGAACTTTTCCTACTGCAGTAGGTGACTTCTCATTTCTAAATATGAGGAACATCAAAACAAATTCCTAACAGTAACAAGGAATATTCTATTTATGATCATTGACCAATAAGAAAAAGTAATAATAAAAGACTACTTAAAACATTAACTTAACATAATTTTCATGTTCTATATTTGCATACATATATGAATATGTGTATTTGTGTGTATACATATACATGTGTATATACACGTGTAGGTGTGTATATATGTACGTCCTCTGTTTAAGATAGGAATAGAAAATGTAAAATCACATTAAGCACAATTAATAATGAAAGTATACTTAATGTCTATATTAAGATCAATAAAGGAAGAAGCTAATAAGTGTCTGAGGCTGGATTTGAATTCAGGTCTTCTTGACTCCAGTGCACCACCTAGCTGCCCTTGGTCACATTTATATAGAGTACTAAAATTTGCAAAGTGCTTTGCGTACATTATCTCATTTGATCCCCACAGCAACCTTGTAAGATCGGTGTTATTGTTATCCATTTGCAGAAGGAATAGTCTCACAAAGGTAGATCTCTTGCCCAGGGTTGAAACTGTTAAGTAAGGAGCAGCTAGGTAGAGAAGTGCATAGAGTACCAGGCCTGGAGTTAGGAGGACCTGAGTTCAAATCCAGCCTTACTTGCTACGTGACCTTGGGCAAGACACTTAACCCCAACTGTCTATCCACCCCCCTAAAAAAGGTAGCGTTATTTACAACTGCAGAGAATTGAAAACAATCTAAATGTGCAACTGTAAGCAAACTGTGGCACATGAATATAATAGAATATTAAATGACATTGAAAAGATAAATTAAAAATATGAAGACATAGTTCAAAACTTAAATGAAGGAAGTAGAGCCAGAAGAAAAATAAATGTACCAGCGATGAGTATATAAAAATGAAAATGTATACATAAGTATAAGAAATTAGTGGGGAAATGAAGGAAGCAATTAATAAGGTATTATGGACATGTTATATATGGAATTCATTTTAAAGTGTCAGCAGTAGTAAATGTATGCTTACTTGATTTAGTGGTAGAGTGGGGGAAGAGGATGGAATAAGAGATATTATTCAGTCATGACTGATGCTTTGTGACCCCACTGGAAGATTTTTGGCAGATACTGAAACAATTTGCCTTTCTCCAGCTCATTTTACAGATGAGGAAACTGAGGCAAGTGAAGTTAAGTGACTTGTCCAGGATCACAAAGGTATTAAGTGTCTCATGTCATATTTGAACTCAGGAAGATGAGTCTTCCTGATTCCAGCCCTAGTGCTCTATCCACTGAGCCACCAAGCTGATCCAGGAGGAGATGAGTTAGTCCCCATTCTCTAGACAGAGGCATCTCAGCACCACAGTCCAGTGTTTATGATCTCCTCAGTGAACTCCCTAAAGAAATACTGGTCAAACACCAATACACCCAAACTGTCTATAAGATAAAAAAAAAAAAAGATTTCAAAGCCCCAGTCTATTGCTCTTACTTCAACAAAATTTCAGTACAACTAAAGAATATAAGGTGTCCTTTGGAGTTTTAAATGGGCTTTGCCTCATATTTATTTTTTCCTATAATTCTCCATTTCATTATCTGCTGACTAAAGGCTACCAACTTTTAAACAATATTTTGGAAATCTATCCAATGTCTAGAGAATCATCATTTGGGAGAAAGTTCTCTGAGGAACTGAGGAAAAGCCTTTCTTTGTCTTCCATGTACTTTACCTGATCTTTACATTTTGACCTTGTTTATATTTTCTGAAACTCTAGGTGAAATTGTCGAGTTGGTCAATAAACTAATCCAACCATCAATAAAACGCACCCTCTTGTTTATTAATATGATTAAACATGTATATGATAAAAAGTTATTGACTGCGACCAAGTGTGGGGTGACAAGAACAATTACAGTTCCTGAACTTCATCACTGTTGGAGCTACTTAACCCAGTCAAAGTCACAGACTTATTTATAGTCAATGCTATGGGTTGTTTGCTTTTTTTTTCATGGTAAATGAAGTATCTCGATTCAGTAAGACTTTAATTTTACTTGGTTTCCTCTGACAACTTTACAAAATTGCCAAACAGAAACAAAGAATACAAAACATTTTTCATCGCCAATTCTAAGATGAAATTATAATTTTGTTCAAAAGTTCCCACCTTAGGAAACTGAGCCTCCAAACTCTTAGGTAGCTTGCTTATGGTCGGAAAACTAGTAAGGGCAAGTCTCAATTTAAAACCAATTCTTCCTGACTCCAACATTGAAAGAATTTGTGTAGAAAAGACAAAATATGGAGCAGAGATATGAAAGCAGTCTTCAAGTCACTTAACCTCTCTGAGACTGCTTCCTCTTCATCTATAAAATGAGGATAAAAAACTTTCTATAGGATTTACCTTACTGGTCATCCTGAAGTTCAAATAAGATAAATAGATGTAAAATAGTAAAAGTTATTATGAGTATCACTTCAAAACCCTTCACCAGGGTTTTTCTCCAGTTTATCAATATCCCCCCTAAAACGTGGCACCCAAGACATAACACTGTGTTCTCCATCAGGTCTGAGCAGGTGTAGAGCCAATGCAATACCCACAGCAGCCACAATGGATATGCAGGCATATTTCCAGGGTAAGTTTGTAAAATATAAGCTCTCTTCTTCAAATATGAAACCAAAACATCTATTCAAACATCAGAAAGCTAAATCCATCATAGTAACAAAGAAGTTCATACACATTACCAATGCAGGGAGCAGGGCCATCCCCAAGCCTTCCCTCTGTCAGGCCTCCCTTAGGCAAAATCCCTCCCTCTCTCTCTCATCAGATTATGAACAGATTACTGTAGTGGTGTAACAATGATTCTTCAATTTTGCTTTAATTTCCATAACGTTCTTTTTTTTTCAAAGAGCCTAACCTAACAAGATCTCTGCCAACCAACACTAAAAAGTATTTGATAAAAAAAGAACACTATTGCCTTGAGAGAATTACTATGTAAGTAGATAAACAAATGAACAATTCTCCATTCATATGTCCATTACTCTAATTCAGGCCCTCGTTGCTTCTCATTTGGGCTATTACAATTGGTTTCTAACTGATGTCCTGTTCTCTCCCGTCTTAAAATTGTACACCATATTACTACCAAACTGACATTCCTAAAGTACATCTGACCATGTCACTCCCTTGCTGAGAAATCTTCAGTGGCTCCCTGTTGCCTCCAGGATAACTATGTATGCCTTTGCTTGAAATTTAACACCTCTCATAATCTGGTTCCAATTTATCTTACAAGGTATTTCATATTAATCTCTTTTATCAGTCCCCTGCATTCCAAGAAGACTGACTTATTTGCTCTCCTCTCCATATAACATTCTCTCTATGCTTTTGCACAGACATGTATCTCATGCCTGGAAAGTTTTCACTCCTCATTTCCACCTTTTGGAATTGCTAGTTCTACCCAAAGTTCAACTTGAGTGACCCCTTCCATAGGAGGCTGGCCATTCCTGATTCTATTAATTGTTCTCCTTGTCTCCTCTATGTCCCAATAATTATTCTGCACATATTTTCCCCCAGTAAAATGCAATACCCTTGAGGCTAAGGATTACTTTTAATTTTTGTCTTTGCATTTCCTCTATCTAATACAGAGCTGGACACATAGCAGATGTTTGATAAATGTTTGCTGAATTGAATATTCTTAAATCTAATCACTAGACTATTCACTTCAAGGAACATTTTTGGGAAACTACTGCCAAGTACCCTGATATCTAACCCAAACTAAATTTCAAACTCAATACACAACTGTTGCTATTAGATATCTGCTGCTTTTAATCAACTGCTAAGTCTAAATTGTTACATCAACATCTTCACTGAAGTTAAATTTTCACAACACCAAAATCATTGGGAGAAATAAAATCCATCAAACAAACTCTTCCTTTTCCTTTTCTTCTTGGATATAAAGCTCTTGAAGGTTTAAGTATCCTCTAACCAGTGGAATCTCTAATATGAAAGCTTCAATTCTTGGACTAATTCCAACTTAGGTAATTGTATTCTTCCTACCTAAGTTCTCCCTATAGTCTCATTTAGATAATGCATAGTGTTCTTCACTCCTTGTCCCAACCCTGCTGATATGTTTCACCCTAGAGGATTCATTGGAGTGCAGGCTTGGAAGCTCTCCCTTCCACAGAAGATACTACTAACCTACTGACAGCAGAACCTATGCCTTGAGTTATTTTCCTAGTAGTAGAGATGGACTTGCATTGTTGCATTCATACTTTCTCCCCTGGTCACCATCATGCACGCATTTGCTATAGGACTAAGCGTAGTTCAATACAGCATATTTTACTGGGAAACCAAAGTACTTCTTGGTGAAAAGCATCGCTCCACAAAAAGGTAAAAGCTGTGACCTTGGACTCATCAGCACTATGGCCTAACAAACTGAGCTAACAAAAGTAGACACTGGCTATGTTTAGTTACCACCAAAACATTCAGTTGACTGTGATGCCAGAGAGTTGACGTAACCAGTTTCTCCCCACCCCTGAATCAAGCAGCTGGTTTAAAGCAGCAGATTTCAAATAGCAGCTGTTATGTACTGAGTTTTGAGTTAAGTTTGGGTGAGGTATCAGGATGTTTTGGAGGAGTCTCCTGAAAAATGTTCCATGAAGTGAATAGTCTAGCTATATGTTCTGGCTTTCTATAAATCTCTTTTGGCTATGTCATTTTATCAGATATGTGGAAGAAAATAGAAAGCTAATTATTATTATACATCTATGCTCACTCTTATTTGAATGGCTATCTATCACATGGGAGAAAAAATTAAAATGGCTATACTTTGTCCTGGAGAACTGAATTAAAGTTGGAAAAAAAAGCAAATTTAAACCTGATAAAGGAAAAATTTCTTACATTTCCAGATGCAAAAAAGTAAAACAGACTACATGGAGAGGTAGTGGGTTCCTCTCACTGAGGAGGTCTTTAAGTAAAGAGACTAGGTGACCATTTGTCTATCTTATGTGGGAAATTCCTTTCATGTAAGATTGATATTAGATAACTCTGAGGTTCCTTCCAGCTCTGAAATTATGTGATATTATGTATTTTACCTACTACAACAAATGTATATGTATGCATATTTGCTCCATTCACTTTTTTTAAATGACTATATCATTTCTTCAACAATTCAATTCTTAACATTTTTACATTTTTTCAAATTCATTTCTTTGGAGTCTGGGTGAAAAATGAAGAAAATCTATAGTATTTTAAATGAGATATCAGATGATGCTAATTCCAATTGTCACCAAATCTTGTTGTCATTTCATAATTCAGTAATATTTTGAAATTTTGGCTCAGCAAAAAAAAAATATGATAGAGGTCAACAGGGCTTTCTACTTAATTCAATTTTAAATTGGCTTTGATGGGAAAAATCATGAAATGAGTTCTCTGATGAATCTCAAGACATTTAATTGGGGGGGGTGGAGCCAAGATGGTGGAGTAGAGAGACACATATAGTCTAGTACTTCCCCCACAACCCACAAAATACCTGTAAAAAATGACTCACAACAAATTTTGGAGCAGCAGAAACCACAGAATGACAGAAGGAAAGAGATTTCCAGCCAAAGGTAACCAGGAAGGCCAACAGGAAAAGTCTATCCCATAGGACACTAAGCAGAGCAGAGCCCAGTCTTGGTCATGTGGCAACACAGTGAGGAACAGGATCAGAACAGGCCTCTGGGGCAGAATCCCCAGCAGGGAGGGTTGCAGATCCCTCAACCCATAAGTGACAAAGAAAACTTCAAAGATCAGTGTGGGAGGGCTTTCCCAGTTGGGCAAGAGGGGAGCAGGATCCCCCTAGTACTGGCCCCAGGTGGCAGGAGAGGCAGTGGCAGCAGCAGCAGTGGGTGGCAGGCAGTTCGGTGGCCATGGAAGTAGCCTGGGTCCATTGTCCTGGCAGCTCAGCTTAAATCCTCTGGGGGAATTGAGCAGCTGATATGAACCTCAGCCTTGAGCATGGCCCTTGGGGGAGGAAGAGCACTAGGAACTTTCCTCTTGACAAAGTATTCAGAAGTCAAGCAACTGGCTGGGAAAATGCCCAAAAAAGGGAAAAAAATAAGACCATAGAAGGTTACTTTCTTGGTGAACAGGTATTTCCTTCCATCCTTTCAGATGAGGAAGAACAAAGCATACTGTCAGAGGAAGTCAAGGCTTTTGCATCCAGTACCACAAAAACGAATATGAAATGGGCTCAGGCCATTGAAGAGCTTGAAAAGTGAATCAGCAGCTTGCTAAAGGAGACCCCCAAAAAATGCTGAGGAAAATAACACCTTTAAAAATAGGCTAATTCAATTGGAAAAAGAGGTACAAAAAGCCAAAGAGAAAAAGAAGGCTTTAGACAACAGAATTAGCCTAATGGAAAAAGGAGGTTCAAAAGCTCACTGAACAAAATAGTTCCTTAAAAATGAGAGTAGAGCTCAGGGAAGTTAATGATCTTATGATAAACCAAGAAATTACAAAACAAAACCAAATGATTGAAAAAATAGAAGATAATGTGAAACACTTCATTGGAAAAACAACTGACCTGGAAAATACATCCAGGAAACACAATTTAATTTTTTTTATTTTTAACATTTTTTTATTTTTTTCTTTGATATAAATTTATTTATTTAACTTTTTACATTCATTTTCACAAAATTTTGGGTTCCAAATTTTCTCCCCATTTATTCCCTCCCCCCACCCCAATACAACAAGCATTCTAATTTCCCCTATCACCAGTCTGCCCTCTCTTCTATCCTCCCTCCCTTCTCTTGTCCCCATCTTCTCTTTTGTCCTGGAGGGCCAGATGACTTTCTATTCCCCATTAACTGTATTTATTATTTCCTAGTAGCAAGAACAATACTAAACAATTGTTCCTAAAACTTTCAGTTCGAAATTCTCCCAATCCCTCCCTCCCCACCCATTCCCTTTGGGAAGGCAGGCAATTCAATATAGGCCCTATCTGTGTAGTTTTGCAAATGACTTCGATAATAGTCGTGTTGTGTAAGACTAACTGTATTTCCCTCCATCCTACCCTGCCCCCCATTGTTTCTATTCTGTCTTTTGATCCTGTCCGTCCCCAAGAGTGTTGACTTCAAATTGCTCCCTCCCCCATTGCCCTCCTTTCCATCATCCCCCGCCTTGCTTATTTCCTTCTCCCCCACTTTCCTGTATTGTAATATAGGTTTTCATACCAAAATGAATGTGCATTTTATTCCTTCCTTTAGTCGAATGTGATGAGGGTAAACTTCATGTTTTTTTCTCAGCTCTCCTGTTTTTCTCTCCACTAAAAAGTCTCCTGCTTGCCTCTTGAATGAGATATAAGTTACCCCCTTTCATTTCATCCTCTCTCCTCCCACTACATTTCTCTCTCACCATTTACCTTAATTTCTTTTAAGATATGGTCCCATCCTATTCAATTCACTCTGTGCTCTCTGTCTCTGTATGTGTGTGCATGTGTGTATGTGTGTGTGCATGCATGCATGTACATGTGTGTGTGTATGTGTGTGTGTGGTCCCACCAACTACCCAGATACTGAAAAGTTTTAAGAGTTACAAATATTGTATTTCCATGTAGGAATGTAAACAGTTCACCTTTGGTAAGTCCCTTATGACTTCTCTTTGCTGTTTACTTTTTCATGCTTCTTCTCATTCTTGTGTTTGAAAGTCAAATTTTCTTTTCAGCTCTGGTCTTTTCATCAAGAATGCTTGAAAGTCCTCTATTTCATTGAAAGACCAGTTTTTCCCCTGAAGTATTATACTCAGTTTTGCTGGGTAGGTGATTCTTGGTTTTAGTCCTAGTTCCTTTGACTTCTGGAATATCCTATTCCACACCCTTCAATCCCTTAATGTAGAAACTGCTAGATCTTGTGTTATCCTGATTGTATCTCCACAATACTGGAATTGTTTCTTTCTAGATGCTTGCAATATTTTCTCTTTGAGCTGAGAATTCTGGAATTTGGCCACAATGTTCCTAGGAGTTTCTCTTTTTGGATCTCTTTCAGGCAGTGATTGGTGAATTCCTTCAATACTTATTTTGTCCTCTGGTTCTAGAATATCAGGGCAGTTTTCCTTGATAATTTCATGAAAAATGATGTCTAGGCTCTTTTTTTTGATCATGGCTTTCAGGTAGTCCCATAATTTTTAAATTGTCTCTCCTGGATCTATTTTCCAGGTCAGTTGTTTTTCCAATGAGATATTTCACATTCTCTCCATTTTTTCATTCTTTTGGTTTTGTTTGGTGATTTCTTGGTTTCTCAGAAAGTCATTAGCCTCCATCTGCTCCATTCTAATTTTGAAAGAACTATTATCTTCAGTGAGCTTTGAACCTCTTTTTCCATTTGGCTAATTCTGCTTTTGAAAGCAGTCTTCTCCTCATTGGCTCTTTGAACCTCTTTTGCCAATTGAGTGAGCCTATATTTCAAGGTGTTATTTTCTTCAGCATTTTAATACCATCCTTAAGCAAGGTATTGACCCGTTTTTCATGCTTTTCTTGTATCTCTCTCATTTCTCTTCCCAGTTTTTCCTCCACCTGTCTAACTTGATTTTCAAAATCCTTTTTGAGCTCTTCCATGACCTTAGCCCATTGGATATCTATTTCAGATGCTTGGGATACAGAGGCCTTGGCTTCTATGTCTTTCCCTAATGGTAAGCATTGTTTTTCCTCATCAGAAAGGAAAGGAGGAAACATCTGTTCACCAAGAAATAACCTTTTATGGTCTTATTTTTTTTCCCTTTTCTGGACATTTTCCCAGCCAGTTACTTGACTTCTGAGATTCCTCTCCACCCCCACCTAGATCCACCCAGCTAGCGCTTGGAATCTGAGATTCAAATGCTGCTCCCCAGCCTCAGGGCTTTCAGGGGCGGGTGCGACTTCAATGTGAGTTTAAGTTCTAGTGCTTGGGTGGGGGCAGGGCTGCCTCCCAGGCTCAGTTCCCTCAGGGGGTTTATGCAGAGACCTTCAGTAATGGAGCAGTGCTCCTTTCTGCTCCGGGAGTTCCGAGCTGCTGCTGCCTCTGCCGCTGCCTCCTGAGGGGGCCTGAGTTTTGGAGACACTCCACTCACCTCTCGGCCAGCCCAGAAGTCTCTCTTACTGACCTGTGCGCCTGTGGGTGGAGGGAACTTCGCGGCTGCCAGAGGTTCCATCCCTGAAGCCTGCTTGGATCTGCTCCTCTTGGGCCGTGTGACCAGGGCAGGGCTGGGCTCTGCTGCCGGTGCACAACGGACCTTTGGTGCTGGTTTTTCAGGGCTCTCTTGAACGGAAATCTCCTCCACCCTGTTGCTGTGTGGCTTCCACTGCTCCAGAATATGTGGGGAGTTCTT
Source organism: Bettongia penicillata ogilbyi (assembly GCA_023548195.1). Lineage (NCBI taxonomy): Eukaryota > Metazoa > Chordata > Mammalia > Diprotodontia > Potoroidae > Bettongia > Bettongia penicillata. The sequence continues at coordinate 8,949,765 of JAJHZJ010000526.1, forward strand.
TTTACAGGAAATTTATGGGTTGTGGGTTCCAGAACTAGCATATGTGAATCTTTCTACTCCGCCATCTTGGCTCCTCCCTCCCAAGACAATTTAAAAATTATGTGACTACCTGAAAGTCATGATCAAAAAAAGAGCCTAGACATTATCTTTCATGAAATTATCAAGGAAAACTGCTCTGATATTCTAGAACCGGAGGGCAAAATAAATATTGAAAGAATCCACTGATCACCTCCTGAAAGAGATCCAAAAAGCGAAACTCCTAGGAATATTGTGGCCAAATTTCAGAGTTCCCTGGTCAAGGAGAAAATATTGCAAGCAGCTAGAAACAATTTGAGTATTGTGGTAATACAATTAGGATAACACAGCATCTGGCAGCTTCTACATTAAGGGATTGAAGGGCTTGGAATAGAATAGTCCAGAAGTCAAAGGAACTGGGATTAAAACCAAGAATCACCTACCCAGAAAAACTGAGTATAATACTTCAAGGGAAAAAATGGTCATTCAATGATATAGAGGACTTTCAAGCATTCATGATGAAAAGACCAGATCTGAATAGAAAATCTGACTTTCAAACAAGAATCAAGAGATGCATGAAAAAGTAAACAGGAAAGAGAAATCATAAAAGACTTTCTAAAGCTGAACTGTTTGCATTCCTACATAGAAAGATAATTTTTGTAACTCTTGAGACTTTTCTCAGTATTTGGGTAAGTGGAGGGATTACACACACACACACACACACACACACACACACACACACATACACAGAGAGAGTACAGGCTGAGTTGAATCAGAAGAGATGATATCCATAAAAAAATAAATTAAATTAAGGGGTGAAAGAGGAAAATATTGGGAGGAGAAAAGGAGAAATGGAATGGGGCAGACTATCACTCATAAAGGAGATAAGGAAAATCTTTTTCAATGGAGGAGAAAAGGGAGGAGGTGAGAGGGAAAAAGTGAAGCTTACTCTCTTCACATATGGCTTAAGGAGGGAATAACATGCTCACTCCATTTGGTATGAAAATCTAGCTTACACTACAGGAAAGTAGGGGAGAAGTGGACAAGTGGGGTGAGGGGGATGATAGAAGGGAGGACAAATGGGAGAAAGAAGTAACTAGAAGTAAACACTTTTCAGAAGGGACAAGGTCAAATGAGACAATAGAGAAAAATGGGAGACAGGGTAGGATGGAGGGCAATATGGTTAGTCTTACACAATATGACTATTGTGGAAGTCTTTCGCAAAATGACACATATATAACCTGTATTGAATTGGTTGCCTTCTCAGCAGGGATGGGTGGGGAGGGAGAGAGGGAAAGAAGTTGGAATTCAAAGTATTAGAAACAAATGGTGAGAATTGCTATTACATATAACTGGGAAATAAGAAGTACAGCTAATGGGATATAGAAATTTATCTTGCCTTACAAGAAAAGAGAGAAAATGGGGATAAGGGAAGAGATAAGGGGTATGATAGAAGGGAGGGCACATTGAGGGAAGGGGCAATCAGAATGCAAGGTGTTATGGGGTGGGGGAAGGGGGAGAGATGGGGAGAACAATTGGAACTCAAAATTTTGTGTAAATGAATATCAAAATCTAAAAATAAATAAATACAACTATTTTTAAAAAGATATTTAATTAGGCTTGAATCTAAGAAAGGGGCTTTCTCTTTTCTTGACTCCTTATTTTGATAATTATAATTAAACCTGCAATTTTGTGGATAGAGCATTTGGCTATGTTTGTCTATCCAAAGTGGTTACATTTAATTGCACTAAACTGAGGATGGCCAAAACCTATATGTTATTTCTAATTTTGATTGTAAATTGTGGTTTGTACATTCATAGACAGTGTCATTAAGATGAGGCAGTCTAATTCAACTCAATCACAAATCGTTTTTTGTTCTGGTCAGATATAGATGTTAACTACTCATATAGCATGAAAAAAGAATAACAGTTCTTGTGTTCTATTGGTGTCCACATAGAAAAAAGTCTAAAGCATATTGAGTGGACTTCCAATGGAGAATATATAGGAAAGTATTAACAAGAAATATCATAGAGTGAAAAAAAATTGATCTGTAGATAGGAGGTACTCATTAGACAAATTCATGGATCCATAGAAGTACAGAAATTTTAAGATCAACGTCATAGAGGGCTATTATTTTCTCCCATAAAATGTTCATTGGTGCCAGGGTCAAAGACTAAATTCCTGAGTTGGATATACCATTGGCCTAAACCATCATGACAATTTTTATTGTCTTGTGGTCTCAGCTCTCATGATTCAGCAGAACTCAGTATAAATATATTAGAAGTTGACCTATTAAGTGAGGAAGTACAATTTCTCATAATTTATTTCTGGATTATAACCCACTCTTTTAGAATATTTCAACCTTGAAAAGAGTTTAAGATGTATTTTACTAACTCTTTTCTTTCACAATCCAAAAATCATTTTATGGGAGATTAAGCATGGCATAGTGATAAGAGTACTAGACTTAAATTCAGAAGAATTGGATTCAGGTTCTAGATCTGACATTTACTTACCTATGTACATATGAGCAAGTCAATTTTATTCACTGCCTTGGTTTCTTCATCTATAAAATAGGGATAATAATGCTTATACTATTTACTTCTAGAAATATATACCATTTCACTACTATAAGAACTTATCCTAATATGAAAGGACTAGCATATACCAGTATCTGCCTCACCCCCTACCCCTAGCACATCATGAAGGTAGATTTTCCCTAAAAGTCAATCAGTCTGAGACTTGATTGGCTGGAGGATAAGGTTCAAGCTGTATCTTCTTTCATGTAGCTTCCTGATGGCATCTGGGTGTGTAAATATGACTTCCTGGTCATCAAAGAGTATAAAAGGCCATATCGGTGCCCTTTGGACTTGTTAGATGCCAGAAGACCATGTAAGATAGTGCACTCAGCCTCGTTTAATAGATCACTTTCATATGAAGATGAAGCGGTTTCCCAGTAAGTAAATTCTACTCTATCCTTGTTGTATTATGTTAGGACTAAGTAATTTTCTTTTTACTAATTGCTTGGTGATTTATGAGTGCCTCCTTTTGTCCTGACAGCAAATCTGAACTAAAAAGGTGTTCATGTCAGGCCTGTCCCTGACACCTAGCAATGTGCAAATGTAAAGGGCCAACCTAAGATCCAACATTCAGTCACCAGTTTAATTATCAACTGAGTATCTTCAAAGGAAAGGGGTATGAATTGGAGGGAGTATAACTCACCTCATTTGTCACTGTGGCTACCCTCTTTCTTACTGTGCCTGTATGTTGGTATTCTTGCTTTTGCAACCATAACAACTATCTTCAAGGGTGAAGACAGTGGGCATATCTTCTGAGTATCTTCTATCCTTTTGCGTAATTGCGACCATGCCAATCACCTGTGCTATTCCTACCACCAGAATAAGCAAAGAATTTCACTTACCTGCTGAGGATTTTGTATATTATGTCACAATTCTGTATCTGTAGTGGTGAGAGGTTAATTGAGAGATTTTTTTTTTCCTTCTCAGCCTATCACTCATGATAATAATGGGAAAAAAACATGAACAAGTTGTAGTATAAACTTAAAAGGATGTGAACAAAATAGTATTTTGAACAAAAATCAAGGCATTTCTAACCCTCTGTAAACAAGAAAAAGCCTTAACAAAGTACAATATTCATTTATATTTTTAAAACTCTGAAATATAGCTATAGAAAGATATTTTAATAGATAAAAAGTATCTCTTTCTAAAACCAAAATCTATCATGTAATATAGATACACTAGAAGTGTTCCTAATAAGTGCAGGAATAAAGCAAGGATGCCCCCCTATACACTCTAATTATTTGACCCTTCTAGGAATTCTAGAAATAGCAATAAAAGAAATTAAAGGCATAAATATATGCAAAAAGGAGACAAAACTATTCCTTCCTCTAGTGACATGTCAACTTACTTGGAAAATCCTAGGGAATCAGTATAAAAACTAATTAAGGTAATAGCTTTTAGTGAGTTTCAAATTGTAAAAGAATCAACAGCATTTTCATGTAACAATAACAAAACCCAAGAGCTGGAAAAGGAAATTACACCCAAAATTACTTCCAAATGTATAAAATATCTGTGAGTCAATCTACCAAGAAACATTTAATACCTGTATGGGTACAATAAGAAAAAAAGCTACTTTAAAAAAGAACAATTTCAATGACTACAGCAATGTTCAGTACTTATAGGTGGACCATACATGATAGTGATAACAAAAATAAATTACATATTAGTGCTATGCCAATCAAATCACCAAAGTGATACCTTAAATAACTAGACAAAACAATAACACCATATAGAGAAACAAAGATCTAGAATGTTGAAAGAATCATGAAAGAGATGAAAATGAAAGAATTGCATTTCTGAACTTCAGACTACATTATGAAGCAATAATCATTAAGACCATTTCATAGTAGTTCAAGATTGGAAAAGTAGATTTTAAAAAAAAAGATCTTAAAGGAAGAATCTGAAATAATTAAATTCAATAACCTTATGTTTCACAAACCCAGAAATTTAAATTGCTTAAGAAAAAAAATATTCTATTTGGGGAAAAAATGGCTAGAAAAATTAGTATTAGGAGTTTGGGAGGGAAACATAGGAAAGATATAACACTAGAGTTGGAGGGATAACAGGGTCACTGTTTTGTTTTGTTTTTGAGATAGCTAGAGGTTGAGCATGTCTCAGAAAGAATTCTATAAATAGAGAAGGATTAAAGATGAGAAGAGAGGAGATGATCAACTGGAAAAGTTTCCAGAGGAGACAGGCATATCAAGAACACAAAAAATAAGTGGAAGACTAAGCCTTGGCAAGTCTTTGAAGTGGGCAGAATAAAACAAGGAATAGAAAATACGCATGTGATCAGGATGACTAACCTTAGGTTTCTTCAACAGAGTAGGAGATAAGGTTGTTTACTGAGGTACAGGAGGTTTGTAGTAGTGTTACAAGTTTGAGGAAAAAGGTTTGAGCTTGTTGACTTACTGGAGGAAAAGGGCCAGGAATAATCAGAACTGTTTCATTTATGATCACAATGGTCTGAGTGGAATGAAATTAACAGTTCAGTGTCCAGCACATGATTATAGAGCATGATTTGAAATTAATTGAGTTGGAAGATTACAGCTAAGGTGAAGTGGGACAACCCTCTTGGAGGTAGCTGGGGAATTTTCCTCAGGTCAGGCCATAGAGTAAAACATTGACAGAATGAGAGCTGTTGTACCTCATAAGACAGAAATGCTGTTTTGTTTTGTTTTAAGATAAAAGAGAAAAACTATTAGCAGCAAAGCAAAAAAGGAAGAAAACTACAGTCACTTGGAAATTAAGCCAACTCTTTAAGTTTCTTCAGGATTCCTATTCCTAGTGCCTGATCTAAAATTTATGGTGCAATTTATAATTTCCTTTATAATATGTGTACCTTTTCACAAGCTTAATACACTTTCATATAAAATGCAGGTTTCATATGTTCCCATGTCATGATGTCTCCATTATGTTTTAACCATATAGTGAAAAGTATGCTTTTTCTCAGGAATATTAGCCTGGAATATTAGCCCTGGAAAGGGCCTTGTTTTTGTTGTTTGGTCATATCCAACTCTTCTTGACCCTGTTTTCCTTGCAAATATACTGCAGTGGTTTGCTATTTCCTTCTCCAGCTTATTTTACAAATGAAGAAATATGATTTAGTAACCTGCCCAAGATCACACAGCTAGTAAGTGTCTGAGACTAGATCTTAATTCAGAAAGGGTTAGTTGTCTTCCTGACTCCAGGGCTGGTACTTTATCCACTGGGCTACCTTGCTGTTTCAGTCTGTCAGATTTTGGAGTTATAGGACTATGGAATCTCAGAGTTGGAAGGACACAGAGGTCATCTGTTCTCATCTATACCTAAATAGAAATCCTCTCTATAATGTCCCTTACAAGTGCTCATTGAATCTTGACTTGAAGGATTCATTGCTTAAGGAAGATCTCCCTACTATTAGACAGCACTGGTTTTTAGTCAGTTTGTTCTTATAACTTGCCAAAATCTGGATCTCTGAAACTTCACACATTCCTTCTAGTTCTATCCTCTGAAGCCATGTACAATAAATCAACTCTCTCTTCCATATGGCAGACCTTCAAAAGACTTGAAGATTATGCTTCCTAAGTCTTTTCTTCTCAAGGCTAAAATCCCCTACTCCTTCAAAGGATCATTCCGGGTACTTCCATCACCCTGAATGCCCCTTTTTGTACATAGAAAGGTGAGCTATCGGTAGTAGGGCATTACCCTGGTCTGCCAGTCAAGGAACTGTCAAAATTATTAACTAATTCAATAGCAAAAGGAGTTTATACAATAAGGGAATTCTAAAGCAACTATCAAGGAATTTTGCTTCTGGGCAGATTGTATTAGGACTCTGATGAAGTGTAATATTATATCTTGTCATAAATGATCATATGTAACAACTCTATTCATAGTAATATACAGGCAACATGACACAGTAGGATAAGAGGTTGGTCTTGGAGTCAAAAAGACCTTGTTTCAAGCCTTGCCTCTGACAGTGATCATGCATAACCATGAATTGGTGGCCAAGCACCCCTATGACTGTCATAAATGAGTTTTCAATCTGCGTTGATGGAGGGTATTTCCATTCCCCAAAATTCCCTATGCTCATAACATTAGAATTCTGGAACACACCCCCCCAAATCATAGTAATAGTAACACCCTCCCTACGGTTGGAAGGAGGAGGGAATCAGTATTTATTAAGTACCTACTATGTGCCCAGCACTTTGTAAATATGACACCATTTGACCTGCATAGCAACCCTATGAGGTTGGTGCTGTTATGATCCTCATTTCACAACTGATGAAACTGAGGCAAACAGAAGTTAAATGACTTACTCAGGGTCATACCTGGAAGCTTCACCTGAATTCAAACCCAACCTCTACCCTAGTAAGGTCTGAGGCTGGATTCGAATTCAGGTCTTTCTTACTCCACGCTTAGTAGTCTACCCATCGTGCTACCTAGCTGCCTCTCAAGAGGTTTCATTGTTGCTATTCTTACTATTATGGTATCTGTATAAGTCCCATTTTACAGCAAAGGAAACAGATAAAGTAAGGAGAAGACTGACAGATAAAATGAGACTTGACATCCAAAGTAATTTAAACTCAAGTTGGCAAATCAGGGGAAAGACCTTGGGACAAGATGTCTTTTCTGTTTCCTATTCCAAAACTGAATCAACCAAGCTCTTTCCCTCCTTGGGTAACTTTGAAGTTTCTCTACCACTACAGACTCCATTGCAGTGGATGAAAATGATTGTTACCAGTAATAACTCTACCAGGGAGGTTAACAGCTTCACTTACTTCCCAAATCTAAAAGAGAGGTGGGATGCTATGGGCCTATTAGGTTCTGGGGACCTGAAGGACACAGGAAGAATCCTGTTCATTTCAAGTCCATTCTGCTCTACTCTAAGCCACTTACCTACTTCCTTTGAGGAAAGGAGGGAAAAAAAAAGATAAATGCTCACAGGAACTGATGATATAACACTGTGCAGCTGCTAATGCATATGGATGTGTCATGCAAATGTCCCCAGCAGAAACAGATTCTTTAGTTTAAACCTGCAACGCATTCAGCAATAAAAGAGTTTCCAAATCAAACTGCTGACTCCTTTTTTTCCCCTTATCAAAACACCACAGCATAGATCTTTCCAAGCAAAGTAAATCAAAAAGAGAGGCAGCTGGAGAGAACCAACTCTTGTCTTTCCCTGGATGTCAGGTGTGTGCTACCATTCTGCAGATTAATTTGTGAAACTGGAATAACTCTGGGGGGCTACACCTCAAAAGAAGGTTATGGTGTCAACGCCTGTTGATTTCTTCACAAAGGCCTTGTCTTTGAAAAGGAGAGGTAGTCATTCACCAATATTTCCTTGCCTAAATAAAATGTGAATTGTTTACACCTTTTTATGCGCAGAACATAGATCTGTAGAAAGCAATGGAATGTGGCGCATAAGAGAACCGTCATCTGTCCATTTACTTTTTTTGTAATATTTGAGTCTTGCAGATTTTTTGATAAGTTGGTAGGTAGAAAGAAAAGATATCAAAAGATAGAAGCATAAAAACAAAAAGAAAAGAAATTGAGTAAATTAGGTAAGAAATTTTCACCATATGACATTTTTCTGAAAGTGTGGATTTGAGTATTTCACTTAGCTGTGAATTTAGTGAGATATATATTTCTCTGGCTAATGACACCACCTCCTTATGGAACACTTCTGGATTGGGGCATGAAAGATGTCAAAGAAACACAAACTATTACCTGGAAGAGAAAGTTAAATAGTAACTGGAGAATAATTCACTCGACTTCATTAAGGCTTGAGTAGAAATATCAATTTTCCACTTTTTATAGAGCTGTGAGCTGAAGTTAAGTACTTAGAAAACTGAGGGTTGGAAATAAATGTAGAAAAAAGAAAATGAATATGTAGCCTGGGATTAGAATGTCTTTGGATTTTTTTGGTAGTCAGTACTGATATTTTTGTAAGTCAGCCAATTGCTTAGAGTAAAATGAGAGTCAACGGTACAATCCGAGTCCCGGTTTTTCTTAGTCGCTTGAACTTCTCGAACTCAGGCTTCTTTCGCCTCTGAATAGCCTTGGCTCATGAAAGGCTATATAGCCTCCTCCTTAAATGCCAGCTGGGGTTACTAAACACCTACGTTTGCCTTTAGCCCTCTCTCATGAAAGAAAGCTCTGCCCTCCTGCGTGTGGTCCCATGGTTTGCTTCCTTGACTTGTGAAAGTGAAAGGCAATGCGGGGAGGGCTAATCTCTCCCTTTCCTTCAGGTCTCTAGGTTTACTTTGGGGAGAGGAGAAGCAATAGGACTGTTACCTTTCCATCTGAATTGCAGGAATAGATTGCTATCCTTTAAGAGCAGGGAGAGACCTGAGCTCATACAGATAGGTTGTATTTCAAAGAGGGAGGGAAGAATGGAAGAGAGAAAGAGAGAGAGAGAGAGAGAGAGAGAGAGAGAGAGAGAGAGAGAGAGAGAGAGAGAGAGAGAGAGAGAGAATCAACTTAGTTGAGATCACTTGGATGCAGGCGTTAGACCCCTCCCGTCATACATCACCCCCTATCATCCCCACCCCCACTCCACCACTCCCCACTTTGTCTGCCCCGAAAGTTTAAAGGAGGAGAGAAGCCTCGAGGAACATCATTGACTTCTCCCCCCCTCCCCTTCTAGAGCTTGGAATAGCCTGAACGATTCCAATTTGCCCCCTCCCACAACCTTCCTTTCCCTTAACGCAGGCAATTCCTCACATGCATCTGGCCGCGCAAACGGAGCGGGTTTCTATTTGGGTAATATACATATTTCTAGGGGGAGGCTGGGAGGCTGCTTCTTCGCTGGGTCAACGTGTTAATTAAAAGTTGGTCCGAGTTGGTCAGCTCGCAGTCCCAGATGTGCTTAACAGCATGCAATTAACACATGAGGCAAATCTTTTTGAAGATACCAGAATTGAAAACCCCAATAGAAACTCCACACCCCCACCCCCTTAACATGGACGAGCAATGGCAAATGTGGAGGCGGGGGAAGTCATTAAAAGACATAATTAAATGTGGGCCGCCGATCTTGAAGGGTGTCCTGTTAAAAAAAAAATTCCCCAAATCTATATATTTCAAAAATAAATAGCAAATTGATTTTTTTCTCCAGGACGAGAAGGCATGGGATCTATTTCCCCTCCATTCCCACACCATGTATATTAAACAGCGAGAGAACTGCGTCCCTCGCTGCTGATTGACCTCCCCAGCACTTCCTACTTTCGCAGGACTTCAATATAGGGCTCCGCAGCGGAGAATTGCAAAGAGGCTCTCTCTAAGCTAGATTGGTTTTTACATCTAGGGATAATTATCTCGCGCTCTAACTTCCAAATCGTCCATTATTAGTTTCGAAAAAGTGTGCGTGTGTGTGTGTGTGTGTGTGAGAGAGAGAGAGAGAGGGGGGGGGGGGGGAAATGAGAGAATGAGAGAGATTATGTTGCATAAAAAGTCTAAACAATCTATTTATACGAGTAGAGAAATAGTGAAGACAATTATGATTTGAAGTGGAGAAGCAGCAGTTCCTAATACCACTTGTGTAAGGCTGCGATAGTGCGTCTACTCTGTCCTGCAAGGAGGAGACAGGCAGGCTTTGCTTTCTGTTTTCAGGCCTTCACCATGAAATTTGTCTTCACCATCAATGTTCTCATTGTGTTATTTGGGTTACATCACATTATTCATGTTTCTTTTACTTTCATCTAACCCCAAGTGAAGACTCATCTATCTACATAAATGAATATATATATATATATATATATATATATATATATATATTCTGTCTTCATCTCTGCGTCTGTTCTCCCTTCTCTTCTTCTTTCTTTCTTTTTTCTCTCTCTCTGTCTCTTTCTCTCCCCTCCCTCCTACCCCCAAAATAGTCAACTACACTCATTCCCCTCAAGCCCTCCCTCACTCCTTTTCCAACCTGTCCCCGTTCTCTTGCAGGTCCCTTCCCAAAAAACAGAAAGCTAGGTAAATGCTTTTTGCATTATACAGGCCACTTTCCTCCAGGCTCATAACTTTTAAGTAATCAACTGGAGTTTGAGGAAGTAGGTTTAGGGATCCCACTATCATCACCCCAAAAGGAAGGGGAAAACACCAACCACTACTTGTCTTTATTTTCCTAAACTAAAATATCTAACTGGCAAAATATAATGAAAAAAATCATGATGTAGGTTCATCTTGTTGATTCATCCTGATCTTTGGCCTGGGGGAGAGAGAGAGGGAGAAGGAAAGGGAGAAGGAGGGAGGAGGAAGAAGGGGGGGGGAGAGAGAGAGACAGAGACAGAGACAGACAGACAGACAGAGACAGAGAGAGAGAGAGAGAGAGAGAGAGAGAGAGAGAGAGAGAGAGAGAGAGAGAGAGAGAGACAGAGAGACAGAGAGACAGAGAGACAGAGAGACAGAGAGACAGAGAGACAGAGAGACAGAGACAGAAAGATGCCTGGTAGACAGGGACACTAAGGGACAGACTACAGAATATGTGGAAACCGACCAGATTTGTTTGAATGTCAGCTTGAGAAAAAAGCCTGAGCTATGATTTAAATGCCAGCCGAATCATTGTCATCCATGCTCTCTGCCATCATCACCCCCTCCCTATTCCTTCCTGTCTCTCCCTCTTTCTCTCTTTTGTAGGATACAGAAGGTGAATAATGAAACCATTTTGCTAATAGTTTATGAGCCATGAGATTGGAAATGTATATGGATAGACCGAAGCGCCAGACTAAAATCACTTGAGAGGAGCGCAGGGCTTTGCAGAGAAGAAACGCTCTGCGTCCTCCCTCCCCAGTCCAGAGGAGAGAGGAAAGAAAGGAGTGGAATCGTGTCTTTCCTTTTTCCCTCACCCTCCCTCCCAAGGTAGCAAGAGTCAAGTCCCAGTGGAATCACTCAGTGAGAAACAACCTCAGACCCTACTCAGTCTTCCTGGAGGTCTGGAGCAGGAGCGAGATGAATTAGGGAGATGGGGAGATAGAGAGAGCGAGAGATAATCGTTATCACCAGGATTTTTCTGCCGCTGATGGGATCTAAAAAGATCCATCACACCCGGCTGCTTTCCCTTGGGCAGAAAACAAAAGAAGTGAGCTGCATCTGAAGAAAGTGAAATGGGGAAGGGTTTCCTCTGTCTTATTCTGAAGTAGCTGTTCCCCCAAATAAGTCCTTAACACTCCTGCCAGCACATCTAGGGAACCCTACCCCCCTAAAAATTGCCGCATCCATACAAAAAGAGTTTCCTGCCTCTCTTTGTCTTACTATTTCTAAAGCTTTCAAATATCTTCCTGAAAACTCGTGGTGGTGGTGGCGGTGGTGGCGGTGGTGGTGGTGGCGGTGGTGGTGGTGGTTTTGGTGGTGGTGGTGGTGATGGTGGTGGTGGTGATGGTGGTGGTGGTGGTGGTGGCAGCAAGAATGATGAGAAGCACTGAGGACAGCTCATAGTGATCATGGAAGCTGGTCTGATTCCTACAGACTACACTAAGGGGAAAAGGGGAATACAAGTTCTAGGGGCTCCAAACACTCTGGAAAGGCCAATGGCCAGTAAGAGACCGCCCCACCTCTGTCCTGGTTTTCTTGGGGAGAGGGAGGGAGGAAAAAGGGTGGGGTCAGAGACTGGGAGAGGGAAAGTGCACCAGGTCTCTGTTTCCCAAGATAGGTCAATTGTTCCCAGCAGGACTGCCGTGACAGGTACGTGGTCTGGGACCGTGGGGCAAGTGGGAGGGGGTGAACCTCCCAACTCCCCAGCTGTGACCTAACCTTTAGCAGCCAAGATGACAGAGAACTAAGCAGCCTTCACAAACTCCCTATACATCCATGTCTTGAGAGAGGGGAGGTTGTCACTTTGAGGGAAAGGGCAACATAAAAATGCCAGGATGTCTTGTAACAGTGGGCTTGCAGCTCAGGCACAGCTTAAGGTTGGTTTGGTTTTCCAATAAAGACGTATACACCTAAGTCCCCAACAGAGCCTTAGTATGAAGGGGAAGAGGCTGGGGAAAGAAAGGGGAGGGGATTTAGAGAGAAGGAATGTAGATTCTATTACTTCGCTATCTTTTCCCCTGCTTTCTATCTCTTCCTAAGCTGATCCAGGCTCGGTGGGCCTAAACATGAATTACTTTTGCTTTAGGATTGGCTCTAACGGCGGGAGAGGGCTTACAGTGGAGCCAGTCCCACCAAGATCCCTTCCTTCCCAACCAGCACCTGTAACATTGTAGTCTTTCCCTTCTGGATTTCTCTCTCGGGATAGAAACTCCTGCTTAGAGGAAAGAGTAAGGAAAGGAGGAAAAAAAAGACAAGAAAGGAGAAAAAAACTTCCCATTTCTTTGTAGAAGGAAGATAGCTGGGTCACTGATGCTCAAGGGAAGAGGTAGAGGGCGGGAAAGCTGCTGCTCATTTAGGGTTAATCCCTACATTTAAGGGGACAGGCTAGTCATTTTCAGGCCTCATCTGGAAATTGGGCCTTCAAGAAAAAGAAGACGTCACAATGTTATTTGCCCTTCTCCCTTCTTTTCACCCTCACCTAAAACATTTATCATCCCTCTGTAACAGAAAATTGTTGTTGCCTTCCCCCAACCCTTTGGGGGACATGCCCTGTGGAGGACAGAAAAGGCAGCGATTCAGAGCTGTCTACTCCTAGTCTGGTGGATTGTGGAGGGGACAGGGAGCAATTAGGAGGAATAGCCCTCTTCCCCACCTCCCACACCCACGGACCCTGGTCTTTGGAAACGTCCCTTTCAAAAAAAGGAGCGCCCTGAAAGAAAACCAAAAATGAAACAACCCGAGCAGCCTGCGCGCCGCGGGTGTGGGAATAGCAGGAGCGAAAAGTAGGACAAGAGGTCAAAATCAAGTTGGAATCACTGACAAGAGAGAAAAGGTTCGCAATGACCTAGGCCCTCAGAGTGCTTCTAGGAAACTGGCTTTCTGCAGAGTCGCACTCTTCCTGCAGAGGCTAAGAGAGGCGCTGACTGAAAACACCAAACCAGCCTTCAACCCCGGGAGGAACCCAAGGCATTTCTGCACCTTTGCTATCTCAAACCCGTAGTTAAAGATGGGATCTATGCCAAGGATGAGGAAGTCATCGGTGGTTTTGTGAAAAAGAGAGCTGCAAATCAGGGAACCCACCTGTCATCTTGTATTCACTCTCTTCCCTTCTATCTCACCCTTTCCTTTCCTCTCAAAATAGCGATTGTCGGTACTCCTTTAAATTCCCCTTTCAGAAGACTGAGAAAGAAAAGAGAATCCTGGAAGTGTTTCCTGAGTGCACGCTCATCTAGGATCTTCTGAGTGCACACTTGGCCTCATCACCTTATTCTCCCCGGCATTGTAGATGAAAGTGGACCCCAGCTCTCCCACTACCATCCCCCAGCCATTCATAAACTAACAGTTAACTCTCCCTTCTCCCAATCCTCTTCTCCCTCCCCCTATTAACCCAAGAGCTAACTAGATTACACTTTCCATGGTCTTTTTTTCTTCCCCAGTGACTTGTCCCCTCCACTTGCTGGCTAAGGTTGGTGGGAGGCTTGGAAAGAACACCAAGAAGGATAGTGGGGATAAAGCTGGAGAGACAAGGGTGAAGGGACTCTTCCCTCCCTTCCTCCAACCTCGAAAGTAAAACAAATACAACTCCTGCGAATTGCAATAAAGTCAAAATACACCAACCCACACATTTCTAATCCTCCCCCACCCCTAACTTTCACTCCAGCAGTTGCATGAGGGGGAGTCTGGTCTTCCCTGGGAAAGGGGGGCTCCTGCGCAAAATTACGCCTTCTCCTCTCATTTGTTAGCCGATTCTATCAAAAAGTTCTCTATTTATAGGCTACACACATCAGGCGGGAGTAATCTCGGCGCTCTGGCTTGTTGGTTTTCCAGCGAGAAGTGAAAGCGTTCCCCGTATCGCTTGAGAGTGTGTGTGTGTGTGTGCGCGCGCGCGTGTATCTGTCTGTGTGTGTGTGATTCTGTTTTGTTTGGTGAATTGTGTTGTTTTGTTTCTGCCCTAGCTGCTACCATCTACGGGGGGAAGAAAGCGGCAAGATCCCGAAGGCAGACACACACTCGCTAGTTGTTGAGAGAGCGGATCCTGCAGGCAGGCCAACCATGTGAGTCCGCGCCGCAGACACACTCCGCACCGGCAGGCTGCGAGCCGCCGCAAGTGAATGCGCACTCGTCCTTGTCCCTGTCCGTGTGTGTCCCTGCTCACTTCCCTGCCTCTCCCTCTCCTCCTCTGCCCTTTTCACTTTGCTTCACTCTTCTTCTCTCCTTCTCTCTGTATTCACTCCCTATCGCCGCCGGCTCGCATCCTCTGATCCTTCTCTCCCCCTCCCACTCCGATCTCAACTCTGTTCAATTTGCGTACAAGAAAAAAAAAGCTAACCTCACTTTGTTTTAAAGGGGGAGAAAAAGCATGAATCAGTGTAATAGAGATAAAAGGAAACTAGTCAAGGGAGAACTGCGAGTGGAGGGCGGCTAGATGGTGGAAAGGATATTTTTTTTCAAATGCACCGGAGCAGATATGGGAGGTGGGAGTAAGGGTTACGGTGTGTAGATAAACGTCTGACCCCAAAGTCTCGGAGGTGACTTGGACTTGGAGGTTACTAAGAGAAAGTGGCGTTGTAGCACGGACATTTCGGGTCAACGCCTCAGCAATGCCAGTATTGATCTATGCAAATCACACAGACCGTGAGACAATCAGTCAGGCAAATAGGGGTGGGGATGGGGGGGGGGCTGGAGGTGGGGGGCAGAGGAGAACTGTGAAGTGGAGAGAGAACAGAAGGTGAGTTATATACTGCAATCCCCAGACAGAGAAGTCGGAAAACAGTTTAAGGTGTCTTTCTCCTCACCACGCATAGGACTAAACAAATCGAGTCCCGGCATTTGAGGTGATGGTGGATTGAGGAAAAGATTTCGGAGACTTCCTTGTGACGCATGCCTTATTACACGTCACACCAGAGATAAAGATTACGTGTTTAGGAAACCAGGGGTCAAAACAGAAGTCTTCGCTCTTGTGTAGTGATTTGCCTGTCTGTTCTAGGTCTTGACATGGAAGAGGAGTGGGGCGGGGTAGAGGCAAGTTAAGGTGTTGCGAATAACCTATGTTTCTGGCGCCTGGAAAGGACAGTGGGAAAGGCGGAGCAAGTGGAGGCCCCTGGGTGAATGGTCCTTTCTGTGCACGCAAGTTTAGGGAGCAGGGGAGGATAGGTGACCTGTATTGGAACAAACAGAAATTTCCCACATAAGAAAAGATTTTGAGGGTGAAGGGGCTAGGGAAGGGCTCTGTGTGTGTGTGTGTGTGTGTGTGTGTGTGTGTGTGTGATTTCGCAATCTGTTCACACAGGTACCCAGAGAAAAGCGCTAAAGTATTGCTGGGGGGTACAGGTAGAGATAGGTGGTCTTGGTGATCCTCCACGACTACCCTTGCTTCTTTCCCCTTTATGCCTTTCTTTCAAGGTACTCTTCTGTAGGATCCACTTCCCCATCCCACGGTCTCGATCTTCGGATGTGTAGCCTTTTCCCACCACCCATCACCAAGTTCTCGGGAGGGGAGGAAGGGGGCGGGGGGAGAGGTGCAGAAACTTACAGTAAACGTCCTCTCTAGCGTTTGGAGGGGAAAGGCGAGCGTCGTCCCTGGCCCGCTCCTCTGCACTGAACTGACCACCTTATCTCTCCAAGAGCGTGATGAATTAAGACCAGAAAAACTCGAATGACTGTGCCTGAGGCAGTTTTAAAAGCGATTGAGGGTGTTGCCGCCACAAATGGCTGGTTCAATTACTCCACCATCACAGGTAGAATATAACCTTGCTTCCCCTTTCAAAGCACACATTTCGATGCCTTTCGCTGAACTGACGCTCTACGTTAGATATACGCTCCTTGTGGGCGAGGGCTATTTTTGCCTTTCCAGCACAGTGGCTGACCCTAGTAAGAGCTTCACCGATTGACCGACCCCTTTTAGGCCAGAGTCTTGCCAGGCTCGGACTAGCATAGGGATCATAGGGCCCTTTATTGGCAGCAGGCCATAAACACAACTTTCAGAAATCCAACTTCATTCTGGGACCCAAGAGCTGAGGGTGAGTGTGTCCTCAAACTGAACAGCTGAGTAAATGGTTTCATTTTCCACAGCTCTCAGGACTGTGCTTCCGAATGTGGGGAATGTGGGTTAGAGAAAAAGTCTCTCAGCTTTCCAGAGGTGTGGGAGGTCTGGAGAAGAGCAGGATATATCTCTCACAGATTCACCCACTCCCCTAGATTTCTGACAGGGGAGGAAGGGAGGGAGAAACTCGTTTGCCCAGTCACTGACTCTCACTTTTCAGATTTTTGTCGCTGTTGTTGCCCCTTGTCTCTTTTCCAGAGAACTTTTTTTAGTTATTAGAGGAAGAGGAAAAAAGGAGAGAAAAAGGAAGAAAAACAAAGAAGAATAACAATGATAGGATGATAACTGTCTTGTTAACTTGAAGTACAGGTTTCTCTTTTTATAATATCAAGGCTATGGGCTCTCCTCTCTCTTCTCCTGTCCTCTCTTTCTTTGTGTGTGTGTGTGTGTGTGTGTGTGTGTGTGTGTGTCTGTCTGTCTGTCTCTGTCTTTCCTTCCTCTTGTTTTTATGCCACACATAGCATATGGGAAACACTCCAGGTGCTGGGATGTCATGTTATCTAAAAGGGAGGGAGTGTGTGTTAAAGCTCACAGACGTACTCTCTATTACCAGGGTACTTAATGACAAACTTTGATTGCTGTTTTTTTCTAAAAGGTTCAACTTTGAATGTTCACAATGAGGTCAAGTAAAGGGAATGGGCAAGGCATGTTAGTATTATTCTGATTTTTTGAAATTTTCATAGCCTTTTTGAATAAGAAGGGCTTATTTCTAACTCCTTCTAGGGATGGAGATCGCAGGAATGGGAAAGTTCCTTTCAGCCAGGAGAGACTGAGCTCTCCCTACTCTGTTTTAGTGCAGTTTTAAGAGAGAGGTCTATTATCCTGGTTTTGTTACAAGCCAAGTAAAGATTCAACTTCCCCTGGGTACCTACAGTGATGGAAGGCAAAAACAGATAGGAAGGAGAAAAGGGAAACACAAGGAAAAAATATGGAAAAGGAACAGAAAGAAAAAAGTACAGGCAGCATTTGGAGTAGCAAATTTCCAACCTGTTGGAGGATCTTCTCTGTCCACTTATCTTCTCGTCATTTGTTCTCTAATGTTGTCACAACTTTTCTCTTGCTTTATGTCTAGGACAGTAGCTGAGCAGTGGGAATCTATCTTAGACAATAGATAGAAAGGCCTACTACTTTTGACCAAATTAATTTGTGATGAGTTTTCCATAGTCAAAATTTGCAAATGGCATGAAAGGGGAGGGAAAGAGAGAAAGGAATAACAAAGAAGGGACAAGGGGAAATGATAGCTATAAAAAGAATGGTTCTTTTAGGGTTGTAAAAAATCCTTGTTTCCAAGTTTTAAAAAGCAAGAAACTAGAAACCAGACGGAGAAATACCATGGTCACGGAAATGGAAAATGGCTGAAAAACACTATCTATTGATGGAGCAAAAAAATGTCAGGGTTGAGATTTTCAGAAGCAGATCCAAACATGAATAAATTAGGCCTAGGAAGGAAATTATCAGAGGCTCACTGAACAGACCAGCTACCTATCTTACCTGCACTTCTCAGCAGTTCTTAAAAAAAACATTTTAAAAGTAATTATTAGTAGAAATTATCCCTATATTAAAATAATCAGTAATAACATCTGAATGATTTTTCTAACTGCTTGGCAAGCTAGTTAGGAGTACTGAATTTAGGGTGATTCATTGCTAAAATGCAGAAACTAGAAGTATGGAATGAACACACAGGAATGGTCAAAGATTAAGGAATAGTATGTCCCAGGCTTCCCTGACTACTGCTACTTCTCTAATTCTGATAGTCACCTGCCAGTGTAAACACCAACTAGGCAGCTCTTTGGTGTTTATCAGCAGAAAAAAGGGTCCTCCCTTCCCATTAGTTATTTACTTTCCTGTAATGATGAAGTCTTTTGGTGTTTTCTTCTTCTCCAGGAAGGAATCAATAGCAAATACAGAAAAAGATTGTCTAAACCTTTAGTAGTTCCTCTGATGTCCAGTTTGGGTCACAATCTCACTTCTGTAGCACAGATTCTTAACATGTTTTGCGCCATGTATTCCTTTGGCAGTCCAGTGGAACCCATGGATTCCCTTCTCAGAATGATGTTTTTCAATGTATTAAATAAGATATAGTAAATTACAAAGGAAAACAATTCTATTGAAAAACAATATCAAAATATTTAGAAAAATCAAGTTCACAGTTCAAAGATTAAGAACTCTTGTTCTATAAATATAAGATACAAAAACTTCTCTGGCCACTTTCAAAAGGGTTAACTCTTGTCTTTCATCAATCCCCAAATCTCCAGGTAGCATCTGAGGATCCATATTTTCAAACCATTTGCAAACAAGTCTTGCTATAACCCTCAGCAGTGTAAGTAGTTAAGAAATAATTCATACATCCAAGTAGGAATTAGTTCTTAGAGTTCTGCAAAGAACATGAAAGAACTCCCTGAAAAAAAAAGGGGCACTGAGAAACTGAGGAAATTCTCCTTTTAGTATTTTATTTACCTATTAATTGTTTAAAAGAGCAGAGCAATGAAAATGAGAGGAAAGAAAAAAACTTGAAGAAAACAAGGTTTTCTGAAATAAAAATCCTTTCTTCTTCCTCTGGTTGACTTGTATATATCTCCCCTTTAACTTAATTTTCTTCTTTAACAAAAAAGATGACATTCTCAGACAATTTCAATATGTTTATTTCTTATCAGAGCTTAGTTTTTCAAATTGTACATTTTCGAATGTAGCCATGTGTATTTAGATATCTTGAGTAATCTCATTAGTGTCTCCTATTCTGAATTAAGTTGCTTGCTGCTTATAGTTATTCTTTATCTACAAGAGATTGTATTCAGTTTTTTTTCTCCAAAAGATTCATCATGTAGCTAGGCATACAGTGGGAAGAGCACTGGACCTAGAGTCTGGAGGACTTGAGTTCAAATCTAGCCCCAGATATTTACTAACTGTGTGAACTTGGCCAAGTCATTCAACTCTGTCTCAGTTTTCTCATCTGTAAGATGGAGATAATAGCACCTACCTCTCAGGATTGTTGTGAGGATGAAATGAGATACCTGAAAAGCACTATGTAAGTGGTGGCTATTATTACTAAAAACAAATGTGTTTGCATTGAAACTCACAATAGAACCACTATAGTTCTTCTGGGAATTCAGGCTAAACCTACCTATGTTTTGATCTAAAATAGATATTTGAGAGGAGCATAAGATTTTCAACCTACATTATCCAAATATTTGTATAATCCTTTCCTTCCCCTTAATCTGTGGAAACGGGTCAGACTGACATTTAAGTAGATTTATTCCCTCCATGGTAGCTTTCACTTTGATGAGACGTCATGAAAAGCAAACAGAAAACTTTTCAAGCAGAATTTTTTCTATGGATGATTTTAAAGTCGTAGCAAAGACAATGAGCACAGCACCATAGGAACAGAATATTCAGACTTTCCTAACAACTTGATTTATTCCCAGAACTTTCAATGGAGCTATGTCACACTCATTTAAATAACTGTTTGCTGAAATATGTCAATATATCAATCCATTCACCAGAGATATTTTGATATTATTTCCTCAACACGGAAGATGAAAGTTAGAAGTGGAGGATATGAATAAATGTAGTTGTGTTCAAGACAAGTCCCACTATTAGTTATTCCTGAGAAATACCCTCTTATTGGACAATTCCACAACAGCTGGGGTCATGTTGGGTGTTTGGTGGTCTTGCCCCATCCCTAAAAATGACCCCTTAAAACACAGGTAGATTAGCTCCAGATTTTACTTGTTAGCACAGGGAATATTATAAGAAAATGCTTACTATTTTCTTATGTGAGGAAAATACTTTTCTGACTTAAAATGTTTACTATATTCCCCTTCCCCATTTTTTGAAACAATATTGCACTTGAATCATACTGATAAGAACAATATACACCTCCAGGAGAAAGTGTTTCATTGCTTCAATCTAAGGTCCCCAAACTTTTTTGATAAAAATTTTTGAGCTGTACCATGTGCCACTCAAAATGTAAACGTAAGTGGCATGGGTGCTTACTAACCCAGTCATTGCCCTAAAGCACAGAACTTATCGTCTAATGGAGCATTGTACCAGTTACCAAGGGATCTAGAGATCATTTGGATCTGTTGGATACTTGGGGGGATGATTTTCTCAGTGGCATTGGCACAACTACTGCTGTAATACATCTTAAAATATATATACAGCATTTACTTTTTATATTTTATGTTAAACATTAAAGCATAGTGGAAAGAGAGATGACCCTAAACCCTCTAATACCTAGTGGCTGTGTGGCCCTAGGCAAGTCTGTTAATCCCTATGTGACTTTGACAATTCTCTAAGTTTCTAATTTGTAGAGAGGATACTAACCTGCAATGGCAGTAGGAGTTTTCTTACATGGGAGTTCCCTATAAACTTCTCAATGAAATCACAGGCCCAGTCCCTATCCTTAAATATGTACATGCTCTATTGAATTATAATTATGTATATTGAAAACTTCCATAAAAATAGAAATTTAAAAATGGACGAGAGCTGCTGGAGTGTATTGGTTGGGGAATGACCCAGTCACATCTACAATTTCAGGAAATTGACTTGGCAGCTATGTGGAGGATGGATTGGAAAAAGGGAGTCCAATTAGGCAGTTATTGCAATAGTCCCCAGTGGTGGGGAAACTGTGACCTTGAGGCCTTCTAGGTCCTTAGGTCCTACCTTTTGACTGAATCCAAGTTTTACAGAACAAATTCTTTTACGAAGGGGATTTGTTCTGTGAAATTTGGATTCAGTCAAAGGGCCACACTTGAGGACATAGAGAGCCACATGTGGCCTTGAGGCCCCAGGCTCCCTATGCCTGCTCTAGGCTAAAAGTTTTGAGAATATACACAGCCTAGGCTGTGTAAATAAAAAACATAGGGACAGATGGGAGAGAAGTTGTGGTTACAGGAAATTACAAGATTTGACAATTTATTGAATAAGTGAATTTAATGAATTAATGAAGTGAGCGAGAGTGAGGAGTCACTGACATTGAGGTTGTAAATAAATGGATAGTACCCCCTCATAGGAGGGAAGCTTATCATGAGATATGAGATGCAATCATAAACCATCTATATCTGCTCATCCTATGAGATGTACCAAATGCCACTCAAAATGTAAAGGAGGTGATATGGGCTCTTACTAACCCAGTCATTGTCCTAAAGCATAGAACTTGATCTCTAATGGAGCATTGCTCCAGTTACCAAGAGATCTGGGGATCGCTTGGACCTGTTGGATATTTGGAGGGACATTTTCTCAGTAGCATATGTACTACTGCTGCTATAAGTGTAAAGTTATGAGTTAGATTGTCATTGTCCTGAGGGGCTTATGCATGGCTCAAAAAAGGAAAATGGGAGTTATAAGTAGAGGATATGAATAGGTGTAGTTGTGTTCAAGATGAGTCCCACGATTGGCTATTCCTGAGAGATACCTTCTGATTGGCCAATTCCACAACAGTTGGGGTCATGTTGGCTCCCCACGATACCCTTCCTCAGCACTTTGGAGACCATTAGATTAAAAGAAAGTAATCAGAGGAATAAGACAACAAATAAGGGGTCTTTGAAGTGCTCCTCTGTGCCTTCTCTTAAATTTCTTGTATCTGAAACAGTTGTGGTTGGTGGCTGCTAGTTTATATTCAAGTGAGTATATTGACATGTGATAAATGATATTACTATTCTCACCAGAGCTATTAATGTGCTGTAATATTAGAGTAAAACTTATTCAATGCAATTCACAAGGGGAAACTCTTCCCTACACAAATACAGTAATCAATAATGGCTAAATCAGCTAAAATGCTGACAGTGCAAATTTGGAATAGAGAAAGAATATTAGAGAAGTTGGCATTTCTTCTGGCAAACTGAACTAGACAATGACAAACCGAAAATGCCATTCAAGAATGAAGGGTTAACAAGAAAGGGCAATATTAAATCAAGGGACTGATTGAGGAAAAGTTGTCTGTCAGTGATCTTCTGGGATGCAGTATTTTACCACTGAAAGGTCTTTAGAGTTGTGTGCTTAGCACTGAATGGTGGCATTATGAGGCTATGTGTCTTTTTGTATCATGTACACACATTTCTTACTCATAAGGAGATGGGGTAGGGGACTAGTGGGGAGGATTCTTTTCTATTTCTCCACAGCTTTCATTTTATTAAATGTACTTTATTAGACACTGTACTAGATTGCCACTGTAAATGTGTGCCTAAAGTTACTGCTGTCATTTGAGGAAAGGAAGCAGTTCAATGACTTTAACTACCCTCACTGGGAGAAACTCCTGAGAAACTCAGATATGTGTCAATCCTGGTGAATGAAACCTTTTATCTCAACAGGCTGTGGGTGGTGTTTTGTCTTTTTTTTAAAATCACATTAATCTACCAGCAAATAAATTTTAAAAGCCTCTTATGTTTAAATAACATTAAGGATCTGCCTTAAACCAACAACAACCAGGAAAGTCAAAGGAAAGACTGACAAGATGATCTGAACACAAGAGTCTCTCCCGTGCAAAGTGCCCACACGTGCCCATATAAACCTCAAGTGACTTCTTTGTGAAATTCCTGGAAGGAAAGGGAAAACCACAGAAAGGTCGCCATATAGTCTGGGACAGGAGATACTGGATTGTCCTAATACACTCTAGAAATGATTATTCTGTCAAAAGACAACAAAGTAGAGAAATATTATAGTAGGACATACATTCTGTCTATACAAACACACATCAGTTTTGTGGAGAAGCAGATGAAAAAAAATGAACCTACAGAAAAGTTAGGTGAATTCAACTCTTTCTTCTATATTTTATTGCTTCCAGAATGGTTTGTGTCTATGGGCACTCATAAAAAATGAATAGACATATTCATAAATAGTTTTTTTTAAAGGCCACATTTTTAAAAAATGAGCAAAAGGGAAATAATGAAAAAAACCCTATCATCATGATAATTATGTACTTCTTCAGGTTATTGCTGCTGTCGCTAGTTTAAAGGTGTAGCTGGCTTGTCAACCACGCAAAGTGAGCTACCCACTGAGTGCTAAGCAGCTTTGTTACTTTTTTTACTTGAGTAAAACTTGAGCCTGTCCTTGAGAAATTTAAAGTTAGGGGCTAGATGGGACAAACACATGAAAAAAAAGCGTTAGCAAAGCATAAACCCAAGTACATATTGACTCTGGCTGATATAGGTAATTGTATGACAAGTTTAGGAGAAGCAAATTATCTAGCATCCCATCAATCAGTCTATCTGACCCCCTGAAACAGAGGTGGATTAGCATGAGGTTTTGTTCATTACCCTTAGAGAGGTTAAGGAAATGCAGATCATTTACCATATTCTACTCACCTGTAACACGTTGTTTAGCTACTTCCAGATTCGTTGGGTCTGTTTGGAGGCAATAGCTTTTCAGTTTCTAGCTGGTAAATTACTTTAGTGCTAGGCATAGCTGAGATGCATAAATCTAAGAGTAAAAACATTTAATTAGGTTGTGAAATAGCATAAATAACAAAGGAAATTAAGTGGTAGAACATTCTCTATATCCATACACAAAGAGATGCAAACTTCTACTTATCCAGGTAAGTGACATTCTAATTCTCCTCTCATCCTTCTGACTGCCAAACACAGTGAAAAGACACAGCCACTTTAGAACTCACAGGTCCAACTGAAGATACTTAGAATGTAGTACTATGTCTCAGGACTCCTTTGGAAAGCTCCCAACTAGGCTCCGGTATCATCATGGTCCAGATGTAACACTGGGATTTGTGGATGGATGTTTGTTGTTCCTGTTCGGTCATCTCTCAGATGTGTCTGACACTTCATCACCCTATTTGGGGTTTTCTTGGCAAAGATACTAGAGCCCTTGCCACTTCCTTCTCCAGCTCATTTTATAGATGAGGAAACTGAGGCAAACAGGATTAATTAAGTGATTAATTAATTGCCCAGGGTTACATAGCTAGTTAATGTCTGAGGCCTGATTCGAACTCACAAAGAAAAGTCTTTCAGACTCCAGGTCCAATGTTCTATCCATTGTGTTACCTCACTGCCCCTTGTGGATACATGTCAATATACTTGCTTGAATATAAATTAGCAGCCACCAACCACAACTGTTTCAGATACAATAAATTTATGAGAAGGCACATAAGAGTACTTCAGAGCCCTTATTTGTTGCAATATTACAAGGGGCCATCTTTTTCCTCCCTCATCCTATCATACTCTGCTTCCTGTGTCTGTTGGTGCCACCTACTATCTTTTATGCATCGGCCCCATGCTTTTTACACCTCTGACTTTATAAGATCTCTTCATGTGCCAGAGTTCTTACCTAGTGATGCCAGGGGCTAAAACACAGGCCCTCTGGGAGATGCTCTTTCAACTGCAAACATTATTCTCCCAGCATTTGATTTCATTGAACATCATGGTGGTGTAGAAAGTAAACTGAACTTGGGATAGAAGAGTCTTGGGTTCAAGTGCCAGTTCTGACACTGAAGCTTCCTGTTCTGCAATGAGGAGCTTAATTTACCAGATCTACAGGCTGCTCACCTGTAAAATAAGGCAAACAATAGGAATATTTGACTACCCACCTCAAGGGGTATTTGTAAGGAAAGCATCTTATAAACCTGAAAGTGCTACAGAAATGTTAGGTTTTTTTATTATGAGTAAAAAAACAAATGGCAGTTAAGCCCATTTCAAGGATTTATTTGAAAACCCAAACCCCAGCATGTAGGATCAGAGGTAGAGTGGAAATAGTGGTGTGTTGGTACATGTTTAACAACCAGCTTTCTGGAAAAATGAATCTATGCCATACTTTAAGTTTTAGTCTTCATTACTAAAATTTCCTCTATCACTTTCATGTCTGGACCATCAATAAAGCAATAAATCAAGCCCTGATCTGTAGCATTTACTGATCGTTGGCAGCAGCTAGGTGGTACAGTGGATAGAGTACCAGGCCTCAACTCAGGAAGACCCCTCTTTCTTAATTCAAATCTAATCTCACACATTTACTACCATGTGACCCTAGGCAAGTCACTTAACCCTGTTTGCCTCAGTTTCCTTATCTGTAAAATGAATTGGAAAAGGAAATGGCAAACCACTCCAGGTCCACTTTGCTGAGAAGACACAAAATGGAGTCACAAAGTTGGATACAACTGAAAAACAGCCAAACCGAACTGATTACCAAAGTATAAATGCTCACGTTGAAAATTTAACAATCGGCTGGCTACCTTAAACATGTATTAGCTGACTCCCACTGTCTGGAAAGAGACCTTTGAGGAGATTGAGTTCTTCCCACTTCTCCTATTGATGAAGCCCAGGTCCCATAAAGTGATTTGCCCACGGTCATATAAGGAGTGACAGAGGCAGAATTTTCACCCAAGTACTTTGAGTCTAAAAGTAGTAGTCACTTTTTCAGTGTTCCATGGGGTTTTTTTATTTTAATTTCTTTTTTCATGCTGACTCTTCATATACAGTAGGGAACACTATCCTAAAGCTTTGAAAATGGTTGTTTGATATGAGACATAATGATAATTCTAGTAATTATTTAGGTACAGATAGGTGACTCAGTGCTAGAAATGGGAAAAGGACTTTAATTCTCTACAATTACGGAGTCCTGTCATTTCTACCTTCCTAATTTATCTTCTATGATGCCTTTTCCCTTTTTTCATTGCCCCCACCCTGATAGAAGCCTTCGTTACTTCACAGCTGGACTGATGCAGTAACCTACTGGCTGGTCTCCTTGCTTCAAGCCTCTCCCTACTCCAATCCATCCTCCACTCAGCTGTCAAATCAATCTTCCTAAAATGTGGGTTTGACCATAACACATCCCCCACTGCCCCTTTCAATAAACTCCTTCTTACCTCCAGGATCAAATATAAAGTCGTCTGTTTGGCTTATAAAACACTTCATATCCTGTCTCCTTCCTACCTTCCTATCTTTTTACATCTTACCCCCACCTGGTACATACTATGTAATTCAGAGATGTAGGTCTGATTGATATTCCTTACTTATAATGCTCCCATGTCCTGCCTTTTTTTCTTCTCTCTCCCCATCTCTGCCTCCTGGCTTCTATGCTTTCCTTAAAGTCTTACCTGTTACAAGAAGCCTTTTCCAGTTAATCTTGGTGCTGCCCTCTGAGATTACCCTCTCTCCCCATATATCTGATTTGTACATAATTGTTTGCAAAGTTACTCCCATTAAACTGTGAGCTTCTTGAGAGTAGGGACTTTTTTTATTTTTGCTTTTCTTTGTACCCTTAGCTTTTAGCAGTGCCTGTCACACAGTAGGCCCTTCCTAAATCTTAGTTGACTGAATGCCTGACTATAGTAAATATCAGACCAGATACTTGTTAGATTAAGATGCCAATTTGTGACTTGATTTGTGGTAGAGGAGCCAGAATTGACTTTGGAGTTTGGGGAGAGTGACATATGGCCCCAGACAATAGCTGTATATGTAGAGTACAAAGGAATTTGGGGATTTTCCATATGATGCAGTCAACTTTACCTGATGGACTGGATTTCCTCGAGTTATCTGGAGAATTGCCATACCACCATTTCTTTTGGTATAATATAGAGGCAGCAGGTGGCCCAGTGGACAAAGTGCTGGGCCTGGAGTCAGGAAGACCTAGGCTCAAATTCAGCCTCAGATACTTACTAGTTGTGGCACCCTGGCAAGGCAATTAACCTCTGTATGCCTCAGTGTCTTCAAGTGTAAAATGGTGATATTAAAGATACCTACTTCAAAGGGTTACTATAATGTTTGTGAAAAATGGTATTTAAAAGCTTGTTCCCCTTCTCTTCCCTCTACTGTCTTAAAAGATACTCTTGAGAATTTTTTGTTTTCTCTTGGATGTTGAAACATTTCAAGGTGCTGTATATTGTGTTCCCAGTCCTTAAAGAGATGGCTTAATCATGGGAAGCTCTTACAAGTTCTAGTTATTGTTATCCAAAGTCAAATTTTTAATGATACAGTCATTGAATTCATTTATTTAAACAAACAGTCATTGAGATGTGTAAGGCACTGTGCTAAGAACCATGAAGGGGTACAAAGATGAGTTAAACACAGTCATGTGGTGTCTTTAAGGAAGTCATAAAGATCTAATAGATGAGGAATGATAGACAAGTTGTAAATTGGAATATGAAAGTATTATTTTAGTTTCCTCTTCTGTGAACTGGAGGTAATACTTGAAACTTCTATTCTGTGAGAAAAGTGATTTGCAAACTAAAATACTATATAAGTGTGAATTTTTGTTATAATTATTATTTTGATTATTTTATAATACTAACAGTAATATACCAATGATAAATAATGGATATTGTTTATAATATAAACTAGCTACACATAAGAGATATTGATAACAAATTATAGGTTGCAAAGAAGTGATATGAAAGATCTAAAGAAGATGATATATTTAGCTTGGGAGGAAAAGGAGAGAAGCAAAAAAATTTTTTTGAAAAGGTTACTTTTGATCTTCACCTTGAAAGTTGGATCAGAATTAGACATGTGGACTGAGAGTGGGAAAAGCATTCCAACACCACAAGCAAAAGCACAGAGCTGAGAAAGCCAAAGTGACCAAATATCTGGTCATTCTGACTAGAGTTTAGGATTTGTGAAAGGGAGTAGTAGGAGATAAGCCTGAAAAAGAAAGTTGGAACCAGATCATGGAGAGTTTTTCAGAAGTCTAAACTTTATTATAGAAACAACTGAAAACTATTTAAGGTTTTCGAGCAAGAAAATATTAGAGAACCAAGTTTTAGGAATTAATCTACTTTGGTGTGTAGTATAAAATAGAAGGGGGGAGTTGAGGAGCTATTGCATAATAGTAACTAAAAGATAATGAATACCTGACTTAGTATAATAATAGTTGGACTGAAAAAAAAAACACAAAAGATATCTACAGAGGTAAAATTCACAGGACTTGGCAAATGATTGGAGGTTGAAGGAATGGGCTTCAGAAAATAAACTATAACCCCGAAGTTTCAAAGTTATGTGACAAATGAAGATATAATGCTACTAAAAGAAATAGTTAAAATCAGGAGAAGGAATTAAATTTTGGTGGGGGATTGTTGCATTCAATTTTAGACATGTTAAATTAGTGGTGCCAGTGGGAAATCTAGGTTTATCTATTTAGCAATCAGTTGGAAATGGGGAATAGAAACTTAAGAGGAACCTGTAAATGTAGCCATAGGAGGTATCCATATAGACATGATTGATTCTGTTTGTCAGAAAATTACATTCATCTGAAATACAAACTGAGAGAAAATTAAGCTTTTATATTTCGAAATTATCTGGATAATCATCTAAATTATATGTAGACACAGCCTCTCTTTGTGTTTGTCTGGAAGATATCTGTTAAGCACAAAAGTCTAAAACGAAGGCCAATGTAATCAAAGTCTCAGGTTCACATTTACCATCCAATTCAACCTTTGTTTCAAGTAATGCTTATGTTATTTTAAAAATTATGTTGTGTTTACTCAGGAGACTTTCTCCACTCAGTAAATCAAAGGCTGTCAAAGAATAAGAAAAATACAGAGACCAGTTATAAAAACTAGCTCATGCCCACATATGGAGGGCCTAAAATAAATTAGAATGAGCCTAAGGGAAAGTAAGATAGTAAATGAAAAAGAAATGAACAACCTTTGTTTTTTCCTTCAACTTTCTTTTGGTTAGGTTTATGTGGGAAGCTATGATTAGGTCTCCATGCTTATGACACAGTTTGACAGGGATTGACATTTAATGTGTCCAATTTTCCTGTGCTGTCTTAACAATGAGTAAGTGGAAGACTGGTGTTTATGAGCGCCCACTGTGTCATCGAGACAATTCAATTCAACAAATGGCTGGAGGCAGGGTGGTAGGATGTAAAAAAATAAAAATAAAATAAAGCATTGGATTTGGAGTTAGGAAATATAGATTGAATCATATGCTACTTACTAGCTACGTGACCCTGGGCAAGTCTCTGGGCCTCAACTTCCTCTTCTGTAAAATGAGGAGGTATGATTAGATGATCTCTAAGGTCCTTTCTAGCTTTGTGATTGTCTTTAGCACCTACCATATGCAGAACTTTGACCTAGATGCCAGTGGAAATCAAAGTTTAAATACTAAGTAGTGCCTGACCTTGTGTAATTGACAATCCAGTAAAGACTTGGGAAGTTGAAGGGAATATTTTGATACAATCCAAGTCAGTTATAGTCATGTGCATATATATATATATATATATATATACATATATATAATATGTATATATGTATGTATGCAAATAAAAATATATATGTGTATGTATCTATATACCTATATTTCTATCTAATCTATTTATCTATCTATGTGACCTGTAAATTCATTGGTGTAAAGAACTACCAGTGAGGAAACTCTCTACTGAATGTATCAACAACATTTTCTTCAACTTATAGTCTAAGCATACTACCTGGGGTACTGGGAGAATTAGTCAATTGCCCAG
Organism: Bettongia penicillata ogilbyi; assembly: GCA_023548195.1. Classification (NCBI taxonomy): domain Eukaryota; kingdom Metazoa; phylum Chordata; class Mammalia; order Diprotodontia; family Potoroidae; genus Bettongia; species Bettongia penicillata. The sequence goes on from JAJHZJ010000526.1 coordinate 8,979,864, forward strand.
GGTCACAGAGCCATTATCTATCAGAGACGAAACTCGAGTCTTCCTGACAAGGAGCCACTCTCTATACACTATGCCGTGCCTCAAATATATAATGCACACACACACACACACACACACCATATACACACACATGCATGCACACAAACATGCACATTCTGCCTATACGATTAAGTTCTGTCTGAACCTACAAATAGTAATAGCTAATAATGTTTATATAGTGCTCTTAAGTTTTGCTAAGTGTTTCATACATATTATTATCTCATTTAATGTATTTTTATGCTGCCTTGGACAAGAACCTTTTTGGAGTCACCTGAGGACAAACAGTACACAGAAGTGACTAGTGTTAGATTTGAGTTAACCCAGATTTGAATGGATCTTTCTTCTTTGCTAGTATTAGAAAATAGAATAAGCTAAACATTGCTGCAAAAGACCCTGTCCCTTTAACCTGAGGCCATTGGTATTTTGTCATTGTTTGTATTTCCTGATCATTGTACCTAATTAACTTTTGTTTATTTATTTAACTTCATGGATACTTCTCTCCCCTGTCCCCCTTGGCAGTCTGGTGAAACCTAAGGACCTCTTTTTAGAATAGTATTTTTGAATGCATGCAATTAAATACAGAGGATTACAAAGGAAACCTATTATATTTAAATAGCTCTCAAAATGTTTTTTTAAAAGTTCATAAACCTCAGGTTAAGGACCTTTGATCCAAAGAATGTAAAAATAACTGCCATTTATACCATATAGGGCTGGGGAGTTGGCTTGACAAAATGGACTTAGGGTATGGCTCAAATGAATCTTAAGAGTTGTAACTGCAGTTATCAATGATAACAATCAATACTGATCATCACATGATTGATAGAGCTCTGACAATTCATAATTTATTTTTTCTGGCTAGCTGTGGCAAAGATGAATAACTGTAGCCACAACCTCTCAAGTTAGGTCTCTATAGTACAAAGCAGAATGTCAGCAATTTTCTAGAGAATTCAGACTGTGAAGACAGCCAAATGGTATGTAGATTCCTGGGCCATGAGTGTTTATTAAATAACAGTAACAATAGCTGAAATTTACATATTGCTTTCATGCACAAAATTATTTAATCCTCATAACCTACCCTGTATGGTAGCTGTTATTATTATACCTATTTTTCAGATGAAGAAACTGAACCTCAAGGTGTAAGTGACTTGCCCAGGATCACACAGATTGACCCAAGTGCCATGTTATCTAATGTGCTTTGTTGCCTTCAGGTGTCTAGCACAGTGATTTGGAAGGAAGTGTGAGGAAATTTATGAGGTTTAGATGCGCTGGATTAATGAAAACGATACCTACAAAGAAGTTGGTACATATCACTGGGCTGACTGATTTCACCAAACAGATTATTTCAGTAGCAGGAGTGGTTTAGCTAATTTTTCAAACTTAGTTGACCATTTATATTACTGAACCAACTTGTCATTTTTGTAGACAATGCCATAGAAATATTCAAGGTGGTCAAATGTAATAGTCCGTTAAAAGAAAAACAAAACTTTTTAAATGGCGGGAACTCAATTAGAAGAAAAATTTTCCTTAAATATTGCCCAGGATCTTTGGTAGCACTGACTTGGTATGTAAGTGGCTGGTTTTTTTTCAATTTATCAAAGAACTCTTTTTGCTTTACTTTTCCCAACGGCTGATCTCATTATAAATTTACCTGTCGTTCAAAAAGACTTTGTTGAGCCTCTGAAACACATTCTAAGAGTTTTGCAAGCACAAAAATTAAATCTCAAAGAAGTTCAAGATGTTTTCATTTGAGCAGAGGTTAAAGATGATCATTTAGTTCAATATGATTATTAGTAAATGAAGGGAATGCTAAGTGCAAGCAATTTAATATTCATTTGATAGTTATTGAATACAAAGATAATAAAAACCAAAGGATGGAGGTCTACCACCAACACAGACTTAAACACTGCATTACCCCCAGTACTCTTATCACTAAGTCACTCAAGTAACTACCTCCCAAGATTTACTTATTCTGGTAAGAGGGGATGTCGGTGGTCTAGAGGAATATGGGCAGGAATGTGCTGGTAAATATTTAACAATGAGCTCTCAGAAAAAAAAGTTTAATCTGCACTATTAACATTTTCTCTGTTTCTTTTAAAAATTCTAGAAAATCAACAAAAGAATAAATAGAACCTGATTTGTAGTATTTGCCAGTTTCTGAGGTGAAAACATTCACGCTGAAAATTCAACAATTGGCTTTGCCCAGCCTCTCATCCAATGGACTCCAACACACATCCAAATACAGGAGAGAATAAGAAGGGATAAAGGAGGGAAGAATTAAGGACTTGTGACTATGCACTCCTCTGTTTGTCTCTTTGGCGAAGCAGAACTGTGGAATTGTAAGAAAGCCACTGTAATTTTTCTTACTCTTTGCAAGGCTCCCCCCTCCCCTGCTTTGTCTTTGATATCACTTGGCCCACTGCCTGCCCACTGGATTCCTCCATCTCTCCTAGACTAACTAAACGGATGAAAACCTACCTTTCCTGAACCAGACTAAGGCATGGTAGCATTATGAATAAGGCAACAGTGTGCTCGGTAATTAAACAGGAGAGGTGGAGTGCTGCAAATAGTAAGAACACATGACCTTAGAATAACACTTGGGTACAGTTCTCAGATCTCCTGCTTACTACCTGTATGATCTTGGGCTAGTCACTCAACCTATATTTATTCAGTTGTAAAACAAGAGTTTTGGTCTAGGTCAGAGGTGTCAAACTCAAGTCTGAGCCATGTGGCTAGTAAAACTCCAGAATGAAGCCTGAACCAGATTAAAATATAAATGGGAAATATTTAATAAAATAAAAATATAATACAACATAGGTAATGTTAATTTGTGGTTTTCTAAGCCAATATTTAGGATTCATTTATAATGAATTTTGATTTTGATATGACCAGACTAGATGACTTAAAAGGTCTTTTTCAGTTCTAAACCTATGACTGCCTCCATGGTCATTACTTATCAGCAACATGGTAACCTACTTTATTGATGATAAAAAAAAGGACAAATGGACCAAAATTGCAACAGGAAGGATTTAGACTAGAGATATTTGAGGGCTGCAAAATACTGAAGCAATTGTGGGATTATCTTTCCATAGGTGTTTAAAATACAGGACATTATTTTTCCATATGATGTGCCAGATGGACAATATTAGGACTTGTTTGTTTTGTGAAATATCAGTAGCACAATAGTTACCACAGACTGGTTTATTACTGTAATCTATCCATGGACATCAGATAAATATTTGGTGATTGTTTTATTTGTATTAGATTAAAATCATTATACTGATACTCTATTTGGAAACTTGCCAATGACATGTCAACAAGACTTACAGCTCATCAGCAATCAGTTACCTATGATGTCTGCCTCTATATATTCCTTTCAACAAAATGGATAGAGATTTGTAGTGATAAACCAGAAAGGTAAGAAGCTATGTCTGTTTCATATATAACCTTTGGGAGAAGGGCAGGGAGGACAGGGACTTAGCACGGTGATTTTAGCACTACTTGTATAGAAAGCTCCTAGTGAGATCGTTCCCTCTACTATATTATGTTAGCAACTATTAAACAGTCTATGGTCTTAGGAGACTTGCCTGGAGGCGGAAGAGATCAAGTGATTTGTCTGGGGTGGAATAGCCAGTATGTATCAGGAGTAGGATTTCAACCTAGTTTTCCACATTCCCAGGCTAGCCGTCTTTCTACCCGCTACCCCGTTAGTAATAAGCTTTGAACATCTCTCTGCATTAACTCATTTAAGCTTCACAATAAGTGAAGTTTATACCATGGGTACTACTATTTCCATTTTACAGACTTACATATGTAATGTTATCTCCCATTGTTTCACAAATAATAAGGAACCACCACAAAACAAACAAGCCCTAATATTGTCCATCTGACACATCATATGGAAAAATAATGTCCTGTATTTTAAACACCTATGGAAAGACGATCCCACAATGTGCCTCAGTATTTTGCAGCCCTCAAATGTCTCTAGTCTAAATCCTTCCTGTTGCAATTTTGGTCCATTTGTCCTTTTTTTTTATCATCAATAAAGTAGGTTACCATGTTGCTGATAAGTAATGACCATGGAGGCAGTCATAGGTGATGAATATTTTTGGTCAGAGTAATTTATAAAGAGCCATTAATCAACAAAACATTTATTAAATACCTACTATATACTATGCATTGCATTAGTTATTGAGATTACAAAGACAAAAATAAAATGGCCTTGTCTTCAGGGAGCTTATTCCATTTCATATTCCATTCTATACATGTTTAATAGTATACTCTGTGTGTGTATATGTGTGTGTGTGATATGTGGCTATTATGCTGTGATCACACCACATTTGGAACACTGTGTTCATTCCTGGACTCCCTGAGGACACTACAAGCCAAAGTGTTATGGTGGAAAGTAACCAAGATAGTGCGGGATGTCAAATGATGAGAATTTTGGAAACTGTAAGAATTCTGTCAATGCAATGACCAATCATCATTAAAGAGCACTGATGATGAATCAAGTTACCCAAAGGTTACAGAAAAGACTCAAGGTGAAGAATGAGAATACTTTTTTTTTTTAGCTATAACCAATGTGGAAATTTATTTTGCTTGACTATGTATATTTGTTAAAGGGGTTTTTTTTCTTTTTCTTTCTTCTTTTTTTTCAATGGTGTGGGCTTGGAGAAAAAGTCCTGTAGTTTTTTTCCCCTTGAGCTCACTCTTTGACAAATCAATTTTTGACTTGTTCTCTTAACTGTTCTGCATGTACTCCTTGCATGTACTATGCAAATTCTAGACTGCCTAATTCTTTCTTGGCTTGATTCTACCAGTCCTATCTGCCATAGCAGTCACAGTCCCTGAATATGTATTTCAATGAAGAATACTAGCAAGTAGAACAAGTATAAGTGAGCCTGATTGCATTATGCCCTCTTTTTATCCCTTCTGATAAATACAGGGTGTCCCAAAAGTCTTAGTGCAGTCTGAAACTTTAGCAAATTTAAGCTAGAAGAATAATCTTGATAAGATAAGTAGTATCTAGAAATTATTTAACTTTAAGCTGTTTTTAAAGCTTAAAAATATTAAAACTCAAGACTGCACTAAGACTTTTGGGACACCTCGTATTAAGTAGTCTTGGGATGTGGAGCTAGTGGAAGTAGGGAAAAGTGCCTGTAACTGAATCCTGGGTGAAGGGATCAACTGATGGAGGTAATATCTTGATAGTGACCATGGTGTTCACTGATTCTGATTGGTAGCATTATACACAAGCGCAGTCAAACTCTCTGCCCCACCCCCCCATTATCACTGTAAACTCACTGAGGCTACTCTATAAGGGAAAGAACTTGTTTGGGGGGACTTTAGGAACATCCAAAGAATGTAATCCTGGTATCTGAGATCTAGAGCTGAAAAGAGACTCTAGAGGTCTAGTCCAATACCCTCATTTTACATATGAGGAAACCAAACCCTAGAGAGGTTAAATGACTTGCCAAGGTCACAAAGGTAGGGCCAGAAGTGGCACTGGAACCCATGTCTACTGATTTCAAATCCAGTATTCTCTCCTCTGTACCATGACCCCTGTCTAATAACTCTCCAACAGTAAGCCATGCCAATTAGATGCTGGTAGTTTATCAGATTATCACAATTTGAAAATTATTATTGTCTTGACTATGGGAAACTCCTACTGTGGAAACTACCTTCACTGGTGCAGGTCAGCAGTTTGTCTCTAACTCAGAGTCTTAGAAGAGTTTCTCAGGGTATTGATCAGTTAAGTGACTTGACCATGGTCCCATAACTGCTATATGTCAGAGGCAAGGTTTAAACCCAAGTCTTCCTGCCTCCAAGGCCAATCTTCTAGCCACTGTTTCACATGGCTTCTCTAGACAGATGTCTAGATAATGTGAATATGTGAATATGCATATCTGAATGTGCAGATATGTATATGTTAATCTATACATATCTATTTCTCTACAGATCCATAGATATAATTAGATAGATGTAGACACATTTCATAGATGTGGTCCTTGCCTCCAGTGTTATAGATTACAATCTGTCCATATCTTCTTATACAAGTCCTCCATCAGTTTTTTACCAAAGGTCCACCCAGTATACTAGTGCCCTTCCTGTAGTTCTTTTGACATTACATGGATACCAGTGGAGTATGCGAGCTTTCTCCCTTGCTCTTAGCCATAAGACCAGCCTACTCACCTTGTCAGTCGTATACCACTTCTCCTACACAATTTTTCATTGGTAATATGTCATAGGCCATTCATATCCACATCCACCTCTTTATTGACCTCTGGGTGACCCACAAGTCTAATTATTCAGAAACTGAGATATTCTGTGACTTGTGGCCATACAATATTACTGAAAGAATATTGATGTTAAAAAGATGGCCTTTTTTTTTTCAGGGAAAAGCTTTAGTCAATAAGAACATTGCATAATTTCCCAAAGGCAATCAGCCTTCTCTCTTCTTCCTATATGTGAATGTATATTTTATATGGTCAAGTTGCACAAATAATTATATATAAACAATATTTGCATTCATATATGTTCAAGATGTATGTGTGAACCAGAAATAGACCCTATTTAGTGATGTATGGCTTTAAGTGGACTTTATTTTAAGTGGGCCACCCTGTTTATATAGATTTCATATTATATATATACATATAAATATGTACATATAAATTTCCACAGCCAAAGGAAAAGGTTGTATTTTATGACTTAAAATTACATTTCTTGGCTCTGACAACATGGTAATAAAATCTCACTATTTCCAAGTATAAGAAAGATGGAAAACACTCTTTAAAACATCTTAAATAATAATATTGAAGTCAGTGCTACATCCCTTTTGCATAAGTAGCTTCTACTGAATTTTGGGGGAGTTTTGCATATATTACAGCCACCCAAGTGGGCATAAACATGGCCCATCTCACTGATTATCAACTTATCTCTGAACTTTCCATCCCACTATCTACAATAAGATGATCATATATGCATTAAAATACAAACTATTAAAAAGAATTTATTCGTGTTCCACCTTTCCTATATCTATTGCCTAATAAAACAAAATTGTTAAACTAATCCCCAGTAAAAAAAAAAATACTATCTATTTATGAGTTAGGAGAAAATGATAATCAGAAATTGCTCAACATTTTCAACTGAAGATCCATCTGACATTCAGATATAATATGGCTAATGTCAAGATTAGTTTTAATACTAAGCAAAATGGGTGTTAGTTTTACAACTAATTTTGCTCATTAACTGGACTTAAAGAAGGGCTAACACATACTTGAAGAGCTACCAATTTCTGGTTCTTAATTATACCAATTTAATTATAACTATATTGGGAATTTCATTTGGTTCTTCCCAGACTATTGATATGAGCCAGCAACACTTGACATTAGCCAGAGTTTGGACCTTAGCAGTAATAGTTATATCTAGATTTTACACTAATGAGCATGATTATTATCACATAACCTGCTTAGTAGGTTGGGTTTTGTCAGTCTAGTCAGATGTATCATAGCTATTTTCATTGATCAGTTGCAGTGATTGTTATTTTGGATGTACCTAGTAAGCCTGGTGAAGGCTGAGTAGAATTATAGGCTTCTGTGAAGCCAAGTAGGGTTGATCACTTCAGTTATGGGGTTACAGTAATGACACAGAACAGTGAGAATACCTAGTTACTTGTGTTAGAACTGTCACAAGTCAATAAGAAACTAGTAGTAAAGTCCTGCAAAATTCACAGTCAAGGAGGAAAGAATTATCATATTTACAGACCCACAGGTCGGTATGGTTTATAATAAAATAGGGGTAGGCAAAATTCAAAGTCAAAAAATCTAGTGGCCACCAAACTTTTTAGGAAGGTTGAGTCAAATAGAATATATCTGATACACTCATAAAAAAACCCCTTTATTATCTGAATATAGAAAAAGTGCTATATTCTTAAGGTTGACAGTGTGTATGTGAGTGGGGTGTATAGGGGATGAGGGCATGTCGGTCACGTCTTCCAGTGTCTCCATTGTATTAAACCCATATGGTAAAGGTTAGAGGGAGAGACAAGAAGTCTTTGCTTGTGAGAGATTCTACCCTCTTTAATACCAAAATCTTTGTCTTTAGTGACCCAGTTTCTACCTGGGACCTATTGTAGGGGTCATGGAAATGGAGACTCAGATAATGATAGCTGATGGGGAACTATATTCACCAAGTCTGCTGTGTTCTTCTATTTTAACTTGGCTACATACAGGATTGATTTAAATTTCATTGGCTTCCCATTTAATGGTTTAAACATTTCATGTTCCCTTAAATTTCATACCTAGGGACAGAACACTGATGTTCTATCCTGCTCCCCATCATTTCATTAATTTTGTTGATATATCAAGTATTTGTGTTAGATATTGGCATACAAAGACAAAAAAAAAGAAAAGAAAGGAAATAAACAGTTCTTGTCCTCATGGAGCTTACATTTTATTGAAGAGAAGTGACATGGACATCAGAAAGAAAATACAAAATATATACAAAATAATTTTCAGAAGGACAGTATTAGCAGTTGGGGGAGGGGAGATCAGGATAAACTTCCTATTGGATCAGACATGAACTAAACAGTGAAGGAAGTTAGGAATTTTATCAAGTAGAAGGGAGGATGGAATATGTTTCAGGCATGGGAGACAAGTTCTGCCAAGGTAGGAAATGGATTTTAGGTATAGTGAACATAAAGTTGGCCAGTTTGGCTGGACCCTAGAGTGTGTAAGAGAGAGTAATAACATATAATCAATCACCCTAGTCTCTTCTTTGCCTTAGGGGAAAGTTTGCATGGAATAAACTTTAGGAAAGGGCTTTATGATAACCATGATACCAGATCACGAAGTAAGCACCATTTTTGAAGGGTAAACATCTTGATGATGAAACTCATTAATTAATTAACGTCAATTAATCAAAGCCATTTTTACATTGCAAAATGCTTGATTTCTGCTTTAAGGATAATGAGAAAAGTGTTATCATTTAATCCTAGGAACTAGCTGAAAAGAATGGGTCCCCGGATCTAGGAATAGAAGGGATCTTAGTGATCATTTAATCCAGTCACCATATTTTACATATAACCAAGCTTAGTCTCATAGAAATGGACTTGCTGAAATTCACAGAGGTAAAATGCTAAAAAGATGGAAGTTGACTCCACATCCAGGTCTTTTCCCACTATACCTGCTTCTTCTCTTTCTACCCACCTCATCTCATTATTCAGTATCCTTCATCCCAACCTTTACCCTCCCATCATAACACACACGTGGTCTGGCCTCTGAGCCCTGCCCAATTTGATAACCAAATTCAAGCTAAAGTATTAAAGGCTAATGATGGCTTAATGTATTGCCCTCATAGGTAGTGACCTCTGGTTCTTCAAACAACCAATCAACAAGAATTTGTTGACAGCTTAAGTTTTTACTGTGTGCCTGGGGCCATAATAGGCATTAGGCAGGACACAGGAGAAGTTTAAGATATAATTCCTACTCTCAGCATCTCTTATTGTTTTGTGAGGAAGATAGTACTTACATGAAAAAAATTAGAGTGCAAGATAGTGGATGATAAAGTGCCAAATATGTGGCACATGTTTATATGTAATACAAACAAAGCCCCAAATTTATGAGTACTGTGAGAATTAGAAATTGTATGGGGTTGAACTAGTGGAAAAGAGATTTCTAGGATGGGAGACCTTTCCCAGTGCCCATCAAGTCACACTTTATGGCCGCCCTATTCCTCATACCTCTAAAGTTTTTCCAGACACAGACCTACTCTCAAAAGATCCATACATTTTTTAATGGCAGAAATAGATTTATGCTCATATTAATAGTCACAATAACTAGCATTTATACATCACTTTAAGGCAGCTAGCTGGCAGAGTGGATAGAGTGCCAGGTCTGGAGTCAGGAAGACTCATCTTCCAGAGTTCAAATCAGGCCTCAGACTGTATGACCCTGGCCAAGTCATTTAATCTTGCTTGTCTCAGTTCCTCATCTGTGAAATGAGCTGGAGAAGGAAATGGTAAACCACTCCAGTATCTTTGTCATGAAAGCCCCAAATAGGGTCATGAAAAGTCAGACATGACTAAAAAACCTACTGAACAAGAACATATATCCCTTTACAGGGCACCTAGGTGGTACAGTGGATAGAGTGTCAGGCTTGTAATCAGGAAGATCTAGATTCAAATCTGGCCTCATTCACTTAGTTGTGTGATACTGGACAAGTCACTTAAGTCCTATTTACCTCAGCTCCTCATCTGTAAAATAGGGTCACACTGGGGAATGAAGTAGAAAACTCCTCCAGTATCTTTGCCAAGAAAACCCCATGGGTTTTGTACGTAGAGTCAGACACAACTAAATAACCACAACAATATTACTAAGTTTTACAAAGCACTTTACATATCTTATTTCATTTGATCCTTACAAGAACCCAGGGAGGTGGACACCATTATTATCCCCATTTTACAGATTAGGAATCTGAGGCAGAGAGAGGTTTAGTGACTTGCCCATTGTCACACAGTTAGACCTGAGACAGGTCTCTAACTGCTAGCTCCAAGCCTAACACTATGTCGCTCTGTTAGTTACCCCCCTCATTATCCATGGTGGAGTATTTTCAGGATGCCTGTGCACTTTAGCTCAATTTAAGGAAGAACATTCTAAGAACTATTGCTGTTCAAAAAGGAGAAAAGACTGCCTAGTCATATCGAGTTCTCCATCAGTAACTGCTCAAACAGCCTGGATAACCACTTATGGGGGAGGACAGGATGGATTTCCTCCTGTACAACCAGCAGGCCTCTTTGGACCAGATGGTCTCTAAGAATCTATAATTCTGTGACTCAGTAGTGAGGTTACGGGACTGAGCAGAGCTAACCAGATGGAGAATCTAGCCCAAGACTTATGAGCTCACTGGCTGAAGACCGATTACATATATGTAATCATGTAATCATGAGCTAAGAGCTAAAATGTCTTTTAAAAATTATATGAAGTTTGATTCCTTTAGCCTAGTTTATCAGAAAATCAGTCAAAAAGCATTTATTAAATACTCTCTGTCCCAGGTGCTATGCTAAATGCTTGGGAAAGCATCGGTTGTCCCTGTCTTCTGGAAACTCACAGCTAACGAACTAGACTGCACTCAAACCATTATGTACATACACAACATTTTGTGGTTGTTCAGTTGTATCCAACTCTATGTGACCCCATGAACTTTGGCCCATGGAGTTTTCTTGGCAGAGATACTGGAACGGTTCACCCTTTCCTTCTCCAGTATGAATCTCAAAGGGAAGGCATCAGCAATGGGAAATTACTTTGAAAGGCCTTCTGGAAAAGGTGACATTTGAGCTGAGCCTTGAAAGAATCCAGGGAATCAAGGAGGTGCAAGCGAGAACAGAGGGAATTCCAGGCATGGGAGCCACCAAGGGAAAAGATGGGGAGTTGGGAAATGGAAGTGTCTTGTATATAGCATAGTAAATAGGCCAGTCATTGGATCATAGTGTACTAGGATGTGAGTAGAGTGTAAAAAGATTGGAAAAGGAGAAAACTGTGAAGGGATTGAAATACTAGACAGAGGATTTTATAGTTAGTTACAAAGAGAAAAGGAAGTCATTGGAGTTTATTGAAGTAGGCGTTAGGATGTTGTCAAGCCTGTGCTTTAGGAAAATCACTTAAGTAGCTGAGTAGAGGATGGATTGGGATGGGGAGAGACCTGAGGCAGGGAGACTAACCAGAAGGCTCTAACGCTTGTCCAAAATTCTGGTATTGTAGACTATTAGGATTTCTTAAATATCTGAAATTCAGCAGTGGAAAGCAGCATGGTTGATGTAATTAGGATGCAGTATAACAGACTGCCATGAGAGAAGTGATGTAAAGGACAGCCTCAAGGACATACATGACTGAAAAAAGATGTGACTGCCCATATAGCATGAGGGAGGGGAAGATGACAGATGTGCAGCCCACGTGTCTGCTCTGGCACCCATTAAATAGGAAGAGAATCCCAAAGGTTTCCAGCCCATTGGGTAGATCTTTTATGGGGGATTAATGGAAGGCCAGAGACAAGAGTTAGGCTGGATGTAATGCCATGGGTGTGTTGCAATTTCCACTGGAGGAAGATTACAAAATGGTGCTAAGGTTTGGATATTAATTAATAATAATTTTCTTGTGTGGCTTGCAAACTGGCTCTGAGGAAATCCCAAAAGAAGATTTTTAACAGTGTTCCAAGCTATGGAAAGATTTTGGTTCAGCAGCATTTTTTAATCATCCCCTATATATCAAGAACTGAGTTAGGTACTGGGACACAAAAACAAAAATCAGAATCTCTAACTTCGAAGTGTTTATATTCTTTGGGGGCAATATAACACAAAAAAATAAAAATACAAAGTAATTTCTAGAAACAGGGCACTAAGAACTGGGGAAGGGGGAAGAATCAGGCTGGGCTTCTCTTTCATCACCCACCTCCCCCATCCAATCTGGTGCCAAATCTTGCTTTTCCTACCAGTGCATGTATACACATCCTTCTCTCCTCTGACACTCTCCCATCAGATCATGCTTGGACTATTACAGTAGCCTAGTGGTTGATCTCTCCCAGCTCCAAGCCTTTCTGAACTCTGGTCCACTGTCACATTCATTTTCCTAAAGCAGGTCTAACAATGTCACCCTCTCCACTAACATTCAGTAAACTTCAATGGCTCCCTACCACCTCTAGGGTCAAATATAAAAGTCTGTTTGGTGATCAAAGCCCTTATAACTTGCCCTCCTCCTATCTTTCTTCGTATTGCTTGCTCATATCCACATACTCTGCAATCCATGGATACTGGCCTCCTCGTTATTCCTTGAACCCAGCACATCTCCAAACGTGGGCTATTTTCTTTGGCTGTTCCCACTACCTGGAATTCTCTCTGCCTCCTGACTTCTCTTGACTTCCTCCAAAGCTAAAATCTAACCTTCTATAAGAAGCCTTTCCCCATTCCCCTTAATGCTAATGGATGCCCTCAGTTGATCATCTCCATTATATCTGAATATACCTTGTTTGTATGTAGTTGTTTGCATGTTGTGTTGTCCTCCTCCATTAGACTGTGAGTTGTTTAGGAGCTGGGAGCTTCTTTTTCTCTTTGTATTTTCAGGGGCTAGTGCCTGCTGCATAGTAGGCATTGAATAAATGCTTATTGACTGAGTAAGCTCTTAATGAGGTAGTACTATATTTTTATATCTCAGATTAATCTGGTTTTAACAGATGGTAAAATGGTTTCTGGCAGAAAACATTGGGGAATTACTGGCCTTGCAGAAATGACTGGCCATCCATATGTTTATGTGAACAGCTTTTACATATTTCAGAAGGAACACCTTCTGTTTTTGCTTTATCTCCATAATCATAGGGAATTTAAAGGTGTGGGGAAGGGAACAGGCATTTATATATCACCTGCTGTATATTAAGCACTTTAAAAATATTACCTCATTGTTGTGATGCTCATGACAACCCTGTGAGGCAGATGCTATTATTATCCTGGCTTTACAGATGAAGAAACTTGAGGCAGACAGAAGCCAAATAAATTGCCCAGGGTCACAGTGCTAATAAGTATTTGTACCAGAATTTGAACTCAGGAGTCCATCTTGACTCTAAGTTCTATCCACTGCAACACCTAGTGACCTCAGAACTCTTTTGGTAGAGAAAAGACAATATTGTGTGGTGGGGAAGACAGTGCTGGAAAGTGGAGTAAGAAAACTGAAATGCAAGTCTCAGGTCTATTGCTAATAAGGTATTTGTATGACCTCTGATCTTAGATTGCTTAACTGCAACAGGATGACCTAGGTCCTGGACTAGACCTCTCCAAAGTTCCTTCCAGCTTTAATATTCTATAATTCACTCATGGGTCATTTACAACTGAGTGTCATTTTAAACACTGTCTTCCCTCCCTCTTCAGGAATCTGTACCTTCAGCTTTATCAAGGAACCAAAGACAGTGAGTGAGGTCTATATATATATGTCAATCACTGTTCTAAGTGATTGGATACCTCATCCCAAGAATTTCCAGGTTCAGTAAGAAAGTGGGAAAGATATTAGCAGAAGACCAGGGTCTTTTTGCATTCTGAAATCATACCCCAGATGACTAATAATAATAAGTGCAGCTAACATTTATATAGTAGTTCTTCCTGTTGCAAGAACTGTGTATACAGCTTTACAGATAGTATCTCATTTTATCCTTAAAACAACCCATAGAGGTGTTTTTACTATCCCCATTTTACAGATAAGAAAATTGAGGCAAACAGCTGTTAAGTGACTTAGACTTGCCCAGGGTCACAAAACTAGGAAATGTCTGAGTCCAGATTTGAACTTACCATTTCCTGACTCCAGATCCAGACCTCTATCTACTGCCCATGTGATAATACCAACTACCTACACCAAAGCCTGACCCTGTCTGTCCCACCTATCAGCCTTATTCCTAGGTATAAAATAAGCTATCTATATGGAATACTCCAGAACTGGAGTAGGCTAACACTCATTTCCAGGGTGTGTTTGGAGTTCATGAAGTAATGCATACTTCAATTCAAGTATGTGAATTGTATGACTCTATTCAATTCAATTCACTACCAATCAAGGATATTGTACTGGCTATTGTATTGTAAAGACCAAAAAGAAAACCAAGAGACCTTGCTCTCAAGGACTGGACATAAAAGGAACAAGTAAATGCAAGATGATTTGAGGTGGTGGGAGCTCTACCTGAACTGAGCGTAATGACAAGTATTTTTTGTTAAATTGAAATATCAGATGATGAGGCAGAGGTGAGGAGGGAAGGAATTCTAGCCTATGCAAATTAATTAATCGGCAAGCCTTAGTACCTAATGTTGCCAGATACTATACTAAGGACTGGGGATACAAAGGCAAATGAGGGGGGAAAAAGAAAAGAAAAGAAAGAAGAAAAAAGAAACAATCCTCAGAGCTAGGTGGTGCAGTCTGTAGCCTGCTGGGTCTCGAATCAGGAAGACCTGAGTTCAAATCTAGCCTCCAACACTTTATAGTTCTATGACCCTGGGCAAGTCACTTAACTTCTGCCTGCCTCAGTTTCCTCAGCTATAAAATGGAGATAATAATAGCATCATCAGAGCTCCAGTGTGATAAGCATCAAATGAGATAATATTTGTAAAGCACTTAGAACAGTGATTGACATATATATAGACCTCACTCAAAACAAAGTCAAGTGAAAGTCATGTCGTTACTTCTCTGATGGCATGGTCTTCTTCGGCAATGAAGGACAAACACACATACATACACACACACATGCACGCACACACACACACACCCAAACACACACACACACACACACACACAAACACACCCACGCAGGTACTGAATAAATGCTTCCTTCCCTCCCTTTCTTCCTCCAAAAAAAACTTATAGCCTATTGGGGGAGACAATTATGTATGTGTACACACACGCACACACAGAATAAATACAAAGCAGAGGCAAGGTACTTAAATACAGAGACCTTAGGGAAGGAGAGCATTGGCAGCTGGGGGGAGGGGAAGAATGGGGGTCAGAAAATGTATAGATATTGTAGAAGGTGGTACATGAGTCATGCAAAGGCAGGTGAGGTCTGGGGGATGGATTGTGGAGCTCAGTTGAATTTATATTAGCCTGATAGATGCCCTGAGAGTTGGTTGTTTTTTTTAAAATAAATTCCATATATAAATCCCATAGATTGCTTTTTTAGTGGATTTTGTTTTTTCCTCAAAGTCTGATTGATATAATAAATCCTTTGTTAAATTTGAGTGTTCTGACTAGGTTGGTTGTGTCTAAATCTAAAAGAGCACTAAATTTTAAGTCATTAAAGATCTGGATTTGAGACCTGGCAGTGGAACATATATTAATTTCACTTAGCCTAATCTTCAGTTTATTTTTTTCACCTGTCAACTGAGAGCAATACTTGCATGACCTACTTCACAGGGTTATTCTGAAGAACAAATGGTGAGGCAGCTAGCTGAAGGAGTGATTGGACTCATGAGGACTTGAGTTCAATTTCTACCTCAGATACTTACCAGCTGTGACTCTGGGTAAGTTGCTTGACTTTTCTCAGACTGTTCTGTTGAGTTGTTTCAGTGGTATCCAACTCTTCATGACCCCATTTGGGGTTTTCTTGGCAAAGATCCTGGAGTAGCTTACGATTTCCTTCTCCAGCTCATTTTACAGATGAGGAAACTGAGGCAAATGAGGTTAACTGACTTGCCCAGGGTCACATAGCTAGTTAGTGTTCCTGAGACCAGATCTGAACTCAGGAAGATAAGTCTTCCTGACTTCAGACATGATGCTCTATCCACTAAGACACCTAGCTGTAAAAGAAGGAAAATAATATCACTTACCTCATAGGGGAGGATCAAAAGACATATGTAAATTGCTTGGCAAAAACCTTAAAGCACTATATAAATGCTAGCTATTATTATAAATGCTGTATAGAAAGATGTTAGTGAATTTCTGCACAGTAAATCGCATTTCCTATAGTGTAATGAAAACAGCATGAGGCAGGAAGTTAGGAGAACTGAGTTCTAGTTCCAGCTCTGCTAATTATATGTGTTATATATGGACAAGTTCTATACCTTCTTTGGCCCTCAGTTTCCCTAACTGCAAGATGAGGAAGTTGGACTGGTTAACCACTAAGATACCTTGTTACTCTAACATTCAATAATGCTAATATTCCTGAAACATCCCCACTGGTTTACTGTGAAGAACTCATATATACTTTTTTAAAAAATAATTTCAATTATAATATATACATAATAATAAAAAGCTAATTTTTATTGTCTTTTGATCAATGCCCACCACCTCCCTTAGACAGAGTGCTTCATAACTTAGAGAATCTTCTCAGGCTCAAATTTAGGACAGAGGTTAATAATAATCTACCCCGTAGTAGGTCTATTTGGTTTCCTGGCATGAGAAAATCAGTACTGTCCACTGTACTTGAGGCTTGACAGATACATTATTAGTGCTGCCGTCAATATAAAGGTATAACAATAGCCTACTTAGTGTACAAATTCCTCTCAATTTACACTTTTCCCCATATGCCACATCTTGCTTACATACACAAAATATCATAAATGCATTGTGTACTTGGTTTCAGAAGGCTACAATTGATTAAAATGAATTTTTGTGTTGAAGAATGATAATTGGTCAATTGGCCTTACAAATGGAGGTCATTGTTGGGAAAGAGACTCATTGTTTTAGCTAATCCAATTTTGGCAACATGCCCTAACTTTGAAGGCAAACTACTGGTGTCAATGATCATTTTGTTCTTAGACTCTAAAAAAGAGTATTCACTGCTATGATTCACTTTGGTGACTCAGACCTCTGCCCACCAAGAAGAGACCTAAACCATTAGGTTGCCAACCAATCATCAGTTCTCTAGTTTTTGACCTTGTGTGATTCATGGGGCAATCCAAATATGGATGCCTCCTTGATTTATTTCCAATCCATGAGACATACATGCCTGTCTCTTTCTGATCTTTTATATGTATTATTGCTTTGTAGCTGCCGGTGTTGTTCAGTCACGTCTGACTCTTCATGGCCCTATCTGAAGTTTTCTTGGCAAACATACTGGGGTAGTTGCCATTTTTTTTTATAGATGAGGAACTGAGGCAAACAGGGTTAAGTGACTTGCCTAGAGTCACACAGCTAGTGTATCATATTTGACGCACATATTTGAGGCCATATTTGAACTCTAGAAGATAAATCTTCTTAACTCCAGGCCCTGCACTTCCTCTGCTTAGTCACCTAGCTGCCCCATATTTTATAGTGGCTTCTTCTCAAACAAGCATATGTCATCCAGAGCTGACCAAGATGGCTACTAGCACAGTAACCTTTGTTAGAAGTGGTAATCATACTACTTCCTGGGTCATCTCCAGTCATCCTGATGAATATCTGGTCACTGGATTCAGATGGCTCTGGAGGAGAAGTGAGGCTGGTGACCTGCACAGTCCTCCCTCACTCAAAACAAAGTCAAGTGCAAGTCATGTCATTACTTCTCTGATGGCATGGTCTTCTTTGGCAACAAATGACGAATACACATACAAAAAAAAATCATACTCCTTAACCAAGAGCAATGGACTTGGGAGTCAGAGGACCCTAGTTCAAATTCCATCTCTAACACTTTTAACCTGTATGACCTTGGGCAAGAAAATCACTTAATATCTCTGGGCCTCAGTTACCTCATCTATAACACTAGAACGTATGACTTGATGACCTTTGAGTCCCTTCTAACTCTAATTCCATGATTCTCTGATCCTATTATTAAACTAAAAAAATCAAAAGCATAAATAATGTATTATTTTTACTGTTATGAGATTTTTTTACCATTTTTTAATGTCCACTATAATTATTGTAATAGTAATGATGATGCCCCCAACTCATCAGTAATTAGAAGGGAATTTCTTACCTTGGGTCATATATAATCAATTTTTATTAAAATAATTTCTTGCCAAAACTTGCTTTCTTTTAGGTTCAGTCAAATTTCTTCCTTCAGGTCTTAGTCTAGGATGATTTTTGTGGATGGATAGCAACTGAACAGCAGAAAGCAATCACTGACTGCCTTTTGCCCTTTCCACCCTATTTTTCTTTCTCCTTAAAAAAAGGAATTTTTATTTGTTCCCCATGCGCCGTTTTATTTTTATTTTTCAACTTGGCTTATATTTTTTTTCCACTTGCACAACTGAAAGTCCCTTGTATCAGCCACAGTACTTTGGATATCAGATCCAGCAATCTGGGTGGATTCCCACAGTATTGCAGATTGCAATCTGCCTACAATTTAGCAAGAAGTCTTAGCTGCTTGAGGCTTACAGAGGTTTAAAAACTTGCTTACAATCACACAATAAATAAGGCAAGGTTTGAATCCAAGTTGTCCTAACTTGAAGACTAGCACTCTGCCTTTCTCCTAGCAGGGATGGGGAACCTTTGGATTCAGTCAAAGGGCTAAATGCCCTTTGAGACATGTGGTCTCCAGGCCGCAGGTTCCCCACCCCTGTCCTAGACATAATGATAAATGTCCAATTTACCAAGTATTAAATCTTTGTTGAATTGGTGTTATCTAGAAGGCCCTCTCTCATTGGTTTTGCCTGGTTTTTAATACAGGGGGTATCTTGCTTTAAGTAACCTTGACATAAGAACATTAGGCTTAATGGAAAAAAATTAATCAGAAAGTTGAGTCTTTGCTTTACAATGTGATTTGCAGTAGAATTCCTTTAAATAAAAAGTTCCCTTGATGCATCTGGGAATATAATTTTATTTATAAAAATTATATTTACACACAGCTTTTTAGTAACATACCACTAGAATGGCATAGCACAGAGTGGCAAGGCATACTTACAATAACAGTAACAAAAATATTTTGTGTTTCTATAGTACTTTTCACTTTAGTATTTTATTTTGCCTTCACACACATACACAAACACATAGATATACATATTCATTCCCACAGAGATAAAGCAGGAAAACTATCTTCCTAATTTTACAGAGGGAAAAATGAACAAAGAGGTAAAGTGATATAAGAACACAGTTATCAAACTGGAAAACCACCTAATAACTTTGTAGGTAAAGAAACTGAGGCCCATTTAACTGAAAGTTAAGTTGTCCAAGGTTTTAAAGGCAGAATCTGAAGCCGGGTCCTTTGACTATAAAGATTCTTTCTCTGTACCATATTTGTGATTATCAGTATGCTCAAGGTCATATTCTATAGAGTTTTAGTCTCCAGGTCTATAGAATTATACAAGTCAGGGCCTCTTCAAATAGACGAAGTGTTGCCACCCTGAATCATTACCCTAAGGAATCCAGAAATGCCAGTCTCCCAATGATCCTGCTTGATGCAAGGTGTACTCTGCCCACATGCAGGACTCTTTGAGAACAGCTGGGTGACGGCATCACTTATAAGGGGACTTACTATGTGCTATGTTAAGCGCTTTATAAATATAATCCTTCGATCCTTACAATTACCCTGGAGGAAAAGTGCTAACATTATTCTCATTTCAAAGATGAGGAAATGGAGGAAAACAGTGATCAAGGGACTTAGGGTTGCATAGGTAAGAAGTGTCGGAGGCTGGATTTCTGATGCCAGACTCAGTGCTATGTCCATTATGTTATCTAGTTGCTTAGGTAAGTGAAGCTAGACCTTCCTCAGAAAGGGGAAGTGCCCATGAGAAATCAGGCCAGGTTATGAAGTAGGAAATATTCAAATAAGTATAAATTTTATTAAAACAAAAAATACAACTGCATTTTCAGCACTTGAAGCTTCCAACTCATATTCAACTTTCCCCTTATCTTATGTATCTAATCAGCTGTCAAATCATTTCTCACATCCATTACTTTCTTTCCACTCACATGACCAGCATCCTAGTTTAAGATTTTATGACCTCTCTTTTGGACTATTGGATCAAGCTCCTAACTGGCCTCCCTGCTTCCCCTCTGTTCACCCAAACATCTTCCACATAGCTACTTCCTGCTTCTTAGATCTAACCCTGCTCAAATACATCGAGGGGATCCCTACTACTAAAAATTAAATACTTACTAGTAGCCGAGTGTATTTACAAACCCACTCTAGCCTACATTTTCAGTCTTTAAAGAAAATATGATAGCCTTTAGTGCATTCTAAGTTTCAGCCAAATTATACCGGCTGTTCCTCCAATCTTATCTGGTCCCCCCATTCTCTAGGTAGGCTGTCCCTGTACACCTGGAATCCACTTTCTTCTCATTGCCTGATGTGTTTTTCTTCTTTCAATACTCAGCTGAGGTACCATTTCCTCTAAGAATCCTTCCCTGATACCCTGAGAGGAAAGTCTTTTCTTGCTACTCAAATTATCTGAGATTGCCTCCTTGCCTGGATACCTACCATATTTTACCTTGTACTGTATTTATTTGTCTATAGGTCATGTCATTTTTCATCTTTGACCCTCAGAGCCTAGAATAGTCCTATGCACCCAGTAAGTGCTTAATAAAGGTTTTTTGAACTTAAATGAGTGGTACTATAATTTGTTATGCTGTTGGTATTCTCTTCTGTCATTTACTTATCACCATAAATGAGGGAATAACAAAAAATATTGTGTCCTTGCATGTATTTTAATGGGTTAATTTTCCCTTTTGATCTACTCTGAGCAATAATTGGAATTTCATGTCCTTTATTTTTTTTCTAATTTCTATAAAGCCCTTCCCAGCAGCCTCCAACAAGCTGGAGATAGACAAAACAAATACTTGTTAATGAAGAGCCACTGCAGATTCTTAAGCCTAAGAGTGACAAGTTTCTTGCTATGGGCTCAAAAATTCCAGTATGGGGTAAATGGAAGAAGGAAGGCAAGAGCAGAATATAATTTAAAAAACACCAACTCATGTAAGAAATAGGGATTACATCTCTGAAAACCTTTTGGACATTCTCTCCTCATATCAGTCCGTGACTGCCTAGGTGCTATGATGGTGTAGTGGGTTTAGATTAAAGAAAAATTGTTTTGGGGGAAATGAAACAGGATTTGTAGTCAGATAAAAAGCTGGGTCAAATTTAGGACTATACAACCTTTTCAGAATTTCTTTAAGCTATAATGTCAGTAGGTAGAACAGATGGAGAACTAGGTTGGTAGCTCATAGTATCTCAGAATAGGACATGCCTTTCAGGGTCATTCAGGACAATCTTTAGCTGAAGCATAATTTTCTTCTAGAATATTCCCAACAAGTTGTCAGTCTCTGCTTGAGTTATCACCAATGAAGGAGAACTCACTACTGTTATGTAGGTAACCTATTTCACTTTGGACTATTGTAATTTAACCTTTTTATTTTATTTTTTTATCAAACCTATGTAGGTGGATGTAGGGAGTCCTAGATGAGAAATCCTCTCTACCAAGGCACCTGCTCTGCAATGTATAGTCTTAAAGATGTTTCCTGGGACAGTGAATGGTCAAGTGACTTGACTAGGGGCACACAGTTAATATGTATCATAGGCAGGACCTGAATTCAATCCTTCCTAATTCTGGGGCCAGCTCGATCCAATACACCTCACTCCTTGTATTGAACTGGTATCTACCTTTATCCACAAAGGTCCTAGTTCTTCACTCACACAAAATGAGTCAAACCCCTCTCCAACTGACAGGCCTTCCATTGTTAAAGACAGCACTCATCTCTCTCCACCACCTAAGACTTTTCTTTTCTAGTTTAGATGTGCCCAGTTCTTTCAGCTTATCTTCTTGGTCTCTAGTTTTCTCACCATCCTGGTCCTCTCCTTATGATAAGCTCTAGTTTCTCATAAATATGGTAGCCAGAATTGCACAAAATATCCCCAAATATGCTTAGTCTGCTCTGGACAAGAGTATGGTGGGACTATAATCTCATCTGTTTTGAGCAGTATCTTTACTTGAAGTAGTCTAAGGTCAGATTAGGGTTTTTTGTTTGTTTTGACATCAGCGTTGATTTTTTTTTTAGCTTGAGCTTGCAGTTTGCTAAAACCCCCAGGTATTTTCATGTTATGTTTCCTCCACCTAAAAAGTTTTTGTGGTTGTTCAGTTGTCTTCAACTCTCCATAACTCCATTTGGAGTTTTCTTATTTAAGCAAAGGTCCTGTTGTGTGGTTTGCTATTTCCTTCTCTAGCTCATTTTACAGATGAGGAACTGAGGCAAACAGGGTTATGTGACTTGTCCAGGGTCACACAGCTAGTAAGTGTTCCTGAGACCTGATCTGAACTCAGGAAGATGAGTCTTCCTGATGCCAGGTCCAGCTCCTTTATCCACTGTGCCACCTAGTTTACGCTTAGGTAATTGACTTTTTGAATCATAGTACAGAAATGTCCATTTATTACTATTAACTTTTCTTGTTAGATTGTTCCATTGTTAATTGTTAATAATTTGAGATCTTGGTTCCTCCAGTTGTCTATTAGCTCCTTCCCAGTTCTGTGTATTCAAAAGCTTTTAGCAAACATGTAATTTGTGGCTTCATACAATTCACTGATAAAAAAGGCTGAAGAAAATACAGTAAAGGACTGTATTTTGCCCCTGGTGACTGCTTTGCAGTTTGACCTTGATCTCTTCGGGCCCAGTTCAACCAGTTCCAAATTTATCTAATTTCATTAAAATCTAGCTCACATCTTCCCATCTAGTCCTTAAGATGATCATGAGACGTTTGCTAAAAAATCGAGGTACATACTAAGCTGTTTCCCTGATCTGCCAGTCTAGTAACCCTGGCCACAAGGAAATGAGGTTAGTCTAGCATGACTTGTTCTTAATGAACCCGTGATGGCCCATAGTGACCACTACTTCCTTTCTAAATGTTCCCAAACTAGTTTGTGAGTATTTCACTTGAATAATGCTATTTATTTTTTTAAGCTGAAGAGTTGGCTATCATTTCTGCAGAAGATGCTTACCTAAGATGCTGGGAAAAATCGGAACATCCCATAAATTTGAATTAACTCATCTGTGAAGCACAAACTCAGAGGACCTAAGTTGAAATGTTAAAAAAAAAAAAAAGGCTGAAAGGCACAGCCTTTTAAGTCCCTTTATCTATCTAGTGGGCCACAGTCAGCAAACTTTTCCCTATAGATACTTTCAGACATGGCGCTTCTCCAACTGAATACTTTGGTACCTGCATAATTGCCAAGTATTTCCTGTAGTGTTTACTATTAATTCCTGGGCTGTGACTTTATAGAGGAAAGACCTAGCAAGGTACTTTGGTTATATTCATAAAACTTAGCCAGACTCTCAGATAGGTAAACTATTTTTAAACCTACAATAACTGTATATTAGCTTGGAAATGATTCAGAAGTTTCTACCCCAATCAGCTTTGCCTTTCAGATACAACACTCTCCCACATGGTTTATTTTTGAGACCTATGTTCTAACTGGCATCTTTGGGGAAGTTGGACTTAGTAGGGATGGTTCATGGATGGTCTTCAGGGTCTGGAATATTAGACTGTGGAGAAGAAAATCCTTAAACTCATTGTACTTCCTACAACAGACAAGATGTAGTACGGCTAAGATTTTTTTTAACAGCACAAAGCACCAAATACTTGTTTTTGCTAACACAGTATGGGTTTTATTTAGCAGAAATGTACAGAGTATGGGTGCCCAACATAACTTATAGAATTATGCAAGTGGAAAAGACCAGGATTCTAAAATCAGGAGACCCAAATTCAAATCCCAACTTCCACTTACTGCCTGTTGTGACCTTGAACAAGTTAAGTCACCTCCCAAAGGCCTCAGTTTTCTCATCTGTCAAATGAGGGGGTTGGGCTGGATGACCTCTAAAGTACCTTCTAGTGTTAAATCTTTGACTCTTTTATCCTTGGCCCTAACTAAAAGTCCTTAGGATGATAAAATTGTATCTGTTGTTTCTACCATGTGGCCATGCCATCACTTTACCCATGTTCCCAGGAGCAAGGCTTGCCATCTATTATATAAAACCTGATTATAACAATTAGGATCATATATAATAAATATCACAATTTCCCATGTATGATCAAGGGTAATTACAGTCTTTTTTTTTCCTTACATAGATATTTTTCTGGTATGAAATAACCTAAACCACTAGTTATCTACCCGACTGGACTACATCCCAGCAGTTCCCTAAATTTCATAATGTGCCAGTGGATCCCCTCCATAGAAGGATGAGCTTTTTCTTTCCTTCCCCCTCAGTATTCTCCATCTCCCCCTCCTTCCCCCCATTTTCTAAAAAGGTTTTAAAGAACATTTCTGAGACAAAAATAGCCTCAATTGTGAGAGGCCTACACACCGGGGTCTGCTACAGAGACAAGTCAGCGAGTGCAAGCCAAGAACATTAGGGGAGACTCCGTGTGGATGCAACTCGGTCGTTTTGGGTGCTGTTTCTCTGCTTGGGCCCGGTGGGTAGAAGAGAAAAAATGGATTTATTTTATGGAGGGGCTGGGGGTAAAGAAATTGGGGTGGGTCTGAGCTCCCATTATAAATAGGGTCTGGGGTAGCATCCGGGCCGAAGTGGGGGGCCATTCCCCCCCTTCTCTGATGCCCTCCTCCTCGGGCTCTTTATTTGCCCCTGGTGGGGCTGGAGATGGTCAGAGGGGGCGATTGGCATTGAATGTCACCCTGAAGGTAAAATGAAAGACAAAAGATGAACGCATGCTTGCTTTCTGTTTGCAGCGGCGGCGGCGGCGGCAGGATTTAAAGGGGGAAAAAACAAAAAACAAAACACAAAACACTACACACACACATACACACATACATACACACGTCAATTATGCAAACGCGGTAATGCAATCAAATCATGACCGTGCTGGATTTTTTTTTTTTTTTTTTTGCGAGGGGGGGTTGAGAGAAGAAATGTATGGTCTCTATTTATTTCTTTATTTATTTTTCCAAAAGAAAGCTAGAAACCCATGCAAACAGAAACGTGCACATACCACGTAGGCAGCCGAGGAGAAGCCGGCAGCTCCTCTCTTCTTCTGCCAAGTTATCATTGAGAAAACAGACGGGCATCATGACGTCCCGGGTCACAGGGAGTGCGGACCGACGCTACCAAGAGAAAAGGGAGGCGCCTCCGAGCTCCGGCTAGCGGCCGGCGCCTCTCGGCCCCTCGCAGCCCCGACCGGTGAGTGCGGCGCCGCTCGGGACCCGGCCCCGAGCCGCCCGGCCGGCCGAGCGCCCGTGTGGGCACAGCGGCCGGCGCTCCCCGCCCCGGCCGCCGGCCGGCCAGCACCCCCTCGCCGGCTGAGGTCGCGGGAGCCCGCTTAAAGGAGGCGTGTGTAAGATGTGCAAGGTTCCTGCATGGGGGTTTGGGGGGTGGGGGGGTGGGGTGGGGTGTAGACTTTCCTAGCCAAAGAAACCGGCTTCGGCTTCTTTAAAAAATAAAAAAGAAAGAAAGAAAAAGAAAAAGAAAAAAAAACCCAACCCCTGACGACTCACCTGATTAACCTGCTGCAGTTCTGACCCTGCCAAGGTAAACTGGTCCAAACCCTTCTCATCAACATCTGGAGACAAGACATTTTGCATCTGGGGGGCGTCTTTATTTGAAATCCGGGTTTGGAATCTCCCTCGCTCTTCCCCCCCTCCCCCCCACCACCTTCAGACCTTGTCAATTTCACTTGCTTAGAGTCCCTTAAAAAAAGCACCCCCCCTTTCAATAACACAACCCAACCTGCCCACCAACCGCTCGTAGACTTGCCGTGATTGCCGACCTGTGTGTGTGAGAGAGATCCTAATGCCATCTAGACGTGTTCTTTAACCCCCTCCCCATCCCCCCTTCCCAAAGACAGACTTGAAAGTGACCAGGAGTAAGGGACGGAGTTAAGGCTACGGGACCCGGGCTGCTTTTCTGCTTGGCAGTGGCGGAGGCGGAGGGATGTTTGGGGGGAGAGGGGGGATGTCGTGACTTGAAAACTGCTGTCCCCGAACGTGGATGCAGCTTTCTCGTGATTGCTACCACTGTTGTCCTAAGTGTCTCCTCTCGTCCTTCCCCCACCCCCCTTCCCCAAGCCCTCCCCTTCCCTGGCGGGCGGAGGGGAATCTCTGAAGTTCAGCGGATCACTCGGCCGCCGCTGGGACTAGCTCCTCATTCCCTTCGTTCCTAGTCTATCAGAACGCCCGGGAGGGTCCAAGCAGCCCCTGTGGGGGCTCCTGGAGGTTCCCAGGGACGCCGAGGGCAGAGCTCCCTCCCCTTCCCTCTCTGCTTCCCTTCCCACCCCGCCCCCCCCCCATCTTCTTCCTCCCTCCTCTTCAGAATCTTAATGACCAATTCTGGAAGAGTCAAATGGGCC
Organism: Bettongia penicillata ogilbyi; assembly: GCA_023548195.1. Taxonomy (NCBI): domain Eukaryota; kingdom Metazoa; phylum Chordata; class Mammalia; order Diprotodontia; family Potoroidae; genus Bettongia; species Bettongia penicillata. The sequence continues at coordinate 9,006,618 of JAJHZJ010000526.1, forward strand.
TGGTGAAATCCCCGCTTGCCTCAGTGTTGTGGAATTATTATGTATGTATGTATTTATTATGCTTGCTTCGGTTATGTTGTGACTTGCCACATGGGTCTGCTTAGCTAGGGGAGCACGTTTGCTGTGTTTGTGTTGTAGAATCAGTGGCCGTGCAATAAGACACAGACACACACAGAAAGTCAATGATTTTGCAAACAAACTAGAGAGGGCAATGTGGAAAGTCTCACCTTGTTCATTTCCTCCCCTCCCTTTTTAAAAAAGATGGTAAATTTCACTTTCTCAGGGTGTGCTATGAGAGGCAGTTAGTTACCTCCCTGCTACTTTGAAACACTCCTTGATACTTTGAGTCGAGAGCAAAAGACTTAAACATATTTCCATCTGTCATAAGGACAACTAAGTTATTTTCTCTTGTTTTGAAAGATTTTTTTTAACCTCAAGCTATCCAAAGACCCAATGCAAAGTGGGGTGTGTGTGTGTGTGTGTGTGTGTGTGTGTGTGTGTGTGTGTGTGTGTGTGTGTGTGTGTGTGTAAAACATCTGAATTCTGAAGAACCAGGGAACAAAAAGGAAGGAAAATCCTAATGAAAAAAGGGGAGGAAGAGGATGTGTCAGGGTCATTTTATGGCTTTGTTTTTTGTCCAGTAATAAGATGTTATCAGAGTGAGTTCACCTACCCATTAAAGGGTTTGCTCATCGTAGGAAAGAGGGAAATCCAAACACTTTTCAAATTAGTCAGGAAGGATGGGGAATAATTGTTAGTTGACATAAGAAAGGTATAAGGAGGCAGGAATGATGGAAATGAGAAGGCTTTGAAGGGTTTTTTCCTTTTTCTTCAAATATGAAAAGCGCCATATTCTGATAAAAGATAGTTTGGTTGCCCAGATATTTTGGAAAAAAATACATTTGCCTCTGGTGCTTAATTTTGTTCATTACAGTTGAATTTCATCTTTATATCATATTCTATAGTATTGGAAATATGCTTGTGAGAATGGTATGATAATGACCATGGAAATATCCACAGGCCTGGTATGTTGTGAAGTGATTTATCTAGTTAAATGATTGCTCCTTGTCTTTAATGCGTCAGTATGTCATCTAATTCTTTATGCATATTATATACAGAAATCTGACAGGCCTTCTTTAAGGGAACTATACAGTTTAAATATACAAGGAAGAAAAAAGGCTTCTGATGGGTGCTGCTAAACAAAATAGAGCAGTCCTATCAATTAGGTTTCCATGTGTGTAGGACTTAATTTATGCTATACAATTTTTCAGAAATTAAAAGGCTACCACTAGAGTACCATGCCCCTATCTCCAACTGAGCACCACTTATTACTGCAACAGTATTTCAATATTAAGTGATCTTCAAGATATTTCATTTTTCATTTTGATTTCTGAATTTGAATCAGCATGAGAATGGCAGTACAAGCAAGATAAGCTCTAACAAACTCAGTAGCCAGCTGAAGAGCTCCTAAGGAAGGTGGTGCTGAGGAGAGATCTTGGATTGTACTCGGTAACCTTGTTCATGGGGACATTTCAGTTGTGACCAGAATTTTGGCAACAGCTTTGCAGAACTAATGGGCTTGGGTTTGAAATTGACCTCTCTCTTCTCTCCCCCCCCCCCCCCACCTCTCTCTCTCTCTCTCTCTCTCTCTCTCTCTCTCTCTCTCTCTCTCTCTCTCTCTCTCTCTCTCTCTCTCTCTCTCTCTCCCCTTCTGTAGACACTATACATACCTTGCACACTTAGGGCAAAACTTTCCTAAAGCCTCATGGCATTTTCTAAAAGAGACTCATCCTTAGATTTGTGTGTCAAAAGAAAGAAATTATTTATAAGTTTCTTCTGGTGTTTACAGATATAGTAGGTAGAAGTAGCTACAATGGTCTTTTTTCCTCCTCTGCCTTAGGTATTTGACTCTAGTAGTCTCACAGCAAATCATAATTCAGGAGATTTTGTGTGCTGTCCAGATGACCTATAATATTGGTTTTACCTAAACACCGAAAACCTCATTAGTCCAAAGAGTGACATATGAGTCATAAATACAGGATTTTTCAGCATCTTGTTTTTAAAATGTGTGGAAAGCTAGGAGGACTGGAATTTTTGAGGGAAATGCCAGAAGCCACATTAATGAAGAAAAACAGGATTGAAATATTTTTCAATAATAGATAGGATATGTAATGGTCAACCACGAGATAAAATTTTTACACAGTATTTTTATGGTTCTAAATTGGCTGCATTGTAAACCAAGCTTACTACTCTATTAAGTCATTATGCTTTTCAATTATTTAACATCTCTGGCCAGGGAATCTAGTGTGGTCTTTCTCAGTGCACATCAGAAATTATATGTAAGGTAGTAATTGCTTGTTGTTCATGTGAAGGCCTTCTCGTCAGTAGAGAGCTAGGTTTAATTTTAACCTATCAGGACAAATCTTACAAACTGTGAACAGAGAGGGGAAATGATATGGAAATAGCCCCAGTCCTATAGAATGGCATAGCATTGAAATGTACCTAATACAATTTGAGATCTCTCACTAAGAAACCTTGACAGTATCTGCCTTCTAGGTACTGTGTGCATTTGGAAATACTATATCTCCATTTAAATGCAGATCTTCCGTTTTCTCTGGGGAGCAGTTGGTGAATCTTTCAATTGAACCGCTGGTATGAGAAAAACTAACTGAAGATTTCCCTATGAACAAGAGAGTTTGCCGTTTTGAAATAATGATGACCAGATTTCCTAATATTGTGATTTTATATTGATTTCAAATGTCTTTGTCAAGACAGAATAATGTACTGTGGACTCTATCAAACAAAGCAGCATTCTTTTGTCACCCTCATATGAAAGTTGTGAAATTGTGAGACTGCTTTGCCATCTAAACAGAGGAAATGGACTGTGCAAGGGAGAGCAAGGAACTAGGAGTGAGACCACCTGGGCTAGGCCAGTATTATATGAGTTTCTCTTTGAGCGCACATGAAGACATCAGTCACATTTATCTTTTGGTATGCCCAATACCGTTTAAAGAAGTCATGATCAGAAGAGCATAGACATAGATCTGGAAAGGACCTCAGAAAGCTCTCTGTTTCAACACCCTCATTTTACCTACAAGGAAGCTGCGGCCCAGAGAGATTAAATGATTTGGCTAAGACCACGTGAGTAGTAGTGGCAAAGTCAGGCTTCTAGCCCAGGTCCTCTGACTTCAGATCCAGCACCAATATCTTTTGTCACACTATACATACTAATTTGGTGGACCCTTATATCACAAGAAAAATAACTTTTTTCACTCTTAATTATCTTAAATTATTAAAATGAATAAAAGTCAGTGTGGGATAATGGATAGAGAACTGCCTCGGAAGCCTAGGATCTAGGAAGACCTAGATCCACATCCTGCCTCTGATATATACTGGTTGTGTGACCCTGGACAAGTCATTTAACCCCTAGGCAACCCTCTAAGATCATAAATGACAGAGAAAGCTAGCATTGGTAAGGAAAGTTTTGTTATCCTGGAGATCCTTGTGCCAGTGATATCACAGGTCCAGTCACTATCTCTGTGAAAATAATGGTGGCTGCCTCCTTACCTTAGTTCATTTCTACCATCACTGTACACAGACACACACCCGTCGAATTTGACCATAAGGATGGGTATAATTGTAACATTCACAGTGGGGAAGAAGTTTTAAGACATTCATGATTCAGGGCTCTGTTTTTACTTTAGTTCTAAAGGACTACAATCCTTTGTGAACTTAAGCAAGATATTGATCACCGACATCTCTGTGTGATTGAATGATTTTGGATCCTGTTGTGAAACACCTTATATTTATTTATGGCATCCGAAAATGTATCCATATACTAACCCCTTCCTCCCCCACACCCGCATAAATAACCTTGACAGAAGTATAAAAAGGATGCTAGTTAACTAATAAGATAATTGTAATTAATATTAATTAATAAGTTAATTGTACGTGAGGGCTGCAGGAGAGGTTTAGTTATGCTACATGTATGTACACATGAAAGATAATTGGCTTTAAAAAAATAGTTTAGAGACTAAAACTGAAGGTTTTATCTTGAGCATAGCAAAGCCTGAATATTATCATTTTGATGGCTGGTTTGAAAATAGTGGAGATGCAGTATCAAAATACATATCCTTAGAGCTTCCCCCTGAAACTAGACCTCACTTTACAAGGCTGGTTTTTATGGACTATAATATTTATATGCATGCTTGCTCATATTTATTAGCATAATTATAGATTATGAAGCTTGTTTCCTGAAAGTGTTAAATAATAAACTTTGGTATAAGTTGTATTTTAGAAGTATATTTACCTAGGGAGGCAATCTTTTTTTTTTTAACTTGTAAAATTTAAAAAAAAATGTAGCTTCATGCAGAAAAGAGAAGGGAACTTTATATCTGGATTTCTTGGTTTCCTTTTGGGGGAATTTAGGGGCAGTTTCTTGTGGAGCATGTATAATTGATTTTTAAACATTTATTTTAAAAAGGAGACATAACAAGGAATCTGATATGATGCTTGGAATATATCTCCTTCCCACCAGTGTTCTTGAGGAAAATGTAAGGTTGCAGACATCATTTCATGCCCTGTATGTTTCCAAACATAAATCAGGGAAATTGTTAGTGAGCTATAGCTGTTCTTAGAGACTGTAGCTGTAGTATTGCACACAGTGTAAACACAGGCTGTGCATGTATTTTTCAAGTTATTTTATGTGAGAAGATAGCCAAGTCTCACATTTTGTTTTAACAGTCCAGCTTGGTTATTAGGAATTGATTCTCTATTTAGTATGGATAGCTTAATTTCCCAATATTGCAAAAATGATAGATTGAAAGCAATATAAGGAGAGAACAGCTGTGGTCCCACAGAGAAGTAACCTTTTTGACTTCGGATCCTTATCACTGACAATGTCTGACCTAATGTCCATGCTACAATAATTTGACTTTTAATTTATAACCAATAGGTCAACTTTTAGGGCTGTTAGGGTGGCATGGGGATAGAGTGCTATATCTTCCTGAGTTCAGATGTGACTAGCAGTGTGATCCTGGACAAGTTTCTGTTTCCTTATCTGTAAAATTAGCTGGAGAAGGAAATGGCAGACCACTCTAGTGTCTTGAACTAAACAGTGACAAGTTCTGGACCAGCTATTTAAAATAATTTGAACAAGTTTTACACCAAAGATTTAAAAAGACATAATAAAAGACACATAATAACCTAGGCAGTTTTATTGAGTATTTGATTAAAAGTCAAACATTGCCTAATATACTGAACAGTAGTTACCAGCCACCCCAACCTTGTCCTTGTACCCACCATGTACTGTTTGATCCATTGTTCCTCAAACAAGACTCTTCCATCTCCTAACTACAAGAGTTTTCACTCGCTATCCCCTCTATGTATAATGCTTTTCCTCCCCTTTCTCCCTGTTAGCTTTCAAGTCCCAGCTAAAATCTCATCTTTTACAGACAGCCTTTCCAAATGCTTCCCTTTAATTCTAGTGTCTTACTTCTGATGATTACCTCCAGTTTATCCTTCATGTGTTTTCTTTGTATGTAGCTATTTGTATGTTGCTTCCCTCATTAGACAGAGAGTTCCTTGAGGGAAGGGGCTGTCTTTTGCCTTCTTTGTATCCTAGCACTTGGCACAGTGCCTGGCACTGAGTAGGAGCTTAATAAATGTTTATGAACTGATTCTCCCATCTTATGGAGAGGTTCTGTATCCAGTGTCTGTTTGTAATGTGGAAACAGTATTGGAAAAATTATACTCTTCACAGTGTTAGTAATTAAAACCACCACAACAAAACTGAATGCAAAACTTTTTTTTAATCCAAAGATTTAGATTTGGGAGGTCTTTTTAAATTTTATTTTATTTATATTATATTATATATTAATAATATATTATTATATGTTAATATATCACATATTAATATGTCAATATAATATATTAATAATATTATATAATAATAATATTAATATATTATATTTATTTTATTTATTTCAGCCCCTTTATTTTGCAGGAAGGTCCAGAGAAGTTAAAGGACTTGCAACTAATTTCACAACTAACCCCAGTTAGGAGGTCATGTGATTAGCAAATGGTTGGGGCAAAACTTGAATGCAGATATTCTAACTCTAAGTCAAGTATTCTTGTCCTTTGTGATATCTCTTGTTTCCAGTGTCAATGCTTGAGAAAAAATAGCTTCAGTTAGAAAGAGGTCCATGGAGATGCCTGTGGAAATTCTGAATTGGACTCTTGGGTAATTTCTAGGATATCAGAGGTATTTTATTCCTGATTTCACACATGTTAAAGCTAAAAGATTCCTGGCTCTGGGGTTGCGAGAGCTAAATTCAGATTTTGCCCTGTCACTACCTAGCTCCGTGACCTTGTGCAGATTTCTCAGTTTCTTCATCTGTAAAATGAGATGTCAGATTAGAGCTCATTGAAAGTTAACCTCCTCCCAACCCAATTCTATATCTGTGATGAACATGTTTTGATTTTTCCTAGAGGCAGTTAAATGGCCAGATAGAGGGCCTGGCCCAGACTCACGGAAGGTCTTTATTCAAATCTAGCCTCAAATTCTTACTAGTGGTCCAACCCTGAGCAAAGCACTTAACCTCTGCCTACCTCAGTTTCCTCAACTATAAAATGGAAATTGAACTAATAATAATATCCACCTCCAAGGATTGTTTTAAAGGTGGTATTTGTAAAGTACTTAGCACAGTGTTTGGCACCTAGTAGATACTTAAGAAAATAATGTTTTCTTCCTTCTTTTTTTTTCCATTGATGCAGATACCTTATAAGAACCATTCTTAACAACATCAACCTAATGGCTATTTTCAGCTTGCAAATTTTACAAAGAGAGGAGGAGGGAGAAAAAAAGGGGAAAAATAATATTTTTATATGTCAAAAAGATACATATATGCATTAAGAAAGATCATCTGAGGTGGGATTGATTGACTTCCGTCTGAGAGGAAAGATAGAAAAACCCATTTATATGGAAGGTGACTGACTTAAGTCTCACTGACCTACTACTAAGGGACTTTGTGAATTTAGGATTTATAATGCAACAGGAGCATATATCTTTGGGATTATGTATACTTTGTTGATGGCTTCAATTTTTTTTAAAAGTCATTCATTTTGGAAACAGAAGTCTATACAAAATATCATTAAATTTTGTTTTTCCCTGCTTTAGGTATTAGCCAGTATTTGCTCTACATCAACAAATGTTGGTTGACATCTTTAATTTGAGTTGAGACTGACATATTTTTTAACAGTAGACATTTAGAAGAAGCCATCCAAATGTCACTGTTGCTATACCATTAAATCACCAATTATTATAGAGCATCAGTTGAGCTCTTCAGTTCTGGATGCTACGTAAAATGCTATTCAAAGCCATTGCAATTTTTATATGTGATTCATGGATTGCTATCAGTCTAACCAGTTCCTATTCTTGAAATGGATCCAACTATATTGTCAGATTCTGGCCTGCTCTTCAAAGGACAAAGTTCGACACTTGATTGGCAGCAATCCAGTAAATTTGGACAGTTCAGACAGCCAACCACAGGAATACAGATCCAAAAATCTACTTTTTGGCTTCTCCAGGATTGGCTGTTGGCTAAATCTCAATTTGTGGGGTATGTTGAACTTAGCTTATGCCAGGGGAATCAGGTAGGTTCTGGAAATTCTTTTTGTAATTTAGATTCATTGTTGAGTCAATCCTATTCTAAGACTCACAAGGTGCCTTATGGCATGAGTAGATTTTGAATGAATAAAATAAACAATTTCTGAGGTGATTTATTACAAGCCATTGTTGAAAGCTAGTAAGTATCCTCCAGCCAATGTTCAATTACTTGAGGGTAATGGAAAATATATGGATGCTTGAAACCCAAACCTACTTTTAACCCATAGTTTGATACCTCCATGATACTTACTTAGTTTGAAAAATTGAATTTGTTCTTATTTCTTTTAATTTGGTAACTATTTATTGGATATCTGTTAGAGATCTAGAATAATTTACTGCGTGCGTTCGTCCTTCGTTGCCAAACCATGCCATCAGAGAAATGATGACATGACTTGCACTTGACATTGTTTTGAGTGAGAGAGGGCTAGGTCACTAGCCTCATTTCTCTTCTAGAGCCATCTGAATCCAGTGGCCAGATATTCATCAGGATGACTGGAGATGACCCAGGATGAGGCAATTGGGATTAAGTGACTTGCCCAAGGTCACACAGCTAGTGTCAAGTGTCTGAGGTGAGACTTGAACTAAGGTCCTCCTGACTTCTGCACTGGTGCTCTATCCACTGCACCACCTTAGTTGCTCCTCCAGAATAATTAGAAGTGCTATTCATCTTTCTTTCCCATCTCTTTTTAAGACCTGGAAAGATGCCCAAGGTCACAGAGTTGGTAGAGCCATTTCTTAACTCTCGGTAGCTAGTTGATGCAGTGAATAGAGCACTGGACTTGGAATCAGGAAGACCCAGTATTTGCAAGTCACTTAGCTCCCTCTATCTTAGTTCCCTCATTAAACAAAACAAAAAACAAAGACACAAAAAACATGGGAATAATTATATCACCTACCTACCTCAAAGGGTTATATTGAGGACGTTCCTTTAAAGAGCTTACCTTCTAATATATGCTCAGTGATAATTGGCATGAGTGTGGATATAAAAGAAGCATAGGCCCCATCTTTGGTTCTTTGGGGAAAGAAAAGTCCACATACAAGAAATACTTAATTCAGAAAAGAGGTGGTCTTGTCTAAAAACAATGAACCTTTGGTTGTGATGCATCAGTGGTATTGTCCAAATGAGAGACAGGCTTGGATAATCAGCCTCTGAATAATTGCGTGTTGGTTCTCTTAGACACTACAGGTGAAAACCTCAGTGTAGCCTGAAATCTTTAAAATGTCCTTTTGTGAAACTGTCAATTTTCCTTTCTACCCTTTAAGGAAAATGCATGTTAATGGAGAAATACCAAATTCTATCCTGGAGGCTACACTTACCTATCATGGTGACTGAAACAACAAAAAAAAAAGGCTAACAGGTGCCTTGAAGGTAATTAACTGGTAACTTGATATAAGACCACCATGGACATTGGGGCCTACTTTGGTTCTTGGTTTTTTGCTTGTGTGTTTTTAAATTCTGATCTGCAGAGTTGACATTTTTTAGAGTTTTCATCCTAACCCATGTTATAAAAGGTAACTGAAAAAACAACTCTTCTGTAGAAAGGCTTCTCCCTTACTCTGTAGAGAGTAGGTTGATAGCAGCTTTGATATAGTCTCATTACTGAGGCATTACTGAACTGAAGTTTGAGCAGTGGTAGTCCTGAATTATAAACGGCAGCAACCAATATGAGAAGCAACAGCAAAGCATGTAGTGGTTGAAGGCTCAGTCTTAAAGTCTGAAAGACCTGGGTTCAAGTCCTGTCTGACATGTACCAGGTCTATGACAAATTTTCAATCTCTCAGGGTCCCCCAGGGGTCTTCAAGACCAGTTATTGACTTGCATCAATGGAGGAAGTTTCCACACTAGGATTTCCTTACAGAAATAATGTCACATCTGGGAAAGAGGGAAGGAAGGAAGGAAGGAAGGAAGGAAGGAAGGAAGGAAGGAAGGAAGCAAAGAAGGAAAGAAGGAATAACCTGATTTACTTGGAGTCCCAGCTGCGTGGAGTGAGGGATGTGAGGGTTGGTGTAAGAACAGAAACAGAGAAAGAAAATGTAGAATTAGGGACCAAGGTACCCACAATTGTTATTTCCTAGTTTTGATCACAAGACACGGCAGAATAGTCGATCTTAATAAGAGGCAACAATGTGATATAGCTACCAGAAAAGCTAATGCCATTTTAGGCTGTATTTAGAGAGGAAGATTCCCTAGAAATGATGTACTCTGACCTTGCCATATCATAACTGGAATATTATATTCAATTCTGGGTACCATATTTAAGAAAGGATACTGATGAGCTAGAGAGTGTCCATAGGAGGGCAGCGGGAATAGTTCAGACCCTTGAATTCCTGGCCTGAGAGGATTGGTTAAAGGAGCTGTGAATGTTAGCCCGGAGAAGAGTTAGGACATGATGGCTATTTTCAAGTGTTTGAAAGATTGTCACCTGGTAGAGAGAGATTAGGATGAGGTTTGCTTGGCACAAGAGGGAAGAATTAGGAACAATGGGTAGAAGTTAAAAAGATACAAATTTACCTGATGTGAGGAAAAAGCTACCTGACAAATAGAGCTGCCTCAAAGTAGAAGGGGAGTTCTTGGAAGGTCGTGTATTCTCCCCCTTATGGGAGGTCCTTAAACAAGATTGAATGACCTTTGCTCGGGTATGTTGTAGAAGGGATTCTTGTTCAGGTGTGAGATGGAGAAAATGGCCATTTGCTTCCAGCCTTGAAATTCTATGATCTGGTGTATATAAGTTTTATGTAACAAAACAAAGAAAAAATGTCCTTTACTGATTTGGGACCTAACAAAATACTCTGCTGGCCTGACACAGAATGAATTTAGGATTAACTCTATTACTGCTGTGGTCAACCTCCCGGCTAACCCACCTGGTTCCATTTCCAAGGTATCAAACATTTCTTCAGGTGTAAAGACTGCAGCTGAAATAAAGCACATCTTGAGCTCCACTCACTCAACCCGGCACCTTAGACACTTTCCAAACTCCTCTCTGACCCGGGGTAAGTCCCGCTGGTTTGAATTGTGTGAAGTTGTCAAAGGTTGCTTTGCTCTCCAGAGCTTGGCACCAGCCCCACTGAAATGTGATGCCATTGGTTTTCAGTAAAGGTTCCTTTCTGCAGGGCTGCAAACACTCAGATCAGCTGCTACTGTGTATACACAACTAGGGAACAAATCAACCGGCACATTTAAAGCAGCCTTTTTAACCCCGAGACTTTCCAAGATCTCTTCCTCCCCCAGGAAGTTTCCTTTTTTTCTATTGTCAGACTTAGCACTGTGCTCTTGTAATCAGATCAGAGAGCTAGGATCTCTGCTGCACAGTAGAGAGGCTTCCTTAAGATATTTGTCCTTGAAACTGCACCAAACTCTTGGAAGAACCCAGAACCTGTAAGTATGCATGATTTAGGGAACAATAAATAGTACAGGGCAAAGCTGCAATCAACCATGATACAATATCCGATTAGCAGTGCAGGAGGGATTTTTCCAACGTTATGTTACCTTCATTTTCAATTCGTTCTGAGGAAACAAATCAATTCTAGCTTCTGATACAGTGACTTTGCAGTAGATGGGGTTGTAATATGTTTGATTTAACTATTTGCTCTTCTTGTTTGCCTTTTAATGTGACTGATGGGACCATCTTTGCCATTCTTAAACTATAGAAAGAACTTTAAAAAATGTATTAAGAATTATAATTATTGCTCATGTTCAGTCTAAGAAATAAGTTAGCTTTGGGGATTTTTTTGTTACATCCGAGAAACAAATAAATAGGGAGGAGGATGAATTTGTATCATTTTTCCTACCAATAAAATATATTAATTTTGTAGCCTTAATTCACTACTAAAGAGCATTCCAGTATTGTTTTATCTTAATTGAATTCTACCCAGTGCTGTCTCTTTGGTGTTTTACTATCTTGTATTTGTCTGTTTAAGTTACTTTGCTGGGATTGCAGTCTGGTTAAACCTGTATTTAAGCACTATTTATATTCTAGGCACATCCGGGTAAAATAAGTGCACAGGATTTTTTTTTTTAAAGGTGTGTGTGTGTGGGGGGGGGTACTTTAAAAAGGATAGTTTTATTTACCCTTGAGAGCTTATGAGTGTACAACATGCATGATCATTCTACGTAGACCCCAGCCCCTCAGTCCCAGGTTCTAAGTCAAATCTCTCTACCTGTCCACTTTTGCAACTCCAGATAATAAAAGCCTTGAGCTCTCTTACAATCGATGTTTAATATGTAACAATACTTATGTTTATAATATTAATTTCTCCTGGGTTAGCCTGATTGATAGCTGGATTGTGGTTTCTTAAGAGCTTGCTCCCTGAAACCCACACAAGAGCTGCATTCCATTTAACTAGTGAATGTAAAAACGAGTAACCATGGATTCAGCCACCGCTAACTGCCGAGTGCAATGACTTGTTGTAAACAATACAAATGAGCCAGGAGAGCAGGAGCAACCAGACATGAAATGATTTTAATAGAAATTACGGTAAAAGGTCATGTGATTCTGTATCAGCTTATGTTGAGTATTAAAGGGAAAGTCTTCTTATTTTTGTATTTGTTGTTTTGCAACGAACCAGGTCTGTCTGAAGTGGATGGCTCCACAAACTTGGCAGCTCCACACGCTGAGCATCCTTGGAGGAGGGTGGGCAAAAGTAATTTTGAGGAAATCCTGGTAACTTGTGGATTTCCATGGAGTACGCAAATTACTAGAAAGAAAAGAAAATCTGTGTATCTCCGGGATGGTTACCTTCAAGGGAAGCCAAGGTTAATTGTAAAAGCTACGTTTTAGTGTTTTCATAAGAAAGGTCATCTCTGCCCCCTTAGGTTTTCAGAGTGATTTTTCCCTGACCCGAACCTCCTTAAAACACTGGATTGAAATTTCAGCCTGTGTTTTCTTGAGAATTGTTATCCCTCAGTGTCAACCTCTGCAATATGGTAATAGGCACATGCAGATCACATGACCGCTGCTGTCTCACCTCAAGGTTCTCATCCAGCCAATTCTTTTCTGACTTAAATGAAATTGATTTTAATATAAAACTTGGGATTTTCTCTATGGTGGGGCAGTAGAAGGAGCACTGGTCTCGAAATCAAAAGATCTGGGTTCTGGTCCCGGTTTTGCCACTTTTTAAGCAAGGTGACCTTGAGGCAGTCACCTCTTTGAGACTTGATGGCTTTATCTGCACATCTCCTATGGATAGTTTCTGGAAGTGACCATGATCAGAACATTTCAGCACCTAGCAAGCAGCCTTGTGATAATGATGAGCCCTCCGGACTTAACCAGGACTGGTTGAGTTCTTAGCAGTACTCATTGTTACGTAGGAATTACTGATCTGCGTGAGTAGGGGTTTCCACCCTATGATGATATCATAGATCCAGAGCCCCGCCCTCCAAATCCCCCCCAAACTCAACCAAAGTAGTAGTAGTTATATATCAGAAACAAGGCTTGAATCCAGTCTTCAGATGGACCCAGATGGCAAAAACAAACAGCAAAATACAAAGATTTTTTTCCTTTAATGCTCAATATAAGCTGATGCAGTAGTACATGACCTTTTGCTGTAATTTCTATTAAAATCTTTTCATGTCTGGTTGCTTCTGCTCTCCTGGCTCATTTGTATTGTTTACAACAACTCATTGCACCCAGGCAGTTAGTGGTATCTGAATTTCTGGTTATTCATTCTTGCATTTACTTATAAAACTAGTAAACTAGTAGGTTTTGGTTCTGGTTTCTGGTCATTGGGACTTTGATTTTTGTCAGTGTGGGAATTCCTGGTATGGAAACTCTTCCGCCTACACAGATGACAACTCTTTTGTAACTTAAAAAAGAGTTGCTGCATTTTGTATAAGAGTGGCTTGCACTTGTATATGTATAGTGAATATATGTCCGATGCTAGACTTTAATTCAGTCTTCTAGACCCAAGGACCCCAAAAGCAATAGTAGTTAGTATTAGCAGAAGAAGAAGAGGATGAAGAAGAATGTACAAATACATACAAGTGAGCCTATAATAAATATGTGAATTCCCTAACAGCTTTTGACCAGGAGCAAATTAGTGGTTCATGCTTGTAATAACAGCTCAGTTCTTAGCTTAATGGTTTGTTTATTTATCTGATGACTGTGTCCTTAAGATGTCTGAGCATATTAAAAAATGTGTGTTTGAATGCCAACATTTCATTTGGCAATAGAAGAGTAAATAGAAATATAATTTATGACTCTCTATATCTGTAAGAAGATCAACCTGGCATAGAGCAGTCAGGAATGGAGGTTGAGAGGAAGGCTTTAGACCACAGGCTTTAGGCTATCCGGAAATCTGAGTCACAAACAACAGGCATCACAAGGATTTCAGAAAAGAAAGATATATAGAATGTGGCAAACAGTCCACATGAACCAAAGACTGGTGCTGACCCTGCATGGGTCTTTTCAACCCCCATCATCCCCTGAATAGAGAGCATAGATAGTAGTAGCATCATCTTAGACAACAAAGAGTAATGATATATTTATATGTTGCCTCTCTATATGGCATATAAATATTTATGGGTATATATGTATATATATACACCCATATATAGTGATGCATACTGTGTAATAGATTTTCAGTCAGCCTTTTGTTTTCTATTATTATCTTCATCCTGTTAGGACTGATCAGCAAATGACAGACATAAAACATTCAGTTATAATTTTGAAACTCGGCAAACATATAATAGCACCAGCCCCCTCCGTAAACACCAGGGACAGCTAGCCTGACTTCGAAGAATGAACATAAATGTGACAAGCAAGTAAATAGCAAGAGAGAGGGCTCCCTGCTTACACAGATACTGCACTGTAGGAAATATGGCAAATCTGGCCAGCTCCAGCATTCAGATCAATTTATATACATTAGATGGTAAGCTCCTTAAGGGGAGGGAATTGCTCTATTCTCTGCACTTGTATCCTCAGCTTAGCATAGTTGGTGCATAACTGGTGCTTGATAAATACATGCTGGCTGATTGATATAACTTGGAAATAATTAAGCAGTCTACCAAATAGGGGTCGTTAAAATACTAATAACAGCAACAATTCATATTTATAGGATGCTTTAAGGTTAGAATAGTCCTGTAAGTTGGTGGCTCTGGCATGATTATATCCACTTTACAGATGGGGAAACTGAGGCTGAGAAAAATTAAGCAATTTGTCCAAAGGAAAGGGAATAAACACTTATATGGTGCCGACAATGTGCCAGGCATTGTGCTGCATTTTTTTTAAAAAAGCAAATATCTCATTTGATCCTTATAACCACCCTGTGAGGTAGGTGCTGTTAGCCTCATTTTACACTTGAGGGAACTGAAGCAAGCAGAGGTTAAGTGACTTGCATGGGATCACATAGCTAGTGTCTGAGGTTGAATTGCATTTGAACTCCAGGCTTCCTGACCCCAATCCCAGTGCCCTAGCTACCATTCTACCCAGTTCTCTCAAAAGGTCAAACTTTCTAGTTAGTGTCTAGCTATTATTTTTGTTACCTAGTTACATTATTATTTGGTTATTAATTATTATCAAGTTATTATTTGGTATAGCTATGTCCAAGTCACACATCCTAGTAATTATTGACTTTACTGTTTAAGACCACATCTACTGACTCCAAAAACAACCTCCTTACCACTCTACCACCCTACCTCTCAGGTACTGCTGCTCCTTAGTCGGCAATCCAAAATGCCCAGGTTGCTCTCGGATGGTCGGCAGGGAGGTAGGCTTAATAAAGGAAATTGGACGTAAGAACCTAGAATCCAAATAAAGACTTTAGCAAGTTATAACAAGTTGGTTTTATTTTTCTTGCCTTAGTTTTCTCTTGAGAAGATTGAGAGTGAAAATTATTTTTGACCCAAAATTCCTGTATTGCAAAGTAAAGTAGAACCAGGCCCTATAGATGTATGTTACATTTTTTTCATTACACTGTAAGTCATGCCATGCAACACTTTTTCCATTAAAAAGTAGGGCCTAAGGGGTCTGGGGGTGAGTCATGGTTTAAAAGACAACCTTATCTGAGGATGAAGAGTCACTTTCCTGATTCTTTATTGTTGATAAGTGCAATCAACCAGTTCTGTAAGACATAATTTAATAATAACTTTATTATTATATAAAGTACTTTATATGTATTATATATAATTATATATTATATAAAATGCTTTAAAATTCTCGAAACCCCTAATAAATATTATCTTCTTTGATTCTCACAAAAACCCAGGGAGTGGTAGCTTTTAATATTATCCCCATTTTACAGATTAAGAACCTAAGGGTTATGCTGTGAGTGTAGTCTGAGAATAAGATTTGAACTCAGAGCTTCCTGATTCAGTGCTTTATCCATTGTGGTTCCCTTCCCCTCCCTGCTCTCCCCACCAGTACCTCTAATTTAAAACCAGGTTTAGGATATATGTAAATTAAAGCTTACTAATATTTAACTTAGAATTATCCAAAAAGTGGAAGGGGCCATTTGAGACAGTAGTGGGTTCTGTCTCATTGGTCTTCTATTCAGAGATGAATAAAGATGGGGGAATGCTGGAATGAAGATTCTTGTATAGGTCAGGGTTAGAATAGGGGGCCATTGAATTTCCTTCCAATTCATATTCTGTGCCAATGTCCCTTCTCTGCTGAAGAGCAAACTATCCAGAGATCCTGGGGCTCATAGACTGAGACTTGCAAAGGATCACACAGGGCATTTAGACCAATCCCCTCATATTATAAAGAAGGAAACTGATTCTCAGGGAGGTTAAGCAGTTTGCCTCAGGTCACACAGGTAATAAAAACCACAGGAAGAGTTTGAATCTGTTGTACAATTGCAAAGCCATTATACCATCTACCAAAGACACTCTCATGTTTATTTAGTCAACAAGTGTTTCTTATGCCTACGTGTCAGGTACTGTATTGGTTGCTAGGGATACAGAGACGAAAATGAAACAATTCCTACCCTCAAGCTTACATTCTGTGTAGTAGCATTTAGGCTTTCTGCAAATGTTGAGTCTAATTCAGGTGGTACAGGTAAATGCAGAAAGATGTTCCTCAGTGTTGTTTGGACCTTCCAAATGAGACTCCAAAACTTGGAAAGCAGACAGATACAAATAATGTCTATTCTGAAAGATACAAATTTTGAAAGACAAACGAATTAAAGTTATGAGAATACCGCACGTATGACCCCAAAAATAAGATAGGAGGTTTTGTGTCAAAGATACAAAGGGTGACTTTGAAATCTAAGGACTGGTCAAACTTTTAAATTCCTAAATTATCTTTCAGATTTTCAGTGCTTTTTGTGAGTTTTGTGTGAGGAGATCCAAAAATTCATGGAATGAGTGGGAAGTAAGAGGTGGGAGAAAAAACCTTAGATGTTTCGGTACTGTTGTCAGCATTATGAAGGATGTATAACAGAGAGGAAAGTGCATTATCCTGTCTTATAACCTTGGTTTTGATATTTTTTAATAATAAGATAATTTATTGTATAGAGCTTTAAATTTTACCAAATGTTTATTCATGACACGCCTATGAGGTAGGTAGTGTCCCAGGTATTCACATTTTTATTTTTATTTTATAGATGAGGAAACTCATATAGCTTAAATGACTTTTCTGTGGTCACACTTAATATTGCTTAAGTTGACATTCAGAATAACTCAGGGATTATGGATAAATAATTTCCTTTTTATGAGACTTTATTTTCCTCATCTGCAAAATGGAGGTAATACCTTCACTACCAAAGGACTGTTATAGAATCAAGTGAAATAATGTATGGAGAACATAATTTGTATAGAGCATAAAATATGAAATCCTACACCAATATGTTATTCTGTTTTTATTGCCTGAAATTTCAGGAAAAGAAAAATAGTCACTTTTCTCCCCCTGCTTTTGGCCACTTTGAGACATAACTAAAATGTCTTGAAAATTCTTGGGAGAGCTAGTAGGTAGTAAATATGTCTGGGGCATAATGGAGAGAGTACTGACCCTGGGGCAGGAAAATCTGGGTTCAAGTTCTGCTTTAAATGTTTACTGTCCTCATGGACCTAGGCAAGTTACTTAACCTCTTTCACATACAGTTTCCTCTGTTGTAAAATGAAAATAATAAGATCTATAGCATATCACCTCACAGGATTGCTATGAAGAATATATATGTATATATACATATATGATATTTGTATATGTGTATGTATATATACATAACTTACATAACTAATTTTGTCAGTAATTGATTTCATGACTGTTGAGTGTAGGAGGCAGTGCATTCATATCTCATTCACACCCCAGGGTTTCCTTCTGGAGAAAAATGAGGATACCAACAGTGATAAGTATATATGTGTGTATATACATAAGTATATATAAATACATGCTTTATGTACATATATTTTATGTATAAAAGTATGTATAGTATATATGTATGTATATATGTATATCTTTTTGTAAAGTTTCATGTGCTAAATAAACATGTTATCAATTGTTCATGATAAGGACTTTTATCAGGGAAAGACCAAGTGTCCAAGCAGACATTTTTAATAGTGAAATCCATGAAGCACCAAACTGGGATGTACGGTGCAGATGACTTGCTATTTTCCCCTATCCCAGCCCCCAAATCAATTTGACACACATTTATTAAGCACTTGTTACGTAAAAGATACTGCAATAGATATTGTGAACATGAATATGCCAACCCAACTAAACCCTTCAAAGAGAAGTATCAGAGCAGATAAGGGCGTTTGCCTAACTAATTTTGTCAGCAATTGATTTTTTGGCTGTTGAGTGTAGGAGGTAGCGCATTCACATCTCAATCACATCCCAGTGTTTCCTTCCTGAGAGAAATGGAGAGAAGATACAGCAGAGATCTCTAGAAACTACTTTCTGTTTATCTAGTACATAATACTGTTAAGGCAGGGACAGTTGCAAAGGTGGTGACTTACATCACTGCAGCATAGTGCAGTGGGAAGTGTGTTGGATTGAAAGAAATAAGACCTGAGTTTTAATCCAGCTATAGCCACTTATCTGTATAACTATGGACAGATCCCTTAAGCCTTCTGTTCCTCATTTTCCTCTTGAACTAGATGACCTGTCCCTTCCACTTCTAAATCTCTCATTCCGCCTGAAAGCACTGCCTACATGTGTATTCAAGATGTTCTAAAAGTTTTCTTGTCGTTTTCAACTTTTTAATATTAGAAAATTGCATAAAGACTTTTGGAATGTCCTGTATGTCAAAGAAATAACTTTTAAACTTTCTCTTCTAAGACTGCTGACAAAGCCAGTAATTATGATGTGATCATATGAATGACATGGGATATCTGGTCAATGTTTCTAGGAAAATCATAGAATATTCAAACTGGAAAGAATGTGTTGATTCTACCTGACGGTTGGGGACTGTGGGTATAAAAATTAATAATTTGCATTTGCATTAGAGGAGCTTTACAATTTCCAGAAGGTGATCTAATTTGTTCCTTCTCTTCTGTTTAACTCTAGGCCTACTTCATTGTCCATCTGTATTGCCTGTTCAAAATATACATAGTAATGGCATTTAGGTGGCATAGTGTCTATAGTATGGGAGTCCAAGTCTGGAATATCTGAGTTCACATCCATCCTCAGGAATTTACTTGCCTTATTAAGTCATATAACCTTTTATTGTTTCTTCATCCACAAAATGAGGATAGTAATACTTGTTGTGAGAATCAAATGAGATTTTATATATTCTTTACAAACTTTAAATCACTTTAAATAGTAGTGGTGGTGGTGTTCAGTTGTGTCTGACTCTTCATGACCCCATTTGAAGTTTTCTTGACAGATACTGGAGTGGTTTGTCATGTCCTTCTCCAGCTCATTTTACAGATGAGGAAACTAAGGTTAAGGCAAACAGAGTTAAGTGACTTGCTCAGAGTCACATAGCTAACAAGTATGTGAATGTGGATTTGAACTCATTTTCCTGACTCTAGAACTGGTGCTTTATCCACTGGCCACCTAACTGCCCCTTTTAAATGGTAATTGTTGTTATAGACAAGCCTGATAGGTCATTCAGCTGCACGCATTTTGTAGTCTGATGTATTGTTAATGTATTTTTGCCTAATTTGAAGATCTTTCCTACCCATTAATAAGCCCATGTGATTTAATCTTCTGAAGTAATTACTTTAAAGCAGTATTGTGTGCCAGGTTGGCAAGATGAAATTGACAGTACTCTAAAGGAACATGTTGAGGTAGGAGTGTTCCTACAACCACTTGATGGAATAATCCTGTCTGGTCAGTATGAAAATCAGATGGGACATGGAGGATAACAGTGGATTATAGACAATTGAAGAAGGTGACTCCTCCCTTATATGCTGCTGTTCCAGGTACTGTTACCTCAATAGAAAGGATCTAGAAATATTATGAGACTTGGCATGCAGTTATTGATTTAGCCAATGCTTTCTTTACTCTCCCAATAGATTCTAAACAATGGGACCAAGTTGGTTTCAGTTGGTAGGGCCGGCAGTATACTTTTACATGCTTGCCACATGGATATCTGCATAGCCCCACTATTTGTCAGGATTGTGGCTGAACATATGGATGAGTAAGAACCACCTGGTGTACAGCCTACCTACTACATAGATGATATTATGATACAGGGAATAAATGTAAAAGAAGTGGAGAACATTTTGATGCTTCTAATTGAGCATATGAAAAGCAAAGACTGGGAAATTGACCCTTCAAAGATTCAAGGGGCAGCTCAAACCGTAAAATTTTTGGGTATACAATGGAATAAAGAGCTGTGCGAGATCTCCCACAAGCCCAACAAAAGATTCAGGATTTCCCTATCCCCACCAACAAGAAAGAGGCCCCAAAATTTAATAGGATTATTTGGATATTGGCAATATCACATGCCACATGTAGGATAAATTTTGAAATGCTTATATAAGATTACTAGGGAAAAAAAAATGAATTTGATTGGGGACTTGGGCAGAGTAAAGCTTTTGAAGAAGCAAAGGCCTCTATACAATTGGCCCTATATTTATGACCTATGCAAAATGGCCCAGTAGAATTACAAGTGACTCTACAGGATGAACATACAAACTGGATTTTATGGCAAAAACTACAAAGCTGAAATGTGCCCTTAAGATTTTGGTCTAGGAAACTCCCTTCATCTAGAATTCAATATAACCCTTTTGAAAAGCAGCTGTTAGCTGCATGTTGGGCTTTGGTAGAGACTGAACAATTGAATCTGTCATGAGGTAATATGAAGGACTGGAATCCCAGTTATGACCGGGATAATGAGTACCCCAGCTTCTCACAGAATTGGATATATAGAAGAGAAATTGTATATTCAAAATAGTTCTAAAACAGGCAAAAATAGAGTTTCTATTTTACATGAATCTATAGCAAACATTGATACTGAGGAAAATGGTACACCCTCTGAACCAAAGCAACAGTTGGTACAGTCTTTGGTAAAATGGAATGAGGGACATGATGGATTAACTGAAGAAGAAAAGGGGCATCCATGGTTTACTGATGGCACAGCAAAATATTTGGGCCTCTTCATGGGTGGGAAAGTTCTTCAAATTAAGCCAAGATACCTGAACAATCCATCAGGTAAATAGATATTCTTTATCTACTTGATCTTCCCTTTGTGGATATTCAGCTCAGACTCTTGATGGCTTACAGATCTCTTTGAGAATGCCCTCATGTTTGGTCTTGATGCCACCAGCACAATCAATCAATTCATCAATGAGCATTTATTAGTTGCTCCCTCACTCTGTGTACAGCAGGCCCTGAGCTAAGCTCCAGGGATGCAAAAAAAAAAAACCAAAAACAATTCCTACCCTCAAGAAGATTACATTCTTGTGAGAGAGACAATATGTATATCAATATGTATTTATCAGATTTAGAATGTATGGAAGGTAAACTCAGAGCAGCAATTTTCAAAGTGTGATCCATGAACCTCTGGGAGTCCCTGACATTCTTTCAGGGGATCTGTAGGGTCAAAATTATTTCCATATTAATATTAAGATATTATTTTCTTATTAAAATAGACCTTCCTTTTCCAACTACTTATCTATAGGAAGCCAATTTTATTCATGTACTTCAACCAAAATCACCTGTCACAACTGATTGAATAAAGAAACAGATATGAGAATCCAGTTGTCTTCTATCAAGCCAGACATTAACAAGATTTGCAAAAACATATTTTAAAATGCTACTCTCCTTAATATTTTTTGTTTTGGAAAATAGTTATTTTTCATAAAATATATTATTTACATTAACATGTTTATTACTTATTATATGATAGATAGATATACATTAGAATGCCAAGCCCCCAAAGAAATTCTTATCAAGAGATTTCCTTCTATCTTTCTGTTCCCAAAATGTTATCACTATGAACTTTGGTGGGTTTTCTCCTTCTGTAGGCTCTCCAGTTCTTTGGGGATTACATCTGTGATGTCTTTATTAACCCTTCAGTTTCCCCAGACAACTGTCCAATATTATAAATTGAAATAGAGGTCCTAAATAACATTGGTAGAGGAACTTCCTCATAAAGACTTGCCTAAGCAATGGAAATCATAGATTCATCATTGTTATTTTACATGAATAAATTGAATATTTTAGCATTTTATGCTTTAATTTCTAATATGGTAAATATATATGTGTGTGTATATTACTTGCATAAACAAAATCATAGTGTCCTCAGTAATTTTTAAGAGTATAAGGAATCTTCATATCAAAAAGTTTGAGAATCACTGACTCAGAGGCTATAGTGGGGGATGGAATTGGAGAAAGGCCATTTGAGCTCAGCCTTGACAGAACCCAGGCACTCTGGGAGGAAGAGGTGATGAGGGAGACCCTTCCAGGCTTAGGGGACAATACCATATGTAAACAGGAGCATTGGAGGACCTAAACATCCCCAGAGAATCAATTTTCATTTGGATTCTCCTGTGTAGCTCCATCATTACACTGGCAAACACTTTGGTGAACATACATTATTGTTTTATGCCTTTGCTTGATGTTTATGATCAGAGGGGTCACTGAATAGGGTTCTTTCTGTTGTGTTATCTTTCAGCTAATCTTGAATGATTTTGATGTATGAATAAGAGACATTTTGTTGGAAAGAGCCTTTAAGGCAGTGTTTTGCTCTACCAAATCAAATACTGCTTTTACCTAGGTAATTGGCTCTGTAACCTGTTATTTAATTTCTTACAATCCTGTTGGATGGGTAGAACAGGTGGTTTTATCATCCCAATTTTATATACGAAGAAACTGAAACATGGGCAGATCACATAGGGTCACATAATGAGGTAGAGATAAAGCTGGAATTAGAACGAAAGGAGGCCCCATTCCTAATTTTGGTTGTTTCCATTATACCATGGCTTTGCTCTATAGCTATAGATATAGCAGGCATAATCCCTGAATAGCTTGAGAGCCTCCAGAATGAGGGAACCCACCAGAGTTCATAGTGAGGACGTTTTGGGGACAAAAAAAATGGAGGGAAGTCTCTTGGCAAGAGTTTCCTTGGGGGCCTGGCATTCTAACCTACGCCATCATCTGCCCTTTTTTGAGGAAAGGTGAAGGTGACATGGTTTATAATTCCTTTCTATTCCTGAGGCCTAAGACCTGGTTTCTTGACTTCATACTAGGCACTCAAGAACATCTTGTACCTCCTTGTGCTCTAGTCTCCTGGGGTCCACCAGACGCGTAGTATTTTCCCCAGATTGTTGCCTGCTGCTCTCACACTGTGTCCGACTGGCACTTTATTTGCAGAACAGATGGAGCACTGATCCAAGAGGTACTTTCTTCTCTTTTTAGTTTTTTTGAAGAATTGGGCTTTGCTAGGGGAGGTTGATGCCAAATTAATGGACAGTCTGTCACTGGTCTCAGATTCCTCTCAGAGACAAAAGAGGCATTCTGTAACAGAAAACAAGAAGCCTGGAAATCCCCTCAGCCAAGAAGTTAGAGATAGGGTCAGTGGTCTGGGAAATTCCCCTTAGGTCAGGCATTTCCAGTGTTTCCAAGCCTCGCCTCTCTCCACATTGAGCCTTAAAGGGAAAAAAGTAAGAATGCTGCATTACCATCTAAGAAGTGTTTGGGTTTTGGAGAAGGAAGAATGAGGAGAACCAAAGTCAACCAACATTTAGTAAGTGCCTCACTAAGTACCAGGAACTGGGGATACAAATAAGAAAAAAAGACAGCCCCTACCCTCAAGAAGCTTATAATCTAAGGGGGAAATGGGAGACTATTCAAAAGAAAGCTGAAAAGGTAGGGAAGGGGGCTGCCAGAGAGTACCTATGTGCAGGGGCATAATGTTTATAGATTAGAAATGGAATAGCTGATGGAAAATAAAGAATTAGCTGTAAAATTCTGAGCTTTCTATACTAGAAGACTTTGGGAAGAGTTTATTTATTACATAGAAGAGTGCCTAGAAAATAGCATGGTGCCATTCCACTTTCTCTTAGAAGAAGTAACTTAGAGCATCCCCTCTCAGTAGCCTGTACCTGTTTCATTTCTAGCCTTCTAAAAGACACACCATTTCCTTGATATAGATGAAATTCACTTAGATCATAAACTGCACAGTTGATCTTTATGGATTACTAGGTCCCCAAAAAACTTCACCCCAAATCATCTTGTGGCCAATCTTCTGGTAATGAGTACTTCCAGGCTTAGCTAGTCTTCTTTTCAGGTGGCAGATAACCATTGTACTGAAGGCCTTTCCAACTTGGAAAGATTTATCAGAGCTTATGCTCTTCTGGTGTAGTTTTTGAGAACTGTGGGTCACCTGAATATAATATATGGAGGCTTCAGAATAGGGTTTCAGTGGAGGTTTTTCCCACTATCCCTGGAATGATATGCAAATTGGCACTTTCCTTTCACCTTTAGCGTAATTCAACTCTAGTGATGGATAACTTTATGAAATAGAATACCAAAGATTGAAGCTGATATGACAGAAAAAAGAGAAAATTAGGTTATTTGGAAGGGGGTGTCGTAGTGGAAACTGTTCAGCCTTGTGATGTCTTGAGTGTTGAAGCTCAAATTGTTGATACTGGTGTTCTCAACTCACAATTGGAGAGACTGAGATAGAGAATGGGAAAGTGACCTGTTCAAGGTCATACTGGTGATAGACCTGAGAATAGGATCAAGTCTCCTGATTTCTTGTCTCATCCTACTTGAGGCCAAGATACAGCTTGGAGATAAGGCAACAAGCATTTATTAGGCTATGTGCTAAGTATGTGGTAAGCACTGCAGGTTCAAAAAAGGCAAAATACAGTCCTTGCTCTCAAGAAATTCACTGTCTATTGGGGGACACAACATGAGAACAACTATGGACAAACAATATTACACAGGATAAATGGTAGATAATCTTATACGGAGTGTGTTCGTCCTTCATTGCCGAAGGAGACCATGCCATCAGAAATAATGACATGACTTGCACTTGACTTTGTTTTGAGTGAAGGTGGGCTGTGCAGGTCACCAGCCTCACTTCTCCTCCAGAGCCATCTGAATCCAGTGACAAGACATTCATCAGGATGACTAGAGATGACCCAGGATGAGGCAACTGGGGTTAAGTGACTTGCCCAAGGTCACACAGTTAGTGAGTGTCAAGTGTCTGAGGTAAGATTTGAACTCAAGTCCTCCTTACTCCTACACTGGTGCTCTATCCACTGCACTACATAGCTGCCCAATCTCATAGGGAAAGCAATTGATTAAGGAGGACAAGGAAACACTTCCAGAAGGTGAGATTTGAAAGAAGCCAGGAGGTAGAGATGAGGTCATTTGACCTGTAGAAAATTAAATTAAGGAAGGAAGGTGTAAACAAGAGAAAGAATGACCTTGTACTTAGAAAAATGGTTATATGCATGTATGGAGTCCTACTCAGCCTGTCAAATAATTGAATAGGAATCATTGTCAGAAATGTCATCTTTGAAGATGAAGGATGAGCAAAGGCCGATGTGTGAGTGAGAGGTGCTACATTCCCTTATCAAAGCAACTAATACCACAAGGGAAAAGATATGCACTGTTCTCATATGCTGCTAAATAAATGACTAAATAGCCCCTGGGGAATGTGCAAACTTTATAAGTCCCTTTGATTTCAGTGGTGTGACAGAGTGTAAGGTCTCATGGACTCATGTTGGGAAACATTTGCTATGACCTATCTTGTTAACTCAGCCAAACAAGATCTACTTTTCCATGTTACTCATGTGTATTAGAGTGGATTTCTTGGCTTACCATGTTCTATTCTGAGACTATGACACACACAGATACATTTTCCACCACGAATTACACTCCTCAGACCATGTGTTTGATCCCTCTGAGGTGACTTGGTGTTAGCACTCAACTAGCGATTTCACCTTGCCAAGTCCATTCAAGCTCTTCCTGTTGCCTCAAATTGATTGGCAGAACGCACAAGTTACAGTAATGTGGATGTCCTTACTACCCTAGGTCCTTGGTCAGTAATATATAGGCAGGCCAAAAATATCGGCCTATAAGCAAAACAGACTTTCAAGTTTTCTCTGTTTAATGCTATTTGTATGCTAGAGGTTTGCTATATAATTCTCTTCATTGGGTTATTTAATAATCAACCTAATTGTAGTTAAGTTTCAGTTTAATACCCCTAGAAATTAGAGGAAAATATCTCCTGCCTTCACTATAGCGTGTGACACATGGAGTTCATAGACACGGGGACACAGTAAAGGTGAAAGATAAAAAGATCGATTCCTACGGATCCTATAGTTCCCAGCTTTTAAGGCAGTATTTCAGAAACTTTGTAATTATTGTGGGTAATCTTGCAGAAAATTAAATGTTGAGTTTGCATGTGTGAGGAAGTTTGGACTTTTTTGCTCACCATAGCTTGTTAGTGTTGTAGCATCTCTCTGTGTTGGGGGCTTCTTGGCTACCTGTCAGGCTCTGAGCTTCCCTTTTCTGCCTAGAAAATACCGTTACAGAGACAAGTGACATTCCTACCTGATGCCCACAGCCCCATTTCCATGGCAGAGCATGTTTTGGAGGAGAAGGGGCTCCTATAGTTTGCTGGTCTCTTCAAAAGTGGCTTAGGACTCTCCTGAAGTTGTCCAGGTAAGAGGGAAAGTATGTCCAGGGACTTGCTTCAGGTTTATTCATTTCTTAATGGATGGTTTTGTGATTACGTAGATTATGCTATGATATTAGCCCTTGTTATATGACTCTCAGCAAGTAATTTAACCTGTTTGCCTCAGTTTCCTCATCTATAAAATGAAAATAATAGGACCTACCTCCCAGGGTTGTTCTAAGGATCAAATGAGGTAATTTTTTAAACATGCTTTGCAAACTTTAAAGCTGTATATAAATGCTGGCTATCGTTTTATTATTTCTTAACATCTCGATGCCCCCAGCATCATTCTCAGACTCTTAAGTTGCAGAATAGGCAACTGGGCAGATCATTCTGACTCAATGCTTAGTCACTAGAGGCAGTGGGATGGCAGAGTGAATAAAATATCGGACCTGGAATCAGAAACATGAGTTCAAATCTTCCTTCAGAGACTTATTAGCTGTGTGTCCCTAGGCAAATCATTTCACCTCCTTTGCCTCAGTTTCCTCAACTGCAAGTTTTGGGTAATAACAGAACCTACCTCCTCGGCTTGTTGTGAGGACCAGTTATGACACAGGGCTTTACTGTTAAAACTGTATAAATGCTAGCTATTCTCATGCTGCCAAGCTGACCTTATGGAATTCCAAATAAAGATGATAAAATCTAAGTAAACTGGTGTCTGAGATATGCTCTTTGTTGGGGACCCGAACTTGGGGGAATATAGGGAGGAGGGATGGAGAACTAGTAATGGAAGTGAGTACTATTTGGTCCAGCTCCAATGTAAGACCTACTGGGACTTTAGCAGTTGGTCAACAAGCTTTTATTAAATATTAACTATGTGCTGGTCATTCTATATTGGCCAAGGACATACTCTGCAAAGTGGTCCTGGGACCAGAAAGGGAAGCTGACTAAAAGGGAAGCTAGGGAGTGAGATGCCAACAACCAATGAGACATTTTATTTTTCTAGATGCTACATAGTTCGTGTGTTAGATTGAACATGGATAAACCACGTAGTTCTGTGGAAAGAGCACAGGCTTTGGAGACAGTGACTCTGAGTACTTCCAACCTATGTGACCTTGGATATGTTGCCCAGTCTGCCTAGTCTTCAGTCTCCTCATGTGTAAAATTATGGGCTCAAACTAGATAGTGTCTGGGGTTCCTTCCTGCTCTAGACTGATGATTGTATGAGAAAACAAAGGAGGCTTTCAGCACTGTGAGTGAACTCCTATGATAAACGTTTGATCAAGAGTTACACAGGATGGACAGGCATAGATGGTTTGCAATCCCTCTCTAGCTATGTTTATGGAATCAGAGATCCCTTGTAGATCTGCCATTATAAGAATATTCCATTCTTCTGTGAAAAGCCAGGATGATTGTCTTCAAGAAGGTTTACTTTTGCTTAAGCAGGGGAAAAGATTTGGTTCCCTTTGATGTTTGCAGGTTCTACCCTTGTGACCCACTTCCATCTATGTCTTCTCCAAATAATCGGTTTTACCTGAACTGGCCTAAAGATTGTCTGCAAATTTCGGAAGCTAAGCATGCACTTCACGGCACATCTGTTAACATCTGCACTCCCTCCCCAGCATGGTTGGTGGTCCCTGGGGTGTCATCATACTGTACAGTGTGGAGATGGAGATAAGGCTCTCTTGCAGAGAGTTCATCATTGGGGTGGTTTTGCCCCCATTAAGACCTTATTTTTCAAGGGAAAAAAGGTGAAATTTCTTAGAGGAAGCCTCAGGGGAGGGCCTGCAAGAACACATTTTCAAATGGAGTTTCCCTTGCAAATGCCACATTGAAAGGTCTTATTCCCAAAGGGAATTTCTATGGGAATCAGAATTTAGCTGCATTTGTTGCCCTCCTATATACTGAGCAGTCCTAGGCAGGAGATTTCAAGTTTGTTCCAGCTAGGTGTTTTTACTTTTGCCTAACTGGTGTATTGTATTAAACCCAGGTTGCCATCAAAAACCAGAAAGGAAAACATCACAAATCACTAGAAATATATCAGCATTCTGAACAGTAGAATTTATGGGGCACTAATGGATAGTTCAGGCTATTTATCTTCCTAGTAGTAGTTGAAACACCTTTGGTTTTTGTCTTGTTATAAAAGGAATCCTCACCAAAGAACTCTAAGATCCCCTAAATCCATGTATAAGTTGTATGTACAGTCAAGTCAGGCCAGCAAGAAGCATTTATTAAGTGCTTGTTATGTTTTCAGGCACCCTACAAAGGACAGATAACACCACATATGCCAGATACTTAGTGCTTTGTAAGTGTTTAGTAGAGCCTTGTTGTTGACTGACTACAAAATGGTCCTGGGACCCAAAAGGTGCTTATTAAATGGTGTGTTTGTCTGTTGTCCTTCATTGCTGAAGAAGACCATGCCATCAGAGAAATGATGACATGACATGACTTGCACTTGATTTTGTTTGGAGTGAGGGAGGGCTGTGCAGATCACCAGCCTCACTTCTCCTCCAGAGCCATCTGAATCCAGTGACCATATATTCATTAGGATGACTGGAGATGACCCAGGATGAGGCAATTGGGGTTAAATGACTTGCCCAAGGTCACACAGCTAGTGAGTATCAAGTGTCCGAGATGAGATTTGAACTCAGGTCTTCCTGACTCCTGCCCTCGTGCTCTATCCACTGTACCACCTAGCTGCCCTTTATTAAATGGTGGAGAATGAGTAAAGGAGGGGAGAAAGGAATCAAAATTTTTTCTTTCTGCACCTTTAATTTCTTCCCTTTGTTGTTGAGTGAGTTTTAATTATTCTGAATAACTTTTCTGGACTTCTTTCTTTCTTAAGCCTTAAGTCTATTCTCTTACTTCTCCCAAAGCTAGGAGATGTTCTTATTCCGTTACTTCCAGCCAGCTGAAAGCAGAGGGGTCTTTTTCATACTAGCCTTATTTGCTGCAGGAGAGTCACAGTAGAAATTTTCAATAAACCCTGTCTTTTTTATGGGATGAGGATTTGTCAAGTTCTTAGGGTCTTTATATGTTGACAGGTAGCATAGAATAGTTGACCTTGAAAGACCTGTATTCAAATCCTACCTCTCAAATCTTGACTTTAGAGAAGTAATTTAATTTCACTGGGCTTCCATTTCCTCATTTGTAAAACAGATAATAATACCAGGAATACCTGCCTCACAGGGTTGTTGTGAGACTAAGGTGAAATAACATAAGCATATCACTTTTAAGAAAACTAAAACATTAATAACCCTGTTGCTCTTTCTCATTTCTGACAAGATAAATAAGATGGTTCCAAGATAAGAAGTAAGATGATAATAGAGCACCTGGCTGCCCTTGATGAATTCAATTCACCAGACTCAGGGTAGGAGGAAAAAACTGGTTAGTCTGATGGCTGAGGCACCGACAGTGATCTATGGAAGATCATGGCAATGGGACAACTACCACAAGAGCAATCATTCTCTAAAGAAAGTCAAAGAGAGTAGTGAGTGGGAGAACACAGGCCAGTGTGTCTGACCAAGACTCTAGAGCATGATTTGTTATTTTTATGGTATTAGCATTCTTTCAGTTTTCATTTTTGAAAATTTGAGGTTCCCTTTGACTCCTTTCTTTCTTTTTTCTCTCCATTCCTTCTTTTGCTAGTTCCTGTCAATTCCACTTCTGCAATATTTCTTCCATCTCTCCCTATCTCTGTTCTGTGAAGGGTTCTTACAGCTCTCCCTATTTCTGCCTTCTTTCTGCTAACTTATCTTTCCTACTGCCAGAGGAATAATCCTTACATTACATCATTGTCATATTACTTTTCTAAAGTCTTCAGTAAATCCCTATTATTTAATGAACAAGGTTCAAACTCTTGTCCAACATTCAGTGCCATCCACAATCTGGTATGCTTCGTCTTTTTTCCATCCTTGCCTCCCATTTCCCTATTTCACATATGCCATGGTCTAACCATATTAGAGGATTCTTTGCCTTTCCATCACACACCAGCATTCTCTACCCTCCTTGCCTTTACTCATACTGTTTCCTATGCCAGAAGTCTCCTTCTTCCCTTCCCTGTCCTATAGTGTCTACTTCAAATGCTACCATCTTCATGAAACCTTCCCTCTTCCATCATCTTACCTCTACCATCAGTAGTAACCTTTTCTTCTTAGCTAGCTCCCAGTACTTTGCTTTTTACCGACTCAAATGTAATTATGTATTATACCATAACATTGTATATTCCATACCATTGTATATTATAGTTATACATTTGTCTTATTAGTCTCCATGGAGACTAATAATAATTTCACATTTCCTTCAGAGCCTTGTTGTACTCTGTACATGGTGGTAGAAATTTATTACTAAATTAATGTCTATTTAATGAATAATCATGAACCTAGCCCAAGCTGGGAAGAAAGTTCTAGTGCTAGTTATGCATAGATAAGCCCCAGTGGAATCATCTTAGTATCATAGGATTGTTGGTGTTTGTCCTTCATTCCCAAAGAGAACCAATGACATCAGAAGGGTGATATCTTGACTTGCAAGTGAATTAGATTTAAATGAGGCAGGGCTGTACAAAGTCACCAGCTTCACTTTCTTCTCCAGAATCATTGGAATCCAGTGGTAAGACATAGTTCAGGACTACTGGAGATGGCCCTGGATGCAGTGGCCTTTTTAAGCTAAGGCCTTTCCCAGGTCCCACTTTGTCTGAGGTCAAAGCCATTCAGCAGGATAATTTAGGGATGGAAGAGACCTTTTGGGTCATGTAGTCCAACCCACTCATTTTATGGTTGAGGTCTCCAAATTCAAGCTGATGAATCTGGACCTACCTCTGACTCTGGGCTTGGCCATTTCCCTGGCTCTTTGTCCAGGCTCCTGGGCTTAGCAGAAGAACATGGAAACTTGATGGCATGAGCTAGCTATACTCAGTGTACTTGGTGCTTTTCTAACACTGTCTGTTTTAAGAAGTTGTAGATGGAAAGGAAAATGAGATCAGACATTTGAAAGGAACCTAAAAGACCATTTGGTTCAGCCTCCTCATTTTAAAGATGAGGAAACTGGGACCCAGAGGGCCCAAGTAATTGACTTAAAGTCACTTCAGCAGCAGGCATTGGATCTGAACCCAGTTCTTTGACTCCAAAGCTAATGTTCTCTTTGTCTAAAATATTTCCTGGTCCTTTATGCTTTGGTACAGAAATTCTTAGCCAGGCATCTTTGAACTTAAAATATCTCTATCTACGTCCATGTCTATATGTATATCTATCTATCTATACACATACACACAGAGGTATATGTAGATATTTTTATCACTGCATTTCAGTATAATTGGTTTCCTTTGTAATCCTTTGTATTTTATTCATGATTTTAAAAAAAACATATTCTCAGAAGAGAGCTATACTATCTATAGGCTTCCCCAGACCATCCAAGCTACAAAAAAAGTTTGAGAATCCTTGCTCTAGGAGGTGAATTAGCTTGTGAAGTTTATTTTCTGTACTCTGTAACTTTCTATGGTACAAATTATGTGAGCCACTTACTTAACTTTTCTCAGTGTAGTAACTGTATAGATATGAGCCCCTCCTTTTAATCCAAAAGGGAAAGTAGCAGTGGCCCCATTTCCTAAACTCTGTTTAGTTCTTGGTCTAATGAAAACCTCAGTGTGTTTTGTAGAGGCTGTCTCTCTCTGTAATATAGTAATGCAGCTAAGTGTTGAGTATATCATTCCTTTAGTTGAATACTCTTCTCCCTCTGGCCAGGGTTGGCTTTGAACCCTACCAGGAGTTTATTAAATCACTTCTGGCTGTCCTTGTTTATAACTAGCCCTTTTTGCATAAAGGCTGTTGGGGTTGGTTAACAAGAAATGATGTGATAATGAGGATGGAGTTAAGGTCATACGATTGTTAACATGTATGAGAGGATTGTGGGCTTATCCTGCCAAGTGAAAGAAAGGTTAGTATACCAATAGTAAGCCCACTTCAAAGTATGTAGCTAGATTGTTGTTGACTCAATTATCTGTGCCATAGATAGGTTTTACAAGCATATCTATAACCCAGATACTGTTGCTTCACAGTGGGACGTAGCAGAAGGTGCCAATTTCCTGTAGCCCCCTTTAGAGTCAGTTGGATTACTTTTTCCCAGAACTTAGTCATCTCTTGTCAGTTACATTTTTATAGATGTCTGTTTATGTTTATCAGTTTGGTGTCCCTCTCTAAAAGGACTTCTCAGAAGCCTCGTTGTGGCATGTTAGTGAGCCTAGGCTCTCAAGGCTTTGCTAGGAGAGAGTAGGCATTGGTAGATCCCACCAAGCTGGCTAGGCTTCAAGGAACAGACCCGTATTACTTGTCAGAGGACCAACCTAATTAATTTGGAGATACTTTTTACTAGTAGAGATTAAAAAAAAATTTTGGCCGCAGAAATTCGTGCAACTCTTTACTAAGGAATGAGAGGTCTGTATTTGATTTGGTGGAAGAAGTACCCTTACTGATGAAATCATGGCCTTTTGGAAGTATTTAAATTTATGTGGTGGATCAGATCCCCTTTCTGACAGATTCTCATAATCCCATTAATGGTAAGGTAGTAGTATACACAATCCAGAGTATCAGATCAGAAATTGTACCCATCATGCTGGTAGATTTCATTTTAAGGAAGAATGTGGTTAAATGGGTGAGTGTTATAATAACATCTTTTATCATTTATTTAGACATTATTGTCTAGTATTAGGGGAACTCTAATACCTTTGGTTCTTCCTCCTCTTCCTGAAGCCATTTCGTTTTCCT
This sequence comes from Bettongia penicillata ogilbyi, assembly GCA_023548195.1. Lineage (NCBI taxonomy): Eukaryota > Metazoa > Chordata > Mammalia > Diprotodontia > Potoroidae > Bettongia > Bettongia penicillata. Next base: position 9,039,999 of record JAJHZJ010000526.1, read on the forward strand.
TTTACTTCTGCCAGAACGTAGAAAAGGAAATTAAAAACAAAAAACATCAAGCTGGTTAATTTTACCTTATATAGATTTAGAATTGGGAGGAAGCTTAGAAGCCACTGAAACTAACACCTTCATTTTACACATGAGGTGTTGAACCCCATTGGGTTTAAATGACTTGACTTGGGTTACAAAGGTATTAAGTAATAAGAGGAAGGGTCAGGTTTGGAACTCAGGTCCAGTGACTCTAACTCTTCCCATTTTTCTCCTTTTGGAAGACATAATTTTCATTGCTTTATTACCAGATCTTTTATGACTTTGGAAAGATGGAAGGGGCAAAACTGAGATGTTTTGGCAATGAATGGGTTTCATTTATCTATCAAGTCCTGTTCCTGTTACCATGGACCATAAAGAGCTGTTTAAAACATAATTAAAAAGAGAAGGCATTTAACCATTGGCATCTCTTTCTCTTATGGACTTAGATTTTCTATGCCAGCTAATATTTTCATTTCTACTTCTTAAAAAGTTTTGGTTTTGTGCTGGGTATATGATCCACCCCTCAATGACTATTTTTGAGTGTCTGATATTGTTGACTTTTCTGCAAATGGTGAGATCTGAAATGTAAAGAGGTAGGATTACCCAAACCCCTCACTGCACTGAAATTGAATACAATGCCCTGTTCTTTGACACTAAAATGGAGCCTGCTGTTGTCAAGTGGAGGGCTTTAATAGGCAGAGACCAGGGGAGGAATTTTTAGCTTTTCATCTTCCCTATTTCTGTAAAATCTGTTGTACAGTACACCACAGTTTGAAAACATGGCCACTTTAATAACATCTCAGGTTGGGGGGGAGAGAGAGAAACAGGGGTGGGGGGTGGGGGAGGCAGGAAGAGAAAAGAGAGGGAGATAAAGGGACAGGGGAGAGAGAGAGAGAGGAGAGAAGAGAGAGAGAGAGAGAGAGAGAGAGAGAGAGAGAGAGAGAGAGAGAGAGAGAGGAGAGAGAGAGAGAGAGAGAGAGAAGAGAGAGAGAGAGAGAGAGACACCTGGAGCTTCACACAAAACCAGCCTCCACTGCATCCTGTGTGACATTCCAAATATTAATACAAATAGAATTAATTCACATGCCAGGGCTTGGGAGGGAATCCATTTTAGGAGGGAACTTAAGTTCTGCTGGAGATTTCCCTATGACTGCCCATGGTGAAAAATGTTTGCTAATGAAGGCAGTGGTAGAGCCGCCCTCAATCTATAAATTCACTCAAACTCATTTATTAACTAACATTTGGTTTTAACTAGAGGTGGATCCGGGTTAAAAAGTAGATGTATGTTCCATGCCCTCTGGTTAGTAAGGAAACTGCTATAAGCCCCATAGCTTGGCATATTGTGTGTGTGTGTGTATGTGGGTGTGTTCAGTATTGCTTTGGGGGTAGGGGACAGAGCAGATATGATATTGCATATGCCATTAGTGGATTATTTAATTCCTTGTTTTCTGAGTTCGTTGTGGATTTAATTTCCTGGGCTCTTTGAAAGCTTTCACTTGAAGATATGACAGTGGGCTAATAACTTGTGTTTTGCATTGAGTTTGTGGCAATTCCTCCCCCAGACGAGAAGGACTTATTTGTGTTTCCTCTCTTTCCCCCTCCCCAGCCCATCTTTCTATTTCTGCACACTGAATTTAATAAAGAAACTATCATGGAGTAATAATTCCTACAAGCTCTGGACATTTCTTTGGGGGAAGAAGACTGACCTTTCCCTGTTTTTAATAAACAGAAATTTTGTGGATTTTGGATTTTCTCCTCTCCAGTCCAGTTCAACTGTCATTTTTATTCCATGTTGAAGGCAGAGTAAACCTATTTTTTTCTTTTGAAGAAGAGACTTTACACCAATCCTGGAAAGATGAAAAAATAAATGGACCCCATGTAGTTTGTATCACTGGTGCTGTTTAGTAACAGTGAAATATATAATGTATTTGAATTACCTTTATTCACCCTATTTGCATTAGTATTTTCAGTTTCCCCGCCTTCTTTCAAAAGGAATTGAGGTGATTTGCTAGTATATAAGATGTACAGTGTGACACTTAGCTCTTTTGATTAGCAGACCTTTTAATTTTGGCTATGATGTTGTCTCTGTTTTCCCTCAAAAAAGGGGAATTCACAGAGAGTCAGAAGGCCAAGGGGTAAGCCTTGGCAGTCTCTCTCTTGGGAGGATAAAGGAAGAAAGGGAAACAAATCAAAGAATCATAGAATGGGTAGAGATATAGGAAGAAAATTAAGATTATATACAGTGTTGTGGAGGCCAAAGGGGTGTTAGACTTGCTACATATGGAGATGATCAGAGGTGTTTAAGCCAAAGAGATATCAAAGAAAATGAGGACTGAAAAATACTACACAAAACACTTTTGTCCTAAGTCCTTATTCTAGCCTAGTTACTTGATGACCTTGAGTTCCTCAGCTGATCTCCTATAGTCACAGACCTGGAAAGCAAATAGATTTTGTATCTCTTGCTGCCAGGATCACACTAGAATTTAAAAACTCTGGCCCAATCTCCTCAAACTACTAAAATTTGTTCTTCTACGTAAAGATTTAGAACTAGGAATGAGTTTCTATTTAGGTATCCCTCCAGTTGTGTAGAGGGGAGAAGTGAACTTAGCTCAGTTTATTAGAGGAGGTAATCTGTCCATGAAAGTTGGTTTGGTGTGTGATGGAAGAGAAAGACTCTAAAAGTTAACAGAGAACTGAATCAATTTTGAGTAGGATTGTTGTCACGCTTTACCCCCACCCCAGCATCTTTGAAGGATTTAGTTGGTGTGAAATATAACTAGAATTTGAAATGAAGTTTTCAGATTATTAGATAAATATTTATTTATGTCCTACCACATGATGTCATATGAATGCTCTCTTTTTTACTTATTTTCAGGGACAAGGGTTGGTAGTCCAATTTAATATACATCAGATCTTTTGAGGAGCCATGGAAACAAACCTTGACCCAGTACCTAAACTATCCCCCCCCAAAAAAAACCAGAGAGTGTGCCTATTAAGTTAAGGCTATGTTTAATACACATACAGTTTTATTCCTTTTTTCCGTGTGAATCTGGATTGGATCAAAAATGAATGAATTGCCAAAGGAAGAGACCTGTGGCCATTAGGTTATGGAATGGAGAGCTGTAGAAAGATGGGAATGTTGTAGAAGCAGAGGGGTGACCTTGATCAATATGGGTAGGGCTAATGCAAAATGTACAAGTCAAATAGGATTTTGGTGACCTAGTGTTTTTTACAACTTTGTAAAAACGGTACAAAACAGAACATGAATGCATTGAGGTCTATATAGAGAAAGCAGAGGAAAACTGAAAGCACATAGGTGATAAATATTGCCCTCCCGGATGATGCTATTGCTCTGTTTTTGACTTATGAAGATTACCTTCTTATTGACCCACCACAGGAACCAACCCCACTATCGCCATGTGTTTTTCATTATATTTCCTGTGCTATAGGAGCTGGATTGAGTTAACTTTTGTCTTACTGTCCTTTATTATGTCTTATCCATATGCAGAACAAGTGACCAGGATTAGAAGTGTATCTCTTGTGTTCCCTAGAAAGTGATGTGTGTGTGTGTGGTGTGTTGTGTTTTTTGTTTTTATTCAGTGTGTGTATTTATACAGTTAGGCAACCCTGTGAAAAATGAACCCGTCATCTAAACCTCCTTGAAATCATACAGTTTAACCAATTGAGCTAAGTAGAATTAGCTCAGACAAGGTATCACTGTCTTCTCTTATAGGAACCCTGCTGAAACCCTGACACCCTAAGGCACCCCTTACATGGTAAGTACCCAGTGGCACACTACAGACTCTATCAAGGTCTGTGGTGTGTTCTATAAATTTAAGCTGGAAATGTAATTTCAGATCTCAGAGAGGCCTGTGTTGTTGCAGTGATATTATAATCAATGACTATAGCTCCCTCTGAAGCTCATAAAATGACCTCTTTCGACATTGATTTCTCTTCTGCTCTTTTACCTGACCTTTCTGCACCTCCCATGTCTCTTCATTTACTAAGACATGGTATTTTATTGCCAAGCACCTTCATGATAACTACAGTAGCCATACATTCAGCTCTGTTCAGGTCATTACTGTCTGAATAGTTCCTGATCCAGCAGGGTCTGGTCCCAGGAAACTAACGATGTAACTAACCCCCTTCGTAACTGGTCCTAGAAGACCTGAACCTGTTGTCCCTTTGGTTGGAAGTTCCAGTGTGCTATTTTCTGACTTTATAGCCTAAAAAGATTCCCAAAGCCTTTCTTGTCCTGTCCCCTTCTTGTTTTTTAATAAAACTCTTAAGAAATTGAATGAACCTCAAGAACTGATTGCAGGTCCTTGAATTCATACTGAGCCACTTTCCTGATTTGAAGTCTCATTTTACCAATGTCTTTGTAAAGCCCCAAAGGACTATAGATCTATGAGAGAGATCTTGTGGTTATTCTGTACCCTAAGAATGACTTACAGAAAGAAAGACGGTAACCCAGGCTATTGTTTTTATAGGCGATGGTAGTTTACTGAGAGCTTTTCTTGCAACCATTTTGAGGTAGGTGCTGTAAGAATTGGTATCCCCATATTGCAATTGCCTTCAAGCAGTTCAGTGATTTGCTTATCGTTGGTCTGTGACTCAAAAGCAGGGCTGTTTTTCATTGGATTTAGAGCTAGTAGGGACCAGATCATTTTGTCCAATCTCCCCATATACAGATTAAGACCTGAAATGGTTAAGTGATGTAGTGGATGCTTCCCAGTGAATCTGTGATCTCTTTGATGTAGGAGTTCCCTCCATTGTTCAGATCGAAACCTTTACACACTAAGTCATCCTGTGTGTGACCCTGATCCTGGTTCTTCTCAAAAAATTATCACAGGGGTTTGCACTCAATGTGCCAATATTGTGCAGGTAAAAAATAGTGATTACAACCAGGATTTTAACTTATTCATGTCTTTGACTCTTAAATCCCGTGTTTTTGTATAATAAAAAAATGTAAATCCTAAACTTTTTTGACACATTTCTAGCCCATTTACACAGATAGTGAAGGCCTTCAAGTGAGTTCTTGGGTTGCCATTCAACTTTTGAAAAAGAGTTTACTTTTCCCCACATAGTGAGGGAAAGAGCTAGTATGGGAGGAAAAGATTGTGTTGTGTTTTCGTGGTGGTTTCCAGAAGGTTTCTAAGCACCTGATATGTGATGGGCTCTTTCTTTCCAGGCATCTGCTTTCTTTGCCTAGTTCAACATTCCAGGGAGGTTTTCTCTTACAGAGCTCAGAAGTGAACATGTCAGCACCAAACAGTTACCCTGTTTTATAAAGAATGCCTCGGCTGACAACTTCGCAGCTGCTAAGGAAGAGGCCAAGCCTTCCTTGTAAAATGATACTGCATACAAGAGCCTGTGTTCTGTTGGGACCCACCATGTCGTTTCTAAATCACTTTCCTTGGGGTCAGGGAGAGGCACCAACCTCTTTATTGTTATACTCTATCGTTTTGCAGTAGCAATTCAATTTCCACAGTCAAACCTACTGCTACTCTTGAAACATCCAGCAGATTCTGGGATTGGATCTGGCATCAAACAGGAATGATACTATTCAGAAACAAGCTGAACAGTTTATCTGACACTCTTTGAGACATGTTTTGGGTGTAAGGAAATATTTCAGAACATATACATATGAAAACAAATGCTTTCTTTGGATGACTCTTGTATACTTTAGTAAATAACCAATTTAGCGTTATTAGCAACCTTAGATATTAGGGTGATTGACCAAGGAAGACTTTTCTCTATCTTCACATCTCAACTGACAGATTTTTTTCCACAGCAGTGTATAACATTGCTGTAATCTTCCAGAATTAAGTTAATTTGGCTGAGTATGGTTAAATGGGGTTACCTCTATAGATAATAGTTGGCAGACAGAGCAGATTCTTTAAAAGATTGCCCTAGGTCACTTGTTTCCAAAACCATTTAAAGAATGGTCCGTTGTCAGTTATCTTTGTCAACCTGCTTTCCACCAGTTCTCTCCTTCCATTCCCAAAGAAAAAGAAACTTTATCTCTTTCCAGAAGTGCTTTGTCACATGTTGACAGAACTTGGAACAGTTGAGAAGGCTGGTGAAAAACTTGTGGTGGAGTTGGCTTGAGGAATAGTGAATATTTTCTCCCTAATAGACATTAATTTTGAGCCTCAGAAACTCATGATTCTCTCCCCGTTGAATATTTTTTAGAAAAGTAACGTAATAGAGAGATTATACACACGTAGGCAGACACACTGACACCCATATCCCATGTACAATTTGTACAGACGCATATATTTGTATGTCATGTACACACATGTATGAATGTATATATAAGTATCTATTGTATATGTGTACACAAAAATATACTTGTATTGAATTGTGTGTATACACACATAATACACACACACACATACCCCATCTTGTATAAATGGAGTTTTTCCACAACTGCATTAATTGGAAATTTTAGGTGGAAATGACTTTTCAGGTGAAGTTCACATGACTAGTAAGTAGTATTATGATTTGAATTTTTTAGTACTTTTTTTTGTTAGCTAATTTTCCAGGAGCTGAAACGTGTTTGAACATCATGTCGATGAGGAGTTGTGTGGCAAATTCCTTCAGTAAAGCACAATGGTGGGCTGTTCCAGGATCCTCCATTATAATCTACAATGATAAATTTACCTTCTAAGTATTTATAATGGTCCTTTCTTTTTGGTGACGTGATTTTTTTGTATGTTTTCTTTAAGTCCAGCGTTGGTAAAATTAGATTGTATATTTCCATTTCTTAATCCAGAAGAAGCATGGAGTAATGGATAGCATGCTGACTGGAATCATAAAGACCTACAGGATTGTGTCAGTTATTTGAGACAAGTCATTATCTTTACATGGTTTCATTTTGTGACAGCAGTGGGCATGTATGTGTGCTTCTAGGCTGATTCAGAACTTGACCTAGTTTGAGCTCATCTCCCCAACTTTAGTTATTTCTCTGTCAGTTAGGTACAGATTTCATGTCATATCTATGTGTTTTGTTGCTCTCTTTTGCTGTAGTTTCGAAGAAAGCATATTACTCCAAGAACACATCCAAAAGTTGTCACTCTTAAAGAACACAATTCAATAACTTCTAGAGATATTGCAGCAACTCTTGGTGTGGTGAAGTCGTGCATTTCAAGATCCTATAGGACCACAGCGAAACAGCTTTAGCCATGCCAAAGTTAAAGAAAAGTTTGGTTAAAAACAAACAAAAAAACAATGCAAAGGAATGACAGATTGGTGCAAAATAGTCTAATTAATCTGCAGAAAATAGATATCAACAACCTTCAGACAAAACTGGCAGCTGGAGGGGTTAGTATGTTTCCTCTACAATGCAACATAGGTATCTTGAAGTGGAAGAGCGTCCAGAAGACCAACAAACTGCTAACTATTGCTATGAGAAAAAAACACTTGTTATGGGCAAAACAGTGCAAAGAACAGGATACCAAAAATTGGAAAACGATGGTTTTTACTGATGAAATTAGTTTTTTTACATCAAAGGTTATGCCCAAACTGTTGTCAGAAGAAGTCGAGGTCAGCTGGTAAGGTCTGAGCGTCTTCAGTAGACTGTCAAATATTCACCCCAAAAGTTCTTTAGGGATATTTTTTTTTGCTTCCAGCAGACTTGGAAGCCTTGTTCCCATGGAGGGAATGATGAACTCTGATAAATCCATAGACATAGTAAGTAAGAAGTAGAATTTTCCTAGAATAAGGAAAATGGAGATGGAATGCTACAACATGACTTTTTTCCATTTCACAGGTCATTATAGTTAAGAAATTAAACCAAGAAATGGGGATAAACGTGTTTCAGTGTGCTGTGAACTCAAGTGATTTTTAACTCTTTGGAAAACCTATGGGCTAAAATTAAGCCTGCTCTTGGAAAAAACAAGACTATTCATAAAATATGATATCCAATATGATAAAAGTATAGTTTTATGATGAATAGTTAAAAAACATGTCAAAAATTTTGTGAACTTTGATTTTGTAGCAAAAAAACACTTTGGTTTTTAAATACTGTTTAAAGATACAAAAAGTTGTAAGACTTATTGTCTATTAATAAATTTAATGATTCATTTGTTTCAACTCCTGTACCATCTTAATTTTAGGTACAGATTCTGCCTTTTTTCAAAGTACTTTTATATCTTTTTTTTGTCCGCAGGATGGTCAGATGTTAAGTAGAAGAAAGGAATATTCTTCTCTTTTTACAGAGAATGGATTTAGATCCAGAGAGACTTAGTGATATGAGATAACTTAGCTAGTTAACGGCAAAGCATGGAACAGGACAAGGTTGTCCTGTTTTCCAATACTATGTGGTCTGATTTCTCACTCACTCTTTGACAGAGAAAACATAAATAAATACTTCAGGAACAGGAGAAAAGGATGATGAGTATGTTTACTCATAATTGTTAAACCTTTAATTTCAGGCCCTAGTGGATGGAAAACAATTTGGATGTTGCAGTGACAGCAAAAGTGGATTGTTAGCTTGCTTTTGGCTTCTTGCCACCTGAAGTTTTCTCTAATTAGGAGGTGCATGTGAACCTGAACATGAGCAGAGAATCAGCCAATGTAATCATTAGCTGATTCTCCTTCTAGATGTGACAAGTGATGAATCAACTTAAGCTTGCCTGGAGCATTCTTCAGGATAATACCCAAAGGGGAAACCCTCCTAGGCTCAAGTAGAACATTATCAAAAAGGCCTACTCTTCTCCTCATTGCCCACTCCTTTTCTGTCTTGTCTGTAGAACTACCTGAGGACATATAACTGCTGACTTTAGCTTTCTGGCCAATGCTTACTTCTTGGAGCCTGAATATGAGATGAGAGAAAGAAATCTTCCGCAAAAATTTCCTCCCATGATTGCATTTCCTATACTCTTCTCACTCGCTCATACATACATACATAGATACATACAGCCAAGGAAACATTCCCTCTGTTCTTCTCATATTCTATCAATGGTTGTTTCAAGACCCTTACCTCACTTTGTCTTGGTTAACGGCTCAGAGTCTCCCACCTAGAGCAGTAATCCCCAAATCTGCAGTTCTTACCAACTGGTCTGATCTTTTAATAAAGTCAGTATATTTGAGAAAGCCTACTGAGTAGAGTTGTAGAAAAAGGTGTATAATCAGTGAGGAACCAAAAGCCAATCTTGTTAAGAAGTCATATTCTTAGTATTAGCTCTCAATCAGTTGGAGCCTAGATCTTCTGACCCTTAAAACCACAAGACCCTCCTTCTTTTCACCTCCTTCTTTCATTCCTTAATTGTATCATGTCTTCTGCTTTCTTCATAGGACATAGTTACCTTAGAATCATATTTCCCCCAATAGATTTATAATACCCTAACACTCTCTAGAGTGTTATCTTAAACAGAGATATTTTGATTCCTTGACTGCTGACACAGAGTGTGGAGGTATTCACATGCTCTCTGGGCCCTCTGTTGTTCAAATTTTGGCTCTTCCTGAATGACTCAAGACCCCAGATGGTAAAGTTATCAACATATACTTGCCATCTCCCTTATAAGAGGGAATAATTTGACTTTCTAAGGAAGGGCTATATTTCAGAGAGATTTTTTTCATAGGTAACTCATGTTGTGAGCATAATTGACTTAGTAGTTTCCCTGGGTCAAAGAATCCTTGTTGTCTAAGGTTCTGTTTTGTCCTTGTATCAAACATACTGTCACCTCACTTTTTTTGGTGGGGGAGATGGAGAGAGGAACCAGACCTGTGATTTAATTGATGTGAACACATGAACAAATATGTATAAATATATATAACATTATATACTTTATATCCATATATATCTTCTGATAAAGAAATTCTTTCTACCAATCCATACTGGCATTTGCTTTGCAATTTAGAAAATTTCCTAAAAGAAAAAAAAATGAATAAAAAAATGTGCACAAAATTTATTAAATTCCTAGTATGCTCAAACTGCCCCCCCCGATTTTTTTTCTTTACTTCAAGGCTAGCTAGCTATCCACCTGTCATGCTACCTAATTATTATCATCACTGTGTTAGTTTTATTAGTAATAATACTTGCCAACAGGGAGGAAGAGGATTGGTATTATCCTCAGAGCACATGACAAACAAGGAAGAAAAATCTACAGAAATAATTTTGGAATAAGCATACATCACCTCATAGAGCAATTATAAAGGATGATAATTAGTATTCTCCATTGGATTTGTCAGATGCAACCCAAATCAGTTTATCTCTGAATGAAACCTATGGAATGACCAAGATCCAACAACAGAATTTAAAAAAAGACATGACAAAAACTCAGACAATTATTGTGTCAGTAATGGAGCATCGGACAAATGGCTTAAGTCATGCAGATTTGTCTATGGAAGGTAATATGATGGCAATTCAGTAGCAGCTCATTCTAGGAGAAATTGTAAAAAAAAAAAAAAAAAAGGTTATCCTTAAGGAACCCAGTCTTAGATTACACAAGGAAAAATGTTAGAGACTGTGAAACACATCACTTTACTTTAGCACCCAATGAATACCTCTCAGGGCATGAGAAACTCATTCTCTTCCATGGACTGACAGGTAACAAGCCCCATCCTACATACACAAATCTCAAAAGATCCTCAGCAACTTAACTAATGAATCAGACCTATTATTACACACTAAAGTCTGGTCTATAATCACTTGAACATTTAACAATGATCCATAAAAAATCAAGAAGAGTGGTTTTAATAGATTTCATCCTTATCATATGCTCATAACCTTCAAGTTAAATAGAATTAATCTAGAAAAGTCAAAATCATGTGGAAAGAGGATGAGATACATATTATCTCTCTTGTCCTGCCTGCTACTGGAGTTTTGCCGAGGATGCTTTTAGAGAAGAAGATGAACGTAACTTCTAGATATCTCTTAATTCAACTGCAAAATGTAGTATCTTAACCACCTGTGTAATAGTCCACAGAACTTTAATATGATAGAATATTAGCAGGCTAGCACCTTGTCCCAGTACTATTTCTATCTAAATTATATCAAGATGAGAATATTTCCAATGATAAAATACTTTACATTATTTCATGTAAATATTTATTTGTTCATATACATATTATCAGGATTCTAACCTTAAAGGTTAGAAATCCTTAAAGTTCTTTTGTTTTTTTAAAAAAACAAAGTTCTCTTAAATGGCATCTGAGACAGATCTACCTCAGAATGAGTTGTCTTCATAGTAATAGCAGTTGACGTTGCAGAACATTTTAATATTTGCAAAGCTCTTTACTTACATTATATTATCTGATCCTTACAACAATCTTGTAAGATAAATGCTACTGGTATTACTTCCTCCAGTTTTTCAGAAAAGAGAAACTGGAGCTGGAGGAGGTTAAGTAATATATCCATAGTCGCACAGCTAGAAAGGCTGAATTTGAATCCAGGTCTTCTTGCTTCTGTGTTTAACACTCTGTTAGGCCAAGCTGCCTTATAGTTGATTGTGTTAGAGTGAGATGCCAATATATAAAATTGGAACACATTTCTATCATTTTGTGTTGGCTGTTGTAGTTTGGTCGTTTCAGTTGTGTCCAGTTCCCTCATGAGTCCATTTTTGGGGGGGTTTCTTGGCAGAGGTCCTGAAGTGGTTTGCCATTTCCTTCTCCAGATTATTTTACAGATGAGGAAACTGAGGCAAACAGAGTTAAATGACTTGCCCAGGGTCACACAGCTAATAAGTGATTGAGGTCAGATTTGAACTCATGAAGATGAGTCTTCCTGATTTCAACTCCAGTACTCTATCCACCATGCCACCCTGCCTGCCCCATGTGTTTTGGTATATTTCCCTTACCTATTACCCTTGGTCTTTTTCCCTTACATGGTTACCATAATGAATGCCACAACTTTGGAAGAGCTAAGTTCCTTCCAAATGTTCTAACACAGTTGAAGCAGGTCAGGCAGCACAGAGGGATTAGCTCTTTATTTGCTTTTCCTTTGAGCCCTTTTCCATTTCTTCTAACTCCTTTCTCCTGGCTGCCAGAACTTGTGTCAAGTTGTCATGAAGAGCACTGGCTAGTCTCTCTGGGTTGGAGCCAGCTCTGATGCAGAGCATGACCCGGATGGAGCTCAGTCAGCAGTCATGTACCTTACATTTTGCAGAGGGCCCTGGCCAGCTGGAAGAACATGAGCTGTGCTCACTGAGAATGCTGCTTTTTTAGGCCCCAGATCTTCTGAGTTGGAAAGACAGGCACACCATTCACTGTTTACTTTTTCTCCCTATAGACAAGTTATACTTACTCACTTCCTGGGAAGGTAAGTAGCTTGTTATCCTTGCAACAACAGCATCTCCCCTCTCTTTTCCAGAAAGTTTTTACTAAAAGATCTGAGGCTTGATTCTGTGAATCATGTCTTCTAAAAACATACTAGACTTAAGGAAGAATCCAACTGATCCAACCATTGTGTCGGATGGTTAATTTGTAGGTGACCTCATCAGATGAATCTATCTAAGGAATAGTTATGATCAAGGTATTCCTTTGCTCAAAAAAAAAAATTGTCTCTCAAAATAAAACTCTTTAGTCTGACATTCAAGGCCTTCTATTCTCTGGTCCCAACCTTCTTTTCCAGCTTTATCATTCATTTTTCCTATTCCTCTATTATATATTCTGCCCAAACTGAACTATGTTTCTGAACTTGTCCAATGCTGCCCACCTCAATGCCATTTGCCTTTGCCATGTTCCCTGTACCAGGAATGGTCACTATTCCATTTATGCTAATATCTTATTCATCCTATCATTGCCCAGCTCAAATGTTCCCTCCTCTCTGATATCTTGCCTCATGGCATTCCCTGATATTAAACAATTTGTTCTCCTTCTGAAATCTCAAAGATTTGAATTCTCTTACTTAATTCAATTATCAAGTTCTATGTTGTATTTGAGCTTGTATACATGTTTTATCTCTTCTGTTAGAATACTAATTCTTTGATGACAGAGTCTTTTCTCAAGTAGGTAATGACTTTTTCTCCCTTTGACCTTGTGTAACATTGTGCTTTCATCATATCCACTTATTTTGTCTTATCATTTTGAAGTATATTTATTTGTGTATTTGTAATTCTTCTTCATTCCCTTCTTCCTTTTCAACTCCACCTCTCCCCACTCAACAGTGAACCAATATAGGGACAACTCTTGATTTAAGCTATGTGTTTCCTCAGTGTTGAGAATGGTGCTCTGGACCCAATAGATACTTAATAATTATTTACTGAAGTAAATTGAATTTTTATCTTATTTTTCTCCCTCATTTTTCTCCCTCAGTGCCTAGTAGGTCCTCAATAAATGGTTTTTTTTTAAGTATTCAATCACTCACAAATGTTTTATTGAGTGTCTACTATCCACAAGGTACTGTGCAGGTCATGTTGAGATTGCAAAGATACATGGACATTTTAGGCTGTAAAAAGATAACCTAAAGATATCTCCTTGTTATGTGGTAGTATCTGTTTTGGAATACAGGCAGAGACACCTGATTTTACATGTGCTCTGTAAAGGAGCACTAAGGATGGAATCTGATACTCCATTTCTGGGGATGAATTTCTTCCTTTTCGGATAGTGCATTAACACATTCAGGGCTACACTTAATATGTTCCATTGGTGTTTTCTAGTGTAGTAAAGAGAACCCTTGTCTTAGGAAGGTTAATGGAACTCTAAATAGGCAGGTTTTTGTTTATTCTTATCTCGTGTGTGCATTGTATCATTTTGGCGTAATTTTTTTCAAACCTCTAGTTTTGAATGAAATCTATTTTTCAGAGAGTTTGGTTTTACTTTCAAATGAAGGAAAACAACTTAGGGAAAAAAACATACTGACAAGAAAGAGACTTATACATGGATGAAGTCTTTTGAAAGAAATGTAGGGCAGTTTACATCTGAAGAGAACAGAGGACTGCGGGTGCTTGTAATTTTTTTCATAGTTGGATAGATCCCTCTTATAAGCCCATAACCATCCAGTTGAGATAAACTTTGTTTTGAAGATATATTACGTTCCCTGATCAAATGGGGAAAAAAATTACGCCTGTCATCGTATCTAGAATACAGCTGGCCAGCATGGCCAATTGCCACAGGCACTTTTCATGTGGCCTTCCTGTGAAGGCCATCCAAGTGCCCATTCTCAGCAACTGGAAAAACCTGGTGCATTTAAATGGTGATCCAAGCATCTTTGTGGGCTAGGGAATACTTCACACCCTTGCTTATTTTTCAGTGGGAGCTTCCCATGAAGAGTTAATTGGTGATCCTTTACAACTTCTAATATTTAACCTGGGCGACCCCCTCCTCTGCCACTTTCATCACCTAGGTCAAGTGGGAAGATCATTACATTTTGTGTTTGCACCATAAGACGGTTGACTTGGGCAGGGATTGTGCTGGAAAGAAATTCTGTTTTTCCAGCCTTCTCAAGCTTACTTCAGGTTGGTTTCAGTGTTTCTTGGGTATAGAACTTCCTCTGATCTGGTAGCTAGCCTTTTTTCTCTTCTTCCTCCAATCTTCCATGGGTTAATTTTCCTTTCTGCTTTAGTCCTTGATGTGAATCCTCCTATATTAATGTGGTTTTTGAAATGAAAAATCCCTCCAAGCACAAAGAATGTCTTGGATAGTTTTGCATTTGCAAATAAAGCCCTAACAAATGCTCATTTAAAAAAATATATTTTCCCAGCTGAGCACATTAAGGCTATATGCTGCATCTTTGTATTCACTTCAATAAACCAGGTGTGCTTCTGGAGATTAGCTATTTTTTATAAAGAATGATTTTGAAATAAATGACAATGGGCTCATTTCTCTTTATGCTAAGGATAACATTAAAGGAAAACTGCAGTGATTAGTTTTAATACCTCAGATAGCTTAATGAGTACGTACTAAAACTGTGTGTGTGTATGTGTGTATACAAAAGGTATACACATGTGCATGAATAATTTCCCGACAACTTGAGTCGTACCTGTCAGTGGTCTTAATATATGAGCGTTTGCAAATTGCTTTAGTGTTTGTTTCTGCTGGGGCTTTTCAGCAGGAAGTACTGTACCCCTTCAGACCTAATTTTAAAAGAAATGCTGGTGAGAAAATAGGAAGCAGTGAGAACCCATGCTTTTGAAAACAAAGTCAGATTTTAGGTTTGTACTCAGCCTGTTGTGCCCCCCCAGGGCAAAGTCATCTGGAGGACTCTAGTGCATATTCTCTTATTTCCAAAACAGGCCAAAGCAAGTGTGTGAGGAACGAGGTCGTGTGGGTGTGGTTAGATTGCTAGGCTTGAGGGAAGTGGAGAAGGTTTGGAATTGCTGTTATGGTGAGTATACCAGGGAAGCAATAGGAGATTGGTAAAAGAGTTGTTGAACAGCATGAAGGCCCATTTGATGTTGGACTATGTGCATCTGTAGTGGACAAGTCAATATGTTTCTCTGCCTTTCTCCAGCTGTATTCATTAGCCTTGAAGAAGGGCTTGGGAGCTAACATGGAAGAAAGTTAGCATGGCAAAGAAGTCTAGAATGCCAGTAAAGCCTACATTGAAGTGACTGACCATGGAGAGGATCCTGGCCACCCAAAAGATTATCTGAGCAGGGTTTCAAGTTTATACTCCACAGGAGTCCATTGTAAAACACCAAGGATCTGGGTCCCAGAGAGGGCACAAACACATTTTAATATTCTGAGTCTCCCAGGGTTACTACCACCCAGACTCTCAGTTTTCCCTAAATAATCAGTTGACTGTCTATTATTCCAGGATTGACCCAAGTGCCTTCTTTCACCACTTTAAACTATCATTTGTCTATTTCTGCTGCCATAGTTTTCTTAAAAGGTGGAGGCCAAGAAGCAAATCACATTCATCCTCATCTCTGGCTAAAAAACAAGTTTGAGTTAGGGGAGGGAGTTGAATTTAAAAATGAAGTTTTCAGATTTTCTGTGAATTTCTGGTGTCTGTATTTTCCCTCTCTCCCGTTGATCACAGATCACTTAGCTTTGTAGTTCCTGCATTGTGCTTGCATTGGTGTAATTTACGGATGGAACCTACTGTTTATTTTCAGAAACATGACTAAGAGACCTTGTGTGTGCTGGTTGGTGAGTCCTGGGATGCAGTTCAAGGTAGCATCACCGCTTCTCTCCTCAGGAGCCAATTTGCAAATGTAACGATAAAACGAGGCACGGTGAAAACTCCAAGATGAGACATCATCTTTTTACCTTATAGTAAAGGTAGGCTGTCACATGATTCCTTCCAGAACTTCTGGGAAATGTGACTGGTTTCTCTAGGACAAAGAAATAGTTAATAATGCTGTGCTTTGCCCAGCTGAGCATTTCAGTTAATTGAAGGTCAATCAGCAGTATTTATTTACTATTAAGTACCATCAATGGTATGTGAGAAGGCTAAAAACTTTGCAAGGAGAGGACAATAATTGTA
Organism: Bettongia penicillata ogilbyi; assembly: GCA_023548195.1. Lineage (NCBI taxonomy): Eukaryota > Metazoa > Chordata > Mammalia > Diprotodontia > Potoroidae > Bettongia > Bettongia penicillata. The sequence continues at coordinate 9,056,395 of JAJHZJ010000526.1, forward strand.
TATGGTTCACATGAAAGAGAAAGTCTTCCTCTCAGTAAATGAACTCACCATTGTTTCCCTATTTTATGAGAAGTCTTTTTATGATCCAAATCACTTGCAGTCAGGTGAGGACATCCTGCTTTGACGTCCTGGGATCTGTGTGAGAAACTACTGCCCTGCACAGGTAAACTTTGCCTCTTTTGCTGAATTTCCTAATAGGTGTTAGGGGCTTAAGCACCCACACGTGGGTCATTATGGGTTTTTTTTTACAGGAATGCCAAGAAATGCTTAATGTTTGGCATTAAATCTGCACTGGGACTGGAAGCAAAGGGGAATAGAGAATTTATGGGAGTATATTTTTAACGTGTTTTTTAGGATAAGGGGAGATAGGAGGCCACTGAGTAATGAGCAAATCGTTAATATCCCATGCCAGAGAATATGGTATCATAACATGACAATGGACTGAAATTGTGGCTTTCTTCACAAGGAAATGGGAGCCATAATTCATCGTACAGAGGAAGAGCTGACAAATGGGAGCTCCGGCTCTGACACCCAAGTTCATCTCTGCCCCCTCCCCCCATTTCTCCTCCCGACCCCACCCCACCCCATCAGAGCTTGTTGGCTGCTCTCATTTAAATGAACCACTTTGGAAAGCTTTTTTTTTAAGTGAACAGATCGGGTATCTAATTTTAGCCATGGCAGCTTATAATTAGAAACATTTCTAAACTTACTTGTTTACAAACACCTGCACTAACACTGTGTGTTGGCCGTTTTAGAATGGGCCTGTGACAGGAAGGGCAAGGGGGTGGGAGTGGGTGATGAGGGGGTCACCCCAGTCTGCTTCCACATTTGCTGGACATCAGAGCAAATGCAGTTTTCCTTTCTTTCTTTCTTTTTTTTCTTTTAGCTTCTCTTCTGGGTGAGTGCCTCCAGGCCCACGCAACAAAGGCACAATGTGCCCACGTCACACTGCAGAGCTCTCCTTTCCCTGGAATCAAAGGGATTTGTTGGTCAGTTGTTATTTGGGGCAAGGTTAGATTTTAAAAATGACACCCAAGGGAGAAGTTCTGGTGACTAATTTTAGCAGCTTGAGTTCTGCATTGGACAAAATTGTCTCTCTTATTTCCCATGGCTTCTATTTTTATATATCATTCAGCCTACTGTATAACTGATCAATTCAAGAAAAATGAGTAGAGAGTGCCATCCATAATATAAATAATTTTACCTAAACTAAAAGAAATATCTATGATTAGAGAGAGTACCACCTATTGTAAGTGATCTTTCCAATGGAAATTGAATACTATCAGAAAGTACAAAAAATGATGCTGCTGACAAGATGCTATATGGTACAGAGACAGTATTGCAATCTGATTCTCTCTGATTTGGACCTTATCATGAATGTTTTGCTAGGATAAACATGGTTGTGCCTTTCACAGAATGCTAAAGTTATTTTGAATGTAAACTTGAGAATCGAATGAATAAAGAAAATAGAATCTGTATTCCTAACAGGGTATATAGAAGAGATTAGAGTGGAGCTGTTATAGATAGCAGAATTCTGCATATTTGTGGGGAGCATCTACTCCCCTCAAACTGGCAATCTGCTGGAATTTTCCATCATTAATAGTTGGAGGTCTGTCTGGCTCCCAACTCCAGTAACCATTTAATGTCAAAGTAGAGATGGTACTGAAACAATAAACACATACTGTATGCAGGGCTTGTTGGAGAGACTGATGTTTCTGGAGAAAGAAAACATGGAAAATTTATTCTTCACATCTGAGCCAAGTATAGTAGAATAGGATGGTTTCTTTATTGTCATATACAGGATTAGTCAGATACAATTACTATTTTAAGAGTTCCTACTTATGACTCCCTTTTAAAGCTACATTCTCAACTCTTAAATGTACTACCTTTGTTCTAGCTCTCAATGAATGTTTAAAGAATTTAATGCACTTACTGCCTGGTACTAGGAGAACGATGAGGGATTAAATAGAGAAAAGGGACTTTTGGCAGAACTTGCAAGCCGGTTATTTTGACCCACTCTTATGTCAGCTGTGGTCTTTTTACGGTATCTCCTTATATGGGAGTCTTCTAGTTGAAGATAACCCTGAGTCTCTGATTTTTATTCTTCTATCATGGAGATGGAATGAGAACCCTTCTCGGTTAATGCACAAAACTCTGTATCAGAAAGTGGGGATAGAAAAAGAGGGAAGAATAAAATAGATGGAAAACAGAATCCTAGCCCTTGAAAAGGGCTTCCATTAGCAGAAAACTTTAGATCATGAGACTGAGAAGCAATGAGATATTGCAGAGAAAGCTTTGGACTTGAAGAGACTTGTGTTTGAATTTTGTTTCTGACGCTTATCAGCTGTGTTTCTGTGGGCAAGTCATTAGCCTTTCTGAGCTTCTGTTAAATGGGAATAATACTATTAACTACTTCACAGGGTTGTTGTGAGGATTGCTCGAGATAAGTCACTTTGTAAAGCTTTAAGTGTTCTAAAAATGCTATCTGTTTTCCAGAAGCAATGAAATATAACAGACCACTGCTTATTTTAAATGAGCACCATTGCCTAGCCAGAATGGACATTTTTTCCCCTTTCTTTTTGCTCTAGGAAATTTCTTGGATTCTCTGAGAGCCATTCAAGGTGCAAAGCAGAGTAGCGAACAGCTCCTGTTGAACATTTATTTTCATTTTTGATCAGACCTGTGATTTTTGCTGGCATGGGGAAATCCCAGTGAGTAAACACTCTTTACCAGGGCACATTAGTATTTGCTCTGAAATTTATGTCTTAAGAGATTTTCCTGGGGCATTGAGAGGTTAAGGGACTTACTATGTGGACAAACTATGTAAAGCAACTATGGTTGCTGTAGTGATCACTTTTTTTGTGATGAGTGGAGTGGGAAACCTTCCTCCTTGGAGTATTCTCTGAAATATGTCCAATTCCTTCCTTCCTTCCTTCCTTCCTTCCTTCCTTCCTTCCTTCCTTCCTTCCTTCCTTCCTTCCTTCCTTCCTTCCTTCCTTCCTTCCTTCCTCTTTCTTCCCTCCTCTCTTCTTTTCTCCCTCCCTTCCTCACAGAATGTTAGTGAGAGAAGGAGCCTTTGGTGTAATTTATTCTAAATGCATTTATCTAATCCACTTCACAATTGAGGAAACTACAGATCAATTAAAGAACATGGTTCCTACAGCTACTAAAGGTCCCTTGACTTCGCTTGCAGTGTTCTGTTCATTACATCACGCCACCCTTTTCTCTAGCACAAGCACTCAGACCTTTGACAAGAAGACACATTTTCTTTTTTCCTCTTTCAGTCATCTAACTAGTGAATACATACATTTATTTGATATGTGATGTGCACATAAGTAGACACTTATTAAATGTCTTTTTAATGTTTGTTGAATTATTCAGATTTTGATTAAGAAATTTCTTAGGTTTCATATAGTGTTTCATAGTATTTATTTTCACAATAAAATATTTCCATTTTGGTCAACAGAAATATTTATTTTTGGAGAGCTTCTTTTTCTATTTAATATTTTTATTTAATATCATTTAGCATCATTTTTTCTATTTAATATCATTTCAAATTTGCCCTATCATGTCCTTCATTTCCACCTTCACTGTCTTCTTTTTAATACTTTGGAATGTAGTAACCATCACCACACCTCTCCTCAAATCCTCTCTAAACCCTCCCATAACTCCCACATGAGAAACAACCTCAGTGAAAGGCTTAACACAGGATAGAAGAAAACCAGTCCATTAATAGCTCAAATTGTGCCCTCTTCCATATGGTACAGTAATGTATCCAAGGAAGAAACTTTTTGTCCCTCACTAACACATTTTAAGCCAGCCTGTGAAATTTCAAAATCTTTAGTATCATGTACTACTTACATTATGGTTCTTGAGAAATAGCCTAGTGGAAAGCAGTGTGATTTGTTAGCTCTGGGAGGGAGCCGTTGCTACCTTAAAAACAGATTAGCATTCCTTTCCAACCCCGACATTTCTTTCCTTTGTGTCATGCCCTTGCTTACCTTCACAAATGTTCCCATGGAGCAGTGCTTCCAAAAGGTTAAAGGAGAAAGAAGTCGGGTCAGTCATTGGTATTTATTAGACATCTGCCATTTTCAGAAAGTTTTTAGGTAGTGGTAGGATAACCAAAAGGGATGGAAGACAGCCTGAACCCCTGAGGATCTTCTGGTCTCTCCAGGGAGAAGGAACTTATGGGAGAACTTTTAGAACATAACATGAGAGCAAAAACAAATTACCATTGCGTATGTTAAGTGCTGGAGGAGAGGCATGAAGGCATGATTAGGGTAACAGAAGGTAGGAGAAGTTCCCAAAGTTTAGTAAATGAGCTGATTTTTTTTTTTTTGAGGGATCTTAAAAGGAAAATTGAGGCATTTAAATTGTTGAAGGTGGGGTCTAGTCAAACCCTTGAAAAGAGTCCCCTTTCCACAGAGCTAGTTGAGGCTCTGAGGTCATTAAAAGGGGAATTTTTAGGTACATATATCAGCCTCAGCTCGGAAGAAAGATTATTTTCTATGGTCTGCACGTTCAAGCTAAAATTCATTCTCCCTTACTATCCCCTATGTCTGCAATGCTCTCCATCCTCCACTCTGACCATTGTCTTTCCTATCTGGCTTTAAGTCCCAACTAAAGGTGTACCTTCTACAGGAAGCCTTCCCCAGCCCCTCTTAATTCCAATGCCTTCCCTTTTTAAATTATTTCCTATTTGTCTTGTATATTAACTTGCTTTGTATATATTTGTTTACATGTTGTCTCCCCTAGTAGATTATAAACTCTTTGAGGGTAGAGATTGTCTTATGCCTCTTTTTGTATCTCCAGGAGTTAGGGATAAGGACTGACCCTGTGATTTCATTGGTATAAGGAGCTCGGTTGAGGAAATTCCTTCTACCAACTTAGAGTCTTACAGGCAGCTAGATGGCATGGTGGATAAAACCCTGGACCTGGACTCAGAAATACCTGAGTGCAAATGTGACCTCAGATGCTTACTAAGTTTTGTGACTGGGCGAGTTACTTAACCTCTGACTTAGCTTCCTCAACTATAAAATGTAGATCATAATAATATCTTCCTCCCAGGGTTGTTGTGAGGATGAAATGAAATAATGTCTGAAAAAGCACTTACTACAGTGCTGGACATACAGTAGGTGCTTAATAAATGCTCATCACCAGTAGATATTTGCAGTAGCAGAGTGGTTCAATTTGTGCATGGAGAGGAATAATTTCAGACTAAGGCTCAAAAAATTTAAAAAAAAAGTGCCAAAGTATTGAGGGCCTTGAATGCTAAGGAGAAGAGTCTGACTTCTTGGTGTCCTGAAAGGGTTCCACTCAGGCCAAAGTGAACTATTCATCCCATTTGTTCAATGAGCTTGATGTTCCTAGTACAGTTTGGCCATCATGATTGCTTTTATCCCAGATGATTTTAATAATTTTATTGATACTATTTTTGTTTACATCAACTAGATCTTTCACTTGTATCCTTCCTCTTCTCATTTCCAGAGAGTCCTTTATAACAAAGAATTTTTTAAAAAGGGAAGGAAAAAATGCAAATTGGTGACTACAGTGAAAAAAACATGATATAATATATGATGTTCCAAACTGTGAACCCCCCTGCACACCACCTCTGCAAAGAAATGAGGGGAAGGTGTCTTCTCATATATATTCGTTATAATGTTCATTTTCAGTTGTTTTGTGGTGATTTTTCTTTCCACTTACATTATTATAATCAGGCATTTCTTAGGCACTATGTTCCAGGCCTTATGCAAAGCCCCTGAGATATAAAAAGAAGCAAAAGACATTCTCTGCTCTCAAGAAGGACAACCAGCAAACAGATATGGACAAACAAGGATAAATAGGAAAACATTAAGAGTGGGAAGGCACTCAAATTAAGAGAGCTGCTTGGGAAAGTCTTCCTGGAGAAGATAGGATTTTAGCACAAAGGTAAAAGAAGCCAGTGTTAGTAAGTGGAGGTAAGGAAGGAGAACATTCCAGGAATGTCACTGTATTTATGTTTTCTTGGCTCTGCTTTCATTTACTTTGTATCAGTTCATGTACAAGTATCCTTGTTTCTCTCCATGTATCATTTTGTTAGTTTCTTATAGCACATGAACATTCCTTTATAAAGAGGCATGGGTGGCTTAGTGGGTAGAATACTGAGCCTAAAGACAGTAAGACCGGAGTTCAAATGTGACTTCAAACACTTACTTGCTGTGTGACCTTGAGCAAGTCACTTAGCCTTTGCTTGCCTCAGTTTCCTTAGCTGTCAAATGGGGATCATAATGGCACGTCCCTTCAAGGACTATTATGAGAATCAAATGAGATAATATTTATAAAGTGCTCAGCACAGTGTCTGGCACATAGTAGGTGCTTAATAAATGTTTATCCTTAATATTCATATTCTGCAGCTTGTTTAGCTATTCCTCAATAGATGGGCATCTACTTTGTTAACAATTCTTTGCAAACACACAAAATGCTGCTATACACCTTTTGTTATCTATATCAACCTATTTATTAATGATCTTCCCAAAATTTTTATGAATTATCATTGATATCACTTCTTTATTATGATGACTATTTACATTGTTTTTATGGTTTTTTTCCTTTCTTGTTTAAACTCCAGTTTAAAAACCCAGTTTTTAGGGTTGTTTTCATGATGGAAGACCCCACAGATAATTTTTGGAACCTTGCCCCTAAGGGGTAGGATATGGTAAAATCTTGGCCTTCTCTGGACCGGTCAGCCAGCCTTGCGTGATTGAAAGCTGTGGGAGTTGGCTAGTCCTCTGCCCTTGGGACAGCTTCTGGTGGTTTGAACTATAAAAGGATTAGCCTGGGTTCCATGAGACAGAAAGCTTTCAGAGGTTTTTTCTGAGCTCCAGCTCTGCAAGTTACTTCTTGAATTCCTGGTTGGTGCCACCTAACTGTTGTCGGTGTGCCAGCCACATAAAATGGTGCTTGGCACATAATGGTCCTTGATAAATGTGTGTTTATTGAATTATTGATTGGATATGAATCAAAGATAACTTCAAGGTTTTGAATGTAGAGGATTTGGTGAATAGTTGTGCCATAGACATAATAAATAGTCCTGATACTGTCACAGACAAAAAAACTCAAATCAGAGGAGGGAAGATGTCTAAGGAAAAGACAATGAGGATGGTTTTAAGGTGTCAGTGATGGGATATTTGGTCAGCAGTTGTTTCACTGGGAGCAGATGTGATTACCAAAGGAGAGAATGAATGTAGAAGAGAGGACAGAAACGGATTTGGAGATGGCCACATTTATTAGGCAGGAGAAGAAAAAAGGACAGGGATGGGTAAAAGGGACAAGGGATTCAAGGGTGAAAGTGAGTTTATAACTGATATGGCTAATCACAGGGTCAAGATTCTAAAGAAAGGCAGTGAAGCCAGGATAAAGGTCATGCGCTGAGAGACTCGAAAGAATTGAGGGACTGAAAAGTCACAAGGAAGGCAAAGAACAGATTCAAGAAAATCAAGATAGAGAAATGAAAGAACTAGAAATTGTGATCCCTGACAGAATTTTAGATCTTGAAGGCTGAGGAGTTTCGATTGATAGTGAAGTCTAGAACATGGCTCCTGAGGGGATAGATAACAGATGAATGCCATTGGAATTGAAGGGGTTAAGGAGAAGGCCAGGGTGTTAGAAGGGTCATCACTGTGAATATTGAGGTTGCCAAGGATAATGATAGGAAGTGAAGAGGAAAGGGAGGCTGCAAGCCAAGTGCTGATATCATTGCTTTTTTTGGAACAACTTTGCCACTAATTGCTGATATCACCATAAAATTATTAGAGCTTGAGTGCTTCATTCAAGGTTTTCTTCTTTCAAGTCAAACCTAAATATTGTGTTAAATATTCCAAACCTAACTGTCCTGTTTTCTTCAATGGGTTTCGTTTCTGTTGTCCCAAATGTTCTGAGTGGACTCTCCCAATAGAGATTTCATGCTGCAATTCAGATATTGATTTCTATTGTTTTTTTTTTTAAATTGGCTAGTTATTCAACTTTGACCTTTTTTTTTTTTTTTACCTCTGGCATCCTATTTGTAAAGTATGGATAGCAACACTTGTCCCTACCTCCAGTGAGGAGGTCTTAAGACCTGATCAGAGAACTTCTTTCCAGGTTTCTGAATATACTAGAAAAAATAATTAGGTAAACATAATGAATTACTATTACTTCTTTTCTTTCTATCCTTTGCACATAGTTCAGTGAGCCCTAACTCATTACACTCTATTCCTTGGTTAATGTTTCATCATGTGATATTTTATACACAGCTCCCTCATATTATTTTAATTAACATTTAGTACACAGTATACTACGTATTGTTTGAACCTCACCTTCGTGCTCTGAGCCATAGGAAGAAACTATAGGACAAGTCTTGACAAGAGATGACTTTTCTCTGTCTGCCATTTTTCAGGTCCTTGCTGTACCCTCTGTATTGAAAGGCTTTATTGGGGGACATAGGCTTTAGGTTTAAGGGAAACAATATTTGACTTGGTAGATTGGATTGTAAAGTCATCAAAAGAAGGGATGATATCCTTATTTGACTTCATGGTTTTCAGTGTAATGGAGGCACTTTAGAGTTACTCAATAAATATGAACTAAAGGAGAGGAACTTAGAATGTGGGGAGACCAGATACAAGTCTGGGGTATACTCAGAAGAAGAGAAGTGTATACACACACATACACAGGCAACATGCTAGCCCATCTATAAGAGAATTCTGAAGTTTCTTAAAAAGCGTTTAAATGTGAGAGACTCTATTAATAATGAGAGAAACATGACTTACACAGTGATGCTGTGCGTGGACTTGTGGTGACTTCATATGGAAGCACATTAGTGAAGGGGGGTAGAGGTGTGGAATGAAAACTTTAAGATGATAGAAAACATTTGGGATATGTGGGAACGTGGACCCCAACTCAACTTATTTGTGAAACTTAAAGGGAAGAGGAAATGTATCATGTCTGTATTAGAGGAAAAAGGAAGGTTTTATTTACTTCAGAAATCTTCCTTCCTTCCTGAGCTATAGCAATTGCTTTGCATTGTTTGGGCTGTATATAATGGGTTCATCTGCTGGTGGGTTGCATGAAACCTATAATATAAATATAGAGACACAGGTGCTCCCCTCTTTGCACTTTTTCCCATTAGGTCCCAGGCATGAGTTCCTGCAGACACATGACCCCAGGGGACTGTCTAAGCCTGAGGCTATCAGTGGGGACAGCTACTTAAGAGGTTTTGCTTTTACATTTGAGCAGCCAAATTGTGCATGTAACAATGGGGATCAATTATTACACAGTAGAGCATCCCTGATGAAACACAATGTGTGTTTAATATGCAGTGAATTACATGATATTCTCTTAAACAATGAAGCTGTTTCTGCACCTTTAGGGAGAAGGGTATTTATCTTTTTAAAGAAAAGGTTCCATTTGCCTGTGAAAGTCCTGTTGTGTGTTAACATACATGCTTTAAAAATAATTTCATTGATATACCTAGATTCACAGCAATAAGCAGATTTTGTGTGTGTGTATATACTTGTCTTTAGTGAAAGACTTATGTCATGTCTTTTTTGTTAAAAAACCCATTCATTCAGTTTTCTCCTGTTAATTGTTAAATAGGTTCTCTCAGTTTAATCATCTTTCATGTGTGTACATGAAATTCAATCCCATTAGCAACTATTGAGCTCTCATATGATCAGTGGTCCTGCATTGGATTCTACCAAACACACAGAACATGGAATCTCATGAGTCTCCACATTGGTCATGCCTGACTAAATTACGTTAATGGTAGAAGATTACCAGAATCTACCTCTCCTGACCACTGGTCTAGTACTCTTTCCCCTTTCTGTTAGGTAAAGATCCCACCATCAAGGCTGCATGTGATTTGAGCTTGCATGGACATGAGGGTAGGGAGGACATGCTAAGAGTGCTGAGGGTCTTGCATCGAACCATTGCATTCACCGCCATAAAGTTTTCATATCTACCTCTTCTTTCCATTCACACTACCACCACCTGAGTTTATATCCTTATCATCTTCTGCCTAAGCTACTGTAACAACTTCCTGATTGACCTCTCCTCTTGCAGTCATTTCCCTCTCTAATTGATCTTCTACATAATTGCCAAAATAATCTCCTTTAAGCATAAATCTAATAGAATTTTGGGTTTTAAAAGCTGGGTCTTCATTTCAGAGGGAAATGAAGCTTCATTAAAGGAGCTCTGTAATTTCCCATAGGCAGTCTTGCCCACTTTCCTAGACTTGTTTAATTTTGGCCCTACTGCATCCATTTGCCATATCTAAGACAGATATACTGATGAATCAGCTCTATGGGTTAATTATATGAATAATCTGGACAACAGATATTTTTCATTCATGTGTTGTTTCCTGTTTGGATGGTTAGGCCAAGCTCTCTCCTATCCAGTAGCCTCAGGAATATTCTGGGGCTCATTCTTACCCAGGAGGCTCTCACCATATAGAGAATCCTGAAAAGGAATTAGACTTTATTCTGGAGTTTCTTTGTGACAGTGGCAAACACCTTTAGTAAGCACGCTTTACTCTGTTTTATGCCTCACGTCTTATCAGTAATAGTGCATTGTCAAATGTCCTAGATAGAATTTTAGAGAACAACTAAATTTAAGTATCAATCAGAGGGCAGTGGAGATGTATATGCATGGAGAGAGTACTCATGCTGCAAGATTTAGCAAATAAGAAAGTGAAAAACTCAACTAAACGATGTCATTAAAGAAGTGTTTGTATTCTCTAGTTGTGTTCCTGTAATGCCAGGATAGAGCAAAGAGGGCCTCCAGTCTATTAAGCCCACTCTCTTGTGTCTGAGTCATGAGAAGACATGAATGAGGATCCCCTAGGGTGGACATACATTAAAATGTGCATTGTTGGAGAGTTTCATCTACGTTGATGAGTATCACACTTTCAGTTATATATTTGAGGAAGTCTGACCTTGTTTACTGCCTAACTAAAACAAATAGACAAATTTCTTTTAGGATAAAATGAAACTCCTCCTGGCATTGAAGGCCCTCCCCATCATGACTCCAGGCTTTTCTGTCTCTTCTTTGTACACTCTTCTGCTCAAACTGGACTCCTAACTGTATTTCACACTGAGTCCTGTGCACTCATGCCTGAAATACGCTCCTTCCTCATCTCCACTTTGAATCCTTATCTTTAAGGCTCAGCTCAGGTCCTACAGTCTCCATTAAGCCTTTACCTATGGGAATTGTGAGTGCGTTCTTGCTCATAAAATTATCTTGCTTTTAATCTTTTGTGCACATGTTATATCCCCTCTAGTACGATGTAAGTTCATTTAAAGCAGGGATTACGTTGTTTTTGGTTTTGTGTTCTAAGACCTACTGCATTAAAAGCATATAGTAATAATACCAATAAACTTATATAGCACTTTAAATTTGCAAAACACTTTACATGTTATCTCATTTGACCCTCACAACAACCCTGGGAAGTAGGTGCTCTTATGCTCTGTTTTACAGTTGAAGAAGCTGAGGTAGACAGATGATAAGCAAATTGTCCAGAGGCACACAGCTAGTAAATATCTGAGGTCAGATTTGAATTCATAATGAAGTGATACCAATACTAAACATATATGCACCAAATTGGTATAGTATCCAGATTTCCAAAGGAGAAAAATTAGTTATAGAAGGCAAGAGACAATAAAAATATACTAGTGGGGAACCTCAACTTTCCTTTCTCCGAATTGGAAAAATACAACCCCAAAGTAAGTAAGATTTGAACTAAGATCAGCCTGACTCCAGATTTATCACTCTATCCACTGTTCCATCAGACTGCCTCTAGATTCTTAGTAAGTGTTAACTAAGTTGAATTGAATATCACTCCTGACCTCTGCCTTTTATGAGAGGCAGGCATGGTGTAGATAGTGCCAGATTTGGAGCTTGAAAGACTTGAATTCAAATTCTACCACAAACAAGAGATTGTAGCCTTGGGCAGTCACTCAAGCTCTCTGAGACTCAGGTTTAGCATTTGTAAAATGAGGGAGTTGAGCTGCACTTGATGACTTCTAAGATCCCCTATGACAAAGGACGATGACTGACTCCATAAATCCCTTTGCCTGCTTCTCACTGGTACCTATAATGAAGACTAGGGCTAGGAGTATATACTCTGTAGCCATGAAATAGGTTGATATTAATTGGTCTGTATAAATATTGGCCCTTGAACCTTGACCTCATTCACCTGAATTGAGTAGACACAAGAGATAGGGGTCAATATCCCCACAACAGAGTGTGTAGATTTGGGCTCTGCCAGGCATTCTCTCTTTTGCCTTGGTATGGAACAAAATCCAAGAATGAACTTGGGATGGTCGAATGTTGGTTGTGAATATTGCTGTCTCTTTCCCCTACCTGAAAAATCCACGTTCCTCTGTACAAAGAGAAGAAGTGAGCTGAATAAATATTGTGGAACAAAAGTAAATGGAAAGAGCAGAAGTCCTTGTCACCTATTAAAGCAGCCTCAAATCAAACAATCCTGGTGTAAATGAATAGGGCTGGGTTTTCACTGCTTTATAGCTAAGTGTACCTTTTATCCTTTTTTGGATCTGGCTCCATCCTTATATAAAGGAGCAACAGACCAGCTGAAGGAGTTTATGAATAGGAAAACCCCAAGTGCCTACAGCTTGGGAAAATGTCCTTTAGATTAGATTGTTCCTGAGGAAAGTGTGTTCTGGCTCAAGACTGTGTTCCTTTTATTAATGAATTGGCTGTGGTAGTTGAAGCCAAGTATGATCTTCTAGCTAAGAGTACCAGAAAAAAAAATGAATGAACTCAAAGCCGAGGCATAATTTTGCCTTTATATAATGTGTTTTGCAATAAATTAGAGAGCTAACTTTATGACAGCTGGCAAGACCTGCTATGTGAGTCAATTCAAGAGCTGGTTAATAACTCTTGTTTTCCTCACCTAAGCCTCCAACTAACTGAGTTTTGAATAAAGGGACACTTGACATAGTTCTTGCTCAGTTTCTTGGTAAGTCATCCAAGTTTATCTTCCTTTATTGTCAGTTTCCAACCTAGTGAGGTTTGAAAAGAAGGAAGGAAGGGATTTTCCATATAGTGTCTTAAAAGAGAGCTGCTAATCAATTTTTCTTATCATTTCTTGCCCTCTGCTTTTTTGCACTACCCCCACCAGCTGGTTAATCATGCAAAAGCTGAACACTTCATTAGCTAGTACATGTTTGCCCATGGGCATTTCTGTAGTAAATTAGTTCTTTCTATTTATACAGGTAAGTCATGGCCAAGTCTTTAAGGTGCCAAAGGTAAGGGTAGGAATTAATTCCTCCCCTCCTCAAGTTTTTGAGGGAGCTCTTTTTTAACTCTGAGCTCTAGTGCTTTGAAATTGCTTTTTTGAATTAAAGGTGAAGTGGAGAGAAAATATTTTCTGCATAGTCCATTACGGAGGTGGTCAGTGTGGCCTTGCTTTTCAGAAAGGAGGTAATATTGATCAGGCATTGCTTCACTGAAATTGGTGTTAAACTAATAAGAAGCAGCCTCGGTAGTGTGATCAGCCGAATTCAGTATTCAGCTTTGTCCTGGTGCCATCCTTGATGATGTGTGCATTAGGCTTTAAACCTCTTGCCTTTGAAGAAACTGTACCAGAGGTCTGTGTCTCTGGCTGATTTGGTTATGAAGACAAGGACCCAATCTTTGAAAATAGCAATCTTTTGGTAGCTGCTTGTATAAGTTTATATTTTTATATTGGATACCTCATGCCAGGAGCACTGATTTTTAGAGTGAGCCTCTGAGGTTGGTGAGAAGATTTAAGGATATCAAAAAGAGGCTTTAAAACTATACCAGAGAAAGAGGAGAGTCAATCAAGAAGAAAGTGGGAATGCTTGCATGGTTGATCATGATGACAATTGATGAGGGACAGTAGAGTTCTCAGTATGCATTTTACTGTGGTTTTCTTGGTCAAAGGGAGTGATATTTAGAGGGAAAAGGATAGAGCAAAAATGACTAATTAGAGGGTTTTTACCCAAGACATTGGGTCAAAGATATTAATTGAAGACTGAGATGCCTTTGATAGGTTCAAATCCAATTGTCCATATGACATACTCCATGTAGTTCTGAGTCACTTTTGTTGGTGCTCTTGAAACACAGTAGAAAATGGAAAAGGTACTTCAGGCCTAGAGGAAGAAAAATATCACCATTTTAAAAATGGATTAATGAATGAAAAAGCATTTACTAAGGTCTTATATGCCAGTCATTGTGCTAGGTGGTGGGGATACAAAAAAGCCAAACTGTCCCTGTCCTGTGGGTTCTTACATTCTACTAAGGGAAAACAGAGTAGTAATAGCTAAATAAATGAGCATTGTGGATTAACAGAGATTATGAATAGGGCATTTGATCCGTGTTAATGGAAGACAGTAAGATGTCTAGAGGCATGACCTGGGCACCCTAGTGGATTAGGTGAGTTTGTACTTCCTCACTGACCAATCAGGACAGCTCATCTTCAAGACAGTTTATATAACTGATTTCATTGACCCTCCCAGGTAAGGGAGACATCATTTTTGGATGCCTGATTGGGGGTGGGGGTGTACCATTCCAAGTGAGGAAAGAAGGGTAGCAGGAAGGTTGCCATGGCAAGATATTTTGGAGGGATGTGAAGAGAAGGGAGCCATCCTGGATAGCTCTTCTGGAAAAGACTTGGTGATTTTAGGGAATTGCAACCTAAATATGGCCAATGTGATATGGCAGCCAAAAAAAAGATAATGTAACATGAGATTGCACTAAGAAAAACAGTGTCTCTGTAGTGATATGATTAGGCCATATCAGCTATAGATACCATATTAAGGAAGGACATTGATAAACCTGGGGGCATCTAATGAAGGGCAGTCAGAATGGTGAAGGGCCATTAACAAAGGTCCATTGTGGTACCTGGAGGTGTTTAGCCTGGAGAAGAGGAGACTTGTAAGGGTTGGACATGCTCCTATATTCAGTTTGAAGGGCTTTCATGTGGAGAGCAGATGAGATTTGTTCTTTTTGGCTAGAATTAGGAGCATTAGATGAAATTTGCAAAGGAGAGGTAGATTTAGGTTTAAAAGTAGAATGAGTTATCTCAGTCGGTGGTGAGTTGACTCTCCCTGGACATCCTCAAGCCAAGCCTGGCTGACTCCTTGTCAGGACTGTGATAGCAGAGATTGTTATTTAGAGAAAGTACAAAGAATATGGTGCTCTAAGGTCCTTACCACCATAGAATTCCAGAATTTGTAATAAACTCCTGAACTATAATGATAAAGAACAAATCTTTGGGATAGATGATTTTAGAAGGTTCTGTGCTATTCAATAAGGAGCATCTTTCCTGAATTAAATAAATATAATTTTTTGCCATTTTATGCAAAATCCTAAAAGTCAAAAAGGTTCACCAATGTGTTTACCTGATGGAAGTCATGCTTTTATAGGTTAGAAAAAATGATACCTCCTCACAAATCTAAGATTCCTAGAGGCATAAAATTCAGCTCAACAATAAATACATTGGAGTCCCATGACTCATGCTCAGGTTTCACTTGATGGAAAGCAAGTGACTTGGTTGAGTCTAGAAGCTAGTATTTATTCTTGGAGAAGTTTGATTCAACCTTTGGTGCCAGTGTATGCCATCAACTGGTAGACTTGACATGAAACTGGATCTGAGATATGCCCTGGCAGTAATCAGTGTTGCTACCTCTAGTTCCTACACTGCACCTCTAGTAGTTTGGGGATTATGATAGCAACAGACATTGAACTGACCAGTGCCACCATTCCAGCTGCTCTGAAAGATGAATAAGAGGCCTCTCCTTTGCCTTTTATCATTTGAAGTAGGAGGCACATGCCAATAGTGTGAAATAATGTTCTAAGATTGAGGCCCATGTTTGGGGATAAGCAGGAGCAGTCTCTCCACACCTCTGGTTACCCTATTCAGGGAATGGGCATAAGTCTCATAGTTGATACTTGTTTCACGTTTTGCCACACATCTTGGAAAAAGATTATTGTAGAACAGTTAAAACATAGAGGCCTATAGAAAGGCTGAATGAGAAGTTGGAAACTTCCTTCACTCAGGTTCTTATGCTTTTTCTGTTGTTTTCGAATGTCATTTCTCATCCGTATGCTTTAGGTTGTAATAAAATTCCATCCATAGCCTTGGAATCCCCACTCTGACTCAGGAGTGGTTCTGTCTCCTTTCTGATCTGTGAGTTTCTTCTTCTTCTCCTCTCTCCCCACCCCCCACTTTTTTTTTTTGGTGGTGGGTTGATGATTGCGGGGGGTGAAACTTTATCTTTTCACATACAGCTTTAATTCCAGTGTAATGGTGTGGTTTGCGGAGCTCTCCTTGCAGTTTTAGTTCCTGTTTAAATACTAAAATCTATTGTTTGTCTCCATTTCTAGACAACATAATTGCTTTGGTAACTGGCAGGAGCAATTAAGTGTACAGCATTATGAAGAAATAAAGGTTCCAGGCCTTAAGATTTGACTTGATTTCTAATTACACTGAGCCCTCTTTGTACGAGTGGTTTGCTAGAGCTGAAGAATGTGTGTGAATGTGTGTGTATGTGTGTGTGTGTGTTTGTGTGTAACAAAGAACCAGGGTATAAAAAGAGAAGGAGATAATTCAGGATGGGCTTTCGGTGAGCTGGGCTTTTTGAAGGCAGCGCCTGTTGTCGGGTGGCAGGTTAGTGAATGTTTCTTCTATTTATAAGGTAGGTTATATTCATTAGCTTCCAGTGACTTCATATGGTAACAAATCATTACCTATGTTTTCCCTCTATTATTGGAGTTGTTAGAAAGTTGCAATTGGGAAGGATAAATCTTGGCCATGGATGGAAAAACCTGCCTATTTAAGAAAAGGTTATTTTTAAAATATTTTTTTTCCCTCCTACAGGATACCTTTTTTTTTTTTTTTTAATTTTCTAGTGTCCTTGATTCAGGAAAATCTGAAACGATCAGGAAAGTTGGGGCTGCTTAGACAGAGAAAGACAAGTAAATAGAAAAAACAATTAATACTGGATTTTTTTTTCCCTTTGACTTTAATTTTTGGTTCTTTATTTTTATATTTTGATTTCACTCAGGTAAGGAGGGAAGATATCCCCTCTGACAAGGCACATTTTTTTTTAATTTTTCAGCAATGGGGCTCTGTACAGAAACGACTTTCATTAAGTAAGTCATCCATAATGTACCGTAGGCTGTTTGTGTGTAACAGTATGTTACAGACTGCAAAGTTAATGCAGTTAATATTCAACTGAACTTTTGGGGGTGTTGCTAATCCCTTAGGCGGGCTCATCAGAAAGGGCAAACATATTTATAGCACTCCAAATCAGACTGCATTGAGCTGGCAACAGTATGTGTTATAACTTGTAAATGTTACACAATTTCAGCCAACTTCAGGATAGTCTAAGCGGCTAGTGGCCCTTACATTATTCTTGAAAACCTCTCCCACCAACAACTTGGTTGCTGATATGTAGGAACAATATAGATTATTTTAAAATGTCCCCCTAACCCCCAAAAAAGAACCTCATTCTCTTACTGACCATCCATCTATTTTTGAGTGTCTAGGCTTATAGTGCTGCTTCATCCAAAGCAAATGATGTCTTTAAAGCTCCGCCATTTGCAGGGCTGCCCAATAAGAGAGTGACAGATTGGATGCCATTTCTAAACAAAGCTTAATACACAGGAGAATGGCGATGCAGGGTTTCTGGCATTCTGTTCCTGTGCCTTAGAGGGAAAGATGTACAGTTCTTCTTAGTTCAGCTGGCAGACTGGATCCTGGTGGGGATCTAGTCAGCAGATAGGGCTGCTCTGGTGCAGGCCACAGGTCAGTGCTCTCTCCGTGCTCCTGGCTCAGGTAGAAATTAAATCATGAGTTGCAGAAAGTTCCATGGGGCTCAGTAGTTCAGATGAAGTGTCAGACATCCAAAGGGAAGGTGTTGAGTCACCATGCACGACCAACCCCAGCGGGGGATAGTGGGGCAAAGGTGATTCTCTCTTGGGGGTAACAGGCCTGGCTTTCATCATTCAACAAGAAACTTCTTTATTAGCTATTCCCTCTTCTATCACCTGTCATGTAATATTCTAGGTAGGAATAATCATGTCGAAGCTAAGAGAAAGATATGAAATCAAATGGACATACTCGTAAAAATAAAAGAGCAGTGCAATCCAAGAGCTACTTACTATACAGGGTGCTATTTTGATTGTATGTTATCTGTGCTGTTTGCATCCCTTCCCTCCTAAACACCATGTAACCACTACCTCTTATTGGTGGTCTTACTAGAGGGTGGGCAAAGATAGGAAGTGAATATTGGAAGCAGCCGTGACTTTACGGGGTTTTCAGTTTGGGAGGAAAGAATGGTGGGCAGTGGAAACTAGAACTGCTGGCTAAAATTCAATTTTTGGATGATCAATGGATTGCTTTCCTTTCCCTGTTCCCATGCCCATGTATGATTGTATTGACTATGCATCACACATACTTGGTATCCAAAGCCAGTGTCAATCCTATAAAATGAAATTGATAATTCTTCATTGATTATATTCTGGATTTTTCAAAGCAATTTTAAAAACTCTTGTAAATATTGAAAACAGACTTTATTTTACATTAATTACTAAAACAAGGCAAATCACTTTCCATGGTGTGCATACCAAATTAAATAATTCCCTATATAGTTTCTAGGGACAAAATGGTACATTTTGCTTATCTTCTATATTTAATAAACATTCCATTTGTATATATACGTGTATACATATCTATATTAATGCAACAACACAATATTTTACTTTCAGATCCATGGGAGGGAGACATTGTGGTACAGTGGTATGAACCCTTAGTCTGTAATTAAAAGGAGCTGGATTCAAATCCTGATCCAGATACTTGCTACCTTTGTCATTTTGGGCAAATCACATAACCTCCCTAGGTCTTAATTTCTGATTGGATATGACCTCTGAGGTCCCTTCCTTCCTTCTCTGGATCTAAAATCCTGTGATCCTTCATTGGGAATTAGTGGAAAGTATTAGCTATGCAGAAAACAAAAAGAACAGGAATAATACACACACACACACATACATAAGTATATGTATATTTATCTTCCCTTTCGGAACTCTATTGCACTCCATGATCAATTGTTTTCCCTTGGTATTATACCTAGTATCCCAAATTCATTAGCATTGAGGACCACCAGCAAAGTTAAGCCATAATTATACTGTATCATATGCAAGATACAGTGTAATGTAATATATGTGATATAGACATATACATGTATACATGCATTTCTCTCTCTCTCTCTCTCTCTCTCTCTCTCTCTCTCTCTCTCTCTCTCTCTCTCTCTCTCTCTCTCTCTCATAGCTATTTAGCTCAGTGGATAAAATACTAGCCGAGCAAGTCACTTGACTGTATTTGCCTCAGTTTCCTCAATTGTAAATGGGTATGATAATAACAGCAGAGGAGCAAATGGGATAACCATTGTAAAGCGCTTAGCACAGTGCCTGATACGTAGTGAGTAGTATACATACAGACAGACATAGGTGAGCTACTATGAGTATTTATATATTAGAATATTAATAATACTGTCATGTGTAAGATTCATCTTCCTGAGTTCACATCTGACCTCAGACATTTACTATCTGTGTGACCCTGGTCAAATCACTTTACCTTTGCCTTAGTTTGCAAAATGAGCTGAACAGAGCTTGGCAAAATCTCTGGTGTCTTTGCCAAGAAAACCCAAATGCGGTCGCAGCGCTGGACCTGGCTAAAGAACAACAACAAAATTATTGCTATTACTACTACTACTTGAACTCGGTTTGCTCTAGTTTCTTCATCCATTCAATAGAGATAGTAATAGCGACCCCTAAGGATCAAATGAGATAATATTTATAAAGCGCTTAGCACAGTGTCGTCTGGCACGTAGTAATTGCTATGGAAATGTTAGCGTTTATCATATATATATGTATATATATATATATATATATACACACACATATATTTGTATCTATATTCACATCTATGTCTACATATACATAGCTATACCTATATACATGTCTAGTTTATATATATATATATATATGTATATATATAAAATTAGGTTACAGAAGATAAAATTGATCTGCTTACCACTTTCACTGATGGATAATTAGACTAAAGAAAAGCCTTGATGAGGTCATTAAGGCCCATACGGATTATTGCTCGTTTACCTGCCCTGTGATTTTATAGATTGATTTCATGTATCCCCCCCATAACATGGAGTTTTCAGGCAAACACATGGGAAGGACAGGAAGGATCTTGGCCAGTGAGACCTGGTTTGCTCCATCACTGAAACTGGGCTGCACAGTATTTGATAGAGCGGCTCTATTCCCCTCCTAGGTCTGTTCTTATAGTAAGTGGTTTTTCAAGTGCCCTTCACCCCAGCACACAATGAAGAATGTGTAGGAGAGATAGTTTGAACTAGGAAAATACTCTATTTGTTACTCCAGAGCACTTTAGCCCTTTAGGACACAGATCGATTGTCAAGAAGGAAAGGGAGCCTTCCCACAGTGTGCTGGAGAGCCTACTTTTACACAGTCTGCTGATCTCCATGACATTCTGTAGCCATCAGACCCACCTGTAGAGGTGCCAGGTCAGGTGAGCACAGGGTTAATGCTGGGCAAGCTGACTGAGCTAACTAATGCTGCTTTGTACGGTGGCAGCAACCCCACTGTGAATGTGGCTGAGAAGAACTCATTTGCAGTAAAGCACAATCAGCGTTAAAAGAAATAACCATCAATAAATGGGGAAATCTTGATTTTAATTTTCTTGCCTCATTGTGTGCATATGAGCAGCTTGCCATTTGCATATGGGAATCCTGTCATAACGGTTTCAGGAAGTGATTTGTTAATAATCAAGTCCTCTGAACAGCCCTAAATCGGTAATTGATATGGGTCTGGATGAAGCAACCTTGCTGCCTGCCTATTTTGGGGACCATTTTTGGCAGGGTTTGAGCTAGACTGAAAACTAGCCATCAGAACAAAATTTAGGACAGCTGGGATGCTTTGCAGTGAAGACTTTTGGCTCCACAGTTCAAATAATCACAATAGCAGCTCAATTTAGCCTTTGGCTGGATGGCTTTGGCAGGGCACAATGAAAAATAATTATTTCATGGCCTGCTTATTTGTCCCTTAACCAATAAACTCTCAGACCTCTTCAGGCTTATGTAAATATGCTGCTGTGGATGAGGCTGAACAACGCCATCATATCCCCATTTAGGAAACTGTAAGACTTTACTCCTGTTGGGGGGGGCACAACTTTTTAAGACATTTATTTAAATAGGAGAAGGAAAAAAGATCTGGAAAAATGAGTCACACATATCAGCCACAAGTTAGGTTCAAATCTTTGCCCTGCTATTTATCACCTGTGTAACTTTGGATGAGTTATTAGTCTTTTTAGGCCTCAGTTTCCTGATCTGTAAAATGAAGGACTTTGTCTAAATGATCTCAATAAGTGTCTTCTGTCTCTAAAATCCTATGAACCTCTAGGAAGCAACATGGCACCATGGAAAGCTGGCTGGGTTTGGAGTTGGATGATCTGGTTTCAAAACTCAAGCATTGTGATTTGGGTTACTTAATTCCTAACATGTAAAATGAGATGGCTTAACTCATTGGTCTATTAGATGTGTTCTAGCTCTAAATCTATCATCCTAAGACTCTGAGTATAAAAGGAAATGTCTAGGTTTCTTAACTGAAAAAGAAGGTATTAGGAGGCAGTATTTTGAGTGAAATAATAAACGCTTATATGTATACATATATGTGTGTGTGCTATTACATAGTTATGCATATTATTTTAGTGATCATAACCACATGTCTTTACCTTTGAAGTTTAATTATCTAGGTGGCAGATGACAGCGCCCAAAACTTTTGGATAGTGCCCTGCCTGAATTTCCCTTATTTAGCTGAAGGTAATATAATTTTATCTCCATGACACTGTTAGAAAGAGGAATAAATCATGGAAAAAAGCTTTGCATTCCCCTTCCCACTTTATCCAATCTATCCTTGCTTATTTTTTATTTCTTTCTTTTTAGACCTTTTGCCTTTCAGTTGAGATGTTACGATAGTTGACGACCAGTTCTTTTTCTGAGGGAATCCTGTGCCATGTTAGGTCTTTTGATTGAAGTATAGTTCTAATAGACTGGTCATAGATTTGAGCCCTTTAGAACCCAACAAAGCCATTGATTATTCCAGTAACTGTAGCCAAGGAAGAGTGTGCAAATGGTTAGCAAAAATCCATGCCTAGTGCAGAAACAGTAACTGAGAAGGGGCTTCAGTGTCATCTTCATATATGAAGAGTATTACCTTCTTAGAGACAAAGCCATCAGCCAAATAATGCTTCCCCACCTCCCATCATTTGTTTCTTCCATTGCTAATGGGAAGGTTCTCCCTGTTTTGAAAGGCCTGCATCAAATCAAACTCATACTAGGATCCTCATGATCTCTTTTTAATGAGTGGCACTTCTTTTCAAAGTGTCATTTTAAAAAAAATCAGCAGTCATGTCATGCATCTGGATGAATTTCTAAATGTAAATGAGATTCTGCCAGTAATTTATTTACATTTGTTTTCAGCACAACAAATGAGACATCACGTAGCTTCATAATTTCCCATGACCGAGTCACCAGCATGCGGTGTGTAATTTACCATGATTTAAGATGCTTATCTGTAGTTTTCTGCAACAGCACCTTGCTAGGGCTATTTGAGGGGAGGGGGAGATAGAAGGGGTAGCTGGTGAGGGGAGGGAGAATCTCCTCTCTACATCTTCTTTCTTCCTTCTCCTAATTCCGTTCTCAAGTTTTCCACCTAAACAAACATCAAGTTCATTTTGGGGTATATTGAAAGAACTGACCTTTGCACACATCTCTGAAATAGGTCAGTTGTGAATATGAGTTTGGTTTTTGTTGGGGAAGAACTTTTCCTAGGCTTTTCCTTTGAAAAGGAGTCAGCCGTTGCTGAGAGGGCTTTGATATGAAGGAGGAGAAGGTAATACTTTCTTTAGCATTCATGAGCTAGGGTAAGCTACTTCCAACAGTTTCCTCATTTGTAAAACAAATGTACAAAAAACCAGATCATTTCTGAAGTGCCTAGCAGCTTTCAAAGTGCATCTAAATCAGAGATTCTTAACTTTTTTGTATGTCATGGACTCCTTTGGCAGTATGGCGAAGACTATGTATGAGTCCTATCTCAAAATAATGCAGAAAATAAAATGCATAGGATTGCAAAGGACATCAATTCTATTGAAATAAATATGTAATTTTTCCCCATAGTCTATGGCAGTCTATGGACCTTTGGTTAAGAACCCTTGATCTAGATCTAGCTTCATGGGTCTCACATCTGATGAACTGGTGAATGTTCTGGGAATGGAATTCTTCTTTGGTTTCTGGAAAATATTTTGTGGTTGTTTTCAGCAAAGTATTGCTGAATTAGATAATGAAGTTAATGCTTAGGAAATACCCAAAGCTGAGGAGGAAAGGGAGGGGGAGGGGAGAAGGAGAAGCTTCAGAAATTAGACATTATCATTTAAAAACTGGTGGCAAGTGTAGTTTTTGTTTTTGAAGCGACTGTTATAGCATAGTTTAGGACAGTAGGTAATGCCAGGATATATTACCTCCTTTGAAATTTGCAAGTGAATGGTGGAGGGTAGAAAGTCATCATCCATGGGCCCTTCAGTCTGGCATAAGTATTTCACCAGTGGCATAAGAACAACTGTGTTATTAAATCTTACAGCTTCAGTCATTGTAGCTAGGGAAATGATAGGGATAGGAAATAGGAACTGGACCCATGATTTCCTTATTATGGGAAACAGTCAGTGAGGAAACTCCTACTGATTTCAGTTCAACACCTTCTTGGCAACTTAAAGAGCCCTAGAGAGGTGCCTAGTACTGAGAGGTTATTTAATTTATATAGGACCACACAGCTCGCATGTCTTCCTGGCTCCAAGGCCAGTCTCTACCTGCTATGCTCTTCTGTGTGTTGCAGGATCAAAGTAGGAGGAGACATAAGAGAAGAGGGAGTGGTAGAGGTATGGCAAGAGAGGATACATTCTGACTGAGTAGCACTTCACAGTCTGGAAAAATCAAAGTAAATAGGTGTAGGATAGATGATGAGGCTGCCTAGCTCCTAGTAGAGAAATGAGGGATCCATGGTCCAAAATAAGACACACATACACACACATTTGTGTGTATTAACATGGCCAAGGTGAAAATTTGTTTCAACAAATTTTTTCAACAACACTGGGTCCCAATCTATGGGTCACCATGGTCAGGAAAAGTCAAGCAAGGATTGGATTCCCATTTGTAGAGAATACTCTTGTTCAGGTATAGTCACTGATCAAAAAGCAATTGTTAAACATTAAATGGATGCCAGGTACTATGTTAAGTGCTAGAATACAAAAAACAAAATAAATGTCCCTAATCTCAGAGAACTTATATTCTTTCCCAGGAGATAGCATGTATTAAAATGAGCCTGTGAGGAATAATTCCCAAATAAATACAAAGTCATTTAGGGTGGGCCCTAGCATTTGAAGAGTCATTAAAGGCTTTGGGTAGAGGGTGGTGCTTAGGCTGAATCCTGAAGGAGGTAAGGAATTATTCCAGACAGAAATGGAGAGAGAGTTCACGAGGGATAGCCAATGCAGAAAAGCATGAAGGCAAAAAAGATTCAGTATCCTGTGAGTGAGTGATGTATAATAGAAGAAGCAATTACTTTTGCAATCAGATGACCTGGGTTTGAATCTCGGTTGTTACTTACTACCTATGTAATCTTAATTAAGGTAAATGGGCCTCCTTTTTTTTTTTGCTGGCAGTAAAATGAAGAATTTGTGCTAGATGACTTTTGCAATTCTTCCCAGCTCCAAGGCCAAGTTATTGGCATTACTATAAAATTTCTGTGATAGTTTTTTTTTAAAGAGAAATTGCTGGGTAGAGATTATATTCACAAAATTTGGCATTATTTGATTGAACAAAGCATTCTCAATACACTATTGTGATTAACTTGCCATTATCCACATGTGACATCCATCCTGTGGATTATCTGAAGGAAATTATTGAATTTAAATTTCCTATTGTTCTCCCTGTCTCTTTCCTATCTTTGCTATCCCTTTGAGTCACTACCCCCCCCCCCACTTCCCACTGCCACCATTGTCTGATAGCGTATACTCAAAAAGTGCAAACTAATTATGATCCTGGCCTAAGTAACATAAAATTTGAAAGGTAGCTTTGAAAATTAGGTTATATACCCTAAATCGAAACACGTTGTTTTCCTTGCTACAGCCCCTCTGTATTAGCATGAACATTGGGGGAGTGGAATAAGCATTTATAGAGCACCTATTATATGCCTGCCACTGTGCCAAGTGGTTTATAAATACTATCTCATTTGATCCTCAAGAGAGTTTTGAAAGTTGTGAACAAATTACCCCACTGAGCTGGTCCTTGGTCAGGACTTCTAAAAATAAGAAACTGTCATCTATGCCTATACCCGATGATTCATAGTTATGAGTTAAAAATCTAATTTTTAATATCAGCACATTAGAAGCATTTATTCAAAGCCAGTCTGTGCAAAGAAAATTTTTGAATTCGTGTTCCTTAGATGATAATTTGTCTAGTTTCTTCAGTCCTACACACACACACACACACACACACACACACACACGCACACACACACACACACACACGCGTGCGATATATATATATATAAGGAATGTCACTTCTGGGAGGGAGGGGGAAGGTATGACATGAATCAAGAACATGACTCTACATTCTTTAATATTTAATCCACTCTGATCAATGTCATGACAAAACACAGTTCCAGAAGAAAGATGATAAAGCATGATACTCACCTCCAGGCAGAGGGGGTGATGGACTCAAGGTACAGAGTGAGACATATTTTTGGACATGATCAATTTGGGGATTTGTTTTTCTTGGCTATGCTTCCTTGTTACAAGGGTTTCTTTTTTCATTAATGAGGGGAGAAGAGTTGAGGAGAAAGAGACCATTATGATAGGGCCACCCCCTCCCAAAAAAAAGAAAAAGAGAGGTCATCATTTAAGCATTTTTTTTTAAATGCACAGAAGAGAACAGAAAGAAAACCAGAAGGAAACACATTTGAAAGTTGCATGTGAAATTTGTCATATGCTTAACAGGAAAAACAAGCTGAGAATAATAAGAGGTTTCTGGTTTCATTTACAATTCTTTTTCTATTCCACTTTGTATATGCTTATGCTTGTTTTGTGTTTATCAAGTTAAGAATTTTTAAAAATTTAACCTAATATATTGAAGGTTGTTAATCTCTTCTGTGTCTCCCTCCAAATGTCTCTCAAAATTCAGAGTAATAGAAGTCTTAGACCACCAAGGTCTTTGTTTTGGACCCAGCAGGACCTTATATCAACAATATAAAAACATTTACTTGTTCTTGGCATTGCTGTATGGGACATTTTTTCTCCCCCCTTAGATACTAGACTCAAACAGGTTCCCCTTTATTGTAAACATGGGATGCATGTTGAGTAGCTCCAGAGTGCTGATTAAGGAAACTCCTTCCAAGTAGGATGAGATACTCTTAGAGAACTGTGTACCTGCATCCCCTTTGCCCTGCCCCAACCCATCTCCTTCATATTCTAAAGCAGGAATGCTTTGCTAAAATTTTAGTCGATGTTTTGGCTGATAAAGCAAGCCTCATGAAGAGTAGATGAGATTAGTGTTGTGAGCATGGCAGTGCAGGAGCTAGTAAATTGTCTTTTAGGGACATTTCAGATAGAAAATTGGACTGGTTAGGAAATGGAGACCTTGGCAGGAAAACCTCACTGATCGTTATGAATTTGTATTCATTTTCTCTCAATTTAGAAATAATCTATCAGGCATTTCTTTTCTTTTTATGTATCTTTAGGATTCTTCATTTTGGTAGAAAGCTACAGCATGAGAATTCTTGAGTTCTCTTAATTCTTAATAGCCTAAAATCTGTACAGTAACTACATTCTAAAACATTTTGGTTTTATACCTCTTAAGCAAGGATACTTTGCCACCATCCCCAACATGCCCCTCCAATCCCATCCATTCTAACTTGCTACTGACAATTTTTCATCAAAATTAATGGGAAGACCATTAATGAATCTTCATTAATGGCTAGTTTTTCTTAATGTAACTAAATTACTAATTCATATCAGATACTGAAGCACAGATATCACCATAGGTTAAGCTTTCTTAATATGAAAGACTAGTTAATGCTTTACCTGGAGCAACCACATTCTAAATCTGACAGGACCAGTATTCTAAAGAACTTAGAGAAATCTAAAACAAAGTAATTACCCAGTTTATCCTCAATTGATCATTACAAGAGGAATCATATTCCCCTTTCAAATTACCTGTATCTGTCTTTGCTACATGCCAGCAATATAGGCATAAAGTTGAGGGACTTTGGAGAGACTTCAAAGGTCAGAAATGAAGATGACTGAAGAATTGGATTGTGAGCTTCCTGAGGAAAATTTTAAGAAATATGGATCATTTAATCTGAATTAAAAAAAGGTTGAAATTCTGCTCAATCAAAAGACAAATGAAATGTTGAGAGATCTACTATTCTCCTTTTTCTCTGATAGTGGGTCAAAGCTGCATCCAGAAAGATGTAGGTTACACATAAGCAAGAATTTTCTGATAGTGAATATTGGTAATGATTGGCTGGAATTACCAAGTGAAAGTTTCCTTCTCTTGAGTTCTATTTTTAAAGGAAGCATAATTAGTAGTTTCATTTCCTTTCCTCTATTTTTAATATCAAATATGTTGAAGTTAGTTATGCTTTTTGATAGTGTATATACATACATACATATATTACATATATACATATATGTAAAAATATGGTAATTGATATTGATAATTGGATTTATTTTTTGTGTCTTGCTTCTGGTATCTTCACTGGTATCATTAAGATGATTTTGGGTCAGCAATAGAAATGACCAACAAAGTGGATCATTTTTTAGCTGGTGTCACACAACTATTGAATAGGATCTAGAAATTGCCCAGAAATGTAATTTACCATTGGATAAGGCAACTGACATCTAAAATTCTCAAATAAAGAAGCTTTTATTTGTATGCTATGGTGCCCCAGTGCTTTGTACCCCAGCTTCAATTCCCTAGCTTGCCTACTATTGAACTCAATTCTAATGCTACCCCCCTAATAAAATTCTTTATCACTTACTATTAAAAATGACAGGCTTTATTCTAGAATTTGGAACTGTACTCAGAATATTGCTAACTTGCACTACCCTCTGACCAAGAGATACCACTACGAGGCACGTGCCTTATAGCACTAAAAGAAAGAAGGGGAAAGTATGCCTATGTCTCATAAGAGACTTTTTCGTTGCAGCAAAAACCTGTAAACTAAGAAGATGCTTGTCCACTGGGGAATCACTGGAGAAATTATACTATATGATTATAATAGAATTAATGCACTAGAAATGAGGGGACAGATTCAGAGAATCTGAAGGGAAGACTTAAGTGATTGATGGAAAATGAAGCGAGCAGAACTAGAAAAGCAATTTATAATTATAATGAAAAAACAAAAGAAATGAAAGATAGAACTTATCCATGTAACAGCTAACCACAATTCCAGAAGACAGCTGATAAAACATGCAATGAAATACATTTTCAGATAAGGCCAATGTATGGTTTATTAACTTGACTGTTTATTTCAAGGGGAACTTTTTGTGGAGATAAAATTTAAAAGAGTGTGGTAGTAATTGACCCCCCCAAAAAAGAAAAAAAAATCGATGGATGGATGAATAGATGAAGCATTTATTGATGTTTACAAAGTGCCAGGCATTTGTTAAGTGCTGGGGATATAAATATAAGCAAAATAAAAGGTGGTCTGTGCCCTCAAGGAGCTTATGTTTTTAGAGGGAAAGACAATGGAGGCAAGTCTGGAGAGTCAGAAATTAACAGTATTTGAAGTGAACATGGATGGCACGGGTACTTTCTTAGATGGAGATTTTGGGAATGAAATCGCTAATCAGAGTGGGAGACCTTGGAGTTGATGGGAAGTAATCCAGTAGTCATGACTGGAGCTGAGTTTAGAATGAGAAAAAAATAAAAGAATGTCAACAAAACATTTTTAAAAATTAACAAAATAGACGAGAGTAATATTGGAAGGGAGAAACAAATCAATAGGACAGCTTTGGAACTAATATGGTGAATTTATTACATACCTTAAAAATAAAGCTGAATGTAATAGTTTGCTTCATATACAATCTTTTTTTTTCCAGTTTTTTTCGTATGGAAATTTCCATGTTTGTTATTTATCAAATTCAAAATAACAAAAAATATAATGAATAGACTTTTTTTGAGTTCTATTTTTTGATCTTTGGAGCCATTCACTGACATTTTATTTTTATTATACTGTATGAAAGTATATAATACTGAATTTTGTAAGTCAAGCTGACACATTCTAATGACAAGAGCACTGGATTTAGAATCAGGGGATTTTGAATTCTGGCTCTGAAATTTATTATCTGTATGACCATGAGAAAAACACTTAACTTCTCTCTAAGTCCTCTTTTTGTTAAAGGATTTTTTTCTGCTTTGTTTTTACATTACAAACATTTGCAGTTATTTCCATTTAATGAGATCTCCTGTAACAAAGTGAAAGTAGTTAGTCAAAACTAATAGTGTAATAACCTCATCTGAAAGTTCTTACTTACATATTTCAAATCTGGTATCTTCACTGTATTTCCCCCCCAACCCCCGCCAACACCCAAAAAATCACTTTTTCTTTCTTTCCACTTCCCATCCCATTGGGGAAAAAAGGAAAGAAAAACAGCTTTCTTGTAACAAATCTACAGAATCAATTAGATCAATTCCCTCAATGACTGTATATGTGTATATATGTAGCTTAAATCCATCACCTCTCTGTAATATTTCATCATTGGTTCTCAGGAATCATGGATGATTAGTATTATTGATCACAGTTCTTAAAGTTTTCAAAATTGTTTTTGTAGTGTTATCACATAATTTTTTTTCTCGATTTATCTCATTTTATTCTTCTCGTTTATAATATTCCTCATGTCCTCAATGTCCATTTTTATAATATTGGTAATCATAATATAAATTGTTCTTTTGGTTCTGTTTAGTTCACTGGGAATCAATTCATATAAGTCTTTCCATGTCTTTTTGAAATTATCTGTTCTTTACAGTACAATAGTATTCTCTCATAATCATATGCTGCAACTTACATTCAGTTATACCTCAATTAATGGGCACCTTCTTAAGTTTCCAGTTTTTTGCCATCACACAAAGAGCTGCTATAAATATTTTTGTATATAAAGGACCTTTCCCTCTTTTCTTTGATCTTTTTGAGATATAGACCTAATAATAGTATAGCTGTATCAAACAACATGAAGTATTTATTGTGTACAATTCCAAGTTATTTTCAAGAATGGTTGTAACCATTCACATCAACAGTATACGAATGTGCCTATTTTCCTACAGTCTCTCCAGCATTTATCATTTTCCTTTTTTCTCATCTGTTACTCTGATGAGGTTGAGGTAGAATTTCAGAATTACTTTCATTTGTATTTTTCTAATCAATTTGGAACATTTTTTCACATGATTATAGATAATCTGTTTCTTCCCTTGAGTACTGCCTGTTCAGATCTTTAGACTATTTATCAATTATAGAATGAATCTTATAAATCTGAATCTGTTCCTTATATATCTTGAAAATAAGATTTTTATCAGAGAAATTTGTTGCAAAGATTATTTCCCAGTTGTTTCCCATTTAATCTTAGCTTTATTAGATTTCAATCAATAAACATTTATCAAATACCAATTTTGTACCAGGCATTGTGTGAAGTACTAGATTTGTATGTGAAAAACATTATCCATTTTTTTTCTATAATCCTCTCTATTCTTTATTTGGCTATAAACTTTTCTCTTATACATAAATCTGATGGGTAATTTTTTCCTGTTTTTCTAATTTGTTTATGATATGATCTTATAATCTCAATCATGTAACCATTTGAAACTTATCTTTGTAAAAGATGTGAGGTGCTGATATAAATCTAATTTCTTTGTTACTGCTGGCAAATTTTCCCAGCAGTTTTTGTCAAATAGTGAATCTTTATTTCAGAAACTTAGGTCTTCGTGATTATTGAATACTCCAGGATACCAGATATGTTCACTTCTGTATGTTGTGAACCTAATTGGTTCCAATGATCTGCTTTTAAAATCTGTACCAAATTATTTTAATAATCACTATTTTGTAGTGTAACTTGATATCTGGCACTACTAGTTCTTCTTCATCCCATTTCTTTTCATTATTTCTCTTGAGATTATTTTTTTATAGTTTTAATGAGTAATCCTTTGGTAATTTGATTGGCACGACATTGAAAAATTAAATTGACAGCCCCCGCCCTCAAGGAACTTATATTCTAATGGGGGAAGACAAGTTACACTTGTATAAATGGAAGTTCTGAGAGGACTTCCACCATGTAATTAGAGAGGGGGACCCCAGGGACAGAAGATACTTCTGAGGTATGAGTTGCAGGTCTGAAGAGATCTTCTAATGTACATAGTGGAGAAGAGAGAGAAATGCAGCTTTATGGGAAATGAAAAGTGTACTTGGATTTCAGTAAGACATATCACAAATTCTCTTATGATATCCTATAAGACAAAGAAAGATGACTTAGATGGCAGGATAGGTAGATTCAGAACCAGTTGAATGAGCATAAACAAAGAGTTGTCATTAGTAGATTGAGAGCAAAACAGAGGATGTCCAGAGGAGAGTGATCAGGATGGTGAATAGACAAGAATCTATGCCACGTAAAAAGCTGCTAAGGGACCTGCATTTGGTTAGTGTAAGATAATATTTATGGGAACGTGATAGCTGTCTTCAAACATTGGAAAGGCTCTCATTTGGAAGAGGAATTAGTCTTGTTATAATTGGCTACAGAAGACAGAATTAGGAGCAGAAATGGATGTCTCAGAGATAATGTTCAGCTTAAGGAAAAAAAATACTGCATTTAGAGTTGTTCTTAAATGGTATATAGATTGCCTTGGCTGATGAGTAGGGAACTTCTCATCAATGGATCAAGTAAAGACTGAACATTTTAGAGAAGTGATAGAAGAGATGCTTATTCAAGTCTGGATTGAACTGAACAACCTGTGAAATTTCTTGCAGTCAATACTCTTCAATTTGGTGTCCTTGGTTTCCTTATCTGTAAAATGAGAAAGTAGGCCCAAGTTATCTCTAAGGCTCTTCCCATCTCTAACTTCTATTTCCTGCCATTTGTTGACTCTACAGTACTAAATACTGGGTATCTAAGTATAGTATTCTCGTTTCTAAATGGATTCTGAAAACTATGCAGCACGATTGAAGACTTTATGTCCTTAATGACACTAATCAGATTTGTTCCAAAATGGAATAAAATGACAAGATAACTAGCATTTGGGAGCCTGTGTTCAGTGTAGTAACTTGGAAAGGAAAATAAGGCAAAGCTAGCTCTAAAACTGTCTGTTTGAATTAGTAGGTATGCAAATGCTGTGAGGTCCTCATAATTCCCATTCCTACCCAAAAGAAAGAGCAACTGTAGTCATAGTAAGGCTTGGTAGTGCTGTATTTAGCCCTATATTTTTAGTCTCTATAATGCAACAGAAATTTTGCCATTAAGGATCATTTGAGATGCAAATAGGGCTTAGTATCTCTGTATTTAAGATTTTCTTAAAATAGAAAGTTCCCCCCTCCCCTTAGCTGACTTCTTTATTTTTTCCCTCTCCTTCCTTCTTCCTTTCCCTTAAAACAGAAAGACTGCAACAAAACCCTGTAAATATATTAGTCACTTCTGTGGCCCAAGAGGAGGGCTCAGAAGGACACCCTCATTGCAGTCAAAGTGGAAATAGTGAGATTTTTCTGTTCTTAGAGGATAAATCTGTTTCTGATTAAAGTAACTTGAACCATAGTAAGGAAAAAGTAATATAGACCCTTGTGGCCCGCTCTTAGCCAATATAAGATGAACAGTTAATATAAAGCTATGCTTACTCACATACGTTAACCTCTTATATTCCATATATCTTCTTGATTGTTGGAAGAAGATGCCTCTATACATGTAAGTACATGTGTGCATACACATATTTATAAATTAATAAGTATATAAACCAAATGAATATGTTTACAATATACTTTTACTTACTAAACTAGCATATAAGTATATATAACACTAATATATATAGCTAATAAATAAATAAAACCAAATGAATATATGTTTATGTTATTTATATTACATATAATTTATGTGTATTCACAATAAGTATATATGTCTACTGTATAAATTATATAAATATATGCAATGTATATTTGGTAATAAATATATAAGCCAAATGTGTTTGTGTTAATTATATATTCATTTGGTTCATATATTTATTAGCTATATATATATTAGCTTTATATACAGTGATATGTTAGTTTAGTAAGTAAAAGTGTATATATTATATATATATTAGTTTAGTTTACATTTTACATATGTATGTATGTAAGTATTAGTGCACACATACATATTAGCTTAGTAAGTGGTACTTCCATTAGATACCCCCTCCACAGTGAAAAATCTTCCCTAAATTCTCACCTAGGTGAAATTATTTATTCCTCTCCTGAAACTCTCTTTGAGCTCTTTGTCTGGATGTTTCCTTTGCCTCCATCACTCTGTAGCTTGTATTATACTTAACTATGCCCTGTCCCTCTTAGTAGAATATAAGCTTTTTGAGGTCAGGTATTATGCCATCTTTTGTCTTCATACCTGCAGTATCTTACATGTAGTAAGTGTTTAAAAAAAAAAAAAGGTTTTATTGTACTGAATCAGGAAGACATAATACTTCCTGGAAGGTGGGGGGAAGGGATAGGTTTTTAAAGATTGTGCATGGAATAACAAAATAAATTATATGCAGCTAGAAGATTGAGGCAGTCCTAAGAAAGTAAGTGTATGGGTTCTGTGTATTTCACTTTTCCCAAACTGAATTTAATTCAACCTCAGGTGTCTTAAATCTGATGAAATACCAAGGAGGAGAAATTTTCTTTTCCAGCAGGGGTCTGGATGATAGCCCCTAACAAATGCAAAATTTGACATTCATATAAAAGAGAGCTAAACAAGTCCAATAAAGAGATGCTGGAAATTGACTGCAGCAAAGGAAAAAGAAATACAAAGTAATGCAAACAATCAACCATTGCACTGTTTACAGAAATCCAAGGGCTGACCTATAAGGCAGTGCTGCTACTTTCTCTTATTATTTAGAGTAGCATAGAAAGGTGGTTGATGTAAAGAAAATGTATGATTGGATCCAGGTTCACAGGAAGTGGAGTTTAGAAGAGGGTCACTCTTCATTATTTGTAGAGCATCTTATTCCTTTTTTAGTGCTGTTGGGAAAGCATTCTGCATTCAGTAACATTGTTGGCCATCCCCTGTAATGAATTTCTGGAGAATGAGAGCCCTGAAAACCAGAAGAATTGAGTCCTGATTAGTATTTTGGTGAGTAGGGCCTATAGTGTATTTTAATCTTATATCTAGTTTTCTAGGCTAGTAAAAGGTGGGAAATGATGAATAATTTTAACAACGAAGAATGGAACCCAATGTTAGTCTCCAGAGGGTAGATAGCTTATTTGCTCATCTTTTAATATTAGGTTTGTATCTTTATGGCCTCCTGATTTTTTCCTACAAATGTAACAATCTCAAGAAACTGTCTAGTAGCTATAACTATAATGGGACTTGTACATAGGTTGCCTAAATATTAGCTTTGGGGTCAAGATGGAGATTTCCTCCAACTGACCATATAACCTTTGTCTGTTCAACTCACTTTTCTTATCTGCTGAATAGACATTCTCAGTTTCATAGGGAAACTGAAGAACGAATAACCAATGAAATAAGACGATTTGAAAAGGATTTTAGCATTCTGGAAATAGAATTTACATAATATAAATGTATATATGTGTACATATATATGTGGGACAGTACAATATAGAATGGAAAAAAAATCACTTGACGGGTTTGATGGGAATGCTAGAGAGGAGGCTTACTGTGAAGTTTGCTTTTAATTCTGGGGCACATATACTATTTTAAAAATACCCCACAAACCTTAGCTTGACAAAAGGAAAGTGTAAAATAAAGCCTTAGTCTCTGCATTGACAGATATTTCCATAGCAACCTGACTGTCACTCAACACCCACTCCATCTAGCTTCAGAAAACACCCCCAGAAATAAATGTCAAAAGTCTTAGGCAGGTTCCAAATTTAAATCAAACTTTAAAATAAATTAAAATAAAAAAACCCTCAAACACCCCCAGTAGTCACAAAATTTTAAGAAAGGCAGGGAAATGGATGGCAAAAATCAGGTCCTCTTTCTACAGATCCAA
The DNA here is from genome assembly GCA_023548195.1 of Bettongia penicillata ogilbyi. Classification (NCBI taxonomy): domain Eukaryota; kingdom Metazoa; phylum Chordata; class Mammalia; order Diprotodontia; family Potoroidae; genus Bettongia; species Bettongia penicillata. Next base: position 9,091,770 of record JAJHZJ010000526.1, read on the forward strand.
AGATGCAAAGGGATAAGTATTGTTTCATCTTTTCTCTCATTTATAGCATTACCTGAACCAAGCAGTCACACACCTATGGACACATCACCTACAACTGTTTCATGCTGTTTTCTGATGCTTTCAAGGCTATTGTTCATTCTTATAACTCTCCACACCATATTCCCTCTCTGTGGTTCTCCCCAAGTCAGGTGTCAGCAGCCTTTTCAAAGTACTGTGCCAAGATTCTGAGTCTTTCATTTTGTTGTGCCAGTGGTAGGGAAACAGGGTGCTGATTTTGAGTCTAATGCCAGTGTGCACATCTGACTCCCCACTGAGTCACAAGTAAAGTATCACCTGCTACCAACTCTCATTGCCAGCAGCTGATCTCACAGTGGGGGATGGGAGTAGCAACGGGCTTGCCTGCCATCTTGGGCATGAAGGACCCAGGGCTTGTGTGCATTACTTGCTGTCTCGTTCCTTCCTCTCTTAGCCAGAAAGTGATTTTCACTGATACACCTAAACCTAATGTGACACTTCGGTAGAAAGTCATTTGAGATGACTTCGCCTTTTTTATGAACCTCCTTAAGTTAGCTGGCAGTCATCTTAACGAATTATAGCTGGTTAGAAAAGCTTCAGAGTACTTGTCCTTCTCTAACTTGTTGAGTTAACTTGTTAAAATGCATGTAGACATAGAAGCAAAGCTACAATGATTGTACAGTTTCACACTGGGGCTTTTTTCTTCTGTCCATTAAAATCTTCAGTCAGATTTAGTGTAATTGGCACTTGGCATCAATTCAGATCATAAACCTCTTTTTTCCTGCCAATGAAATATACCTTTCAAACACTCCTCTGGCATATGAAGGGTTATGTTCACTGGTTCCGTAAACTTGCTAATGGTATTTACAGTCACCTTAGCCAAGCATCCTTTTTCCGAAGTACCTAATGAAGATGGTTTGCAGTGACATCCAAGGACAAAATGAAGTGGAATTCAAAGAAACCAAAGAAGAGGTAGCAGTGTACCTCATTTGTCAAGTTGTGAGTTGACTAAACTCCTCTGATATCTTTTCATGACATGAAGATGAACCTGGATTTTCAAAAACTGTATCTTCAGAGTGCAGGGTCTGGAAGTTCCTGCCAAGGTGTAACAGATTAAAGGAAAGTCTGGTGATGGGAACTGCCTAAGTTCAAGGGGATTCATATACTCATAACATTCGTGGGTAAATTTTATTTATTTGTTTATACATTCTGGTCATAGCAACATTTCTTCCTCTTCTACTGTATGACCTTGGGCATGTGACTTAAACTCTTTGGACCTTGGTATCTTCATCTGTGGGGGCAGGTAGATGGTGCAGTGGATAGATTACTGGTCTTGGAGGCAGAAATGCTGATCTTCCTGATTTCAAATCTGTCCTTAGAGGCTAGCTGCGTGACTCTGGGCAGGTCTCATAATTCCGTTTGCCCCAGTTACCTCATCTGTAAAATGACCTGGAGAAGGAAAAGCAAATGGCACTCCAGTATCTTTGCCAAGAAAACCCCAAATGGGGTCACAAAGACCTGGACATGACTGAAAAAAGACTGAACAGCATCTTCTTCTGTATAATGAGAGGGTTGGACTGAATGGTCTCTAAGGTCCCTTCCAAATCTATTAATGATAATAATCATAGCTAGCATTTATACAGACCTCTAAGCTCTCATTTGTTGCTCATGAGAACCATGAGAGGAACCTGTTGTTATTATTTATTACCATTTTACAGATGAGGATCCTGAAGCTGAGAAAAGTGAAAGGACTTATCTACTTACTGTAGTCACAAAGATAGTGTTTGAAATAAGATCTGAACTCAGGTCTGAATTCATGATGTTCTCTCCAGTAGTGTTAGTGACTCAAGTCTTCTAATGCATCCTGGCTGGCTAGTAATTGGTGGTAACGTCCATGTAGAACTTCTGTAAACGTTTTATGATTTATTGGTTTTTTTCTGCAAGTGTGGATTGTCATGAACTGAGTTAAAAAGTCATGATCATCATAAACCTCTACTGGTGTTGTGTGCTCCTGATGTGCATATGTATTTTCATATTTTAATAAATTCCAAAGAGCAATTAAACCACAGCTTTCCCTGTTCATATGGCTTAGGCTCAAAATAAAAGAATTACTATAGGATTGGTCTAATGTTACTTAGCAACATACCAAGTTCTTATAATGATAAGCCACCGGTGAAATTCTGGTGGGTTCTGTTAAGGATAGAGTCATGAAGTACTGAGAAGTCACAGTTCAAGACAGAACTAGATTTTTATTTTTTTAGTTATTTTCAGTTGGGTCCAACTTTTCATGACTCCATTTGGGGTTTTCTTGGCAAAGATGCTGGAGTGGTTTGCCAGTTCTTTCTCTAGCTCATTTGACAGATGAAGAAACTGAGGGAAAAAGGATTAAGTGACTTGTCCAGGGTCATGCAGCTAGTAAATATCTCAGGCCAGGTTTGAACTCAGGAAGATGAGTCTTCCTGACTTGTATTCTTTCCTCTGTGCCACCTAGCTGTACCACTTGGTACAAAGTAAGTGCTTAATAAATGTTTATCAGTTAATTGATCTATACAGTAACCACCTCAGTTCGGGCCCTCATTGCTTTTCTCCCTTTGAGTATTGTAATTGGCTACTAATTAATTGGTCTCTTTGCTTCAGTTCTCCCCCCTTCTTGAACATATTTGGCAAAATGGGTTTTTTAAGCACAGATCTGACCCAGACGCTCTCCTCCTCATTAAACTCCAGTGACTCCCTGTTGCCTCTGGGAAAAATGTAAACTCCTTTGTTTTTACTTTTAAAGCCCTTCACACTTTGGCCCTAACCTGTTTTCCCCAGTCTCATGATATATTATTCCCCTTTCTACATTCTACAATCCAGTCAAAATGAACCCTCTGTTGCTCACACATTGCTTACCTCCTTCCAAGATGATGTTTAAGAACCAGCTCCTACATAAACTGATCTTCTGATCTTTCCTGATTTCCCCAAGGGCTCAGGTGAGTGCCTCTCTGTGTCCTTGAAAGCAGGAATTTTTTTTTTCATATCCCCAGCACTCATAATACCTGGCCCATAGTAGATGTTTAATAAATGCCTGAGGATAGATTGACTAAAGGTAGGTAGCAGAGACCAAGGAAAGGTATGGAATTCAGGAAGTAGACAATTCAAACTGAGTCATTTCCAGAGATATCTCAGACTCAGAGGTAGCCAGCCCATGATAGGTTACTTGGATGACACTGTGATGTCATAAATAAGGGCAAAGTCTGACAATATCTAATTTCGATGATGTCATGAAAAAATACAACTCTGGGCACATGGTCAGCAGCCAGCAGTTACTGTTCCCTCTTATGCCCCAAGTCTGTATAAGGTCTTGTCTAGGTTACTTCATAGGCCATTAGGAAAATACCTACTTACGTAGAGTTCATCCTACATAGTAAATGGTGTGCTGGAATCAGGGTTCAAATTCTTCCTCTAACACTTATTAGTTGTGTGGCCATGCGCTGGTCATTTCATTACTATAAGCCTCCGTTTCCTCATCTCTAAGATGGGGATGGTAATACCAGTTGTAGCCATCTCTGAAGGGTATCATGAGACTTCAGTGAGATAACATATGTCAAGCCCTTTATAGATGCTAAAATGCCATGTCAGCGTCAGTTACTAGTACATCCTCTGGAGGAATACGTGTGCTATTAAGTGGTTTGGCACCCACTACTAAATATAGTGAGCTTTCACCATACTTTGGGCCTAGTTTTACATTCTAAACAAAACCTAAAATTCAGAGAAACAGGTTTTGAGGCCAGCCTTTGACGCTACTCTCATTTGGCTTCTTGTAGTGATAGTCAGGCAATGTGTCATTTTCTCCATAGAATATGTATGCAGCTGGGAAACGAGTTATTTATAATAAGACTTTGCACTTATGGAGATATTTGCATAGTAAGCAGGTCGTATGGAATCTGAAGTTGCCAGTGTCTAGTCAGTAACCTTGGAATGATCAGTATATCTAATTATTAAATTCTCCTTATTTGAAGTTCATATATGTACATTTTCAGGCCATTACCCATGAATATTTTAGCCAATCAGGGACAGAGATTCTCTGCCATAGATTAAAGGTATTCTTAGAGCTCATTCACTGTTATAGGTGGGTGAAGCAGAGGGGGACCTGAAATGCTTCTTCATCCTTCGTTATTTCTCCCTCTTTCCTCATCCTGTGTACACCCCTGAACCATTTCTGTATTCCATAGTTTTTTACTGAAGGTCATTTTTTGCTGGTATCTTCATCCATTTTATTTCACCACAGAGTCTCCTAGTTTCTCAAGTAGATTTATCCACTGACTACTTTTCATAGGATAAAATGTAAGATGAACTAATTTTACCACCACCTGAACCCCAGAATGGAAAGGTCACTTAAAAATACTCAGATCTTTCTAAAGATTACTGACACCATGTAGGCTGATAGATGGTATTTATCCTGGAGAGTTCATCTGAGCAGATTTTCCATCCAAGGATAAATGCACCCCAAATCACAATGGTAATCAGAGTCACCCGCCTCATTTCTGATGATTTTACGAATCAGTTGGGTTTCAAAGATGTGACAACATTACCCTGTTCCCACACTGAGTTGTTTTGGCTGCAGGGGCGGCTGCCTTTTTTTTTTCCAGCTGCATTTGTGAGTGTTTTCATCCCTTGCTAAAATATGTTTTTTAAAAATGTGATTAACAGCCATTTTCAGAGACAGATACTTGCTCTCCTCAGCCAAAGAGGCACAGCATGCAAAAACAGGCAAACATGAAAATAATGAAAAAGGGTATGTTTATTCATTGGAAACCATGTTAATGACTGCATCTGCCCCTCTCATTTCAGACTGGCTGGAATCCTCTCTGCTCTTCTGGTTTGCTAATGTCTCCACCTACAGTGAAATCCCATAGTGGTGTCCCATAAATCAAGGATATCCATAGCAGACCTGACTTTTCTTCTCTGCATATGTTAAGGATACTTTTTTTTTAAACTTACCTGATGACTACACTCAGTGGGAATATGTTCATGAGATATGATGTGGTGGCAATCTCAACACTTTTGGTAACTTCCTGTTCTTCGGTATTAATGACAAACACCATTAACAATAAACAATGAGCTATTCTAATTTTAGTGGCTTTCATCGTATCAAATATTCATAAAAGGTCAGGAGGTACATGTTTATTTTATAACGGAACCATTTTCATTTTGTTATTTTCTAGTTAAGCAGAATAGGCTGTTTCCTCTGACTGCTTTTAGGTCTATATCCTGTGACTCTGAAACTTCAAATCACCTCAGAGGTAGGCTCAGAATTTAAAACCTAATTTTTTTTTTTCTTTTTTACCCAATTGCTTGCTCTCCCATGAGAAATTCTACCTCCTCTATGCCATGATCCTAGGATTTTAGGGCCTAGAGATTACCTAAAGCATTCCCTTAACTGAAGCATAGTTGCAATAAGAGGATGATAGCAAATAGCTAGCATTATATAAAGCTTTATTTAACATTCGCAACATGCTCTATGCATGTTACCTCATTTTATTTCATCCCTCTACATTTCTTTCCATTGAAATTCTTTCTTTGGTCTTACCTCCTCTCCAGATCTTCCACCCTGTATCTGAAAATGTTCTCTTCTTCCTCTAATTAAAGTAATTTGTCTGATGTTTTTCACACACTTCTTTATAGCATAATTGTGCGTATACCTGTCTTACTTATTCACCTTACTAGAATGTAAACTCCTTGTGAGTATTCTCTTGTATTATTTTGCATGTTGGTATTCTCTTGGCCTAACCCATAATCTTGCACGTAGTAGGCACTATAAAAAGTTATCTTTTCTATTTATATTCTTTAGTAAAAGTCCTTTGGGTCTTTTTTGGGGTTAAATAAAAGCCTGTCCTAAATTTGATCAGTTTTTAGACCATAGGCTTTTTGTCATTCCCCTTCTCAGAATAATGTTTTTAAATACATAAAATGTAATAGGTCAATCAAAATGTAAAAATATATAAACTTAAAATGCATATAAAATAAAAATATAACCAAAAAATAATAGACTTACAAAGAAGAAATTATATTTATTTTGAAATCAAGTTAAAAACAAAAACGAAGCTCGCAGACCCCACACTGAGAATTACAAGTTTGCCTTAGTGCTTAACTATACATTGAGAGCCTGAGATGAAGGATGAGAGTCAAATTCTGGCATAATTTTCAGGAATCCTGAGTGAGTGTAAAATGTACTCTAAGGAGTGTGAATACTGAGAGATATCCCCCTGCCAAGTTCTGCCTTGTCCTTAAAAACTTAAGAGCTTTGGTTTTAGGCCTTGCATTGAACATAGAATAAACAGAAGTTATTAGCTGACCGGAAGGGATGAAGAGAGTGTGATGAGGAAGAGGAAAGTCAGATTTTTTAAACCTGGGAGAATGGGACATTAAGGTTGTCACCAGTAGAGAGGGAGAAAATAGTAGTCTTAAATCAGTAAGATTTGGTTGGAGGAGGACAGAGCAACCAGAAGCAAAAGCACTAATAATATGCTAAAATGTGAATGAAGTTAATACTTTTTAGGAAACATAAAGCATGTTATAGACAATATGGAGGTGGGTATATTGTATCTGCTTCTAAATAAATAGTTAAAATAGGAGATATTTTTACAAGGGATATCAGAAATTGACCAATGTTTGCTCACAGAAAAAGGCATATCATCCAGAATTTAAGCTTTGACTTTTGTATTAAAAAAAAAAGCTGGTCAATGAATTCTGTTGTTGAAGATACAGAGTAATTGGTGGAGTTTCTATAAATCCTACTGAATATACCTTACAAGAATAGGGTGGTCCATTTAAATTTGTCCCCATAAAAAGTCACATTGAATTAAGTGGGGCCTGTTAATTGGACCCTAATGCATTACCTCGGGAGCTATGGACTTAAATATTTGATAATTGGAGAAGAACTATCATCCCTGAATAATAAAATGAGGTATAAACGTTTTTCTTTGTTTCAAGGAAGGTTCAGTGGGAGGAAGCACTGATATATCTGTGAAATAAAAAACAAAAGGCATCAATAAAATATGCATATATTTTTTAAAAAGAATAATAAACTAAGGCCTGTTAAATTCCCGGAAGCTAAGATTGATGCACTGTGATATATGACAGTGCTGAATTAAGTTTGTGTATGTCATCTTCTGGATTCCCTGCCCAATATATATTTTCTATGTTTTCCATCATTCTTATGTACCAGAGGCTTTACAATTGGATTTGGTGACTAGACTATACTTTCACTGAATTTTCACATAGTTGGATTGCCATGCCTTATGATTTAGGGTCCCTTAAAAGGTTATATGGTGCTATGGTAATTTACTGCAAAGGGCACTGGGCTTGGAGTCTGAGAAACTTGGGTTTGAGTCCTGGTTCTACTACTTCCCATTGATATGATCCTGGACTTAACACTTAAACTTTCTGAATCTCAGTGTCCTCATTTGTATAAGGGAGATAATAATACTTTCAGCAAGGTAGCTTAGAAAATAGAGAGCTAGCACGTTGAAGGTGAGGACCTGGGTTCAGTCTTACTTCTGACACTTATTTGCGGGGTAGCCTTTGACAAATCGTTTAATCTCTCAGTGCTATAGTCCAGGCAATTCTTAAGTCTGTGATACATGCACTGGTAGAAGCGATTGACTTATCTGGAGTTTCTTATATCATTGAAATCACAGGTACAGTCCCTATATTAATATTTGTACTACCGCCTTTGCAGGGTCATTGTAAAGCAAGCACTTTACAAATCATAGAATGGAATGTACATTTGAGGGGTTTTTTTTGCAAGTCTCAGATAATATTTCATTTACATATCTCATTTTAAGTTTTTCAAAATACTTTTTTCTACAACAAACTTATGTGATAGAATGTGCATTACTATTATTACCATCATAAAAAGACGGTGTAAAGTGACTTATCTGAGATAGAATGGTTAGGGGACAGGTGCTGTATTTTACAGATGATTGAACTAAAACCCAAAGAGGTTAAATACTCCTAAAGATATTAAATATCAGAACTAAGTTTCAAACCTTGATCGCCTGACTCCAAATTCACTGTCCTTGGCTCTCTGCCCTGCTGCAATGTTATTACTCTTCATTTGGAATCCATGGCACTGTTTGTGATTGGATATTATAGCATAAGAGTGTTATATCTTGTTATTTGATTTTCAAGATCCTAATGGGTCTTTTTTTTTTTAATATGTCAGAGATGCCCCTTCTTTGACTCCTATTGGACCATAATTCTACCTACATTTTGTCATGCTTTGATACACAAGACCACTATTGATCACTTAATCCTGAATGAAAACTTCTTTCATAGGCATATAAGATAATTCAATATCAGGGAAAAAAAATATGAGGGAAAAAAGGTGAGGATGATATGTGAGAATTTATTGATAAGTACATTTTTAAATGAAATCTGTTATTGAAAACTTAACGTGAAGCGAAAGACAACCAAACATAATTAATAACTACCTTTAGATGAATTTGTTTTAATGCATAAAGTATCATAACTTTTTTTGTTTCTCCCTCATCCTCATTAGGTGTTGCTGTCTATTACTTTACATTCATTTATCTTCCTAGGAGAATATTGTGTATTCAATTCTTTGAAGTCTGCTTTTGTTTGTTTTTCTTTATGTCATAAAGATCTTTCAAGATATCTTTGTAATCTTCATATTTCATACACCATCTTAATTCTTATGTGGTATTATGTTAATGTACACAATTTATTTAACCGTTCTGTTGTTGGACATTTAGGCTGCTTGATAGGTAGGCTTTTAAGACTGAAATTCTTCATTCTTTAATCTTTAAACATGAAATGACTTCATTGGTTTTATCATTGATTTTTAAAGCTCTGATATTTTCAGGTTGTGATGCTGAGGATATTATGGGCTGTTATTAAGATATTATTCTTAGTGTCCATGAGCTATCTAGTAGTGGTCCAAATGCCGGTCTTCCTAAATTTACTCTGAAAGTATCATTGGCTTATCTTGTCTTTTCCCATTTTTTCCCTTCTTTGAAAGAAGAGGACAGGAGTATTTGGGTGGTGCAAGCCATTAAATGGCACTTTGGGAAAATATCCTAGGGAAAAATAATCCCTAATGGATTGAATGCTCTGTGCTTAAATTTTCTAGTTTGAAACCATAGTGAAACTTACTTATCTCTCCTCTTCTGCCTCCCTCTGCCCCCTGCCCCAGCCCAACACACCCTTTTCAATCATGGAATCTTGTCCATTTTTCAGCACTACTATACTACAATTCAGTGTACATGTGTTAATTAAACATTCTTCCTTATCACTGTTTTGGTGAGTGTCCTATAAATTTAATCACTATGACTCCTCTGTACACATTACAATCCTTTTAAAGATCTAGAGGAAAATCCTGGTGGATTATTCAAGCACTAAATCATACAGAATTACAGTAGTTATTAGAAGCATTAAAAGTGGTGATAAGGAGCTTTATCATGAATTTGGAAGAAAGCTCAGCTTTATCATCGATGACAATAAAATAAATCAGTAAAAAAAAACTTCCTTTATACCACTTTAATTTATTACATGATAATAATCAGGTACATGGTACAGTGCATAACATGTAGTGGGTTACATAATATTTGTTGGGTTGAATTTACTGAATTGTTAAAATAGCTAAACATGATAGGGATTAGGGACTGTATGATTTCAGTGATACAGGGAACTCCTTGTCCTACTGATCTGCCAATCCCAGCCCTGGGTCACCACCTCCATCCAGCTGCCTTAACATTCCTATTTCTAAATCCTATAAGAGGAAGTTGGGAAACCCTGCCAACTGGACCCACTGGAAATTTGTTAGACGTAATTTTGAAATATGTCATCTCAACTGGATCCTCATTGCTATAAGCAATTTTAATGTTCCCTATTTGACTATCACACTCTCTGTTGTAGCTATTTCAAACCTCCGCCTCAGTCCTCAAGCCACCATCTCTACTCCCAGTCCTTACCCATTTTACTCTGAGCAGATGATGGCATCTCCTACTTCACTGAGAAAATTGAGATCTTCTCCTAAGCTTGCCTTCTTTACTCCTCATCTCAAAACCCTTCTCAGTCTTTACTTATCTCTCTTTTCATTTGCTCCCCTAACAGAGGATGAAGGAGTTCCCTCCTGCTTTGAGGACAAATGGAGGTGCCCTTAATTTCATTCCTACCTGGCTTTGAAAGCATTTCTCTGATATCTACAAACATGCCCAGATCTTTCCCATCCTTAGAAACTCTTCACTTGTTCTTGTCATTCCCTCAAGTCAAGAGACACATGTTATGTGTCTCTTCTTTTTCTCTAACAAAATCTTAGGAGGAGTGATCTATATTAGATGCCTTCATTTCCTTACCACTCACTCATTTCTCAATCACTTGTAATCAATCTGCTTCTAACATCCAACCACTCTATTGAAATTGCTTTTCCAAAGATTATCAATGATCTTTTTAACTGTTACTCAAAAAAATCTATTGTCTCTAGGATAAAAACATATCCCTGATCCTGCTCCAACCTGACTTTCCATTTTTATTTATATTATCCCCTTTATAATGTTCTGTGCTCCACCCAGTGTTTCCTGAAATTGACATTCTCTCTCATGTCCCTGGATCTTTGCACTGGCCATGCCTTATGGTTACCAAGGACTTCCTTCCTCCTTATCTATACATACTCTTTGAAAGCTTCTCCAAGCTCCCTTGTTGTTGATGTTCTCTTATTCCCCATGTTATCTGGTCTTTACTGATCTATGTTCATGTTTTATTTTTTTCAGAGTATAAACCCCTTGGGGGTGGAGATTCATTTTTTTCTTTGTATTTGGTACAGTGCCTTGCATAAATATTTGTGAAACTGAATTATGTGTGCTAATAATTGTTCTAGGTAGACATTGAAGTAGTTATAAAAACATATATGCAACAGTATTTTTGACTGTACAGTAATCAGTGAGGTGATACATACACAAATAACTAATACAAAATACATTAGATAAATTCAAGAGAAAAGTACAGAATGCTATTCAAGGTTGCACGATGGGAAAAAAATCATTTTCAACTAGGGAAATATGGAAAGGCTTAATGCAGGAGATGATAGTTGAGCTCATTCTTTAAAACACAACTATTTTGACCGAAGGTAAGGGAGACACCATCCAGGTATAGGAACCAATGTTAAGTAGTTATCAGTCAGTAAACATTTATTAAACACTTATTTTGTGCCAAGCATTTTGTTAGACATTTGGGATACAAAGTCAAAAAAAATTAAATGATCCCTGCCCTCAAGGCAACAAAGAAACCAGGGTAAGTCAAATAGATTAATTTGCCTGGAGCCTAGGGTACATAAAAGTGAATAGTATGATACAAGTTTGGAAAGGCATTAAGTTTATTTCTGAATTGTAAATAAGTTTTCTTCTTGTAGTAGTCTGGATTAAAACATTTATTAAGAATGATCACCATACTTTAGAATGTGTTAATGAAGACTGACTGCAACTGATGACTACAAATCTTCTCAAAATGAGGAATTGAGGCCATTTTGCAGAGAGGTGGAAGTATATGCATTCTGAACAGCTTTATAGGCTTTTTTAAGTAGAATTTACTGGGGGAAAAGATTTCACATTCTTGACATAAAAATAACTTTGTTTTGGTTCATATGGGAACACCTCTTTGTAAATGGGCAAAAGGGTCTAGCCCACATTTGTGGAAACATTCAGACCCACTCAAAAACAAATGACTTTATTCAAGATCATGAATATAGTACCAGAGCTAAAATCAAAACTATATCCTCTGCCTCCAGAATCAAAGTCTTCACCAGGATGTACGATGTCTGTAGTCCCAATGATGCCAAGAAATTGAATGGGCAGACTATAGATCTTGTCCATCAGATTATATCTTAGTTGCTGCAGATGAAACAGAGCAGGACAGATAACCTTTAGCTTTGTAGAAATTTTATTTCATCAATTCACTCATTGAATTCCGGAATTCACATTCAGTTCTACAAAGCATTTATTAAGTACCTTTTATTTGCCATACAATGATTGGCTAGGGATATAAAGAAAAAAATGATAATATACTTTGCCCTCAGGTTTAGATTCTTGAGAAACAACTTACAGTCATATAAGTAAATATCAAATAACTAACCAGACTCATGTGAAATTAACTTATAAGCCAGAATGCTGATTTATTAACTTGTAATGGTAATCAGTCTGTGAGCTGTCCAGAAGGACGCCTTCTTTGTGGGTGGGTCCCTTCAGAAAATCAAGAAAGGTAAATGTGCTTGATAAATTTAGAATTGGAGCTCTCTTACCTTGAACAAATCACTCTTTGAGCCTCAGTTTCCCTTAGTGGGATTTCAGGAGGCAACTAGTCCTTGCTTCCTTGATAAGATTTGGCAACTATTCCAGTGTTATTGAAAGACCATTAACTATTTTAAGGTACCTTTCTTCAACTGGCTAATCCTATCCATTTTTGCTGATAAACTTCAGTTTCAAAGGGTACCATTTTCTTGACTTTGACCCCAAATTCTGAGGACATGCTCTTTTTGAGGTTGCAGCCCTTCTTTTGTGTGTTAACTATAGTACAGACCATTTAAAAAGTATATTCTTTAATTATTTTGGCCTCTGGGGAATGAAAGGTGCACAACTCAAGTTTGATATGGAGGCAGAAAGATTGATCGGAAAGTCTTCCTCAAAAAAGAAAGGTAGGAAGATGTTGAGGCTGCTTTTTACAATTGAGGCAGCCTTACTGTCATCCACTGAGTGTCTTTTCTTTGGCTCATTATCTTAAAATGGAGCTTATTCTCTAGAAAGGATCTCTAAAGATGGCAGTGAATCCTTTATTTGTAGAGCAGATTTCCTGTCATAATCAAAATCAACAATGCCTTCCCCTATAAAATATTTCACTTAAGGAGGTCTTAAAAAATTTTTTTAAGAAAAGAAAGAAAAACACTCTCACCAAGGTACATTACAGGGGACAGGCTGGTATTATTTAAGGGAGGAAATTAATTGAGTCACTTCTATAGACATTAGGCAAATTGTTTCACTCAGAGTTAAGAGGCAGCTTGGGAGTGTTTAAGTATAGGGTGCCTGCATTGCACTTTATGATAGTCTTAGCTTATGACCTTATATCATTTTATTTCTCTATTAAATCAAGATATGCCTCACAGAGGTAAGGATAATGCTTGGTGCTGTTACTGTTACTATGTCACTGTTCTCTGCTTATTGAATCCAACTCTAAATTGTGATTAAATAATAAAATAGATCTGTGTCTGAAATAAATATAGTGTTTTATGTTTTATGGGATAGAGATCAGATTGTTATGAAATTGGGGAGAGAAGTCTTATGGAATTCCATGGAATCAGGTCAGATGGAATATGTGTCTTTCTCTTTCTCTCTCTAAATTGGTTTGAAGAGGATGTAACTGGTTGCAGGGATCCTCGCTGGTCCTCCCAATTCCCCTTAATATAAGTACCTTCCTTTTTTCTATTATCTGCAGTTTTTCCTGTGTATATCTTGATTATCCCTGGTTTGCATATTTCTCCTCCATTGCTTTGTGAACTCCTTGAGTCTTGAGTCTTTATCTGTATCTTCAATGCTTAGCACAGTGTTTTGCACACAGTAGGTGTTTAATAAGTGCTTCTTGACAGATTGATTGGTCCCTAGCATCTTTCTGATATAGCCCTTGGGGTGCAAGGAAAATGAAGGTGTTGGATTCAATGACTTCCAAGTTCTCTTCCAGCTCTAAAGGTACAATTCCAAGATCCTTTGACCTTTGACCAAATTAAACAGACATTTAAAAGCATCCACTCTGTGTGCTAGGGTGGGGAAACAGATAAAAATAAATTAAAAGAAAGAAGCACTCATTGTACCAGGTACTGGGGAAGTAAAACCAAAATGAAAAACTGACCCTGCCATCAAATAACCTAGCATTGCAAAGAGGTGGGAACAACATATAAATAGAGAAGTCTATCTGTGGTAATTTGAGAAGGGAGAGTTTCTATCTGGAATATTTCCTTTAGGAGTTGGCTCTTGAGTAACACATCTGTACTTTCAGGAACTTTTTAATCTCTTTGGTGATACAAGACATAGTTTTGTCTTTCTCTCTCCAGTACCTAGTACAGTGTTGAGGTGCTTAATAAATGCTTTTGGATTGATGTTTGCATGGATGGATGAGTTAGTGTATGGTATGAGGTGTAAGGTATAAGGAGCTTGTGATCTTGAGGCCACATATGGCCACATGTTAGGATTAAGTCAAAGGACCCCATTTGAGGACCACATGCGGCCTCAAGGCCATAGGTTCCCCATGCCAGGTATAGTTTCAGGCTCTGTCCTAGGCTTCTTCTCTTCTCCCTTTATATTGTTTTGCTTGGTGATCTCATCAGCTCCCATGGATTTAATGATCATCTCTATATTGATTTTTCTCAGACCTATTTATCCACCCCTAACCTCTCTCCTGATATCCAGTTTCACATCTCTGCCTATTAAACATCTCACCAGATTGTTCATAGATATCTTTAACTCAACATGTCCCAAAATGAACTCATTTTTGTTTCCCCAAAACTCTCTCTTTTTTTTTTTTGAACTTCCCTATTACTGTTGAAGGTACTACCATCCTCCCAGTTCCCCAGTCTTGCAAATTAGGTGCCATCCTAGACCTCTTACTCTCTCTAACCCCTTTATCCAATCTATTGCCAAGTCCAGTGGTTTCCACCTATGTAACATCTCTAATGTACCTCCACAAGCATACTGACATAGATTCTCTTTACCTTATACCTGCACTATTGCAGCAGCCTGATGGTTTGTTTCCCTGCCTCAGATCTCTCCCTATCCTCATTTGTTTTCAACTATCTAGCTATCAAACTGATCTTAAAGTGCATGTCTGACATACACATACACACTCTGCTTCAGTAAACCCCGGTGGCTCCTGTTACCTTCAGGATCAAATAGAAAACACCTCATTTGGCTTTTAAAGTCCATCATTACCTGGTTTCTTCTTGTCTTCATAATTTTCTTCTGCCTTATCTCTCCATTTCCCTTCAACCCCATCCCAGGGACTCTGCCCTCCTTGGTGCTCCTCCCACAAAATGTTTCATCTCCCAACTATGGGCATTTTTACTGACTGACATTCTCCCTTCTTCTTTGCCGCCTGGTTGCCTGGTTTCCTTAGAGTCCAGACTTCTGTTTGCCTTAGTTTCCTCAACTGTCAAATGAGGAATAATAATAGGACCTACCTCCCAGGGTTATGATGAGGCTCATATGAAATATTTGTCAAATTCAGCACAGTGTTTGGCATAGAGTAGGCAGGATATCAATGCTAGCCAATGTCGTTATTGCAAGAAGTCTTTTCTGGTCCTCCTTCATCTTAGTATTTCCCCTGTGAGACTGTCCCCAATTTATCTAAGATAGATGGATACAGATGCATATTAAATGTGGATAATCTACATTTGTAGATTTATGTCATCTACAGATGTAGATTATCTACATTTAAATATGAAATAAATCTACAAATGTAGATTTTCTACATATAATATGCATCTCTATCTGTCTTGTTTGTACGTAGTTGCTTACATCTTGTCTCCCTCATTGTACTTTAGTCTTTTTAAGAGCAGGGTTTGTCTTTTGTCTTTTTCGTTTTTATCCCCATCGCTTAGAACAGTGCCTTCACATTGTAGGCACTTTGTAAATTCTTGTTGATTTGATTTGATAAAAGCAAAGGGAGGGTTCAGACAAGAATGTTATAATAAATATGAGAAAAGAGAGAACACTTAGCTAAGGGCACTAATGAAAAGATTCATGGAGGAGTTGGGACCTTGAATAAAGTGAAGAAAGAAAAGTGAAGGAAGGTGGGAATAGGGAAGGAATGCATTGTGGGTATGGGTGTCCTGCAGCTGTGCACTGATGGAAGGGATGGAGGAGAAATTTATGCGATAATTTTATTGTATATTTGAAAGGAATAGCAAGTTGTATGTAGTAGATTTGCAGTTTCTTGTGCAATGATGTTTTTATTGTATTATGTTATGGAAATGCTTGTTTTATTCTATAAATTAAAAATAAAATTAAAAAAAGAAAAGGTAGCAATAGCTCACATTTGTACTTAAGGTAATAAAGTACCCTATTATTTTCCCAAATCTATTACAGGTAGGGAAACTGAGACCTAGATTAAATTATATATTACTATATATAAAATATATACATTTGTTATATTATTTGTATAATATGGTATACGGACATATGTGTATATATACATACACACACACACACACACACACACACACATATCTCCAAGGTTACAAAACAGTGTCAGAAGCAGCAGAAATTGAACTCGGATCTCTTGACTTCAAATTCAGCATTCTTTCCACCATACCATCCTTCCTCTGCATCTTTAGTTTCTTTTGTCTTTCCCTGTATCCAAACTTCTTCCTGTAGCTTGATAAAGTGAAGAACCGCAAACACAGGCAATTCTAATGTCTACATAGAATTCTACACAGATAAAACAGCTATTTTACATTTGAGTATGTCCACCCCACCCCCACCCCCTGCATTTTATTAAACAGAGACAATTGCTTCAAAACTAGGTCTTTGTTTCTTGAGAGGTTATCTGCTTCCACTTGAAATCATCATCTTTTGTGTTGTTAAAATTAATTCTACAGCAGCAACAGTGTTGTCACCAGGGTAGAGAAGTAGCTGCAGTAGCAGTAGATCCAATCTTCAGGAAGCAATGATCCTGTTTCATGCCAATACCTCCTTTAGCGATTAGAAAAGAAAAGGGAAGAGGACTTTGAAAAAGACTGAACTGTTGGTGCCTAAAATCAGAAGAATTCTTGAAAGAATTTTAACCATATAAATTATTAACCTTTCCAGGCCTGTAAAAGGAAAATCTTTCTAGTCTGGGTTTTCTGGATATCCAGCTGAGATACTGTATTCCCACCCGCATCCCCAAATTTTCCATTATATGGTGCTGGTTGTATTACTTTAATTCCTTTTATCTTGTTCTTTTGTCCTTTCTGAAAGTTTTCAGTCCACCCATTCTGTCTGGAGATATCCCACATATTAGTATAGCACTCATCATTGAGCTTCAATAGGGAGCATCTCCATTTTCTGTTTAATTTATGTGAATGATTAAAGTCTATAGCACACACATATGTAATGGCTAAATATAACAGGACATTGTTACCTTTTCCCTATCCTATAATAATATAACAGAGTAACATAGGAAGTCCAAAGTATTCAGGATCTAAGGTCCCCTAAATTTGAAAATTTAAAATATGAAATATACATATAAAAATATACCACAGATGAGAAGGGATCTAGTTTCTTCCTCTGTTGTATATACAGGAAATAGACCATGGATGTGATCTGTACATATATGCAGGTCTGCCTACATATAAAGTTTAGTGTGTGGCTCTAGTGAATTAATAAGATTTTGCTGGTGGCAAGTACTATAAGGATTGCCTTTAAGGAGCTCTTGAGAAGCCAAGTATTTGGGTGTTTTTGAGAGGGGCTCATTATACTGAGGGAATCAATTTAGAATGACTTTAATGGGGTTGAGAGTCAAACTGCAGTATAGCCTTATGACAAAGAGAATTTCAAGTGCCCTGTATTTATAATGCCTTTCTCTCTTTAATTACGTCTGTCTTTAATATTCTGCTGTTAGCTCCTTTAATGTTTTTCCTTCTCCTCAGTTTTGGCATTTTTATGATTTGCAGTTCCATTCTAAATGGGTACATGTCATAATGTCATCTAATTCTATTGAGAAAAATGCTCCTGTTTCCTGGTGGCTTTTGGCCAAGCCCTACAATACTATCTCTGATTCTAATATTTTTCTCACAGATTCTGAAGGATGCTCTAACATGAAATAAACGCTTTTTCTTGTAAGATCTTTTAGAAGAACTACTTTTCCCCCCATAGAAAACCAGCATCTGAATTATTAGGAATTGTTTAATGGCTATGGTGGGTTCTCTCCCCAAATAAAACATGAGGTCATAGTATTCACTGGGAGTGATAATCAAGATCTGAAGAAATGTAATACCATGTGCTTGAATCATCCTTCAGTGGTTTTCAAATTTGAGGTTTAGAGATTTTCTGTATTTTTTATTCTCCAGATCTTTTTTATAAGATTAGCATGAGTCCTGAGGTGGAGTAGACTTGGATTCACAACAGACCGAGTAGGAGCATATTTCTTTCTGAACAAGGCTTGGGGAAGTAGGGCATTGGAGAAAAAGAGGGAGTCTCTGTTCCTTTGGCAGCTTTCATTTTGCCTCCTCACTTATGAATTGATGCAGATCTCTTCTTCCTTTTCCCCCTTCTCTCATTCTTTCATTCAACAAATATTTGTTAAGCCCATACTACAGATAAGGCAGCAAGGATGTAGAAGACCCTGAGAATCTTCCTCACCTTTTGGAACAGCTGGATGGTACAGTGGGGAAAAAATGTTAAAGACTAAAGTCTTGGGACCTCAGTTCAAATCCTGCCCTAGACACTTATTAGCTGTATCTCTGTGGACATATTACTTACCCTCCCAGAGCAGCCATTTTCCAATCTCTAGAAATTGAATCATTTATTTTTTCCAGTCTTTTCTTTTTCATTTAAAAGTATTTTATTTGTTTACAATTATGTGTAAAGATAGCTTTCACTATTCATTTTTATAAGATTATGAGTTCCAAAATTTTCCCCTTTCTTCCCCCTTCTCTAAGACAGCAAGCCATCTGATATAGGTTATCATGTACTATCATATTAAACATATTTCCACATTAGTCATGTTTTGAAAGAAGAATCAGAACAAGAGAAAAATATGGAAAGGGAAAAAAAAACAACAAAAAAAAATGAGAATAGTATGCTTCAATCAGCATTCAGACTCCATAGTTCTCTCTCTGGATGTGGATAGCATTTTCCATCATGAACCTTTTGGAACTGTTTTTGATCACTGTATTACTGAGAAGAGCTAAATCTATCATAGCTGATCATTGAACATTGATGCTGTTATTGTGTACAATGTTCTCCTGGTTCTGCTCACTTTAGTCAGCATCAGTTCATGTAAGTCTTTCCAGGTCTTTATGAAATCTGCTTGCTTATTTTTTTAATAGCACAATAGTATTCATATATCATTCAGTACATTCGTATACTGTAACTTGTTGAGTCATTCCCCAATTAATGGGCATTCCCTCAATTTCCAGTCCTTTGCCACCACAAAAAGAGCTGCTATAAATATTTTTGTACATGTCAGTCCTTTTCTGTTTTTATGATCTCTTTGAGACCCAGACCTAGTACTGGTATTTCTGGATCAAAGTGTAAGTAGAGTTTTATAGCCCTTGGGGCATAGTTCCAAATTGCTCTCCAGAATGGTTGGATCAGTTTACAACTCTATCAACAGTGCGTTAGTGTTCCAATTTTCCCACATTTTCTCCATTTGTCATTTTCCTTTTCTGTCATATTAGCCAATCTGATAAGTGTGTGGTGGTACCTCAAAGTTATTTTGATTTTCGTTTCTCTAAACAGTGGTGATGTAGAACATTTTTTCATATGATTATAGATCACTTTAATTTCTTCATCTGAAAATGGCCTGTTTATATCCTTTGACCATTTATCAATTTGAGAATGACTTGTATTCTTCTAAATTTGACTAAGTTCTCTATATATTTGAGAAATGAGACCTTTATCAGAAACACTGGCTATAAAATTTTTCCCCCAGCTTTCTGTTTTCCTTCTAATCTAGTTGCATCAGTTTTGTTTCTGCAAACCCTTTTCAGTGTAAAGTAATCAAAACCATCCATTTTGCGTTTCATAATGGTCTCTCTCTCTTTTTTGTTCACAAGCTCTTCCCTTCTCCATAGATCTGACAGGTAAAGTATTCCTTACTCTCCTAACTTGATCATTATAGTATAATGAATGCTTTATGTTTAAATCATGTACCCACTTTAACCTTATCTTGGTATGTGGTTTGCGATATTCGTCTATGCCTAGTTCTTGTCATACTATTTTCTAGTTTTCCCAACAGTTTTTGTCAAATGGTGAGTTCTTATCCCAGAAGTTGGAGACTTTGCGTTTTTCAAACACTAGATTACTATAATCATTTACATGTCTCATGTACCTAAACTTATTCCACTGATCAACCACTCTATTTCTTAGTCAATAGCAAGTAATTTTGATGATTGCTGCTTTATAATAAAATTTAAGTTCTAGTCCACTCAGGCCATCTTCCCTTTAATTTTTTTTTTATTAATTCCCTTGATTTCTGAATTTTTTGTCCCTCCAGATGAGTTTTGTTATTTTTTCCAGCTCTATAAAATTTTTTTTGGTAGCTTGATTAGCATGGCACTGAATAAGTAAATTAGTTTAGGTAAAATTGTCATTTTTATTATATTCACTTGACCTACCCGAGATCAACTGATATTTTTCCAGTTATTTAGATCTGACTTTATTTGTGTGAAAAGTGTTTTGTAATTGTGTTCATATAGTTACTGAGCTGATCTTGGCATGTTAACTCCCAAATATTTTATATTGTCTACAGTTATTTTAAATGGAATTTTTCTTTCTGTCTCTTGTTGCTAGGCTTTATTGGTAATATGCAGAAATGCTGATGATTTAGGTGGGTTTTATATCCTGCAACTTAGCTAAAGTTGTTAATGATTTCAAGTAGTTTTTTAGTTGATTCTCTGTGATTCTCTAAGTATGTTATCCTATCATCTGCAAAGAGTGTTAATTTTGTTTCCTCATTGCCTGTTCTAATTCTTTTAATTTCTTTTTCTTCTCTTACTGCTAAAGCTAACATTTCTATTACAATATTAAATAACAGTGGTGATAATGGGCATCCTTGTTTCACCCCTGATCTTATTGGGAAAGCTTCTAGCTTATCCCTATTACATATAATGCTTGCTGATGGTTTGAGATACTACTTATCATTTTAAGGAAAACTGTATTTTAAGGAATGGGTGCTGTATTTTGTCAAAAGCTTTTTTTTGCATCTGTTGGGATAATGATATGTTTTCTGTTAGTTTTTTTTATTGATATAGTCAAGTATGCTGATAGTTTTCCTAATATTGAACCAACCCTGCAATCCTGATATCAATTCCACCTGGTCATAGTGTATTATTCTCATGATAAATTGCTTTAATCTCTTTGCTAATATTTTATTAAAAATTTTTGCATCAATATTCATTAGGGAAATTGGTCTATAATTTTCTTTCTCTGTTTTGACTCTTCCTAATTTAGGTATCAGCACCATATTTGTGGCCTAAATGGAATTTGGTAGGATGCTTCTTTGCCTATTTTTCCAAATAGCTTATATGGTATTGGAATTAATTGTTCTTTAAATATTTGATAGAATTCACTTGTAAATCCATCTGGCCCTGGAGATTTTCTTAGGGAATTCATTGATGGCTTTTTCAATTTTTTTTTTCCTAAAATGGGTTATTTAATTATTTTTCTGGGTAATTTATATTTTTGTAAATATTACCCATTTCATTTAGGTTCTCAGATTTATTGGCATAGAGTTGAACAGAATAACTCCTAATTATTGGTTTGATTTCCTCTTCATTGGTGGTAAATTCACCCTTTTCATTTTTGATACTGGTAATTTGGTTTTCTTTTTTTTTTTATCAAATTAACCAATGTTTTATCTATTTTTTAAAATTAAAAACTCTTAGTTTTACTTTTTGGTTCAACAGTTTTCTTACTTTCAATTAATATCTCCTTTGATTTTCAGAATTTCTAATCTGATATTTATTTGTTCTTTTCCCAGCTTTTTTAGTTACATGCCCAATTCATTGATCTGTTCTTTCTCTATTTTATTCATGTAAACATGTAGAGGTATAAAATTTCTCCTAAGAACTGCTTTGGCTACATCCCATAAATTTTTATATGTTGCCACATTATTGTTGTTCTCCTTGATGAAACTGTTATTTCTGTTATTTGTTGTTTGACCATTCACTTTTTAGGATTAGATTATTTAGTTTCCAGTTAATTTTTAATCTATCTTTCCATGGTCTTCTATTATGTATAATTTTTATTGCATCACAATCTGAAAAGGGTGCATTAAAATTTCTGCCTTTACGCATTTGATTGTGAGGTTTTTATGCCCTAACATATGGTCAGTCTTTGCATAGGTGCCATACACTGCTAAGAAAAAGTATATTCCTTTCTATCCCAATTCAGTTTTCTCCAGAGGCCTATCATATCTAACTTTTCTAAAATTCTATTCACCTCCTTAACGTCTTTATTGCTTATTTTGTGATTAGATGTGTCTATTTCTAATAGGGATAGGCTGAGGTCCCCCACTAATATAGTTTTGCTGTCTATTTCTTCCTGAAATTCACTTAACTCTTTTAAGAATTTCTACTATAGCACTTGGTACATATATGTTTAGTGTTGACATTCCTTCATTTTCTGTGGTTGTAGTTTTAGCAAGATGTAGTTTCCTTCCTTTTAATTAGATCTATTTTTCCTTTTGCTTTTTGCTTCTGATATCAGGATTGCTTTTCCTACTTTTTTTTTTACTTCAGCTGAAATGCAATATATTTTGCTCCAGCCTTTTACCTCTACTCTGTGTATCTCTCTGCTTCAGATGTGTTTCTTGTAAACAACTGTAAAGGCAACCACACTGGCATACTCAGGATGACTGCTAGCACAGGTTCTTAGATCTGCTTTACTAAGAAAGATAGCTGTTTAAGGGGTCAACACTTTTTTTTAATTACATTCACTAGTTCAATGGAAAAGTCAGCCCCCTGAACTTCAGAGAATATATAAGCAGAGAAATAAAGACCAATAGACAGGGCTCTACTGCCTGAATCAAAGCAATGTTGCTATATACTTCACATACATCCCTGGATCAAGAGAGTCTTTACATCTGAGCAGTCTAAGGGAGTGGCATGAAGGGCAGGGGTCTGAACATATGGCTACTCAGAGTCCCTACCATGGAATGACAAGGTCCTTCTCATAATCGAGCCCCAAAAGCCAAATACCAGCTCAGAATATATATACACTTCTAAGAGCCAGAAATCATCACAACCCTCATGCCTCAGTACCTAATTAAAAAGTAGCAAAAGGTGTGAAATCCTTCCTACTAGCAAGCCTCTGCTTAAGCAAGCTTCCCTTAATGGGCTTCACATGAGGCTTATTAATGGGGGGAGGATCTTAAGTCCCATTAACATTACAAAAACATATTATAAGGAGTCTAGTTTTAATCCACTCTGCTGTCTGCTTCCTTTTTGTGGGAGAGTTCATCTTATTCACATTTAGAGTTATGGTTACTAACTGTGTATTTCCCTCCATCCTATTTTTCTGATTTATATTTTTCTCTCTCCTTTCACTCTTTCCCTCCCACCAGTGTTTTGTTTTTGACCATGCCTCCCTCAATCTGCCTTCCCTTCCATCAGCCCCTTACTTCCTTTTCTTTCCCCCCTTTTCCCTCCTATTTCCCTATAGGGTAAGATAAATTTCTGTACCCAACTGAGTGTGTATGTTGAGCCAAATCTGATGAAAGGAAGGTTCACACAATGCTCACCCCCCTTCCTTTTATCCCTTTATAGTAATAGGTCTTTTGTGCATCTTCATGTGATATAACTTAGGGGCAGCTAGGTGGTGCAGTAGATAGAGCACCAGTGCAGGAGTCAGGAGGACCTGAGTTCAAATCTCACCTGAGACACTTGACACTCCCTAGCTGTGTGACTTTGAGCAAGTCACTTAACCCTAGTTGCCTCATCCTGGGTCATCTCTAGTCATCATGATGAATATCTGGTCAGTGGATTCAGAGGGCTCTGGAGGAGAAGTGAGGCTGGTGACCTGCACAGCCCTCCCTCACTCAAAACAAAGTCAAGTGCAAGTCATGGCATCATTTCTCTGATGGCATCTTCTTCAGCAACGAAAGACAAACAGCGGTATAATTTACTGTATTCTGCCTCCCCCTTTCCTTCTTCTCCCAGCATCCTTTTTTTATCCTTTAATTTTTTTATATCATCACATCAATGTCAACTTATACCCACACTCTCTATGTATACTCCTTCTGACTGCCCTAATAGAGATACAGTTCTTAAGAGTTACGTGTCATCTTCCTTATATAGAGATGTAAACAGTTTAAGCTTATTCAGTAACATGTTTTCCCCCCTAAACTGTTTACCTTTTTATGCTTCTCTTGATTCTTATATTTGAAGATCAAATTTTATGTTCAGGTCTGGTCTTTTCATCAGGAAAGTTTCACAGTCCCCTGTTTCATTGAATGCCCTCTTTCCTCCTAAAAGATTATGTTCATTTTTGCCAGGGAGTTGATTCCTGGCTGTAATCCAAGCTCCTTAGCAAACTAGAATACCATATTCCAAGCCTTGCAATCCTTAAGGTTGAAGCTGATAAGTCCTGTGTAATTCTGACTGTGACTCCTTGGTATTTGAATTGTTTCTTTCTGGCTGCTAGAATTATTTTTTCCTTGACCTCACAATCCTGGAATTTGGCTATAGCATTACTTGGAGTTTTCATTTTGGAACTTCTTTCAGGAGGTGATGGGTGGATTCTTTCGATGATTATTTTACCCTCTTGTTCTAGGATATCAGGGCAGTTTTCCTTGATAATTTCTTGAAAGATGCTGTCCAGGAGCTTTTTTTGATCATGGCTTTCAGGTAGTACAATAATTCTTAAATCATCTCTCCTGGATCTATATTCCAGGTTGGTTGTTTTTCCAACAAGGTATTTTACATTTGCTTCTATTTTTCAGTCTTTTTATTCTGTTTAACTGATTCTTGATATCTCATGGAGTCATTAGCCTCCACTTGCCCAATTCTAATTTTTAAGGAATTATTTATTTTCTTCAGTTAGCTTTTGCACCTCCTTTTCATTTTGACCAATAAAATGGGAATAATTTAGACAAGCACTGACTACACAGTTGGGTTTTTGTGATGAAACTACACTATAAAATTATATCATCAGTATAAAGTTGTTATTCCTCTTTCCTTTCCTTTTTCTTTTCCCTGGTCCCTTGTTTCTTCCTTTTCTCTTTCTTTGCCTCTTAGGTTCCTCATCTCTCTCTTCTCTTTTCTATTTTTTATCATATCTTCATCTACTCCTCTTTTATGTTGTTTCTTTACTCTTCCCCCTATTCCCATCCAAAGATACAAGGAGGTAACAAATCCATTCCAGGTCTCTCATGCCGTCTCTATTCCCTACTCCAACCTCCAGCCCCATTCTTAAGATTCTTTATAAACCATGGGACTGAAATCGTGAAGCAAATATGAAAACCAATGATCAATTTGTTTCCTCACTTTCAGGCAGAATTATTCTTCATTCATTCCAGGAAGAGCAGATTCTAGCTTAGCTTTCAGCACTAAGGTTTTGTTTGTATTATTTCACAACTTCCTAATAAGTTCATTCCTAGGTTAACATGTTGTCATTGGGTAGACATCCTGTCTTCCAATTCGTCACTCCTCTGGTTTATATACCAAGGCAACTTGGGCAAAGACAAGATATACAAGGGTGGAGGTGAGATCAGGAGACAGGACTGGTTTAATGTGAGATTGGGGTTGGAGCAAATGAGGAAATATAGAGAATGCTTATTAAAAAATCTGCTCCCCTCCTTTTCCCCTCCCCTCCACTATGTCTTTGGCCTGCTACAGAAAGACTTGCATGGCTATCACTTCCAAAAAGTCATTTTCATTCCTCTGTAGTATCTAAGTGAATTTTACTGTTTCACAAAGCTTCCAGATTGATAGGTCTGAAGAGGGAGGACCTCTTCAGCATCTTCCTAGTGGACAGTTGACAGTGGCAGTCTTCAGAGTTTTTCTTCACCCTGATCTTGTGAGGCTGGGCCAGGGTGGAGATAGATCATACTGAAGCCATCTACACATACACAAACTAATTTCACGGTCTGAATTGAATTGATTTCTCTATAAATAAACAGTAACCTGATTCTAACTTGTTAACAATGGGTCATCTCACATAAAACAACTATCCTGGTTTATATACGTTAGACATGTGCCTTTTCCGTATGCTTGTCTCTGGAATAATCTCTGCTCTTGCCATTTGTGATTATGGTTGCATTTTGTTGGATATCTATAAACTAGAAATTGGACAGAAGCCACTAACTCACCATCCACAAAGTAAGCCAAACACTTGTCAGTGGGTAATGATTTTTTTAAAAATTTCATATAGCCTAGACCAAATTTGAACCGATGACCTAAAAGTGGCTAAGTCATATCCCATTACCAAGTCCCCTGAGAACACTAATCCACTTTAGGAGGTACATTTTAAATGGCCTACTATGGTAAATGTAGTTAAGAAACTTAGACAAATGCTTTCATTTTAATAACTCTCACAAATTCCCTCCCCCTCCCCTGCCCCAGATTTTCCAAGTATATTTGAAAGGAGTAAATTGAGAACCAAAGAGGCGATTTATTTTATTAGAATAATTAAAATACTGACCCATCTTCCTCCTCCATGCCCCATGGAATCATTGTATAACATGAAATAAAAGGCTGATCTACCTGGGGATAACAGTCTGAAGAAAAGAAAGTATGTTTTTATGAAAAGAGAGGAAGCTAAAACTGCCGCAAGTTATAACTCAGACAAAACCTCATCATTATGGACTAGAAGCCAGAGTGAGATCACTGTGGAATAGGAGCCAGAATGAACGCAATCTCTACCCAATATTTTTTTGAGGCTCAAAATGTAGCCAGGAGTGAGTCATTCAGTGAGGTACCACAGAGGTTGAGGGTCTTGGATGCAAATGGGCAAGACTGCAGTAGAGGAAAATCCATCACTGTACCCTTGGATCAGCCGTTCTCAAAGGGTGAGTTCATAGTTTTCAACTTCTTTGATAATTGTCAGTTTCTTAGAACATATCTACACTGCAGAATTTCTCCAGGTAATTCAGCTATGTCTTATTAATCCCACAAAGAGCTTCATTATTATAGAGCACGGAGTCCCAAAGTTTAAATAAATGCTTGCAAATAAATGAGTCTGAGTGTATTGCATGGAATGAATATTCCTTAACTCTCCTCACTGACCACCCAGAGAAGTCATTCATTTCTTCAGAACATGGGATGTGAGGAAAGCACTGTTTGGGGTTGTAAAGGGCTTTTCCCAGACACCATTCATTTATTTAGCAAGGACTTATTATTGAGCAGCCTGATGTGTGCTAGGTCACATCTCAGAGACTGTCATAAAATGTGCAATGGTGACCATTTTTGATTAACCTACATGTTTTGAAGACTTCTTGTGTGCAGAAATTGTCTCATGTGGAAGTGGTATCAAACTCAAGTGGAAAAAGGGGCCACGAATCCATATGTAAGGATTCCCGCTGGCCACATATTGACTTAGTTTTAAATTTTAATGTTATTCATGTTTGATTGTATTTTTATTTATTTTATTAAATATTTCCCAGTTGCATTTTAATTTGGCTTGGTGACTCTGGCAGTATGGCTCAGGTACATTTGACACCTCTGTCTTAAGGCATACAGAGGAAGTAATAGACACAGTTATTGGCCATACAGAAGAGGTAATGTTAGAGAAGTAGACTTGAAAAAGCACAGAAACACATACAGTAGACATACATTCATGTCATATATGTAAGACTTAAATATTTGTTGAATTAATTATATAACTAAATTAAGATTTATAGATTGTGATTTCAGATTAGAAACAGAAGCCAACCCTTCATTTTGCAGATGAGGAAACTGAGGCAAGAAAGGTTAGATGATTTGCCCAGGGTTATACAAATAGTTTACAGTAACAAATATGTGGGATATGTTTGTGGATGATGAGAGGTTGTTGGATTAACCAGAAACTGTTTATAGGGACTTGTAAGCTTGAAACTTTATAGAAGACAGAGCAAAAGGAACTTAACTATGCTTGGTTAGATGCAACATAAAGAAAAACTTGCTATACTGAGTAACTGAATTTCAGAATACATAATTAAAAGAAGTCATGGGATTTCCTTCTCCCAAAGGCATTAAGAATAGGATAGATGTCCATGTGTATGTAATGGTTTTAGTTAAGCCTAGAGGTGAGGAGGTAAACTGAATAATCTAGGAAAATCCTTTTGCACTCTGTGATTCATGAAACTGTTCAGTTAACTTGTGAGGATTTTACATTGCTAAAATTTACGTAAAATGAATTGTTATTTCAATTAGTATACAACTTTTGGAATTAATTATTTTTAAAGGAAAAACCAACAAAGCTAATTATCTTACTGAATATAATGAAATTGATTTATAAATTAGATATTCATGTCACTATATTTATATTTCAAAAATTGTACAAAGAACTTTTGAGTGGGATTTAAGGACCTGTGAAGTCCAGAAAGGGAATACTTCTCTGTTAGCTTTGATCTTTGTTCCATTTTATGAAATATGTAGAAGATTCTATATCCAACTCCATTTGTGAATCAGTTTTAGAATCCTATGTCATAAGCAGTTCTACAAGGCTGAGGGGAAGATTCACATACCGACAATTTGGAAGCTCAAACATAGACTGTGACCTGCTGTTCTGTGACCCAATTGAAATGACTTGCCCATGTAGCCAATTCAGATTGCTCAAACCTATCAGATTAATTTGTTCAGAAAGACCCAGCCTAAATGGTGGTGGAATAGTGCTGAAATTTACTGGATAAGGCCTTTGCTTGGTTTGATAGTGGAGATAGTATGTAACTCAGTGTTTAGAGAAGCAAGGAGGTAAAAGTTCATTTCCAACTGTGTCTCAAGAGTGGAGCAAAGCAGAACTGAAGAAAATGGATTTACATCTTACAGTGCACATATAAGTGTACATGTAAAGGCAAAGGCAAATTAATTGCAAATCTGACAAATTCCTCCAAGTTCTGGTCTTCAGCAGTCTAGTTAACTACATTGTTCACATATATCATGGGATTCCCCTCTTACTTTTTCTGTTCACTCCTCAAAACAAAGAAACGAAATCCACCAGCAACCCTATTTCTTTGGATAATTTGTTTTAAGAAGCAGTTTGGTGTCATGAAGAATGGTGATTTGAAGTCAAGACCTAAGCAACCCTGCCCCAAAGACACTCGCTATATTCCTGGCTATCTCCCCTCCCCTCCCTTACCAGACCTTTCCCTATAATATTACCTTCTGTTTGCCCTTTCAAGTCAACAAGCATTTATTAAGCATTCACCCTGAGCCCGGCAATGTGTTAAGTAATCACTGGGAATATAAATGTAAACAGAAGTAAAGATGGTCTTTGTCCCCAAGGAGTTCATACTCTAATGGGGGAGGGGAGATAACACATGAAATGGAGCTGAAAATGGAGGAAGTAAGAAAAGGTGCCTTTGTGGGACCATGGTAGAGAAAGTCAGAAGAGTCAAGACTGGACCTTGAGGGGAATGCAACTATAGCTGACATGGGCACTTTCCTACAAAGAGGAGTTCTGGGAGGAGTCAGTCAATCAGAAGAAAGGTCTACAGGGACAGAATAGATGGATGGTTGGATGGATAGATAGACGGATATGTATGTATCTTGTATATACATAGTTATTTGCATGTTGTCTCTCTTATTAGAATGTGAGCTCCTAGAGACCTGGAATCTTGTTTTTGCCTTTTTTTGTATCCCTTGTGCTTAGCATCCTTCTCACTCAGTAAGTACTTAATAAATGTTTGTCAAATGTGTGTTCATCCTTCATTGCCGAAGAAGACCGCTAGTTCTGCCATTGACAACCTGTGAACTTGGGCTACTGTAACATAAGGCAAGCTTGTCGACTGACTGCTTAACCAAAGGCCAGAGCCTTGACCTTTCAGTCTCAATTTTCCTATCTGTAAAATAGGGGTAACAATATTTGTATTACCCACCTCACAAGTCTGTGTTGAAGGAAGTATTTTGCAAATGTTAAAATCTGCTAAAACTCTAATCTAAGTTGTTCTTGTAAGAGGTTGCTCCTGTTGAAAAACCCTTGTTTGCTTACACTTGTGAAACTGTTGGATATCAGAGCTCCAGAGAATTTTTGAATCTTGTCCAGAATGCCCTTTAATATTGAAGGTTAGCCTCTGTATCTACTTTCAACAAGCCAGATCTACATCTAAGAGACCTGAGTGGGAGATATTTTGCTTCTTCATTTAACCTCACTAATGAAGACAGAGGCTAAATATAACTTCTTCAAAAACAAATTTGTGGAAAATTATCCAAACAGACTTTGGTGAAAACTAACACAGAATAAGTGTCTTAGTACCAGCCATTTATATACCTCAGTTGCAGCTGTGATATCTCTGAGGGAGAGTCTTTGGAAATACCCTTGGATACATGCCCAAATCCCATTCACCTGCACTGTACACACATTCATTTCTTGGATCTCGGTCCTCAGGCAAAGGTAAGATTTCTCTTGCCTGCTTTATCCTTTTCTCCTCTTTGGTCCTTGGCAAAGAAGTCTCAGTATTCCCTCACTTCTCTCTGAAGCTAAAACTGAAATGCTCAGTATACCACTACCTCTAAGCATGGACCAATTCATTTCCAGGATGGAGAGAGAGAACCTTTTTTCTTCCTTTGGCAGGGATCCTACCTCTGATGTGTGACCTTTGCTAGGTCACTTAAGGCTTTAGTTTCCTCATCTTGAAAATGAGGAAATTGGTTTAGATGGCTTTTGATTTTCCTTCCTAGTCTGTCTGTATTTATGATCCTTTGATTCATGCTAGTGACAAATAAAGATTGAACTTTTGAGGTTTTAAAGGGAATCCTTCTAAGTATTGGGCTACATGTGTTTTGAGGACCAAATACGAATATACATATGAACATATATGTAATATATATATGCACACAAGTATGCACATATATCACTTTCCAAAGTTTAAAGTACTATGTAAATGTAAACTATTGTTATTATTCATAGCATCTCCTTTTGACTTCTGTCACAGGTTTTGCCCTGTGACACTATCCGTAGGATTCAGACCTACCATTACAATACTCTAAGTTGGCAAATGTTGCCATGGTTTGTGAACCTAGTTCCTCATTCCTGCCCTCGCCTTTCGGGCTGGAAACCCTCACTAATGCCAAGGAATATTAGTTATTTGCATTAGTGATTTCTATGAAATGATTCTTGAGTTTATTATTAAATAAAGAATATGCTGAAATAGGCAAGTGAAGGATATCATCGATGTCACAGATGAAAAAACCACGTATATGGATTGATGTAATTCATTCATTGCTTTATGGACCCAATCTTCTCTTGGGACTGTCACAAGCCTACATGCATATAGACTACTCTCTCAATTTAACAGAAATGCTTATTAGTAGCCAAATTGTATCACTGAATAGTCAAAGATTACAGAAATAATTATCTGATGGGTTTTTTTTTAAAAGAAGCCTTTATGTAGACTATCCCCTGCTAGGTCTTTGTGAGGAAACAAGTCCAGAGATTTGCAGAAATATTAGTATTTTTCTAAGTAGACTTTTCCCTCCCAGACATATAGGCCATCCTGATTTCAAAGGTATTTTAATAAAAATTTCATCTAGTCCACAATTTCCCATTTATAGAAATGGTTTAAATGATCATTTCCCTCACCTTAATACTTTTTGTTTTCTGGCAAAACATAATTAAAGGCATCCAAATTGAAAATGGTAGAGCTATAAATATGTGTAAGTAAGAAAATGCACTTTAATAGCAATGTGCCGAACAAAACTTTTGGTATAGATAGATTGTTGGGGGATGACTATCTTGGACAGGCTATGAGCTAATTGAAACACCGGGCAATCCAGGAAAAAAGGTTTTAAACAGTGTAAGGATTTATTCTAAGCCCTCAGTTGCTGAAAAGGAAAAAAGAATACAGTCCTGCCAGAGGGCCAGAAATACCTGGCCATAGACCTGATTTCTTTTGTTTTTAAAACAAAGTATATGATTTGCTTGAATCCCATGTGCCTGGAGCTCTCAGCGCAGTCTGGCTCTCTTTGGCTATTTATACTGCATAAGCCTCCCCCTACTCTCCCTTTTGGACCCTTCTACCTCTAACCCCGCCCCTACCCCTCCAAATATACACACATGAGCTCCCATTCCACTTCCCTATTTTTAGATTCAAAAGTCAGCTTTATGACCACAGTAAATCTGTGTGTCTCTTACATATGAAGATAACTCTGACAATTCATTGCAGATGCTATCCATTTAGAACGATGTCATCCTCTAGGAGTGGTAATGTTTTGTCTTAAGTGCTACCATGGTAGTTATTCTTTTGTAGTTTTATAGGAAAAAAGCCTTGCCCTGCAACTGTGATACTGATGGATAATCCTTGACTAAAGATCAAATATATTGGCATTATTGTCATTATTTATTATCATACCCAATTGAGATATTTTATGGTGTACATCTAGAAAGAAAAGAACATTTTAGGTCAGAGAAAAGTTACATTCTGGCAAGGTAATACTCTATAGTTTACTAATGCCCACATATGCTGGCGCTTTTGTGACCTGTAATTTTACTTCTTTGGAGATTGTGACCTTCCATGCAGCCTTTATTTTTATTCTGATTTCTTACAAGATTTTTGCTTGCCAAAGTGGTATGGGTATGTACATGAACTGGCTGGGAAGTTGACAATATAGCTTCCAAGCACTCCAGGTTAGGAAACATGACAAACTTTTTGGAAAGTTCTTTTACTCTCCTGGTACTTCCACTATGGGAAAGGAAGAGTAACCAGAGAAACATTTTTTGCCATTTACTCTTTGGGTTACCTTGGGCAAGTCACTTCACCTCTAGCTTTCAGTTTCCTTGTCTTTAATGTGAAGGGGTTGACCCTAGATGATTTCTAAAGTCACAGCCCTAAATCTGATCCTCTGTGTCCTTAGAGTTATTCATACTGTCCAATTTTGAATATCTCCAACCAGCTGCATTTGGTACTTAATCCTAACTGTAGGATTTGCAATAGTGGACGCAGGATTTGGTCACAATAATCTATCCTAAAATAACTTGAGCACCCTGGTTAAACAGATACCGGACCAAGGCCAATAGACTGCTGTGGTTGGATGGAACTTTCTTCTTTAGAGAATTAAGGGCACAGGACAGATTCTCTTCTCTGTTTGGAGAACCTAGGTTCAGTCTTGCTAGGAAACTCTTCCGAGACATCTTATTGTACCCATAAATAAAACTGGGTAATTGAAAGACTAGAAAACCATTGATTTCTATTTTGTTTATCGGGCTCACTGGTAAGCAGCATCATTCAGGAAATACTTCATCTTGGGGACATACCCTTCTACTCTGTGCAGTGGATCTATCCTCAGAGATTCAGCTTTTCCTTTTTTACCCTATTTCTCCCTGCTGTAGCTTCTTTTTGTGTTTTCTCTGTAGTTTACCTAATAGAGAGGTAGGTAACTTTTTATGGGTCTTGATAAAAGGAGCCAGACGATCCAGATAGGCACATTTTTACATATTTAGTTCATAAAATTCACTTGGCTAAGAAAACAACTGGGGCAAAACTATGTATCTAGAAGGCTGCCAAAACTTTGTTATCAGTATGAGTCTGTCTTTAAAAGTTTGACATAGGTTCATTGAGAATGGGTGCAGGCCTGTTTTCAAGCCTATTTGATCTATTCTAAACTAATCATGTGCAGTGGCTTAGGCACACATATATGTGTGAATGTATGTATTCATATCCAAATGAAATGTAACGAAAAGTCTCTTTGGGGAAGCTAGTGTGGGAGTCAGGAGGACCCGAGTTCAAATCTCACCTCAGACTCTTGATACGCACTAGCTGTGTGACCTTGGGCAAGTCACTTAACCCCAATGGCCTCATCCTGGGCCATCTCCAGTCATCCTGATGAATATCTGGTCACTGGATCCAGATGACTCTGGAGGAGAAGTGAGGCTGGTGACCTGCACAGCCTCCCTCACTCAAAACAAAGCCAAGTGCAAGTCATGTCATCATTTTTCTGACGGCATGGTTTTCTTCGGCAACGAAGGATGAACATACACACACGTCACCCTGAGAAGAATATTGATGTTTAAAAGGTTGGTGTTTGTTTTAGGGAGAAGCTTTGTATCCTTAAAGAATTGCATGTTGTTGTTCAGTCGTGTCTGAGTCTTTGTGACCCCATGGGGTTTTCTTGGTAAAGATATTGGAGTTGTCTACCATTTTCTTCTCCAGATGATTAAGGCAAAAAGAGATGACGTGACTTGCCCAGGGTCACACAGCTACTACGCATCTGAAGCCATATTTGAACTCAGGTGTTCCTGATTCCAGGCCCAGTACTCAATCCACGAGCCATCTGACTGCCTCAAAGAACTGCATGCTTTCACAAATTTAATCCAGTTCACCCTCCTCCTATTCATTTTTGGGATCAGTGTGTCATTACAAGATATGGGAACTGATGGATAGGTACTGAAGTTGTCCATTCCACTATTATCATAGGCTGAGTGGTATGCATTATTCATCCACTTGATTTTTAGCTTGTGTAGATCTGTACTCCTCTGAATGATTATGGCTCTAATTTAGGAGGCTTCACAATATTCTAGGGATTGGTAAAATCATTGCAATGCCATCTACAGATAAGAACATCTTTCTGTCCTCCTTTCTCTTGAACTCTGCACTGGAATTTCTCCATGACAATGGCAAACACCTTTGGCAAGCACACATTGTCGTTTTATGCCAGAGGATTGTCAAACAAAATTATGCTGTTGCATCTAGTAATGAGTCCCAAAGCTCCAGTCATTCTGGCCTTAGAAAGGCAACCAGGATGGTGGGGAGTTAAAGTAATTGGGGATGGCAGTGTAGAAGAAACCCAAGGGACATAAGGGGTACTATCTCCACAGCAGCACTTATATCCATGCCCATTTCTTCACTGGCATGTCATCCTAGTTCAGATGCTCATCAGCTCTTTCTGGGAGCATTTTGGTAGGTTCCTAATTGGTGAACAGAGCTTCCAGGCTCTCCCTTTGTCTAGTCTACCAAATGAATATCACTAAAGCACAGGTCTGACTGTGTCACTCCCTAGTTCAAGAAACTCCAGTAGTTCTAAATTGCTTCTCCAATGAAATACAAAGTCCATTCTTTGATATTTAAAGCCTTTCAAAATCTGGCCTTACCCTACCCTTTTACCTGTATTGCATATCACTCTCCTTCACACACTTCATATTATAGTCAAACTGCCCTGTATGCTATTTCCTATATATGAAATTCCATCTCTTGTGTTCTTGTCTTTTCCTAGGCTGTTTTCTATGCCTGGAAACTGTTTCTTGGTCAACACTGCCTCAGAGAATCACTAGCTTTCTTCAATATAATGGCCCACTTCCATAGGTCTTTTATGCTCTCAAGCAACTTCTCTCTTGAAAACTGCTTTGTGTTTGCTTTGAATTTATTTTGTGTTTACTTATCTGTGTTCTTTATGTTTTCCCTCAATAGAATGCAAACACCTTCAGGATAGGGGCTACTTCACTTTTGCCTAGTACAGTACCTGAAAAATAGCAAGAGTGCTCATTGGATAGATGGATAAATATGATTATAAGCAGAGGAGATATCTTTTTGCATGGGAAATCTTTAAAGAGAAATTTTTCTCTACCAAATCAAATATATTTTATAGCCAAACAATAAGCACAATAGAATTTATATGTTACTTTAAAGATTAATGTTATACTGTATAATAATGTTTGTGAAGTTCTCTCATTATACCTTCATGAAGAGTGCCCTTGAGATTAGAGAGAGAGAGAGAGAGAGAGAGAGAGAGAGAGAAATAACTCTCATAAAGATTTTGTAGAGCTGTGAAGGTAGGCATACTAAGTTAGTGATTATGGATAATTTACCTATGTTTGATAATAAAAATTTCTATGACTTTTTCCAAGCATTAGTATCTTTCTTCTTTCGGATATATTGAAAATTGCTCCCTTAAGATGCTCAAAATTATGTTGCTTCTAACATGGACCTTTGTGTACACTTTACTTCACTGTTCTTATCTTTGCTTTCTTTAGTGTTATTTCATTAACTCATGTAAGCATGTATAAGAACAGGATGAGTGATGATACAGCATCATTTTGTACATATATAAATGATAATGAAGCTATGTAAAGAATGTTTTGTTATACATCAGATCTTTTCTCCTTTTTGTTAGTTTACGTCCTTTCAGTTTTGTCCTTACTCACTCTTGGGTTGATATGTCTTCATTGGTCTCTTGCCAAGGTGTCTTTAAATTTATTTTTCTACTTTACTGCTTCTTCCTGTTTTATCTGCCAGTACTGTAGTGGAAACTATAGTAAGAAGACTTCAGTTATATTATACAACATTAAGAAATAATATTATGAAGTAACCTTGACTGAATCCAGCCCATGATCTCACCTGAATCAAAAATGAATTAGTTTTTCTTAAATAGAAGACATTATATTCTAGGCAGTGATATTAATTCCCTGAAATTGAGATTATTAGAAAGAGAGAGGTGTCTTGTTTATGGTGTTCAAGCTAAGAGTGAAAAAATCTTATTTTTTAATTAAAAGATAGATCTCTTTTTTCAACTTTTGCACAGTTTGGGAGGGGAATCCATAGAGGGAGTAGCTAAGAAGAGGAACATTTGGTTTCTGGAAACCATTTCCTCAGTAGATGCCAAACCAAAACTAGTAAACTTAAATAAGGTATCTTTATTTTATTTTGCTATGGAATTTCATCTGTTGCTTCATGATTATCATAAAATCCAAGTTGGAAATTGCTCTATTTAGCAGAAGGAACTCTAAACTTCTCTTGAAGCAGAAGTGTTTTACATTTTGGTTAAAACGTAGAGTATCGATTGCTTACTTCCACTTTACTCAGAATCCTTAACTGTGTTATTCCAAAGATCTTAGAAATAAGTTAACATTCTCAGTTGCTATTACAGTTGGTTGTCAGAGCTTTCCATTTTACAAAGAGATCAAGTGCTTGGTAGTGAAGGAGTTTTCAAGGTTCTTTCAGTTTTTTTTAATGGTGACTAAAATATATAGATTAAACTTGCTTATGAAATGGTGATAGTCTGTGTTAATGTCTGTTCTTTCATCTATTTGCTTTTTTATACCAACAGCTTATTTAAATAAAGTTTTTATACATACCTATATCTTTTCATTTTATTCTTTTTTATTTGCTATTATTATTTTTGTGATAGTAAATGGTAATCTCACTTCCAACCTCATCACTCAATTGAAATTGCTAGAGTTCTCCAGTGTTACTAAGGATCTCTCTATTGCCAGGTTTGTAGACTTTTTCTGAATCCCTATCATTCTTGACCATTCTATAGAATGGCCTTGCCGATCATCCTCCCCTTCTAGATATTCTCTCCTCTCTGAGTTTTCGTGACACTGATTTCCAACCACTTCTCAGTCTCTTTCTCTGTATCATTGTCCGTATCACACTTACTATCTTTGGCTGTTCCATAATGTTAATGGGATTATAAGATCTTCTCCACCCATTAATAGGCCTCATGTGGAACCTATTAGGGAAGGGATTTACCTAAAGAAGAGCTTGCTTAGGGGGAAGCTTGCTTGTAGGGAGGCTTCTCCACCTTTTGGTACTAAGTTGATTAGGCATTGAGTCACTAGGGTTGTCAAGCTTTCTGAAAAGTGTATAAATACTCTGGGTTGATATTTTGCTTTGGGGTTTTAGCTTATGATTAGGACCTTGTGATTCCCTGGTGTAGACTCTGAGTAGTCATATGTTCAGACCCCTGACTGCTCAAATGTAAAGGCTCTCTCGATCCAGGGATGTTTGTAAAGTGTATAGCAATATTGCTTGATTCTGGCACTCAGAGCCCTATCTGTTGTTCTTTATGCTAATTTCTCTGCTTATATTTTCTCTGACATTCAGGGTGCTGATTTTTCCCCTGAACTAGTGAATGTAATTAAAGAAGATTGTTGACCCCTTAAAAGTAGCTTTCCTTTAAGAAAAACAGATCCAAAAACCTATGCTAGCAGGGCATCCTGGGTATGCTAGGGTGTTTGCTGTTACATATACCCTAAGATTCTGTCTTAAGCACTGTTCTCTTCTATTTCTATATTCTCTCTTGCTTACTAAATCAACCCCCATGGGTTTAGTCGTCAGATAAAATCTATGCATTTGATTCCCTGATATCTATATCTAGGCTTAGTCTCCAGCACTTCAGCAAAATATCATGGATATTTTGAACTAGATGTTCCATAGATATTTTAAACTTAGCATGTTCAAAACAACTCATATTTCCCCCCTAACTGGTTTCCTCTTCTGAATTTCCATATTTCTGTTGAAGATATCTTGGTGTTATCCTTGTTTCTTCCCTCCCGTATCTCACATACCCAGTTAGTTGGCAAGTCCTATTGTTTATTTTCCAGTATACCCTTAAACTCATCCCATTCCATCTACTAATGTGGACGCCACCCTAGTTCAGGCCCTTTTCACCTCTTGCCCCAAATTATTTCAGTAGCTTCTTAGTTGGTATCTTTCCTCCCTCTAATCTGTCCTTTACCTGACTATAAAAGTCATTTTCCTAAAATACATGGCTGACATTTTAGTCTTCTACTCAATAAATTCCAGTGGCTTCTTGTTATGCTCAGGATTAGCTACAAACTCTTCTGTTCATCATTTACAGCCTTTTACAAACTAGCTCCTAGCTACCCTCCTCTTCTTGCATTGTGGTTCTACTCAAAGTGATCTTGCTGGCTTTTTCACATAACACTCCATTTTCTGAATTTCTGACTTTTCACAGGCTATTCCTTATGGCTAGAATCCAGTCCCTCCTCACTTCTGCCTCTTGTAAACCTTAGTTTCTGGAAAAATCTCAGCTTGTGTCACCTTCTGCATGAGGTCTTTCCTGATCTCCCCAGGTACTAATGCTTTCCCTTCCCCACAGTTATATGTATTTTCCACATAGGATTTTATGTAGATGCTAACTACTTGATAAAATAAGACAAGAGGTCCAGATTATCAAGGGGACTAATGAAAAGAAATGCTGGGGAAGGTGGCCTAGTGTTACCAGATCTCAAAATGTATTATAAAGCAGCAATTATCCAAACCACTTGGTATTGGCTAAGAAACAGAAGGATAGACAAGTGGAATATGCTAGGTACTTAAGACACAGTTGGCAATGAATATAACAATCTACTGTTTAATAAACCCAAGAACCCCAGCTTCTGGGATAAGAACTCACTGTTTAACAAAAATCACTGGGAAAATTGGATAACAGTGTGGCAGAAACTAGGGATAGACCAATGCCTGACACTGTACACAAGAATAAAGTCCAAATGGGTACACAATCTAGGTATAAAGATCGATATTATGGACAAATTGGTGGAGGAAGGAATAATATATTTATCAGATTTATGGAGAAGGGAAGAATTTTTGACTAAAGAAGAGATAGAAAGCATTATGAAGTGCAAGATGGATAATTTTGATTACATTAAACTGAAAAGTTTTTGCAAAACCACACCCAATCGTGCAGAAAACTGGGAAAGAATTTTTACAGCTAGTGTCTGTGATAAAGGTGTCATTTCTAGAATATATAGAGAACTGAGTCAAATGTACAAAAATACAAGTCATTCTCCAATTAATAAATGGTCAAAGGATATGAACAGGCAGTTTTCAGAGGAAGAAATTAAAGCTATCTATAGTCATATGAAAAAATGCTCTAAATCACTATTGTTTAGAGAGATGCAAATCAAAACAACTCTGAGATACTACATCACACCTTTCAGATTGGCTAAAATGACAAAGCAGGAAGATGATAAATGTTGGAGAAGATGTGGGAGAATTGGAACACTAATTCATTGTTGGTAAAGCTCTGAGCTGATCCAACCATTCTGGGGAGCAATTTGGAACTATGCCCAAAGGGCTACAAAAATGTACATACCCTTTGACCCAGCAACAGTGCTTCTAGGACTGTATCCCCAAGAGATCATAAAAAAGGGAAAGTGTCCCACATGTACAAAAATATTTATAGCAGCTCTCTTTGTAGTAGCCAAAAACTGGAAATCAGGGGGATGTCCATCAATTGGGGAATGGTTGAATAAATTATGGTATATGAATGTAATGGAATACTATTGTGCTATAAGAAATGATGAACAGGAAGACTTCAGAGAGGCCTGGAAATTCTTATATGATCTGATACTGAGTGAAAGGAGCAGAACCAGGAGAACTTTGTGCATAGCAGCAACAACAGTGTGCGAGAGTTTTTTCTGGTAGATTTGGAACTTCAATGCAAGGACTTAAAAAAAATTCCCAAAGGTCTTTTAAGGTAAAATACCTTCCATATTCAGAGAAAGAACTATGAAATTCAATCTCAGAATGTAGCAGATCATTTTCTTTTGGGTTACGTTTTGGTTTGTTATATGATTTCTCCCATTCATTTTAATTCTTCTATACAGCAAGACTATGGTGAGAATGTATTTAATAGGAATGTATGTGTAGAACCTGTATAAAATTGAAAGCCATCTCAGGGAGGGAGGGGGAAGGTAGGGGGGAAAGAGGGGAAAAAAATCTAAGTTATATGGTAGTGATTATAGAACACTGAAAATAAAGTTAATAAATAAAAAAAAAGAATAAAAGTTCCTTGAAGGCAGAGACTGTTCCATTT
This sequence comes from Bettongia penicillata ogilbyi, assembly GCA_023548195.1. Classification (NCBI taxonomy): domain Eukaryota; kingdom Metazoa; phylum Chordata; class Mammalia; order Diprotodontia; family Potoroidae; genus Bettongia; species Bettongia penicillata. The sequence goes on from JAJHZJ010000526.1 coordinate 9,132,220, forward strand.
TTTTCCCTTTGTATCCCCATCACCTACTATGGTACCTGGTACTGTAGTTAGGATTTACTAAATGTGCATCTGTTGTTTGATTCCTCTGAGTTAACAAAAGTTTAATTTTTTTCTTGAACACAGTATTCATCATCAAAAGTTATAGCACTTCTGTGTAGTCTATAAACCTTTGATGTCTTTAATTTCTTACTGCTAAAACTTTATTTTCCAACAATTTTTTGCTTTCCACTATACTCACCTTTGTTTTGAGATCAACTTTTATTAAAATTGTTGATTTCACTTAAGAGTATCTTCTTGGATCACTAAATGATGTTTTCTGTTGCCCTGATAGGGATTGTTTCATTTTTGGCTTTACTTCCCTAGACCCCCAAATAGTGCCTAGCACATAGTAGGTCCTTAATAAATGCTGATTGATTGATTGATGGCAATGCGTGATAAAACTGTTAATTTTGTTATGGTGAAGACCTGTGAACAATTTTCCATTTAGCTTTGTCTTTCTTTTCTCTTCTGGCTTCATTTGTAGTGAAAATATCAAGATACAATGATTGAATTCCTCCAGTATAAGGGGTTGTTAACCTTTTTTTTTTTATACCATGGACCCCTTTGGCAATTCAGAAAAGCTTATGAACCTCTTCATAGAATGATATTTTTAAGTGCATAAAATAAAAAGCAGTTATGTTTGAAATAGTTATCAAAATGTTTTTAAATTTTATAAAACAAAAAACTTATATATACAGAGAGGTAATTTTATAACAATATACCTGAAACATACTTACTAAAATTCATATTTTTTAAAATTCACAGGTCCTAGGTTAAGAACTCCTTCCGTGTTAGTGTGTCCACTTGTGGGTCACTGGACAAAGAGCCCATATTAAAGTGTTAAGCAAATGTTTGTAGGTCATTTTAAAACTGTGCGATTCTTCGTCTCCTCTGCTCCCTTTTCTGCTATTCTACCACGGTCACTGTTGAAATGAAAGGGGACTACCATGGGACCAAGGGCCATTTTGAATTTTGTTTTGTTTCATGGGTTGTCATGGCCAAAGAATTCATCATCTAGTGGCCAGCCTACTTGTAATGAGCCTCTTTATATTTAGCTAGTTTGGCCTTCAGAAAGCAAACTGAATGTTGCCAGGACCCTACTTGAAATCTTTCCAGTATGGTAAAATCTGCCAGAACTTCTGGTTCGCAAGCATTGTCTTCAGGAACCCAAAGTTACAACCACACCACAATGAGATACAGAATTAAGACTCTCTCAAGGCCTCTTAGCTATTGTTTATTGCAAAATAAACATACAACCCCCCCACACACACACAACATAGGGTTCACTGGTGTAGTAGTGATGCCTGTTGGCTACAATCAGCTTTTCTATTGACATAAATGGTCAAGTAATATAGCTAATGAATGTTAAAATCTGAACATCAAAGGATGTTTTTTGTTGTACTACGTTAGGGTCATTTTCACATATCCACATGCTTCTTGTTCTGTTTTGTTTTGTTTTTGGAGGGCAGTTTTTAAGCAATTTTTCCTGTCAGTCCTCTTCTAAATACAATCTACCTCTTAGCACAAAACAGAGATAGTGAGGAATATGTAAGAGCGGTATTCATAGTATACTTCAATTTTAAGTCAGGTTTTTTGAGATCCTATGGGGAAAGTATAAAAATGAGCATTTGAAATTGCCATTAAGAAGAGCATATCATTTAGCAAGTAGGTCAAATAACTTTTATGTGTTTCTTCTCAGATTGGAAATTACTTCTTCCCTTTAGCACCAAACATTTGACCTGTGGTTTTTTTTAATTAAATTATTTTATTTGTTTGTTTTATTTGTTTATTTTCAATGTTTGACAGTCACTTCCATGTATCTTAGATATTTTTTCCCCTCCTTTCCCCTTGTTCCCTCCTTCCTCCTCACTATCTCCCTGAGATGGCATACAATCTTTTATAGATTCTACACGTGTACTCCTATTAAATGACCTGTGCTTTCTTTTCTACCAAAGGCTACATTATAAGAGTTATTTGCACTGAAGTTCCTTCAATTTCAGCATTTTTCTTGAATTAACATTTGGGATAGATGAGTCAGTTGCTAACTTAGTGACAAAGTTCCACATTGAAAAATGAAACTCTTATTTAAAAAAAAAAAATCCTGGCATTTGGGGAAAGGGTTTGCTCTGAAGAAGGGAGGGGAAAAAAGATGGAGAATAATGAATTCATCAAGCTGAAAATGCACGAGCCAGCGGAGCGCTGAGGTTTCAATACATGGCAAATGGAAAGAGAGCTCCCATTACTGTCGAGATACACAGACACAGCTCTGCTAATCGCTTGGTCATGCTTGGAAGACACTAAGTCATCACAGGCCATGACATGGTGAGAACAGGGTGCCAGGGGTTTGTTGTAAGAAAAAATTGTTTATTTAACATCCATAACCAGCACCACTCCCTTTCCCCATCCCCATCCCCAATCTACAAACCTTGGTAAGAAAATGCTTCTTAACTCTTTCAATGCAACCAAGTTTCAAAAACAAATTAGAGATATCAGCTCAGAATTCTAGAGTTAGGTAATTCATTCTCAATCAGCTCAAGGTTTTAAAAATACTAATCACATATATAACACTGCATTAGGTATTGCAGGGAATCCAAAGGAAGTACAGGATTCTCCCCTCCCTCCCATGAAAAGCATTAGGGAGACCTAACGTAGCTACATGAAACAACTAGATGACATGTCCAAGGTGATATATAAGCAAGTGCCTAGTTTAATGACAGACAACACAGGTAAAGACTAGGAGAATTCAGAGTAAGGGAGGAGTCACCATAGGATGGGGTTAATCAGGGAACACTTCTAGGAAGAGGGGACTTTTGAAGGAAATTTAGAATTGGGATTTTTAAGGAAGGAAATTGAAGAATGAAGTCATGGAGAAGGTGATGAAAACCATTCCATCTGGGATGAGAGCATGCACATAAACAGTAACGTGATAGTACAGAGGCTTTTACCAGGAGGTTACCGATCTAAACCCTGCATCTGTTGGATAAAAAGTCTGTTGCTTCAGTTAAAGGCAGTTTAGAAATCCATGAAAAAATGAGCTAGGGGTTTACAGACCATTTATATTTTGATCAAAGTCCTCTTATTGAAAGCTAGTCTGATCATTTTAATCACAGTAGATACACTATTAACACTTGTATCAAATTTTTATTTCTGTTGCTACTGTGACAGTGCCCAGAGGAACCATTCTCTATGTAGCATAATACAGAGATACAGGCAGAAAACACTTAAAAGAGTTGTGCTTGACTGAAGTTTTTTTTCATGCAAGAGGTTCCCTTTGTCCTGATAGACGAATGCCTGGGACCCTCTTCCTATGACTACTGAACTCCTTGGCTTCCTTTAAGTCCCAACTAAAACCCACCTTTTACAGGAAGCTTTCCCTAACCCCTCTTAATTCCAGTACTTTCCTTCTTTTAATTATTTATTTATCCTGTATATAGCTTGCTTTGAATCTGTTTTGTTTGCATATTGTCTCCCCCTTTAGATAGTAAGCTTCTTGGGGGTAGGGAATAGTTTTTTAATTCTTTTTGTTATCTGCCAGTGCTTAACTCACTACCTGGCACGTAGAAGTTAGTTAATAAATGTTTATTGAGTGAATAAGTCCCTTTCTCTACTACCTTACCCTTCAACAGCCAGGGAACTTAGTGATTGGGATAGTGTTGGATTTAGAAATAAGACATGAAACTTGGAAATAGATTACTGAAGATACTTTCCCAGATTTCATTGTACATTTTCCAGGCTCCATGACCACAGTTCCTGGGCTCAGTTAGGATAGATCATATAGATCAATGTTGCATCATTACTTGTTGAAAGAGCACAGATTCTGTATTTTAGCCCAATCTGCCCGTAACTATGTTAACCTTGGAAAAATCACTTAGTCACTTGGTCCCTCTCCTGGAGCTCAAGCTCATCGATTTAGATATGGGAGAGACCTTAGAAGCCAAGTAGTTCAACACTCATTTTACAGTTGAGGAACTGAAGCATAGAAAGGTTAAATGGCTTGTCGCAGGTTACACAGGCAGTAATAGAACCAGGATTTGAATCCAAGTTCTCAGGTTCTTTTCTGTCAGATACAGAAAAACTGCTGCTGCAGCTACTTAGCTTACAAAGTCTTTGTAAATAGAGTTAAGAAATGTGGCTAAAGTGGAAGAAACATTGGACAAAGAAATGAAGAATTCTGATCCCAGCTTTGCCACCAATTAGCTATGTGATTCTAAATGAGTCGTTTATTATTTTCTGGATCTCAGTTTCCTGATCTGTAAAATGAAAGAATCATTCTAAATTATTTTCCTGGTCTTAAATTGTATGACGCTAAGTGAAAGAACTTTGAGAAGGTTAGAAATGCTATGAATTTTTTTCCTTAAAATATTCTTAATCTAGACAAATCAATTCGATTTGGGCAAATAAGCTTTTTGTCTTAGGAAAAACAATACAAGTTCTCATTATTCTTCTGTAAGCTGCTTGAGGGAAGGGACTGTTTTTTGCCTTTCTTCGTGTTTCCTTTCTTTCATAGTGGTTAGACTAGTGCCTTCCACAGAGTAGACATGTTTAATCAATGTGTATTGGCCAGCTGACTTATGCCCCAAAATTTTGTTCACTTTTTCATAATAACCAAAGGCCTCTGTTTTTGGAAGAATCATTGTGCCTAATTACATGGGGAATTGAACAGAACTCAGCGGATAAGGTCTGGTACACACTAGAAGATCAAAAGCCTGACAGCCAACCAAGTAGGGGCAAAGCACTAATTTAGGGGACAGTCAAGGAAATTTCTGTACCAAAAAAAATTAAAAAGATAATAATGGAACAGAAATGTAATTTCTTGATTGAAAACTGCTCCCTAGATTTCTCCTAACATTGCAAATAATGGACACGAAGGATAAAAAATGAGGCTCTACTGACTTTAACCCCTTTTATGAGTGAAGACTTAAAAGGCTTGAGCTCTGTGCTGCATACTGACTTTACCTATGATAGAAAGAAAATTAATCTATCTCCATTTTAGAATCTCACCATACTCTGGGGTCCACCATTGTGATTAAACTAATAAGGATAGAGGGGAAACTCAGGAACTACTTATTTCCCCTCTAGTGCCCTTGATTTAAGGCTGAATATGGAACTAAATGTGCATATACACACACAGTCTTTCCCGACCCCTTCTAAAAGCCAGAAGAATAATAAAGAGAAAAGAGTCATTTGAACACAATCCATTGCTTAAGGACAAAACAGAACACAAACCCCATTATTGAAGGGGAAAAAATGAATCTGACTGGCAGGTAGCTTCCCACAAATAAAAATTGCCACCACCACTGCTTTGTCCTGCCTTTATGAGATGAAGAGATAAATGCTACCTTTGTTAAATGAGCCCATCATTAAGAGTCTTTTAACATGGAGAGGTGTAGCTTAAAAAAACAGCAACAAAAGGTATTGTCACATAAATGTCAGACTTGTGGAGACCCTGGCTTATGAAGATTATATTTGCTAAAAATAAACTTTATAACATGGCCAGTGGAACTCATGGTTTTGGATTTTCCCAGACAAAACAGAAGGCTGACCAAATCAGAAGAAAGTCCCAATCCCTACCATTTTCTTTTCTTGAAGAGGAAACTTTGGGGTTTTTGCGGGGGAGAACAATTAATTTAAGATCATCTCCTTTGAAATATTGGAATAAAGTTGCATGAATCAAAGTCATTTAGAGATTTGAGTCTGATTTTTATCCTACATATTTATAGATAAATATTTAGCTTTTAGGGCAGTGCCCTTTGGTTTGGCATAACACTTAAATAGCATTCCATTAAATATTCTTCTACCAAGATATTGGACTGGAAATTTATATTTAATAAAACAGCAAATATTTTGGAATAGTTGAAATGTTGTCTCTGTATTAAGCAGGTGCCTAATGAATGCTTGTAGATTTTAATTGAGCTAGATTGAGACAGGTAAGTTTGCAGGGGAGAGGTGATCTGATTTGGGTCATTCCTAGGATCAATCAATAAATGAAGCAACTCCTGTTTATTAAGTGCCTTCTGTGTGGAAGGCACTGTGCTGAGTGCATAAAGAAAAGTTTAAAAATATTCTCTGCTCTCAAGGAATTTGTAGTCTGAGTGGGAAGATAAAATGCGAACAACGATGTACAGACAAGATCCATAACCGATAAATTAGAGGATGGTCAGATTCATTAAGGAGAGCTACCTTCTTTCAGAAGGTAGAACTTTAGCTAAGACTTGAAGGAAGCCAGAGAAGTTAGGAGGTAAAGACAAGGGAGTTGTTCCAGGCATGGGGTCAGAACTGCCCAGATTTGGCAGACAGAAGGAGGCCAGTGTTACTGAATCTCAGAGTATTTGGATCAAAGTAAGATGTAAGAAGATTGGCAAGATGGGAACTTAACCAGGTCACGCAGGGCTTTGGAAACCAAACAGAATTTTGTACTTGGTCCTGGAGGTAATAGATAGCCAATGGAGGGTCCATGAACTTCTAAAATGCCCACGTTCCCAGAACCAGACTCTAACCAGTGGGAAGTACTCCCAGTGTGAGATTTGTTGTTTTCCCCTCTTAGGTGAGAGAAGAAAACTTGGTACCAGGTAAGGAGGACAAGATGATCTTTGGATGACCTTGACTCATCTGTATAATTGTATTACTCACTCTGTTATATGGATCATAAGCATTTTTATTTAAAGGCATATGTCTGGGGTCAATCTAGTAAGATTCAGGCCTGAGATTAGAACTCAGATCCTCTAGGCTGTTTAGTATCTGCTTGGTCTTCTTCACCACATTGTCACTGTCCCCTTTCATAATTTGGAAAACCAGAAGCAGAATATGTAAAATGGTGTTGGGTGAGATTGAAGTAGACTGTCAGAGTGCTGTGAGTGGCTTTGTATTACTAAGCACTTTGTATTTTGAAAGTGCTTGAAACTCATTTATTAGTTATCCCCACAACATTGCCCTGTCAGCGTTATTGCCTCTATTGTGGAAATGAGGAAATTGAGACACAGAACGGGGCTAAAGAAAGGGACTCCAAGGTCATACAGGGAGTTAGAAACAGACCTACAGAACTGAAAAGTTGTGGCTCACAACTGCCCCATCTCTGCTGTTCAACTTTTCTCTCTTAGAAGACCAGGTTCACTAAAATTTTAAAGGAACACACAACTGCTTCTGTTCTCCTTCCCTTGCCTTTTCTGTCCTTGTTATGTTCAGGGTGCTGATAAAAGGTAGGCAAACGATAGGTCATTGAAAGATGAATATGAAATAGGTTCATAAAGCAATCTGATTTCATTTGAGTCCCCAATTGATGTTTGTTTTTATTAAAAATGTCTGTAAAGGTAACTGTTCCGAGGATACTGTTAGTATAATAGCATTAACTGGCAGGGCTGCAGAATCAATACCAGTAACAAAAATATATCTGCTGATTAAGAATGACACAAAACAAATTTGTAAGCTAAAATAGATAGTCAACAGTTCAAACATACATCATAAATGCTTAAATCCTATTCACATCTCTTGTTCTTTTTTTAAAAAAAAAGTTGTAATAAATTACTTTTTAAAGGATGTTTGGAGCTCACTGAACAAAACAGGAAAAAAAAAATAAGAGGTAAGGTAACCCAGAAACTGCCTTCCATGTCCTCAGAGTTTAAAAAAAAAATCAGTATACTTCACCCAGGGAAAGTAATTGAAAATGCTAATTCTTTGCCCACAGTCTTAAACTTTGAAGGACAGGTCCTTGTCATTGGGCTCCTCAAGAAACAGCCGAGCAGAAATAAAAATAGACCACTGACCAAAAATATCTCTTTCCGACTGAGAAGTTTGTAAAGTGCCGCTGTCTATTTTTCTGTTAAACAATTATAAACCTGCTTTTTTTTTTCTTTCTTTTCCCTCCTGAGGAACTAAGGAGACTAACCTACCGAGGTCAAAAGCAGAAGAGTTATGAGCTTTGGAGCATTTTTTCCCTTACATATCCCCTTTGGGTACCTTGCAGGCATCATCCCTAAGTGTCAGGTCCTATTCTCAGAGTAGAAAGTTCTTTCTCATCAGTTCAAGCCAGTTAATGGTTTAAAAAAAAAACAAAACCAACCAGTGAGCACAGTTGGAACTTACCTGCTTTGTCCTTTTAAGTAAAATGAACCCCAGTGCTGATAGAAATTATTCAGGTTGCAGCAACAGCTCTTATGCCATTCAAATTCTTTTTTGACAGCTCCAAATCTGGGAATAAGTACAATGACTGATTTTTACTGGGATGGCTAGCATGGGACAAGTGAGGCAGCTGCCCCTCGCTAAAGTCCAGGAGAGGTTACAGGCTGCTACCCCTCCCAAAGAGAGATTAGGGAGAGTGAGTGGATAGGACGATCTTTGTAAAGAGCACTAGGACAAATCATTTAACATCTAGACAGAATAGGCTGAACAGCTCTCAGAAGGTTGTCCTGTCTCTAAAATTGTTCATTTTGCCTTTGCTAATTTATAGGTGTATTTATATATTAGCCTTGGTACAACTAGTGTTTCCAGCCTTGAGGTGGAATCCTTTAAGTGTGCCTCCGGACCCATCAGACTTGTCTACCAAATCCTGAATGATTGACATGGTCCAGTAGCCTCTTTAAGAATGTAACTTCTATGAACTCATTTTTCTTTTTCAACTCAGTTTACATATTTGCAGAATTGACATTACCAAGCTATCCTGCTGCAAGAAATCATGGTGAAACCTAACTTGGAACAGAAGATGTGCCTCATAAGTGGTTATCAATAGTACTACTGGCATCCAAGTTATTAATGACCACTTTTGAGGTTTGAGTCCATGTCTCATATTATCTGCATTATTGTATTGTGCAGATGTAGCTTCCTATGAAGATGAATGACACTTCTGACTCAACATCAGAAGAGCATGTACTTTGTATTATTTTTCAAATAACTAAGGTAGATTCATGCTTATTTTTTCATACTCCAGCATCCAATTTCCCTTATGACCCATGGCATATAATTATGAGACAGTTTCCCAGGTTCAGAGATTTAGTCTATGGCCTTCAAAGAGAGACAAAGCTAATGGGTCCATGCAGTACCCAAACCCATAACTTCATTAGCATTTTATCTTAATCAACTGAACTATTATCATCTTTTTATTGATATGGATGAGACTGATGACTTCAGCATGTTGTGTACTTTATCAGAATAACTGGTTGCTTAAAGTGCTTACTTTCCCCCATCTCCTTATTTGATGGATGCACTGAAGACAAAACTGTTTTGTGGAACTGAATATTGATGGAAGGCAATAATAATATCTACAATAATAGAAATAGCTACTAATTCAAGACTTTAAGAGGTAATGATACCTAAATACCTTAACCTCAAACTCATTAGTCTTGAATATCTCAATCAATATGGATTCTCTCAGAAATCAATTTCTAGCCACAAATATGATTGCTAAATAATTCAGAAGTTATAGGCCTTCAGGTAGCAGGAGGTTAGAGAATCTGAAAGGAAGAGTGATATTGACCTCAGATGAGATTTCAATTAAAAGGAAAGAACATCTCTCTAGGTGGATACTAGAAATGTCTGTATTTGGAGTGTTTTGTTGTTATTTAAGTTTATAAATATAGCTCTGAACAGGTCAGATTAATTCAGTGTTTTCTGTTCAGGATCAACTCAGAGAAGTGTTTCCCTGAAATACTCATAAACCTCTTATTAAGAAAAAAAAAATCTTTTTTGGTGGACCTAAAAAAAAAAAATTAATGACAGCTGTCAGATTACATTTTGTTTACTTGCAGTGGATTTTCTTTTTCAAGCAGATGAAGGGAAAATTCTTTTTAAAATTTTTCATTTGCTATGCTCTGTACCTCATTTTTTGTTTAGGTAATATTGTCACTGATGACTTGTGCTGGTATGTAATACAAAACTATCTTCCTAAATTTTCATCCCAAATTGATAATAATTCACATATGTAATATCCAGCTTGGTTCTCTTTTATTATTTTCTTCCCTACTCCAGAGAATTAGTTTTCCTTTGAGACTGATCCAGGGTCGATACTTTTCTCAAGCCTACATACATACAATGGTCCAAAGATATAACCACATTTCCTCAGTTGATAACTTCCACAGTCATTGACTGGAACTCAGTTATACACTACTTTAAAATAGTGCAGAAGTGTTTAAATGGGGCCTGCAAAGGTCATTGCTTCACACCCAGGAGAATGTCCTATCACCAGAATGAGTGATCTCACCCCCACCCTGGGCCACACCCTGAAATAGGGCTAGGTGACCTTGTTTCAATTTGCATAATATTCCTTGCTGGAGTTTATTTTCCATCCCTGGGTCAGAGAATGGGGCTTATTAATAAACATTTATTGTACATCAACAGGGTATTATGTTCCAGAAATATTCCCTTCCCTGTAGATTCAGAATTCACAATTTTGGCTTCCAGCAGTCACCTCTGCCCTAATTTTGAGACTAACTACTAAGTTATCCAAGCAATTGAAAGCATATTTGACTATTTGTGCATTTCAAAGGGATAGTCCTTCATCTAGAATGTCCTTTCAAATGGTTAAGAACATATGAATGTTATCAGTTGTCCAATAAACCAAGGTGAGAAACATGGTGAGCTGGGAGTTCCTAGGAAGAATATGAGCAAGGGAAAGGTTAACAATGTTAACACTTGCTGAGACTTATTAGACTTTAAAGGTAAACCAAGGTCATTATGGACACATAATTTTAAAGGTCATTTGGGCTAGATATTTCGGCAGACATTGTGCTAGAAATCTGATAGGTAAGAAAAGACAGAGAAAACCTTACATTCTTAGGTGATGTGCAGCTTTTCACTGATGTAAGATAAATAATTGAAAATGCCTTTAGCACATCCTGGTCTTAATGGGAAAATAGTTTGTTGTGCAGCCTTTCAATTAGCATTCTCTAATTCAAATTGGCTTAGCATTTGAAAACTTCAGATTTTTAGTGATGCATTTTTCTCTTGCCTTCTTTATCTTTACCTGCTATTTTGCTATCTGATTGCAGAAAATTTGGAGACCTCAGTAGAGTACCCATTATGGAGGAAATCATCATTGGGATTACTCGGCAAGTTGACAGACTCATCACAGTGACTTAGCTTTGCCTGAAATTAGATACCTAAACAGTGAACAAGTATACAACAAAGCCAAACTGTTATTAAACCAGTATATAGGAGACCATTGTCTTCTTTGTATAACAATAATAATAGTTATATAAGTATATAGCCACTTTAAGATTTGCGAGTTGCTTTTCAAATCTTATCTCATTTAATCCTTACAACAACTCTGGGAGGTAGGTACTTTCACCATTTTACAATCCAGGAAACTGAGACAGAGATGAAGAGACTTGCCCAGGGTCACACAGCTAATTATTGTCTAAGATGGAATTTCTGGCCTCTAGTGTGCCTAATAGATTCCCCTGCATTGTGGAGATAATCTAGTAGAAATATAATACTAGCTAACATTTATATAATGTTTATATATGCCAGGCACTGTGCTTATTAATAAGCACAGATATGATTTCATCCTCACAACAGCCTCAGAGGTAGGTGTTATTATTGTCTTCTTTTTACAGATGAGAAAACTGAGTCAAAAAGAGGTGAAGTGTCTTGTCCATACTACTAAGTATCTGAACCAAGTATCCAGAGTAGCCTCGTATTTTCTTCTCGGCTTCAGAGAATTAATTTTCCTTGAGCCTAGAATCTCCTGTGACCTAGGGTCAGTACTTATTTCAAGCCTACATATACATGGTCCAAGGTCTTGACTCCCAGCTCAGTGCTCTATCTACTGGGCCACCCAGCTGCCCTAAGGGGTTTTTATGGTCTCATTGTGGCAAGACAGTTAATATATATGAAACAATGGGTAACGACTCCATTCAAAGGGTAATTTGTAATGTCCCTACCAAGTGGAAAAACAGGCCTAAATTTTAGGATTAAGTAGTTCCTTCAAGCCTTTATTAAGTGGAAATATGAGTCATTCTTATGAACCAAAATTCTCTCCATATTTGGCAATAATACATATTTGGGAGTAAGGAGGAATGAACTAAAATTGTCATATGCCCATTTAAGGTAGCATAGTAGAATTTAGTAATGAACTAGTATCTTGCCTTTTCCTAACTGAGGTCCCCAAATATAGTCTACTGTTTAATTCCAAAATGGCTCAAGAATGAATTGGTCGGTGACCACGTTCATAATTGTCCAAAAGTCTTAGGTTCCATTCTCAGACCCCTCTGAAACTTGATACTTCCCTTCCTTCACATTCTGGTCTCATATTGTTTCTTTCTATGCATTAGCCAAACTATACTACTCTCACCATCCCTTGGTCCCTCTGCCAAGAATGCTCTCCTCACCTAACCGATTTTTCTTTGAGACACCATCTTGAATGTTACTTTTAGACTGAAACTTGCTTTGATCATCCAAATCAGAAATGGTCTTTCTAACTGGAAATGATCCTTCTTTCTCCATGATCTAGTTAAAGAGTTTATGAGATCTTTTCAGCTCTAAAGGACTTTAGAGGTCATCTAGCTCAACTCATTTTTTTTTAAACATACTAGCAATCTGAGGCCACTGATGTTAAGTGATCTGACCAATTTCACACACCTAATTAGGGAAGCTCTAGAACATGAATCCAGGACTCGTGACTCTAAATGCAGTATACCCTATCCTGACTTAGCAGTTGTACCCTTATTCTGCTTTTATTATATTTTCCTTCTTCTTTATGATTATTATATAACTGTTGTGTATTTCTCATAGTTATACTAACAAATTTATGGTAACTATGCAATAGCTCCTACATCTGTCTCCTCTTTTCTACTGTAGTCTGGAACTTCACCACCTTTCACTTGAACTATTAAAGGCTCTTAATTGGTTTTCTGGTTCCCAGTTTTTCTTTTCTCCTATTCATTCTTGCTATAGCTGCCAAAATAATCTCTCTGATACGCAGTTCTCATCACTGTAAAGACTAATATTACATTCAGCCCTAACAGCATTGTTGGAAGAATGTTGGTGGTAAGAAGATCAGCTTTTGTTTCAAGGAAAAGTTTAGGATCATTAAAACATTGTATAATTTCCCAAATTGTGACAATCTAGTCAAATTTCTCCCTCCTCATTGACCCTGGGCCTAATTCACTGTCTATCTGTAGTGTCTTTCCAAGGTATATGTACTGATGGATGTATAGGTTCTCTCAGGCTTCATAAGAAATTCTTAACAAACCTTAATTCACTTGTTTTTCCTTTTATTGATTATTGGACCAAAGTCTTTTAAATCATAGTGAACTTATGAAGTAAGGCATATAGAAAACACCTAATAAATGTTTGTTGACCTGCATTAAAGTTATTGTATTTTTAAATATGTATTATCTTTCTGATCATTCATGAAAGGAGGGATCATGTGTGTACTATCTTTGTGTTTTCTTCCATGCCTTCACTGTTCACGTATTAGTACATGTGAACACATATAGTGTTTTGAACCTGGTAGGCACTTAATAATAGTTGTTGATCGAATGAATACTTGACACAGGGACACCGAAGAATTCTTTGGCGTACCTCTTCAGTTGAAGGGTAATATTCAAATTGTCCACACTGAAGTGTTTAATTCTTTCATTTAGTAAAAAAAATCAGGTAATGTAAGAGTAACATATGCTTATTGCTTCTCTTTCAAATCTAGATCTGCATTGCATGTACTTTAATTTTAAAAAAATACATAATGAAGTGTGATTAGTGCAAATGTCTGTGAAATTTATTGTACTATTAAAATCCTATTGGGTCTTTGTTTATGAAATGTATTTTTTTGTATTTGAGGTTTAGGGAGGCTTGATAATGAGGCTTTGAAGATTCATGGCCTCTTTTCTACAGCTTAATTTAGGCTCTATATCAAATATGTAAAATAACGTTATATCTTCCTGCGGCCTCTGTGTATCATACATTTTGGTATTGTTTCCTTGTCTCTTTTTTTTCCTTCTCTTCTTTTATAAATACAGCACCAGTAAAACTATGTCATGTAGTGTCTTCTCCTAATAACTACACCAATGGGAGCTAAACAGTTTTGTAGAGTCTCACTATCTAGTGGTTTTTTTTTTTTTTTTTCATCTTTGGCATTAAATGGATAATCTTAAGCTAAGACTTGGTAGAATGTTCAATCTTGTTCAATATTAATTCTCTTGTATAATTTCCGTGCCCACACTCATTCTTTCCCGTCATTAAATACCACTCATTATATGCAAGAATGGGTCTAAGTGCTTTATCATAACCACATAGCTATGTTTCAGAAAATCAGGATGTTGCTCCAAAGTGGACCTCTTATACTACTGGCAGTTTGGGTAGTGACAAATTGGCAGCTGAAAGGAGGAGACAGTTAGGGACTGGCTCCCTCCCCGACAAAGCTATCACCAAAGCAAAACAGGTTATAGTATTTCTCTTGTCTTCCTCATATATCTCTAAATATATTCTTTTATAACATCAGTTGTCCTTGATGTTAATTTTAATGAATAGAACCTAAAATAAAAGTGAGAGAATAATAGTCAGCAGGAAAAGGAACACAAAAAATGACTTTGATGAACTCCGTGCTTCTATGCATTAAAGGATAGGTTACACAAGAGTATATTGGGCTAAGTTCTACGCATGTCTACCAAATAAACTATTTTTATTAATTCACAAATATTTTAAAATCTTCAGTTGTTATGACTAGTAGGGACATAAGCTGATCTTTTCCTAACTTGAAACAGCAAGTCAAAGGCATTTTGGTTTTTGTGTGCCCCAAGATATCCGGGGATTTCCCAAGGAGCATTATAGGTGCTTCACAGTAAATTTTACTTGTTAATATTAACTTCCAGCAAGACTTTTGGCCTGGGACAGACCTTGAGCTGTCACTCCCTCTGCTTTTATGAGACTTTCCTACTCAAACCCAAATAAATGGTGGTATATGCTACTTTTAAATAACATTGAAAAGGAATCCCAACACTTCCCTTGATAATAAAATGCCATGTTAAATTCAGAATGTTTTTCTTCTGTTTAATCTTAGTTTCTTTTTTCTGCAATTTAAGCATTCTGTCCCCTCTTATTCTTCTGGGAGAACAAAGAAGAGTTTCTAACCCTCTTCTATACACTATCCCTTTAAATGTTAGAAGAGTGATGTTCTAATTAGCTCCTCCTTTGGCTTGTCTCCACAGGGTTAAATCAGTCCATATCATAGTCTTTCTCAGTTATTTCCCACTGCTTTGTTCGTTTTCAGTGCCTTCATCTTATTTCTGAGGTTTCAGCATCTCCCTTTGGTTGTGTGGTGCTGAAGTAAATACCAGTTTAATAAAAGACTATCAAGGCTTAGAATTCATGGCTCTTGCTCACAATACTCCTGTTTGTACGATTGAGTATTTCACTTGCCTTTTTAGCAACAGGCCTTCTTTGTCAAGCAGTCAGTCAGTAACATTAATGGGATTCCTGCTGTGTGCAGAGCGGTCTCCTGGGGAGTTACAAAGGAAATACAAGGCTTGGTCTGTGCCCTGAGGGAGCTTAAAATCCAATAGGATAGCCAGTTCAAGAACGTAGCCAATTCAGCTTGTAGTCTATTATTATCCCTTGAAACCTCTTCCGCACAGAGGCTTTAAAAAATAGACTGTCATGAAACAGGAACTTCTTTTTTTTCTTGGCCACCTGCTTCGTTAAGGTTTATCTCCTTGGAGTGAAGAAAGGGAGAAACATGGAAGAAAAGGAAGGAGGTAGACGAAAGGCGGGAATCTGAAAGGAAGTTAGATCTTAGTTAAGATAAATGATGAGTAAAGAACCAGACCAACAGGAGTGAAGACTGTCAGTGCCAATATAAAGGCCTGATTATCATTAGCTAGTGAGGTCCTTGAGAAGAGGGAATTTTTCATTTGTGATCTTTGTACTTACTACAGTATAATGCTTGACACACAGTAGGCAGTTAATAAATACTTTTTCATCATTTTAGTAACATAGCATTGACACATAGTAGGCAATTGTTTTTTGATGATTGATCAAAATTTGATCATTTGGATCATATTTGTTAAAATATAATGTAAGATAAAGTAATATTGCAGTTTCACTGATCTGTCCTGATAGGATTCTCCTATAATACTATATCTTCCTTTTCTCTTCTGATTCCTTTCTTTTCACTGCATATACACATAGTACATAATACATAGCACATAGTATATAGATTAAAAGAGAGGTTAGGGCTTCTTTTGAAGGTTATCTAGGAAGTTGGGAAGGTAAAGCACTTAACTGGATTACATAAAATGTTGTTCTAATGCTTGAATATCGTTATAAACACTCAAAAATATTCATTAAGCAAAGTACTAGGTAATTCTTTGAAAGTGAGTCATCTCTAGTGAAGATTCTTCTCTATCATATTTTATGTATATGTGTGTGTGTGTGTGTGTGTATGTTTTCTCTTAGCCAAATTGTTTTCTGTAGCAACTACTGAAGACTTCTGGTTCAATTGAACTACAAAACTTACGTGAAGCTTCAGTGGTATTGGTGTTACTGTCATCAAGGCAATCCAGAACAGAACATTGGTTACAATACTGCCAGCTGTAAAAAGCAGCCTTTATTTACAATAGAGTTTTACAGATGTTACTTTTGACAGACAAGTCCATCCAAGGCAGGTGAGTCTATGGGTTAATAGGCATTTATTGAAAATTTACTCCCCAGAATAGAGGAAGAGGCAGAATGGAAGATGTGATTCCCTGCCCTAACTTTTAAGGGAAGATAGTGCCAATATTCATGAAAAAGAAAGAATATGTAAAATAATAAAATATTAACAAGTGTAAATTGTCGTGATAGTCATCTTAAGATTTTTTTTTCCATTTTTGTTCCTTAAATTTTAGTTGATCAGACTATTTTCTCAGCCCCATTCTCAATATTATGTGAATTCTGGCTTTGTCTTCTGGAGGCAATAGGTTGTTGTGTTCATCCTTCATTGCCAAAGAAGACCATGCCATCAGAGAAATGATGACATTACTTGCACTTTGTTTTGAGTGAGGGAGGGCTGTTCAGGTCACCAGCCTCACTTCTCCTCCAGAGCCATCTGAATCCAGTGACCAGATATTCATCAGGATGACTGGAGATACACTGGGAGACCTTGGGAGCGAGTAGGGTCTTTTTTATCCTAATGTTCCTTGGAACCTTTTCCAGAGAGATTTATTTGACAAGTGAAGCTTCATGCAGCTTAAGTTTGCAAACATTCAAAATCCTCAATCTACATTATCCATTTGGAGGGTAGAAAGAAAGATTTGGATATCATAAATCAATCATAAAGATATATTAATAAAAATATGTTTCTATAGATAGATGTGTGTTTACATGTATTTATAGTAATTAGTGTATAGTCAACTTTTAGAGAAAGGAGGGAGCATGATACAGTGGAAAGAGTTTGGGCTTTGGAGTCAAAGGCCCTGGATTTCAATACAAGTTCTTCCACTTTATATCGTGTAACCTTAGACCTCGGGTCTTCACCTGTAATATGAAGGGGTTGAATTGCATGGTCTCCAAGGTCCCTTTTGTCCTGAATCTATAATCTTCTCATCCCCAAATTTGGATATTTGCAAATTTTGGCTTACATTTTCAAATATTCAAATCATAGGTTATAGATTTAGAGCTTCAAGGAACCTCAGAGGCTACCTGGTCCAGCCTTCTCATTTTGCAAATGAGAAAAACTGGCACCCAGAGAAGTTAAATGATTTGTTTAGGATTTGTAAGTAGTAAGGAGTATACCTAAGAGTAGAAGCTACATCTACTTGACTTAAAATCCAAGACTCTTTCCACTATATCTGTGAAGGAAAACCAGCCATGCAATAATTGAAGTAAATTGTATGTATGTGAATGTGTGTATATAGGTAGCCAGTGGCACGGTGGATAGAGCATTAGACCTGGAGTCATAGCTTTTAAATCGGACTTCAGACTCCTACCAGCTTTGTGACCCTTGGCAAGTCAATAACTTCTGTTTGTCTCAGTTTTCTCAAACTATACAATAGGGATAATGATAACTCCTATCTACCTCAAAGTGATGTGGGAATCAAGTGAGATATTTGTAAAAAGTACCTAGCACTGAGCCTGGCAGTGCTATATAATGAAGATGCTATATAAATGCTTATTCCCTTTCTTTTCCTTCCCCTAGGAAGTATATATGTATATATAAATTTACTGAGATTATAGTGTGGCACCTATTCCTATACCTTCTATGACATACATTCAACTTAACAAATACTTTTCAGTGCCTCTTATTTGTACAGCAGATCTACAACTGCATATTGAGATAAAAAAAATGAAACAGATCTCTGGACTTAGGGACTTCATGCTCTTTTGGGAGAGTATATATCATATACACAGTTAGGTAAATACCAGAATACTATGAGAAAAAGAGATTTCATTGACAAAGCTGTTTTCTGAACTAGGTTCATTTGTGTTCAGGTCTGGTCTCTGATATATACTTGCTACATGACCCTGGACAAGGTGTTTAGCTTCTTGTTACTCTAAGACTCCAAGTTTCAGAAAAGGTGCCAATTTTCAGTGGGAAAGGAGGTTTTTCATTTCATTTGCATTGCATTTCATTTTTCACTGTCCTAATACAAGCAGAAGTCCAGTCCCAATCTCATGGAAGGCAACCTGAGTCTTTAAAGAAGCCAAGGATTCTTAGAGGCACAAGTGAAGAGGGGGGGCACATTCCAGGAATGATGGATAGCAATATGCCCACCTGTGGAAATGGGATGTGGAATTGCACATCTGGGGTAAAGCCAGTAGACCCACTTGGATAGAACATAGGGCATGTGTAGGAGAATCATTTGAAATATGTCCAGAAACATGGATTGTATCTTATTCTCAGGTCTTCCATTAACAAGGTGGATGTTATTCTAGACTGAGGCGCTGGAGAGAATGGAGTGACATGACTGTCTATCCATGTTTTAGGAATTTTTAATTGGGCAGCTGTCTAGAGAATGGGAAGGGACTGGATGATGGAAAACCAACCAATAAGTTATTTATAATGCACATGCTGTATATGCCTGTTAATGTGCTAGACCTGAGGATTCAAAGAGTGAAACAGTCCCTACTTGCAATAAACTGACATTTTAATGAGGGAGACCACAACTATATGTGAAATATGTATAGCATAAATATAAAGCAAATAAATAGCACAAATAAAGCAAAAAAGATAAAAATAGTTTGGAAAGGAGGACACTAGTAGTTGGGGAATCAGGAAATGCTTCATATAGAAGATGGTACCTGATCAGCATCTCAAAAAGAAGAATAAACAGTACACAATCTGGCCCCATTCCGTCTTTTCAGCCTCATTACTTTCCCCCTCCTGCATTCTGTGATTCAGCCAAACCTCCTTTCTCTTACTCCCACACAACACTCCTTCTCTGTGTCCTTACAGTGATCATCCCATGCACCCAGAATGCACCCCATATATTTATTAAGTACAGAGTAATAAAATTAAAATTTTTAAGGAGGTATAATGGCTGAGCAGCATGGGAAGACTTATGTGAACTGATGCAAAGTGAAATAAAATGAACGAGAAAAACTACATACACAATGACTACAGCAGTGGAAATGTAATTATAAATAACAAGAATGTGAACAAAATTTAATGCAGTAAAATTATAATGACTATGCCTGGTGCCAGAGAAATGAAAAAAGAACATGCAAAGTATTGCATATAATATCAGATCAACTGATATACTGACTAGTTTTGCTGAATTTTTTTTTCCTCTCTGGTCTTTGTTATAAGATATGATAACAAGAGAATATGTAGTTATACTTTAGGAATTCAAGTCACCTGGTCCACATGAACTACATCCTTGGGTACTGAAAGAAAAATCATGACTCTTGACCTTTGTTGGTATTATTTGAAGGATCATGGAGAAACAAGAGAGGTACTTCAAGATTGGAAAAGGGCAAAACCTTGCCCTGTTTTTTTTACAGAAGAGAACAGAGTCTGTTGACCATAGACCAGTGAGTTGGACTTCAGTATCTGGGAAAATTCTTGGAGAGATCATTAAGTAGATGGTTAGTGAACATCCAGAAACAGGAAGTGATGATTACAAAAATCCATCATGACCCCATCAATAACAGATCATGCCAGGTAAAACTCATTTTCTTTTGTCAGGTTTTTTAAACTAGGGGATTAGGGGAGTCCGGTAGCTATAGTTTATTTAGATCTTAGCAAAGCATTTGGTAAAGATCTCATTATTATTGTTGGATATATGGAAAGACATGAACTAGATTGTAGTAGAGAGATAGCCTCAAAGAGTTGACATTGATTGTTCAAGGTCACCTTGACAGAAGGTTTAGTAGAATGCTCCAAGGATTTGTGTTTGGCTCCATGCTGTTTAATATTTCATCAGTGACTTGGCTAAAAGCCAAGATAGCACCCTCATCAAATCTGCAGACAACACAAATCTGAGTGGGATAGCTAACACATTGCACAGGTCAGTTGAAAGAGTAGAGCACTGGGTTTGAAGGAATTTTAGATAACTTAGAGGAGAGAAGTGGAGGGACAGGCTAGGGAAGGTTGCTTAGGGAGAGTAAAGGAAGGGGCTTAATAGCTGTCTACATGTATTTGAAGAACTCTTTTGTGGAAAAGGGATTAGACTTGTTCTGTTTTGACCCATAGGGCATAACCAGGAGCAATTTGTGTAAGTTTGAAGGAAGTAAATTTAGCCTCAATAAAAAATTCTAACAATTACAGCTGTTAAATGTGGAATGAGATGCCTGGAGAAGTGGTGAATCTCTCCTTATTGGCAGTCTTCAAGAAGAGATTGGATTTCTTTTCTTTCTTTTTTCTTGAGGCATTCAGAGTTAAGTGACTTACCCAGGGTGACACTGCTAGTAAGTATCTGAGGCCAGCTTTGAACTCAGTCTCTCCTGAACTCTAGGGCCAGTGCTCAAACTACTATACCACATAACTGCCCCCTAAGAGACTTGATTTCTACTTGTCAAGTGTGTTATGCTGGGGATTCCCTTGTGGTATAAATTGGAACATGTAGTTACTGTGATTTCTTTCCACTCTAAAATTTGTTGTTTTGATGATCCAGCAAAGTAGACTGATAGTGATCATAGCCATGAGGAGAACAGGAGAGAGCGGTGTCATAGAAGGTAAAGGAAGAGAGAGCATCCAGGTTGACAGCATCAAAAGTGGCAGAAAATCAGGAAGAATGAAGATTAATGGAAGGGCCGTTGGATTTAGTACTTTGTAAGTTGTTGCTTACTTTGCAGAAATGTTTCAATTGAATTAATTAAGGTCAGAACACAGATTGTAAGGAGCTAAAATATGAGTGGAGAAAAGAGAAAATGGAGGCAGTATAGAAGTAAGTGCCAAAACTCTTTTCAAAAGTTGGACCATAAAGAGAAGAGTATGGGATGCTGATTCATGAGGATGCTATGGTGAGAAGAGTTTCATTTTCATTCTTCTCAAGAATTCTATGGATCTAGAATGTTATAGATAGCTGGAAAGAAGCCATATATAAGGAGGAAAGTAATGAGAAATGGTAGAAGAGATCGCTCCCAGAATAGAAAAGAAGGAAGGAGAGGGAATGAATTCATTTAAAGTGGGAGTTAAATGAAGGGAGAAGGGAATGATGTAGAAAATATGAGAGGAGAGAAGGGGTTTGAAATAGCCTTTTTATATGTAGGAGAGATTGAATCAGGAAATAATAGAAGAATTGCCAGTAAGTAATGAGTGCCCAGTTGAAATTAAATAACATAATTGTGTGATGTCTTATTGATTCTATCTCCACAGAATCTTTCACACCTGTTTCCACTCTGCTTCCATCATCTCTTAGCGAGACTATTATCTTAGCTTCCTAATTGATCTCCATTCATTCTCTACTCTCTCTAATCTATTCTCCACATAACTACCACATTAAAATTCCTAAAACATAGGTCTGCCCATGTTGCTCCCCAATTCAAAAATCAGCATGTTTGTATGACTTTTTCCAGCAGTGTTAGTAGTATACAATTAGGAATGGAAATGGAATATAGTGGAGGTAAAGTTGGAATTTGGCAAAAATCAAACAAAACATGAGTGGAAACAGGGCAAAGAGGCAAGAGATTCAAGATCAGATATTAGCATATGTTAAATTCATCCATCATAGAGTCAAGAATATCCAGAAAGAATAAAAGTTCAATGCAGGGGACTCGTACTGGGACAACAGAGAAGGGTCAAGGGACTGGAAGCAGTCAATCAGTTAACACACATAGTAAGCACTCAGTCTTTGCCCAATACAGTGCTTGGTGCTGAAGGTACAAACATAAAGAATGAAATAATTCTTGCATTTAAAAAGCTTGCCTTCTAATAGGGAAGAAAATAAATAGACATATATGCATATACAGAACAAAGAATAAATATGAAGTAGATTATGAGAGGAAGCTTCTAAGAGTTAGGGGATCAGGAAAGGCTTTGTGTAGAAGGGGAGTACTTGAGCTATGTCTTGAGGAAAGAGACAGGAATTGCCCAATCCAAACCATTGTGGATTCCTTTACCTGTAATCCATTCCACTGAAAATTCTGTGGACTGCTAACATATCCCATTGTTGTCGTGACCAAAATGCTTTAAGAAAGTGAGATCGTGTAGTAACCAAGAGTGTTGGACTTGGAGTCAGGAAGGTCTGAGTTTGAATGCTGACTTACTAACTATGTGACCCTAGGCTAGTCACTTGATCTTGATTGATCTCAGTTTTCTCCTCTGAAAGATGGGGATAATAATAGGGTCTTTCTCACAGGATTACTGTGAGGATCAAATGAAATAATGTTTGTAAAGCTCTTTATGGACCTTAAAGCACAATATGAATGCTAGTTACTATTATTATGTTAATTTAAGTAGCAAAATTAGAATTAGAAATAGAGGGGTATTTCAGGAATCTCCACAAATGTAGAAAATGAGATCTGGTTTTGAGGGAAGCAGTGAAAAGGTAGATGGAATGAAATAGGTGGAACCAGTGCCAAGGTTGCTCTTGGACCCCTTCAAGGTGGTTTCTGAAAGAGACCAAAAGGAATGTTTGATTACTTCTACAGCTGAGAGAGACTGGTTTGTATTGATTTCTCTATTTTTATTACACTGAATTATAACTTAGTACATTTTTAATCTGCGCAGAGCCTTGCAATTAAAAAAATATAGCTATAGAATTCTTATTAACAAGACCATTAGCTCAGGCTTCTTAAAAATTCCAGTCATAAGAGATTATATAGCAGTTTAACTTGTGAGCTTTGGATAAAATACCAAGGTGATAATTTACCAGTTAGTTAGGGTTAATTTCTCTTTTCCCTTGAAATGTAAAGATGGGAGAAAATGTGGAACACAAGAAAATTCAAAATAAAATAGATTAAACTCTCTCTCTCTCTCTCTCTCTCTCTCTCTCTCTCTCTCTCTCTCTCTCTCTCTCTCTCTCTCTCTCTCTCTCTCTCTCTCTCTCTCTCTCTTTCTCCCAGCATTTTGTGTTTCCCAGTAACTAATTTTATGGTTTCTTTTTTTACTGCCTAAAAGATGGTTGCTTCATTCGTTAATGAAGGCACTTATAATTACATCTAATATTTTAATTATATCTGAAAAGGAGCATGAATTTTGCTCTAAGAGCACATAAAGGAAGACAAAAGAATCCTTGAGCTTTTTTTGTGTAATTTAAAAATAATTTTGGCATTTTTCCCCTTTGACCTTAAGGTTCTGTGATTTATGATGACATCATCATCCTTTCACAGACAACATTATTATGTCACTGATCCTGAAATGATAAGGTCAGAAGTACACATGAAGCAATTAAGGGCCCAGAAGACATGGTTCAGTTCAAGGAAAACAAACAGACCAGAGACTAAGGATGGAAAGAGTGTAGAGTGGATGGGGTTTTAAAGAAAAAAAATAGCGAAGTACATCTTTGAAATATAGACATTGGCGCAGGCACATTTTCTGCTATCAGCATTTTAATAGTGTGCATTGGGAAATGGAAAAAAAAAATCCATTTCCCTGAAAAAAAAATCCAGTGAGCCTTTGAAACTTTCCTCTGTTGCATTACTAGGAAAAAGAGTTGAAAACAGAGGGGTTACATAAATGAGAGCAGGTGCGGTCGTGCAGAGGTAACTATTCAGCATATGTAAGTGCAGTTGGAAAATCATTGTCTTGCAGAGAATACTTGAAATTGGTCCCTAATGGCCTTGGTTTTTGTCATATGGTCTTGATTATAAGGCTAAAATTGCATTGCCATGCCTTTAGTGTGAACGAGATGGATGGATAATTATTACGTGCGCTGAATACCTTTCTGCAAGGAGGAACCAGGACATCCCTGGGCCACTGTAGCTCCTTATTTCACCCGGCTGTCAGGAAAACTATAAGCAGCCAATTCATCACTTGATTTTGGGGTGGGGGAGGGGAAAGTAGAATGTAAATATGGTATAGGAGTGGGCATGTGCAGACACACCAGCATGTATATACATATGCAAATTGCAGACAAACTAAGATGGTCCATTTTGAAGAAACTGTGAGGTAAACCTTAAGGAAACAGTGGCATTTGGGGAAAATGAGAAACATAGTAACAGCTCTGTACTGTCACTTTCTAAATCAGCTGCTTGTGTGGATATCCAAGTGCTTCAGAAGAGGGTTAAAGACCTTTTGAAAGTCACTTTAAAAGACAGACAAAACGGGGGGAACCTTAATAGGGAATATAAGTAGGCAGATAAAGAGAAGAGGACCTTTAGAATGATTATGAAAGGACTCCAAAATGAGAAACAAGGGAAGGAAAAACATCTCCTCTTGTCCTTTAATTTTTGTGTTTTATCCTATCAGCAGCATCAGATGATGGAGTTAATAGTAGTGGAAATCCAGTTACTGTTCTAGGGAATAAATCTCAATGGTGTTTAATGGTTGCTTATGAGGGGAAAGAAAGTTCTCTGGAGGGTGAGTTGATAAGATTCAGCAGTGTTCATGTCCACAACCATGACAGCCTTGCTCCTCCGTCTTGGGAATATTTCTTATATACCATGACCTGGTGTGGCTGTTGCTGTCTTCTTCTGTGCAGCCTTTGCAAAATGTGGACAGTTGTTCACTGAGGGCCATTGCAAACTAAACAGTAGACCTTGAACTTTTTGTTAACACTCAAGAGAAACAAATCGCACATCTGTGAGGCGTTCTCACAAGGTCTAAGGGAGCAGAATGTGTTATACCAACACAAGTTTCCAAGGTTCTTCTAGCCTAGTATTGGTGTCTGAAAGTTTCCTGATTAATTAGTTGGTGTCATTTACCACTAAATGTTAATGAGGTGGGGTGAGAGAGATGCTTGATTAGATCATCACCTCCAACAATTCACTTGTACTGACTGTCTTTTAAACAGCTATTTTTTAAACACCATTTCCCTGCATATAGCAAAGCATAGCCAAAACCCCAGAGATTGGCATTTCTTAAAAATAGGAAAAAGAAAAAAATCAAAAATTATCTATCTATAAAATTTTAAGTGGAAAGAAACAGATATGAAACTGTTACTAAGCTGTGGTTAATAAATGCCCATATATCTCCATATATGTATACAAAGCTAGACATGTTTCAGTTATATTTCTCAAGTTATACCATATGTAGTTAAATCTAGAATTCTGGAGCAAAAAAAACCCCCAAACAAACAAAAACAGAAAGCAACCTGAGAGGAGCATTGCAATGTTTGTTGCTGTTTTTAGCATTCATTTCTATTGAAAGGGGATAAATTGGTAGCATTTTATGATTCCTGATTTAGCTCTTTTAATAAGAAGCAAAAGCTAAAAACAGCCCAGCCAAGCAGTTGAAGTCTTATCACAAGCCAGTAAGATCAATAATCTAAAAAAAAAGTATGAAAAGTTTTTGAGTGACAGCTTAAAAATGGAAAATTTAAATATATATCACTGCCTTCTGCTCCATTGTGTATTGCTTAAAGCCCATTTTGGCAATATGTTTTTAAGCAGTCATGAGGGTGATTTTATTAGTAACACTGACTTTGTGTTTATGTTCCACACTGTAAACTGTGCTTATAGCAATATATCTGAATTAAGGCATTAATCCTAGGAGTGCCACCTAAATTTAACTTTAGCAATATTATTCAAAAGGTAGTATATAGACATAAATAGTACCATCAGTATTGACACTTGCCGTATCATCCAAGTCCCTAGAAATCAGTCTAGTGACTATGTTATAGCCGGATATATATATATATATAATATAAGGGAACAAAAGCAATTTTTCTTGATTGCATCTAGTTCTTGTACTAAAAAAACTGTAACCTTTACAGAAGAATGTCTGTATCAGACATAACCTGGCTTGATTTTTTGAGTTTTAAGATGAGTTGTATGGCAAGGAGTTGAAATTGTTAGATTAAAGTCTTGTCTTGGTTTTAAATATTCTCATTTTAAATGAGTATGAGTTAGTATAATTTTAACATTTTAGTGAGGGATTAGCTATAAATGTAATTGAGTTGAACCAGGTGGTCTTCTTAATTTATGGAAACTGTTTTGTTATCATCACATAGAAGTATGGCCAGATATACAAAAGTTATATGAATGGTATTTTCATAAAGAGAAGAGATATAATTAGTATGACATTCTAGGATATCTTCCTGGCTTTCCACTTACTCTTTTAAACAATTGTAATCTCTAAGTGTTTTTGCTTTTCCCTTCTATGTCTTTGTATTTAGGGAATATTTTAATTTTCTCAAATGTGTAAATGTTAAGTGATATTATTGTATTGTGAAAGTATATTTCATATATATTCAAATGTGGGTGAACAGACCATCTCCAGCACTTCTATAGAAGGATCAATGTTTTATGTTACCACTAAAGATCACAGTCTTTCTAGAGTAAGGGAATAAGAATTTGCAAATATATTAATTGAATTTCTGTTTGAACTTCCATTCCCAAAACAAATTTTTAATTTCTTTCTCAGAGCTGTTAATTCATTTTTTACATTTATTTGATAAACATTTATTGAATGTTTTCTAAGTATAAAGTATGGTGATAGGCACTTGGTACTTGATTTTTTTTTCTGATATCTTACTCTCCCTAGTTAGGAGAGGGTATAGCACATATTAGGTGCTTAATAAATGCAACTTGATGAATTGCTTGAATATGAAATGAAATACTAAATTTCAAAAACATGTTTAAATTTTACCAAACACATTTTCATTTGTCGAAGTTCATTATCATGGCAGAAAACGATACTTGAACTTTCAGAATTCAAATTTAAACCAATTACAAGTGATGAATATCTTCATTTCTTTAGGTCATTAGTTTTGGCAGTTTGCAGTACAACACAGTGGAATGAGTATTGGATTTGAAGTGAAAGGATCTGGATTGAAATCCTAGTTAACACTTAACTACTTGTGTGATCTTGGGCAAGTCACTCAGGGCCTCAGTTTCTTTATGTGTGAAAGGAGGAATTTGAATTAGATGACCTGTAAGATCACTTACTTTTCAGAAGGTTGGGGGAAGAAGAGAAGGAAGAATTGTTAAGAATTGTCCAACATGTGGACTCTCTGTGGAGAGTTTTGCGAAGAAGGTTAAGGTTGAGAGGTTGAAGAAAGACTGAAAGAGAGGGGGATAGGTCGAAAGACTAGGACAAGCGTTTGAGAAAGTTATCTTTTATTTTGCTATCCCCAGCACCTGGTGTAGTGAATGGCACAGGGCTTTGTAAATGCATGTTAATGATAAAGGAAAGAAACACTATAGTATAAGGGCTCAAGAGGTCAAGGGCTAGAGTTGAAGGAGAGAAACAGAAAGACAAGGTAATAAGATAGCTTTGTAAGCCTATGTAAAAGGTTAGAAAGGAAAGGGAAAAGAATTTGACCGTATTGATCAAAGTGTAAATGAGGTTCTGATGAGATAAGGAGAATGTTAATAGGCAAGTTAGGAGTAAGAAAAAAGATCCCAGGATCTGCTCCGTGGAAAGAAGGGAAAAATTTTCAAGATCCACGCTGAGTATGTAATAGTGGTATTCCTGCCACTATACACGGAAAGGTTTCATTGTCTAAACAGAAAAACCAAATCAAACCAAAAAAAAAAAATTACCCGAAGGAGCAAAGGGGAATCCTGACTTGTGCCACCAACTTGGTGGATGAAAGAATATCACAGAGAGAAGAAGGGAAAGAACCACCATTGAACATTTAGAGCTTAGAAACATTGAACTCTTCCTGAGGAAGAGGAAGCTGGATCCTTTGAAAAGAAAGTGTTGTTGCTTGGTTTTCAGGAAGTTGGGTCTCTTGAAACACAGCTTACATGAGGTGATAGAGCATGCATGCACAGACATGTATACATACATGTGTTTATACATGCGTGTACATGTTATGTGAAAAACACATGCATTAATATATTTGTGGGGGATATACATGTGCATATATATATATACATAGACATACATACCTATATACATATTTTAAGGGTAAAAGAAACAAGAAATAGCAATGGTTAGCAACTCTGCTAAGAGATATTGACGGAACTACGTGTCAAGCTGAAAATAATAGTTCTATTAATATTCTTATTAGAATATCAGTATTCTAATACAAATATTCTTTTATTTTTTTTCACTACATACATCTAAGTCCTGACAGAATCCACCTCATCACTTACCCCAAGACTTGTCGAATGAGATAACTGCCACTCCATTCTGGAGATATGATGTTGCTCAGTTGTGTATGATTCTTTGTGTCCTGTGGACCATATTGTCCATGGAGTTTTCTTGGCAAAGATGCTGGAGTGGTTTGCCATTTCCTTTTCTAATGGTTTAAAGTAGAGATGAAGTGACTTGCCCAGAGTCACAAAGCTAGTAAATGTTTAAGGCCAGATTTGAACTCAGATCTTCCTGGCTCCAGGCCTGGCACTTTATCCATAGCTAGTTGCCTCCTTCTGAAGATATGGAGACATGTAAACAACACTTCCAGAGGGGTACAGTATAAAAACACTAGATTTAGAATCGGAGGATTTGAGTTTGAATTCTGCCTGTGCTACTTACTATGTCTATGGCCTTGGAAAAGATACTGAAGGACTGAACCTCACTTTCCTTCATTTTTAAAAAGAGGTTAAACTAGATGATATTGAAGTATCCTTCTAGTTCTATATCTGTGATCCTATGTGAAACTAAAAGAATTGCTAACATCTTGTGTGAGAAACTGAAGATCTTATAGGCACATGGGTCTTTTGTCTCAGTTGTGCAGAAAAAACAAGGAATCCAGAAGCAAATGGTAGATTTGGGAAATGAACAACTATATAAGATAGATGGGTTCTGAAAATGAAATTTGGGTTTTGTGTTGCAGCTTAAAATACAGAAATACCATGCTCCTGGATGAGGATGTAATATACTGAAAAATAATGGATTTCCCTGGATTTTTGCAAATGTACTAAAAATTTGTTAAACTGGAAAGGCAGGAAGGAGAAGAGCATCGTGGATGTGTGTATCCATCAAGCTAGATATCATAGAAAAGGACAACAATGTAGGGAGAAGACGAGAATGGTCTAAAGAAAGGGTTGTAGGAGCCCTATGGAATAACATTCCACAGGGCAAATAAGCCCAGAAGAGATAAAAAGCTCTCAAGGATGATATTCTGAAGACACAAAGAAAAACCATTTATGAGAAGGAAAAAGGAAGTTGTCAAGAGACCAGTGTGAGTGAGGAAGAGCAAGCAGGCTAGTTTGTCTGTGTTTATTGGGAAAGTGGAAGAAAAGGAGTACTATATAATAAGGCTGAAAAGGTAGTTTGAGGCCAGGTGGTGAAAGGCTTTAAAAGCCGAACAGAAATGTTTATATTTTATCACAGAGGTAATAGACAGTCCATGGAGTTTATTGAAGGACTTGAACTAAGGTGATAGATGTGTGAGTGAAGAGAGATGAGATTCAGAAGGTAGAAATAGGAGTTGATTGAATTTGTAAAGTGAGAGAAAGACTAACAAGTGAAAAGTTTGGGAAAATGCCAAGATTAATAACCCAGATGATTAGAAGAATGATGGTACCTTTGACAGATATAGAAAAGTTTGGAAGAAGAAATAATTTAGGGGTAAAGATAATGAATTCACTTTAGAAATGCTAACTTTATGATGTCCCTGAGATATCCACTTGAAATTGATGATGTGAGATTGAAGCTCAAAGAAGGGACTGGATATGTGAATATGTATATATGCACACATGTATACCTGGAAATCATCTGTATAGAAGAATATAATGGACCCATAAGAGCTTCTGAGATTACCAAGAAAGAGAATATAGAGGGGGAAGAAAAGGAGGCCTAGGACAGAACCATGGGGAAAACCTATAGTTAAGGGGGCACATTGTGAATCATGAGGCAGCTTATGATACTGAGGAGTGGTTAGTCAGATAGGAAGCAGTGCTTATGCAAGGTGCAGATGACCCAGGGTTGGAATGATAGCTAAGACACTCATTTGACAACATTAAGATTCAAAAGTTTGACAAGAAAGATCATTGGGTCAAATTGAATAAGAGTGAATTCATGTGGGACTAAAGATAGACTTTAATCAAGCTATTTTTATCCAAACCCAAATCCAAGTTTTTAATCCACTTGGTTTTTTAAAAAAAAGTTGCCTTCACCAGTATAAAAGCAGTACATCTGAAAAAAGTCTTCATATTTTAGTGGACTACAAAGTCATCTTACACTGTGACCTGGTAGCCAAAAAAATCTAGGACTGCATTCAGGAAAGTTATAGAACACCAAAGAAAGGAGGTGAGAGTAAACCACTGTCCTCTACCCAAGCCATGTTGGAGAATTGTGTCCATTTCTCAGTGCCATGTTTCAGAAATGCCATTGATAAGATGAAATTGTACAAAAGAGAGCAACAGAGATGGCAAAGGGCCTCTAGAGGATGCCCTGTATTGGTGGAAAGAACTGGGCATGTTGAGCCTGAGGAAAAGAAGAAGGAGCACATCATGCTGTCTTCAAGTCTTTGCAGATATGTCAGATGGAAAAGGGATTAGAAATGTTGCCCTTCAACCCAGAGTACTGAACTAGGAGCAAAATGGGTGGAAGATGCAAAGCACCACTTTAGACTGGATGTAAGGGAAGACTCTTTAACCATTAGATATGTTTCGAAGTTGAATCGACTGCCTTCAAAAGTTGTGTCTTCTTCACTTTAGGTCTTCAACAAAGACTGGATGCCCATTTGTTGGGGACATTGTAGAGAACTTTTTTTTTTGTTTTGCTCTGGAATGGGGTAGTGTAGACTAGGACTTATTAAACTTTCTCCACTCACTACCACTTCTTAAACCCACAGTTTAAGAAGCTCTGGTCTAGATGCTCTCCCAAGACCATTTTGAATATGATGTTCTGCATTCCTGAGGCCCCTAAATGTATGATTCTAATATTATAATGCAGATTAAGAGATGTTGCTTTTTCCCTTGTACTAGAGAGGGAATGAAATACAGCCAAGATTATGAAAAGAAGGTATACAGATAGTGGCTCATTATTTCTGATATACTCATATGCTAAGGACTCCTGGGCCTTGGAATATGCAATGCTGTTATACTCTTAGGAATTCCAGACCTTCCTTCTGTAGTACAGCTGAATTTTCAAGTGTTATCTCCCTCAATTAGAGAGTGAGTTTCTTGAGAGCAGGGACTCAATTTTATATTTCCAACCCTTAGTGTGATGCTTGGCACACACATAGAAAACCCTTACTATGCTTTTTTCATGATTTATTGATTCATTCACCATACTGGAAGGGAAAAGAGGTGTCATATTGTAAGACAGTTGATAAAAACGAAATTCACTTTTCTTTGCAATAACTTAAATGCTCTGATACTTACAAGGCCCTCCTGCCTTGTTCCAAACCTGTCCTTGTTCAGTAGTTGTATTATGAGCTTAGGTTTGGCTGGATGGTGACAATGAGAATGTCAGTTTGGGTAATTCACCAAGAAGATAACCCAGCTGCAATTTAGTATGTTAGAGGAAGGTCAATCAGATAGTCTACTGTGATGGAGTAAAATATATATTCTTCAAAAGTTTTGAGTTGAGGGAGACCTTAGCAGAGCTGAGATTTGACCTTGAGCACTTCTGATTCCAAATCCAGTGTTTTTTCCATTTCACTACCCTCTCTCTTTTCAGAGATAGATGGTATGAGACTTTGATGAAACTCTTGCATGTTAGCCTCTTATGGAACACTTCCATATTTTTGTTTTAATATTTGGATAAACCAAAGCTTGAGCCTCTGTATTTTTACAGATAGTGACCATGAAGGCATGGTGTGTATAGGAAAGAATAGGACCAGAGATGAGTATTACCTTTGGAAGAGTAGCCTCCCATTCATTATCTTATAAGTGATCTTTTGGCATTCATATATAGAAATGTGGCAAGTATTGTTAGATGTGACCAATAGAAGGAAATTGCTCAACAGACCAGTAAAGCTGAGGAACATATTCAATTAAAAAGATGGTGAGGTTTGGCAGACACAGTACGGTATACTAGGGGGTCATGTGGGTTTATCTGCTCCTGAAACTGGTTCTTTTCCATTTTCTATCTTGTTGTAGCTGGATACTTCAGATTATGCCATAATATGGCATTTTCTTTTAGAGGGTAGATAGGTGGTGCAGTGGATAGAATGCTGGTCCTGAAGTTAGGAGGACCTGAGTTCAGATTTGACCTCAGACACTTACAAGCTGTGTGACCCTGGGCAAGTCACTTAACCTTGTTTATCTCTCTTTCCTCACCTGTAAAATGAGCTGAACAAGGAAATAGCAAACCACTCCAGTATCTTTGCTGAGAAAACCCCAAATGGGGTCACAGAGTCAAACATGACTGAAAAGACTCAATGACATGGCTGTTTTTCCACTCATGGAGCCTAGGAAGGGGACTCAAAGGCAAAATCTAGCAAGAAGACTGGTGCCATTCTACTTTCTCATCTTCCCTTGAGTTTAAATTCCTGGTAGCTGAGAATGATACCACTTCCTTCTCATTTTCCAACTGGGAGCTGAACTTGGCTGCTCTCTCCTCCTTATCAATTTGCTTTTATAGACTGGTCAGCCTGAGACCATGGAGCTACAATCATATGATAAAGCACAGGTACTTAACCTTACTACATCAGAATTAATGAAAGGTAAGTATTTTAGCAGTTAGAGTTGAGAAGAGAACCAGGCATGGAGAAGAGTCTGTGTGAATGTATTGAGGCATGACAGTGAAAGACAGGATCAGAGCCTCCCACTTTGATTCGGAATAGAATGTTTGAGGTAGCGCACCGTAAAATGAATTAGGTTGGAGTCAGATTGTGGAGGACTTTACGGACTATCTGATCCTATAAACAATTCTTATCGTTCAGTCATTTTCAATTGTGTCTGATTCTTCCTGACTGCTTTTGGAGTTTTCTTGACAAGATACTGGAGTGGTTTGCCATTTCCTTCTCCAGCTCATTTTTCAGATGAGGAAACTCAGGGAAACATGGTTAAGTGTTTTGCCCAGGGACATGTGTCTGAGGACAGATTTGGACTCCAGAAGATGACCCAGTACCCTATCCACTGTGCTAAATTGTTGCCCCAGTAAACAATAGGGAGCCATTTAAGGTATTTGTGTAGGAGAATGCTATAGTCAGATCTGTATATTAGGAAGATTAAATTGACAGGAAAATTAAATTGACAGTTACAAGCAAATCTGAGTTGGAAAAGGGAGAAATTGGAAGCAGAGAGACTGGCTATGTGAGGTAAAGAAGACTTGAACTAGAGTTATTAGAACTAGGAGCAGAGAGACTTTTCATGTGATTAGAGGAAGAAAAAAAATTAAAACCAGACTAGTACAAGGTTCCCTTTCAAAGATGATTAGGCCAGAAACTAAAGCTGAACGGTCTGTTAGACTCATGGTCCTTAAGAGCCAAGGCTGGACACCAATTGAAGATAGTGGAAAAGAAGATAGGGAGAATGATTTAGCAGAGGCAGCCTTCCAAGAGTGGTGTGAGGAGTCTTCAGAGGGATAAAAATAAGAGGAGGGATTGAGTGAAATCAAGTTAAGTGAAGACCCCTCAGGCATGAATTCCCCAAAACTTCCACCCTTCTTGCCAAAGTTAAAATAACTAAATATCCCCCTTAGGCAAATTCCAGGATGAAGAAAACCATCAAAGTTTTGGTCATGCGACCTAGTGTACCCGCTCCCCCCTTATGCCACATCAGCATTCTTCCCTTACATTCTGTATTTGGTATCAAAAATTCTCATTGGTGAGCAGCGATCCTTTCCATGTTCTTTGTCTGTGGGGTAGATTCCTGCGCTTAGGCTGTATGCCTGGTTTCCATTCAATGGGACGAGAGGCTAGTGGACTTCTGCATCAGGGTCTATATAATGCTGTACTCCACTCTGCTCAGGTGCACTCCCTTGCTGACATCGCCCATGGTCTCATGGGAAGTGCCCCTTCTCATGAGATTGTAATAAACTCCTTTTTGCCTTCTACCTTGAAAAAAAAAAAAGAAAATTAAATATTACTGTCATTCATAATAATTGATTCATCATGATCAGGGGTCCTGTTCCTTCTTTGATTATCCTTTTGCTACTAATGCTCCAAAAATCCAATAGATTTATGATTTCGTCTATGTGGGTCTTCCTTTCCAATGATGCAAATCAGAACCCATCTATGCTTGCCCATTCTATTCTACTCTCCTCCCTCTCCTCCCTTAAATCCACAACAGGGGACCCACCCAATTTGTCAGGGCCTTTCTTACTTTCTTCTGACTTTGCCAAGAAACAAGTAGGGCGCGTGAGCTATCCATCTGTTGTCCCTTGCTATGACCCATCTTTTTTTTTCTAGTATGTTTCTCTGGTGATATCTTTCATATGACTTCACCTTTTTTTAACTCATTTGTGTATTGCAATTTGCTCATGCCCACCACATACTTCCCCTTTGTGCTTAGGATAATCCTCATTGGCACTTTTTTGGAGACTGTACTATTCCTTGACTTAGCCATATACCACCACTGGAATAATATTGCTGTTAAACAAATGGCCCTTCATTTCAGAGAGAAGTACGTGATAATTAGGAGAATGCTCCAGTTTTTAAGAGCAATCTAGACTGTTCTTTTTCTCCAGTTCAGTTACGGGGTCAGCTCAACAATGTCTTGCACTCAAGTTAACTAAAAAACCCCTTCCTTTATTATGTCTTAACATTCAGCCCATTCTGAACCTCAGCACTCCTAACGTTATACTTACAGGACAATACCACTCTTCTATATATACATATCTTCTCTAAGTCTTTCTTTAAAGAACAAAAGTCTGAATTCTGTCATGAATACCCTAAATATTGACATCACTTCTTTTAGATAGTTTTCTTTTGTGTATAATACACACGTGATTTTGTTTAATAGAATTCATCAGATTTAGCTACCTATATATTAATAGAGTTTTATGTTTGAGAACTTTCTTCTTGAGCTGGTTTCCCTTGTAGAATTTTATTTATTTCCTATTTTATTTTTCCCCAATTACATATAAAAATAATTTTTAACATTTAAAAAAAATTTGAGTTCCAAATTATCTCCTTTCTTCCTTCCCCATTTTCCCTCTCTTCTCATTGAGAAGGTAAGTAGTTTGATATAGGTTATACATGTGCTGCTATCACACAAAACACATTTTCATATTAGTCATGTTGTGAAAGAGAACACAGACCAAAGGAAAAAAGGAAAGAAAAAGTAAGTAAAAAAAAAAGTATACTTCGATCTTCCTTGAGATTTATCAGTTTTTTTTTCCTCTGGAAATTGATAGCATTTTTCATCATAAGTCTTTTGAAATTTTCTTGATTCATTGTGTTGCTCAAATAGCTAAGTCATTCACAGTTGATCATCTTACAGTGTTGCTTTTACTGTGGATAGTGTTCTCCTGATTCTACTCATTTCATTTTGCATCAGTTCATCTAAATCTTTCCAGTGTTTTCTGAGAGTCTCCTGCTCATCATTTTTTGTAGAATAACAGTATTTGCTCACAATCATATGCTGAAACTTGTTCAGCCATTCCCCAATTGATGGGCATCTCCTTGATTTCCAATTCTTTGCCTGCATAAAAAGAGCTGCTTTAAATATTCTTGTACAAATAAGTCATCTTCCTTTTTGTTCTTTATCTATTTGGATAAATAGCCTTGCCATTTTTCTTACCTAGCCGTGATATGGATAGCTCAAAGAATTTGTATGGTTTTCTAACCCTTTGGGCATTGTTCTGAATTGCTCTATGGAATGGTTGACTTAGTTTGCAATTCCATCACCTTGTAGAGTTTTAGACTGTGGGATCCTATACATTACTGTAATGAACTTTCTGAAATCAGCTCTCCCCAGCCTAATGTCTATATCAGTCTAGTCCTGGACCCTAACAATTCCTCCCAAGATTCCCATCATTTCTACTTCAGCAATTATTTTTTTCTTGTTGAACAACAAAAGTTTTTGTTGATGGCTATGTTTGCAATAGCAGTTCCTTTCATTGCTTTTTCCATCTTTGAATAATGACATTATTAAGTCAAAAATTTATCACCTATAGTTCAATGTATTGAGAGAGAGTGTGAAATTCAGTATTTGTCTGGATAGCTGAAGTCTCCCATTTCTGCTACATCATGTTTCTGTGTCATGTTTATAGTATGTTTCCCAAACTCATCATTCATTTTCTCCTTTTGACACGATGGCATATAGTTTATTTCCAGTACAATATTGTTTCTATGTTTCCTTTCATTGACCCTAATTCAAATCCTTTTCACTATGTCATCCTATTCTAGTCCATGGATTTTTCTTAGATAAGTATGTTGTTAATACATAATGGTATTTCATTTTTTTCTTTTTCTCATTACCTTTACCAAGCTCCAAAGGTTCAGTTGTCCTTATTCTTTGTGTGCTCAGTTTCGCATTCTTTCCTCCTTTATATGTTTAACTTTTTCAGATTCTAATTATGTTTTCCTTTTGAAAACAATTCATTATTTCAAGGAATCTTTCATTCTCCTTGCTAACCTGGAGAGTATATAGATATTTCTCCAGTTCTTTCAACATTTTCATTGGGAAAGAGACCATCCTATAGTTTGCTCCCACACAACTTTCTTGGCATTGAGTACACTCCTGACAGTTCATTGAAAATTACCCATATTCTCCATGTTTGCTGTAATTGACATCCTCATTTATTTGTCAATCATGTGATTAACTTATGGGGCCAACTACTGTAGCACACTGTCTGTTGGCTGTGCCTGATCACAGAACCAAGGGGGTTGGTCATCAAAGGGGCTACTAAATAAGGCTTTTTCTTGTGTAACATCATTTGATCCTAATTAGATTTCTGCCGGAACTCAAATACAAACAAAAATTGCTCTTAGTTATCTTAGTTACAAAGAGAAAGTCTTATATATAAACTCAACTTTTAGCACTTTAACCCTCTGATAGAGGAACCTCAGAGATCATTCCGTTCATTTTATGAAAGAAACTGAGGCTCAGGAAAGCAATTTTCCCAGGGTCACCCAGGAAGTAAGTGGTACAGCCAGATTTCAAAGCCAGGTCTAATGACTCCAAACTAATAATTTTTCCACTCTGTCAAATCTTCCTTTCTCTTCTTCTCACTGTTGAGATTTGAGATACCTTTGAGCTTTATTTTGCGATCTGTGCTATCTAAAAATTTTTGTCATTGAACGGAATACCAATTCAGCCTTCATTCTGTTGAATTTGCTATGCTGGTGGAACAGCCAGGGGTAGATGTTCAGTAAACTGCTGAGAATTCAGCTTTGGAAGTCCTCATATATGGAAGCTGATATTTTGGAGTTGTTAAAAAAGACATTTTGCTTTGCATTTAATAACCATGTATGTATGCCTTTTCAATAGAAAGCTAACAGCACTTTTTATACATATATTATCATCGCTTTGATCCTAAGTGGTTGACTCTGTTGGTATGTATGTGTATGGGGGAGGTTGTTGGCACAAAACAGTGAATTCTACTCCTTTTGTCACTAGTCTTTACTCCTTCCTATTATTGGTGATTCTAAGCTTTGCTCTCAAAATTGGCTAAAATCCTTGAACAAGGAGAGCCTGTGAATAAACACCCACTTAAACCATCTGGTCCTATAACACATTCAAGTGATTAAGCCTCAGTTCTATGATTGTAAAATTAAATACAAAGAAAAAAACCAAATGGACTCTTTAGGTAGTGCAGTACAGCTATGTGGATGTATTACTTGCAGAATTTATTTTTTGATTCAGTTATGTTCCTTAGTTGTATCTGTGATATGCTCACCGGTTCCAAAGAATTAGGATAAGAATGTCTTTCTATATTATGTTAAGACCACATTGTTAGCAGTGTAAGATCATTCATTCATTCAATAAGTCTGCTGTGCTTTAGGCAACAGGCTAAATGCTGTATACTCTATACTCAAAAATAAAACATTTGTATTCTAAGGGAAACTAGCAGGTACATAGAAAATTAAATTAAAATATATATAAAGAAATTTCTGGGGGAAAGCACTTGCATCTGGGG
The DNA here is from genome assembly GCA_023548195.1 of Bettongia penicillata ogilbyi. NCBI lineage: Eukaryota > Metazoa > Chordata > Mammalia > Diprotodontia > Potoroidae > Bettongia > Bettongia penicillata. Next base: position 9,170,636 of record JAJHZJ010000526.1, read on the forward strand.
TGGGATCAGTATATACTTCCTGTAGGAAATAATGCTTGAGCTTTGAAGGAGCTAACAATTGTAAGGAGCAGAGCAAAGGAGAGAGTGCTTTCCAGACAGGAAAACCTATTCAAAGGGATGGAGATAGGAGATGGGTTATTATGTATAGGAAATAGCAAGTGAACTGGTTTGGCTGATACACACAATGAAGGGGAGTAATGAATAGTAAACCTGGAAAGTCGGAGTGAAGCAGATGGTAAAAGGTTTCAAATGCCAAACAGTGAAGTTTGTGTTTTATGCAAGAGACAGTAGAGGGGCAGCTACGTAGAGCGGTGGGTGAAGAGCCAGGCCTGGAGGCAGGAAGACCTGAATTCAGATCCAGCTCCAGACAGTTACTAACTGTCTGACCCTGGGCAAGTCACTTAAACCCTGTTTGCCTCAGTTTTCTTATCTATAAAATGAGCTGGAGAAAGAAATGGCAAATCATTCAAGAAAACCTCAAATAGGGTCCCAAAGAATGAAAATGACTAAACATACGCTTATTTTCTTGAGCAGGAAAGTGATATGATTAGACTATATATTAGGAATATTAGTAACTACGGAAAATGGATTGGAGAGAGATTAGAGGCTAGGAAACCAGCAAAAATCAACTGTCTATTGTGATAGTTCAGAGAAGAAAAGATAAACTTAATTGTCCTGTCTTTGTTACACCTATCTTAAAAGTTCTTCAATTGTAGCATATATTAAGAAGAAGAATTCCTTCTAATGTGTGCTTGGAAAATTTGGGGTATCTGCATATAATATATTTATATTTTTCTTCCCCAGCAACACTAAGACTGTGAAGGGGAAAAAGTCAAATGTTATATGTTTCATATTTTCATTTTGCTGGATGGGGCATCCTTTTTTGTAGTTTAATTTCCTTGACAGCTCTTAGTGCTTATGGATTAGGTTCTTTATATAGTTCGGAAGAGGAAATGAATATAGATTGGAAGACTTCATTCAGGTGACATCACTGAAGAGGGTAGATGAGTTGCCCACTGTCTGTATTGCAGGGGTTTGGGAGGAATACATTTCCTTGTGGTTGACTGTTGGAACAAACTGGTTATATGGCAAGAACGCAAAATTTTCCAATGTGATGAAAACGTGAGCTGAGGGAAGGAAAGCATCCCCTTATGCTATGTTCCCTTTTCCCAATCTAAACCAGTTCCCACCTCTGGAAGGGGCTAAGATTGACCTGAAGGAGAGGAGAAAAGATAATTCCAGAGAATTAGGAAAGTAAACGAGAAAAGAAAAAAGGGAAAAGAAAACAAGGATGCTGTATGGGTCAGTTTGGAGCTATTTTTCTCTGCTTAAAAGTGGAAAGCTCTTCATTGCACCTTTAGGCCCCAAGAAAAATCAGGCCCTGCTTTGGAAATCTGTGAGCTTGCTTTTCCTTGTTTGATGTCTATCTCAAGGAAAGAATCCTCTAGGAGCATTTAAATGAGGATATTATTAACTAGGACTGAATTGTTCTCTCATCCAAAGGGCCATCAATGAAAAGTGTTCATATTAACAACAGACTGATGTAGTTTTCCTCCTGAAAAGACTGTAAAGGAAATTAACTGTTTAAAAATGCCAAACAGTGACTACATATTTGAACACACAGAAGCTAGGAGAAAGAAATCTCTAATATTAATTCACATATTTAACTCAACTGCAGTTTCAGGCGAAATACTGAATGTGCTAACCAGTCATTGGGTGTACTGTATGGAATGGGTACAAATTTATAATAGGATCGTAGGATTGTAGATTTAGGACTGGAAGTGGACCCAGTTCTCTTTTAGTCTAGACCCCATCTTTTACAGACAGGGAGCTAAGACTGAGAAAGGCCAAAGTAAGTAGCTGAACTGAAGTTCACACCTACATGCTTGGACTCCAAATCCAGCAATTTTCCCCATCCTACTTCACTGCAAAGTCCCTGACTTGGTGTGTTTGGTAATGTTTGTGATCTTAGCATAGCATTAACATAATTTATTTTGCAAATAATGTAGGGAAACATTGAATGTTTTTTACATGCATGTCTTGACAGGATTTTTTAATGTAAATCCTTTGAATACTTTGAATGAAGGAAGAATCCAAGAGAAACTAGAAGGGCAAAAGATCCAAACCCACCCATCTGCACCTTGATCACATGATATCCTTGGATTAATCCAAAACTGCCCGAGGAATAAACCAAGGAGTCAGAGCCCACCTCTTGAACAATATTTTTTCTGGAATTTGTCATGATTGGTATCTAAGAAACTAAATGAAATGAAATCAGTTGGTAATTTGTTTTACATTTAGGCTAAAACACTTTTCATGTATGTATGTATGGAATGTAGGTGGTGGAAGAAATAATGAAAAAGGATGTTAGTATGTTTCCTTTCAAATACCAAAATTGTAAATTCACACATCAAGATGATGGTGCCATGTAACTTTTAGATTGTCTCTTTAGGCTCTTTGAGTAGGCTAGAAAAATTGTTATGGAATGATATATTTTCATAATAAATAATTTCTGCTAACGTTTTTTGGAAACTCCAGTATTTGCCTGTATATTTCTTCATGTGTGTATTACTTTTAACCGTGAGAATGATGGCGGTTTATCCTTAGCCCCAACTCCTGCCAACGAAGCAGTTCTTTAAACACAGTTTTAGGGTGTGTGTGTGTGTGTGTGTGTGTGTGTATTTTTCTTAATCCATTAGTAATATTGGTTCCTAGCAAAGCAAAGCACAGCACAATAGTTGCAAAGAAAGCTCTATTAGGCTCAGAGTTGTCAGCTGTCAAGTAAATTCTGTCGTTATCAGCTACTGCAATGAAAAATTTAGCAGCCACAATGGCTGCCCGATAGAAACATAGAGCGTAAGACAAACAGGTCCACATTGATAACTATGTTTGGAGACAAACTGTGTCAAAGAGAACTTTACAGAAAATTCTTTGATCAGTAGCTTTTCTGTAACACATGGCATAACTGGCATCACTTTCTCTTCAGTTCTTCTCACCAGTTTAAACATGGTAGGACTTGGCATTTGCTTAGCAGAGACTCTTGAGCAGTTACAATAACAAAACACCCTTCCATGAACTCTTAGCTTCAGGAAGTGTTGAAACTCTTGACGTTAATCAGGTTTTCACCTGAGTAGGTAGATGTATAAAGTCCCCCAATTTTTTTTTAACCTTTTGCTGCCCAATATTCAATTTTAATTTTCCATTTCTGACTTTCTTGATGTGGAGCAACTGATAAAACTCTTCAACCAAATTAACCAACCCACTGAACCATGCCTTGTCTACCCTGCCTAATCTATCTGGACTTAGAGTAGCTATATTATCTATGTGGTGATCTAAGCATCTGTTTAAGACATCTGATTTTGCCATGTTCCAGTCTGGTTATTTTGCTAAACACCAGCAACTTCGGAGAAATAGTTTTTAAGTATAGCATCTTTTCAAATGAAATTTGAATGCAATTTGAAAATATTTGTATGCTGAATCTTTAAGGTACAAGAAAGAGTATTTTGTTAGCTTTTTATTTTTAATGGGGAGAATTACTCTTTTCCTCAAAGGAAGCTACTAAGAATTGGTTGAAAACCTACTTTCCTAGAGTACAAGATGCGACAAAATTGTCAAATTAAGTAGATCCTTGTTAGGGAGAACTTTTATTTCTATTTAGCAGCTTATTTAAATTAATCATATGGCATATAAGGGGCACTGTAGCTTGGTACAGCAGTGTCAAATGAAAATGGTTGTCACTATATGGTACGTAAGGTTTCCTGTGGGGCCACATATTGACTTAGAAAACCACTTGTATTAACATTATCTAGTTTTATTGTATTTTATTTCTTTTGTTAAATACTTTCCAATTACATTTTAATCTCTGAGAGAATGTTTGATAGTTCATTTGAGCCTAGTGGATAGGAGTTAGACAGACCTAGGTAAATACTCTGTTTCTGCCTCTTCATAATATAGTAACCTTTCAGTGCTTCAGGCCACTCTCCCAGACTTATCTGTTAAGTTATGGAGGAAAGTACAGATCTTTGATTCTTATCTTTGGTGAAAAATCACAGATGTGGTTAACAGGAATATCATTGAAGCATTGAAGGTCTCTCTGATTGGATTTTTCATTTGAGGGTCCAAAGAATGAGCTATCCTAGATAGAACTTCCTATTTTCTAGCCATTGTGAAAATATTTTAATATATATATAATATTATTAATTATATATAATTATTATAATGTATATAATATTTTTAATCATGATTAATAGTTATATAGTGCTTACTATGTACCAGGCATAATGCTAAGAACTTTACAAAATTATCTCATTTGATTGATTTGTACTCCCAAAAAAACTTAGTGCCAATCTATGACATTGAAATATTCCTTAATAGTAGTCTGCCAAAAGCAGTTTGAGGCCTTGGCACTCTGGTTTTGATCAGACCAACCATCAGCATTGTAATGTCCTAAGTACAAAGCCTACTAATTGAATTTCATTCACCAGAACTGAAATATTGCATCCAAGGCAGGGAACACTGTCGGCTATTTTTTATGAGGCTCCAAGTCGAAAGTCATTTTTAAAATGTGAGTGATGCAATTTCTTGTATCTTTCATTTAATATGCTACTCGGTAAACAGTGTTTCAGATTAGTGTATTTGTAATTTAAATGAAGACAATACATCAGGCTGAGTCAGAAAAGAAAGAAGAAGTTTAAGAAATGATTGATTCCTCTTTCAATGTTATCCCCCTGCATGAAATAAATAAATAAAAAGGAGGTGGGAAGAGATATGTGTGGTTTTCAGGGGCAAACATACACTATTTTTAAAACTAAAGCCAACCCTGGTGGCTAAATCTCTGTTTTCTTCAAGCATGCTAATAAATTCTGCCTAATTCATTTTTTATTCTCTCTTGGGGTCTGCTTGCAGATTTGACTCAACAAAGGAAGCATCATGTTACATCTTTTAAATAATTGATGGCTTTCAGTCCAAGCCAGGTTGAAGGAAATTCTGAAAATAGGTACTGATTGAGCAAATGCCCTCCTTCCTCTCTGTTCTCTCTCCACACTGTTCACTCTCATCCCCTTTCAGCATCCTCTATACCGATACTACCTTTTGCTGTGATTTTTGCCCTCTCCATGACTGGCAGCTGCCGATGATGTCATCCAGTCTTTGGAGCAGCCAGCACTTAGCAGCTTTCATGTCATTCATTTATTTATTTATTTGAGAAAGGGGAAGCTGTTAATTATAAGCTGTCTGATGTAACTAAGAGCTCTTAATAAATCATCAGAAATGTTATGCCTTAATCACCATCAGAAGTGGTTTGTCTGGATTGTAAAAAAGTTGGGCTTGGAGCTAGCTGGTTACCTCTGTGTTATAGGGAGCTCTCTCCCAGCGCTCATGTTCCTGTGGGAGCAGTTGACCTCTTGCATTGATGAATTCTAACTCTTCCAGTAGGTTTTACCACAGTATAACTTGACAGCTACAGTAAAACCATTTTCTTCTTGAAAAGGAGTTTAGAATCTGATACCAGTCTTGATGGACCCAGTGATTTTTGATACCTGATACCTTCAGTTCTTATACCTATCAATCAATCTATTAGATATTTCCCAATTACATTTAAAAATTTTTAACAATCATTTCTTAAAAAAATTTTGAGTTCCTGTGCCCTGAGCTATAAAATTGTGCATACCCTTTGATCTAGCAATATCACTACTAGGTCTGAGATCATAAAAAAAGAAAAAAGGACTCATATGTACAAAAATATTTATAGTAGCTCTTTTTGTGGTGGCAAAGAATTGGAAATTGAGGGGATGCCCATTAAATTGGGGAATGGCTGAACAAACTGTGGTATATGAATGTAATGCAGTACTATTGTTCCATAAGAAATGATGAGCAGGCAGATTTCAGAAAAACCTTGAAAGACTTACATGAACTGATGCTGAGTAAAGTCAGCAGAACCAAGAGAATGTTGTACACAGTAACAGCAGCATTGTGCAATGATCAGCTTTGATAGACTTAGCTCTTCTCAGCAATGCAATGATCTAAGACACTTCCAAAAGATCCATGATGGAAAATGCTGTAAACATCCAGAGAAAGAACTATAGAGTCTGAATACAGACTGAAGCATACTATTTTTTTCTTTCTCATGGTTTTTCCTTTTTGTTCTGATTCTTCTTTTACTACATGACTAATGTGAAAATATGTTTAATATGATTGTCTATGTATAACCTATATCAGATGGCATGCCCTCTTAAGTGGGGGAAGGGAGGGAGGGTAAAATTCTTACAACTCAAAATCTTATAAAAGTGAATATCAAAAAATGAAAAATTAATTAATTAAAAATAATCCGGGGAACATGTAAAAATAAAATAAATTTTGAGTTCCAAATTCTTTCCTGCCCTCGTGCCCCTTGAGAAGGCAAGCTATATATTGATTATACATGTGAAGTCATATAAAACATTTTTCCATATTAGGTATGTTGCAAAAGAAAATGCATGCACACACTCACAGAAACCCTAAGAAAAATAGAGAAAATGAAAAAAACATGCTGTCATCTTCACTCAAAGCTTATCAGTCCTTCAGGAGGTAGATAGCATTTTTATTGTAGGTCCTTGGAATTGCCTTGGATCATTCTCTTGTTCAGAGTGGCTGTCTTTCACAGTTAACCATCCTTACTATGCTACTGCTGAGTACAGTGTTCTCTGGAATACCTTCAGTTCTTTCAGGGAAGGGAGGAGAATGAAGGAATTTCCTCTTTAATTACTTTTAGTTGCTCTCCTTCCCTTAGGAGCTGTTACAGGCTGCTTTTAAGGGTCCCTCCTAGGACTTTTTTTCACCCTTTTTTAAGATTCCATTAGACTGTGAGCTCCTTAAAAGCGGGGGTTGTTGTTACTTTTCTTTGTTTATAGAACGCTTAGCACAGTGCCTGGCACATGGTGATGGTGGTGGTGATGGTGGTGGTGGTGGTGGGTGATGGTGGTGATGGTGGTGGTGGTGGTGATGGTGGTGGTGGTGGTGGTGATGGTGGTGGTGGTGGGTGGTGATGGTGGTGGTGGTGGTGGTGATGGTGGTGGTGGTGGTGGTGATGGTGGTGGTGGTGGTGGTGGTGGTGATGATGGTGGTGATGGTGGTGGTGGTGGTGGTGATGGTGGTGGTGATGGTGGTGGTGGTGATGGTGGTGGGTGGTGGTGGTGGTGGTGGTGGTGGTGATGGTGGTGGTGGTGGTGGTGGTGATGGTGGTGATGGTGGTGATGGTGGTGATGGTGGGGGTGGTGGTGGTGTGGTCATTCAGTTGTTTTTTTAGTTGTATCTGATACTTAGTGACCCCATTTGGGGGTTTTCTTGGCAGAAATAATGAAGTACTTTACCATTTCCTTCTCTACCTCATTTTGTGAATGAGGAACTGAGGTAAACAGAATTAAGTGACTTGCCTAGGGTCAAAATGGTTGGAGAAGATATTTTCTAGATAAATCTTCCTCATTCCAAGCCCAGATCTACTTTGCCTTCTAGCTGCCTCTGGCACATAGTAGGTGCTTAGTAAACATTTGTTGATGACTTTTCTTTCTCCTTACCTATTCCTAGTTTTTTCCTTAGTTACTGCACTATTTGGAGAAGTTTGTTATAGTGAAGGTATTCAGTGCTGATTATTTTTCTGTAAGTGTGGAGTTTAAAGGGAAGGGATAGATAGAACCATAGTTTTAAATGGATGACAGGTTCAAAGAAAGGCCTTTTTTTAAGGGGAGGAAGATCCAAAGGGAAACTAGGACATTTTTATAGATGAAAAAAGATAAGAGGGGAGGCATGAAGATGTATCACATTATCTGACCAAGATTTTAAAGGAGATTGGAAGGAATAATATAGTTCACTTTCCAACCACCCACATACTCTCTGCCCCCTCCCTTTCCTTTCAATGTATTGATATAAATATTTATGTCAATCTTAATGTTCTTCTCCATTAGACTACAACCATCTTGAGGGCAAGAAACACTGTAGCTATATATTATCTAAGTGCCTAAAAACTGGGATGGGGAACCTACAGTCTTGAGGCCCTCTAGGTCCTCAAGTGTGGCCCTTTGACTTAATTCAAACTTCATAGAACAATGAAATTGTTTTAGAGGATCACAGGTTCCCCACCTCTGTGTGTTTCCTCTGAGTTTTCAATAAACCCTTCTGTGCTCACAAAACTGATCTATTCTTGGAGTGCCCCCTTTTAACCCTGTCATGGTTTTTCCACTCTCTCAGTCTTGCCCAACCTCTCTTTGAAGTAGGAACCGTCTTAGCTATATATTAGTTAAGTAAATAGTTGAGCGCTGTATATTAAGCAAAGCAAAACATCCTCATCTTGATAATCAAACTCAGTTAAATATATCCGGTATACAGTAACTAGATCAAAAGGCTGAGAAATTCCTTTCTTCCTCTCTGTATACTTTGCTATGTACTTATATCCTAAAATTCCATAGAAATGGATATTTAAAATTTTTTCCTTTCTGAATTTTTGATTCTGTCCATCTACCTTTTGAAGTATTATATATTATACATATAGCTCTGGAGATGGGGAAAGGGAAGCCTCTCATGTTTTTTACTTTTAGACCATATTTTCAATGTATTTTTTTGCTGTCCTTGCCTAAGCACATCTTTGGTCAGTCAGTCAACTGATACTACTATCTGCTAGGCGGTGAAGTCACCAAATGTTGATTTAATTTGGAGGATCTTACCAAGTCTATCCGAGTACTTCTCTTACCCTTTATCCTCTGCAGCAGATATATTGGTTCATAAGCTGCAATTATTTTTATGATGGTCTTTTTGCCTGAGTACTGCACTATGTTATGATCAAATATCTCATAAAATGACTGCCTTTAGAATGCCTGATAAGACCAATGCCCCCAGTTCCTTTACTTGCCTCTCTAAGAAGAATCCAAGATTCAGTTTTCCATTTGACTGCAGCTTCTTTTTATCTTCTGATTTTATTTATAGTAAGAATGCCACAATTTATTTAATTCCGTTTCTCCAGTGGTCTGCCCACTTGGATCTCACATATGGAAGTGACAAATAGTAGGAAAAACTCCATGTTGTTACAAGTGTTTAGAATTTCAGTTACATTATAGGTGTTTGTGGGATAGCTTTCTTACCATTTACAAATGATTCTATGGGAAACTGCATCTACCACAAAATTAGCAGTAATATGTCCCTTACCTGTAATTCTTGAGAGGAATAAGGGAATTGGAAGTCGAAGATATTCAGAGAAAACAGTGTAGGTGAGAGGCAGTTACATTTATGGAGACCTGGACTCAATGGTGATGTCAGTTCTTGTTTCCTCATCTTTCTGGTTCTCTTCAAAAATGAAGACCACAACTTATCTTTCACCTAGAGCCCCAATGCCAGGAATTCTCAAACATTGTCTCAGATTATTCCCTTGGGACCCTCTTCCCAGGATTCATTCCACGGATATTTTTCCAAGGAACAGTAGAACCGTATCTCCGCACCAACTCTCCCACTCCTCTCTCAGCGCCAGGAGCCTGGCACATGACTTGAAGGAAGTGAGGTGTCTCAGAGAGCACTTTTCCTGGGCTCTGGTGGTAGCTTCCCTCCATCTATATATCAGCCATTTGTATATATCATATGGAATGCCCAAATGATGAGGAGTAGCAATGGTTGGGAAATGGATGTATTTTTGGAGTCAGAAGGAGAAGGAGGCCAGACAATTACCATTATAATACAATATTACTTTGAATTTATTTAGGGCCTTTTCTTAGATGAGCTAAGGCAATTTATATCTTTTTAATGTTAAGTTACACAGTTCACTGTCATGCAGCAAGTGATCTCAGGTTTCATTGTCATTGGCAGCATTATATGGATGATGTTACATACAGATGAACTATTTTTAAGCAACATTTTTGATATAATATGAATAAGAAGAGATTCTCTTTGTGCAAGTTTTTCTTTTGCACTTATAAAATCCCCAACATCTTTGTAATCAGCATGAATAAACTGCCTTCCCTTATCCTTTATTATCAATTGTGATTATATATTTTAATATCTCCTAATACTGCTTTATGTGTTTCCAACGTAATAATGCTAAACATGCCTTCTAGGCTATTTCAGACAGAGATGACTTTTGTATTTCCACATGTTACAGTCCTCCCTCTTTCCTATGCTCTACCATGAACTAGAAAGTCTCTCAACTTGTCATCTACTTGCATATTCCCTACCCTGATTCAATACTCCTGTTAAGTCTCAGTTTTTATAGGATGGTAAATTGTAGGGTTTTCATACCTCTCTGTGTATAATCATTGATTTTAAAAATGCCCACCTTTTAAAAATTGCTTCTAGTAATTCTTCCATTAAAATGAATGATTCGTTAAGATTTCTTGAAAACTATCTTTTCTGATTTCCTGCTTTAGGAAAAGTGAGAAAAAGAAGGAATCAAAACCTTGATTTTATGTAATTATTGTTTTGCTATTTAACCTTTCTTCTCTCTTAAAAAAAAAAAGGCAAAACAGAGGAAAAGAGCATGGGTTTGAAGGCCTGCATTGGTGAACACTGTTAACAGCATTGTTCTCATTGAAACTTCTCATCACAACATGGAGCCCTTTTTGAAGCACTCACTCTCTAAAGTACACAGTTACCACAAGTAGCCTCAAGGGTGTGATGGAAAATGGCCTTGTGCCACTTTGCTAATTAGTTTTCCCACGTGTTGTACTTCAGGAACCGTGTGTGTACTCACCAAGCTAATCTGTTAGGGGTCCATCAGCTGCTCTTTTGGTAGCAGGCACCCCACTGCCAGGAACTGAGCGCAGAGCTCCCCTTGACATCAAAGGGATCCCATTGGTACTCTGAAATGTCAAAGGATCCCATTGGTACTCCAAAATGTCCTCATTCGTGACAGAAAAGGTACAGCTGGCCTTGAGAAGGCAGGCTTCCCTTGGGAAGCATTTTACCTGGAACCATATTTTTAAAAATTCATTAGTTTAACTCTTACAGCAGAGTTATTTAAAAGAGTCTTCTCATTTTTTTCTAAGCAGAAAGATTGACCTTACCTTTTCTTTTATGTTTCCAAATATTGTTGAAAAAAAAGAAAGAAAAAATGCACCTGACATTGGGAGAAATGTATAAATTTGGAACAGTGTGTTACAAGTAAGAAGTCCTTCGACCCCTCTGATCAAAGTATATTTCTGAAAGTTATAAATAGGGGTTATAATGGAAAATGCTTTGAAACCTCAACAGAGTATTAGCTATAAATAAAAGAGGAGGAGAAGATTAATAAAGCACATAAAATTTAGAAGGAAGAAAATTTAGAACAATAAAGACTAGCTTATTTTGAGTATTAGTACAATCCTGGGTATGGATATAGGAAAATAAAAAAATTGCTAAAGGCAAAGTCTCCATCCAAAGTCATATCTGTTAATGTGTGCTTAACCCTATTGCTTTGGGAGATTTTATTAAATGTAGTGGCCAAGAAAATTGACTTTACATTTTTTTTTCCTTTTTTTTGGGTTGGATCTTTGCTCACGTCACATAAATGAATAGAGCTGGCAATTTACTGGTTCATCAGTGAAACAGTATTAAATTATGAAGATGTAAGAAAAATTCCTGTGGTCACACTGTTGAAGTTTGAAAGGTTAGCTGCTCCTCATGTGCCGTGTGACAAATATAACACTTGTCATTCTATCATATTTATGATAATCACTTATGATAAACACTTAGCTGTTATCTACTCCATGTCCTACAATATAATAGCAAGCATCTTACTTAGAAAATGGACTTCTTTGGAATATAGAACTAATCTTAGTACCGACTTATTAAAAATAGGGGAACTCATTTTTTATATTTTTAAAAGCTTTATTCTAATATTGAATATCCAGGCAAATAAAATTTATTGAATATGGTTAAGTAAAAATCATTCAACTTCAGGTATTAGCTTTGAATTTCCAAAAACTGCTTTCAGGGGATAGTCTACCTTTGTTTCTACTGGTTTTTTTTAGGGTCCCACCAGATGTCTTTCTTTCTTTCTCTTTCTTTCTTTCTTTCTTTCTTTCTTTCTTTCTTTCTTTCTTTCTTTCTTTCTTTCTTTCTTTCTTTCTTTCTTTCTTTCTTTCTTTCTTCTTCCTTCCTTCCTTCCTTCCTTCCTTCCTGTTCCTTCCTTCCTTCCTTCCTTCCTTCCTTCCTTCCTTCCTTCCTTCCTTCCTTCCTTCCTTCCTTCCTTCCTTCCTTCCTTCCTTCCTTTCTTCCTTTCTTTCTTTCTTTCTCTCTCTTTTCTTTCTTTTCTTTTTTTTTTTTTTGAGGAACACTGGGAATGCTTTGCAATGAGAGAAAATGCTTATTCCCTAAACTGAGGGTAAGATAACCTTCATAAAATGACCTGGAAATATCCTTATGGCCATATGCAAACTTTCCAGGGATTCTCTCACATTTAGGGTGATAGGATCCAAAACTGTAAGAAGATCTAGGATTTAGTCTAAAATGTTTATTTTACAAATGAAGAAACTGAAGTCTCCAGAGATAAAATAACTTATCTCAAGGTCACTCAGGTGTGAAGAAGCAGAGATGTGATTCAAACTCAGGTTTTCTGACTCAAAATTCCCTATTTTTTTCCTGACACTGTCCTACCCACCTCTCAAGGCATTGCTACTCTCTTTTCTTCTATCTACCCCCAGATAAAAGATATACAAGATTATGAATAAAATATCCTTCCACTCTCTAGGGTATTGAATTCTTGCCTACCTTTTTTTTCATTTCTCATAATCCTATGGGATTTGGTGTCTTTTGGAAACAAAAGCATGTGGTATCTGGCTTTCCAGGTTACCATGAAAAATCCTCACCCTAACCTGAGTATCAAGTCATTATGTATGTAAAATAAGTTTACTCTGATATTATTGAGTTTATTTTTAAACTCAGCATCAAGTTACCAATGTACCTTTACAAACTTATAACAGACACCTTCAAGATTCTCCCTAAGGAAAATCTAACATGTTTTCTCAGTACCGTTCATTAACTTTCTGTTTCATTTTGCAATATCAGGCTTTTGTAGTTTCAAAGAGTTAATAGCATCTTCTGAAGTTTTGTCATTCATGATAGCTCACACACTGAGAAAATCTGGGTTTTTTTCTGCCTCTTTATGTCAAACTCTCAAGTTTGGACCCATATTCATGCTGTTACTTGGTTTTAACGTATCTTCTACTGTTCTTCTCTGTATCTGGGCTGAATCTAGATTAGGAGTATATAATTTAGAAATAAAAAAGGTTATCTATTCCAGCTCTCTCATTTTACCTGTGAAGAAACTGAGATATAAAAAGAAATAAAGAAAAAAGAGAAACAAAGTAATCTCATAGATATTAAGTAACAGAATTGAGATTGAAACCCAGATTCTCAGACTCCAAGGATTATCCACGCAACTTTAGTTTTTCATTCTTGTCAGCTGCAGGCGTGGTTTGATTTAAAAAAAAAAAACTCATGAGCCAAAATTCAAATTTTCAAGATATACAAAGATTCTTTATTGTAGACACATCCTTTGCTTTATAAAGGGATTCGACATAGGATTCTTTCAATAATATCCTCTTACAGTTCATTTAAAGAATCATTTGATTAAAAACAAAAGAATATTCACACAACCTTTGGTATAATTTGAGCTAATCATGTCTAAGACAAGGTTCTTTAACTTGGGAGGTCTGCAATCTTGCTTGTAAAAAATATTTGATAAATGCTTTTCACTATGATTGGTTTCCTTTTTTTCATACACTTAAAAAGCATTATTCTGATATGAGCTTGATAGGTTTCAACAGATTTCCAAAGATGTCTATGATACAAAATTGGGGAAGAGCTATTGATAAAAGAGGATCTGATAAGCAGGTCTTTAGGGAGAAGGAGGATGGACAAGGGCATCATAAAACCAAATCAAATAGAATTCTGATTATAGCAGATCAAAGCTTTTAAGGAATTTGAATTTGGGGCTAACATTTTCCGGACAAAATTTGCTTTCCCAAAGTCCTTCAGGGAATTCATTTTTGTCTTCAGAAACCTGCAAAGTATGAGTGAAAAAAACCAGTGTGATTTGAGTCTTGAAAAGATAAATCTGTTTCTTTGGGGATAGAATGCATTGTGCATTATGGACGTAAAATGAAGGTTTGCTTTGATCCCGACTATTAAAAGTTTATTTTTAAACTCAGACTGGGCAATAGTCCAACAATGCTCTTTCCCTACATCGTATACTGAGTTTCAAGTCCCCAGTCAGCCTGAATGCAGCTAAGCAGTAGAAAGTAGTTGAAAAGTACAATCTTGATGGGTGCTGAGCGTTTTTTCCCCTTCCTCCCCTCCAGTTTTGAAATTCAAATTGAATGCAATTTTCAGCTCATTTGAGCCAGAATATACTGTTGCTGAGCTTCAGTGGCTCTTAAATTCAAACTCACAGGAGAAAACAGATATCATCTGTCACAGAGGGTGGGAGAGAGAGCACTCCCCGCATTTTATTCATGGGAGGCAGGGCTGAAGTGACTAATTCCAACCTCTCTGACTAATAATCATTCACTGGCAAACTAATCACTTAATCAATGAAACCTTCATGAGACCCATTTTGTTCAGTTTGGACTGTGTTTACTTTTTAAAAATTGCTTGGATCTATTTTTGTGTTATTTGTATTTCAGTATCTTGTTGCAACCCAAGATGCACTGTAAAGGCAATTTTTCTTCCTGCTCTTCATGACTACTTTCATATCCTTAATGTCTTTGTCTGAGATGCTTATTATGGCTGAGAATTAGCTGAAAGCTGGAAGGATTTATCAAAGCTTCTGATTATTCCGGCCCTTAACTAGTTGGTTGGAAAATACTTGTCATTATTTAGGCAAAAAAAAATTTAAAGCATTTTAAAGTAGGTAGATGGATAAGAGATATATAGTCAACTCTCAATTATCCATGTGTTGTTTATTCACTTTATGGATAATTCATAGAAAATTATTCATGCCAGAATGGCTTCCATATGCCTCTCTGCTTTATTGGGGAATCCTTTCACCCACTATGAGTTGTTATGTGCTTTGGGAATGCAAACTAATTTTAATATAAATGTCAGCAAATCATAATTAGGAAGGTAAATTTGCTGAGGGGAAGACACTATTTAGAGTAATTGATCTTTGGATTATCTGATATTTTGTATTGTGTATGCTGCTGTTCCCTTCCATTGGTGTGTACAATCAAGAGTTGACAGCATTCGTTTACGTTTAGTTCTTCTGACAGTATTCCAGTCTCCCATTATCTTGGTCCTAAAATTTAGACAAGTATTTAACACTTTCTCCTTTTTTTTTCTCCTTTTCCCTTACTTTGTACTCTATGATGTTGACATATAGGTTGAAATTTAATACTGGTGCTTATATTCACTTGACAAAGTAGAATTCTTCAATTTCTGTGGGTACAATGATACTCCTCATTTTCTTTTTCTTTTTTTTCACATTTCTCTAGACTCTTATGAGAAACATTAATTAATACTTTATGAAGAGGTAACTAATGGTAAAGTAATTCCCTCTAAAATTATCATTGTTTCTAATGAAATTATTTGTTAGTCATCCTACCACCCATTTATACCTACAGATTGAAATGCAGATATATGTGTGTATGTATAGACATATATATGTGTGTATACGTAGTACACACACAACCATACACACACACGCGCGCGCACACACACACACGCACATATATTTAGACATTCCCAAAGATACTATAGTAGCAACTTCAGGATGGCTATTTTTATAGTGGACAGTTATTGAAAATATTTTTGTATATTAGATACCTGGTAGAGTACATTCATTTCATTTCCTTTATAAGAAGTTGCACCTAATAGTCTGTGTACTATGAAGTATAGAAATTATTTTGTTTTGTTGTTTAAACAGAGAAAGGGAAGGGAAGAGAAATAGGAGTACAGTGTGGTCCTAGTAAAATGTCAGAAAAATTAAGGCTCAGAATGAGCTGAGGTTAGCAAGAAAAGCTAAGGAAAACCAAAAGGGCTTGGGATTTTTTTTGTTTGTTTGTTTTAAACTCCACTGGGAGAAAAACAAAGTGTTTTGATACATACTATAAAGTAAGTCATTGTGGCAATAAAGCAGAATTTCCCAAATATTCTTGTTTCATGGAACCTTTAGTGTCCCTGCAATTTTTTTTCATGGTGTACCTAGGGATTCACTGAGCTTTAGCATTTATTAGTGGATATTCATTCAGAAGGGGAGGCAGGTCATTCCACCGTTGGACAGCTTTAATCGTTAGTAAGTTCTCCTTCTCTCACCATCTAAATTTGCATCTTTTCAACTTAGACCCTTTGTCCATGATTTTGCCCTCAGACCAAACAGGACATGTCTCTTCCTTCCTTTTCATGAGAGTCTTTGGATACTTAAAGGCAGCTATCATGTCCAAGCTGTGTCTTCTCTAGACTAAATATGCCCACTTTATTCAACCATTCCTTATGTCATGGACTTAAGGCTGTTTTCATCCAGATTGAACTCTTTTGTATACTCTGCAGTTTGTCAATAGTCCTTTTAAACTGTGTTTCAGAATTGAAAACAATGCTCCAGATGAGGAATCAGAGCACAGTGCTACTCTCCCCTCCCTCTTTGTATAAGCTTTACTTCTCTAAGTGTAGCCCAAGATCGCCTTAGCAATTTTGGCTGCCTCATCATGCTGATAGGATCCATGTCATATTCACAGTACACTAAAATCCCTAGATTTTTTTCCGAACAACTATTCTCTAATCTGGCTTCTCTGTCTTACAGTTCTGAAGTTGATTTTTTTGTACTCAAATTCAGTACTTCACATCTATTCCTATCGAATTTCATTTATTAGATTTCTCCCAATGCTATTTAGCCCATGGGTCAGTAAAATACAGCCTGAGGGCCAGATCCAGTTGGCTTTTTGCATATTTCTGAGTAAGGATGGTTTTTCCACTCGTAAATAAGGTTGGAGTTGGTCTGGAAGCTAGAGAATGCTGAATCCCGTAGCTTGTCCAGATTATTTCACATCTTGATTCTGTCATCCACTTACCTATCCTCAGATTTGCATCATTTTGAATTTGGTGACTCTTTATTCAAGTCATTGACAAAAATGTTAAACAACACAAGCTATCACTACAGATCCCTGCAGTATTTTCCTTGAGATATCCTACTACATTAGTATTGAACCATTAAGCCTTTGTGTATAGCTATCCAAATAATTATAAATTTAACCAATTGTATTATCACCTAATATATATATGTATATAAATTCTTCCATCTTCTTCCTGAGAATAATATGAGACACTTTATCAAAAAGTTTGCTAAAATCTAGGTAAACTGTATCCATTTTAAGCATTTCCCTCACCTAATAATTTAGTAATCCTGTCAAATTGTGCTTCATCTTTATAATCACTCACCACTTTACTTTCTAAGTGTTTGCCAACAATATTTTTAATGATTCATTCTTAAAATTTCCCAAGATCTTACTATGCTTCGTTTGCAGACTCTTCCTTTTTTAAAAAAAAAAAAATCACAACATACGCCCTTCTCCAGTCTTTTGGTACTTCTCTTGTTTTCCATGATCTTTCGGATATCATTAAGAACATTTTGGTCATCACCTTTGCTAGGTCTCTCAGGAACTAATGATGTAGTTCATCTGGGCCAGGCTCAGTGGAATTCATCAAAGTCAGCTAGTTTTTCAGTTGCTGTCCCCTTCCTTATCTTGGGTATCAGTGCTCTACCAGCCATTTTGATACTGTCATTTCCCGTATAAAGGTTATTATTCTCTTTAGTTAAAATAAAAACTAAACAAGACTTGAGCAACACTGCTTTCTCTCTGTTATCTGTTATCATTGTCATGTACACCCTTGGCAAAGGTCTATATCCCTTGGTTGACCTTTGTTTTTCTCTCAGCGTAGCTTAAAACAAACAAAAAACCCTTTTCCTTAGCTTTTCTTGCTAACCTCAGCTCATTCTGAGCCTTAATTTTTCTGACATTTTACTAGGACCACACCTTTACTCCTATTTATCTTCCCTTCCCTTTCTTAGTTTCTGTTTCTTTACATTTCTTTTTAAAATCTAAATTGGTTAGTGACTTCTTTATGCATTCATTCACATTGGGGTTTTGTAGATAAATTTCCCCCCCATTTTTTACCCCTCACTGGAATTGTTCCCTTTCTGTCGGAATTAATTTCAGAATTAAATTCTAGAGCTTCTCCCATCCCTCCTGGACTGACTTCCCCTGAAGCATTTTAGTCTATGAGAGCCCGCCTGTCTTTCCTCTGGACCTTTTGAAATCTTCTTTCCCAGAATCTTAGGATATATGCCAGATTTACCCATTTTACTCATCAGTTTGAGGATAACGTAGGCACTTCCTTCCCAAAGTTTCCATCATTTCCTCCCTAACAACCAGTTTCTTCCTCCTAGTGAAATTCACTTCCAGAAAAGAATTTCCTGTAGTTGTTGATTTTTCTACCTTTAAAAGGATAAAGTTCTAAGATAAGTAAAGAAGTTTTTAACTTTCCTGGGGAAAGCTTTCACAGATGTTTGGATAATTGAAGCTCCCCATCACTACTACATCATACCTCTGTGTTCCAGGTTTGTCATCTCTTTCCTAAACTCCTCGTCTGATATCTCTTTCTGTCAAGGTGGTTTGTAGTATACTCCAATGATGAAATCATTTGTATTTCTCTTTTCTTTTAGATTCACTTGAATGCTTTCCCCTGTGCTCCTCCCACCCCCAACACACACATACGGATCCTAGATTCACTTAGATTAATATTTTTAATATAGATTGCTATCCCCCCTCCCATATATATATATATGTGTATGTGTGTGTGGTGGGGGGGATATATATATATTTGTATCTGTGTGGCACAGTGGATAGAGCATTGGGCCTGGAGTCAGAAAGACCTGAGCTTAAATCTGACCTTAGATACTTACCAGCTGTGTAACTCTGGACAAGTCATTTAAACTCTTGCCTCAGTTTCCTCATCTGTAAAATGGAACTAACAGCGCTTACCTCCCACAGTTCTTGTGATCAAATGAAATAATAATTGTAAAGTATCTAGCACAGTGTCTGGATAGAAATGTTAGCTGTCATTATTGTTACTATTAATAGTAGCTATTTTGAATAAGGTATATTCATCCAGATCCATAGTCCAGTCATGGGTTTTATCCTATCACGTTTCTGTGGGAGCTGTAATACCAAATGCCCTCTTCCACTGGGACCTCAGGTTCCTCTTGTTCATTTTTTAAACTTTGGACATTTGTGTATAGATAGCTGATGCTATAGCTTTTACTACTGCTTCCTTTCTTGGATTTTTCTCCTGTGAATTCCTGAGATCAGCTGGTATTCTTTTTCATTCTTTATGGTTACTCTTTTCTATGGTATCCAATTGAAGGAATATAGACATACATACATACATATATACATATGTATATATATGTATATATGAACAATCATTCTTTTCAGTTCAAAGCACTTTTAATTAAATATGGAACACATCCTGCAGACAGATTCTTACTGTTCTTTCTTAGGTATATACTTCATCTCTGGCCAGGGATCTCTCAACCCTATATTGTAAGCTGTGATCCAAAAATCCAAATCCCATTATCATAAACTGCCTCCTTAGCTAACTGTTCATGTCCTAAATAATTTTTCTTACAAGGAGTTCTCTATATAAATGAAATCATAGGTAGGCATATATGTGAATTAGGTATGTGTATTAGTGTTTAAGTGAATATGTAGATGTATTTGTGAATATGTATGTATTCACGTGCATACATGCAATTAATACCCAGTTATTTACCTCTTTCCCAACATCATATCTTAACCTTTTTTTTTTTTTTACACCGTACACACATTGTACTTTCTGTTTCACATACAAAAAGAAGTTTCAACATTCTAGGTAATGTAATTTCTCTTTAACTTAATGGATTGAATTAAAGAGAGACTGAATCTTAAAATGTCTGTCCTGAAGTCAGGAAGATCTCAATCCAGCCTCATACTGTTCTTAGCTGAGTGAGCTTGGGTAAGGATCTTAAACTTGTTTACCTCAGTTTCCTGATCTATAAAATAGGGATAATAGTAGCACCTACCTCTAAGAGTTGTTGTGAAAACCAAATGACATAGTAATTGTAAAGCCCTTAGCACACTGCCCTGCACATGGGATGCACTGTATAAATGTTAACTATTAGTATTATCATTATCTAGTCCTATGTTAGAAGCTATGGAGTACAAACTAATAAGAAATAGCATTTATGCACAAGGAACTTTATTTTAATTGGAGAATTGGAAGGGCTACAAAAAAACTTGAATTAAAAAATTAAATAGTGCATAGAACAATAATTAATCTGGGTAGGTAGAAGATAGAACAGCATTACTACTGATACAGTGAAGTGATTGTGTCGTGTAGACAACTAAAAAATAGGGGTATGTATACTTAGAGAAGGATAAAATGAAGAAGGTGGCGATCGGAAGAGAATCCCCCTATGCTTATGGAGAAGTGAGGCTTTGAACTAGGCTTTGATGGATGTATAGGATAAGAAAGTGTCAAAAGCGGGACAGTGGGCATTCCAGCAAGGAGGACTACCATGAACGGAGGTGGACAGAGAGAAAATGTGATAGATGACTCAAGGATAAAGGGGGGTTTGCCTCCAGTGGAAAAATGGCCTCGGTATAGCATCCTGATGATAAGATACTTAAAATCTTATTGTAGAATTGTTTTTCAGGGTCCCCAGACAAGGAGAGACACAGCTGCCCTTCATCACCAGTTCCAGTGTGTATGGCCCTCTTGATAAAGATATTTTTCCTTACAACTAATCCAGGCTTTTCATGCTTCAGTTGGGGCTCATTTCTTCTTGTTTTTCTTTTGCTACTGTAAGAGACTCCTCCATATTTCAAAATGAGTTTTACTAAGATAATACTCAGCCTTATTTCATTTCTTTAACCTTTCTTATTAGTTCTCCCTTACAAATCTGTAATTGCCTTTGGAGTGTCTCTTCTCAAATTTGAAATACACAAGTCTTGAGTCAAAGCATTGTTTAGATAAATGGAATTGTTATTGGGACTAGCGGCCCCTTCTCACTTTATCACTTCTCTACAGTACAGATATATGGCTTCTTTCTGTTTTTTTTAAAGACCCCGATATGTCTGTAATATTTCTGACTAGAGGTTCCTACAAGCTGCCCTATATATTACCATGCTCACCTCAGCCACAGAACAGGACAAACATAGTTCCTTGAACTGGGCTTGTGTTGCCATTAAGGCAGCTGGGTTTTGTTCCCTCTCCTACAGAGGTTCAGTACATTGGCCCTTTTCATGTTTCCTTTGTGTGTTTGACTGAAATTCCCCAGATCCTTGAATTGCTCTCAGCAAAGACTCCTGTCTGTCAGTTTACTAGCCCCCTCTTAGGCCAAGTCAGCATTCATAACTGTTTTCATTCATCCCCCGCCCTCCACGGAGAGGTGCTTTCTCTCTGGCCCTTCATCATATTCGATTAGAGCAAAGTCTGCCTGCCAAAAGAACCTTTGCTTATAGGATAGGCCCTTCTTATTTTGCTAGCAAGGTAAAAAATGGAGACTTAATTTTGAGTGGTATATATGTTGTGTACCTAGCACTAAAGAAGTATCTATAAAGTTTCAGGCATGGTATTAGATTTTTCTGTCATCAGAGGACAGAGCTATTGGGTTATGACTGGCATCACATTTGAAATTAAAAGAAGATGGTTGCCATGGCTGAGTATATAGTCTTTTAGGAACCATAACCACTTATTTGAGAATTTCTCTCTAGACACTAATCCCACAACAAGTTGTATCCCAGTGAGACAGAGTGGCCATGAAATATAGTAATTGGTGCTGTGTTTAGCTATCCTTCTTGCAGAGAAAGCTAGGTTAGTGACAGCATGCAGCATTCAAAATTCCTCCATGTAGTCCTCTTACTTATTTGCCAGGATGAAAGCTCCCTTCACTTACAAAGCCCTCTTGGCTTTTTTGTCAGCTACCCTGCTACCTTCAGATCCCCCCAGGGGAAACATTATATGCTACTTCCAACATCTTGAGCTACTGTCCCCAGCATTAAGTGAAACATTATCCATTTTTTTCCCTCTGATCTCTAAACTATTACTGGTTTGCAAAGTAACTCTCCAGCCAGAAAAAGAAACCAGATCTTTTTACTAGACTTATAACCACAATCCTAAAAACAGTAAAAATCAAATCCTTTCTCTCCTATGGGGGAAGACAATCAACCCTTTCCTTACTGTCAGAAACTAAATATACTGAATTATAAAGATATTTCAGTGTAAACTGTATGCTATGACATATATGAAATTATTTTTAATTAGATATTTACATAGTCTAAGACTCTTTAGAGCTTTTGTTTACATTACTATCACCCGCTTGTGTGAGAGTTACCATTCTCATCTTCAGTAGACTAGTTACCTGAGCATCCTAATGCCCAGCAAAGGATAGTGGATGAGTCTGGTCCCCTTTGACTCCAAGAACTTGATTCCTTCACTAGTCACAAACCTGCCTCTCAGGACACCACCTGAGTCAGGTTTTGTCTGTTTATTCAGAGGAAGACACTTGAATCTCATACCTGTAGAGCATAATGTAGTTTCTAGTCCCCTCACGTCCACTGGTGTTGCATTGTGTTATGCTCAAGTCACATTTGTTCTGTCCTACCACAAACCCAGACCGGGACTGCAAATTGTATCAACAAGAAAGGCATGACATTAGCTGTGCGTATATTTGCAACACTCTTTGAATTGCCATGGCAACAATAATTTTAATTATGGAGAGCCAAAATGATAACTTGTATATCAGATGTGGCTCGGTTTTCCCTGTGGACAAAACTCTGATTAGACATTTGAGAGAAGCTTTGTATGCGGATTTTCCTTCCAGGCTGGATTTTATTATCTGCTTTCACAGACAGCTGTTTTGCTCGTGGTATGAACCAAAGAACCTAAAGAACTGGATAAAGAGACTGCTGGACAGTGGCCCTCAAGACAGTGAACTGGACATTTTGTCTCCAAGGCAGCCTGGTGCACTAGTTGCTTGGGCATGCATATAAGAGCAGAGATCTCTTGCTCCTGAGAGCTGCTGTTGGCTTCCCCTCTCAACCACTAGAATTCTGAATACCAGAGTAAAAACTGGCTTGAGGTGTTATCTGATAATCATCCTTGACAATGTTCAAGATTATGCTGGGAGAACAAACAAAGTTATTCTATTGCTTTAGCAGTCATGGAAATTCATCAAGCATGACAACAGTCAAATCAAGGCTGGAGAGCAAACAATATTTATAAACAAATAAGACTAACTCTGGTAGAAGGAACTTCTTTCCATTAGGCTTTACTCTCCTCGTTATTTTTCAGTAGGATTCTCTCCCTGAACTCCCCTCCAGGTCTAGGAGAGACCATGCTATATTGAAATCTTT
This sequence comes from Bettongia penicillata ogilbyi, assembly GCA_023548195.1. Taxonomy (NCBI): domain Eukaryota; kingdom Metazoa; phylum Chordata; class Mammalia; order Diprotodontia; family Potoroidae; genus Bettongia; species Bettongia penicillata. The sequence goes on from JAJHZJ010000526.1 coordinate 9,194,014, forward strand.
CTGGGCTTCTTTATTCTGAAAGATGTGGCAAAGCTAAATAATTTTCCCTGTAGGTAAACATAAATCATTGTCTACCTTTCCTGCTCCTTGAGTAGACCTTTTGATATATTCATTAATTATGGCTGCTGTGGGGTGACATAGTGATGGCGGTTGGGCAGAATCACTGCCATGAGCTTCCCTTTGGCAATGCCCCCGTTTCTGAAGTTGGAGTCCAGTGATCCAACTCAGGAATAAAGAGGCCCTCCTCTTTTATGCTCTGCCCTGCAGAAAGAATTGCATGGCATGAGGGAAATACTGCAGAAAGGGAAATGGTCTTATTGCTGGGGACAAGAGAAGAGAGAGGTTAAATGAAGTCCTGGTGGGGTGATGGAGACCCTCAAATGCACTGCCACTACTCTGACCTCTGGCAGATGTCCCCAACCACTAGTAAACCTAAGATGAGACCTTGGCAGTCAGCTCGTTGGGCTTGCTGATTTCACTAACAGTTTAGTAGTTAATCAAAACCCTCCCTGTTGAGGATGTGTCCATGCTCAGTTCCCTCGGAAATAGGAACTATCATTTTTACCACAATTTTAAAAAATCTTTTGCCATGTTGAAAATAATAGTCCAGCTTTGTTTAGTTTTTTTTCTTGGTAAGCTCCACTTAATAAATGATATGGTTTTCAGTTGCTTGTTTGCCTTGATTCCAAATTCAGGAAACCTTGCATATATGATTTTGATTTTGCTGTTTAGGGCAGTTAATTAAGCCTTTGTATGAAAGCAGAGGGGTTTGACTTCTTGTTTGTTAGCGTAATAAGATTTTATGTTAAGAATAGTACCGCAAATCTGTCAGACTTAGCCTTGCTGCATATGTGTAGCTCTGTGCTTTGAGACCCTTGAAATGTCTGTTTTTAGGACATCAGCAGGGGGCTAATGAAAAGGCTTTGTTGATTTTAACGAATTGCAAGCCACTGTAGCCAAAATAAATATAATCTGCTTTTTGGATTAGTTGTCACAGATGATTTTACCTACTAACAGTGATTAAAGAACCCTAGTGGACCAGAAGCATAGCTGCTCTCTGGTGACTCTTGCTAAAATAGCAATAAACAGAAGTAAATAAAGACTTAGGGCATTAGTTATCTTTAATAAACAATGACACCCTGTTTGCAGCCAGCAAAAGGTTAGAGGGAGAATAGGAGGAATTAAAGACCTACATAATACATAGCAGTGTGACAAAAAGCAGAGAATATGTTCACAAATGAAACATACTGGATGATGCTGCTAACATGTTGCTGTATATCATTAAGTAGATGTTCAGGACCCAGAGTCTTCCCTTCATTTCCGGCTCTTCTCTCCAGTGCTACTCGGCTGATTGGTGTGTTCTGCATTCATCTCGCAGTGGACTCTGGGAGCAAAGTTGAAATCCCGCAACTATAGGATTGTAGTATGAAAATTGAGGAAGTGTAAATTATTTGTTCATCTTTTAGCTGAAGTAATTCCATTCAGATAATGAACAGAGAAGGCCAGTACCATATCCTTAATAGAGCCTTTATACACTAATGAAAAGAATTACTTGCCCCCTGCTGACTTGTTTATCCCCAAATTTCTCCAAGAAAACCATAGAGAAACCTAATGTTTGCTGACACTTAAATTTGATCTGGAAAAAGGAAGATTTGTTGATGAATCTCTCCAAGCTGACATTTGCAACTGATAGCTCTTAGATAGCAGACAGAAAATATGTCTTATTTATAAACTTTATAAAGCTTATAAAGCTATTGTCTTTTCTTGGTATTTTAAATTATACTGAATGTTTGAGATAATGAGAAAAGGCTGTATGCTTTATCCTAGCCTAGGATCTCAAAGTGTGTCCTAAGAAGCACTTTCTCTTTCTGCTCTCCAAGGTGTATATTATTGTTTTTATTTACATCAGATGTAGAAACACAGGCTACATAATGAGTCATGTTAAGACTAAGAGAAGAATGGAAGAGCTAAAATTCTGTGCCCTAGCTCCTAGACTATAACTCCCTTACAGATGTGATCTGTGTTGTTAACTTCAATTTACTATTTTTTCATCCCTAATTTATAAGAGATTAGAAACATACATATGTATTTGTATACATATGTAGATATATATTTATAATTAATAGCTTTCTTGAGTTTTGTAAACCGTTTATTTTTAAGATAATAGCTTTCAGATATATACATTATACCATTTTTTATTTATTTGGATGAACAAAAGCAACTTTGGTTGTTTTGTATTATTAACAAAGTAAGAAACTTAAGCCATATTCCTATAAAGTAATATGGCTTCTCCTAAACAGGTTAGCCAGGCCAATTTTGTTAATCCATTGCATAAAGTTTCTAAGAGGGGTAAGCTATTGCTACTTTTCCCCCTACTTACTTCACCCACTTGACACAGGGGGAAAAAGTATAGATGCTCCCAAACCCTGTGGGGTAATGCCAGCCTGTAGCCAGGTCATTTACCATTAGAGTATTAGATCATACCTTAGGATCTCAGCTATTAGTCAGTGTAGTATAAAAGCCACTTGTTTTTGTATTAGGAGATTGGGGTTGAGTTTTAGCTTTGCCATGTACTAGCCATGTGATTTTGAATCTCTCCAAACATCAGTTTCTTAATCTTTAAAATGAAGATAATGATACTTGCACTGTGTACCTTACAGCATTGTGGTAAATTACAAAACAGCATTGAAATGTGCATATTTTCATTTGACTGAGGCACTGTATCCATGTTTCCTTTTTTAGTTCAGGACTTTTTAAATCTAAATTTTATTTAACATTCTATAGAACCCTACTGTTGAATAAGATTAATCTAATTTTAATATCAGTCAATACCATGTCTTTTTGTGAGATGTAAAAAATAAGTAGGTACTATCAAATATTATAAAATGATACTTATGATTAATGTAATACTTCATAAAAGCCAGATACCAAGTACACACACATAGATGTGTATGCACACACAGACACACACACACGCAAACATGCACACGCATACCCATACACACTCACACTGTTCACTTTGCTTTCCAAGTTTCACAGGCCTCATCTGGTGACAATGCTACACAGTTTACAACTTGAGCAAGTGAAGTAAAACGTTTACTCCACATTTTCTAAAGAACCATCACTTTTAAAATTCACTGACAAATTCTAGCTGTTTTCTTAAGAAAGGGTCTTTTTACCTGAACTTTAAAAATTTTAGTAACACAACTGTGACATTCCTAAGTTTTTCTTTAAATTGTCATCTCTTCCAAAATTCTTTTAACTGGCAAAAACCTACTGCCTGAATGATACACAGCCTCAGCGAATCTTCCTGAAAAAATAAAAAGCCTTGCTTCTATATATTTCTGAAGTTGTCATTTATAGTAGTTCTCCCCTTACAGAGGGTTTATTTGGCAGATACTCATGGTAGCATAACATGATGCCAGAGACACTGGATCTTGGGCTTATTAAAACAAAGTTTAATGCAATTGTTCCCTTCATTTCCCCTGGAAGTCTTCTGCAGGTGTCTAGTGTTTTAAATCAAATGAAAGTATTATCTTATTATGCAGCTATATGCTGACAGGTAGGTGGAACTAAGAAAATACTTGGTCCTGCTTAAAATTCAAATTAAAGTGTAGGTCAGTGCTGTGGCAGTGTAGAAGTGTGATGAGACTCTTCCATACAGGAGTAATTCAGAAGTAGAGTGTGTCACCAAAGAAAGGATCCAACAATGGCAGCAAAAAGTAGCAGTTTAGAGTTCTTTCAAAGCATTCTTTAATTTGAATTGGTTTTGTTCTGTTTTTTCTTTTTAAAAAATTGTATTAGTTTATTTATTTTTAGATTTCGACATTCATTTCCACAAAAAATTCCAATTTTTCTCCCCATGTCTCCCCTCCCCACTTCTGATTACCCATTCCCTCAATGTACTCTCCCTTCTATCATACCCCACCCTTCCCTTATCCCCATTTTCTCTCTTTTCTTGTAGGGCAAGATAAATTTCTATACCCCATTTGTTTATTATATCCCAGTCATATGTAATAATAATTCTCAACATTCATTCCTAATATTTTGAATTCCAACTTCTCTCCCTCCCTTCCTGCCCACCCACCCCCGCTGAAAAGGCAAACAATTCAATACAGGCTATATATGTGTCGTTTTGCAAAAGGCTTACATAATAGTCATGTTGTGTAAGACTAACTATATATATGCCCTCTATCCTACCCTGCCCCACCTTTGTTATGCTCTCATTTGACCTTGTCCCTTACCAAAAGTATTTACTTCAGTTACTCCCTTCTCCCATTTGCCCTCCCTTCTATCATCCCCCTCACTCCACTTGTCTTCTCCTCCCCTACTTTCCTATAGTTGTAAGCTAGATTTTCATACCAAATTTAGTGAGCATATTATTCCTTTCTTAAGCCATATGTAAAGAGGGTAAGCTTCACTTTTCCCCTCTCACTTTCTCCTTTTTCTCCTCCATTGAACAAGAGTTTTCTTATCTCTTTTATGAGTTATAGCCTGCCCCATTCAATATCTCCCTTTCTCCTCCCAGTATTTTTCTCCCTCACCCCTTAATTTTGTTTTTATGGATATCATCTCTTCTGATTCCTGTGTGTGTGTGTGTGTGTGTGAGTGAGATCCCTCCACCTACCCAAATACTGAGAAAAGTTTTAAGAATTACAAATATTATCTTTCCGTGTAGGAATGTAAACAATTCAGCTTTAGAAAGTCTTTTATGATTTCTCTTTCCTGTTTACCTTTTTATGCTTCTCTTGATTCTTATGTTTGAAAGTCAAATTTTCTGTTCAGTTCTGGTCTTTTCATCATGAATTCTTGAAAGTCCTCTGTGTCATTGAATGATCACTTATTCCATTGAAGTATTATACTCAGTTTTGCAGGGTAGGTGATTCTTGGTTTTAATCCCAGTTCCTTTGACTTCTGGAATATCCTATTCTAAGTCCTTCAATCCCTTAATGTAGAAGCTGCCAGATCCTGTGTTATCCTAATTGTATTACCACAATACTTAAATTGTTTCTTTCTAGCTGCTTGCAATATTTTCTCCTTGACCTGGGAGCTCTGAAATTTGGCCACAATATTCCTAGGAGTTTCTCTTTTCAAGTCTCTTTCAGGAGGTGATTGGTGGATTCTTTCAATATTTATTTTGCCCTCGGGTTCTAGAATATCAAGGTAGGTTTCCTTGATAATTTCATGGAAGATAATGTCTAGGCTCTTTCTTTGATCATGGCATAACTTTTAAAATGTCTTTCCTGGTTCTATTTTCCAAGTCAGTTGTTTATGTTTCACATTATCTTCTATTTTTTCAAACTTTTGGTTTTGTTTTCTAGCTTCTTGGTTTATCTCATAGTCATTACCTTCCCTGAATTTGATTTTCCCTTTTAAAGAACTATTTTGTACAGTGAGCTTTTGAACCTTCTTTTCCATTTGGCTAATTCTGCTTTTTTAAAGCCTCCTTCTCCTTATTGGCTTTTTGGACCTCTTTTTCCAACTGAATTAACCTGTTTTTAAAGGTGTTATTTTCCTCAGCATTTTTTTGGTTCTCCTTTTGTAGGCTGCTGACATGCTTTTCAAGCTCTTCTGTGATCTGAGCCCACTTCATTTTCATTTTGGAGGTACTGGAGGCAGAGGCCTTGACTTCCTCTGACAGTATGCTTTGTTCTTCCTCATCCTAAAGGATGGAAGGAGACACCTGTTCACCAAGAAAGCCACCTTCTATGGTCTTATTTTTTTCCCTTTTTCAACATTTTTCTAGTCAGTTACTTGACTTCTGAATCCCTTGTCAAGGGGAGAGTCCTAGTGCTCCTCCTCTCCCCTGTGCCATGCTCAAGGCTGAGATTCAGATCAACAGCTCAACTCCCCCAGAGGATTTGGGTGGGGGTTGGGTTACCACTCAGGGCTGAGGTTCAGGTCAGTTGCTCAATTCTGCCAGAGGCTTTAAGCTGAGCTGTCTGGACAATGGACCCAGGGTGCTTCCAAGTAGCCACTGCTGATGCTGCCACCTGGAGCCAGTACTGGGGGAATCCCATTCCCCTCTCTCCCAGCTGGGAAAGCCCTCCTACACTGACCTTTGGAGCTTTCTTTGTCCCTTGTGGGTTGAGGGATCTGGGACCCTCTCTGCTGGGAATTCTGCCCTGGAGGTCTATTCAGGTCCTGTTCCTTCCAGTGCCTCCCCACCAGGGCTGGGCTCTACTCCACTCAGCATGCTGTGAGATAGACCTTTCCTGTTGGCCTTCCAGGTTACCTTTGGCTGGAAACCTTTTTCGCTCTGTTGTTCTGTGGCTCCTGCTGCTTTAGAATTTGTTGAGAGTCATTTTTTAGGTATTTTGTGGGCTGTGGGGGAAGCACTAGAGTACATGTATCTTTCTACTCCACCATCTTGACACTGCCCCTCTTTAATTTGAATTTTTAAAAAAATTCACCATGTCAGTATTAAGGGACATTCATTAGAGCCCTACTGTGATGGTGTAAAATAAACTCTGGATTCTTGAAAACTGTGCCAATCAAAGGCTAGCTCTGACAATTGCAGTTGAGGAAATGAAAAGGCCTGATGAGTATAGGATTGAACAGCTTGTCTAAATTCAGAGAATCATCAGAGGACTGGCTATTTGGTAAGGTTTATTTTCAGCCACAGCAAGGCAGGAAACCATCTACTAAGATGCTACATCAGTTTGGGGAGAACTCAGACTGATGAGAGAAATCATGGGTTTTTTTGAAGTGTTGAAGACATAGCAAAAACAAAACACTTTTGTTTACTAGAAAACACTGTTAACCTAGCAACAGATTTACATTAGTAGGTATTCACATTGCCCTTTGCAACAAATCACCTTTCACTTGAAACCCAAAAGTCCTGTACCCAAATATGGCTCTGTCTTGCTAAGGCACAAATATGTATCCTGCTGTTATATATTCTATGTGCAAAAAGGTTTATATATTCTATGTGCAAAACGGTTGGTTGTAGTTCAGTAAAGTTTTGAATTTCAGAGAAAGGTAGCTGAAACACACTGTGAGTTAAAAACTGAGCCTTGGTTTTCCTCTTCCTCAAAAATTCTAACAAACTAGTCCGGAGACAGGGAATCTACGACCTTGAGGCTACGTGGTCCTCAACAGCAGCCTTTTGACTGAATCCAAACTTTAGTCAAAGGGCCACACTTGAGGACTTAGAGGGCCACATGTGGCCTTAAGACGGCAAATTCCAAACCCTTGAAGTAGTAGTCTTTTGGGGAGAATATCTTGAGGATTTCACAGATTCACAGAATTTGAGAGGTAGATAGGACTGCAGCAGCAATTTAATCTAACTCAAATCTAAAAAGGAATTCTTACCATAACATATCCAAAAGTGATCATTTAGCCTTTGCTTAAAGGTCTTCACTACAGGGGCACTCACTACCTCCCAAGGCTGTTCATTTCAACTTTTGGGTAGTTCTAATTATTAGGAAATTCCCCTACCTCTATTCAGCCGCTCCCTCAATTTCCTGCTTAAATTTGCCTGTTTACAACTTTTACCAGTAACAGGGTCAGTATTTTAAAGTGTATTCTCTAGCTTCATGAGGATGAACATTGGCTAAAGGCAGGAGAACCTCACTTAGCTGAAATGACATAATAACTTCTTGTTGATCTCCAACTATTGTGTGACTGGGGGTTGTGTCTAAGAGGACTGGCCCCTGAGCATCATGGAGAACAGACTGAGTGGAGAAAACTCCCCTATTCTACATGACTTCAAGACATGTAGAAAAATTCTGTCCATCACAAGATAGATCTAATACTAGGTGTCCTTTGGACTGGCTTCAGGCTTGGGGAGGAGGAAAGAGTTCCTGGTTTTGTGCCTGATCTTTCTTTCACATGATAGTTCTTCACATACTTGAACACTAGCTATGAGGTCCTTTCTGAGGTTTCTCTTCACCAAAGCTATACATCTTCAGTTCCCTCAATTGTTCCTCCTAGATCATGGACTCAAGGTCTTTAACCATACTCATTGTTCTCTGGATAGTTTATATTTTATATCTTTCATTCCTGAACTCATTTAGACTGCCCTCATTTAAACTAAGGTCAATAGGCAAATTTTTGATGACACTGAGTGAAGATAATGTCAAAACTTAGAGTAAGACAAATTTTGAATTAGAAAGGACCTTACAGATTGTTCAGCCTACTCCCTTGATTTCACCAACGAATCTGAGTAACAGTTCGAGGACTGGAACCCAAATTTTCTTCCTCCTTGTTTAGGACTTTTTACTGGGCCCTTGATATTCAACTGGTAGCTCCTTGTATTTTAGAACATCTGGAGCTATACATTGCAATAAGATTTAGCTTTCTGGGAAATGAGCTTTTTTAAAAAAAAAATTGATCTCTTTGTACACTTATTAACCTCAACATTTCTAGCTGGATTGAAACAAATGAATGGAAAATGGAGCCAGGGGTAAAAGAAGACAATGAGCTCTCTATTATCTGGAAGCAGATGTGCAGTGCTGAGTAGAGAAGTTTACTGATCTAGCAAGGAAGGGTTACCAGTCATAAGAAGTACATTCTCCTACATGAATAACAAGATAGGCAGAATTGTCTTCTAATCTTAAGGATTATATATTGTATGGTTAAATGCCTACAGACCATGCAGATATTTAACACATATATGTCCTACTATGAAAAGGGCTGGGACACACACTAATTATCAGAATCACCCTTATATACATTAGTAGAAGGTAGAAGTATCACATCTTCTGAACTGAAGGATATGAGATTATATATTTAAAAACCTTGCAAATATTTCAAATAAATTTTGGAAGTATGTTTCCTAAAACAGAAAGTTTCCCAGGAATAAACAAAATTGGCTCTCCCAGAAATTGATGTTTAGACAAGAATTCTGAATGCCTTTGTAGATTTTAAACTTGGCAAAACACATTCTCCCATCATTTAAAAATAAAGACTTTAAAGAGTTCATAAATAGAGACATAAAAGGCATTTTGACATTTAATACAAAAACAGAATTTTGATGAACTGAGTGTAAATGAATCATAGACATATGGATTATATTTTCCTTAAGTCTTCACAAGTTTAAAAACTGAAGGATTGGAAATATGGTAAAATATTTTGGGGGAGGAGGAGTTTAAAGAGGGATATTTATTTTTAAAAATTTGAATACCAAATTCATATCAATATGTTTGTTCACGGTGTTGAATTGGCTAACTTTTTATTTAGAGATGAGAAATCATATCAAAGGAAATAGCCTGATCCTTCTGCATGTGAGATAGAAGTGAGCATTCTATATAAATGATCCCAGTGCATTTGAAGAAGGTGGAAAAATCTTGTGGCGAGTTGGTAGTGGTCTACACTGAATACCATATTTCACCTCATAATTGCCCCAGATTTTATGACAATTTCTTTACAAAAACATGGGGTGCAACCATTATGTGAAGCTTTTTAAAGAAAAAAATGTGTCAGTATTACTTAAAAATGATTTATTACTAAGCTTTCTGTGGTGCAGTATTAGGATGTATGGACTGCTTGTGAATATACATAAAATTGAATACTAACAATGTGCGTGTTGTGGCTGGCAATGCACGAGAGATAAATGTGTATCCATATGTCACTGGTGAATACATTGCTGCTTTGCTTACCTTCTAAGCTGCGTGCTGAGCAGAATTATACCAGGTGACAATTACGCAATGAAAGGATATAAACCAATTATTGGACTAAAAAAACAAAACAAAACAACCAGGGTGTGACAAGGATGTGGTGGCTACGATCTAAATAGTCAGGGCTTGAGACTGGGCAGAAATCCATTCGTTATGGAGAAAAAAAATAAACTTTGCTCAGAACTATTGAGCACAAAGGAAATAACAGACTCAACCAATGTTAAGTTTCTGCTCTCTCTGCCTTATTTGTGTGTATGGCACAATGTGCACACGAAGGAGAGAGAACGCTAGTTTCATAGCCACATATTCTCATTCCTAATGTTCTTCCTGGGCAGATAGCCATGTAAATGTTTACATTGACTTTATTTAGAATTATTAAACTAATAACTGATGATAATGAATTCCACTCTTTCATTGGAAGTTATAAAGTGAACAGAGAAGCTTGAAAAAGTTTACGAGCCTAAGTTATACACACACACACACACACACACACACAAATATGAAATATTGTGAACAGAGACACAAAACAAATGGTTATCAAAACAAATGAAACCTAGGCAGCATGCAGTGGTCAGGGAGAGTAGAGTGTCCCCAGTAGACAGCGCAGGGGAATGCTTGAAAGGATAATTTTCCGGAAAGTCCACGTTTGAAGTGATGTCATCCTTTTCATTCTCTCAACTCAATTGCTTCTCTGAAGCTCATTCTATCCATTCTGATGTGGAGCAAAAATGTTACATCAAAGGTTAATGCTTGAATCTAGGCTGAAAGAGAGAGGCAAAGAGAGAAAGAGAGAGTGGGGCACACATGTACAGAGAGACCGACAGAGGGAGAGCACAGGGAAAGGGAGAATCACAAGTACTAAAAGTTCTTAAAAGTAAAAGATAAAGGAAAATAGCAGTCTTCCTCCCCTGACAGATAGTTCAAAAGGTAGCGCAGAGTTTGGATCTGAACTGTCACATTGCATACCAATGAGGATACTGTCTCTCTATGTTTCTTTTGAAAGCTTTTGATGTTGCCTTATGTGGGAAAGGGCATGTGGTATGATCAGCACGTCTAGTCCATAAGACATAGTCAAACTCCTGATCTATAGAAAATAGCCCTTGCTGATTTCTTCTCTCATTGTTACCTTCGTATGGTTAACAATGATGTTTTCCCCAAACCTCCTTCTGAGACTATCTTGAGTTGATCTGCCCTTACCTCCTGAGATGATACCATATGGGAACAGAAGTTCGTATTTCTTTTTACAAAGGGAATACAGATCTAGATTTAGAGCACAACAACATATATCGACTCTTATTTGGATTTGGAGATTGAGTTGGCGTAAACCCTTGTGTTGATTGTAAATGGGTGGAAGGGTCTGGGGGGTAGGAGGAAAAATGCATTTATTTTTCTGAGCAAGGGCAAAAGGAAGGGGATATGGCTACAATGTTCCAACATATTCTAGTTTCTGCAGCCATGCCAGAGATAAGGCGAAGGCAGGATAACTATAATGCAACTAGGTATTCTGTAGAGCACTTCTAAGCAAAGATTGTGTGACCACTTGTCGAGTATATTGCTGGTATAGAGGGGATCTTCTTTCAGGTTATACATTGGACAAGGTTCCTTCCCACTCAGGAAATCTGTGAGTCTGTGTGATTCTCCATTGCCGTGATCCCTGAATTCTTAGACATTTTTAAAAAGTTTTCCTGCTATATACGGAAGAAAGCAGAATTCTTGTTAGTCCTATGGCTCTGAAAGACAGTTTCAATCTCCAGAGCCAGCCTGGGAGAATTGGAGCAAATATGTAATAATGCTGAGTGAAACAATATGTTTACTAGTGGGAATTTGAGGGAAGCACAAATATGGGGTTTATTATGTGCAATCAGGCACACCTATTCCATAGGTGATGGTGGTAAGGACTGACTATTTCTTATGCCTTCTCTTTGCTTACAGTTTTCTAGGAAGCCTTATAATATTCAGAAGAGGATAGAGAAGGAGACTCTCAGAGCTGAAAGGGTGAGTTTATGTCACTTTCCTGATGACTTCATTCTTATCTTTTCTGTCTGTAAAGTTGCGACCATCCATCTGATAGATTACATTTGTGCATTTATAGACAAGTTGTCTGCTATAGTTCTATCACCAGCACTTGCTTGGTGGTACACCAAGAATGAAAAATACAGGGAATGACAAACTGAGAGAAACTTGCAAGAGAGTTTGGAACATATTACTTTGTTGGTATACACACAAAGGGTTAAGGTTCAAGAATGTACTCTAAACTAAGTGTGGCATCTTGGAGAGAAAAGTTTTGTTCTGAGTCTTTAAAAACAACTGAAAATTATACTAGATTACTAGTTACTCTTACTTCATATTTATATTTACATTTACCTCTATTGAGAAAGGTTGGAAAGTTTAGAAAATTACAGTGCCATTTATGACATAGGAAATTACCTGGGGAAATTATACTGTAAAGAAGTGAATATATGAGTGTAGTTTAATTAGACTCATGTAATGAAACCCATTTAATAATTAGTACCAAATATGAGGAAGTGACGCTGGGGTCAAGTGCATACAAAAATGCATTTCTAAAACTTATGTAGCCCCAGGCCCCAAATGGTTCTGAGGCCATTTTTGCTACTTTCTGGGTTCGTTGTGCTGTTTTGTGCTATCAGCTATCCAAAACCTTATTCCTGATCCCTTAGCAGTGCATCTCTTTCATACAAAAGATATGTGAACTCATAGGCAAATAGCCTTTGATTATGGCAGAATATGAAGGTAAATAATGAGAAACTGAATCAAATTGTAGACTTTCTCTGTACATACTCACAAAAAATGGCAGCTGCCTTCTATAACTCTAGACAGCTATACTCATATCCCTTTTATTCCCTCTGCTTCCTCTCCATAGTAGGAGGATACTAAGTTAAAACTGAGGGCACTGATAGAGAAACTCAAGACCTGAAGCTACTTACCTCTTGAGTTTCTTTCTCTTGAGTCCCAAGGTTGATAACAAATGATGTTTTGAGGCCTGAGACCAAGTCATAAAACTGGATGTAATGACTGGGCCACATAATCTAGCTTGTGTCTTATGACTCTCATGCTGGTTTCTGTCGTCTGTTAAATCTTATGGCTCATATGGCTTTCTTCTAAGTCCTTATCCTTGTGTGCTTTCTCCATGGAGCTGCCTTTTCCTTCCTAGTTAGTACTCGCCCTCTCTCCTTTATGTAGTGACCCCTTAACATGATCTCAAAATCTGGGCACAGGGCACCTTGGGGTCTCATTTCTTAAGACTTTCTCCAATGAGCAATAACTCTGCCTGTGTCAGAATTGCAGAGAAACTACAGCTTGGAGAAGTTCGGATTTTTAAAAGCTTGAACTAGGGATGGAGACAGCCTGCCTATATTGTACAAATAATAACAAAATTAGTATTTTTCCTCAGGAAATATTAAAATTTGTTTATTAATTTCTTGTTTAATAACTAATATAGAGATGCATACTTTTGCTTGATAGTTTATTCATTTTATCTTTTAAAAATAGAAAAACCTAAAGAAATAAAAGGATGGGAAGAGAGAAGCAAGCAAAAATGGATTATGAGTCTGACAGTAAAATTTAAGTTGATTTCTCTATCTTTATTTGACCAGGAACGTGAAAGAGAGAGCTTATTCAGTGTTTTTCAGAATATTATCATTGTTTATGGAGACACGTATAATGTTGTAGTGTATTGGTATCAATATAACAATAGAACATTTATCTGGGTTCCTCCCTTCTTTCTCCATTTGGTATCACCACGGGCCCTAAAAACCTACATTAAAAAAAAAGTCTAAACTTTTTCTTATCCTCATTTAAAATGACACATTATTTCCCTATGTTAATTTAGGTTGCTTTGCCTCCTGGTTCATAGTGTGGAGAATCTTTTAAAATTTTTATGTACTTTGTAGTCAGTATTTTAAAAAAAAAAATGATGAACTGAAAGCAAGATCGGGCACAAATAGAAATACTAAAGCAATTAATGTTCCCTAACATTCCTTAGCACAGGGAGAAGATGAACTCTATAATAACATTGCAGAATTTAGGAAAGTTCATCTCTTGGTTTGCAATAATTATATTGACAGTCATGGTTATAGATTATAATTCAGACAGTAGCCAATAGTAGCTACATAGTAAACATTTGTGGAATTTAATTAATATTTGATATTAGTCATTGAAGACCCTGTATATAGATCTATTATAGGTTCATTAAGTGCTTGTAAAAAAGAAAAAAGAAAAAGATAGAGTTTTAATGATAGATGGTATTATTCCTGATCTGCCATCTTGGAACTTCTAAGACAAATATCACGAAACTGACAGCTACACATAAAGCACAGCTAAAGAGACAAATATATATATATGTAATACATATATATATATATATATATATATGTAAATACCTGTCTGTATTTTGGATTTCACATAGGTGCTACTTAATATTATAAGCTCTGAGAAGGTAATGGCCCTGCCTTTTTCATGTCTTACAGCATGCAGCATAGTGAATTTTATAGCAAACAGTACAGTATAAGCCGATATCTGATAACAGGAAAAATCTTGTTACATGTAATCAGTGATGAATAATTGGTCTCACTTTAAATGTGGAAAGCAGTGCTATCCTGGTCGTCTGATACTGACATTATAATGGAGTTATGTATACATGAATTGATGGTGGCTTGTTCATTATAAACCCCAAATTCTCATCTTCTGTTCAGTCTAGTGACTTCTGCTGAATTAATGAGAATTATATCAGTAGTGCCAAGCATGTGTTAGCATAGGTTAGTGAAAGTTTCAAGGAAGATGTCTGTGACAGATTTTCCTTTAATTCATTGGAGCACTTGTAATAAAGCTAATGAATGGAAAGAGCTACACATTTTCAATTAGTAGCATATATCGAAATCTTAAAAACAATTAGTGGTTGAAATAGTTTATAGTTATTTTAAAATGCTATTTCCATTTTGTAAGGCTCTTCATGGAGTTTGCTTTGGCATTGGGCCATTTTGAGAAAGAAGAAGAAGAGAGAAACAGCCTTGATTCCAGATACATGTGTATTTTCACAGTTTTTTTTTTTTCAGTTTAGTGTAATACTGTGCTTTTACTGCTCAGGTTTCAGCAAACCTGAATTTCTGATCCTTATGCAGTACAGTTTTCTTTATCTGGTCCCAAAGCTCAAGTCTATTCAGACTCTTTGCTGTATAAACGGCTCAAAAAACAAGCTTTCTTCAGCATCTCTATGGGAGAACAAAGCTCATCTCTTTGGAATTGTAAGCTTGTTGAACAGACCCAGTTTGGTAGTTCATATGAGATGGTTACCCAGCATGTGTGGCTGCTCAGCTCCTCTCTCAGGGAAAGGTGCTAAGATTACATGGCAAGATTATCTATATTTGTGTAGGTAAGGGTTGACCTTACTCAACTAAAAAATAATTATTAAATGATTACTGTGTGCTGGACACTATCCTGGGTTCTGAAGGAAAATATGATAAAATTCTTCTACCCTTATGGAGTTTATGTTATAGTAGAGGGATATACAACAATCAGAGTAGTTATCATTTAAAAATTATTTATAAGTTTATTAGAGAAGCACAAACACACACAAAATCCTAATATGATTCTGTGAGGTTGAATTGTATTCTCATTTCTTTTCTATCCAAATAGCGTTCAATATAAACTTCAGAGAAAATGTAAAGTAATATTTTCAATAAAGTGTTTTTCACATTGTAAGAGAAAATGAATAAGGTGAAAGCTTAATGCTGAGCCTTTTAAATAGCACTCCTTGTGATTTATTATTCTCCTTGGGATTTTAGTCACAGTCTTAAAAACTTAATAAAAAAAGAAAAAAAAGGAGACTTTTTCCTATGGGCTAGTTTTAACATGCAACTGGAGTGATGAATTTGTACAGAGCATTTGGACAGGGTAATCTTGATTCTCTGTGACTTATGTCCTTGAGAGTAAGATTGTGAACAGGAAACAGCAAAAAGTTGAAAGCGAGTACTTTAATATGCTAAGAAATATCATACTGCTCACCCAATTAGTTGAAAGCCTTGGGTTACAGGGTTCTGGCAACATGTCAATTTATTTTATTTTTTATATATTCTACCATAGGAAGGTTTCTCTCTCATTTGTTATCATTTGTATCCACACTGGTGAACCACATATCTCTAAGACTCTAAGATGGTCTAATAATATTTGGGAGTCTTCTTTTGAGAAGAAAATCCAATTGTTCGATGAAGTAGGTAGAAGGTGGAAGAGAAGAACTGATTCCTTGGATATTCAAGTCAGCTAACTATAGTGAAAGAGAATTAACGTGGCCAGTATGCACCACACATGCTCATCTTGAAGCAGGCTCACAAACTGCGGCAGAGCCCGCCATTCCTCTACAACGGTTTCTCGGTTCCAGCCGTTTGATCACAAATGCAGCATCTCCCCTCCTAATGCTGTGCAGGTTGATAAAACAGTTGCCGAGCCGGAATCCCTAAAGAAATTATTAATTATCTGGTTAATGTGCATCAGGCTGTGGGAGTGTGAGATTAATCACCAGCGCTGGGATGAGTTGCTGAAGTGGATTTTGGTTTTTTGTCTCCTGTCACTCGGTAATGGCTTTTCCTTCCTTCACCATCAGGTGAACAGGTGCGGAGATGCTGTATTTTCATTTTCCTGGAGTTAGGAACAGCCGGTGGCCAGGAGATGCCTTTTTCTCAGTCCTGCTGCATGAGCAGTTTACAACATGGAGTGTGCTACCTACTCAAAATGTTCCAGCTGTAGGAGATTCTCTTAACATGACAGGCTCTATCTCAACCTTCTCTGGGTTGAGTAGGAACACACCCAGACTAATGTGTGTGTGTACCTGTACACATAAACATAAATACATATATACCCACCCACAAAAAAAAAGACTTTAAGTATCTACTGTGTTGCTGGATGCTATAAAGCAGAGATCTAGGAATTTGATTTTCAAAAAAGATTTTAATTACTATATTTTAAATATAGTTCGTTTGCTGGGTGTGGTGGTACATGCTTGTATCTGGGTGTCCGAATTCAGTTTGGTCTTAATATAGTGAGTCTTCAGGAGTGCGAAGCCAGCAGATTGCCCAAGGAAGGGTGAGCTGTCCCTGATCCAAACTTCATATAACTACAAGTGGCGGGACGGACCCAGGAGTTGCTTCTATATTCTCCAGTCTAGGTGAGATAGGATGACCTGCTCTAAAATACACACACATATACTCATGTCTCTGTGTGTATATGTGTACTATGTGTATGTGTATATATATTATATACATGTACATGTATCTCTATATGGTTTCTGTATATGTTTGTAATGTGTATATATGCACAATACATACATTATATTTTTGTATGTATATAACACAAACGCAGGATGTTTCAAAAGTCTTAGTACAGTTTAAAGCCTTAGAAGACTAAGTTTAAAGATTTTTGCAACTCCCACTGCACTAAGATGTTTAGGACACTGTGTGTGTGTACATGCATATGTATGTATGTATACAATTGATTTCCTTCGTATCATATACAATAATATATTTCATTTTTGCATTTAAAAATATTCTGCAAAGGGGTTCATATGCTTCACTAGACTATGATAGGAGTCTATGACAACAAAAAAAAGGTAAGACTCTTCTATAAAGGAATAATGTCTCAGGTGTTTTGTTGATTCATTTTATTCCTGAAATAGAAGTTCTTTTCCTCCATGTGTAGGGAAAAGAGATGACTCATCGTTGTTCCTTTTAAAGAAAAAAAAAAGAAAGGGGTAAGGAAGAATTTGTCATCTGTCACTTCATGGTTTGTGGTATAATACTGAATGCTGAAATAATTCCCTAGACTTCTTGCTTTCTCCCCTTTTCTCTTTTATATCCAAATTTAAAGAAGTAGTTTTGTTCAAGTTGGTTTCTAATGTGTGTCATAATCTCTCCATTAAGATAAGTTTGTTTCTAGAGTGTTAATCTTTATGAGAACAAGTCTGACTTGGACTTTATGGAATAAGTAGTAAGGAGGGTTGGATGATAAGCACTGAATGAAGAGGTGCCATGCAAGGTATCACAGAATGCACAGAATAGTCAGGAGATGACTTAAGGACTTAAGGATGTCGTTAAGGAAACTTAAGGACAAGTTTCATTGGTTGGTGGAGGCAATATTTCCTACTCTCCTTTTTCACTAAGAAAGACAAGATAATCATGGTCTATGTAGCATGAGCCACCAGTGATGCAGCTCACTGTAGTTCAGATGGGCTTCCCAGGATCTGAACTAATGCCCTAAAAATATCCTACATTCTCTGGCCAGTTCTTCTTCTTCTTCTTTCCATTTTGGAATGTTCCTAAGGCCCTCAAGGTGCAGATGTTTGGGATACATATATATATATATATATATATATATATATATATATATGAGCGTACATGTATATGTGTATGTATGTGTATATATGTGTGTGTGTGTATACACACACACAGAAATATGCATATATATGTTCTTGTTACTCATTTGCATTTACCAAGTTTGATCAAATCAGTTATTCTGTCAGATTGGATAAATAGCAATGAGTTAACAATCTCAGTCCTATAGACCTTGGAAATATATTTAAGACCTGGAGGGAAAGTCAGTCTGAGTTAGTGAAAAGTTCAAATTCCAGATTTTTGAAAGATATGTGGTTTTATGACTTTCAAATATAAATATTGTGACTAAGGCTTCTTGTGCTAATAAAAAGCATGTTTTTAACCCTAGCAAATAAACTGGATTGCTGAACTTGTCTACCCTCTTCTGTTTTAATGTCTAGGCCTAAGAAGTCTTATACGGCGGAGACACATTCTGCCTGCTAAAATCTTCCTCTTCTTTCAAGGTCCAGCTTAAGTGCTACCCCCTTCCTGAACTATTTCCCTTTATCTGCTGCCAAAAAGCCTCATCTTGTATACCAATTTGTCTAGACACCTACTGGGTCCTTATTACAGTCATATCTATTTGAAAACATGTCTTTCTTTCCTGCCCTTCTTTCCCTTATTAGATCATAAATGCCTTTGAGATCTGGGATTATGTTGTTTTCATCTTTGAAGAAAAACTTCCTAGGATAGTGGCATACACATAGTAGTTGCTTAATAGAATTCATTTCAGTAGTTAAATTGAATGGAATAGTTCATTGAATATTAAAGTAAAAGTTTAACTGCCTTAATGAACAAATCAAATCCATTTCTAATTAGCATCTAATTGCACCTACTGTTCTTCTATCCTTAAAACACACACAGTTGTTTCCTTAAGTAGATTAAACAAGTCCCTTGTGTAACAGTTATGCTCTGGACCTTTCTCCCAGACCCCATGAGGGATTTGTGGGGTATCTTTCTTTCTCACTCTCCCTTCCTCCTTATATATTCTCATTCTCTCTCTCTCTCTCTCTCTCTCTCTCTCTCTCTCTCTCTCTCTCTCTCTCTCTCTCTCTCTCTCTCTCTCTCTCTCTCTCATCAGTTTAAGCCACCTGCTGCATCCCCCACCATTTTAGGAACTTGTGACCACCTCACCTCTTCCATGTGAACACTTGCTAGTTGCCTTTAACAAAGACATATTTACCTCATAGCTATAGCAAGAACAAATCTACAAGCATTTCCCCTAATTCTTTGGGAGCATTCTGTCCTCTGTACACCTCAGTCTCTGAGAAATTAGGCTTAAAGTTTAGCGCAGTTGCTAATCAGTGTTGGTCCCACCAAGTTCCCGTTGCTGCTGGTTGAGTCTTTATATCAGCTTCTGTTGATATGGGCTCAGAAAGTCATTCCTAAGGGTCCTTTGTTCCTTGGAGCATTGTCTGGGCTGGCAGCAATACTTGGCTTGGATTTTGACTTCTACATACCTGTGATTTGCTCTCCTGTGTTTAGAGACTTCACTCTATGCACCTAGCATGGAAAAGAATGAATGAAAAAGCCAAGAACTCTGGCTGTTTCTTGGGGGCTTGTAAGATTAATGTAGGGTTAACGGGGGGTGGGGAGAGTTAAAGGTCTTCCCCACCCATTAATAGGCCTCAGACACCTTTTGAGGTGAGGTTTTGCTTTGGGGCTTAATTTTTTGGAAGAAGATTCATGTGCTACATGAAACTCTGGGCAATCATTTTAAGAAGACTCTAACTTTGAAAACCTAGATGTTGGTGCTTCTCTCTGGTAATGATGTCTGTATTGTCTATGGTCAGACAACTGGAAGCCCTGTCTAGTGGTCTTTCTATTTGTAATTTCTGCTTATAATTTCTGTTTGTATTTCCTCTGAAGTTCAAGGTGCTGACTTTTTTCTCCTGAATTAAGTGAATGATAGATGTGCTTGATTAAAGTGATTGTTGACCCCTCAAAAGTTGCCTTTCTTTTTAGACAAGCAGAACTAAACACCTATATAGCAGGCCCTCCTGTGTATGCCAGGGTCCCTGCTGATACAGGACTATGCGACCTTAGAAGACAAGGCCTGAAGGTCTTTCATGTTATAGCAGAGTCTTTCACCAGAGGCCATGAGTGAAAGGAGTCACCACACCCTCTCATTTGGTTGGGAATCAGCTGGCCAGAATTGATTCAGACGTTTTTCAAAGTGCTAATAGTTCTGGCTACTCAGTTAAAAAAGGATCTTCCCAAACACAGCTAACTAACTGGAATTGCAGAATATATACATATGCACTATGGACTCTCCAAGTCATTTCCTTTTCATGCCATCATGCTTCTCCCAGAAGCCATCATCCCAGAATCCCATAGGAGGTCACTGCATTTGCAAGATCCCCATTATGTCTATGCTTATAGAACTGACAAAGTGAACTTCAAGTCAAGTTGAATTATCACAAATTATGAATTATTGAATTATGAATTAATGAAAATTTCCTTTATGTAAGATGATCTTCTCAAAACCATATTAGAAGTAGCATTATCACAGATAATTTACTGTGTTGTGGCTTTTGCACAATGTTTGGCATATAGTATGTGCTTAATATACGTTTCTTAGCTGGTTGACTGGATAGCTGTTAATTTCATTATGGATGAAGAAATTATGGGGGAAGGGGAAGAGAATGACAATTCATTTGCAAATATCCCAATTCTGTGTCGCTTCTCTGCTACATGTTAGGATTTTAGAAACCTTTTATTCTCCAGTGTCTTTGCAGTGACATTCCTGCTTGAAAATTTGGGGGGCATATAATGCCACATAAAGCCTATTTGTGTTTCAAAAATCCTTGCAACCTAATAGTCATTCTACTGTAGCAGCTGTGTGGAGTGTGCGTGGGGTGAGGTGGGAGGGGCATGGTTCCCATGAAACAGGGTTCTAGGCTTCACAATTTAGAACCTGCATCTCTGTTGTCTGGGTTGCTGCCCTCCCTAGGACTTCTTGAGCTCTTGCTGATAAGTAAAACCAAAATTCCTTTTTCAATTTAGCAGTTCCCAAGAAAGATGAAAAGATAAAGGGGAGGGAAGAAATATAGGAGCGGGGATAATATTTTTAAGGAAAAAAAGGAAACTGTTGCTGTTTATAAAGGACAATTAGTATGTATTTTATTGACTAATATTAGTTCTTACATTGAATTTAAAGAATACAGAACATACCATGTAAACTAAAATTGAATAAAAGTTAAGATTAAGACAGTTGTCTCTTCTAATTTGTACTTCATGTACTCTGTAATAGTCATTGTAGTCTGCAGGTGGATGTTTTCAAGCATATAAATTGTAGTATAAAAGATTTGTGAGAAATATGCCTATAGAAATATACATATGTAGGGTGTACTCATCAAAAGAATTGAAGAATTACCTTCTACTGATGATGGAAAATGATTTTGAAAGTTACATTAGATCCTCAAGGTAGTTGCATTTCTTTTGTCCTCTCCCTTTTCCTCTTCGTCCTCTTTTTCCTCCTGTCTCCTATCTCCTCTCAAGTCTCTTCCTCCTACAAACAAAGCCCCAAGTTCAAGTAACAAAATCTGATCTCATGCAAATTTACCTGGGGTAATTTTTTGTAAAATAATTAGTGACTGATGGTGAAATGTTTTCTCTGTTTAGGAGAATAGCGACATTGTGCACTTTGTAGATTTGTATTAAATGCAGTTTAAGTTATGAGCCAGCATGACGTAGTTGATAGAGACCTGATCTCTAAGCCTGGATCACCTGGATTCTGTTCCTCCTCAAACACATATTAGCTGTATAACCCTGGACAAGTCACTTAATCTCTCTGCGGCTCTAGGCAACTCTCTAGGACTATAAGTTACAGAGGAACTGCCAAACTGTACTGGTGGAGGGTGTTTCTTCACCTTAGAGGTCCCTCTACCAATAAATAATAAGTCGAGTACTGATCTTTAATTTAATTAAGACATCTGGAATCCCCTAAACATAAAGACCTGAGCAGAACTATCCTAATTCTTAAATGAAATTCAACCTGTCTTCCCCAAGATGCTTCTCATTTTTCCTGGGTGGACTTTTCTCTCTGAAGAATCACTGAGCTATTTCACAGATATACTAGTCCAAATCACCTTAGAAGGAATTTTGATGGTATAAAACAAGAAACACTTATTAAATACCTCACTGCTATATTGATAAGATCTGTTACCATTAATATTACAATTTTTTTTCAGAGCACTGTACTTGGTCTTGGAGGAGATAAAAGGTTTAGATAATTCCCTGCCTTCCAGAAGCTTACGGTCTTCTGATAGAACAACAGCTATACTTTCATGTTCTGTTCCCTGCTGTTCCCTCTAGTATCATAAATGGAAGATCAGGAATAAAATATTGCTTTAAACTGGTACCACCTTTTCCTTTTGCCTTCCCTACTCCAACAATCATAGGCTTCCTTTTGCATAAATATATTTGAACAATAACTGATGTTTTATATATAGCCTTTTGTAGTTTGGATTCATTTTCTCCTTAAGCCTCAGAACAACCTTGTAAAAGGAGTATTACAGGTGTTATTATCTCCATTTTATAGATGAGATAGTATAGACTAAGAGGTCATGACCTCTCTTGATCACACAGCTGATGGAAGGGTGCTTCAGGCACTATAGGCTCCATAGTGATGTGATATGGCACTTATCACATAGTAGCATAATACTATATTCCAGTCTTCTATGGTCTGAGAGGTCATTTATACAGATATTGATAAAGTCATATTGAGAGATAGTAAAATAAAAGGCCAAATAAATAATTTGTCACATTTCTCGAAGTATATAAAAAAGAATACTATTATGTATAGATACTTTTCTAGAAATAAAAATTTGCACCATGAAGTTGGCATCTAGACCTAGGTTCTGTATTACAGTTGGTATTCATAAGTCCTTATTTGTTGAATGATAGTATTCCATAGCTAGTTGTGACTGGGATGACTTTTGGCTGATGAAGTTCTTTGCATTTTTTTTAATTTAGTCTAGTAAAGAGAAGACGTTCTTCATAAGTACAATTTAAATCTCCCAAGAACCTTCTCTAATTTCCACATTTCATGCTTCAGCTCTGAGCAGGGATGTTGAGATCATCCCCACCCCCAGCTGGAGATGGTCAGAGAGAGGAGGAAAATCTACTCCTCTCCATCCCTAATGCCGTCCACTTTTCTGTTGAGAGACTCACCAGCTGAAAAGCATTCACCACAGTGATACCCCAAATGATAACAATAAAGAGTTCACATTGATATTGTACTCCACTACTTAAAGTACATTCCAACCTAAATTTCCCTTGCTGAAAATGAAATCAGAGAATCTGACAGTCAGAAGGAAACCTACGTGACAGTTAGTGGAACCCCTGTGTGAAAGGTGGTAGGTGTGAGCCTGCTTCATCATTTGGCAATCAGCTGCAAAGAAGATTTGGAATAAAGGATGTCATCAAATCAATGTTTGGTCAGAAAGTGAGACAAGCTGGTCATATAGCCAGAGTAGGGAAATATATGCAGACAGCCTGTGTGCTTCATTGATATTCTTACAATGTCCGTATAAGTTGTGGAGTGCCCCCAGTATGCTGAATACACTTTCTGTGGCAGATTTATGGGAGGACATGAACAAGAGTTGTATAAGGTTCAGTCATGTCTGATTCTTCATGACCCCATCTGGGTTTGTTTGTTTGTTTCTTTTGAGGGGAGGGCAGGGCAGAGATACTAGAGTGGTTTGCTATTTCCTTCTCCAGCTTATTTTACAGATGAGGAAACTGAGGCAAGCAGAGTTAAGTGACTCACTCAGGGTAACACAGCTAGTAAGTGTCCGAGGCTGCATTTGAATTTATGAATGTGAGTCTTCTTGATTCCAAGCCCAGTGATCTATCTACTGTGCCATCTAACTCTCCTGAGAGGCACAGGATGGGCAAGTATACATCATTTGTGATCTGCATCATGGGAAGGAACATCCAAATAGATAAGATTAGAGAGCCATTTGAGTAAGGGGAATGCTAAATATCTTTGGGTCTCTGAAAGAAAACTATACAAGTGGTGGTAAAAGCCATTGTTTTTTCCCCCTGAAACTGAGGAGACTGTGCACCCCATATTTATGCCTTAGTGGTCTCCATTTCTGTTTGACACCATTGGACTTGAGGTTATCGAAACCTTACAGTTCTTGACTTTCTCTTTTTCCCTATGCACAAGAAAGAGGCCATTTCTTTACTATCCCAATTCATCCCTTTGCTCTCTCTGTTCCAAATGCACCTCTGTGGGCTTAAGTCACAGAATTTTAAAGTTAGAAGGAGCCTCACAGGCTATGTTGTCATAGCCTAATCATACAATCAGGAAGTACTGGTGATTAAAAATGGTTTTGCATGGTCTAGCTCTGGGTTACTGCCACTTATAAGCCTAGTTTTTGTTCTTGTTATTTGTTTTTGTTATTTGTTTCTTTTGTTTTGGGTCAATAAACTAGTGATTGTTAAATTTGAGCTGTAAGAATAAACGTTCTAGAAATTTATTTCATTTGCAACATAACACCTTTAATATACTTCCAACTTATACTATTTCTTCTTAGAGTTATTATTGGAGCTCTATGAGTCTGGGATATAGTTAAGTGTTTGTGGAGTTCTCTCCAGTGTACACTTTGATATTTAAAGTATAGAGATGTAGCAAATGAATTGTGATTACCTGGGAGCTCCTAGTGTACCTGAAGAGAAGCTGCCTAGGTTTAGAGTTTTGTTATATAAGCCTTCCCTTCTTTTTCTCCTTAAAGCATCAAAGTCATTATGACTTGGGGCCATTAGTCAAAACATAGATCTTTTGATGAATTTTATAGTCATGTGATGGGGGGAAAGGGAGGAGAGGAGATTATATACAAAGCTTTATGTTGTTAAAATTTTGTAATGTTCTGACTCATTTGTGTACTGTCAGAATTCTTTTCAAGAGACCTAAAGTATTTCAGACTATATACGTGCGCGCGCGCGCACACACACACACAATATAATTATGCTCAGTTCCATAACTCAAGAAACTTTCAGATGTCAAGATTTTGAATGTCAGCTTGAGTAGACAATGACTGTTCCTCCCAAATGAATCAACAAGCTTGATATATTGACATGTAAGTATTGAGATCTTTGTATGTCTCTGATGTAACACTCAAGTATCTAGAACTGTGGGCTGTCAGCTGGAAGACACTGCTGCATTGCTGGGGATAAACTAGTTTCTTTCTTTGACATTTTTTGATATCTCTTGATTATTAAGGGCTGGAATTGAGTGAAAAGAATACTTATGGGACTCTTATGTGTTTTATTCCTTAGATCTAATGAGAAAGTTTGGGTGCTTAATGACTTCTAATTCAGAAGAGAAAATAAAAATAGACTGTGCTGGGAAAAATTTCCATGCCATATGAAAGATAGAAGAGATGGTAGGAAAAAGTCCTAAGTAGAAAGTGCATTTCCCATAAACAAGTTAGGTCAAATACTCTCGCATTGACCTCAGTTGATAAAGTAATAAGTTTTGCCCCCAAAATATCTGCATTCAGGGTCCTGACATATTTTAGGCAACTGTGACTACTGCCTCTCCAATCTTCTGGATGGATTCATTGACTTCTGCCATTCTCATTGATCTTATAGTAAAGACAAAATTTTCCTGCCTCCTTGTAAGCTCTCAGTGTAGGAAGTAGGCATAGTTGTGCATACAAAAGGATGATAGGTCGCCAGTAGAGTTCACAGTCCCACAGCCTAGCTCATTTATAGTGGCAATTCAGAAGACTCCCCTTGGAATCTAGAAAAAGAAATAGGTTACCTGCTTTCCTTCTCAGTGGCATTCATCAGAGGGAAGCTGGTAACTCTCACCTGTTTAGATGGCTTTAGATGATTTGCTTTTCAAGGATAAAAACAGTGAGTTAAGGAGCAAAATTAAAAGCCCACTGTCATAAATCTGCCCCTGTTAAATAATAACTGAAGGGTTATGAGTAACAGAAATACTGTTCACATTACATGTTACAATCCAGTGTTAATGAGAATATTCTTTAAGACAATATATTTCAGATATACCTGGGAGTGCTACTAGTGAATGTGGTTAAGGACTCATTTGGAAGCAAAATGAGAGTAAATAAATTGGAGCTAGTTTATGGTTAAACCTAGTGTGAACTAAGCCACAGGGTTCAGCTGGATTTGATTCTCAGTTCTGGCACTAACTTGTTCAAAGTCCTAGGAAAGTTTATTAACCTTGCATTGTCTTTTATGGGCAATCTCTGACTTCCAGACTCTGAATGTAGAAAGCCCTATACAGAAAATGTGTGCTTCTCCCCACAAAAAAAAAAGATAAAAGAAAACCCTTGTCTCCTTCCTCTTCCTCCAGATTCCAAAATCTTCATTCCTGACTGTTGTCAGAAATATTCTCTAACCCCTAGATCCATCAGATTAAAGTCAGGCTAATAACACTCTCTTCTAGGGTAAAGGGAAGCCTTGGTGTCATTGGTTCAGTCTCCTCTTACCACAGGGCGGAAGCTGATAGGGATACAATCTTGTTGCATAAATTGAAAGTTAGAATGCATTTTCCCATAGAAAGTCTGCTGTTTATAATGACTAGGTTCAACAGTATTATTAATGTGAAATTTCAGCAACATCATGACTTACTTGGGAGTCAATCTTGGAACTGCACCATCATCTTTAGCAGTGTTCTCCACTTGCAAATGACTTATAATTCAATTAAAGAAAAGAGAATGTTTTTCCCTCCTTGGGGTACTAGTAGATTAGTTTATGGAGCCCACCCCCAATCTTAATGATTTTTTAAGGAGTGACTAAAGATGAATAGTAAATCTCATGGACTGTATAAGGAAATAAACATGCCTAGTGATACTAGGGAAATTTGAACCCTGTGTCCTGTGGTAACCATACTAAGTTCAGTTGTGATTGTTGGAGTTAGGGGTGGAGCAGAGGAGGGAATCCATCTCACTTTTAAAAAAATCAAACAATTAAATGAATGCATTCTTCAACTCATACCAAAAAAAGGGGTTATTTTTTTGTGAACTGAGGTAATATGACCCTAAAATGACTTTAATAATATTATCTTTTATTTGGAATGAGTTAAGGTTATTTGACACATGTGAGCCTTGAAAGAACTTCCATTCACTTTACTTCTTGCCCTCTATCCCCACCCCACCTGTTTCTGCTCCCTTGCTGATCGTGCACTTGGAGGTTTGATTATATCTCATCATTTTACACTTTGCTGGGAAAAGCCTATGTAAATGGGCTGTAACTAAGGCTTTTGTGAATTGCATTCATTAATTTTTTTTCAGTGCTTATGCTCTTATCACCCTAAGAAAGGAGAGCTCAACAAAAATGATGTGCAGCATCCCAAGCTCTTTTAAAAAGCAAGGTAGGGTAGAGACACTGCACATTCATGCAGCCTCTATTTGGCAACACTGGAAACACTTAATTTGTGTATGGTCTAGGGCTAGGCTTCTCCTCTCCAACCCCCACTTCTACCTCTTCCATTTCTTTCTAGAGTTACTTGACAGACCTCACATTCTCCCACCACTGATGATAGCAGAATCAAACATGAAAGCCCATCTTAAACTCTTAGTCTCCTGCCATGGAAAATGTCCTTTCATCTTCTCCGATGTTCCCAAACATGGCAACAAGCATGGCTCTGCAACAGATGCAATTCTTTCTGGGTCTCTAGGTAACATTTTAACCTGTGTAATGTTCACAGCACAGCATCTTAAGTAATATTCCAGGAAATACGCTGCTGCTTGTTAAAAAGGATAGGACCCCAGAGATGCCTTTAAATATGCCTGTAAAGTGAGAGGTGCCAAGAGAAAGATAATATGGCTGATTATAGTTATTTACCTTACATTTTCATTCGCCTTTAACTGGGTGTAATTTAGGGGCATGAAATCTCTTATTGGAAGTGTATTTGCATTAAGCAGCTCTAAGCAACCATGAAAGTGCAGAAACTGAAAAATTGACAGACTGGGTTCCTAGAATCCCAAAGTAGCATTTTTGTAATAGGCATACAAACAAATCGAATAAACATGTTTTGCTTCAACGATTTAAAGAATATGGTCTTTGGAGTAATTTGTCTTTTTTTAACTATCATTTCTAACCTTTTCATTGCCTATCTCTAGTTTGCAGCTCTTCCTAACAATCTGCGGCAATTTCCAAACCAGCTGTTGGTGTTCCATAGCTTTGTGCTTTTGTTTAGATTTCCATGAGCTATCAAATCAGTCTATAAAGGGGATTACCTGGATGCTGTTGTTTCCCCAGGTTGGCATTGAGTAGTGGGTCTGTTTTTTTCCAAGACCATTTGTTTTATACCAAGTATGTTTGAAACATTGCCATGAACCTAAATCATGTAGTTCATTCTAAGTATAAAGGAGCTGCTTCCTTTGACATGACCCAATTCCTTCTCCCCAAATGATAGTAATAAACTGAATTTCAGATCTATTGAAAGTTTAGCCTTGTAGGGGTTTTTTTTTAGGAATGAGCAAACTTTACTATCCACTTCTTCCGTGAGGAAAATTTGTTCCTATTATATTTAGCCCTTGATCAAGAAAATAAATAATGGTCCTTAATCAAGTCTTTCAAAATGTTTTATCCCTTAGAAATAATTTTTTAAAAAGTTTAAAAAATCCAAAGTGTGATACAAAAGGGGAAAGAGAAAAGTTTCATATATACCTGAGATCTTCAAATCACTAATTTGAGACACAATAAAGATCTTGTTCCTAATGGCAGTAGTCAGTTGGGTCTTAGTGCCACATTATTTAGACCCTTGACTTTAGCCTAGTAGTGAGAAATTGCCAGCTTCAAAGTTTATTTAAAAATAAGCTTCCCAGTATGGTATGATCTACTTGCCTTGATTTTTTGCTCTCTCCTCTCCCGATATAATAAATTTCATTAACATTTATCAGACCATATTTAATGAATGTTTTCTGTAATATATTTGTCTTCAGGAAGGACACTGACTTTAACTCTATCTCTGCCAGAGAACTGATGTTAGCCCTTTACGCTGTTTAGATCTTGTCAAGAAGAATATTCATATCCTTCAAAGGATAATTGCAGCTCCTGATTAAAATCCAAAAATCCTCAGAGGGGACTATGGTATTTTAACTGGCCCACCCGTTTCCTTCCCATCAATATAGACCCAAAAAATCTTTTTAAAAAAACACTATGTGATTTTTATCCCTTAGAAACACTGAAAAAATAAGTTTAAATAAAAGTCAGAGTAATGCAACTTGGACTCGTTGAAGAAAGAGGTAAAGAGAAAAGTTTCATATATACTTGCGATCTTTTTTGTTTCTATTTCCTAAGTTTTTGATCATGATACATGTCATTGTTTATCAAAACATGTAATAATAACAGCTAGCATTTATATAATGCTTTAAGATTTGCACAGTGCTTTACAAATATCTCATTTGATCCTTACCACAGCTATGGGAAGTAGGTAGTATTACTGTCCCCTTTTATAGATGGAAACTGAGACAAACAGAAGGTAAGTGACTTGCCCAGGATCACACCGCCATAAGTATGTGTGGCTGGATTTGATCTCAGGTCCTCCTGACTCCAGTCCTGCTCCTGACCTCTTGACCGAGCTCTGTATGTGAACATGGGCTGCTTTGGCAAGTAAGAGCTCACCACCCCCTACATCCCCCCAAGTCTTGCCTCCTTCTTGGAAAAGTCTGGGGGTTCGGGGGTGAATGCCATAGCTCAAATAGCCTTCAAATCTTAATCTTTGCTTTCTTTTTCTCTGGATTGATGAATATTAATTAAGCTTTGTGCACCTACTTTGAAATTAATGATATATATTTTTAAAAGTAGATTATCTAAGACAAAAAGTGTTTAGAAATGTTTCTATCAAGGTTTGGAAATATATGCCAGACACCTTTTGTTTTTCTCATCTAGACAACAGGCTATCTTCTACAGAGGACTTTAAAAAATGTAACAAGAAATTGTTTAAGAGATTTCTAAAAGCAATATATGCATGAAAAATATACCTGAGGAAGACCATCACATTTTCCAGTATAAGTACAGCTTTTTGAAGCCACGGACTTTCTAAATTTGGCCTATTAATTGCTAGAGACAGGTATTGGTAGATATCATAAATACATAACAAATACCTGAATAAATCAGAGTTGTACCCAGACTTTTAAAAGATATATTTAAAAAAATTAATTAATAGGGATTTTGTTGTCAGGCTAAAAGTGACTAAAAATAAACAGCTGTACAGTACTTCATTAAAGCTGCCTGCTTGGAGTGATTTTCCCATTGATTAGTCTCAGGGCTAATGCTGGTTCGTTCCTCATTTCATTGCTAATTAACATCAGCTCTGCTCCTGACCACTTGGCCGAACTCTGTATGTGAACATGGGCTGCTTTGGCAAGTACTAGCTTACCAGCCCCTACGTCCCCCCAGCTCTTGCCTCCTTCTTCTTAGAAAACACTGGGGGTTAGGGGGTGAACGCCATAGCTCAAATAGCCTTCAAATCTTAATCTTTGCTTTTTTTCTCTGGAAAAAAAAGAGCAAACTTAAAAGACATATTAAATCTAAGCCAAGGGTAATAAACACAGCTCACTGTACACCAGAGTTTGATTGAGGGGCTGTGTAAATACACATGATGAGATCAGACTACCATAGGAATTGGCAGGCTAGACTCCTCTGTCAGTCGTGTTGATTCAGGCAGACTCTTCCTTGATGTTAGCAGTGCAAATTACCTGACCCAGGGGCCTATCACCCAGGGCCTTTAAGGAAAAGAAGCCTTTGGATGTAGGGCACTTGACTTTTCAAGACTGGGAGTCCTCAGGTTCTCTGAGTCTGCTTAATGGAGTACTGAGGTAGAGATTAGGAAGCTGTAGTTAGCCTGACTTTGTCAAGCAGATCATATATTATGATGGAAACAACGTATTCAAGTTGACATCTCAGTCTTTGCTACAGTTTGAATCGAATGAAAGAGTAGCTAGCATGGATATATAGCGCTTTACAGTTTACTAAGGATTATATATATTATTTTATTTGATAGTTGATTAGGTCAAAAAATTTAAGCAGGTCAATATCATGGGAAGGTTTCCTATAATCCATATTTCGGTTTCAATTTCTCATCAAAAAATTTTTTTTAAATCCAGTAAAGCGTTTTGCATTCAATTTTTGGAAAATAATTCCTGATTATCTTTTATTCCTACATTTTGCCACATTGGTATCTTGTAACGTAACCATAAAGCTGGC
Organism: Bettongia penicillata ogilbyi; assembly: GCA_023548195.1. Taxonomy (NCBI): domain Eukaryota; kingdom Metazoa; phylum Chordata; class Mammalia; order Diprotodontia; family Potoroidae; genus Bettongia; species Bettongia penicillata. The sequence continues at coordinate 9,225,206 of JAJHZJ010000526.1, forward strand.
CGGCATTCTTCAAATTCATCCTTTGGGTGTAATCGCTGGACAAGAAGCTTATCCAGGTCACAGTTCCGAATGCCTTGTTTCAGTCCCCCCGTTTAGTCATTTTCTTTGCCACTTAACTTTTATTAGTCTTTGGCTATAACATTTTGTGATATGATTATCAGTATCCTGCCTTTACTTCTTATTTTTACTGCAGCTAATACTTAGCCATAAAAAAAAGCACAACATAGCAAGATAAATGAAATTTGTAGGTCCATTCCTGGATAAGGATGCAAAGAATTAAAAGATGTTGGACTTGGATTCCTCCCTTAAGCACATAACAATGGGAAAAATATTTAATTCTTCAGATGTGCTCACTGTGATAGCTAAAATCTGTTGTAGTGTTGTTATTATGTTTGTCCTTTATTTTTGAAGAGGATCATGACCTCAGGGAGATGATGACATGATTTGCAGCTGACTTTGATTTAAGAGAGGGAGGGCTGTGCAAGATCACCGGCCTCCCTTTCTCCTCCAGAGCCATCTGGATCCAGTGACCAGATATTCGTAAGGATGACTGGAGATGGTCCAGGAGCAATGAGAGACCCTGGCCCTTTCAGGCTAAGGACTTTTCAGGTACTTACTTAGAATGAGGTAAGGCCCATTCAGTAAATAGGCCTTTTTAAGAAGGGAGTCAAGGGATGGACCCTTTAATTAGAAAAATGGGGAAAAAATTAAGCTGGGAGGGGAAGACTTTCAGGGTTGCTGTTCCAAAGAGAAACAGCTACCATTGACATTCACTCAAAGCCAGGAGGGCCCAAAATAGAACTGTTACATGGTGCTTAGCCTGGGACCTATTGTGGTCCAATATATGAGCTTCAGAGTGACTGGGTTTAAGGTGTTGTGAGAGAGAGAGAGAGAGAGAGAGAGAGAGAGAGAGAGAGAGAGAGAGAGAGAGAGAGAGAGATGGACTCTATAGAGTGATTTGACCATTTAAAGCAAATAGATATGACTAGGTGGCAAAGTTGAGCCAGAAGACCTGAGTTCACACACTAACAGTATGACCTTGGGTAAATCACTTAACACATGTCAGTTTCCCCATCTGTAAAATGGGGATAATAATGGCATCTTTCAGCGTTGTTGTAAGGATCAAATGAGATAAAAATTGTAAAGCACTTATTACAATGCCTGGTACATAGTAAGCATTATATAAAGATTAGCTATTATTATTAAATTTAATTTGTTCAGTCTCTTGCTCTTTAATAAATCCAAAGTGACTCAAAGAATTAAAAAAAAGCTTGTAATATACTTGTTTGTGTTTGTGTCTGTGTGTGTGTATCCATCCAAGTCTTCCAACCTACACATTCCTTTCAAGTTTTTAAACTCCCACTTCCTGCTTAAGGGAAATGGAAGAAGTTAAAGTATTCCTTTATAACCTTTACTTATCCTAACTAAAGTTTCCATATTGCCCTTTCTCTCAAATAGGCCCCAGTTTTACTTTCCCCTGGTGGTAGTAAATTATACATTTTTTATAAAGCCCTTAGGGAACCCTCAGGATAGAAGGTACCTGGCAGCACTCTTGCTTAAATTCTTGACCCCAAGGGAAAAATTCAAAAAGGTCCCCCTTAACCTTTGTTAACTGCAAAGTAAACAGATCACCAACAGAGAAGGTCTCCTTCCTTTTTCTGGCAATCCTGGGATGTTGGGACTTCTTTCCTGGGTCTTATTTATAGCTGATGTACAATATTTGCAGCATTTATCTGGATGTTACCCGTGAGGCTTTCTAAGGAGACTGCAGTAAGAGGAGATGCCTTTATATGACTTTAATAAACCAACAGCCAATCCTGATTGAAATGACACCATTTTTAATCATCAGTTTTTTTCCTACTCTAATGTCTCCTGTTTGCTTAGAATCTTTTTTTTTCCATTTAACCTGCCAGTGAAGGACACCAGCTTTCAGTAGTTGAGCATCTAGGGAACTTTACTGAAGGCTGATTGCTAAATTTGCCCCAAATTTGTGATGACAACATCACTATTTCTGTGTCCCTCTCTGGAATAGAACTGGATGAAGTGAGTGTCGTTCATGGCATTTACCACACTTGGAATGACTATCTGAAACAGAGAAAGATTATATAATCAGTAATATAAGTCAGCCACCTATTATGAACATTTCTTTTTTTCTAAGGAAAGAATTTCCTATTGAGGTTCTAGAGAAAAATAAGTTTCATTAGTTGAGCGTCAAAGAGAGATACAGCAACAGGATTGATTGTAATAAGCCTCTCCTTTTTACCGAAAATCCATTACTTTTTGAGCTATTAAGTGATGAAAGGGATTAGGAGAATAAAAAAATCTAATAAAGATGATAACAGTGGAGCATTTTGTGAAATTTGCATGTGAATTTATAACATTATAATCTATTGGAAGACAGCGTTGTTCAGCAGAAGGGGAAAATGTACCATACATATAGGGATAAAAAATGCAACAGCAGAGTTTCCGTCCAGGAAACCTTTTTTTTTTCCATATGGATGTCCATATGTTTTATCACAGAATCCATATTTTTGGCCTTGATACCCATATGTTAGCTTTTTCCCCAAATAAAATAGTGCAATTATTCTCTATTATTTCTTCTTTCCTAGAAGGTAATACTTTAGGGTTTCAGGGAAAAGTAAATAGACTATTTCGCATACTTAGGATATAGGCATAAAAAAATCAATGCCTTGGGGAAGATTTCTATTTTTAAAAACAGTACAGTTCATTTTTGGTGTTTGTGCAGTATACCAGAGTGAGAGAACCTCACAGGTTGAAATTTCCTGGCATAGAAAAGCTTTTTCAAGCAGGTTCACTAATATGTACCATCTCTGATGTGGGAGTAAGACATTTTGAGGAAAGGCTGAGTAGAGCTCTGACCACAGGACTGCTATCATTCCGTCAAGGACACTGACACAGTACTCAACTCAGCAACTTCAATAAGTCAGATCTAAGATATAGCTGTCAACGGGGCAAGACCTTAAGTATGTTTTTCATATATGTCTCAAAGAGAGTTAATACTAGTACCAAAAAGGAAATATTAATAACTGATGAGTTGGGATAGAAATGCAGAGGATTTTTGTTACCTCTTTGTCCATAAAAAGCATTGATTGTTGTGATATGAGAAAAGGGCGACTTTTATAGTATGGAGGAGAAGAGCTAGGTCTTCATGTGTATATTGGAGATAATAATAGCACCTACCTCTAGGTTACTGTGAGGACAAAATGAGATAATATTTGTAAAGTGCTTTAAAAACCTTAAAGTTCCTTATAAATGGTAGCTATTATTAGCAGTAGTATATGGCTTGAAGGAAGATAATTTGGCTTATAGTTTGAATTAAAAAAAGTCTGAGTGCAAGATTATTTTATAACAGCAGTTGTTTCATGTAAGCCAATAAGAACAATTGGTGCAAACTGAACATGTCCTAACAATCTTTGTGCCTTCAAGTTCTTACAGAATCTTATATTGCGTATGCATGCTATGTTTTCCATCTAATGCAATTAAAGTCAAGCCTAGTAAAGAGTGACATTTTGTTTTAGGACCACATTATATCTGTATGCCCATGGCCTTTTGATAAGTGTCCCAGCTGGAAGACAAAGGGATATTTTACAATTTCAGCTGAGGAGTGATTTCAGTCATCCTCTATGCTATCTCATCTCACTGAGAAATATATATTTAGCAAATATATTTATATTTTCAGTATTAGGCACCTGTAAGTCACCAAATCAAAGGAAAAGGCCAACAAGAACTCAGAAAATGGCCTTCTTCCTTGGTAATATGGAATAAATATTGAATGGCTATGGAATTGTGATTTTGTATTGCTTTTCTAGAAACAAGGAGAATTATCGGAAAATACTATGAAACATTGATCAGTAATAGTTGTACTTGTCCTCCAGAAGTCAATAAAGAAAGATAAAGTAGGCATCCAGAAAATTCACAACTCAACTCCTTAAACAAATCACCTTGCTTCAAAGAAAATAAATTGAATTTGTGGTTAAAAACTTCCTCAGTGTGTTTTGAAGTGCGCCATCTTGCCTTTGTCAAAATTTTCTGAGCTCAATATAAAAAATTGGAATAATGCCTGACTAGTCTACTCTGAATCCTCCACTATTCAGAATAGTAGCTAGTAGAGTAGTTGCTAGGTATAAGGAGAAATCATATGGCAGTTTGTCAATGAGTTGTTGACGTTACCCTTCCCCAAGGAAGGAACTCGAGGGAGAGTTTATAATAGTGGATTCTCTATGATCCAAACTGAATGATCTAGGGAGGTGCCTCGCCCAATTAAAAGCACATAAAGAAGGTTTAAAAGCATTGGAAGCCCAGGTGATTGATCCCTCTCTAGAGACTTGTATAAAGTAAACTTATACCTGAAATCTTAGGCTTTTTCAAAATCCAGTTATTTTCTGTAGAAGTTAATTATCCAGGAAGAGAGAAATTCCTCGATAAATCCTTGATCTTAAGAAATTGATGTACCTCATTTGAGATGGTTTCAAATGTCAGTCATTTTCAGTCCTGTACGACCTCCTCAGGTCCCAGGCAAGGGCAAGAGTGAGTGTCTACATTTCATCATCTGGAGGACATTTGATTGACAGGATGCTGAATTGCGCTCAGCGATGAAGGCTACTGCAGTGTGCCTAGCGTGTGCAGAAACCCTTCACGTGGACCATTTCCCAGGCATTTTGGCTTCAAAATTGTGCCTCAGCAACCTTCTCAGAATTGTCCAGTCAGTGCATGTGTCAGTGCCACCTCTGCTGGATATCTCTCAGTGTGAAGAGTCAGCGTTCTGACCTCCCTCCCACCAAACCAGGAAGATGTCAGCAATCTTTTGCTTATTATATTCCTAGGAAAACATGCTGAGATAACTCTCTAAGTTCTCAGGGTGTAACTTCAGCTAGTAGGCAAAGGATGTAAAAGTTCACTCTTCTCCCTTGATGCAAACGTTTTTAATGCTGAAATCATGCCCTTTCCCTTTTTCTCCTTCGGAGGATTGGGATGCAAGTTGGAGCTTATTTTAAGATTCTTCAGGACAGCATTTCATTCTTTTGACTGTTGTATTCTTTACCACATTACCTCACCACATTAGCCCTTGTATCTGTGATGGCATCTAGTTTCTATTCCATTCACAGTGGCCATGGATCGTATCTCTGATCCACTTAGAAACACAGTGATCTCTACCCCTGAGAATACAAACGCTTTCTCAGTCAAATGTATTGATCTATAAGGCTCTATTTCTAGATTTCCATTCACTTAACTTGATGTTTGGGATGTTGGATGCTCCTTTGAGGGGAAAGAGTTAACCTGGGCATTGGAAACTACGTAAGGGACATTACTATTGCATTCAGAGAAAGCAAAAGTTTTTTAAACAAACAAAATGTAAGATACCAGTCTACACTAATATGTTCAGATTCTGATTTACCTAATTGGGGAAACTAGAGAGACTATACAGAGTTTTTTAAGTCTTTATTCAACAGTCATTAATTTGAAATTGAACATAGTAAGGCCAAACATACAGGAATAGGTTTATGGTTGTAAAATGAGGGGGAAAAAATTCTAGGAAACCTTCCCTAAATGCCTGAGGGCCCTGTCCTTGACAATTATCAATTTTTTCTTTATACTCTTTCCTATTTACATAGATTTGATTATTTTTTTCTATGTAGTTCATTGCCAATCAAGTAATCAGTCAATGAGTATTTATTACCATATTCTAGGCACTGGGCTAAGCAGCTGAGGCTACAAAGACAAAAATCACAGTCAACCCTCAAGGAGGTTACTTTCAAATATAGACAACATGTACATATATGAGTAAATGCATAATATATAAAGAATAAATAGTTTGGGGAGGAATTGTAATAGCAACTAAGGGGGGGTAGGGAAAGGTTCTATGTAGAAGATTTTGTTTAAGCTAAATCTCGGAGACTAAGAATTTAAAGAAGTGAAAGTGGGAAAAAAATACAAACTAGACATAAAGAACAGTCTGTCCAAAGGCACAAAGAATACAAGGGGATTGTAGGGTACATGGAACATCAAATGGGCCAGTATAGCTAGATGACAGAGTAATATGTAAGACTGGAAATCTAGGAAGGTGCCAGGTTGTGAAGATATTTATATGTCAGATGGAGGAGTTTATATTTTATCCTCAAGCCACTGGAATTTATTGAGCAAGAAGATGACATGATCTATTCTACTCTTAGGAAAATTGCTTTCTTGGCTTCTTGGGGGTGGATTGGAGTGATAAGAATTTGAGGCATAGAAACCAAGTAGGTTATTCCATTAGTTCAAGAGAGAGGTGATGTGGACTACATGAGTGGAAAAGATGGGACATAGACATGAGAGATGTAGAAATGGCAAACTTTGGCAACTGATTGATTATATGCAGTGGCTGAGAGTGACAAACTGAATATGACACCGTTTATGAACTTTAAAGACTGAAAGGAAAATAATAGGGAAGTTTATAAGAGGTTTGGGTTTCAAGAAAAAAGATAATGAGTTCTGTTTAGTATATTTTGAATGTCAGAGGCCTATGAAACATCAGTTCATGCTGTGAGACTGGAATTCTGGAGAGGGATTAATGCTAGACATAGAGATTTGGGTGTTATCAGTATAGAAATGATAATGGAACCCACTTCTACATATCCAATGAGGTCCAGTCTCATATATCTAACTCCCTGTTGATTATCGCACCCAGGTGTTCTGCTAACATCTAAAACTCAAAATGTCCAAAATAGAACCCCTCATCTTCCTCCACTCCCCCAACTATTCTTAAGTTTAGTGTTTTCCCTCTGTTCAGTATTTCCTACTTATCCTGTATGTAGCTTGTTTTGCATAAATGTGTTTGCATGTTGTGACCTCCATTAGATTGTAGGCTTCTTAAAGGCAGAAGTTATCTTTGACCTTTTTGAATTCCCAACATTAACACGGTACCTGATACATAGTGAGTGCATAGTGAATGTTTATTGATTGCTGAATGCAAGACTCTCACTGAAAAAGTGAATTGAAACCAAGAAGACCAAAGTCCAAGTGTTGCCTCAGACAGTTGACTAACTCTGTGACCCTGGATAGGTCTCTTAATCTCTTTGAGTCTCAGTTTTATCTATAAAATGGGTACTTTTGACCTATTGTTCTATAAGGTCCCTTCTACCACTCCATATATGATCCTTTGAAAAAATTCAACAGTGTTACCGGACTATTCCTTAGACTAACTATATGCCATGACCATCAGAAAGGCCGCTTTTTGTTAAAGTAGAATGGGGATAAAGTTTAGGAAAAATGAGGGGGAAAAAAGGAATTTAGAGAAATGGATTTTAAAGAAAAGTTTCCACACTTATAATAATGAATTGTTACCAAGAGAAAAGCACCTAAATTAGAGGCAGAGCCACTGTCTGTCTTAATAAGAACCGTGGTAGAAAGCCTTTCTTGAAATAGAGGTAAAATAAGGGAAAAAATTGCATTGTTGCAGACCTAATTTGATGAAAGTTTCTCGGTAAATTGTGATTGCACAGTTAATAAACCCTAGAGCTTTTTTTGGAAGACAAAATTACTTGTTTAGTGCTAAAAAAAAAAAAAATCAATTACAAATTGTGTTGTCTTCTTTAACCAATCAGGCGGAGAAGCAGACCTTAATAATCAGTACTCAAAGTGAATAGAACCTCATTGGATGTAAAAGCAGGCCCCTTTTGTCAGGATGAATCTGAAAAGTAGCATTTCCACTTACAGAAAATGATTCTTATTTTTACTTTGAAATAATACTTTCTATTCCTTTCTCATTTTAAAAAAATCTGTTTATGATAAATGCTGAAAGATCTGTGTATACCTGTGAGTATAATAGAGACAAGTTTGAAGTAATAAACTCCTGGGGAAGGGGGGAATTACATAAATAAAAGTAAATGGTTATTTATATATCAAAGCAGAAAAATACTATGGGATTTCAATAGTAAGTCAGCTCTGAAAATATTTCTCCATAACCAGAAGTAGGATTATAGGATTTAGTGCTAGAAAGGAACTTAGAAATAATTTAGTACAACTTCCTCCCTCCTCTCACCTTTTCCAGGTAAGAAAACTGACTTTTAGAATGATAAGTGATTTGTCCAAGTAAATAGCAGATCCAGGATGCATACCCTGAGCCTCTAACTTCAAATCCGGTGATTTTGACACTGTGTCATGTATTTCACAAATAACTGTGGACAAACAATGTCCTGTAGTATGCCATTCATGCCTTCCTAAATGACTGAGATTCTAATTTGTATTGCAGTTCGGTATCTCATCACCCTACTCTTGTTCATAAATTCCTTGAGAATAGGAGGCATGTTTGTTCTATCTTTGTGTTTCTACCTCATAAACCCAACTCTTAGGAACAAACACCTGGGAGTGGGAGATGGAGGGGTTGGGGAGTGAGGGTTCAAGATTGTAAGATCCATGGGAGTTCACAGTGTGATGTGCAGCTGAATAAGGTATTTTCATACTGAGGTTGTTTCGTAAGAAACATAACGTCCTAAGTGAGAAGGGTTATAGCCCTACTGTATACTGCCTTCGTTAGATAACATCTGAAATATTATTGTCTCCTCTGGATGCTACATTTTAGGAAGCACATTTGTTAAGCTCTATGTCCAGGAGAGGGTGACCAGGATAATAAGAGGACTGGAAACTATGTCACATGAGGACAAATTGAAGGAACTAGGGTTCTTTACAACCTGAAGATGAGACTACATGGGAGGAGGAGATGATAATGCTATCTCTCTTTTCTGAAAGACTAGCATACAAAAGAATTATTGAATTTCTGTGATCTGATTTTTTATAAATGATAAATAAAACTCTTTGCAAATATTAAAGCACTTTGTAAATGTAAGTTCTTTTAATTTTATTTCGTATATTCTTAGACATGGAAGTAATCTTCAAAAGCATTTAGTTCAGTCTGCTCATTTTACTGATGAGGAAACTGAGATCTGAAGAACTTAAGTGCTTTATTCAAATCCATGTATGTAGTGAATAACAGGGGTTTAGTGCTTTTTACCATGCAACGTTATGTTTTTCCTACTGGAGAAGATCTGGTAAAAGCTAGAAGATAAATTAAATTTCTAGAATTATGAGCAGTAAATAAAATGAGTGCATTATTAAAATAAGATGATTTTCCCCCTAATTTTTACCTGTTGAGTTATTTATGTCACATTTCAAAATTAGTCATTGTAGGGCTTCAGATTAAAAATATATATATATATATGTATAAAATTATAGCATATCAAAATCCTGAATTATAGAGAGATGAAAATCAAAGCAGCTCTGAAGTTTTATCTCATACTTAGTACATTGAAAAAGATGACAAAAGATGAGATAAATCATTATTGGAAGACAAGCATACTAAATACAGTATTGGTGGAAATGTGAATTGACCCAACCATTCTAAAAGCATTTTGAAATTATAGTTTTAAAAAGTGACTCAAATGATCTTATCCTTTTCTTTAAAAGACTAAATGGTCTTGTAAACACCAAAATATTCATTGAAAAACTTTTTGTGTTAGCAAAAAACTAGAACAACAGTAAATACCCAACGATTTGAGATTGGCTGAACAAATAATGAAACATGGGTATAATGAAAGCAGCTAAGATAGAGTGAGAAATCAGGAAGACTCTTCCTGAGTTCAAAACTGGCCTCAAACACTTGCTGTGTGACCCTGGGCAAGTTCCTTAACCTTGTTTACCTTAGTTTCCTTGTCTGTAAAATGAACTGGAGAAGGAAATGGCAAACCATTTCAAATATCTTTGCCAAGAAAACTTGAGTGCAGTCATCAACAGTCAGAAATGACTGAAATCACAGATATGGATTTGGATTGGTATAGAGAGGCTTATATGAATTGTTACAGAGAGAAGTAGGATCAGGGAGAAAAATATAAACAATGACTAATGTAAATATGAAGAAAAACAAACGAACCCAAATTATGTATAATTACAGTGGCCAGGGTTGGCCAGCTTTTCCCTATGTAGAAGTGAGAGTCAATGGAAGTGAAATGTTGCATATTCTCTGAGACAGTTTTTGGATTTTGCAAAATTGGTTTTTTCTCTCTTTTAAAAAAAAATATATTAGAAGGCAGAGTTGTTAAAAGGGGAAGATTTCTTTTTGGAAATTGAAGTGATATAAAACCAAAAGTTAGTAATAAAAATTAAATGAAATGAATAAATACCATAACATTTTTATAATTTATCATTGTCAAGTTCACTTATTGACTTCCCTTTCCTTATATTTGAACTTCTTGGCTTTTATCAGTCTGTTAGGGAACACTCAAAATCCAAGCAATGAATTGTTTAGTGTTCCCCTCAGATCTTTTCATCAAATTAAATGCTCTGTTCTTGTGGTTTTGTCTTGGACTCCAAATTGTGTAAATGGAAAGGGACAAAAAAACTCCAGCAATTTTATAGTATCTACTGTGCATTTTGCATTATGCTAGCAAAATGGTGGATAAGAGGAGTAAGACAGTCCCTGTTCCATGGAGAGTTTTTAGTTCATTTCAAGATAAAAAATAGATTGAGAAAAAGAGACAAGCTCAGGGAGACACAGAAGATTGAGAGAGAGAATGATAGTGGTGTTAGGGTAAAAATGGGCATATGAAGAAATCAACACATAATAGACTTGGGCAATCATGGGAGTTTTCTTATTTTACTTCTTCCTCTGTGAGTGTTCCTAGACAAGAAGGGTAAGTTGGGAGTGAGCTTCTAAAGTCATCAAGTGTAGTTGGCTACCTAGATTAAATTCTTTCTGGATGCCTGTTGCAGTTTTTTGCTCTCCTGTTATAAGTAGGGGTGTGTGTGTGTGTGTGTGTGTGTGTGTGTGTGTGTGTGTACATTATGAATTGTCACTCTTTGAGTCATGAACCTACAAGTTGCTGATTTATTTTCTATGGGAAATGTTGAGAAGAACTTCTACATGGAGGCATCTTTCCCTCCTCCCAAATTCCCAATTTTAGATTCATTTGAATGAAGAATCTCCTTTAAAATGCAAATGTTCCCTAAAGTCTATTAGTCTTTCACACCTTATGGAGAATTACATTAATGTGATTGCTTTCTTTCAGATACTTAGCTGAGCTCACTTGCACTAAAGAGAATGGTATTTTTTGATTGAGAGAAGGGAAAGCTAATTTTGGAGAAGATCTGGGTGGGATTTGACAGTAGGAAGCTTTGAAAAACTTCAGGGCATTGCAAGTCTTGAGGTAAAAGAGAAGTTGTAATACTCTGAGAAAGAGATATAAAATGGAAATCAGCATGACTCCAAAGGCAGACTTAAAACACTGCAATTTTTGCTATATCTCTGGTCATCCTTGGTGCTACTGACAGTCATCTCTGCCTTTATGCTTTGGTAGCAGATATCCATGTCACTCTGATTCCATCAGTTGAAAAATGGCTGAATAATTTGTGATATGTGAATGTGATGGAGTACTATTGTGCTGTAAGAAATGAGTCATTTCTTTTTTTTAATATAAATTTATTTATTTAACTTTTTACATTCATTTTCACAAAATTTGGGGTTCCAAATTTCTCCCCATTTATCCCCTCCCCCCCACCCCAATACACCGAGCATTCTAATTTTCCCTATCACCAATTTGCCCTCTCTCCTATCATCCCTCCCTTCTCTTGTCCTCATCTTCTCTTTTGTCCTGGAGGGCCAGATGACTTTCTATTCCCCATTAACTGTATTTCTTATTTCCTAGTAGCAAGAACAATGCTAAACAGTTGTTCCTAAAACTTTGAGTTCCAACTTCTCCCCATCCCTCCCTCGCCACTCATTCCCTTTGGGAAGGCAGGCAATTCAATATAGGCCATATCTGTGTAGTTTTGTAAATGACTTACATAATAGTCGTGTTGTATAAGATTAACTGTATTTCCCTCCATCCTATCCTGCCCCCCATTGTTTCTATTCTGTCTTTTGATCCTGTCCCTCCCCAAAAGTGTTGACTTCAAATTGCTCCCTCCTCCCATTGCCCTCCCTTCCATCATCTCCCCCACCCTGCTTATCTCCTTCTTCCCCACTTTCCTGTATTGTAATATAGGTTTTCATACCAAAATGAGTGTGCATTTTATTCCTTCCTTTAGTCGAATGTGATGAGGGTAAACTTCTTGTTTTTTTCTCATCTCTCCTCTTTTTCCCTCCACTAAAAAGTCTCCTGCTTGCCTCTTGAATGAGAGATAATTTAACCCATTCCATTTCACCCTCTTTCCTCCCACTACATTTCTCTCTCACCATTTACCTTAATTTCTTTTAAGATATGGTCCCATCCTATTCAATTCACTCTGTGCTCTCTGTCTCTGTATGTGTGTGCATGTGTGTATGTGTGTACATGCATGTATGTGTGTACATGCATGTATGTGTGTACATGCATGTACACACACGTGTGTGTGATCCCACCAACTACCCAGATACTGAAACGTTTTAAGAGTTACAAATATTGTCTTTCCATGTAGGAATGTAAACAGTTCACTTATGGTAAGTCCCTTATGACTTCTCTTTGCTGTTTACTTTTTCATGCTTCTTCTCATTCTTGTGTTTGAAAGTCAAATTTTCTTTTCAGCTCTGGTCTTTTCATCAAGAATGTTTGAAAGTCCTCTGTTTCATTGAAAGAACATATTTTCCCCTGAAGTATTATACTCAGTTTTGCTGGGTAGGTGATTCTTGGTTTAAGTCCTAGTTCCTTTGACTTCTGGAATATCTTATTCCACACCCTTCGATCCCTTAATGTAGAAGCTGCTAGATCTTGTGTTATCCTGATTGTATTTCCACAATACTGGAATTGTTTCTTTCTAGCTGCTTGCAATATTTTCTCCTTGACCTGGGAATTCTGGAATTTGGCCACAATGTTCCTAGGAGTTTCTCTTTTTGGATCTCTTTCAGGCAGTGATCGATGGATTCCTTCAATACTTATTTTGCCCTCTGGTTGTGGAATCTCAGGGCAGTTTTCCTTGATAATTTCATGAAAAATGATGTCTAGGCTCTTTTTCTGATCATGGCTTTCAGGTAGTCCCATAATTTTTAAATTGTCTCTCCTCGATCTATTTTCCAGGTCAGTTGTTTTTCTAATGAGATATTTCACATTCTCTTCCATTTTTTCATTCTTTTGGTTTTGTTTGGTGATTTCTTGGTTTCTCAGAAAGTCATTAGTCTCCATCTGTTCCATTCTAATTTTGAGAGAACTATTGTCTTCAGTGAGCTTTTGAACCTCTTTTTCTATTTGGCTAATTCTGCTTTTGAAAGCATTCTTGTCCTCATTGGCTTTTTGAACCTCTTTTGCCAATTGAGTGAGCCTATTTTTCAAGGTGTTATTTTCTTCAGCATTTTTTTTGGGTCTCCTTTAGCAAGGTATTGACCCATTTTTCATGCTTTTCTTGCATCTCTCTCATTTCTCTTCCCAGTTTTTCCTCCACCTGTCTAACTTGATTTTCAAAATCCTTTTTGAGCTCTTCCAAGGCCTGAGCCCACCAGACATCCTCCTCGGATGTCTGGGATACAGAGGCCCCGACCTCCATGTCTTTCCCTGATGGTAAGCATTGTTCCTCGTCATCAGAAATGAAAGGTGGGAACATCTGTCCCCCAAGAAAGTAGCTTTCTATGGTCTTATTTTTCTTCCCTTTTCTGGGCATTTTCCCAGCCAGTTACTTGACTTCTGAGATTCCTGTCCAACCCCACCTAGATCAGCCCAGCTAGTGCTTGGGGTCTGAGATTCAAATGCTGCTTCCCAGTCTCAGGGCTTTCCACAGTGGGCATGGCTGCTATTCAATATGAGCTTAAGTTCTGGTGCTCAGGTAGGGGCGGGGCTACCTCCCAGGCTCAGTTCCCTCAGGGGCTTTATACAGAGATCTTGGGTAATGGCCCTGAGCTCCTGCCTGCTTGGGGAGTCCCGGACCACCACTGCCTCTGCTGCTGCCTCCTGAGGGAGCCCGAGTCACGGAGACACCCCGCTACCCTCTCGGCCAGCCCAGACGTCTCTCTCATTGACCTGTAGCACCTGTGGACGGAGGGACCCTCGCGGCCACCAGAGGTTCCATCCCTGAAACCTGCTCGGATCTGCTACTCTCTTGGCCTGATAGCCAGGGCAGTGCAGGGTTGGGCTCCGCTGTCCGGAGCATGATGGACCCCTGTGGACGGCTTTCCAGGGCTCTCTGGAATGGAAATCTCTTCCACTGCGTTCCACTGCTCCAGAATTGTGGGGAGTTCTTTTTACATAAAATTTATGGGCTGTGGATTCGGAGCTAGCATACGTGACTCTTTCTACTCTGCCATCTTGTCTCCTTCCCCCGAAATGAGTCATTTCAAAAAGACATGGAAAGGCATGAACAGATTCAGACTGAAGTAAGCAAAAGCAAAAAAATTTACATTATAACATCAGTATTACAAAGGTGAACAATTTTCAAGATTTTTATAAACCGATGAAGAGTGAACAACTCATACAATAAAAACACTGTAAAAATAGGAACTGCAGGAACCATGATCAGTACAATGGCTGTTCATGATTCCAGAGAAACAATGATGAAATATTCTGTCTGTTACAAAGAGGTTATGACTTAGGGTGCAGAATGTGACTCTGTGTGTATATTTCTATATGTACCATTGAAGGAATTTGTTTTGATTGACTATACATATATAAAATACATATCATATATATGTATATGTTTATATATATATTTTTTTTTCTTAGAAGAATTTGCTTTTCTTTCCATTGAGGTAGGGATGAGATGGAGGGAATATAGTTTTATGTTAATTTAAAAATAGAGGAAGTTGCGACATATGTGAAATGTACATATACTTTCAGATGAGGTACTATATTATTAATTATACTTAACTGTTTTATTTAAGAAAACTCTCAGGAAGTGGGAGCAATCTGTAAAAATTTCTAACGCAAAAATAGAAAATATCAATAAAACCTTAAAAAGGGAATTCCTCAAGATATATTGAAGAACTAGTTTCATTCCTTTTTAGACATATCACTTATATATATTTTTTAAAAAACTCTGAGTTTAGAAAAATCAGTGACATGAGCTAGAAAAAAAGTTTTTTTAAACTAATATGAAATGCTGAGAATTCCTTTACTTTCATTTCCTTACTGGTATAGTAGAAAAAGCACTGGAGACACAGGACTAGGTTAAAATCTGACTTCTGACACATTGACTGTGCTACCTAGGGCAATCCACTTAACCACCTTGATCTCAGTTTCCTCAACTATAAAACTGAGAGAGGTTGAACTTAGATGACCTTTGAAGTCCCTTCTAGCACTAGATCTATGATCATCTTTTCTCTTTCTCTATATTTTAAAGTCCGCTGACACCATCCTACTTCTCCTTTCTTTCCTTCTTTTATTCTAATTTCTGATGGTCAAACCAACCCCCCTCAAAAAAACCAACTCACTTTATTTTTTCCATTTTCCCATCCATATATCTTTCCTCTTACAAACTGGGGTGGGGTGGGGGGGAGGGTGAAGGGGAGGGGGAAGGCTCTCTACAATCATTGCCCTCACTTCTCTCATTCTTTTCAACTAAAATTGTTCTTTCGAAAAGTAACAATTATCTTTTCTCAATCTTCATCATTCTCAAACTGTCTGCAGAATTTTATACTGATGACTGTCCTTTCCTCCTGGAAATTCTTTCTGGTTTTTTGGGATACTGCTTTTGCTTGGTACTTTGCCACCTTTCTACCTGTCTGACTGCTCCTTCCTGATCTCCTTTGGTAGATCATTAACCTAACCATGAGGATACTCCAGGACTCTGACCAGGGATCTCTTCTCTTTCTACACTCTAACTTAGTGCCTTATCAGCCGCTGTGAGTTTAACTATTGCTATGCAGTGACTCCAGATCTATATATCCAACCCTATTATCTCTCTTTAGATTCAATCACAACTCTACCTACATCTCCAATTATCTATTGGATATTTTAAATTGAACATTTATAATTAGACATCTCAATTTCAAACGTGTCCCAAAGAGAATAATTGATCTTTTCCCTAAAACTCACCCCTCTTCTAGTGAAGGTGCCACCATCCTTCGAGTTTTCCAGATTTACAGCCTGTGTCACCTCTGTAAGTAGTCTGTTGCTCAATTTTGTCCTTTCCACCTTCACAACATCCTTCATATCTATCCACTTCTCTCTAATCACTTTAGCGGAGTCCTTAATTGCCTTGTACCTATGTCATTGCAATTGCTTCTTAATTAGTACCCCTGCCTCAAACATCTCCCTACTCCAATCCATTCTCCACAAAGCTTCTAAGGTGGTTTTCCTAAAGCAGAGGGTAATCATGTAATTGCTTAATAAGTAAACTAATGGTTCCCTTTCCCCTCTAGGATCAAGTATAAACTTCTCTGCTTCTTAAAATTCTTCACAACCTAGGCCCACTACCTTTCAGACCTTGTTACACATTTCTCAGATTTGAACTCTGGCTGTTTGTTCCTTATATTCATACATGGCACTCCATCTCTAATCTCCATGCTTTTGCCTTGATTCTATCTCATGTCTGGAATCTACTCTCTTCTCACCTTTATCTCTTAGAATTCTTTATTTCATTCAAAACTCAGGTGCTACCCTCTGCATGAAGACTTTCCAGCAGCTAACACACAAAGCCCCAAAAATAAAACCAACTGATGCGCTGTGTCTTCCACCCCCTTGCCCATAAATTACCTTGTTTTTATTTCTATTTTGTCTAAGAGAAAGCCTGAAGCAATTGATGTTGGACTGGCCAAGGACACATCATGGCTCTGTACCCCCTCTCAGTATTCTAGGCAACTTGCTAAAACTATATTGTATAGAGCAGATGTCAGGTAGAGGGAAGGCCCTCTGTCAATAAAACCACAGATCTAATTCCCACTTTATCATTATATTTTGTATATATTTATCTCCTGGCAAAACATAAGCTCCTTGAGGAAAGAGATTATTTATTTCACTTTTGTCTTTATATATCTCCACACAGTGCAGATGTCTTTATATTTTTACATGATGCTAACACATGGCACAGCTTTATAAATGCCTATTGATTGATTCCTTAGGCCCCTTCTCAACCTTTTGTCATATCTTCCTGCTTTCCTGAAATCCTGTTTGGTGCTATAGATCAATTTGTCATTTTTTTCCTCAAAACAAGTAATATTTGTAAAGCACTTAGTAGTTAGTCAGGTCAGTAAGCATTTATTAAGTGCCTACTATGTGGCAGGTAAGTGCTGAGGATATATAAGACAACCCTTGACCCAAGGAACTTACAGTCTAAAGGGGGAAACCACAAGCAATCTATATGTGGGATAAATGAGAAATAATTAACAGAAGGAAGGTATTAGAATTGAGAGGTTGGGAAAAATTTCTTGTGGGTGAAGGGATTTTAGTTGGGATTTGGAGAAACTTAGGGAAGCCAGGAGGGGGAGATGAGGAGAAAGTAATTCCTGAACATGGCAAAAATGTCTGGAGCTGAGAGCCTTGTTCCTGGAACAGCCAGGAGACCAGTATCCATAGCCTTAGCATAGACTCTGCCACATAATAGGTGCTTAATAAATAGTGGCTCCATTCCCTTCTCCCTCTTCTCATTTACAAGGAAGACCTAGATATTGGGGCTATTGTAGAAGGGAGTTGTTGCATCAGGTGGGAGATTGAATTAGGTGACCCCTAAGGTTCATTCCAAACCTAAAATTCTATGGTTCTCTCTTCCAATTATGTTTGTATCTGAGGGCAAAGTCATTTGTCTTCATTCTAATACCTGATGTTACCAGAAGGGAAAAAAAGTCCCGTATGTTTAAAACCCATGGAAGTGAAGCCAGTTTTGGGGGGTTGCCAGCTCCCTTATTTACTACTGTGTTGTGAGGCTGTCACCAAAAGTTTTAGTTAATGTTGTCATCTTTTATGAAGCAACTTCTTTGGAAACCGCAAATAAAGCTTCTGTAACTCTGGCTCTGCTTGTAACTGAGCCCAAAATTGAAAGCAGTGCATGTGCACATTTTTCTTTTTGTGATGTTGTTGTTTCCCCTCTGGTCTTTGACATGGGTCCAAGAGTCAAATCTCCCGTCCACATCTGGAGCAAGCTGCCTAGCTCCAGATTTAAGGGAGCTTTTGGGTCTCTGAGAAGAAGAGCCCCCTCTGCTGGTCTGGGGATTTATTTTGTGAGCCCAGAGCAAGGATTTTTACCTGTTTATATTTATATGTTACATTATTAATATTTACATCGAGTTAAGCAAAATTTGGTTGCTTTGGGGGGCCTGTATTGAGGTTTTCACACTTTCTAGCTCCTCTTAAAGTAGTCTTATACATATGTGAGCTTGTGCTGATGTTTTTGCTTATGGCCATGGTACTTATCTTGATTGGTGATTACGTTTCTGTAACTAAGAATTTTTGACTATTCCTATCCAAACATTATAAAATTGAGATTTATTTTCACTCTCATACTGGAATTGACAAATGTGGTTTCTCTCAGTTGTGTGGAGCAGAGTGCATTAACTGACTCAGGGGGTGGGATTTGAGAATATTTGAGAAAAGAGGAGCCAAGAAGAGGTAAAACTTTGAGAAAGTACAGTAGTCAACAAACTCAGAAGTTTGGTAATGCTGATTTATAAAGATACTATAACTTTTAAACATGTACTTTACATCTGAAGGACTGCAGTGGGGATTTAAAATATGACTATTTAATTTTTTTAAATTACATAAATTAAGTGAACAGCCCATTAACAGGATGCCATCAGGATCACATGGCCAATTCAGATCAAAGTTATATTGTCTTGCCTGCTGGATTGGAATAAGAATTAAGAAATTACTATTCCAGAGTGGTGTTGAACGTTGCTTCTCATTTACAATGATATTCTTCACCGATAACTACCTGGAACTCTGCTACTTTGACAGACATTCCACTGAATCTTCTTTGTGGTGCAACCATCAGTAGAGGATATTAGTGGGAGAGAAGCTGCTAATGAGTCGTTCTGCCTAAGATGTCTTATCTGGTAGGCACCTCATGTAAGCAAGAAGTTGTACCTAATGAAAGGCAGCGCAGTTTGGATGGACATTGAACTTGACCTTTTTATCCACTTTATGAACTAATGGTTCATAGCAATAGATACCAGCCCCACTGGAGCCAGTTGAATGTCTTTCTCAATTCCTAACTGGCTTCTCTTCCTGTAACCTGGCATACCCAAGCCTTTTATTTTAAGCATGTGTGTCACCAGTAATCAACTTGAGTGGTGCATTTTAGGAATCGACCCTGTTCAGCAAGATTGAATATCCTGTTAAGTCTGCAAAGCACCTAGCATATTATTGGCACTCCATTAATAAAGACTGACCTATGTAAACAGACTTAACAATTTTCAGGAGCATTCCCTTTCTTTTTATTATGGTTTGCCAAAGCAGCTCATTGTTATGAGATGCTTTCAAATTTGGGTTGGCTTTTAAGTGGTCAGATTATTAATGAACAATTTTACCTGCTATATTCTTAAGCACCTAGAGGCCTAGAAGACTTAATATGTCATTTACAGCAATGAAGAGATATAAGAAATATACTGTTATTCTTAACTGGTCTTTATAGCTTTTATTTAGTTGTGTTATTATTTGACTTGACTTTATTCCTGTGCATTTGTTTTCCCTTTTTTCTCCATTCAGTGAGAAGTAAAATTATACCCATTCAAATAATAGTCTTACCTCAATCAAATTCAACAAACATTTATTAATTAATCAGTTAAACTTTTAAGAACCTACTATGTGCTAGGTACTGTGTGAGGTGCTGGGGATGAGGGGGATATGTCTATCTATATATCTGAATACATACACACACGCACGCACATATATATATATATATATATATATATATATATATATATACATATTGTGTGAATATATATCCATATCTATGTATATATAAACAATTCCTATTCTCAAGGAGCTTAAATTCTAATGAATGCCTACTATGTACAAAACCCTAGGCAACAGTCCCTATCCTCAAAGAGCTTCCATTCTATCGGTGGGGAGCTGGGGGACAGGGAATTTGCACAGATAAGTAAATATAAGATAATTTGGTGATAGAGTAAGGAGGGCATTAACAGCTAGGGGTTAACAATAAGCTGTACGTAGTTGATTTGCATTTCTATGTACAATCCACACTCTTTTCTAGCTTTCTTTGTGTATAGAAAGGTCCATATTTGCTAGTATTTTCTCATTTATAATTTTTTAATTTAAAAAAATTCTCAGCAACTAGAGGGTTTTAGGAAAGGCCTTTATGTAAGAAGCAACGGCTGAACTGAGTCATGAAGGAAGCTGGGGTTCCAAGAGGTGAATGTGAATTTGGAGAGTGTTCTAGGCTTGGGAGACAGCCTGGCAAAGGAACAGAGATTGAAAATGGAACATCACGTACATTGTCCTCTTCACTCTATCACACTGATCTCTTCTGCATGCCTGCAAGACTTACAGCCAGCGCTATGCTAGTATTTAATCATACGATGTATTGCATTGTTCACATTTTTTATTATGGGTTAATCTCATTTCCTCAACCAACTGAAAAACTCCTTAATATTTTCTTCAAGCAACTCCTTAAATGCAGCAATTTCATAAATTATATTTCTTTATCCCCATAATGCCCATATGATGCTTTTGCAGATACCAAGTGCTCAGTAGTTGATGGATTTATAAATTCAATACTCAGTTCAAAAGACATTAAGCAACCTACATCTTTCTAGATGTAGCACTCTTTCTAGATTCTAGAGGAGATACAAAGATATATATATATAATAATTTCCAACTTAAAATAGCTTAAAATCTAGTAAGAGAAAAAAGATAAGTTTATAGGTAAAAAAAGAATACAAATTAGAATATGACAAGTACCTAGAAAAGCTACTGTGAAATAATAGAAGGGAGAGAACACTTGCAGGTGCTGCAGTCAGGGAAAGCTTTTCTGATGGTATTTGGGCTGGACTTTGAAGAATGAGTAAGTACACCAATAGGAGATCCATGGAGTGGATATAATGATGACGGTAACAGCAATAACAACTAAATCTATATAGCATTGCTATGTGCCAGATACTGTGCTAAGTTCTTCACGGCAATCCTGTAAGATAGGTGCTATTATTATCTCCATTTTACAGATGAGGAAATGGAAGCAAACAGAGGTGATTTGCCCAGGGTCACATAGCTAGAAATTGTCTGAAGTCATGTTTGAATTCAAGTTCTCCTAACTCCAGACCTGATACACTATCTACTGGGTCACCCAGATGTATTCAAATTGTAGGAAACATTGTAAAAGGGTTGGGAAATATTTGGGAATAGGTGACCATAGAATCTAAGAACTGGAAAGGACTTTGGAGATCTTGTGCTTTTATTTTAGTTCTGAGGAAATGGAAGTCCAGTGAATTGTCCAGTTTGGCTCTAGCATATACATGGCGACTAAAGGGCATGGGGAAGGGACGTTGTGAGGTAAGGCTGGAAATGTAAATTTAAGTCAATTGCAGAGGTCTAAGGACTTTGACAGAATGATTACATACTCAGAATGTTTCAATATGTTTCAATATGTCAGTATCAAATATGAGCAGAGTCCATGGGGTGCTGAGCAAGTCCTTTCATTCTATTCCACTACCCCTTAGGGATTGTAAGGTATGTAGTTTTCCTTAAGAATTTTTAAAACCAGAAAATAACCAGTAATCTGCAGTCATAAAATCATCACGATGGTTTTTGAAGTACTTTGAGAACATGGCAACAGATGCTAATAGATGGTGCTATATCAGTCACTCACCAGATGGCTCACAACACATCTCTTATTAGTTTGATGCAATAAATCTGCATTTCCCCTTGAAACATTTTCTAGAATGTATCCATAACTTTCCTTTCATTTATAATGTATATATGTCCATATATTTGGGTATACAAATATATACCCAAATATAGACATATATTCATGTGTATATGCACACATATGCATACACAAATATATTTATCCATATACATAGATATATTCAGATGTATTTTATACATCTGGCTCCTATAACATTAAAATATAATTATGGTCATAGGTTATATTTCTTAATTTAAACTTATCTTACAAGACTAATTTCTAGGAGCAGCTAGTTGGCACAATAGATAGAACACTGGCCCTGGAGTCAGGAGTCCTGAGTTCAAATGTGGCCTCAGACACTTGATACTTACTAGCTGTACGACCCTCAGAAAGTTATTTTAACCCCAATTGCCTTACCAAAAAACAGAACTGTGAACCTTGAGAATATAAGGAAAAAAGCTGATCTTAATTCTACTATCTTTTGATGACTTTCATTGTCCCCTTCACCATATCATGTTTTGCAGAAGTCATGGCAAAGGAATAATAATGTAGGTTTGTGTGCGCGTGTGTGTGTGTCATTAATTCATAATGAGCCTATGAGGTAAATAGTGCAAATAATATTATGCCCATTTTGCAGGCAAGTAAGCTGAATGGTAAATAAGCTCCATCATTGCCTAAGGTCATATAGGGACCAAGCCAAGACTTGAACATCAGTATGTCTTCCAGCTCCATGCTCAGTGCCCTTTTCCCTACAGCAGGTTTCTTCTCAAGGAACACGAAGTTGTGGCATAGTTGCTAGGCACATCAAGTGAAATCTAAAACCATTAGATTTTCTGACAAATGGCCTTTTTTTTTCTTACAATTGGTACTCCATGTGAACTGAAGTTTTATCTTCTCAAAATGAAGAGATCTTGATAGGTTACCATAAATGCTGTGCAACTGTTTGGAGCGTTTCAGGGCTCAGCTCAAACACATAAGCCCTTCCTGATTCCCTCTTCCAACACCTCATATTTACTTTATATAGATTTTGCATTTATTTAAATGTTTACCTATTGTTTCTCTGTTGGAAGGTAAGTTTTTTCTACAGGGCAGCGACTATTTTGGGTTTGTTTGTATATATCTGTTGCTTAACACAATGCTTTAGCATTTGCAGACAGTACAATTTGTCTTCACCTAATTCCTTGCCCTCTTGTCCTGTCCACATTCATCCCTTGCCAAACCTCCATCCTGGATTATTCCAGCTTCCTCCTGTTCCTGCTTATGGATAAGTTGCAGAACTGGTCTAGAATTCCTTGAGAAAGGCATCTGAAATCCCTCCTCTCACTTCACTCTCAGCTCTCTCCAGTTTGGTTTCATTCAATTGAAACTTCCCTCTCCAAAGTAATCAGTATATTTTTAATTGCCAAGAAAATGGCCTTTTCTCAGTCCTTACACTTGACATCTCTGCAGCCTTTGACACAGTTGATCACACTAATCGTCTGGATACTCTCTTTTCTAGATTTTTTTTTTTGTTACTGCTCTGTCTTGGTTCTTCTCTTATTTTTCCTGCTTTTCTGATCATCTTTTCTTGAATTCTTTTGCTGGATCTTCATCCACATCAACGTTTATCCCCAAAGGGTCAGTCCTGGGCACTCTCTAGTTTAGGTCTGTACTGTCTCGCTTGGTGACCTTAGCATGTCCCATGAGTTCAGTTATCATCTTTATGAAGATTATTCTCAGATCTGTATATCCGGGCCTGATCTCCTAAGCTGGACACCTTGCACTGGATAACCTGTAGGCATCTGAAATTCTAACATCTCAGATGTGGCCTATTATCTTTCCCCCAAAATCCTCTGCTCTTCTGAATTTCCCACTTATGGTCAAGATCACTGCTATCCTAGTAGTCACTGAGATTTGCAACCTCAGTACCATACATGACTCCTCTCTTGCACTCACCCCTCTTTCTAGTCTACTGTTGAATTATGCCATTTCTACCTTTACAACATATCTTGTAAATGTAGCCTTCTCTCCTTGTATTCACCATTCTGCTGTAGGCTCTCATCACTTCACACCTGGATAACTGCAGTAGGTGTCTATTTGGTCTCTCTAACTTAAATCACTTCCAGCTCCAATTCATCTCCCCCTCAGTTGCCAAAGTGATTTTCCTAAAGTTCAAATTCAACCACATCACCCCCCTTATTCACTAAACTCCATTGACTTCCTGCTAGCTCCAGGATCAGATGTAAATTCCTCTTTTTGAGATTTAAAAACTTGCATAACTTGATCTTTTCCTATCTTTCCAGTATGTTTATACTTTACTCTCCTTCACATACTCTAGTATCTGTCAATACTGACTTTCTTTCCATTCCTTGGACATGACACTTCATTTTCCAATTCTGTGCATTTCTTTT
The DNA here is from genome assembly GCA_023548195.1 of Bettongia penicillata ogilbyi. NCBI lineage: Eukaryota > Metazoa > Chordata > Mammalia > Diprotodontia > Potoroidae > Bettongia > Bettongia penicillata. The sequence goes on from JAJHZJ010000526.1 coordinate 9,249,340, forward strand.
TCCCAGGTTTTCCCAGGTGCCTGAAAGGCTCTCCCTTGTTGCCTCCACTCCTGATTACCTTAGGTCTCAGCTCAAGTCCCATTCTCCAGTAGGCCATTCCTCCCACCTTCCTTCATTAAAACTTTTCATTTATACCACACATATCACTTATACATTTTTGCATGTTTTCTCCTTTCTTAGAATGTGATCTCTTTGAGAGTAGGAACTGTTTTTGCCTTCGTATCCTTAGCACTTAATAAATGCTAGTTGAGTGACATACACAACTGTGTTGAGTGGGTACACCATAAATTCATATTTTCTAATACCAACTGTACCTTTACTGCAGCAAGGAAATTGTTTTTGATTCTTCCTTAATTTACTCTTTTCTTATTCACCACAGAAACTATTCCAACCTTTTTTTCTTTTAAGAGTCTGACAACTATTTCCACGTCCCCCCATTCTCAGCTGAGGACTTCATCTCTTAATTTATTGAGAAAATTGAGATCCTCCCTGTGGGAGGGTTAGGTAAATTACAGTTTTTTCCAAATGGTTGCTGATTTACCTTTAAATCACCATACTAAAAGTGTGTTCCCAGACTCCACCAAAGGCCTCCTCATCTGGGTGTGGTTGATCCTAGATCTTAGAAGGCCATGCTGGGAAAGCCCAAGCTCTAGAAACTGCCCTAAGCTAGAAAGATTGTTCCAAATCCTGACCTGGTGGCAGATTGTTTTTTTTTAATGAAAGGAACAGCCTAGCTAAATTCTGAAATAATAGTGGGCTACTATGATTTGTTTTAAAATCTCCAACAACTCATGTGACTATTTACATGAGACTGAAGGTGGGAGCAAAACTCATCAAAAAAGTGAAATCATGGATCTTGTGATGTATCAAAAGTTCCCCAGTTCATTTGTGCTCTTCGCTGTGAACTGTTTACATGTTTTCATTTTAAAATTTGTTAATAAAATGTGTGGAATTGGGTGCCTATTCAGAGAATCTAACACCATTTTGTCCTAAGAGTTAGAGTTGCTTGAATCAATAAATTGAAGACAATTGAAGACAAGTGTGAACGATCATGTTGGGAAGTAACAGAGTATTTGTACTTCAAAGCTTTGGATGAAATGAAATGTTGATACACAGGAAGTATATTAGGATTGACTGAAGAGCTTTATTTATGCCCTCTGGATCTCATATGAAATAGCAAGCCAGTTTGAATTCTAGCTTTTGAATGCTAGACCAGCTCAGTCAGTGGTGGCAGTAATTTGAGCCAAACCCCTGTGAAGGACTCCTGAGGTGAGGGGAGATGAGAGGAACCTCTGTCTTCTCCTACACCCAGCCCGCACTTTGGTTACAAGATGGAGAATTTGGACTTCTCATCAAGACTGAACTGAGTATCATCTCATCAGCTTACCAAGCTGATGGCTCATGGTAGAGTTTACATTGGACAAACTAGATACACCATGGAAAAGTAGTTTCGGGATTCTATAAAGAGCCCAGCAAGAAATTATACCAAATCTAAGAGGAAGTTCAAGGATTCCATGAAGTGGGGAGCAAAGGACTGTGAGTTTCCTCTTTTCCCATATGTGCTTTCTTAAGTTTATACCCACTTTCCCTGGATTCTGTATGCACTTGTGGAAGAGCCTCCATTTTGGCTGTGTTCAGTCTGTCCATAATAATTCAGCGTCCCTTATAACAATCCAGCAATTTCTGGCTTCTTTCCCCCTATACCTTATTCCCCATCTCTATCTTTTAAAATATTAGCCATCTTTCAAAGACAGATTAAATGTTACTCCCACCATAATTCATTGATTCTCCAGTCAGACATTATCTTTCCTTCCTTTGACCTTGCGGATTTGAAGGTCATGAGACCTGTGTTCAAATTTATACCAACTGTTCTTATTATTACCATTTTAATAAATACTCGTTTCTAAACTTTGTTAAGTCTGAATGGCTAATTGCCATCAACTGATAATCAGTGAGAGAATACCACTAGTGGGGGCTTATGAGCAATAATATTAAAAAGACATCGACACCCTAACCTCTTAGAATAATCTCTAGAACCCTGAGGAAATAAATAGTCCAGCCACTTTCTGGAGACACAGACTGCCAGTCCAAGTGGGAAGTGGAAGAGTGAGCCCCAAAGTATATGGTACACATTTATTAAGTATCTTCTGTTCATTGCAAACAGTGGAGGAGATAGAAAGAGAGGAAAGACATGGTCACTATTTTCAAGGATCTTGTAAGCTAGCAGGAAGGCTATAACATTTAAACAGATATGTAATACTGTTCAATAAAGATATGATAATTATAATGCAGATTGAAATATGAGCCCCCTTAAAAGTAATTGATAGTCAGTCCCTAAGAGTTATGAAATTTAGATCTGAAGGGAGCTTAGAAATCATTTGGTCTAACCCTTTCATTTTATAGATCAGGCAATTTAAGTCTAGAGAGGTTCCATGGCTTTTTCATGGTCACATAACTAATAGCAAAGCCAAAATTTGAACACAGGTCTCATGACCTTCAAATCTGCAAGGTCAAAGGAAGGAAAGATAATGTCTGACTGGAGAATCAATGAATTATGGTGGGAGTGACATTTAATCTGTCTTTGAAAGATGGCTAATATTTTAAAAGATAGAGATGGGGAATAAGGTATAGGGGGAAAGAAGCCAGAAATTGCTGGATTGGTATAAGGGACGCTGAATTATTATGGACAGACTGAATACATAGGTCACTCAAACTAGAAGGGACCTTATGAATTATTCCATACTCTAGTTCTGAATTTTTAAATTAGGAATCTCATTACAAATGAAATCCATGCATCATTTTCCTAATTAGATGCACAGCCAGATCACGAACCCAGGCTTCCTGATTGTTAGGCCAATCTGCTTTGCTACTATGTTATCTTGCCTGCCATTTAAATGGAATATAATTGAATGTGGAGGGGTGGTATGAGACAACTAAAAATGTAGGGACATGTCAAGTTGTAGAGAGCCTTGAATGTCAGACTAAGGAGTTTAAACTAGAGAATTTGGTGTCTTGTTATGGTAGTACAAATGTTATTACCAAGCTTTAATATCAATAGTCTAATATATTGTATACTCTTCACTGATGTTAGGTGAAAGGAGGAAAGGGAGAAATTTCATGCTAACCTGATTTAGCAGATATTCTGATTTCTAGGGATTTGACTCATTAAAAGGTGAGGTTTGGCCCCTCACTTGCTCCCTATTTCCCCTAATCTTCAATCCCTCCTCATCTTTCAACATACACTAGAATAGAAAATAGAACTAAATAGAAAATGTAATCAGCAAATCCATTTTTATATATTAATGGGTGCTTTAGAAGTACTTATGGTAACAGTATTCATAGTGACTACAATAATGTAAACCGAAAGGAGACCCAATACCTTGGAAATATAATTATTAAGCTTAATTCAGAAAGAGATGAATAAATATACTTCCTTTTTTTTTAAGAAGTGGAGGACTATAGCTGTGTAAAGCTGTATATACTTTCAGACAGGGTTGGTTGATTTACTGTAACCTTTTTTTAATAAAAACAACTTCGTATTTTATTTTCCTTATTACATGTAAAAATAATTTTTAACATTCATTTTTAAAACTTTGAGTTTCAAATTCTCTAACTTCTTCCCTCTTCACCTTCCCCCCCTGCCATTGAGCAGGCAAGCAATTTGATAAAGGTAGCACATATGTAGTCATCCAAAACATTCCCATATTAGTCATGTTGTGAAAGAAAACATAGACATAAAAATCCAAGAAAATAAAGTAAAAGAAGTATGCTTTAATCTGTATTCAGACATCATCAGTTCTTTCGCTAGGGATGAATAGCATTTTTTATCATGTCCTTCAGAGTTGTCTTGCATCATTGTATTGCTGAGAATAACTAAGTCATTCACGGCTGATCATCTTACAATATTGCTCTTACTTTGTACGCAGTACATTCCACTGTGCATCAGCTCATGTAAGTCTTCCCAGATTTTTCTGAGACCATCCTGCTCATCATTTCTTACAGCACAATAGTATTCCATACTTGTACATCCCTTCAATTTCCAATTCTTTGCCACCAGAAAAGAGCTACTATAAATATTTTGTGCATATAGGTCCTTTTCTTTTTTGTCCTTATCTCTTTTGGGATACAGACCTACTAGTGGTATGACTCGGTCATTTTATATCCCTTTGGGCATACTTCCAAATTGCTCCCCAGAATGGATGAATCAGTTTACAACTCCACCAACAATGCATTAATGTCTCATTTTTTCCACATCCTTTCGACTTCGGTCATTTTCCTTTTCTGTTCTATTAGCCAATTTAATAGGTATGAAGTACTACCTCAGAATTATTTTAATTTTCATTTCTCCAATCAGTAGGTTTTTTTCTATAGCTAAAGATAGCTCTGATTACTTCATCTGAAAACTGTTCATATCTTTTGATCATTTATCAGTTGAGGAATGGCTCTTATATTTATAATTATGACTCTGTTCTCTATACGTTGTAGAAGAGGCCTTTATCAGAGAAATTTGCTTCATAATTTTTTCTCAGTTACTATTGCTAACTGTATCTCCCTCCATCCTCCCTCCCCTCCCCTGTTTATTCTGCTCTCTTTCTCCTTTTACCCTGTCCCTCTTCAAAAATTTGGTTCTGATTACCTCTAACCCAATCTTCTCTCCCTTCTATCACCATCCCCCTTCTCTTATCCCCTTGCCCTCCTACTTTCCTATATGGTAAGATAAATTTCTATACCCAATTGAGTGTGTATGTTATTCCCTCTTTGATCCAGTTCTAATGAGAGTATGGTTCACTCACTCCCACTCCCTTCCTCCCTGTTCCCCTCCATGGTAAAAGCTTTTTCTTGTCTCTTTTATATGTGATAATTTACCCTGTTCCACCTCCCCCTTTCTTTTTCTCCAAGTGCATTCCTCTCTCACCACTTAATTTTATTTTTAAAATAAAAAATCTCATTGGAAAAACAACTGACCTGGAAAATATGTTTTTCTTGGAGGCTTTGGATGTAGGAGCTTTGACTTTGCTGTCTTCTGAGTATGTGTTTTAATCTTTCTTGTCATCATAGTAACTTTGCATGGCCAGAATTTTTTTCTGTCATTTCCTCATTTTTCCAACCAGTTTTTTTTACTTTTAAATCTTTGTTAAAGTAGGGTTCTGCTTCCAGGGTGGAGGACACATTGTCCCAAGCTTCAGAGGTTTTGTGCAGCTGTTTTAGAGATACTTTTAGGGCCCTGTAAGTTTTCAGTTCTTTCAAGGTGATATGATCTAAGGAGGGATATGTTTAGTGTTCTCTTGGCCTGTGCTCTGGTTTATGAGTGACCATACACACTCTTTTCTACCCTGGAACTATGAAGAGAGTCACCTTTCTACTATAGCTGCAAGCTCTGATGTTCTAGTGCTCCTCCTTGCCCTCTGACTGTCCCCCAGTGCTGTAAACCAGATCTCAGTATTGGCAAAGCAACAGCATCCTTTCTTAGTGCTAGCAAAGAGACCCCAGTAACTTCCTTCTGACCAAACAACTGTTTGACTCCCTTACAGTTTATGGACTGAGAGCTCCAGAGGCAGCTGCTGCCACTGCTGATTCTATTGTACTCTATTTTTCTTTCCATTTCTATTTTACACCCCTGGTTCTAGAATATCAGGCATTTTTCCTTGATGATTTCTTAAAAGATTATGTCTGGACTCTTTTTTGATTATGATTTTCAGGTAGATCAATAATTTTTAAATTATCTCTCTTGGACCTATTTTCCAGGTCAGTTGTTTTTCCAATGAGATATTTCACACTGTCTTCTATGTTTTTATCCTTTTGGTTTTGTTTTATAATTTCTTGATTTCTCATAAAGTCATTAGCTTCCATTTGCTCCATTCTAATTTTGAAGGAATTATTTTCTTCAGCCAGCTTTTGGACCTCTTTTTCTATTTGGCTAATTCTGCTTTTTAAGGCATTCTTCTCCTCATTGGTTTTTTGGAACTCATTTGTCATTTGGGTGAGTATATTTTTAAAGGTGTTTTTTCTTCAGCATTTTGGGGTATCCTTTATAAAGCTGTTTTTCATGATTTTCTTGCATCACTCTTATTTTTCTTCCCAATTTTTCCCCTCTACTTCTTTTACTTGACTTTTAACATCCTTTTTGAGCTCTTTAATCACCTGAGACCATCGCAAATTTTTCTTGGAGGCTTTTGGTGGAGAGCCATGACCTTGCTGTCTTCCTCCAGTTGTGTCCTTTGATCTTTCTTCACTTGTGTACTTTGATCTTTCTCATCATAAGAAAATACCTTTTCACCAAGGAAGTAACCTTCTGTAGTTTTATTTTTTTTCCCCTTTTTTGGTCCTTTTTCCAGCCAGTTACTTGACTTTTGTGCTCTTTGTTAAGTAGAGGTTATACCACCCCAAGTTTCAGGGGTTTTGTGCAACTATTTTCAGAGATATCTCTAGGGACCAATACGTTCTCATTTTCTCCAAAGTGATATGATCAAAGGAAAGGTGTATTCCTTCTCTCCTAGCCTGTGAGACCTGACTGACAGACTCTGGTGTTTGAGCACCACAAGCACTCTTTTCTGCCCTGGAACTGTGAGTAGAATTCCCTCTCCACAGCTGCAGGCACTCCTCCTCACTTCAGGATCACCACTCAGGACTGCAACCCAGATCAGCCACTCAGTTCCTCCACCACCTAGGCTGAGAATTGCAGAAGCAGCCACCACTGAGGCAGTGCCTTCTGCTATCCTAGGGCTGGTGCCAAACCACATTCCTCTCTCACTCAGGTGAGAGAGCTTTCCTACTCACCTTTGAAGCTGCTTTTTGGCACTTGTTGTTTGAGAAGTCTGGAAACTACTACAAGTGCCAGTGATTCAGCACTCTGAAACCTGCTCCAGTCCTGTCTATGCCAGGATAGTCCATGTTGAACCATGTTCTGCCCTGAGCCTGGTACAATAGACCCTTCCTGTTTGCCTTCCAGATTATCTTGGACTGGAAATCTGTTTCACTGTCATTTTGTGGCTTCTGCTGCTATAGAATTTGTTTAGAGTCAGTTTTTACAGGTATTTTGAGGAGTTTGGAGGAAGAGCTCAGGCAGATCCCTGCTTCTGCTCCACCTCCCCATTTATTGTGATCTTTTTTAAAAGAATCGTTATTACAAGGATTTCTCTCATTGGACAGGGAAGGAAGAAGGATATATTCGGAAATGGATGGTTTATTTAAATAGTCACCAGTAAAACCTTTAACAAAAATAAGCATTCTTGAGAGAGTTTATTTTTTTAAGTAGTTAAAAATTGTCCCATAAATCTTGAATACACCATTAACTTGTATTGTTTAGAAAGAAGTTTGTTAATCAAAGACAACTTGAATTTTGTCCTGGTCTTGGTTATTATAAATCTTTAAATTATAGAATATGAATTATTTTGTGAGAATTTCAACCATCTAACATTAGGCTGGACAACATAATCTTGCCGATTAAAAGGAAAATGTTTTGAATATATTTCATTTGAAGATATGAAGAGGTGGGTGGTGCAGAGAGCTACAATGCTAAAACCCTTTTTACTTCGGTAAAGAAAACCACAGAAGAACCAAGGCAAATACTGAGCAACCATTTTGTGGTTTAGAAAATTCCATGACATTAACCCTCTGGTGATATTGTCACAAGAGGGAGGGAAAGGGAGAGGAGAAGAGAAAGAAACAGCAACATAGACATACTGCCCTTACTCTGCTGCGTCTGCATTAATGCAACATTGTAGCAGCTGCTTTCCTTTTTAAACAGCATTTTTGTTAGTAATGTTGTTGTAGGACTTTTTTTCCCCCTGTAGAGTAAGCTAACCAGATTTTCAGTTTATAAAACTGGGACAGCCTAGCAGGGGACACGACTTTCCATGAACCATCTTCTGGGGATAATAATATCAGTAATCGGGAGACTGCCATGATAATTTCAGAGAGAGATGAATTGCAGTGTGTGCAATCGACATTTTTGTTTGTTTTTGAGTGACAAAAGTGTCTGTGTTTGGTATTCGCTTTCATCAAAACGGCGACACCATTTGCCAAAAAGTTGAATTCCAGCGCAAGCTTCTGTAAACTCTTGAACTCAAAGTTATTTAGAGACTGAGACAGATGGCAAGGGCAGATTTATTAAACAATATCTTAATGGATTTGATTACAAAGAGTTCTACTGTCTCCTGTTTTGTCTTTAGAGGCATATTATGTGTGCTTAATGCTAAGGGGATTATTCACAAATACCTGTCTTTGAGCCAATTCATATGTGGTCTTTTATTCATTCATTCATTTCTTTATCCAACAAATATTTACTGAATGCCTAAAGGAAGCATGCCATTGGCTGGTTTGAGGGTTGTTTTTATTGTTGATTTCAAATTTAGTCAGCATTTCTGGAAAGAAATCATTTTATCACCAATACCACCACCATCATCACAACCATTATGGTTAGCATCACTGAATCTTCAGCTGGGAGAATCCTTGAAAGGTCAGCTAGTCTGCCATCTTTCCATTCCAGTGACTAGCCATTATCACCATCCTTGGTCTCATAGTCAGTCCCTCATATCATCTAGGCCAATTAACCTTTTGTATTTTAGTTACAGTTAATGACAGAAAAGTGACAGTTTGGTTTGACCAAGGTCAGTTCTTTTGGACCCAAGAAAAGCTGTTGACTGGCCATGGACCAAAATTTTAGCCCTTACCCACGCAATTCACTAGTGGGACATAGAAAGCAAATGAGAAAATGTAAGTGACTCAGCACTAAGCCTTCACCTCCAAATAAGCCTCTACTCTAACTGTAGAGAGGGCTGATGAAAAAGGGAAGTGAGTTCCAGAACACTAGTCCTTTTAGGTGATATTTGTGTTTGAATAGTGCTTTCTGGAAAATATACTTTAAACTTTTTTTCTTTTTAATTTTAAATTGAGGTTTGAATTAGAGCAAGTAAAAACCTAATTCTGGCTAATTGGAACTTTAAAAAAAAGAAATGAAAAGAGAAAGAGAAATGTCAACTCAAAAGAATGCCTAGAAATAGGAATTATTATCACTATGGCAGATTGATTAGTGAACATTTCATTCATAGGTGGGACCTTTTTTCTACCCTTAATTACAGTGTAGTCAAGTACCCTTTTCACTTATGCTGGTGGTAAAACCCAAGCTGTATTTCTTATTAAAAGGGGGCTTAGTGGAAGTAATGTGGTGTAAGTGAAGGAAGTTAAAATCAGAGGATCTAGATGGCTCCTTTTACCTGTATGACCTTCCTCAGGCCAGGAGTAGTGGAAAGAGCACATGTTTTGGAGGTAGAGAACCTCTTGATTTCTGGCTCTGCCATGATTATTGTTTAGATCACAATGTGTAACCCACTACTTTCTCTAGCCTTCAATTTTTTCATCTATAAATGAAATGGTTGCATTACAGTATCCCAAAATATCCATAGATAGAAATGCATGATCTTCCCATAGGAGGGGCATTTACTTACTTTGTTACATAGTAAATTTATTTTATACTTTTCCCAAAATGACTCAATAAAACACAGATGATACAGAGCTAGAGCAAGGGTAGAATGACCATTTTGCTCCAGTCATCAGAAGTTAGATGGTGCTGACAATATGGGAACAACTGAAAATAATTTCTTGGTTCTACTACTATACAGGATGAGGCATGATTTATGTAATTTTGAAGTTTCGGTTCTTTTAAAGGTTTTATTTGTAAATTCAGTAAAAAAAAAAATTATGGTTGTTTCCTCACACAAAGAAAGATGTTCCTTGTTGGAAAAGACATGGTTATACAAAAAATTAAACTGAATGAAATATTTTTAAAAGCCTATTTTTTTAAAGCAATACATAAAGGCAAATACACTGGTTTTGTTTATATGTATTGTGTTGTACTAGTGAGATTTTTCAGCATTAATAAAAAATATCTAAATATGAACAGAGCCAAATTTGCTGAAATCACCATGTAAAATTAAAATATTACTTTCAAAATTGGATTTGAAATGTCCTACATTCAGTAATTTTTGTGTCTTTAGATTCTTTAGTGCAGTGCCTTTTACTAAATGGTTAATAATAATAATTAACATTTATATATTGCTTTAGGATTGGAAAGAATTTTACATATGTTATCCCATCGGAGCCTCACAACACCCCTATAAGGTAGATGCTATTATTTATCCCCTTTTTACAGACAAGGAAATTGAGACTGAGAGGTTTAAGTGATTTGCTTCGTGTGGCTAATGCATAACGAGCCACAATTTAAGCTCATCTTCCAGACTCCCAAGTACAGTGCTCTATCTACTATGCCACATATCTTATTCATTAATTAGTTAATTAAGGGTGCTTCCCTATCTATGGAATAAAAGACTACAGTGTAGGGGTCTCTTTCTTTTTTTGTTGAATCACTTTATAAGTTCAACCATTGTGATTAATGAAGATTGTCTTTTCCCTGTCTTGTAACTTGGAAACTAAATAATGGAGAAAGTGATGACCTTATAATTAGAGCATTTGTAAAAAAGTTAAAGACTAGGAAAGGTACTGTGAGAAAAAGATGGAAAAAAATAAATTGATTTTTTTCATTTTTATTTTGAGCTGTTGGAAAGAACCATGAATCTGGAGGTAGGAGATTGATTAGAATCCAGGCCCTGCTACTTTTTAGTATAGTGAAACATCATCCATTGGGTGACCTTTGACAAGTCTCTTTGCTTAACTGTAAAAATGGAGATAATATTTACATTACTTACCTTATGGGTCTATTGTTTAAAAAAAACACCTTGTAACCTTAAAATGCTATACAAACATTTTATTATTTATTTAATAACCAATTGCTTGTTGACAAGTCTATTTTGTTGTTAGATTCCATAGCCTGCTGTCTAATTGTTAAGACTAAAGAAAGCTTAGCTGGATCCTGGATGAAGTACAATCCACTGCCAGAGGTATATTTGGAGCCTTTCTAGTCTGGTAGGACCCGCCAAGCTTATACTTCACTAGCATAGCCTTTGAAGACACAAGATTAAGCATCAAGAGGATCCATACCATGTGAGGCATCTGAGTAGAAATGAATTCTCCAGCTGAGACTGAAGAGAATTATCCACAGAAGTTTGGTTACTAGGTGATATTTTCCCCCACATCAACTTATGAAGACAGTCCAGTAAGATATAAAGGGGGTCTCAGTTTGTGCTGGTGTATGCAAAAAAAACCCAAAACACTGAAATATTTAATTAAATAAAGATTGAACTGAGTCCACTTATCTGGGGCAGCTAGGTAGTGCAATGGATAGAGTGTTGCACCTTTAAATAGAGGCCCAGAGTCAGAAAGATGTGCATTCAAATCCAGCTTTATATACTTCCTGGTTGTACGGCCCTTGGCAAGTCACTTGACCCCTGTTTGTCCCAATTTCCTCATGGGAAAATGGATAATAATAGCACTTATCTTCCAGGGTTGTTTTGAAGATCATATGAGATAATAATAAAGTACTTACCCTAGTGCTAAATGTTAACTATTATTATATTAGTAATAGTATATTCACATGAATATGAATACTTATAATCTGTATATATACATATATGAATGAATTAATGAATGATGAATGAATGAATGAGGGTCAAAGCCTTATAAAGTGTGTATTATGCACCAAGCAAAGCTTTAATCACTGGAGATATAAATATAAGCAAACAAGATAGTGTTTCCTCCTGAGGTAGCTTGTATTCTTGTGAAGGAAGAGAAAATAAAAGGGGAGCTAGAAAGTTGGGGGTGAGCCTGGCAGAACATATTCAGAGGCATGGCTTGGAAATGACTGGGAAATACATGGTGACCAGTTTCTGGGAAAAAAAAAATATGGTAAAAGCTCATCTATCAGAACCCAAGTACCCAAGGAGAGAGTTTAAATTCCAGTGAGAAGAGATTGAGGAAGATGGCAGGAATTTAGGTATTGTGGTTTGGAAGTGACTTAAGAAATGAGGATCCATATATGTATATACGGATTTGTTCAGCATATCTATCTATCTGTGTCTGTCTTTCTCTGGATAGATATGTATTAAAAATATATATCCACATATACATTTACACACATATATACTGTGTTTGTCCTTCATTCTGAAAAAAACCATGATATCAGAGAAATGATGACATGACTTGCCCTTGACTTTGTTTTGAGTGAGGGAGGGCTGTGCAGGTCACCTGCCTCACTTCTCCTCCTGAGCCATCTGGATCCAGTGACCAGATATTCATCAGGATGCCTGGAGATGGCCCAGGATCCAATGGGAGACCTTGGTCTTTTTAGGCTGGTCTTTTCAGGTACTTACTTAGAGGGAGGTAACAACCAGTGAGTGAATAGGCCTTTTTAAAAAATAGTCAGGGAATTGCCCATTTAATGAACAAGAGAAAAAAAATAACTAAATCAAGCTGTAAGGGAAAGTGAAATTGTTAGTATTGATAATCATTGTAAGCCAGTCATTAAGTGGAGCTTGGGCAGGGACTTATTATTGTCGAAACTATGTTCTTCACAGTGCACTGGTTTTAAGGTTTTTGAGGAAGTAAGGGAAGGAGAGAGGGAGGGAAGGGGGGGGGGTGGCGATCTAGCCAGTTTACCTCAATGGAAGAGGAGAGGGGGACAGAAAGGAGAAGATGAACTGGGTTACCAAGCTAGCTGGGTCCTCATTCAGGCAGCTCACAGGTTGTGTTCATCCTTTGTTTTCGAAAAAGACCATGACATCAGAGAAATGATGACACTACTTGCACTTCACTTACCCATAGATATTTGTTCAGCCAACTCTTTGCAACCACATTTGGGGTTTTCTTGACAGAAACACTGCAGTGGTTTGCCATTTCCTTCTCCAGTTCATTTTATAGATGAGGAAACTGAGGCAAACAGTGTTAAGTGACTTATCCAGCTAGTGAATGTTTGAGGCTGGATTTCTACTCATGGGGAAGTCTTCCTAATTCCAAGCCTAATGCCCTATCCACTGTGCCACCTAACTGCCCATATGTAGGTATATCCTTATTCAAAAGTCATACAATATTGTCATTTTATCCACATATTACTGAGAGAATTGCCTGAGTCTCATAGAGAGAAGTGATTTGTTCATGCTCACTTGGCTAGTAAATGTCTTAAGTGGCTAAACAAATATTCCTCTCAATTTGTTGTTAAATGTTAAGAAACAATATTTCTTGCTCTTCAAAAAAATCACATTTACAGATTTAATTGTCTTTCATTTTTTGTTGAGAGATAACTAATGGTAAATGCTAAAATCAAGATCCAAGAAGCTCCTTATATGCCAATTTTGTATGCTACATTCTGAAGGTAAAATAGATATTCTGCAAAATGTCATGCCTTCCAGTGAGTAGACTTACATCTAACTTAACTGTTGACATTATAATGAACTTCAAGCCCCATAGTTTCCACCCAAAGAGCATATAGTATCCCCTTTCATATTACATATTTGTTTATTATTATATAATTTATTAATACCATCTAATACATATAGACGATTCATTGAAATTAGAAAGTTTTAGGTTTTTTCTTTTTATTCAGACATTTCTTTTTATTCATTAACTTACATTTCTTTTTATTCTAATATAATTATAATAGTTAGCATTCATATAGTGTTTTCTGGTTTGCATAACACTTTACCTCTAAGTCATTTGCAAACTCCTCAAAAGGAAAGTTGAAATAAAGAATATATCGAGGTCACTGGAATAATATTTTCCCTTGTAGCATCATTTTTAGCTTATTATTACATGTAAAATATTAACAATTAAAGGAACTCCCCCGTGTTTGATTTGCCATATCACTGTACTTTAAAGTCTTAGGAATTTTTTAATCTTAATTTCTGTACTTTTTTTGAGCATCTAAATGACATTTCTCAGTTCTCTACTTTTTTGCTACTTAGTTATAGCATTAAGTTTTCAAAGATATAGAGAACAAAGACCCACTGACCATAGATAGCTACAGTAATATGAAATCAGAAGCTTAGCTGATTCCCACTATAGCATACTATGTAAATGTGTTTCTGAAATCCTTAAGGTAAGACCTTTAAAAAAAAATGGACAGTTGTCAAGGATGGTTGATTTTTAAGACTTAACTACTTGAGCAGTGTTCATTTAAAATAACATATGAGTCTCTCACAAAATGATCTAAGCTGAGCAAACTGCCTCTTTGTCCTTCCTTCTCAAGGAAGTACTGAGCTACTGGGGATGCTGTGACAGACGATGAAACTTCTTTGGATGATTCTCACTGTTCCTTTCTGATAAAGTCTTTACTACACTGAGATTCAAAAACCTCAAATTCCTTTGGAAACACTACCAGATAATAACCCTGTTATGGTTTTAGGATCTAAAAAGATCCTTCCTTTGTTTCTCTGAAAGTTAAGATGACTAAGATATATGTAAAGGTATTATTTCTTTCTGGAAATCTATTTTTTTTATTTGAGCTGCAAAAGCCTTTCCACTTTGATTCCTGTTACATTGAGGTCAGTAGTCCATACAACCTCATATGGTGCTGGGACAATGCTATAGTGGTGTTCTAAGGGATGTCACCTGCTGCTGATAACAGGGTTATTTGACTCTGTGAGATGCCAGACCATTTCCTCAGGCAGCAGCCATAAATGGTACTTATTGTTTACAATTTTGGTTCATCATAGCCAAGGGTGGATGACATTTGCAAAGCAGGCTGGGTAAATTCTCATGATGTCAGACTGGGAGGCAGAGTTTCCGAGGTTGGCAAGCCACTGAAGCAACTTCCCTACATCCTCTGAAAGTGCAGATTCCTTCGTGAGCCATGAGACAAATGCTTGGTTAGTTGCTCTCTGGGGTACCTACTTCAACAATGTTAAAAACTACTTCTCAGTTTCCCATTTGTTTTCCACATTGTTGGTTCTTGTACCAGAGAAAGACTTTGCCATGAATTTTTCAAGATCACCTTAATGCTTTAGTCTTTATACTTTTGTGTTGGCTTTTACAGTTATCTATTAGCTGATAAAATATAACTAGAATGGATACAAGTAATCAGTGTACAAAAGCATAAGTTTTTAAATGACACTCAGACTGCTCAGGTTGTATTCCAACATTCTTTTGGAGGGGCTAATTCTATTAACATTGTTTTTTCCTGCATTGTTTTTTTTGGGGGGAACCTGTTGCCATTTTGAAAATTGTGATCATAGAATTTTAAAGGTGAATATGTATAAATCAAATGTAGGACTAGAAAGGGAGCCACTTAATTTGACGTATCCTGTTTTGGACGATGGTTGGCATCATTCTCTCAAACATTTTTACCACTATGACTACCCTTATAGCTCTTCCAGGACACTGCCTAAGTTCCTTGAGAGCAAGAATTCCTATCCTCCTCCCCTCCCCTCCCCTCCCCTCCCCTCCTCTCCTCTCCTCTCCTCTCCTGCCCTCTCCTGTCCTCTCCTCTCCTCCTCTCTCATCTCCCTTACATAAAGTACAGTTATTATATATGTCACTACAAAGTAATGAGACTCCATATATTTTTTTAATTTATTTTAAGCAAATATATTAGAACTTACATGTTCAAATGAATATTATCTTTCAGTGTACATGCCACAGGAGGCAGATTGAGAACACCATTCTAGTGCTACCATTGTTCAAAACATTTTTGTGAATTCACTAGAAATTATTTTAAGAGTCAGTTTATAAGATATAGGGGGCAAAAACTGGTCACTACATGACAGTTTTTTTTTTAAACTCCAAATACCATCATCTAGCTTAATCGTGCTCCTTATTCTTCAGACTTGGCTCTAAATAACTCTAAATAATTTTTAAAAACTCAAATATATCCTCAAAGGAAACATTTTTCTGTTGTTGAAGACAGAAGAGAATATTGTTGTCTCTGATGACCATTTCAAAAAAAGTGTTCAGCAAACAGCAACATCACTGGAATAAGTAAATACTTTGAAGGGGACATAATTTAGAATGATAAATTCTCATGTGTCTGTGAAAAACGTAGTCACATTTCCTTTAAATCTATAGCTGGAATATTCACCAGTTGTTTCTTGTGTCCGAGTCTCCTTCACCCCAAGCAGATTTTGATTCCTTAAAGGGTCAGGTCTTATACTTCAGTTGTGTTATCTTGGATTTACCAAATGACAGATCACTTGGTCGGACAAGGTTTAGAAAACTTTTAAAGGTGAGAATCATCCTCTTAGTACTTAAAACAATGTGAAGCTCTAATGTTCTTAGTATGGCTTTGGTAAAATAGATAGCTATAATTTACTTATTTCTAAAAAAGTAGAGAATCATGTTTCATTCCCAGGCTGATGAGACTTGATTAGTATTTGGAAAATACTTTGAGATTATTACATGATGACACTACTTGCAATAACTGCATCAAGTTATTACATGTAGTAATTAGAGAGGAATCATGTCATTGTAGATGGAGTTCTAGACTCTAAGTCAGGGGAAGACCTGGGTTCAAGTCCTACCTATGACATTTAAGTATCTGCAGTTCATATCACTTCACCTCTCTGTGTCTTAGGTAGCAACTGTTTGATGGAAGGAGTTACCATACCAGAAGTTCCTCAAACAGGAAAAAGTTTCAGCTTGTTCTAGAATTCTGCTATATGGTAATCAAAGTATAAAATGGTATTTTATATCCAGTAGTTGGTCATATTTTTTAAATACATCCATACACACCTAGAAAGAGAAGAAAATCTTTATGAGATTCTATACTTGGCTTTCAGCAAATCCTATGACTCTGAGGTCCCTAAGGATTTTTGAGATATAAACTTGTTGCAAAATTAGATTTTTCTTTCTCCTTCTCACTTTTATACTGTGCGTGTTTTTTAAAGGACTCTTTTTATGTTTATTTTTAAATATGAAACTATCCGGGTGATATTGATGCATTTCTTTTTATGTGTCCAGAATTTAAACCTGGAGGCTATAGGAGTACTGAAGTGAAATTGGCCATATACAGTTAATAAATTCTGAGCCGAGATGCATAAATCAGCACAGGGTATTTTTTAAACTTTTTTTTCTCCCAAAGGGTGGACAGGAGGAGGGGAGAGAAGTATGTCTTTAGAGAATTGTTTTCTATCAGTTCAGAAAATAGAGAAAAAGCATCCAGCAATACCCAGTGCTGGTTAGCAGATTGTCATTTTTAGGTTTGATGTTCAGGGGTTTAATTGTCTTTCATGTGAACAATGGCAGGCGCTCTCTGGTGTGCCATGCTAGCATGATAAAAGGGGGCCGTTCTTGCATAGCAATGCCTTTTTTTTATTATTAGCGTAAAAAATTAGCAAGCTGGAAGTCGTTAGAAGGAGTTCCACTGGCATTAATTGTAATGCAGCCTGAATTTGTTTGCAGACCAGTGCAGCAAGACAATAGCAAGGGAATGGGGGATGGGGGGGGGGGTTGTGGGAGAGCAATATTAATAGCCGTTTACTTATTGTATCATTTTAGTGGGCCTTAATAAGGTGTCTGCTGTCAACTGGAATTTATTTTTTAAAAAAGAAAGAAAGACATGGTAATTGATGTGTTGCAGTAAGTATGGATGAGGGCTCAACTTGATTAATGTATGAGTTGGCTTTTTAAGGCATTTTAAAAAGGCTTCTTAACTGGGTCTTAAGAGACTGGCACAAGCCCACTGTAAACTACCTCATTGCAGTTGGAAAACAGCCTGACAGCTGCTGATGTCTCTTGAGGATTTTCTTTTTTTTTTCTTTTCTGATCAGAGAAAACTGAAGTAATATAGTCCTCGTCGATAATTGCAGTGCTTAAAAATCTTATAAAGGGATTTCGACTCTTTCCTCTGGAGAGAACTTTCTAAAGGTTAAATTAGTTTTACTTGTGTGTGCTTCAAATCTCTTCACTTCCAATGAGGAGCAAGTTTGGTTTTTAAATAAGCTGTTAGGGTATTGCTTAGATTTATGTCTTGTTGGATATGTAGTGTTTTCATGTGTGAGACTGACTTGTCCTATAAGAGATTTCAAATTCAGACCAGTTTCTCTGTTTCCTAAAGGGTTGTGCTTCTGAATTAAATTGTGTATGTATATGTCTCTGTGTACAAATTTCTGGAATATGCATATATATATGTATATATATATACATATATATATGCAGCAGAACATAGACAGGGAAGTTTCTTTGGCATCACTTTTATCTTCCTATTAACGGGTGCTGTGCCAATCTGTGAAACTTCATTCCATACTAGTTCTGTACTTTCTCTTCATTAAAAGTTTTTAAGATAAAGATAAGATGTAGAACAGATGTGCACATCACAAAGGAGCTTCAGGAAAGACTTAAAATAAAATACTTGGGCTCCTTGCTACCCATAGGTGCCAACAAAATACCCCATGTAGTATTATACCCCTTTTGATTCTAATAAAAAGGCAGATATCCCAAGCATTCAGTGTTAGTTGAGATCACCAGAAATTACTTTGTTGAGGAAATTCATTTTCATTCAGAACCATGGCCAAAACCTGAATTGAGATAAAACCCAGGAACATGAAAAGAAGATGCAGAAGAAGGTATTAGGAGGAAAAACACATGTATGCTCCCACATACACACATATATACATGCATGCATACATACCAGCTTTCTACAATCCTACATAGTCTCTGGGATTTTACTCAACTGGACTTTTAGAGTTAAACACCAACCAAATGATCCTTTGAAATATTGAGCAGATGGATTGGCAGGGGCAGATTTGCAGCTGGGCCTATTTGGAACACAGGTGTTTCAGCTTGCTTGCTGACTGGTGAGTGGGCAGTCAGGGAAACTCATTGGGTGGAATTACCTACTGATGTTTCCTAGAGAGAAATTCACCCACTGTGAGTAATGTCATTCCACTTTATTGCTTTTTTGCTCAGATTTGTCTTTAGGCATAAGTTAAAGGAGGGATATCCATTCATTTATATATGTGTATGTACGTGTGTATATATATATGTGTGTATATATACGTGTGTGTGTGTGTGTGTGTGTGTGTATATATATATATATAGAGAGAGAGAGAGATCAATCTGGAATAATTCCACTCATTTGTTTCCTAAGTAGTAATTCAGAAGTATTACCTAGGCCACAATAAATTAATCCTTTGGTTACTCAGTGAGAAGACTCACTCTGAGGAGAGTAATCAGATCATCCCTATTTCAAAAAAAATGTTCCTTTTTCAAACAGCAATGTATATTAAGTGTTTTGTGTATAAAATACATGAAAATAACCTTCAATAATAAAAATAGGAAATGGACAACAAAAAGTTTAGCAATACTTATGGCAATAATTTCATCCAAAAGTTTAACCAGTGCAAATTATTTGCCACAAAGAGAACAAAAGACCCAAGAATGCACCTTAGACTTGACAAATGGAGAAAGATGGCTACCAAAGACAACACTCAGAGAAAAGGAATGGACAGTGAAACAGTTTAAAGAATGCTTGAAAAGGTAGCCCAGCTAAGCAAAGTTATCCCACAGGTATTCAAGGATCCAAATGGTAGAAGATGGAAAAGATTTACGAAAAAATAAATATTTCAACAAACTTTTCTCAATCAATGATGGTGAAACCATCGCACTTGGACTCTAATATGCCCTGAGGTGTTTATGGAGTAAATTGGAATATCACTAAAGAAAGCAGTGAAAAAAGGCAGTCAGAGTTTACCAAGTATATATACAAAGAATTCATACTGGAGGGAGTGGACCATTGTGGGAACATTGAGGATTCCCATATTCAAGGAGCTCTCCAAAAGATATGAAAAATAGCTCATGTGTTATTAATTCTTTTTTTAAAAGTGATCAGGGGAATATCAATAACTCCCTAGGATCTATGTGCCACCCCTATGGTGCTCACCTCTGTGCACATCTATGCTACATCTTTATGAGTCACCTATAAATTAACTCACAGAATTCTCAACATAAGAGCATTAGTAGAAAACAGCCAGATTTTTTTCAAATAATTTTCAACAGTGGACCACATTTTTCCTGTCTTGAAATTAACAGAAAGATGTAAAGACTATAAGATTGCATTGTGCTTATGGTTTGTTGATAATGAAAAAGATTTTTAGTCAGGGCAACAAGATACTCTGACATAGATGTCTTATATCAAGTTGTCTCTCACCTATGTGACAAGATTGTGTAGAATGACTTTCAGGATGTAACAATAGAAATAACACTCATCATTGACCGTCTGATAATAAATATCAGGCTACTCACAAGACAGGGAAGTATATAGTCACTAAAGGTATTTGTAACTGTTATAGAAGAAAGCCAATGGAGAATCTAGGTTGAGGCAGGATTCCCTATAGATGATGAGTTTCTTTAGTTGCTTTTATTTGTGTGTGGCATAATACTGATTTTACCAAGTCCCAAGACAGTGTAGAGCCTCTTTGATGAGACCTGTAATTAAAAGAGTTTGATCTGTCTTTCTGAGACCAGGTGGATAAAGGAAGTCTATTGCCTGAATTTTACCATATATTTGGATAGACACCCTACAGAATTTGTACAATAGTATGCATATCTGGAATAAACAGTACAGATGAATAATGTGCTGTGCTCAGAACTGAAAAGAAGGAAGAGAGTAGTCTTGATTGTTTTGGGGAAATTCAAAATTTCCTTTTCTAAAGCCAAGCTTCCCATGAAAGTAAAGGCTTATCATTGCTAAGTAAAATAAGTAAATAATAAGTGAAATATTAACCTTTTACTGTTGTTGCTACATGGTAATGATACATGGAACACTACTGCCGCCAGAGGACCACAGATGAGTATCACACAGAAGGACAACATGGTGGGTATGAGCAGGCTGCAACATATAATCATAGAGGTACTCAAAAGATTAACAAGATATGCTCTAAGAAGGAATAAAGGTTATCTTCAAGAATTGTATGATGGGAAGAGAAAATGTACATGTCAAGACCAAGAAATGAGAAGTGAATAGCAAGCATGCTCCACTGATACTTTATGATTTCAGGAGAGAGGAAGATCTCTAGTACAATGGGTGGACTCCCTGTGGCAAACTATGGGAGAACATGGACAAGTGTCACACAAGAAGAGTAGGTAGGAATGGGTTATAATGTGCATCATTGGACAGGGACCACACAGGTCCATTTAAACAATGTTAAAAATAGCAGTACATCTATTAATAAAGAAGGCTCATTCTAATGACATACTATTACTTCATTGCTAGATGTAGAAATTCATATGAGGCTTTCTAAAATATATAGAGGACTGAGTGAAACATACAAGAATACAAGTCATTCCGCAGTTGATAAATGGTCAAAGGATATGAACAGGCAGTTTTCAACGGAAGAAATTAAAGCTATTTATAGTTATATGAAAAAATGCTCTAAATCACTATTGATTAGAGAGATGCAAATCAAAACAGCTCTGAGATACCACATCACACCTGTCAGATTGGCTAAAATAACTAAGCAGGAAGATGATAAATGTTGGAAAAGATGTGGGAGAGTTGGAACACTAATTCATTGTTGGTGGAGCTGTGACCTGATTCAACCATTCTGGAGAGCAATTTGAAACTGTGCCCAAAGGGCTACAAAAATGTGCATACCCTTTGACCCAGCAATACTGCTTCTAGGACTGTATCCCCAAGAGATCATGGGAAAAGGTCCCACATGTACAAAAATATTTATGGTAGCTCTCTTTGTGGTGGCCCAAAACTGAAAATCAAGGGGATGCCCATCAATTGGGGAACAGTTGAATAAATTGTGGTATATGAATGTAATGGAATACTATTGTGCTTTAAGAAATGATGAACAGGAAAGCTTCAGAGAGGCCTGGAAAGACTTATATGAACTGATGCTGAGTGAAAGGAGCAGAACCAGGAGAACTTTGTACACAACAACAACCACAGTGTCAGGAATTTTTCTGGCAGACTTAGTGTACTTCATTGCAATGCAAGGACTTAAAAAATTCCCAATGGTCTCTTAAGGCAAAATGCCTTTCACATCCAGAGAAAGAGCTATGAAATTCGATTGCAGTATTAAGTACACCATTTTCTTTTGTATTATGTTATGGTTTGTTTTATGATTTCTCCCATTCATTTTAATTCTTCTCTGCAACATGACTAAGGTGAAAATGTATTTAATAGGAATGTAGGTGTAGAACCTATATAAAGCTATATGCCATCTCAGGGAGGGGCTGGGGAGGTAGCGGGAAACATCTAAGATATATGGAAGTGATTGTAAAACACTGAAAACAAATAAAATAATAATAATAATAATAAAGAAAATCTTACGAGGCAAAGGAATGTCTTCTAGGTTGTGTGTTCCTGCCCAACCACACCTTGAAGTACATAGTACTTCATTCTTTCCCCTTTAGCTGAATGGGCTGTGGCTCTTTGACACTCTCAGATGGTATTTTATAAATTATCTACTACCCAGTGAAAGAGAGGCTGCAGACAACTATTTGGCCATACTTCCCTGATTCCCAGGTGACTGGACTGTGGAAATCTTTGGTTTCCTGGGATCCTCATGTTAACTGTAGGTCTTATCCTGCTGATGACACATGTACACTATACATGAGATGACTTCACTGCCTCCTCCTTTTCTTCAGCTGCTCTGCAAAAACTGGAACTACTTTCATTTGTTAAGTCTAAGGTACATTCTTGGGGCTTTTGTTCTCTTTGTGGCAAATAATTTATACTGGTTAAACTTTTGGGTGAAATTATTGTCATAAGTATTGCTGAACTTTCTGTTGTACATTTCCTGTTTTTATTATTGAAACTTATTTTCATGTATTTTATATACAAAACACTTTATATACATCACTATTTGAAAAAGAAACATTTCTTTAAAATGGGGGTGATCTGACTGTTCTCCTCAGAGTCAGAGTCTTCTCACTCAGAGTTAAGAGGGATTTCATTCCTTTAGGGCTTGTATGTACAGATATCTTCAAGAAATGTATCCCAAGAAATTTTGGAATAGAATGTTATATTCTTTTTTTATAGTAGGACCCTATGTTTAAGACAACTCCTCAATATGTCAGTCCAGGCAGCCATATGGCTAGCAGCTACTTCTATGCCAACAGCGTGTATAAAAAAAGGAAAAGCTTGAAGATGTGATTGTTAAGATGTTGTGGTGATTTTTTTTTATTATTGTTGCAAATAAAAGAAGTACTGAGGACGAGAGGAAAATATCCTGATTTTTCTGTAAAAGATTGGTCTTGTCCCCATTAAGACCATGGGGCAGGTAACTGTTAGTCACCCAACACCCTACCCCAATTCATGATAGAGCTTTTTTGCCTAAGGGTATCTATTAATCTATTAATCTATTAATTATGTGTCAGCATTGTTTAAGTCATTCACCTCAAGGTTGTTTTAAAAAAATTTAATTAGATTAGATGACAGTTTAAGTATGAAAAAAAATAAAAAATGCATTTGCCAGTCACCAATATTACAAAATAAACATTCCACTTACCTGCCTAATTTCAGCACTTCAGTATCCAAAAAAAAAATCAAGAGCAAACAAATAAATGAAAAACCCCATCCAGGTTGGAGTCCACTACTCCCAACTATAGCCACTGGGACATAAGTAATTAGTATTTGACCATAACTATCACAGCTCCCAGGAGGAGCATGGAACATGAAAGACAGGTAGTCTAAACTCCCAGTAGGTGTTGTAGCTTCAGGTTGTCTTTGGCTCTAACTGGGGAGGGTGGCATGCACAGGTGAAAGCAAGCCTCATCTCCCGATGTTTTTATTCTGCAACAACCAGGATCTTGCTGTCATGGTCTCTGAGCCACTTGCTTCTATGACTTTCACCAGAGTCTAACTCCTTTCTCTGTCCATCTTCAGGCCAGTGAAGCAGAGTTTAATACGAAAAAGCTTGGTATTAAAGACTTAGAATAATGAGAAGAGATGTTCGTTGCTGCAGCCATGCCTTGGAGTCTTCACCTTTAAACTCCTTGGACTTCATCCTGCAATGGACTAGTCACACCCACAGTTCAATCAATTTTTTGCTGATAGAGCAATAAAGTCAAGTGGAAATGATCTCAATCTTGGCAGACTTCAGGAAATATAAGCCTCCAAAAATTCATTCTCTGAATTCAAAAAAGGGAAGAGGTTAGGCTTCAAGATACGGATCTTGACTTCAGTTCCTGATAAAGTTATGGAATAAATCATTGAAAAGAACGTTTGTGAGAGTTTAGAAAGAGTTGTAATAAGATTGTAATAAGTTGTAATTATAATAATTTTTATACATTGTATACTGTACAATAATTGTAATAATATGTTGTAAGTTGAGATTAAGCACAGGATCATCAAGAATAGTTCATGCCAGACTAACCTTGCTTTGTATTTTGACAATCTTGTATCAGGGGAATACAATAGATAG
The DNA here is from genome assembly GCA_023548195.1 of Bettongia penicillata ogilbyi. Lineage (NCBI taxonomy): Eukaryota > Metazoa > Chordata > Mammalia > Diprotodontia > Potoroidae > Bettongia > Bettongia penicillata. The sequence continues at coordinate 9,273,594 of JAJHZJ010000526.1, forward strand.
GATATAGGTAGATTTTATAAAGGTGTTTGACAATGAAGAATTAATTAAAAAAAAAAGATAGAAATAGAAAAGCAAGACAGTCTCAGCTCTCAGAAAATTTACTTCCTAATAGGACATAATATGTAAAGTTTCTATCACAAGTCATATAAAATGCCCAGTGATAAAATTGTGTTTCTGATGTTGAACCTTTGACAGTACCAAGAACTTTGGTTCTTGTTTTTCGGAATTTTCTTTTATTGGCCTTTGGTTACTGTGGCTGCTGTGGAGGCAAGGAGCTTATAACCATTTCCAGGTTCATGACTCTCCAAGACTTTCTCCCATCTGTGATGGCTGTGAGGGAAAGACTTGGAAGTAGTATTTTGCATTATGGGATGTTTCTACCACAGTGAGAAGAGAAATGGAATCCACCTGGAACATGCTCCCTCCTGTCCCTTGCTCAGGATGCCCTGCTGTTTAAAACTAGGCTGGCCTGACCACTACATCTATGGTAATTGTTTAGCAGTTGGTAGTGATGGTGGTGATGGTGGTGGCCCCCTTCTTCATAGCATTTGCTATCCTGGATTACAACTGATTGCAGGAGGAAGTCTGCAAACAGGGCAGATGCTCTGAGTCATGATGTTACGCTCAGTGCTCTTGGCCTTGCTTGCCTGCTTGAGGTGGCAATTGATTGACAATTAGTGGAAGTGTATAGAATTAAAAAAATAAACAATAATGAAGCTAAGAAAATCTGTATAGCACTTTATAGTTTGCAAAGTGCTTTAGAAATACTAACTTTCCAAATATTCGATCCCCACAACACCCCTGAGAGGGAGGTGTTGCTATTATTCGCATTTTACAGATGAGGAAAATAAGGCAGAGGTTGACTTACCTTAGCTCATATAGCTATTAAGTGAGACAGGTTTTGTCAGGTCTTCTTGAGTCCAGATCCAGCACTTTCTTGCACCACCCAAGCGCCTTTTCCACAAAGGTTGCTTTTCTCTGTGATAGCTCTGGGGGCCAGGCTAGAAGTAGGCCTGATAATCTGGAGGCTCTTGGGCTGAGGCTAGATGGTTGAAGTCAGCCCAGAGGGAGGTGCTGAATGAAGTGACTCCAGGATTAGCCTTTGGCCTCAAACTGTGCAACATTTTTATCCATGATTTGGATGAAGGCATAGATGACATGCTTATCAAATCTGTGGATAACATAAACCTAGGAGGGATTGCTAATAGGTAGGATGACAGAATTGGTTTCCAAAAAGGTTTTGACAGGCTACAATGATGCATCTAATAAGATGAAATTTATCAGGAGTAAATGTACAATCCTCTTCTTGAGCTGAAAAAAATGAACTGCTCAAGTTTAGGTAGGAGTGGTTAGATTATAGTTCCTATTAAAGACAACTGGGGGGTTTTAATGGGTGGCAAATTCAGCATGAGTCAAAGTATGACATGGAAACCAAAAAAAAAAAAAGGATAATGTAGTGATAAACTGTGTCAATTAAGGCACTGTCCAGAGCAAGGGAGGTGGCAGTCCCTACTATATTCTGAATCAGGGTATTGTTTTTAGGTGCTATGTTTTAAAAAGCACCTTGTATTATGACAAAGATGGTGAAAAGACTAGGACAAATTAAATATAGGAATATTTTGAAGGGACTAGGAATGTAAGTCTTGGAGAAGACTTGGGAGACCATATTATAATCTCTTCCAACTGTCTTTGTAGCAGTCATGTGATAAAAAAAAATTGGCCTTATGTGGGTGTGTTTGTTGGGGTTGTTTTTTTGCCTCAGAGAATAAAACAGTGTGAATGTTGTAGAGTGGCCGATTTGGATTCAATGTAAGAAAAATTCCTAACAATTAGAACTGTGCCTAAAGTGCAGTGGACTGTTCAAAAAGGATTAAGTTCCGCATCATGGGAGGTCTTTAGAAGCTGTGTGATGACTTATGTGGATCTTCAGAGATGATTTCTATTCAGGAAACAGACTACTAAATGACCTTTAGGGTTACTATCAACTCTATGAGTCTGTCATGTGAATTCTCTTTTCATACCTTGTAGGCATTTTAATCAGGGGAAGCATTTCCATTGGAAAGGGGAATGTGACTGGCAGGTGATTCAGACATTGACATATAGAAACAGACATCACCAAGAACCTCCCTGCTGGTGTCTTGTATTGTCAATACATAGCATTACTCCATTTGTTTCCCCATATCTAATACTCAGTGATCAGAAGAATTTGAAATAATGAAAATTAAGTTATAGAAACTTAACATCTCAGCCTTGGAAGAAGATTTCTCTTTTATTTTAAGTTCAGGTTTTATAAATTATAAGGTGTTTGGTTGTGGTGTGTGTGTGGAGCGGGGGAGGTTAATGTAAGTCATTCTTTCTTATCCATCTATGTAACAAATATTTATTTAGCACTTCTATATAGCGGACTATGTTAGATGTTAGGACCCTAACTTGCAAACACATAATACCAAACCACCTACCAAAACAAATAATAGTTTTTTGCTAATTTATGATATTATTTCCATCATTATTTAACCCATTAGGACAACTATTTTTTTAAATTCAAGCTGATTCCTCAATAGTTCTTCACCTTTATCTTTTATTTCATTGTTTCCATTGCCATCACCACCTTCATCTTCATTTAAAATTCATTCATTATTTATACCATTTGGAATGGTATAAATGGAATGTTCAAATAGCATAGCACATAGTGTTATTGTCTCCTGCTTTGCTAGAAGGGCAGTATTTCATTATTTGTATTTACTTAATTTTTTAAAAGTAAATATGTTTCAGCAAGATCTGAAAAAAGAGGGAAACCCCCTCCCCAGTTTTACATGCATGGAAGAAATTAAGTAGGGTAACTAATGAAAACAAGATAAGTCTTGACCCTTCTGGTTCTCCTCAGTTTGACATGTATGTCTTATCACTCTACCCATCCTACTCACAATTATTTATTCTGAATAGAATTAAAAGACCTTGGTCTGTGATCCCCTTTCCATGGCTGAGTCAACCTGCAGTTCTTTGCATTTTTTTTATTTTTATTTTTTTATTTATTTAACTTTTTACATTTGTTTTCACAAAATTTTGGGTTCCAAATTTTCTCCCCTTTTATCCCATCCCCCCACCCCAATACCCCAAGCAATCTAATTTTCCCTATCTCCAATCTGCCCTCTCTTCTGTCATCCCTCCCTTCTCTTGTCTCCATCTTCTCTTTTCTCCTGTAGGGCCAGATGACTTTCTATTCCTCGTTAACTGTATGTCTTCTTTCCTAGTAGCAACACAATACTAAACAGTTGTTCCTAAAGCTTTGAGTTCTAAATTCTCCCCATCCCTCCCTCCCCACCCATTCCCTTTGGGAAGGCAGGCAATTCAATATAGGCCATATCTGTGTAGTTTTGCAAATGACTTCCCTGATAGTCGTGTTGTGTAAGACTAACTGAATTACCCTCCATCCTAACCTGCCCCTCATTGTTTCTCTTCTGTCTTTTAATCCTGTCCCTCCCCAAGTGTTGACTTCAAATTGCTCCCTCCTCCCTTTGCCCTCCCTTCCATCATCTCCCCCCCTTGCTTTTCTCCTTCTCCCCCACTTTCCTATACTGTAAGATAGGTTTTCATACCAAAATGAGTATGCATTTTATTCCTTCCTTTAGTCAAATGTGATGAGGGTAAACTTCTTGTTTTTTGTTTTTTTTTTTTTCTCAGCTCTCCTCTTTTTCCCTCCACTAAAAAGTCTCCTACTTGCCTCTTAAATGACAGATAATTACCCCATTCCATTTCACCCTCTTTCCTCCCCCTACATTTCTCTCTCACCACTTACCTTAATTTCTTTTAAGATATGGTCCCATCCTATTCAATTCAATCTGTGCTCTCTGTCTCTGTATGTGTGTGCATGTGTGTATGTGTGTGTGCGTGCATGCGTGTACATGTCTGTGTATGGACCCACCAACTACCCAGATACTGAAAAGTTTTAAGAGTTACAAATATTGTCTTTCCATGTGGGAATGTAAACAGTTCACTTCTGGTAAGTCCCTTAAGACTTCTCTTTGCTGTTTACTTTTTCATGCTTCTTCTCATTCTTGTGTTTGAAAGTCAAATTTTCTTTTCAGCTCTGGTCTTTTCATCAAGAATGCTTGAAAGTCCTCTGTTTCATTGAAAGACCATATTTTCCCCTGAAGTATTATACTCAGTTTAGCTGGGTAGGTGATTCTTGGTTTGAGTCCTAGTTCCTTTGACTTCTGGAATACCCTATTCCACGCCCTTCGATCCCTTAATGTAGAAGCTGCTAAATCTTGAGTTATCCTGATTGTATTTCCACAGTACTGGAATTGTTTCTTTCTAGCTGCTTGCAAGATTTTCTCCTTGAGCTGGGAGTTCTGGAATTTGGCCACAATGTTCCTAGGAGTTTCTCTTTTTGGATCTCTTTCAGGTGGTGATCGATGGATTCTTTCAATACTTATTTTGCCCTCTGGTTCTAGAATGTCAGGGCAGTTTTCCTTGATAATTTCATGGAAGATGATGTCTAGGCTCTTTTTTTGATCATGGCTTTCAGGTAGTCCCATAATTTTTAAATTTTCTCTCCTGGATCTATTTTCCAGGTCAGTTGTTTTTCCCATGGAATATTTCACATTCTCTTCCATTTTATCGTTCTTTTGGTTTTGTTTGGTGATTTCTTGGTTTCTCGTAAAGTCATTAGACTCCATCTGTTCCATTCTAATTTTGAGAGAACTATTAAATTCAGTGAGCTCTTGAACCTCTTTTTCCATTTGGCTCATTCTGCTTTTGAAAGCATTCTTGTCCTCATTGGCTTTTTGAACCTCTTTTGCCAATTGAGTAAGCCTATTTTTCAAGGTGCTATTTTCCTCAGCATTTTTTTGGGTCTCCTTTAGCAAGGTATTAACCCATTTTTCATACTTTTCTTGCATCTCTCTCATTTCTCTTCCCAGTTTTTCCTCCACCTGTCTAACTTGCTTCTCAAAATCCTTTTTGAGCTCTTCCATGGCCTGAGCCCACCCGACATCCCCCTGGGATGTCTGGGGTACTGAGGCCCCGCCCTCCACGTCTTTCCCTGATGGCAAGAATATTTCCTTGTTGTCGTCAGATCCGGAAGTCGGGATTATTTGCATCTGTTTGAAGAAACTCTCTATAGTCTTATTTTTCTTCCCTTTTCTAGCCATTTTCCCAGCCAGTTACTTGACTTCTGAGATTCCTGTCCACCCCCGCCTAGATCCGCCAGCTAGTCCTTGCGGTCTGAGATTCAAATGGGCTTTCCGCGGCAAGCGGCTGCTAATCAATGTGAGCTTTAGTTCTGGTGCTGGGGTGGGGGCAGGGCCCCCTCCCAGGCTCAGCTCCCTCAGGGGCTTTATGCAGAGACCTTCAGTGATGGAGCGGGTGGGGGCGGGGCCGCCTCCCAGACTCAGTTCCCTCAGGGGCTTTATGCAGAAACCTTCAGTAATGGAGCGGGGTGGGGCAGGGCCGTCTCCCAGGCTCAGCTCCCTCAGGTTGTTTATGCAGAGACTTTCAGTAATGAAGATCCTGCCTGCTGCTGGGGGAGTCCTTGGCCGCTGCCGTGCTGCAGCTGCCGCCGCCGCTGCCTCCGCCGCCACCGCTTCCTCCCGAGGGGGCCCGAGTCACGGAGACACCCCGCTCCCCTCTTCCAGCCCAGGTGTCTCTCTCTCACTGACCTGTAGCTTCTGTGGGTGGAGGGACCTTCCAGGCCGCTGGAGCTTCCGTCCCTGAAGCCTGCTCGGATCAGCTTCTCTGGGGCCACAGCCAGGGCAGTGCTGGGGTGGGGTCCGCTTTCCAGGGCACGACGGACCCTGGGGATGGCTCTCCAGGGCTCTCTGGAATGGAAATCTCTTCCACTCTGTTTTTGCACATCTTGCAGTGATCCAGAACTTATGGGGATCTCTTTTTACATTAATTCTATGGGCTGTGGGTTCGGAGCTCGTAAATGTGCGTCTTTCTACTCTGCCATCTTGGCTCCGCCCCCCTTTGCATTTTTTTTAACAGGTAAGGTTGGGGAATGATGGCCTTAGCTGCCATAATGTTTGAGTTCAACAATAGGTTCCTGTTTTCAGCGGGCTATGCTTTGGATCTTTCCCCAGTACAGTTCAGTAAGAGATGGCAGCCTACTTATCCATGGTGGCCACTGGTCATGTCATTATATGACCTTTAAGGTTTCTTCAGACTCTAAATTTTATTATCATTGACAACTGTAGCTTTAAAAAAATAAAGACTACTTCCTCTAGTTAGACATAGTATTTGACCTTTCTTATTAAGCCTGCCAGGAAATCCAAATAGACTCAATGAAAAGATATATAACACAGTATAAAATGGGTAATACAGGAGGAAAAAAGCTTATGTGAAAGGATTGTTGTGAAGAATGCATTTTACAAACCTTATATATGAACTATTAGTAGTAGTAATGTATAAACCAGTATCTAAATATTATTTAAATGACCAAATGTATAGTATATAAACATATAATCATGCTGCATAGTGTTCCATTGAACCCAGCTATGTACTGACAGTTTCTCCAGATAGAATCAGTTCTATGGGCTTGCCCAAACTAGGTGCCCTCTTCATAAATTATAATGATGTCAGTAGTGCGTCTTAAGTAAAAGACCATGCTATTTTTTGTTGGCCCTTTTCATTTCTTTTTTTTAAAAAATCATCAAATAGTTTGAAAAATATAAAATTAGACCAATAGTCAATAGATAGTTATATTCTTCTTAAGTTGTAGTATATACTCCAGAGTGTAGTTTCTTAGAGGCAAATGTTAAATTTTCAATGTAAGCATTTATACCTTAGAAATAGGCAAACATCACAAACTGATTTGATTTGACTTGATTTATTGTTTTGTGATTGTCTAGACTTAAGACTGTGATGGAGAAAATGTTAATAATTCAAATTTAACTTAAAAGTGCATTATATTATCAGATAACTGATTTTTGAACATTTACTAGCACACCCCTGTATATATTAGACATTTATTAGAATAGCTATGGCTTATGAAGGAGGAAATATATTTACTGCAGTAAAAATAATCATAACTAGTATTTATAAAGTGTTTTAAAGTCTATAAAATACTTTACGAAGATTTCATTTAATTTTTACTTTTTATAATTAATAGGCCATTCCTTCCCCTGGGGGGACCTGAAAAAGTTGTAAAGAAAAAACATTTTTGATTGAAATACAGGAGAAAAAAATTGTGGACTATACAATAAGTATGACAAGAAAGTAGAGTATACTTTATATGTTGCTCATGGCCATTTCCTGGCATATTATGAGAATGTACCTATTCCGTATTTCATAAGGCGGCTCACCAAAAGTTCCAATGATTCACTGATTGACAAATATAGTAACAGTGATAGCATTGAAGGTCCAACTGATTAATTATACTAATATAATATTATTAATATAATAATATAAGTGCCCCTTTACTTTTTTCCTACCTTTAGGAAATAAATGCCTATATGATCATTGTATTTTTAAAGGATCATTACTGTTTCTAACTTGCTTCTTCAAATCTCACCTTTAAAGTTAGCAAGTAGACAAACAACTGCCTTAAGTCTAATATCAGAGGTTAGTTTGGCAGGGAAGCAGACAGGGAAATCTCATGTTCCTTACTCTTACTATCAGATGAAAATTTTTAGGGATCCTTTGAGCAATAAAAACTTTTTCCGTAAATGGGGCATGCATTAGGCATCTGATGTGTCTTAAAATAATGGAGTAAGAGAATTAAATAGTTCTGTCAGTCTAATGAAATGAAACTGGTATATCACTTAACATTAGCATCCATGCTTGAGAGAACACTTTGTCTATCTTCACTTATTAAAGCACACTGAATTGTCAGTGTGTGTAGCATTCTGTATTACATTTTTTAAAGAATGATACTGAAGACAAGAAGTACCCTTTACCAGAGGGAATCCTACTGCCATATATCTTGGGCTGCTTTTTGATACGGTCCTTTTTTATGTGGTGTGGTAGAGTCACTCTTTAGTCAGAGGACTAAAATTCTGTACTTGGTGAACTTGCTAGGACTTCCTATTAAATATTTTACATTTTGAATAACAGTATCCAGTAATGGTTGTAGCAACATTATACAAATACAACATCTGGGTCAAGTTAGGGCATATAGTGGAGAAGATATGGAAGAGAATTTAGTAAAATATGATTGTTTTGTTTTGTTTTAACAATTATAGACTCATAGGATCAGAGCCAGAAGTGACCTCAAAGGCCAACTGAGTTCATTTTTCAGAGGCAGAGAGAGTTTAAGAGAGACACAAAGAGGTTAAGCAACTTTCTTTGAGTCACCCAGATAGTATCTGAGGTCAGATTTGCATCTACATCTTCCTGACACCAAGCCATGCCACCTCTCAATCAGTCACTGAATTGTCAATAACCAGTTACTTCATTTTAAAAACTCTACTGAGCTCAGTTAAAAAAAAAATTGGCTATTTTTGTTTGTTTAAATCATTTTGCTTATATAGACATAGCAATTTTATCACCAATGATGGAGAGTGGACCGTTTGGAGAAGAGAAACCTGAGAAATGTAGGCTTGTCATTATTCTTACATCAGTTTTAAGCAGCTTTGGCCTTTTCCTTGATTTATGACAAGAAGCTTTTATTCTATGTGTTAAAATTGCAAGAGAAGTCAGAAATTTTAAGTCCAGGGGCCCTGGATTATCTAGTTCATAGTATGAAAAGGATTTTGTAAATACCTCAGCATGCTAGAAACCTAGGGGAAAAAACAAAAAATGAAACAAGTTTAAATATAACGTATAAAATATGTTGAGTATAAAATATCGGAAGAGAAATTTACTTGGTTGAAAGAGTTGAGTAACCACTTAGAAAAGCAGATGAACGTCTAGACCTAATGCCTTGTGATAAAGCTGCCAACAGGGTACTTTTCCTGGATTGGAGGTTGGTGTGAACAATATCTGATCTCTGTTCTATTTCTCTTGAGTAAATAATCAATTGATGAATTAGTCAACGAACATTAAGCAGCTACTCTTTGTCAGGCGCTCTCCTAGGTACTGAAACTTCTGCTGTTCATTCATTTCAGTCGAGTCCAAATCTTCATAGCCCTATCTAGGGTTATCTTGGCAAAGATGCCAGAGTGATTGGCATTTTCTTCTCAAGATCATTTTACAGATGAGCAAATTGAGGCAAGCAGGGTTAAGTGACTTGCACAGGGTGTCTGAGGTGAATATTTATATAGTGCTTAAAATATTCAAAGTGCTTTATGTGTTATCACAACCACTGTGTGAGGTAGGTGTTCTTTTCACCCCCATTTTATAGATGGGGAAACTGAGCCTCAGAAAGGTTAAATAATTTGACCAAAGTCACATAATGAACAAGCATGTGAGGGAAGATTTAACTTGGGAATCTTTCCAACTTCAGGTCTAGCACTCTATCCACTATGTCACATTGCTACCTGTAGGTAGTAGTGAAAAGTCATCTGCCACTTATCAAACACCTTTGTGGTTTATTTCATTTGAGGAAAAAATGGAATCAGAAAAGTATGACTTTAGAGAAAATATCCATATACTGTGATTTTTGAGATGCTGAGTATATGGGGGCCATTTATATTTAATCAGTAAGCGAATGTGTGGATGCAAAATAAATTTGCTGGCTTATAAACTCATAATAGATTTGAAGCTTTACTAGAAACTATTCAGTTTATTATGGACATCATTTTATAATGTTCTGTATGAGGTAGTACGTGGATTGTATCATTTTCAGGGTTATAAGTAAAAATGTCATGTACCTCATTCACTTAGCCAACAGAAAGAACTGTTAATGAAGAGTCCTTGTACTTTAGCAAGAGATATCATAAACATCCTGATTGCCAAAAGAGGTGATTTTATTTTGCCGATTCGAAAAAGTCATCCCATTTTTAAACCATGACATGATTTGAAATGACTAGAATTAGGGCGATATAGCTTTCCTGATGTTTTTATAAGTTTTATTGAAAGGAATCCTGTCAAAATCTTCTGTAGATAAAATCAGGGCATGTTCAGTTTCTTCGGTGGCTACTTCCTAATATTTGAGAAACATGGGTTATTTTTTTAAATCAACTTTCTTCCCAAATAATCTTTCAATATCAAAGTATATTTGGAAAAGGGATTGCCTCTGATAACTGACGCTACAATGTCGTAAGATTCGTCCTTTTGATCTATCTGCATATATGTAGACATATAGGTAATGAATCCATTTTGGTTCAATTGCTATCAAATTTAATAACAACCATTAGAACTAAGTTCAGCAAAAAAAGGTCTCATATCAGCCTGTGAATACATACTCTTAAATATTGAAAGATAATGATTTGTACAGCATTGTTATATAATGCATTTCTTGTCTTCTGTTGTATGCATGTGACGAATTCCAGTCGATAAGCCCCAGACTCTGGAGTCAGTTGTCTGGCTTGTTATTAAGATTAAGATAAGTACTAAGAATGAAAGATACAGTGCATTGTACTACTCTTAGGGGATTGGGCCACCTAGGATTCTGAGTGTAAACAATGAATTAGTTCACCCTGACTCCCTTTCAAACCTGAGGTGTACACTGTAAATATTTGTAAAATATGATGGAAACAGTGGTTGAAGATTATTTTTGCAACCACTAAAAAGTGAAAAACAAAGATTTTTACCAAGTGAAATCTTATGAAACATAGTTCAATATAAAACTATATTTATAGTAAATAGAATACTTTCCTCCTACATCAGCATCCAGATATACACTTTAAAGTTGAGAGGTTATTAGCTTGTTATTAGAGAGACATTTTGTCCTCACAGAATATTCCAGTAGCTAGAGAATACAAGATAATTAAGTGTGGTTAGGAGGGCTTTAAAATGTAAGCTATATTAACAAAATGTATATATCCCATCCATACGCAAAGGCAAAGTCACCTATTAAAGGCTTCTCATTGATATTTTCTAAGAGAGAAAACTACATCGACCTCTTTCCTAAGCTGATGGAATGTTACCGAGGCACACTGAAAAGAGACAAATATTTTCTGAAGTACAGTCAATGAGTCACACTAAATATAGTAAATATGAGCTTTGCTGCAAATTGGTAGGCAACATTTTCAGCCTGGCAAAGTTTAACTGTCTGTAACATCGCTGGAGGAGTGATAGAAAGGGGTAATTTAGCAAGCGCGCCATAGCAACATGCTGTGCAACGTAGAGCACTGGGTAGCAACTAATTTTTGCTAATGAATTTAAAACTAGATGTATGGAAATGGTTATATGATATGTATACACTGCTAAACAGTTAACTAGTCCTTAGGGCTTACACTTTAATTATCTGTATGTAAATCATTTTGAGCAGAGCGACCTAATGAGTCAAAAACAGCCAGGAAAACTTATATTTAGCTCTATAAGGACTCCTAAACTCAAGGACCAAGTTCTTCCAACCTGCAGGCCAGAGGATAGTGTCATAAAAGCTCATGAAGAGTCTGCCATCCATACCATCTCTGTCAAAGAACTCCTGACTGCCCTTGATACAAAGAAACAAAATTATTCTGCATGTGCTTACTTGTCACTTTCTTGGAGGTAAATAGTCATGCTTGGCAATGCCTTGGCCTTATGCAGGACTGGAACAAGGACCTCTATATGGTACTAGGTATATTTTTGGGGGGTCCCTTCCACTTAGACATTGATGCTCCATTCAAAGTGCATAGGAGATTGTCTGAATCATTAGCTACTGGCTTCTGGAGAATATAGGAAGAAGGAAAGATTGAATGGGGGTGGGAGTGGGATGAGGGGGTTGTCCCTTTAATAACTTCATGAAAGTATCCTGGGGTTTAGTGTTGTAACAGGAAAATGGTCACAAGTGTATTTCTTACCCACCAGATGCCTCATCTTTTTGTTGTATAAGCTCTCTGCAGCTGAGGAGTTAGGATGTTTTGATAGGATGCATTGAATGAACAGCATTTTCCTTGGATTTAATGCAGCTTTGTAATAGAGTAGATTTACAGTCCTGGAGAAGCCCAATTTAGAGAGACAATATACCAAAGAATAATGAAAACTGTTCTGTCGATGCAGGGGACTAGACTTAGATGACTCATGAGATTCATTTCAGCCCCATCATCTCTGATTCGTTGGAAGAAAAGGATGTATTTGTATAGTTAGAAAGAGAACATGACAGAATGCAAAAATGGCTCATCTTGCACTGGAGAAAGTCATATTAGAGAATTAAAATTTATCTCTTTCCTTTCTACTCCAGTTAAATTATGGTGCCTTTTGAACTCCCTTAAGGCATATATATATACTGAAATTCCCTCTCTGCTGAGGATGAAGATAAATAGCTAATAGGCTTTCCCCCCTTGTGTACAGTTTATTAAGTACAACTAAAATTGGAATATAACACCATGTTAAAACAGATTTATAATGAGAATGTTAACTATTGCTTGGAAACTTTAGAGAAGGAACCTTTACAGCCCTACACACTTTAAAAACTTTCATAATACAGAGTTGTGATTGGAAGAATATACAACATGCATTTATCTATTTGCCTAAGAATGATCAAAATAGAAGATTAACTACCCCTTGTCTTACCTGTTTTAAAACAACAGATAAGTGGTCACTCTTCCATATGTTGCAGTTGAGTTATCTAACACTGAAAGGACTCTGGTCTAAGCTAAATGCTGAGAGTTAAGGAAAGTAGATCTTCTATTAATGATGGCCCTGTTTATGACGATAGCAAGTTACTTAGCCTGATTTACTAAGCGGTCAATAAATTTATTCTGAGCCTACTGTGTGCAGAACCCTGTTGACAATGAGAGGATATTGCAAAGGAAGTAAAATATGGCCCTGGCTCTTTCTCCATTTTTTTTACTAGCTGTTTAAGAAATATCAGTCAAAGTACTTTCTGAGTCACTTTGAATGAAAAGTCAAGACAACATTATTGCCAGACCAGTTATCACTGACATGTATAGAAAACAGACTGAGCTCCATTTATTCTCTCAATTTTCACTCAACAGTCATCATACCTGCTTTGTGTAGAGCCCTGTGATTTACCTTAATTTTTTTCTTGTGACACAACTTATGTAACATGATAACAGGGTTTTGAGAGAAAAGGACATTTAAAAACACATTTTAATCAATTAGCTCAATTTGGCAAGCATTTATTAAATGCCTACTATGTGCCAAGCACTGTGCTAGGTGCCATACTAGGAATAAAAGACAAAAGGAAACAGTTCTTGATGTCAAGGAGCTTGTCTTCTGTTGAGAGGAAAATAGCATTGAAAATTAAGTGCTTCTCTCCATCTGTCTATCTGTCTGTCAATTGGTCTGTCTGTCTATCTCTCTATAGTAAATACAAAATGATGAAGGCTGGAAAATAATGGAGACTAAAAGTTGGAGAATTTATCAACGATCTCATATAGGATGTGGTATTTCACACGAACTTTTAGAGAAGCTAAGCATCTAATATATTTCATGTGTTAAGCTATTATGTTCTCATTTAAACCTGTTCCTCATCCAACATATGTAGATTTATAGTTGAATTCAACAACTCTTATTAGACTGTAGCCTCCTTTCCATTAGGAAAGTGCATTCTTAATCTTTTGTGTGTATGTGTGTGTGTTATTGTTCGAGAGAGAGAGAGAGAGAGAGACACAGAGAGACACAGAGAGAGACAGAGAGAGAGAGATGTAATCTTTGGCAATTTGGTGCAGCTTATGGACTCATTCTCAGAATAATTTCTTTAAATGTATAAAAAATTACAATATCTAGACAGGACTCTTGCTTTAGTCATAGGACACTTACATTTAGTTGGATTGACTTCAGAAAGAATGAAACTGTAATTGAGACAAACCTGGTTCGAGGATTTCTAGCAGTGCAAAGCATTGTAATTGCTATCTGGTGCATTCATAGAGGTTTACTTGCTTGGACAAAGCTTTCTCATTCTCTTTCTTTCTCCCCTTTTTCTCCCCCTCCTCCCACCCCCAGCCTGTTCAACTCATTTTCTTCAGAACGGAATTTTATTTTCATCTTAGAATCTCTGCATATTAAGATAACAAGCACAAAAGAAAATGCACCCAAACAGTGTGTAAGACAAAATGAGGGCGATACTTGGGTTCCGGAGGTCTGTAATTAAAGCTATCTAAATTTTAAAAGAGGTATTCTGCTTCAGATTTATATTCCAAAGAAACAAAAAAAAATTAAAGGAAGAAAGAATAAGAAAGTGAAATACAGCTAAAGAAACCTTTAATTCCAATGTGTTCAACTCCCCATCAGAAGAAATGGCATTAATTCAGGTACCCAATTACAGTAATGTGGTTCAGAGCACCTCAATAGGTGTTTCAATCTCAAGCCAGGACTAACATTTGTAATCCTTTAAATGCACTTAAGAAATTGATGTTACAGCCCCACAATCTGTTAGGGGCCTTGCTTCCTGGCTGATTGCAAAGTATCCCACCATTAATTGGATCATCAGAATGTGATCCGCGTCCTGGTCCCCGGATTATGTAAGCCTGACTTTGCTCTGACGTGTTGAACCAGAGGCTTCTTTTGCTAGATATTTTGACCCTTAATGTAGATAAGTGGTATTTTTCATCAATCTTAACTTGCATTAAAAAAGGAAAATGTCAATTCAATGTGGGACATTTAACTTAATTCAACATCTTTTAATTTAATACCTTGTAAAAAGTTAGTCTCCAACCTACCGAACACTTCTACTGATGGAATATTTTGTAAGGAATTGCTAGAGATGTATTGTCATCTCTTCTTTAATAAAATGAATTTCTTCCATCTTTTTTGCTTTGTGGTTGCTTAGAAAACAAAACCTTCTGCATATGTTTTTTATTTTAAAGAACACATCTCTAAAAGTAGTATCTGACCACCACAACTGGTCATAATTTTTTATTTAATTGAACACATCCCTCTGCTATTACTGGTGTAGCATGTTGTTAAAGGGGCAAAATGGAGTACACAAAGTCAATATATGTGTCTCATTTGTAACCTACTGGGTTATGGAAAAACCATTTTCCTTATCTGGATCTACCCTGTGACTATGTACTTAGTGTAGGTTAAGGAAGAGAGAAAGATTTTACTATTTTAAGGGCAAGGGAGGTAAAATGGTTGATCCAGTATTTTATTTGTTGGATGGTATGTATTTGACAACCTCAGAATTAGGATTCTCAGTGGGTACTTGTGAGGTCCAGGAAGTTCAGAATACCTGACAGATAAAACAATAATTCATCTGCCAAAACTTACTAACCTTCTGCTTCTCCTTTTGCCAAACCATCAGCTAAAGCACCCTAATTACCCCACTTGTGCCAGAGGCTCTTGCTTCAGGACTTTGGTATCTCCAGACAACAAAGAGACAAAAGAAGGGGATCTTAAACTTTGTTGACTCCTTTCTGGATCAACAGTTTCAAACTCCATGGTGTGGCTCAGCATGGCCTGTTCCCTGGGATTGTGTTGTAAGTGTGTCACCAATTCTTTAATTAGAGTCTTGGGTGGTATTTCAGCTCCTGCTTCATCCCCAGGTAAAAGGCTGATCCCCCTTGCCTTAAGTGCACTACAAGGTTGGAAAGTAAAGTGGAGTTTTTGATAGAATGCATATATTGCCTCCTCATGCTTTGAAGACAAATGGAATTGCATCTGTGCCTGCTACATCCAGCACACTGGTGCTCCATTTCAGGAAGCGTTGGGTTAGGATTTCAGTTTGCCCTTACTTCCTAATGGGGTCCCTTGGTGGTGAGTGCCATCTAAGCACAGGATGGATGAGATGCCCTAAAGACCTGCATCAGGCTTTCCTTTTAAGCAGAGCCTTACGGAACTGTGAACCAAAGGTTCCCTTGAACTGAAAGAGGATATGAATTCAACTTTGAGACAAAAAATAAAAAGGAAGTTAAGAACTCTTCCTAGAAGAGACACTATGAATAGGTCCACAGCATAGTATGACTAATTAGTTCATCTCAAATGATTTCCTTTTATTGCCAAGAATTTTGTTTAAATCTACCTTTATCTCCTTTTGAGACAGAGAAGTAGTATACAATCTCTTCTAGATTCATTCTGTCTATACCAGTGACAAGTTCACAGGCAAATTAAATTTTCTCTTCTGTAATGATGGAACAACCTAACATCCTGGAAGGATACTTAGCTTGGCCTTGGGAAATACAATCAGACATTAAAACTGATTTTCATTATACAAGGTGATCCTTAAAAAAAAAAGAACAAACCATACGGGGCACCCTATGCCTAGATGTTTCTCTCATGCATTCAAAGCATAAACATTAATAAAAGAATGGTATTTATTTTATTTGCTGAGCCTGCATGAAGTGGCATATAGATTTCCGTAAGGTTTCCAGTCAGATACCAGACGCCTGCCTTTTTCTTTTCTTATTTCTTCTAAATTGCAAGATACATCTGCCCCTTCAGGGTGGTGGAGAGGTGAAGAGGTGCCAGTATGATAAAGTAAGCCTGCCATCCTCTATCTGCCCTATTGTTTTAGGCTTACACCTGGCCTGCCTCTTGCCTGGGGAGGCATTTTTCCTGCTTTCTAAGATAGGCAAGAGCATGCTCCTGATCCTTCTCCCTTCCTGTTAAAGTTCCCTTTTGAATGGAGTTGGCAATTGTTTTGCCAACTACTTATGTACCCCTGCAGAATTTCCTTCCTGATTGAATTTCTAAAGAATTCCCTAGGACAGGAACAGGTCATTACTGAACCACCTCTTCTTCTCTATGGTTAAAAGTAAGATTATAGAAAAGACAGAAGCCTGAAGACATGCTGAAATACTTGAACTGATCTGTTGGAGGGCTACCATTATTGCAATGGATTCTCCTCCTTTTCCCCTTTCGTGTCTTGTTCCAAGCACCTTGTTGTGCCACATTCTGGCATGAAGGAGACTGTGGGTTCTTGAAGACTAGGCTGGCAGAGTATAGCAGATCCTACTAAGCTACAATGACTTTGTGTATGAGCCTCATGACAGACTCAAACATGGTTATTTGAGGGTTAGACTAGGTAAGTTTGAAGAGACTAATCACCATGCTGTGCTCAGGGTGAGACACAGCAATTCTTGAAATGCTTTGTAGACCTTCAAAACATGTTAAAGCTATTAAAGCTTATAAAACTACACTAAGACTTTTGGGACACACTGTATTTGTGTAAATTATTATTGATGGCTTGTAGAAATGTAGATAGAGCATATGTAATACTTAAAAATATACGTAGAGGCAGTAGCCACAGGGAAATCACAGATCCCTGAGTTACTGCAGTATAATGTAACATAGTCTAGGAATATAGTATTTTATATTCACATGCAACTCGAATCATAGACTCTCAGATCTGAAAGGCAATTTAGAAGTTATTTAGTCTGAAGTCTAACCCCTGTAAAAATTCCCACAAACGTATCTCTGACAAGTGGTTGCCTAGCTTCTACTTGAACATTTCCAGTGATAAGAAACTTAACCTCTGTATTGCCAAGGCAATATGAGGCACCGACGGCGACTATGAATGTGCCAGCACAGTTCTTATAACAGACTCTCCCCATGGAAGACAGAACCAAAACAGTTATTCAGGTACCAGACAACCAAATCCATCATAGTAACAAAGAAATCTGTACACAATAACAAAGCAGAGGGCACTGCCATCCCCAAGCCTTCCCTCTGTTAGGCTTCCCACAAACCAACTTCCTTAAATAAAATAACAAACAAGGTCTCCCACTCACGCTAGCTACTGCCTGCTCCCTCTTTCCCAGTTCTGACTGCTCTGACTTACTTTCTGCTGTACCTGTTTAGCAAACTTCTCCCCGGACAGGCTCCATGTGACTTAGATTTCCAGTGTGACCCAGGCAGATCTCATGGGCCGATTAATGGATGGGAAAGAGCTTCCTATTTAAATTACCATTACAACCTCATGATGTATCAAAGTCCATTTTGAACAATTCTAATGGATGGAAAGTTATATTGACTAAAACATTTCTCCCTTTAACTTGCATCTATTGGTTCCACCAGTGCATATTCATTTAAGCTGGGTGATAACTAGGGATCACATGTGACCAGCTAGTACTGTAGATGTCGAGATGATGGCTTTTATCCCCATTGAGGCCAGTTAGCTTTACTTTCTTCCATAGCTACACAGTGCAACCCTAATTCCGTCTGGTTGCCTCATGAGTAGGTGACTTGAGTTATATAGTTATCAGAGAGAAAGAAGGTGCAACACAATTACTGTGTATGGAAAAATAGCTCAGAATTTGTTCCCCATTGGTGGTAGATCCCACATCTATCTTCACATACAAATGATAGTACATATTTAAGATGACAAAAATAAACATCTACCTAGGTTCTAAGTATGTTACAAGTCAAACATTCAACTTTACCTATCCATAGTTACCATTGTTGAAACTCAGTTTCATTTTATGGCAACGAGGAATGATAGTTTAGAGAAATATATACTAGTATAAATACTACAAAATTATTTCATACTGCCTTAAAGCAAATTTCTGGTGCTCAGCCAAAAATGGGTCTAAGGCATTAAATTACAGAAGTAACGTAAAAATCAACCATTTGGTGGTTTTAGTTATATACTGGATTCTGTCTCCATTTCATACTTTGCTCAAGAGTAGTCCTGTTGAGAAGATATTAGGAAGACACAAAGGAAATGGTTTTAACCCACATCTAAGGTATGCTCAAGACCTAACTTCTGGTTTTATCTGTGTTTTTTAGGGCTTTTAACCCCCAAGCCATCCTACATCTCCTGTCCCTATAAGAAACTACAGAAGGCATGCTGATCTTTCAACCTCCTTTGCAAGATAGTCTGTGCCCAAAGCTATTGAGCAAAATTAATTAAAACCATTTTAAATTATTAACCTTGGAAAGGAAAACTTGCAGGTTATCCACTGATCTCATAGGTTGTTATTGTGCATGCTGTAAGCCACCATCAAAATTCATGGATCAAAATCACATCCAGCTGATTGCCTCTGAGCTCTCTCTGTTGTCTTTCAAGTATCCTCGTCTTTACTAGCCAGAGACACCCAATTCTCTTGAGATCTTGCCTGATGGAGCAAGTGGGATTCCTTTACAAATTGCCACATGATAGCTTATTTTCAATGGAGGTTTGTCTGTCCTAAATCAGAGTTGTCCCAACTCTCACCTCATGATAATGAGAGTTAGGCAGCAGGACATTAATTCAGGCAGAAAATGACAGCTTTAGTATTCTGAACATTAGGTTTTCTATGGAAAGGGCTACATCTCTTGTAAGTTAAAGTATCTCTTTTACCCATGGGGCAAATGTTTTATCATGTACCAATTTATTTTGTATCCATTTTAAGTGTATTGCTGCAGTATGTTCAGTCTGTCTCACCATAGAACTTAGAAGAAACATTAGCTTTTTCCTCCCCTGATTTATGCGTGTGTGTGTGTGTGTGTATGTGTGTGCTTGGGTATATCTGTCTGCCTGTTTTTATCTGGGATTATCATTCTCAGTTGTTCCTCTTCCTTCCACCTCTTTTGTCTCTGCCACTCAAACCAATTTCAGCCATCCACCAGCTCTCATTTGGGATAATAGCCTCTCTTTTTGCCATCGTCTTGTCATGTTTGATTCAGCTGCACAAGGGTTTTAAATTAGCCAAAATGTTTGCATGCTGGGCTTCCTCGGCTGCCACTACTAGTTGTAGAGACACTGGAACCACTTGATGCTGAAATTGATGATTGCTCAAAAAGAATAAGAAATTGTTGGTAGCTACTGGGAAGAATCATTCACGCCGAGCCTCTTTTAAACAACAGAGAGGTAAGAAGAGAGAGATTTCCTTCAGTTTTCTCTGCCGCCTTGCTGTTGGTTGCATTGTGCTCGCGCCAGGTTCCTGCTGAGTGATTACAGTTTTGCTAGGTTGGATAGTTCCTGTGATTTCAGAAATAAAAACAGTTTTAAAAAAGTGCAGTTAAATTCAATGACTTACTGTTGGTAGGTTTTAACTAACTGGTGAGAAAGCAATTGAATTTTTCTAATTCCCTCATCCCAAAGTTTACTTGTTATAGGTTTTAACCAACAGAATGGCCAAAAGAAAGCTTGTGGTGTGGAGCTACAAAATAGGGACTGGAAGGCAGTGAAATGCATTCATATTTCTGAAAGGATTTGATGTGAATATGACTGAGATAACAACCACCTCTCTTCAGAAACCAAACCTGTTAATGATGTAAGAAAAAAGGGAGAGGCAGAGGAAAGAAATAGGAAAAAAAAAATGAAAGAGAAAGGCAGAGAGAAGACACTGAGTGCTTACTATGTACAAAGCACTGTGCTAAGGGCTAGGGCTACAAATAGAAAAAGTAAGCCATATCCTTTTCTTAACGAAGACAACATGTACAAGGAAGTTTCGTTTGAAAGTCAAATGGAAAGGCCTATTGATCCCTCAGGTTCAATGGCAAAGCAGATGCATCTTCTTTAGTGTTAGTTCCACTGATAAAACTGTATCTATTTCTGATAATGGACTATTGGATGTTTTGACTGGCATTGAATGCTTTCTTTCCTGGGTCTTCAGTAGCTGTGGCCCTGAGGAGGTCAGGACTGCAGTACTACTGAGGTGGCTGCTAGTTTTCCTATCTACAAGGATTGCTTCCTAGGGCTATGACTGTGGTCCAGTGGACAGCATCCTATCTATACCAGGGGTCTGAGAGAAAGTGATGGTGGTGTTTTTCACTTCCTAACACATGCCACCTTCTCTCTCCACCTCTAGGAAAATGAAGTACAAATGACAGACTCTGGTGGAGGAAAGAAGGAATGGATTAGTTCTGCTGAAGGATAAAAAAGGAATTCTTGTTGGAAGTGCCATTTGAACTAGTCCTTGAGGGATGGGTAAAATATTAAGTGGGAAAGACTGAGAAAAGACACTTTAAGTCATCGAAAATAGCATGAACAAAGGCATGGAAGTAATAAAATAATAAGAGATAAGTATGGCACACACCAGAAAGACAAGTTTTGTTTGGAGCGTAGAGTATATTGGAATAAAATAAGCTATTTAAACCTTTTGGTCATTTAAGGGTTATATTATGAAACAATAGCCTTCCATCATTCAATAGCTGTTGAATGCCTACTGTGTTCCTAAAATTGATCTAGAAGCCTTTGGCATGCAGTTAGGCTTCATCTTTGCCCTCAGGAAGGTGGCATTGTGTTTAAGGAGACAACACTCACATACCTAAAAAAAAAAAATGAGGGAACCTTGAGAATAGAATTAGTACTAAATTGTATGACAAAACCAGCATACTATAAAAATTTGAAGAAGGTGTTATCAGTGGGGATTGGAGTATACAAAGAATCTCAGGGCAACCAGGGACCTTAGTGGCCATCTAATATAATTGTGCTTGACAAAGAATTCCTTCTACAACAACTCCAACAAATGGTCATCTGACCTCTATCTGAAGACCTCAAGTGAAGGATATCCCACTAGTGTACCTCCTGAGGGGCGACTGAGTAGGTAGGGAAGCAAGACTTAATCTGAGCCTTGAAGGAGGATAAGATTTGTCTAATCAGAGGATCAAGACTTTCTATTCACTAAAAAACAGCAGGAGCAAAAGATTGGACGATGAAATGAGTATAATGTGTTCAGAGGTTGCTGAGCATGACAAAAGTAGAAGGTTAGTGTTGGGGGTAGGGAGAGGTAAGTTTGAATAAGGGTAATAGGTCCACATTATAGAGACTCAGCACTTCTGCATTATTATTCTAATGTCAAAACCCTTTCTTTTTAAGAATATGGCTCTGCTTAGTCAGTGATTTAATAGTATGGGTAGCAAAATGCTGTCAGGTCAGTCACAAACGTGCTCCAGGATTCTTCTAGCCACATCGCTAGGAAGAAAACCCCAGCATTTTTGTGCTCTCAGGTTGCTTGAGGGAACATGGAGTAGGGGGAAAAATTGGGTAACTGGATTAATAGTAATTTACATTTATAAAGTACTTTAACATTTGCAAAAAAATCCATTATCTCATTTGATCTTTATAACGCTATAAGGTAAATAGTATAAATATTTTTTGGTCCAAGCCTTTGATTTAATGAGCATAAGGAATTCCCATGATGGAAATTTTCTCTATTAATGCATTACCTTTTCTATAACTTTGATATACTTAGGATACTAAAAGGTTAAGTGATTTATTTTTTTTCTTATATGTCCAGTGAATATCAAAGGTCTTGAACCCAGATCCTACTGATACCAAGGTTGATCTATCCACTATGCTATAGTGCCTCTCATTGTATTATCACCATTTTTATTGATTTATTTATTTTGATAACTGAATCTAAGAAAGCAAATGGTTTGCTCATAGGTCACACAACTAACTGGTTTCAGAAAAGGAATTCAAACTGAAACCTTCTGATTCTCACGTTCCCTGCTCTTTCGCCTATACCAGTTTTAATTTACCAGTATATAGTTAATCACACTGTATTTAACAGATGATCTTTCACTTTAGCCTTATGCCCTGGGTTTAGCTTTTACCTATTTATACTAACTCACATTTCAGGTGAAGAGAAAAAAAGAGCCCCAAATGAAGGACGTTAATGGAGTCATTCTTTGTAAAAATTGTATGTGAAGTCAAGAGTAAGAAACAATTAGCCCAAATTTTGAAATGCTACATAAATACTATAAATAGTGCATAGACACACATTCATCAACTATAATATACCCTAATCATTACGTAAAAAGGATAGGGTAAAAAATATTGAGAGCAAGAAACAAAACATACAGCAATAGAATTGTGTAACATCTGTTGTGGATTTTACATTAATTTTTATAATTAAAATAACTTCCTTCTTTTTTTGTTTTCTACAGATTTCCATATTATATGTTATTAGGATGCCATGTAGCCTAAGCAATATAACTTCATATAATTTCAAAGTATCTCTATAAGATGTGGTATTTGCTTAATTTTTTTTTTTTAGTTTTAAGGTGTATTCTGTTGGGAAGCTAAGGAGAGGAAAATTTTTTAAATTTATTTTAGTTTTAAGATGTATTTTTTAGTTTTTTTTAGTTTTAAGATGTATTTTTTTAGTTTTCTTTTTTTTTTAGTTTTAAGATGTTGTATTCTGCTGGGGAACTAAGGACAGGAAAATGTAGACTATTATGCCTTTTGAACAAATCAATCATTCAGCAAATCCCTCATTCTATGCAAAAAAAAAAAAAATCAAAACCCTGTGCTAGTTGCTGAATGAATTACCCAAAAAGTTCAGACTAACCAGAAAAAAGCTAGCAGGGGGGAAGAGGGGATTGTGTGCAGTCTGACTCCAGCATGTCCCTATACAGAAGGGGAGTCATGCTTCTAGCACTTCTAACACTGCTCTTAGCACTCTACAGTTACTTTTAATGTTCAGAATTGCTGATTCCTCTACTAAATCTTGGCAGATGTGTTCCAGGAAAATATATTGGTGAGGGTGCCAGTAAAGAAGTTAATGAAAAGCATAATGAGTGGTGGTGGTTTTTGTCTTTCAGCAGACATTGATGCATTTTGATAATATATGGATGGGTCAGTTTCCCCTATTAGCAAATGTAACCGTTTTATACTTGACAGATAAACTCAAGGTTTGATAAATTACCAAAGTAGTTTGCCAGCTCTGATTTCCAAAGGTATTAGATGTAAATGTTCATCATGCCTTTTCTGTTTATTTAAAAGGTTATGTAACATAATCATTGAGCAGTGTGACATTTCAGTAGGTAACTTGTCTCTCTCTTTCTCTCTCTCTTTCTCTCCTGGATTAGGAGAATAATGCTTGTTTTCTATGGTTACTAGAGGACCCCAGCCAAAACTAATAGTGGAAGGAACTTCACGATCAGCTTAGGTGTGCTTCAGTTATGTTAAGCAAGAAAGAATTCCCTGGAATGTATATAACAAATGTCCCTTTATACTTTACTCCTTGTTCCCCTTTTGGCCAGAAACGCTTCTCTTTAAGAGTGTACATGGTACTAGCTGGGGAGGCAAATGGGGTCAGTGGAGCTATGATTGGAACTGGGGATGGAAGCCCTAGCCAGGCTCAAGTTACTTTGGACATACCAGTTAGCCCCTCATTTATACAATGAAATGGTTGGACTAGGTGGTTTCTTCTAGCTCTCAGTGCCATCATCATATGATGATAATAGCTGAAATTTAGCCCTTTCAAATTTGTAAACTGCATTGCATACATTATCTCCTTTGAATCTCTCAATAACTCTGCGAAGTAGCTAATCCAGTTGTTATATTCCCTTTTACTGATGCTGAAATCAAATCAAAATTTCTAACAATCAGAGCTGCCCAAAACAATGATGGGCTGACTCAGGAAACAGTGGGTTCCCTTTTCATAGCGGTAGATGTTGGGTGACCCAACCACTTGCATTTGTTATTTCATTTATTCCTTACAGCAACTCTATACTCCCATTATCCCCATTTTACAAAGGAGGAAATTGTGTTTTGGAATGATTAAGTAACTTGCCAAGTGTTACCCAGTGTCTGAATGCCCAAGGTGACATTCTAATCGATGTGTCCAAACTCCAGGTCTAGTTCTCTAACAAATATGACTAGCTGTTTCCCAGATCTAATGGAAAACAAAAAAAGTCATTCTTGGAAGAATATAGTCCAGTATCCCCAGTTAACCATAGATTAACACACCTACTCAGACACACAGTACTAATCATGTCTGCTTCCTTCCTGACTTAGCCCTTCCATTGGAGTTCTAGGATACATTAGTGCTTTTGGTGACAAGTTTGGGCTTCAGATAATCTACAGCATGCTAATTATATACATATAGGATGATCAAGAGCTAAACATACACATAGACATATGTGAGATATCTTGCATATAGCTATCTGAATATTTTATTTAATGTTAATGTCCCTAGCATATGATGAACCCTCAATAAATATGTATGATGGCTAAGGGCAAAGGTTCTAGTTAATCCTTCTCTTAGAGAAACCCTTTTGCTCATTGTGTGATTGCAGCTGTTCTTTAATTTGAAACAATTTTACTTTTACTTAATGTATTTCCACTAGTCCAAAATCTTGGCAATGAAGTTTTTTCTCTTTGTTGAATGAACGATAGAAAGGGGGGGAAAAAAACCTGTACCCACCCACGGAGCTCTGTCTTGTTAAGCCTCATATTACAGAAGCCAGTTTAGATTAGATAATTTTAGTTCTTTGTATGAAGCTATTTTTAAATGTAATTTTTCTAATAATGCAATTAGTTGTGTTTTTTGCATAATTTGAAATATCATATTGAAGTTTAAGAAGCTTCATTTTATTTTAATTAACAACTTACTGGTATTAATAACCAGGCGACTGTGAACATTACCAGTCTTAACCCTTTTATTCTCCTTTTAAATGCACAGGAAGCAAGTTTCCCCCTTTTGGAAGGCCTAATAAGAATGCCATGTATAAAATTACCCTGTCTGAAAGAATAGGAACTGTATCCCAATATAGATCTCAGTGGAAAATCACTCAAAATTGCATGACATCTTCCCTCCCCCATCATCTCTCTCTTCCCTTCCCCCATTCTTTTCTGATTGTCTGTCTCATAGTTCAGTTGCAAAGGGAAACAAGCATGGGGCATTGCGACATTTCAATTCACTGTTACCAACATTCCCTTTGCACATCCCATTAGGGTATTATTTATAGCTTCATAAAAGGCTCTTTAAAGAAAAAAAAAAAACGATCCAAGTAATGAAATGTTATTTTTAAAAACAACAGTCTATTCCATAGGTTGACTCTCCGTTGTCACACCGTATACACTATCTCTCTCTCTCTCCTGTCACATTTAAAAGTCTGCCCACAAATCCTCTCAAGAGACATGGCTCAAAAATAAGCGATTGAAAAAGGTCCGAAAGAGGCTTGGAGCTGATATCCTACATCTTACAATGTGCAGCTTCAGAGGCTGCAAAGAGCCTGAACTCCAGATGCTTGTATAAACAAGACTTACAAGAAGTCATTACCTCATAACTCCTCATAAGCTTGCACCTGACAAGCCACTCGGAGCTAGAGGGCTGTGTTTTCCCTAATAAATTCCTTTTTGAACCCACTTGTTAGTCAAGCGTTGTGCACACCAACTACAGAAAGGACCCTGTGTCTTGGGCATAAATTACTCTTCCGTACCACTGTCTGTGAGCAGCCCCCCAGTTATGGATTACTTTGTTCTCGACTTGACAGGAACATAATTAGAACTGTTGATGAAATCTACCAAATTGTTCCTCCGTGGCCTCCGTGGTCAGGAAATTTGGCTGAGTCGTATTTGTCACCGATGTAAAGGCTCTAAACACTTCATATTAACTATGTTATTAATGTGCCCTCTAATCTGTCCATGAATTGGTAACACTGGAAGTGAGCAGAGCTCTAATGGCATCTTGTAATGAATACGTTGTAATGCTTCTTTTAAAAGTTTCAGCTGAGGGAAGATGCTAATAAAAATCCTGTGCGTGTATCTGTTTATGTGTGGGAGCGTGTTAGTGTGTGCACACAGGAACATGTATGAATTTGTTTTTGCATTTTGAAGGATGATTTTTTTTAAGAATTTTACTAATACCACATTCTGCATTCTTTGAGAGTTGTAGGTATATTTGGTTCTTAGCATGCCATAAAAACATTTAAAAAAAAAGTAGCGATATGATCTTCACCAGTTTTTCCTGTGGTGTGTGTGTGTGTGTGTGTGTGTGTGTGTGTGTGTGTACACCCACAAAGTGTTGCTCTTCAGGTAGGTGAAAACCAGAAAATGATCATTATTATTGTATAATGTTGATTATCCTTGAATCTTTCAGTTAGCTCTTTAAATGTTTCATTTCAATTCAGTAAACATTTATTAAGTGACTGCTATGTGCCAGATATCATGCAGATAAGCACTGGGGATACAAATAAGAAAAAGAGACAGCCCCTGACCTTAAGGAACTGATACAAGTTTCATCTTTAAAAAATGAAGGACAGTGATATACAACAGTTGTGTATGTATCCCAATACATATTTATTCATTCATATTTAACAAAAAAAAAGAGCACATTTCCACATATTGACTTTGTATCTAACAGGTTGATTCTTCATATGGAAGACATGTCAGTAGTCTTTGATGTTTATCAGGACATTAGCTGGTTGATGGATGTTCATTGGTCATGACACATAGACCATCGTCAGGTTTTATAATGTATTGAGTGTTGAAAATGAGTAGAAGAGGGAAGTGAATTTATAAAGGTCAAGTGAAAGGTAAAAGATTGAGAAAGTGGGAGCAGATCCTTTTTTTACATGTAGATATCCAGCTTCACTGAAAAATAGATTATTATTTTAAGTGATCCTTGAAATGTAGCTTTTTGTTTCACTTTAAAATGAAGTATAAAGAAGGAAAAACATAAATTTGTCATCATTTGTCTCCTTTGGGGGGGCTATGTGTTATTGGATAACTTAGTAACTAAATCACTTGGAGTAAAAAATGCAAATGTACTTATCTATAAAAATCATAAATTTCTTCATATATATATACAGGGATAGATATAGATAGACATATAGCTAGAATAGCTATATATCATAAAGAGAGATATAATCTATGTCTTTAAATAAAATCTATAAAAATTATTAATAATTATTAGTAAAGAAATAATAGGTGTCATTTTCTAGAGCTACCTTGGAAGAGCAAAGTGATAAAGGAGAAGGATTTATGATGCATATATATAAATCCAAAGGGATAAACATATAATTATGCTGACAATGCAAGGAAACATTAATTAATATACTGTTAAATAAGTTGTTTGGAAAAGAACCAGGTAGATGAGTCTGTACGCTAGAATATTTTCAGAGATTTTTGTTTATCAAATTACAGCTCATTCCCAAAATATAATTGATTTACGTTGAATGTTGTGTCCATGGATTCATTGAAATTTTGAACTAGAACTGAAATCCTGTATATATAGCCCTTTGCTAGACTTTGGATTGTACAGTTTGTAGTCCCTGAGATCCCTACTATACAGAACCTTGAGAGATGTCTGCTGTTTGTTGCATATTATTTTTCTGTGAACTATGAACATAGAGAAGTATAGTTATTATCCTCAAGAAACAGTTTAGTTGGGGAAGCTGTGTGTATGTGTGTGTGTGTGTGCATGTGTATGTGTAATGGTGCTTGGCATAGGAACATGCACATAATAGATGCTCAACAATGTCTATTGGAGAATGATGCTTCACAGGAAGCTAAAACTTTTACCTGCTTGAAGCAAAGAATTCTTGTTGTAGCCTTCATTTCTACTAGTTAGTTAGGACACTTTTTACATACCTCCAAGAGAAACACCAGAAAGATTCTGAGATTATCCTTTAGGGCTATCCCCAGAAGAGAGTTCCTAATCACTCTCTGCTATTTGCAACTTACAGACATCTCTAAAGTCTCTGGACAGTATTGCTGTTAGGCAATATGCTGCACATACCACAGTAGGGCAGCAAGGTTTAAATACAGAAATTCAGTGTATACACATACACAAACACACACACACATACACACAAGTAAAAAGGGAAATCAGCAGATGTTAAAGGCACATTGTTGGTGTGTCTGATAGATAAAGGAATTCAGTGGAGGGAGTAATTAATAAAGACTACAACAGTTAGGAAAGCTTTATAGAGGAGCTAAGACTATAGCTGGTTTTCAGCGTAAAGACTAGGACTTGGATTCATTTTGTCATGGGGAAACTTAGAAACTAGTCATTTTCAATGGGAGATATGTTCCCCAAACTCAAATAGAAATAGGGATCATTAAACCATACATATAAATCCCTATAGGTAGCACACTGGCTTAGTTTTAAAAATATAACTATGTTTAACTGTATTTTTATTTATTTTGTTAAATTGTTCCTACTTATGTTTTAGTCTAGTTTGGGCTGTACTCAGTATTGCCGGCCATATTTGACACCTCTGCTCCAAATGAACTGTGACTTAATGGATATGGATGCTCTCTCCTCCATGATAGCTTCAGTCTCTTTCCACTTTAATAGCTGGTTTCATGAATTCCTATGGTCAAAATTTCCATCTTCTGATGATAAGCCTCTTGGAACTTAGAATTCCTTAGATAATAGCCTTTCACTAGATGAGTAATAATGTTTAATATTCACTTTTAGAACCATTAAAAAGGTCCAAAAAGATTTTGAAAGTATCCCAACAAAAACCTTCACAGTATTAATAAACACAGGATTCATTATCCTAAGTCAGATATAGAAAGGTCAATACTTCCTCAGCAAAAATTAGAAAGAAATCTAATTGATAGGCATTTTCAGAGTACATGATAGAAAGGTTAAACACATATAGAAATGCTTTCGATATAAACAAACATCACTGTATTAAGTAATAACAATGGCTGAAAATAGGTACATATGCTGGATTTGTCTAATGGAACCCAAAGCAGTTTACCTCTGGATGAGGCTTACAGAATAGCTAAGATTCAGAAGCGGGATTACAAGGCCCACACTTGGCAACATACTCAAGAACGCAACCAACAATATGTTGACAAAGAAGCGTCAAGCAAGTGGTGAGCCATGCAAATCTGCTAATAGAAATGGAAGGGTCTCTGATGAAATTTTTTTCCTTTTCTTTTTTTTCCAGTTTTTAAATGTATTTAAACTTAAATACAAAATAAGAAAAGAAAAAGAAAGTATTGCCATCTACATAGCAGAACATGAGAGGATTCAATATAAAACAATAAGTTTCCATTTCAAGAAAAGCTATATAATAAATACCACACATTATTTTAAACACTGTCCTATGGTGGGAATTTCAAAACCTAGTCACTGCCACAAAAGATTACAGATAGTTTGTCCTTTAGGGACTGCAGGCTAGAAAATTTAGCATATACCAAATACCCCAAAAGATATTAACTAGTTCTTGGAATTATATGTTGAAAGTTCATTATCTTTCGTATATGAACAGTCGACAAATCACTATATTACAAATGCAGACCTTAAAATATTTATGAATATTAAACAAATAAGTTGAACTGAAATCACAGGCTCAATTCTGCCCCATAATCACCCAGACTTTGAATTGATCCATAAAAATTTAAAGATATTTTAATAGATATTGCCATAACCAATGCTTGTAATCTCCAAGGTAGATGGAATAAAAAACTTTCAAAATCTAGAGACCTAACAGAAGAAACCAAAATCACATAGGAACAGAATGAAATACATATTATCCTTGTCATACTGTTTGCTACTGGAATTGTGCTGAAGATATTTTGATGACCCTACAGGGGAAAAGCTTATCTTCCCATGCTTTTTTCATCTGTAAAAACAGCTATTTAATCCATTTACATAGTATTCTTCAGAACAGTAAGTATAAAAAAATTTTTTAAAAAATAGGATGAAACTTTTTCTGTCCATTTCTCTCTCTCTCTCTCTCTCTCTCTCTCTCTCTCTCTCTCTCTCTCTCTCTCTCTCTCTCTCTCTCTTTCTCTCTCTCTCTCTCTCTTTCTTTTTGTAACAGCACTCTTCCTAGACATTTTATGAAACCTGTCACAGTCTGAAATTCCATCACTGGCGATCTCGGTAAAGGCACCCTATCATGTGGCACTCTCTCATTGAGATTCCTTGTTTACCATTCAAATACACCTTCATTCCATCACATTAAGGCACTTTCACATTGTTGTGTTCAGTCCTTTCGTTTTTATCCTACTCTTCTAAATCTTGTTTGGGATTTTCTTGACAAAGTTACCAGAGTGGTTTGCCATTTCCTTCTCTAGCACATTTTACAGATGAAGAAACTGAGCCAAACAGTGTAAAGTGACTTGCCTAGAATTACACAGCTATTAAATGTCTGAGGCTGAATTAGAACTGAGGTCTTCCTCACTCCAAGCCCAGTCTTCTGTCCACTGTGCCACATAGCTGTCTCCACCTCAAACTACCAATTGTGAATTAGTTTATAGATTTATTTTCCAAATGACTGCTGGGGAAGTATGTAGTACCCTGGGAAATTATACTCTCTATAAATTTAGATACTGGAAATAATAGAGCTGTAGACCCTGAACCTGGAGAGAAATAGGACATCATGAGAACACTAAGTGAATTGGGAAGAGGAGGTAGAACAAGGGAAGCACGGATGCAGTAGATGGGGAATACCAAAGGCAAATATAACTCACTTTCCAACTCTGCCTAGGGCTAATCCCAGCAACAATGGGGCTATGAATCAGAAAACCTAAATAAACTGAAATCTACAGACTTTGGGGTGCTGAAAGGACCTTGGAAATTATCTAATCTAAACCCTCATGTTAATTATGAGGAAACTGAAAAGTGAAGCCATTTTCTTAAGGTCACACAGCTAGGATTGGAGGCAGAGTCCCCACTAGAACCCAGGTCATTAGTCTTTGTTAGGTCTCCCATAAAATTTGTTCATTATATATATATGACCTCAAGAACAAAGACCGAGACACTTGGCATAATTGTTCAGAATGAGTATGGTAGAGAATACTTCTCTCACCTTGGAAGCACAGCTGCTCCTGGGACACAACATAGCTGATACAGTGGTCAGTAAGTCAGCCATACGTCAAATAGAATACAGAGGACAAGTTCTTTCACTCTGGACTGTGGAGGGAATCTCTGCAGGATTGTACCTAAATATTACCAGCAAGGTAGCATATGAAAAGGGTAACTAGAAAGAGAGATGAACCAGGAGTCAGGAGAAGCTTGATTCCTGCCTCTGACCTTTAATAGATATGTAATTATGAGCAAGTCAGGGAAACTCTCAGAACCTCAGTTTCCTCCTTTATAATACAGAGATATGTATGCATCATAAGGATGACATGTAAATCAAATGAGATGATGTTATTTAAAGTGCTATGTAAATGTTAGTTATTACTACCCATACAATTTCTTGATTTAATTATTTTGGTTAAGCCTGCCAAAGAACTTTTTTCTCCAACTGAAACTGACTTAATAGGTTTAATTACAGTAATCCTTGATCAGGGAGAATCTGTATGGTCATTCTGAGCTTCTGACAACATCACAAGACCAGCTAGAGTGATGCAAAATTTTAAGAGACAAAAAAAATAAAAGGCATGATGTAGTGGAAAGAACTCCGGTCTGGGAGTCAGACGACCTAGGTTTGAACTTGTCCTCTGCCCCTTTCTAGTTACTGGTAGAGTTATGGATAGAAACCAGATACCTGGTTTCTGTATGTCACCTGACCATGAGTTTACTGTTCTTTCAGCTGTGCAGACTGCCTGCCTTGCACATAGACGGTGCTTAATACATATTTGTTGAATTGAATACACACTGAGGTATTAAGGAAAGCCATCAATATCTGTGAACCTGGGGAGGGGAGAATATTAGCAGAGTGTGCCACTGAAAAATTAGTCTGCATGTCATCTTTGTCAGTCCTCTCATAGGTTACTGGCCCTCCATCTAGTCAACCCTCCCTCCCCAGCTTGAGGCAAGATCATATCCCAGGCAAATATTGAGTATCTTTTCAAATTAGTTCTCCCGCAAAAACTTTGGGATAGGAAAGTCAATGTGGTCTTTGGTTTGTTACTTTTCATCTTCATTTTACACATGAAAATGTGTTCAGAGTCTACCACAATGAGACTCTAATTTGGTAAATGTGTGCGTTCCTTCAGTATCCTCGGTATGGAGCATATGCTTGTGGATGCTCATGTTTGAAATGATGATTCACAGTTAATCGTTATAAGAAATAGGCTTACCACTTCATAAACTCTAGGAAAGACTGTTTTCTTTTCTAAACATTTAAATTACTCAGCCGTTTTATGCATTAAAACCCAATTATAACTTAGAGAGTATTTCAGAGAATTTCAAAAGCTATTTCCTGCAGGATCTGTGCCTAAAACTACATTTTATCATTCAGTAGTTCACACTTCCTAATGCAGGGTTTTCAAAAAACCAGCTTAAAGCACTGTAAGACACTTGACAAGGCATCAGGTATTGCCCTATAAGAAATCCAGCAGAAGAGTTTCATTTTTATAATTTCAGTACTAGATATTTTTATGGTCATTTATGGGAAGGGACAAGGGTGACATCTTCTAAGAATTCAATGCTAATAATCATCTTGAGGCACCTATAAGGCTCTGACCATGTGTGTTTGCATATTTCTACATGCACAGATGTTTTGCTACTAAAGGGTTAGAAATCAGTAGCATGCTTCTCATGTGATGTTTATTATTAGCAATGAGCCTATTAGTAACAAGCTATAGTGCATGGAGCTATGGTGTAGTGGAAAATGTGCTGGATTGGATGTCAGAAGACCTGGGTTCAAAATTTGACTTTGCTACTTACCAACTGTGTAATCTTGGAAGTTACTTGACCTCTCTGTGTCTCAGTTTCTACATAATATTTATAATGAAAGGAACTAAGATTTCATCAGTAGTGAACACAACTCTTCTGTGACTTAGTAGATGATATTCAAAAATTATGGCTGAGAAGTTAATTACCCTGAGGTCAACCTGGTAACATTCCTTTAAATTTAATATTTTATTAAAGAAAATAAAGAAAAGAAGTATTTTCAATCTGCAGTCAAGCTCCACGAATTTTTTCTCTGGAGATGAATAGAACTTTTCATCAGAATTCCTTCAGAATTGTCTTGCATTATTGTATTGAGAATACTGAGAATAGTTAAGTTATTTAAAGTATATCACTATACAATGTTGTTGTGTACAATGTTCTCCTGGTTCTGCTCATTTCACTTTGCATCAGTTTATGTAAGTCTTTACAAGTTTTTCTGAGAGCATCCTGCTCATCATTTTTTATACCACAATAACATTCCACCTGGTGACATTCCTAATGGTATTTTGTCTTCCCTACTTAATAGGTTGTTGTGAGATCAAGTAAGTTAAAATATTTATAAGTCAACAAAGTGTTATATAGATTCCTTAATGTCATTGACTGTTTGAATTTACCATCCTCAGGATCCCCTCTAACCTGATCCCTTAAATCCTAACTAAATAAAGTAATTATTAGGAAGAACTCAAAGCCACACAAAAGACCCAAGAGAGACAAGTTG
This sequence comes from Bettongia penicillata ogilbyi, assembly GCA_023548195.1. NCBI lineage: Eukaryota > Metazoa > Chordata > Mammalia > Diprotodontia > Potoroidae > Bettongia > Bettongia penicillata. Next base: position 9,307,491 of record JAJHZJ010000526.1, read on the forward strand.
TGAATCCCATCCAAAACACTTAACCAGCCTTGTAATTGAGTAAGTTGTCTTCTTAGAACTCATCAATTTCCTATCAGAAAGTTTCATTGTAGTATTGAGAGAATAACATTTGGACTACTTACCTCTCAGAGTTAGTGAGAGGAATGTGCTTTGCTCACTATTTAAGTACCATAGAAGTTTCTTTATTCTCATCTTTTTTTTCAGTTGTGTCTGGTTGGAGCAAGTCACCATCCTGTTATTATTCCTTTATATTTACTATTCTGAGGACTATTGCACAGATGGATAAAATAACTGCTTTTTCTAATAAAATAATTCTTGATAGCATTGTTATTCATCTGAGAAACTTCATCTCCAGACATGTATTTTCAGGGACAGTGCTGCATGTCTGGAGTACTCTCCCTCCTCATCTCTGCCTCTTGGTTCCTTGACTTCCTTTCATTCCCAGCTACAATTCCATATTCTACCAGAAGCCTTCTCCAGTTCTTCTTTTTGTTGTGACTTTCCCCTGAGATTACTTCCAATTTATTCTACACATATTATATGCTTGTTTTTATGTAACTGCACATTGTCTCACCCTTTTTTTGAGCTGTTGGAGAGCAGGGACTTTTCATTCCTTGTATACTAAATGATGAGCACAATGATGGGCCCATAGTAGGTGCTTCATTATATATGCCTATTGACTGACTGAAACTTTGAATGGAAAACTAGTATTGTAAACTCACTGTGGTCTTTGGTTTGTTCATTTTTTTGTCTTCATCTCAGAGACGAAAATGTGTTCAGAGTCAGTGTCAACAAAACTCTATTTTGCATTTGTGTAAGCATCTTCAGTATCCCTGGTGTGGAATGTATATGTGAACGTAATATAGGTGTTCATTTTTGAAATGATGATTCACAGTTGGTATAAGAAATAGAAGTAAAAATGATGTTATAATTTAAATGTTTGGAAGAGAAAAAAGCTGTTAGTATACCCTTTTCACCTTTAGGCATTTACATGAAGCAAGGACTAAATTTTAATGAGACACCAAATAAAACTTTGAAGAGTTACCTTAGCTCCACTACTTCCCCTAGAAATATCTTTATCACTTAGGAAAGCACACAGCTACTATTATTCTAGGTATGAAGTTTTCTATCCACTATTCCAAGTTACCTCTTTTAGAATCATAGACCTCTAGAACTAAAATATGTTATCCAATTCAAGTGGCTTGTTTTTCAGATAAGGTAAGTGAGATTTAAGATTGTTAAGTGACTTTACCCAGTGCTAGTTAGTAGAACTAGAAAAATCCAATTTGCCCAACTCTTGCCATTATAATAAATTAAGTTTTTTTGGAGTAGGGGTGGGTCAGGCTAGAGAAGTAAAACAGAAAGCAAGAGTTCATTCCAAGTTATAAGAAACAACTTTTCCCCAACATATAAATAATTGGACTCCTTCTACTCTACACATGCACACATAGAACTGGTGACAACATTACTGCTGGAGAACCTTGTCTCATATCAGATCAGACATTTAAGGATCTAAGCTGTGTAATTCTTTTTTTTTCCATGAAAATCTGGAAGACTTACATTAAGGTTCTAAATGGTTTTGAGATTTGCTAAGCAAAGTCCTACTTGTCAAATGCTGCTCTTGTTGAATATTTAAAGTTCAAGTGCTTTGTTTGCTTTAGTTGAGTGCTCTGAAGTGGCTCAAAAGCCATTGGCCCATTTATATAAACAAATGGAGAAATGTACTGATCGCCCATGCTGCCCAGATGCAGCTGGTTTTACCTAAGAAAGAAATTTCCCTCATGACTTGAAAATAAGCTTTCAACACACCTGCCTAAAATGCTTTCTGAAAAAACAGGTGTATAAGAGTTGGCAGGAAGAAGGATAGAAAGTGTTGTCTACTTTCAGTTTAGGTTGATTTTTTTTTAAAGTTGCTGATTTGTGATCTTTTTGCTAAAAAGAACCATGACCCCAAAACTTATTTTCCAGTTGATGTATTTTGTAGTGCTGTTGCAGCAGCTGATTTACGTCTGAGACAGGTTTTGGTTATTTTGGTTAATAATTGGTTGCTCCCAAAGTCCTTCTTCTTAATTGAAGTTCCATTTAGGTGTATGTTTAGACAACCATTGTTCCTCTTCCCTCCCCCATCTCTCCTTCCCCTCAGCACTGTTATTATACTGACATATGAAATAGAACTTATGTCTATCTTACTTAGAGGCTCTACCTACTGCTTGGTAAAAAGATTGTTGGTCAAAGCATTTATATACTTTCTATATACTAGGCACTGTGCTAAATCACGAGGTTGAAAAGAAAGTCAAAAACACATCCTAAAGGGGGAGACCAGGTGTAAATAATAATTTGCATATAAGATATACACAAAGGGAAGAGGTTGTTCATCCTTTGTTCTCAGAAAGGACCAATGATGTCATGAGGGTGATGTCTAGGCTTGCAAGTGAATTGGATTTAAGGGAGGCAGGGCTGTGCAAAGTCATCAGTCTCATTCTTTCCTCCAGTCATCAGAGTCCAATGGTAACACACAGGTGTGTGATGGCCCCCACATAGGTAAGGTAATCTCAGAGGGAAGGCACTAGCAGCAAGGGAGGCCCAGAGGAGAGGATCAGGAGAGCCATCCTGTATAAAGTGGAGTTTGAGCTGAGTCTTAAAGGAATTCAGGAAAAAGTAAAAGACAGAGGTAAGAGGGCATGGAGGACAACAGGATAAAGACACAGAAGCCTGAGTTGTCTGGTAGGAATAGGAAGTAAACTGTTGTATCTGAATTTTAGGGTTTGCAGTGGGGAATCAAGTGTAAAAAGACTGGAAAGATGGGAAGGAGCAAGGTTGGGTAGGCATTTTATGCCAGCGTAGATGACTATATTTGATCCTGCAGGTAATAGTAAGCTGCTGGAATTTGTGAAATAGTGAGGTCTGAGTGTAGGTTGAATTTAAGAACAGACTTGAGGCAGTAGGATTATTATAATGCAAGGCTTTTTTCAGCCACACATGTACAGAGAATGAAATTCATTGTGAAAAAATATCATTTTAAAAAACAAAGGGCTTGAAATGGTTCTGACCCCCCCAATATGGTAATAATTCTTGAAGGGGAGATAAAGTAAGTGGAAGGAAATGCAGGGATGTCCACAGTTGATTTTCAAGGTGGAGGTACTTGTCCTGGGGAGGGAGGTGGCTGTTTCTCAAGCTGAGACAAGAGAATATGTGATGGCAGCAGTTCTGCAATATTCAGCTTAATTCAAATCGACACACATTGGTTAAAAGTACCATGCTAGTTTCAGAGGATTTTTTTTTTCTTTTGGTCTTGTCTTGTGATTGCATTGCCGAAGGAAGCTTAAGGAGAGGAAACTCCCGCAGAGAGAGACCTAGGACACTGAGGGGTTGAGTGACTTGCCCAGGGTCATACAATCAGTATTGGTCAAAGGTAGGACTTCAGTTCTTGTCTTTCTGACTTTGAGTCCAGCTACACCACACTGCCTGAGGCTGGAGCTATAAAGACAAAACCAAAACAGTTCCTGTATTTAAGCAGCTTATATACTACAGATTGATCACATAAGAAAACAAATTTAGAGCTAGAAGAGACCTTAATTTTCATCTGACTGGCTACCTTTTATTTATTTTTATTTTTTCTTATTCTGAAGTTAACAAGTGCTAAATACAGTGTACATTTCCATATTTGAAAAGTAGTGCAGAAGAAAGATCATTCCACGTGAAACTGAATCTCTGGTACATATGGCTTACTTTTCCTTTTAAGTATAAAATAAATTCAACAAAGAACTTTCAAAGCTCTTCTGCTTTTCTGTGTTTTCCTTCTGTTCTCTTCTGTGTTTCTTAGAAATGCTTTAATGACCCTCCTTTCTTTCTTTTCTTTTTTCTATTGCTAGCTTCCCTCTCTTTCCCACATCCTTCTCTATCCCACTGGTGGTAGTTTTGGGGAGTAAACCCTTAGAACAAATATACATAAACAAGCTAAATAAATTTCCACGTTGGCTGAGTCTGAAAACATACTATATTTTGCACCTTGAGTCTCTTGCTTCTGTGTTAGGAGGTAACATGTTCCATCATTTATTGTAAAAACAATTTTTAACATTCTTTTTTAAAACTGTGAGCTCCAAATTCTCTTCCTCCCTTCCCCTCTCCTTGAGAAGGCAAACAAATTGATATAGAATATACATATGCAGTCATGGAGAAGATATTTTGGAATTTTCAATTTATAGAACAGTTGTACTTATGGAAAATTGGAATTTGCAAGTGTATGATTTCAACCTATTCTTTCTTCTTCTGCCTCCTAGGGTCAAGTAAATCAAATATAATCTCTCATTACATGATTCTTTTCTCTCTTCTCTTTTCTTCTCTCCTCACTTCTCCTTTCTTCTCTTTTCTTTTCCTCTTCCCTTCCTTTTTCTTCCTTTCCTCTCTCTTATTTTTCCTTCCCTTTCTCTTCCATTTCTTTCCCTTCCCTTCCTTTTCCTTTCCCACCTTTTCTTTTCCTTCTTTTCTCTTCTTCTTTTTTGGACCAGACCTGTGATTTCATTGGTATTGGAAACCACTCCTGGTGAGGAAAATCGTTGCAAATTAGCAATTGTTCTACAATTTTAGAGTTTTAGAAAGCTGCTTGGGTCTCTAAAAAGTAAAGTGACTTGCCCAGAGTCCTTCAGCCAGTATATGTCAGAGGCATATATTGATTCCAGGTTTTCCTGACCAAGACCTGCTTTCTCCCTACTAAACCATGCTGCCTCCCCTCTAGTGATAACAATTCAAATACTATAACACTAGTATAGTTCTCCTTAAGATTTTTCTAATACAAAATAGATATGCCTTCCATTCCTTTCACCTGGTCACTTCTAAATTTAAATTTGTGAACCTTTGATTATATGGTATCATTTTCAGTCCCCTTGTTCTTTTTTTGTTCTTTTTACCTTTCTCTCAAGGATGTGCTCTAGCTTATTAATGTCCCTCCAAAAATGTGCCCCTTGTATTAGACACAGTACTTGACATATGATCTCACCATGATTTGACCCAAACAATATCTGGATCTATATAATCCAAACTCCTATTAGGTTTCTATTGTAAATTATTTATAATTTGGAAATATTTCTAAGCCTTCAGTGAACAAACAGTTTTACTAGACACAGTGTGGTATAGTGAAAAGAAGACTGTGTTGGGAGTTGGGAGGAATCTAGATTTTAATTCCTCCTTGTATGACTAATGGACAAGTTATAGCGTCTCTGGCTCAGTTTCCTCTCTTGTAAATCATGTTTCATAAAATCCTTATGAGAATCTGATATAATAACTTGTGTAAAGCATTTTGAAAAAATTGATATTAGAGAACTATCTGTAATTATTATTGACTTTCAATGAAAAAAAGAAGGAAAAACCTAGATCTAAAGGTCATATTATAAACGTATTAAAGGAGAATGGCAGGAAATGCCTTTTACAACTCTGAAGAGGAAAAGAGTTAACAAAACAAGGGATAGAGAAGAACATAGGGAAATAGACAATTTTGATTACATAAAATTAGTTCACCCAAGAATCTTGAGATTTTTCATGAACTCTACTTGTGTGCTTTTCCAGAATTAAAAGAATTGCCCACTTAAGGTTAAAAACCCCTTCTCCTAAAATGATGTCGCAGATCAGTAAGTCCTGATGTGGATCTGAATACAGTTTGGTCCAATGTAAGCCTAAGTAGGTGTTAAAGATTTTGGATGTGATGTATCTTGTTTTAATATCTTCTTCCTGCATGACTTTAACAGACCTCAACACCTCCCCAATTACCAATCCATAGTTTTAGTTTTAAAATTTTATCTTGTTTGCTAAAGGAGCTAAGAAATATGCTCAAAATCTCTCAGAAAAATTGAGTTTAAAGGATGCATGGAAAGGCTTAACCAGATGCAAAGTGAAGGAAGTAGAACCAGGAAAATTATGTATGCAATATCTGTAACAATGTAATTTGAAAGAGAACAAAAAAAAATGCATTTCAGTGCTGTCTATAAACTAAAACAACCAAACTTGCCTCTAAAGAAAAGTAAAGAAAATATGCCTCCTTCTATTCACTAGGACATTTAGTGAGAAACATTGAATATACTGTTTGGCTCAGTTAAGGTGTTGATTGTTTTTTGTAGAATTGCTTTTTTCTCTCTTTTTTATTCTTTATTAACAAGAAATGGCTCTTTTTAGGGAAAGATGAAGAATATATTTGGAAAATAAGATGACATAAAAACAAAATTAAGAATAATATTTTTTCAAAGGAAAATTGAGGCTTTAGTCAGATGGACTCTGCTTCTCTTGAAATGGAAATGTATTTATTATATAGTTTGGAGATAAATACCTAGCTGTTATTGGATAAATAAAATGGCATATGGTAGAGAGGACTAACAGCTTGGTTTAGGGTCTAAGAATTATGTTGGACCTCATGGTTCTAACTGTGGTTTTCTTTTTCATTTTAATATTTTGTCAAGATGTATTTTGATATTAATGTTTACATATTTTGATATATATGTATGTACACACATGTGCACGCATGCGTGCATGCACACACACACACCCTTATTAAAATTTGGCAAAGAAACCTCTTTTCCCACTGGTACCCAGCAAGCTTTGTAAAAATTCCTCTTGAATTTCTCCAGGTTTTCTGGAGAGCTAGTCCCTTTCCCCTTTTCATCTGCACTTGTTTCCTGCCTCTTAGGTAACAATGGATGTTTATTTCTGACTCTACAGTTAGTACCTGTACCATTTCCCTTGGGATTGCTGTGATGACTAAAAGTTTTTGACAAGCTTATTTATGTATTCACATGTTAGAGGAAAATTTGGAATTATTACAACACATTAGTTCTTTCACACATTTTTACAAAAGTGAGAGTTTCAGTTCTTTTCATTCATGTTGGTAAAGGATGTGTCCCCCTCTACATCTGGCAAAGACCTTTGACATAACATTTCAGTTAAAAACCAATGAATCCTGATGATGGAAGGGGGGAAGAAATCAGTTTAACTGAATTGTCAGCAGGTTATTCTTGGAAAATCTGATTATACAAAGTCCTCTTTGCTTTACTTGGGATTCAACATCTCTATCAAACCTGGGCAGACCAGATCTAGAACAGAAAAAGCAGTATCCCACAGATTCCTGTATTCTCCAGGCAGGCAGGCAGACAGGCAGGCAAGTATCCATATCATTATTACTGGCACCAAGTTCACTTTTTTTGATGTTGATTTATTCTTCTGCAAGTCTCACTCCCTTAATACAGTACTTAATAATGCCCCATAGACAATCACATCTGTCTCGAAGGGAAGGCGTATATCTTCAAAGATTAAATGCCAGTCTCTAGCTCTTACTACCACTATTTAAATACAAAATCATATTAAAGTATTCATTTGTTAATTGAGAATTAAATGAACAAGAAAAGCATTCCAGTTCTCTCCTGAATGACTTCAAATCTCCTCATCTGCCTCCTCCTCCCCAAAATGCTGTTTCAGGAGGTTTCAGTGATATGAATAAATGTATTTCTTTTAACACTTTTGTTGTTTAAAAATGCTATTGTTTCATTTGAGGTGTGAGGAAATGTGCTAACCTTGTCATCGTTGGTGCAGTAGTGCAGAAATGATAACTGTATATACAGTTTTTTTTTTTTTTTACAAAATAGAGGAGAGAGACAACTTATTTAAATCCTGAATACAGTCAGACCTCATATGCATTGTTAAAAAAAAAAAAAGCCCTAAAGAATTGCATATGGATTAGAGGGATGAATATTCTATTATTTCACTCTGTTCTGCTGATCTTCTTACTGTGACTTTGCGCGTCAGAAATCTGCCAGGAATTTGGCTTTGCCGTACTAGGCAGTAATTTTAAATGTGTATCAAGCACTTGATAGTGTATGATTTGCGTGCTGTTGCATTCCCATTCCTTAAATTTTCCACCAATTTATTACTTTTTTCATACTGTTTTAATATTTCAGGATGATGAATATATACAGCATCATTAAAGGTAAATAAAAAATGCATGAAATTAAAAAATGGAATATTAGATGTTTCTTTGCCGTAATCCCTAGGCCCAATAGGAATGAAATGTCTCTGTTCTGTCAAGTAATCCCTAAACATGATTAGGGACCTTGTAGTTTCCATATAGCCCACATAATATTTGTATCATCTAAGCCTATTTATGTAAGGTTTCAGTAAAAGTTGTTATTAGAAGACCTATAAACTCATTTTACAATTCTGAAAGATATGCTTGTACTTAATCTTTCTACTTCTATTATTTTCTTGGAGTTGATAACAATGTGTTCTTAATTCATTTTTTCAGAACACCATTACATCTTTTTTTTTTGATACTTTTACCATCTATTAGCTATTCTGTTGAAATATATTTTTAAGACATAGGATTGAGTTCAGCAGTTCATTTGCATCCATAGATGCATTTTTCAACCTTAGAAAGGGCCAGCCAGCTTCATAGCTTTCCACAGCCTTCACCTTTAATCTTAGATGTGTACTTTGTCTCAGGACCATGGTTTCTTTAGACAATTTCATTTTGGGAGGTGGGGGGTGAGGCTTGGGGGTAAGAATGGAAATTTCACATTTCCTCACATATCTTTTCATAAAACAATAGCTGATAATAATTGGCTTTTTTCTGCTTCATCCAAATCAGGTTTTGATTTTCTGAGCAGACAGATGAAAAGGCAACAGTTTAGTGGGTTGGAAAGGGGAAGCTTTGAATATGAAAAGAGCAAGGAAAAGTTTTAAGTGGAATACATATATATATTAAGTATGTTAAGGAGGAATGTTAGATAGCTCTGATTCGATTAAATTAGTCCTTCCCAATGGTATTCTGCTGTCCTTATTAACAAATCTTTGCTTTATTGATTTGCTGCCCATTTCCCCTTTTTTGATTGACCTTTTCCTACACAGACTGTTTTCAGTGCCTACACACCTTTTAGACATTAGCTAGTATCAGTCTTCCCTGACCCATTTCTTTGAAATATACAAAAAATAAGAAAATAGTTGTACATAATTGTGTAAAAGGACTCAGAATTTCAGAAGAGATAGTTTTGTGTAATTTACATCTGTGCTTTAGATAAATTCAAGTGTCATTCCTTTTGTAGAAGGGTGATTTTTTTTTTTTGTATTCAACAGAAATTTTTTTTTCTATTCACTGTCTAGTTCATATCACACTTCTGGAAATCTAAAGATTGTGCTTATCAGGCATTTATAGATTGTGTTAAATGACCACAATACCTGATGTTCATCCAGGGATATGACAGGTTTTAAAACCACTCTCCATACAACACCCAGAAAAATCTGATGTGGTGTGTGAGATCTTTTAGCCTCTGCCCTCTTTTCAACAAGAAAGTTCTGATGACCTAAGACTAAACATGACAGTGTGAAAGTCATTTCATTTGCATTAAGATAAGTCCAAGTTGGCTTTACCTCAGCAAAGGCTGGATTGGAGGGCAGAATTCATTCATAGTTTTTGCTCCCTTACATTCTGCAAGTCTGCCTTTTGGTATATCCAAGTTGTCAGCCAGTTTCAGTATGTTTCTAGCCCGAGCTTTCTTGATTCTCCCTTTTTACCTGCTTGTGGGCCAGGGAGGGGGAAGGGGCAAGTATATATGTACCTGATTGTCCCCCTAAATGAACTTAGCCCTAAGGAAAGCATTTCAGATCATGGTCGGCTAGTTTTAAATAGGCTACACACTTAAGTTAGAAAAATTAGCAAGTGAGCATGTGCTTTCATAATGGTCGTGTGACAGTGTACCTTCATTGTGTTCAGCGGAAATCTGAGCCTCCTTCCACCAGCTGCACTGAAGCGTACACAAATGTCTCGAGTTCAGTTGGCAGATAAAGCACTGCTGTGTGTTGCAACTGCAGTGTGTGGGGGCTGCCAGGTGCAATCAAGCCAGAGGAGGGCTGAGTCCCGGGTGGCCCACCTTCCTAGTTCAGGTGGCAAGAAAGTGCCAGCTCCCTGTGGATTTGGGAGGATGCCTACAGAGCCCTAGCCAGGGCATATTTTCTGGGTTCCCATTCTCCAGATTGGCCAGATTGTGCATGTAGTCTATAACCTTCCTCAAAGCCCTTCCCAGGTGCCAGCTCTGATGGTTTTCTTCTGAGGTAGGTGCTATTCTGCCCATTTTGCAAAATAGAGAAACAGAAGTCATAAATTGTTCCCTCACCCTATATCACACAGGAAACAGGAGGAAGAGACAAGTAAGAGTGGAATCCATGTTTCCAGAAAAATGTCATTATGTTAACCATGGAGCTGTTCATTTTTCTGATAATAGGACCTTCCACTTCCTAGTTCTGATTAAAGTGACAGAAGGATTTAAGGAAATGATAATTGAGAATAACTTCTTAAAATCGACCTAATTTTCAGCATCTCATTCTTGAAACTGATCACATTTGCTTCGAGTCCTTTTTTAGTATGGTATTCTCATAATTAGACTTTCATAGCATTGGTTTTTTTTTTCCTAAATTGTTTGCAATTCTTAGAAAATTTCATGTCCTTTTTTAAAAAGAAAAACTACAATGTTTTATATTTCTAAAATAACCTACAGATATTTGAAAGATCTGTGAATTTTTGTCAGAAAAATAAGGTTGAGATATGTTTATGGCTAAAAGTTGTTCTATTAGAAGATCTATTACGTATTCCCTTTTAAGCAACATGGAGTTTCTTTGGAAAAAGGAAAACACCAAAACAAAGGAAAAACTTCCCAAAAACATTGACTAAAGATTGATAAGATGATCAAGTTAAAACCCATTTGTGAGACTGGGTTAAAAAAAAAAAGCACAGAAACACCTAGTGTTGGTGCTGCTTACTTTAGGAACGGTGAGTTGAGCCTGTATTCAACACCTAATCTGAAAATGAATCCCTGAATTTAAATAACCGGTTAATGCTAGGAAAATAGAGAAGAAAAGAGAGAAAGAAAAATTTTTAATTTTTTCAGTAACTGGTTATTTAATTGAGCTTAGCCCCTCCCCATTTTGTATTTATTTCAACTCTTCAAATTTTGCATCTTGTTCTACTGATAGAATTTCTCTTCACCCACAGCATAAACACAAGTCTCCTTGTTCACATCCACAAAGCACTCGCTGTTAATTTGACTTCATTACTGGAGGTGACCCAGTGGGCCTGGGGAGCTTCTCCATGGCAAATGACAACAGGCCTGTGCAGTATCAAGTGTTGTATTCTTTGCCACCAAAGGAGCAGAGCCTTTTGGGCACATTAGCACTACTTTAGGTGAGCAGCACGAAATGGAAAATAATTGGGTTGAGGAGCTCTTGGGATATTAGTAGTGCTCCAGGCAGGAAAGTAGGCAATGGAAAATAAATGACAAACTAGTGTGCTTAATCTCTTTATTGTGAATCAGATGCTATGGCAGCGGTTCATAATAAATAGATATCCGTTAATGGAACTAAGATACCATTCCTCATACAAGGGTAAGGGTACTGAGTGAATTTGTTTATTAAGTGAGTAATCAGTGTTGAAAGATTGAACTTAATGTTAGGATGAATGGAAAGTCACCCCATCTTGCTCAGGTATGATGTGTTTTGAACACAGTAGGCCTTTAATGTTTATTGAACTGAATTGCTGGATTTTGACATAGTTTATCATTACATAGACTTGGCTGTATTATGAGTTGAATCATAATTCTCTGAAGTGTTACAGCATTTTATGGTAAAGACCCAATAATATGCTTGTGAGGCTTCTAGATAAATGTCACCACTGTGCCTCAAAAGAGGTACCCCCATTGTGTTTTTACAGATTTGGAAATTTAGTTGCCAAGAGAACCTACCTTTAAGTTCAAAATGATGGCTTCACTTCTGTCACAGAAAGAAAATCTGGAAACATTTATGGCCTCACTAGCCTTAGTGTATCTTTCTATGCCGAATGCTTTTATCTGAGGGAAAACACAAAAGCTACTATATTCTATCTATGTGCTTCTTTCTTGTATCCTACTAAAGTATCATTTGGTACAAATGAGACAGTTTTTATGAAACTCACCCTGCTGTGAGTATTTTTTCAGTAGTGTAAGATGCTAGCTAAAGGTGTACTTTAGAATTGTGTTAAACTTGGCTTTGTGTGTGGCATTTTTCCTGTGGTTGTCATTCAGCTGTTAAGGGTTAAATGACTTGTCCAGGGTCATACAACTAGTAAGTGTCTGACTCCAAGGCCAGTGCTCTATCCACCGCTCCACCTAGCTGCCTAGCAGCTTTTCCAGCATTCCTCAAATAACACTTCTCTTCTACATAAGGCTGCTCTGTACCATTAAATGGTACGCTGAAAGCACTTAACAATAATAATTGCTCATATTTAGGTAGCATTTTAAGGCTTGGGAAGTGCTTTACAGAAATTATCTCATTTTATTCTCACAACACTGTGAGGTAGGTAATTATCTTCACTTTACAGATGAGGAAACTGAGGCAGTCAGTGGTTAAGTGACTTGCCTAGGGTCATATGGCTGGGAAGTCTCTTTGACAGGATTTGAATTCAGCCTGATTCTAAGCCAGCACTCTTATCTACAGCATCACCAAGTGCCCTGAACACATGTTTATGAGATGAATATCTGACGAGCGTAACAAAGTAAATCAGATTATTCCAAATTCCAAATTAAGTATTCCAAATTAAGTTGTATGAAAGTCAGAGAGGGAGCTATTTGCAATAAGAAAACTACAAATATGTAGAATTCAGTGCTCCAGGTGTACATATATATATATATATATATATATATATATATATCAGACGTACGTTTGCTTGAAGGTCTAATTAATTTAAAGAAGTGTTTATATGATTAAAAAAAAAAGTCCATTTTTTTGGGAGGGGGAGTGGGAATGTCTCCTGACTTAATCAGATCAGTTGTTTGACCAATCAACTATGCAGAAAATGGAGGTTAGGATAGCCAGAAACAAAAAAATCCGATTGAAAAAACGAGTTTAATAATCAAACATAATTGTAACCTTTTTGTTTTCTGGTGTGTGTATGTGCGTGTGTGTGTGCGTGCATGCGCCTGTGCAAGCATGTGTTTGCTTTTGTTTTTATTTTGGCAAATTCCTGAATGAAATGATTCAAAGCTGAGGCTGAATGGGAGCTGAAATGGTTTCTTCTTGAATGTTGGCATCTTTAGTCCTACCGTTAAATGGAGGGTTAAAAGCTGATGTTGGACTTTTGGCTTATTAATGTAACAATAACACTCTATTAAATACTAAAATATGTTTCTCCTCACTTTTTATTTCTGAACTCAGGACTAGAATTGGGGAGACCTCTAGGAAAATTGTACCTTGTTACTGTCCAAGGACAGTCTTTTACTGTTTTTTCTAATAACTTGTGATCATGTAATGGATAAACAGTATTGCCTCTGTTTTCATGACCCCCATGGTTTTCCAAGGGTCAGCAGTGTACCAGAGTCAGCTCCTCAGACTTTGTGAGTCTTGTGTTTTTGTTCTACATTCCTCAGTAATATGACAAAAACTATTTACGTTTTGCTTGAATAGTTTAAACACCACTTTAGAAGACTTTAGATTGCTTTTGAACATATTTGAATGCATCTTTAGCCATCACTGGGCTTAAAATGGAAACCCTTTTTTCAGCTTATCTGTATTAAACACCTGTAAAAATCAATGGTACTGTATTTTTTTCCCTTATAATGCTCTGTTCCTTTAACTAATGCCAGAAATAATGCACAATTTATTCTAGCGTGTTTTTCCCCTCTGCTTGGTGTTCTCCGGTAGCAAGTGGCACACTGTATGAACACTCACTTCTGCTGACTTAATAGTAAAATTGCCAGGTTGATGTTGAAATTCAACCAATTGGATCCTAATCCCCCAAAAGATTTTTGCTCACTCTCATATTGATTTAAAAAGAAAAAAATATAGTCCTCTCCATAATGAATATGCAGAAATAATCTTTTCTTTGTAAATGAACACACCTGAGTAAATGGCCAAGACACTGCCTAGGGTTGTGGGTCAGATAGGGACTGGCTAGTTATGTTGGGTAATCATTTTTATTTTCACCTAAGTGCATTCAGCATTGCCTTTTGTTAAATGCATAGAAGGGTCTTTTTGAGCTTAATGCCAACTAAAATATGGAGTCTTGATCTTATTGCAAATGTCTATTGTTCTTTATTTGATTTTTTATTGATCATTGCTTACTAATGGTGTAGCCTTATATATACATACATGTATGTATCTATACATACATACACACAACACACACAATGTATATATGTATATGCCAATTATAGTAAGTATAGTATAGCCATCATTTATCCTAGTGAGGAGCAGGGATTGCTTAACTAAATGACATCTTCAAACACTCCCATTCTACCCTCCTACACCTTTTCATTGTGGTTTTTGTCAAAATAGAGACTTCCTTCTCTTAACATTATACAAATCTGTGTGACTTTAAGACTCCCGTCACCTTTTAGAAAGACTAATCCATCTTTTCCTCATGTCTTTTGTTTAATTCTTATCTTTAAAAATTGTCAGTGCCTTTCCAAAATTGGACAGAGTACTCCAGTATAGTCTGACCAGGATTATGTATAAGGAGAATTAATTCCATGTTTTCTATTTATTTCTCTTCCTGTTTATTGCATTCCAGTATTTTGCATGTTTATTGTTTTTTAATACACACACTAGTACTCTCATTCGGCTTGTGGCCCATTATGACCTCTCAAGCCTTTCTTCCTGGATCATGTATAGACTGTCGCTGCCTATCTTTTTTCTGTGTAATTTGTGTTTCCTTCGTATACATGCTTCCCCATATTTTTCCCAGCTGTATGTCTTTTCTATATTTTTGTATTATCTTTGGAACTTAAAAAATAGAAGCATCAGCATGTATCCACCACTGTGAAGGCATGAATGGTATTGCTAAATAAAATTGAAGTACGGGAACATGGCGGCAGGTTTCAGACAGGAGCAAGAAAAGATGTGGAAAATGGTTAGGCTGGTAAATTCGTAAATGCCACGTTTGTGTTTCTGACCTTTGCACAAGGATAATGTGTGTGTGTGTGTGTGTGTGTGTGTGTGTGTGTGTGTGTGTGTGTGTGTGTGTTTGAAGAATGTTGTTTAAAAAAAAAATTTGAAGCCCAAAATAAACCCATATAATCTGGTCTGACGGGGGGAAGGTGTGTGGGTTGGCCAGCTGGCTGCTGCCTCTCCTGCTGCCCCTACCTCTCAGATAAGATTGTAAGAGTTGCCAATGACAGTATTCAGTCTTGTAGCTGTGTCATGGTGCTTTCATGGGAACTGAACTGAACTGTCTCTTCCTCTCTCTCTCTCTCATTCCCCACGCTCTTTGCATTGAAGTCAGAGGAAAGAAAAAAAGATTTGAGGATGGCCCAATTTGTTCTGACATAAAGAGATGTTTAGCTCTGTGAAAGGTGGTGGAGGCAGAGCGTCTGACTGACATTTCAACAGTGTGTCTGCTGGGACTGCTCACTTCATGTCCCTTCCTATTCCCGCTGTGTCCTTTGTGAGTGCTCTCCTCTCATCTTCCCAGTGAGAAGAGCAACAGTCCCGGGAGCTTCGGTGCTCGACACCTTGTTAGACAGGGCTTATGGTGGCAGAACTCTTGGGTTAGCACTTGTTTTCTTCACTAACATATCAGGTTGGCTTAAAACCCAATGATGACTCTCCTGAGAATTTTTTTGGGGGGTTGTGGTAGGAGAGTAGGCAGAGGGAATAAATCTCAAGTCATTTTAGTTTACTTCTAAAAATAAACCTGATTTTTGATAACATAAATAAAGGACTAATTAACAAGGTAGCAAGAAGTTAGATAAGGCAAATAATTTTTTTTTAAAGAATATGCCATGAATTCAGCATAGTCTCTCAATATTGCTCAAAAGTCAGATTCGAGTGCCTTCAGCTCATACCAATCAATATAATTACTCCCAATGTAGATACCCAAGACACATTGATATTGATGATAAAAGGTCATTTTATGTCTAAGTCAGATTTTTATTTACTGTTGAAAAATTTTCTCTGTCTTCTTACACAGAATTTGTAATTGGGGAAGAATCAAATGCCCTTCTAAACTGACAACTGTACAGCTACTAGTGTGTTAAAATCCTGGAAATTCAGAATTGCACAGTATCTCAGATCTCATCAAGTCCCAGCCCGTGGACCACAGAACCGTGTATTTTCGCAAAGGGCCCATTACTTCATATGAAGACCAATCATTGCCATTTTTAGTTTTATTTAACAAATGTACCTTTTGCAGACTGAATAAATATTCAACACATGCTGTTTTATTATTTTAAAATGTATTTAAGGGCTGTGATTACTTAATTACAAGTTCATCCAAATAGCTTTTCATTGATACTTTCTCCATATATCACGTGAAAGTCCACAAAAATTTTTTTCACTTTAAAAGGAGATTTTCCTACTCAAAAAAAGGTCGGAAACCATTGATCCAAGTCCACCCATACTTGAACAATAATTTCTCTATATTATCTGTGACAAGTGGTCATCTAGCCTCTCCTGGAAGATGACCTCAACCTCTAGTGATGGAGAAATTAATTACTTCTCATGGACAATTCATTCATTTCTAGACAGCTCTAATTTTTATGAATTAATTTTCTTATATCAAATCAAAATCTGCTCCTCTGTAATTTCCATTTATTATTTCACATCTTCTAAAAAAAAAACACTAATTAGATAATGGTCCAGATGAGAACCAACATACATAGTTTATGTCTGAAATTATCAAAACAATCTTGGTGATGATTGTTCCTGGGACTGATGTTAAATTCTACAGAAAATTTACTTAAACTTAGTGAAAGCTGAAATGTCTAGTGATAGTTCACAACTAGTGTTTTGGGGTCAATTAGGAACTCATCTAGCTTTGTAGACCTGATATTTTATTAGACAATCTTTTGCTTTTTAAGCAATGTTTTTCCCCCTTTTTCAGCTTTACTGTCCTGTGTCTTAATACCATATCCCAACCTCTTATATGAAAGAACTTTAACATGTGGTATAGTAGATCTTACATAGCATATGGAAGTGCTATGTTTTTGTCTTAATGTACTAATAAAACCTCAGTCATTTAAATCAAACCAAGAATATGGGGGGAAAATTTTAAGCTCTGAAATGGCAATTACTTTTAATACAAATATAAAAAAGGTTTATCTTTTGTTTTTAATACCACAGCAAAACAGTAATTTCCAGCAGCTTCTATATAAGTTATTTCAACTGAGGATAGATATAAATACAATAGTTTCCGCAGCTTAAATGTAAAATGCCTAACCTCACTGCAGATTCTTTGCATGATAGGAAATAGGCCTGTCACCCCACATATATGTCTGTGAGCCCTCCATTTGGGCTCAGAGTCAAAAGACCAAGGTAACTACTTTATCTCTGCCACTTATTGGCTTTGTGACTTTAAGCAAATTACTTAAGCTCCTTTGAGTCTGCTTTTCCTCATCTGTAAAAACAAAACAAATAATGCCTCCTCCTTTCACTGAGTTTTTGTGTGTGAAAAATCCTTTGTAAACTGTTCAACGCACTAAATATAAAGCAGTAATATTATTAATAGTAATGTGGCTGCTGTAGAAAAGGAAGAAATGGAAACACTAACATAAGACTTCAGTCAGTCTTTTTAAGTGTTGGGTATTTGCATTACCTTTCTACTGAGCAACCATTTCCTATTTAGGATCCTCACCTTAGTTATATGTCTAACTAAATGCGCCTCATGCCTATACCTTAAATGGTACTGGAAATTAAAATTTCAAGCATTACTTTATTGGACTTATTTTCCCAACTTCTTTCTTAGCCTTCTCTTTACTAATCAGAATTAGCTTTGTTGTTGCCAGGGAAGTAAGATGAGTGGTCCTATGGTTTGTCAGTGACAGTACCAAAAGAAATGCATTTTTTCACATGACTTATTATAGGTTTGTTTTATTTCAGATAAAATTTTCATGCTTCAATTTCCACGCTGAATTGTAGCACTGTGATTTTTCTAACAATTAGAAATATTTAGCTGCAAAATAGGTTGGCCTATCTCATAGGTATCAAGTTCTCCATTATTACAGGCTGAGTGACCATTTAGCAGGGATTTTGTAGAGGGGGGTTTCTGTTGGAAGGTAGAGTGAAGTAGATATCCTATGAAGCTCTCTCCTCCAATTCTAACATTCGTTATTTCCCAATAGGAATGTGCTAAATATACATTGGAAAACACACCCTCATGCACACCTATAGTCCACTTATTTCCACTTGTCTGAAAGAATACTTCTTTATCGGCAGAGGATGAAACATTAAGATTTGTAGCTTGAAGAGACTTTAGAGCTCATCTAATCCAAGCCCCTTTTATGGAGGAGGAAACTGAGGCCCAGAGAGGTTAAGTGATTTTCCTAGAATTTATAGGTAGAAAGTGGTAGAATTCAGATTTAGATGTAGATCCTAAAACTACAAATCTAGTACATTGCCTTGCAAGGAGAAGAACGTCAGAAATATCAGACTACCTAAAAAAAATGGCACAACTAAGACTTGTTTTTCAATCATGCCATGATCTCATTTGGGAGTTTCTTGGCAGGTATATTAGAATGGTTTGATATTTCCTTCTGCGGCTCATTTTACAGAGGAGGAAACTGAGGCAAATAGAGTTAAGTGCCTTGCCCAGGGTCACACAGCTAATGAGTCTCTGAGGCTGTATTTGAACTCTGGTCTTCCTGACTCCAAGCCCAGTGCTCTGACTGCTGTACCAGCTAGTTGCCCCTAACAGCTACACCTTATCTTTTGTCAAAAAAGCCCCAATGTTCCTTAGTTCCTTTGTCTATATTCATCAGGATATAAAGTAGAAATAGAAAGGAAAAAAAATGCAAGATCCTTCCCAGTTTAATCTTTTAAACTACATTCCAGGAGTGAGAATATATTTAAAGTAGATGAAGCAGACACCATATAGTATAATAAAAAAGAACATTGAACTTAGAATCAGGATCCATTGATTCAAATCTCAGCCTTGACACTCATGGGGAAAGTCATTTAATTTTTATAGAAAGGATTTTGGTGTTGGAAGAAAGTCTAAACTAGATGACCTCTCAAGATCCCTCAGTTAATTCATCCATAAAATGAACATAACAATATTTGTACCATGTACTTCACATGGTTGTTGTGAGAAAGGAGTTTTGTAAACCATCAAGCATTCTATGTGAATGAGTTACATTGCAGGGACAGAGATACCTTTTGGAAAAGTGGAAGCTGAGATGATAAAGAGAAGAGATGCCAATTTGAATAACTATACTCACTTTTTCTTAAAGTAATGTACGATATTTTTCTGGACTGTCTGCCTTGACCCTTGCCATGTATCTATAAAACACAAAGAATAGCTTGTTAGGAGAAAGGAGAAGTTCTTTGAGCATTTGCAGTGCAGCAGAAGTTTTACATGGAATAGTGGGAATAATGGTTCAGGTCTCTTGATTTAGGTGGTATAAAGGTATCATTAGAAATGCCAGTGCTCACATTCCTGTGGTTCTCCAGGGACTGGGTTTCCCCAACTTATGTGTCTGTAGTTGATTCAGATCATACTAAAAGTTGAATAAGCTTCTGAATTAGAAATGAAGTAAAACTAAGATTAACTTGATCGTTAGTTATGATTCACTGGTTTTGGCTACCTACTGAATGCATTAAGGTCCAAGGAACTCAGAATTTATCCCACCAGTGAGTATGTGGAATTGCCAGCTTATCATGTAAGAGAGGATGCTGCAGATGAGTTATGAAGCTCTGGCCTCACAGATAGGATACCTTTACAGCACCACAGATGCTCATTATGCATTCCCTCTCTAATACAGTGAAGTAAAAGTAATACTATCATTTGGCAATGGGCTTTATTCTCTCTGAATTTCCAGCCTTAAATAGGAAGAGGACACTTGAGTTTAGTCCTTGGGGCAGCCACACTCTGCCTGTCTAGAGCTCAGTGACTCCAGGAGAGAGAAGAAGGCGAAGCCCTGCTTGGATGCCATGAGGGGATTTCTAGTATCTGGTTCCGTGTTTCTTCCATATGAGTTTCACCAAGTACTTCTGTTTACTTAGCCAGTTCCATAATACACAACTAGAGGGAGTTGAATGGTACCATAGTCTGCCCATGATGCCTGACCTTGCAGCTCAATATTAATTTGAAGTAGTGGAATTAAAATTTTCTTTTCTTTTGCATTGTCATGCCTCACGTTGATAAGCACAAAGAAATGTAAATAAAAAAGACCTATTTCGAAACCTTCCCTACAACCTTTTTGTTTTATGACAAAAGACAGTTAATTAACATACTAGCAGTAAGCAGCCTTCCCCAACTCCTGCTAATTATGTATTCTGTTGACCGTGACTCTAGGCAGAAGGTAATTGGCTTGCAGCAACATGACATTTCAAATCATCTCTTGAAATTACATCAAAAAGCCAGCCTGTTTTGTTTTGATAGGGGAACAATCAATTTGATAAGTGGTAACACAGCTCATTGTTTCACATTAATTAGACTAATTGCTGCATGTTAGCCTCTGAAATAGACAGAACTTGCCGAAGACAAAGGCTGTGGCCTTTAGCATGCAGTGAGGGTGACGGTTCCACTTGCTTGCACATACTGTAGGCAGAAAAACAGAGTTGTTAGAATTCAGCCTTGCGGGAGGCTGGGTGTTAACAGTGGTTTGATGCGTTATGTTTAATACACTGGCTTTCAATTATAAGATCCAAGTTCAAAAATCCCATAGAGGAAAGGGAGGAAGTGTCACAAGAACAGCCATTTTTCTGTTAACTGTGCTCAGGTTCTACCTGAACCTTATAAGGGCAGCTTCCCAGCAACGCTCTTTCTCTTTTGGATCTCACAACTCAGCTGGCATTATGAACTCTGGAAGCCATCAGTCTGGGAAAGACTCCATCCTGTATTCAGGTTTCTAGTTCTCATGTTTATGAGTGTCGGAGTTTCCACCTGCTTCTAGTCCAACTCCTATTTTAATCAAAATTACCTTTTCATTTGAAGTAATGAGAAAGCGGGACATTATAATCCACAGGGTTCCAGCAAGCTAACAGTGAAGAAGCTTCCCAGGTCCGCTCTGAAAATGCACTCCAATTCTGCAGATTGTACCTTTGGTTATGCTTGAGACCATCAATTTGGCCAAATTGTAGCGTGATCTTTACGACGCCAACACATGTCAGCCTCAGCTGGCAACTAAGAGAATTTCACTTGTGATCAGCCTGGTCTTCTGATGCTTGCATACGTTGATGATATCTTATTACACGGTGCCTGATGCAATGGAACAGAGCACTTTTTCCAAGTAAGAGGCATCCAGTACTTAAAAAACCAAGATGCACTGTCTCTCAGACTGGATTCTGAAGCCTTTTAGCTGTGTAAACACAGCTTCTGCCATATACAATTAGCTACATGTTTAGATGAGAGGCAGTGCTTGTCTTTCTATGCATCTGAATGTATTAGGTTTTATATGTGTCCTGAATAATGACTCAAAATTTTTGATAGAAAGATGCAAACAGATGGAATCTTTGATGTCATGTGAAAGGATAATAATAATCCCCTCAATTTGGAGCTAACTTTGAGTCCGGGAGCCAGCCACAAACTACAACAGACTCTACAAAAATAGCCTGTAGCCCAAATTAAGAGAATCGTTTTCATATAGGCATGGTGGGGAAAGGACTCTTTGTTATTTACTAATATCATCAGTCACATCATCAGTGGTATTATCTTTGAACAAGAAGGACAGCAATACATAAACGCATACTGTTTTTTCCCAAAAGGTAGACAGCTGTACTATACATCCCAAAATTGTAAGTACTGCAATGTTAACTCAATTTGAGATACTTACTGTATTTCATTAAAATTACAGAGGGGTGGGGAATATAGTGGTAAAATCTGAGCCTAACGGTAAATGAATGGTCAGCATTGAAAGAAGTTAATTGCTCCAACATATGAAGGCATCTTGGGGGAACTTGGAGGTGGGGGAAGTGGAATGAAATTTCAATTCTGTTTTTTATTATCACCCACAA
Source organism: Bettongia penicillata ogilbyi (assembly GCA_023548195.1). Lineage (NCBI taxonomy): Eukaryota > Metazoa > Chordata > Mammalia > Diprotodontia > Potoroidae > Bettongia > Bettongia penicillata. Next base: position 9,329,436 of record JAJHZJ010000526.1, read on the forward strand.
AAAGAGTAATTCTCAAACTGGGATTTTAAAGTACAGATTTGTGCTTTAGTTTTAATTTGGCTACTAAATATGTCTGTGTGTATGTATGTATGTGTGTGCCTCATGTCCATGCGGTCACCTGTATAGGTATGCAGATATGCCTGTGTGGTGCCAGCACAAGTAAGCAATTAAACATTCCTTCATACAAGTTAATAACTCGGTAATAGCCCTTTTTAAAGGTTCGAAGTGCTGTAACAGTGCTAATGTGCTTCTCTCTCTAACATCTCAGGCTTTATTCAGAAAGGTAAATGATGAAAAAGTACCATGATAGAAGCCCTTTAGCATTCAGTTTCAGCGCCAAAGTTCCACTTGCCTGATCACAAGTTGGAAACAGCTTTGTTAGAATTCAAGCCTGTACCCTTACTGTCACTAGTGGTTCTCCTGTCGTCAAGTTCCCGCTTGGTACAGAGCAAATCTTTGCTCAGTTAAGCGAGCGTCAGTCACTGGTAAGCTTGGCTGCCAGCCCAGGGTTGTTAGACTTTTCCATGCTACACCTGACTGAGATATTGACGAGACAACTAAACAGAGTTGAGAAACTAGATGAAAAAATAAATAAATGAAATTGTCATGGGACTGACAGAATAATTTTTAAAACTTACATTTGCTGTGCACAAGCAGGGCTAGGAAACTGTTCTTGCTGGTTTGTCTTTGGACAGCCTTGTTTAAATACTTTTCCCCCTATTTTTTCAAAGCGATGGATAAATTTTGAGCTGGAAGGAGAAGCCCTGGCAGATTACACGACTGCTTTAGCCCTTTATTCATCTAACTGAAATAGTCTTCTTTGTACTGTCCACTTCAACAAAAGCTACCCAGGACAAAAATACAGTGTAATAAAGTTACTAAGCTCTGGGCTGGGGAAGAAAGTTCTGGAAAAAAAGGAATTTCTATAGTGGAGAAAAATAAGGATCAGACAAAATTGGGGGTCAGGGGCAGAAAGGATTTAAAGAAGGAATAGTTTTTAAATGGGAAAGACTGGCAGTGCTATTAATCACACAACTCTCTGAGCTATAAGGGTTGTATGAGTGGAACTAATACTAAAGGTAAAAAAAAAAATACTTTGCAGGGAGCTTGAAATGCATCTTTAAAAGCCAGAAAATATATTAAGTGAAGGCTATGACAAACAACGGACTTAAATATTTATTGAAAATTCTTAAGTGCTGACTATGACTGTAAAATGCTAATAGCATCCTGTTTTGCTGTTTTACATGTACCTAAGGAAAAGAATCAGTGTGGTACAGTAGAAACAGCATTGCCTTTGCAGCTATAAAGACTGAATTCATGTTTCTGACCATACATCTGGAAGTATGATTCTGTTTAAGTCTCTTTTCCTCTATGTATCTCAGTTTACTCATTTGTGAGGAGGTGACAATACTTGTACTACCTGTCATCAGATTGTGGTGAGGAAAACACTTTCTAAACTTAAAATGTGAATTATTTCAGTACTCCAGATACAAGAGTATCCATCACTTTTGTCTTGTTTAAATTCCAGTGATTAGCACTTTAACTTTAAACAAATAATTATTGCCTCCCTGTTATGTGGATAACATAGAAAGGGAGACATGAATATTTTCTTGATCCTCCTAGCAATGAGTTCTGCCTTGAATCTCTCTTGCCATAGGTTCAGCATAGGTTCAGATCTTTTCTTGGCACTTTTCATATCATAGTTACTAGTATGTTTCTTCCATCTCCTTTGCCAGTCGCTTTATTGCAAGCTCTTGGAGTCAATATATAGATTATTTGATTTTGTATCATAGAATTTAGATGGTGGAAGGGACCTTAGAGGTTACCTAATCTCCAAGGTGTATTACACTGTATTAAGCACTTAGTAATTCAGTTCTGTTTGACTCTTTGTAACCCCATTTTGGATTTTCCTTGGCAAAGGTACTGTAGTGGTTTGCCATTTCCTTCTCCAACTCATTTGACAGAAAAGGAAACTGAGGCAATTAAGAATTAAGTGACTTGCCCAGGGTTACACAGCTAGTAAGTATCTGAGGCCAGATTTGAATTCATGAAGATGAGTCTTCCTGATTCTAAGCCCAGGGCACTGTCCACTGTGCCACGTAGCTGCCAAGTGCTTAATAAGGTTTGCTTAATTAGAATCAGATAGAGAGGTCTTAATCTCAATCTCTAATTTCCAAGGTTTTATGATCTATGTAGAGGATGCTATACTGTAAAATTGGGACTACAAAGGCCCTGCCCTCATGGAATTTATATTCTAGTACTAGAACTTTACTATAGAATGTTAAAAATATGAGAAATCCATAATTATGTGACTAAGTGCCAAGATGAGAGGTTCAGACAACTCATGCTAGTAATCAGTAAATGTTGAAAGAAGAGAGGGAGATTACAAAGCAGAACTGCAGCAGTAACTCCTCCTTCAGATACTGTGAGCATTAGGAGCCTATCTGTGTGAAAACCAAACCTCTATGCTCTTTACATGCTAATTGTTCCCTGTGGAAAACTCAGTTCTTGAAATGACCCCCAAGTCATTCTGAGGAGTACCTCAAACCATGTCAACTTTTTAGCTTATAGAGAAACCATTCCATTTCTTTACCTCTTAAATGAAAATGAGATTGAAATCATTGCTCTTCACTTTCTCTTACTTGAAGAACTACATATATTATGATGAAAATGTTTGGTTAGCTAAATGGAATACATGCCACCTTGTGTTATATTTACTTCTGTACTTTCTCTTGTCCTCTATTGGATTTTAAAATTCTTTATGGCAAGGATCATGTTTTATTTTTCTTTGAATCTCTCTTGAATAAATGAAAACAGAATTCCACTAATAATACACAAGTTTAATTTTTAGCCATATATCTCCTCTTACCAGAACTTTTACTAGTTTAATGTAGGGAATATTGCACATATCGTAAAGTTCTCAATAAATATTTGTTGAGAGGTTGATTACCAACTGCTGATGTAAAATTGGCTCATTGTACTCTCATCTAATTTTATTGTCCTTTGCTTTCCTTCTGATGGAGTGCTAATGAGTAATGAAATGGCCAAAATGTAGACAAGAGGAGACAGAAGGAAAAGGAAATATCCTGAGTAACCCACAAGACTGACATCAGCCTGGGAATCATCAAGGGTTGATGGAATATTCAAAGAACCCAATTCCACCAAATGGTAAACTGGGTTAGCACTTCCCATTTTATTATTTTGATTCCTAACATCTTCAGATCCCAGATTCTTATTCAGGGGTTTTATAATATGTTTCTCTAGCATTTCATAGTGAGAAGAAAAACATTTCTTTCTCATTAAAAACAGGTTCTATGGTAACTTATCATTATTGAACTGACATCATCAAGAGCTGTCTCTCTCTCTCTCCTTATTTATCATCTTCCCAATTTGAAAGGATATTTCTTAAGTGGCTGGGGCACATGAAATATTTGTTCTTGATTTTCAAAGTCAACTTTGATTTTTTTTCCTTTGCCCCTACAACCTGTGCTCCATGTGCATTGCAGGTAGTTCTAAGAACCTTGTCCTCCTGGTGGAACTTGAATGGGCACCTGAGGATGCTGCTTTGCCATTGGCTATTTGGTGGTGCGTGCTTTTTGTGTTACAGCATTGACTTTAAAGGTCATATCATTGGTGTTCTTGGGGTACTTAGGACAAGATGTTAATGGGTTCCTGACTGGGCACACATCTGTGTGGAGAGGTGTTAAATTTTCTGTAATATTTTTTATCTTAGCTACAGCATATAAACAGTGTTATCTCATTTATACCTGGATTCTACTTTGCTACTTTTGGTAGGTGTACTATTTCTTCCTTGTGTCATTGCATTTGAAAAATAGTAAGATCCTCCTCAAATTTGTCTTTTCCCCTTTATTATAACAAATTTATACAGTTTGTATTCATATGGTTCATACTGTTTATGACATTTTAAGGCTCTAAGAGTATCTGTATAAGCAATTATTAGCAAGTGGAAGATTTTGTGTGCCCTGTTAGGGGTGAATTCATGGAGCTGAGGAGAAATGTCTGTAATGCCCTTGTTTCTACTGTTTCTAGTTTGTATTTCTCTTAAGGAAGCACACTGTGCAAATACAATTCTTGTGGTATTGCTGGAGGCAAAATTCTGTTTTCTTGGTTGAGATTTTGCTAACCTTTTATTTATGCTCTCTTGTCTTTCTCTAGTTTATCCCAATGTGCTTGGCTTATTCTGTCATAATAATGTTTTTTCCCTTTATGGTTTCTGGAAAGGAGGCATAAAATAGAATTTTGAGTATATACTTTTCTGGTAACTGGCTAGTCGGTTAGTAAACACTCTTATCTAGGAAATATCTGTCAATCAGTAAACATTAAGTGCCTACATGTGCCAGGCACTCTGCTAAATTCTAGATTTACAAAGAAAGGCAAAAGCCTCTTCTCTCAAGGAAAACATAGTCTAATGGAGGAGACAACATGCCAACAACTATGTACAGGCAAACAACATACAGGATAAATTACAAATAGTCAGGAGAAGGGAGCCACTAGAATTAAGGGGAATTGGGAAGGGCTTCCTATAGAAGGCAGGTTCTTAGCTGGTACTAGAAAGAAGCCAGTGAAGCAAGGACATGGAAATGAATAAGGAGAGAGTAAAAGACATGAGGGACAGCCAGTAAAAAGACACTGAGCTGGGAGATGACACTCTAAATAGGTCAGTATCACTTGGTGGCAGACTATATTGGGGGACAGAGGGAGGGTAAGATGTAAGGAGACTGGAAAGGTATGGGGAAGAGCAGGTTATGAAGGACTTTGAACACCAACCAGAGAATTTTATATTTGATCCTAGAGGTGATAGGGAGCTACTGGAGTTTAATCGACATAGTCAGACATACTCTTTAGGAAGATCATTTTAACAGCTGAATGGAGGATAGACTTAAGGGAAGAGACATTTTGGGGAGTGACATCAACAGTCAGGCTATTATAATAGTTGAGGTGTGGGACTTGCACCAGTGTGGTAGGAGTATCAGAGAAGGGAGGGGGAGTATGCAGGTTAAATCTGCAAACCTTGGCAACATATGATATACGAGGAGGGGGTGAAAGAGAGTGAGGAGTTGAGGATAACACCTAGGTTCCTAGCCTGGGTGATTGGGAGGATGGTGACACCTTCTGCAGAATAGGCAACTTAGGAAGAAGGGAAGATTTTGGGGAAAAGATAATAACTTCAGTTTTGGACATGGTGTGTTTAAGATGTCTGAGGGACATCCAGTTTGAGATGTGCATTAGGGAGTTGGAGATATGAGAATTGGAGGTCAGCAGACAGATTAGAGCTGGATGAGTAGAGTTAAGCTTCATCAGTGTAGAAATGAGAGATGAATCTATGGGAACTCACAAATTCACCAAATGAAATTATATGGAGGGAGAAATGAGTTTGGGACAGAGCCCTGTGGACCCCTCATAGTTAGCTAAGGTGACCTAGTTAAAGATTCAGCAAAAGAGACTGAGAAGGAAGATAAGGTAGATAAGATGAAAACCAGGAGAGAATAGTGTTGCAAAAATTTAGAGAGAAAGCATTTATTAAACATCTACTCTGTGTCAGGCACTGTTCTAGAAGTACGTTACAAATATCACCTCGTTTGATCCTCATAACACCCCTGAGATGTAAATGCTGTTATTATCCCCATTTTACATATGAGGAAACTGAGGCTTTGATCTATGCCAGTGATCTGCCCACTGTGCCCCATAACAGAACCAGGCTACAGGGCATTAAGAGGGTAAAAGGGAAGAAAATGGAGGCACCCATTGCAGAAAGCCTTCCCAAGGAATTTAGCCATAAAAAAAAGGAAAAGAGATAGAACAAAAGCTAGTGGCGATAGATCATGTGAAGGTCTTTTGAGGATAGCAGAGATATTGGCATCAGTGTTCGCAGTAGGGAAGCAGCCAGTAAACAGGGAGAAATAGAAGATAAATGAGAGAAGGGGAATGAGAGATGAAATGGGATCACTTCAGCAAGTAGAGCGATTTGCTTTGGCAAAGAGAAGGGCTGATAATAAGTTAATGTTGAGGGTACTTCCTCTGTGAAGTCTTTCTAAATACTCCAGTCCTTTCTCCTCCAAAGTTCCATAGGATTAAGTATCACTCTGTTGCACTAGTTTTAATGCCACACCTCCACCAGAGGGAGCTATGAGTACTAGACTAAGCTGGCTGGACCTCAAGTAAGCCAAATGCCAATCATCTATTAGCACTGCCCTTTACATAAGCAGTGGTAGTGGTAGTGGTGGTGGTGGTGGTGGTGGTGGTGGTGGTGGTAGTGGTGGTAGTGGTGGTAGTGGTGGTAGTAAAGATTTATTAATCACCTACTAAGTGCTGAGGATATTAAAAAAGGCAAAAGACAGACCATGCCTTCAGGGAGCTTAATGGGAGACCCAACACGCAAATAAATACATACAAACAACCTATATACAGGATAAATAGGAAATAAGTTAGAGAAGGAAGGCTGCTAGAATTAATAGGGATTGGGAAAAGCTTCCTGTAGAAAATGGAATTTTACTTGGAACTTTAAAGGAAACCAGGAAGTAGAGATGAGGAGGGAGACCATTCTAGGCATGGAAGTATAGTCAATAAAAAATGCCCAGAGTCTGTAGATTTGGAGTGTCTTATGTGAAGAACAGTCAGGAGGCCACTGTCACCAGATCAAAGAGTACATGTTTTGGAGTAAGGTGTAAGAAGACTGGAAAAATAGGAGGGGGCTGGGTTATGAAGGATTTTGAATGCAAAACAGAATTTTGTATTTGTTCCTAGAGGCAATAGGGAGCCACTGAAATTTATTGCTTGCAGGGAAAGGGTGACATAATCAGACTGGTGCTTTAGGAAAATCATATTGGTGGATGAATGGAGGATGGGTTGGAGAGGGGAGAAATATGAGGCAGGCAGACCCACCAGCAGGTTTTTGCAGTAGCCTAGGTATGAGGTGATGAAGGCTTAGACCAGAATGTCAGAGGAGAGAAGGGGGCTGTTTCGAGAGAAATTGTTGTTCAGCTGTTTCAGTTGTGTCCTACTCTTTGTGACACCATTTTGGTTTTTGTTTTTGGGGGGGTTTTTTTGGCAAAGACACTGGAGCGATTTGTCATTTCCTTCCTTAGATGAGGACACTGAAGCAAACAGGGTTGAAGGACTTGCCCAAGGTCACACAGCTAAGTAAGTATCTGAGGCCAGATTTGAGCTCAGGAAGATAAGTCTATGCCCCACCCCTTCAATTAGGGATTTCACTTTCAAAAGTACCTGCTACAGTATCATCCATCCTCTTACCCCACATGAGTAAGCTATCTGCCAGGGCCATGAGGGACAGTGTTGTGTAAAACATGCTTGCTACACAGTTCTACATAGTTCTTTCTTGTATCATTTACTATTATTTCATGTGAATTAATCATGCCTCTCCAACTAAATTTTTAGCTCTTGATGCTGAGGGAAATGAACAGAACCAGGAGAACATTATACACAGAAACAGTCACAGAGTGGGAGGACTGTTTCTAATAGACTTAGCCCTTCACAGCAATGCAGTAACCTAAAACATTTCCAAAGGACTCTTGATGCAAAATGCCATCTACATCCAGAGAAAGTATTATAGAGAGTTGGAGTACAGAATGAAGTAGACTATGTTTTATTTTGTTTGGGTTTTTCTCATGGTTTCTCCCATTCGTTTTAATTCTTCTATGCAACATAACTAATGTGAAAATGTGTTTATAAAAATGTATGTGTAGAACGCATTTAAAATTGTGGGCCACCATGGGGAGGGAGGGGAGAAAAATTTAAAACTTATGGAAGTGATTGTTGAAAACTGAAGACAAAGAAATTAATTATAAAAAATAATAAATAAATAAATGAACTTTTAGTCTCCATGATGGCAGGAAGCATGCCTTATATTTCTTTGTATTCCCCAAAACAGTTTAAAATAAATAAGCAATCCACAAGCATTTACTGGAAAGTAAGCTTAGAGGAGAAGTCACTGGGGGTTTGGGGGAGTGGCTGTGACCACATAATTGTTCCTTCAGAAGGTGGGGTTTGAGCTGAGGCTGAAGGAAGCCAAGGATTTCTAGAAGCAGACAGAAAGTATTCCAGATGTAGAGGGACAGGTAGCTAAGACAAAGGAATGGGAGACAGAGCCTGCAGTGATAGAAGTAGCAAGTACTCTAGAGTCTATGAAGGGGAATAAGTATATAAAGAACATAACAATAGAGACAAGACTGTGAAGAATTTAAAATGCCAAGCAAAATATACTGTAGGTGGTATATGGTTAAATACGTTACACAATTTTATAGTATATAAATAGTATGCATATACACATGGAAGACCATGGCAAAATTTGGTTGACTGGAGAAATTTGTCAGGATTGTATGACAGCTCTACAACCTACATGCTTGCAGGAATTCTGAATAATGGCAGTGTTCTTAGGCTTCCCAGTCACCAGGGGAATGAAACAATGCTTTTTAGCATAATGTTTTCTGCAGCGTTGTTAGGTGCCTTCAGCAAGGACAAAAATAGCATCAAGGTCAGCTACTTCACTGATTGTAAATTATTTAACTTGGAAAGGCTACAAGCCAAAACTAAAGTGGAGGGAGAGTTGGTGCATGATTTTTTGTTTGCAGATGATCGTGCACTCAATACAGACTCTGAGAAGGAGAAACAAATTAGTATGGATCTGTTATTTGTGCTAATTTTGGCTTGATAATTAACAGGAAAACAAAGGTTCTACACCAGCCAGTACTGCACAGTTCATATATGGGATCATCAGTTACAGTAAATGAAGAGATTTTGAATGCTGTGGGTAAATTCACTTATCTTAGCAGTATACTTTACAGGGAGGTAAGTACGCAAAGAAGATGAGGTTGACACACACAAAGCTAGATCTAGCTCAGTGTTTGGGAAGTTCTGAAGGAAAGTGTGAAAAAGAAAAGCTATTAGACTGCATGCCAAACTGAAGTTCTACAGAGCCGTTGTGCTGACCTTGTTGTTGTAAGGCTATGAAACTTGGACATGTTAGGTAACTGAATCGTTTCCATTTAAATTGTCTTGGGAAGATTCTGAAGATCACCTGGTGAGATAAGTTACCAGACACTGAGGTCCCATCTTGAGCTGAGCTGACCATCGTTCAGAGAGTACAACTCTGATGGGCTGGTCATGTTGTTTGCATGCCAAATGTACAGTCGCCTAAAAGACTATTTCATGGAGAACTCACAGAAGGCAAATTCTTACATGGAGGTTAGAAAAAGTGATACAAGGATACTCTCAAGGTCTCTCTGAAGAATTCTGAAATCAGTTGTGAGACCTGAGAGACAGTGACACAGAACTGTGATGTGTCTGCATCAAAGAAGGCACCATGCTCTATGAGCAAAGCAGAATTGGAGTAGCTCAAAAGAAACATGAGATGCCAAGTTTAGAGACTTCTTGACTCCAGATGTTTATATGGACCACTTGCGTCCACCTGTGGTAGAGCCTTCTGAGCTTGTATGGGTATGATCAGCCACAGCTGAACACACTGTGTCTTGACCCTGACATAGTGATTGTCCTCTTCAAGCAGGAAGAACAAGCTAGCACATTTTATGTACAGTTGTATACTATATATGCACACCGGTGCTAGATGCAGTTATATACTATATACAGCAGCAACAACAGATGTAAGCATTGTATACCAGGGCTCCTTTTCACCTGCATTTGCTGGCATTACATAGCCTTGAGGGCATGTGCAGTGCAGAGTGCTCATGCTGTGTATTCAGAACAAGGCTGCGGTGAAGTTACATGGTGCAACCCCATCGGCAAGTGCTTCCAGAAACATTTCAGATTAATTAATTAATTAATTTTAATTAATTTTTTGACCCCGTATGTTCATAAACCTTTTACTGTTGCAAATTTTTTGCAATCCCATATAGGATTGAGACCCACAGTTTAAGAAGTTCTGCAGTGTAAACAACTGTGATACAGGCGGGTCTTAGCCCTAGCTAATAATGTGCCCATGTGGGCTAAGGATGATCCTGGAGCAGGCGCATTTAAAATGAAACCCCTAAGAAAAAGGGAAGAGTAATGGCATCTGGCAGGAGCCAGGCCACCCTTCTACCCCCTGGAGATTGTCTCTGGAGGGATTCTGAAAACCTGGTAATATTATCAACTCCTATTGGAAAAACTGGGCAGACTTTGTTCCACTAATAAAATTTTAGGTCTAGGATGTAATCAAATCCCTTGCTGTCAAGAAACTTGAAGTCTAATGTGAAAGGAAAACATGGACACACAAACAAAATATACTCTATTCTACAAGGATGAATAAATGCAAAGGAATGGTCTAGTCACAGTGCCATAGGAATTTGAGGGGAGAGATTACTTTCATTTGGGTGTGAGGGAAGAATCAAGACAATTTCATGGGGGAGATTTAACCTGACTTGATCCTTAAAGATGGGACTCTCAATGAATATACAATATATGGAAAGGGAGAAGTCCTTTGTAGACAAGGTTGAAAGCTTCAGCAAAGGCAGAAAAAATGAGAGGAAAGTCAAGACAAGAACAGGGGACAAAGAGTATTCCAGTTTGTCCACAATGTGAAATACAGGGAAGGTAGCAGATAAGGCTAGAAAAGTAGGAACCAAATTTCTTGGGGCTTTAAATGCCTAAATAAGGAGTTTAAACTTTGGTAGGCAGTGGGGGAGGGAGTGAAGATTTTTGAATAGAAGGAGGACACGAGTAGTGCCAGAGAAACTTTAGTAGTAGTGTGAAGGATGAACTGGAAAGGGAAGGAAGTATTCAGGCTTGCTCCCTAATGGGTAAAATGACAATATTCTCATATATAAACATTGCAAAAATGGTAGCAAAATTCGTAGGTTTAGATTTTCAAACTCTACTCTCTAGCTTATCTAAAACTACTGTGATAACACTAAAGTCACCCTCCCTTACTTGTCTTTAAATTGTTCAATTTGTCCATGTCAAGAGTACTTGACTTAAATGGTATTGATGCCTCCCTCAGACCTCTCCTGAGCAGCCAGGGAATTTTTGTTTGTTTGTATTTTAAGGTAAAGGTAGCAGGCAGAATCAACAGAAAAGTGTATGGTTCTAGAAGTCCGATGTAGTGTTCACTTTCATAGTTGCGTGCTTAAGTAAATGGCCTTTACTAGTTGCTGTGGCTAAACAATCCATCACCTTTCCAGTGAATCTCCTAGCGATGAATGTCACTTAGCTCTGCTGGTTGTAGGATCCTAGACTTGGATCTGGAAGAAACATTAAAAGGTCATTAAATTCAATGACTTCATTTTAATAAGGAAGAAATTGAGGTAGAGGGAGGTTAAGTTACTTGTCTGGGTGAGACTGCAGTTCAGTCTGACTTCAACTTCTAGATTCCATGACTGTCCCATTTTAGACAGACCCACAGTCCATTGTGGGGCCAGTACTTGAAGACCTTCCAGGTTTTCCTGCACTGGAATAGCCTTCAGGAGCCCATAGCGATCACCTCATGGTGATAAGGCACAGACACAGGAATGTAGGTAAAAAAAGTAGAGGGAATAGACAAAAATGTAAGATAAAATGTTTTTGTGTGGTTCTGAATGTCAAACATTTGGGAATTCAAAATTAGAAGTACCTTTACCCAGGGAGAACAAAATTCTCCCTTCCGCCCCCATCACCAGAGGGCTTTGGCTGATGTAGTAATATCAGAGGTTTAATTAGTTAGCCCACCTTTACTGAGTTCCTATTTTGTGAAGAATACAAGTACAGTTGTTTTGCAGTTCTACTTGATTCTTTATGACCCTATTTGGGAGTTTCTCTGCAAAGGTAATAGAGTAGTTTGCCATTTCCTTCTCCAGCTCATTTTATAGATGAGAAAACCAAGGCAAACATGGTTAAGTGACTTCCTTAGGACCATACAGCTAGTAGGGTCTGAGATTTGAACTCAAGAAAATAGTCCTGCTGACTCTCTAGGTCCAGCACTTTCTCTACTGAGCCAATGTAGAATACAAATATACTTGCCCTCTGCTTCGAGGAGGAGGATTAGTAGTCTTTCCATTTATCTGTCCTGCAGCATTGAACATTGGATTTTACATCAGTTCTGGATTAGAATATTAACTCCACTATTTCTTACTTAATTACCCATATAACTTTGGGCAAGTCACTAAACCTTCCTAGTTCTTAGATTTCTTTTCTAAATGTAGCACATGGGACATCTCTCGCTCTTGCATGTGAGTCCCTTAGAAAAAATACCATGGAAGTGTTTGCCATGCATACATACATATATATATATAAAACCTGTATTGAATTGTTTGCCTTCTCCATTGGAGGGGGGAAGGCTGAGAAGAGGAAGGGAGAGAATTTGGAACTCAAAGTTTTAAAAATGAATGTTAAAAATTATTTTTACATGTAACTTGGGAAAAATAAAATTTAAATTTAAAATACCCTAGGATCCAGGTTCTCTGGAAGTATGCATCCATTAAAAACCATATTGGTCAGGAGTCCCCACTAATGTCTTTACTTTTCCTAGTCAGTCAGAGGAAACAATTTAAAGCAAAGGAGTCCAATGAACATTTCTCCAAAAAGGGGTCGGGCACATTCTCCCACAGGTGTATACACTATTATTAGAAAGAATGGACATGAATAGAGATCATATATAGGCTCATGCAAGTAAAATACTGAAGGGTTACTTCTATGCTTTACTGATATCACCATGGTATTCTTTATTGAATTTCCCCAGGTATCATTTTTGTGCTTTCCGCTGGGCGGTTTGTTGCTGAGGGTCTCTGGGTGGATGCTGCTTTTGTGAATGCTGGTGCATTTTACTGCTGGGCTTTCAAATTAGATACTGAGCTTCTCCTACATACCAGCTTGAGGGTTTCATCTCTTTAGGACCACTAGCTGTCCAATTTAGTCTCCATCTGCCTGGATGTAGTGTATGGAAAGCCTTTCCCTAATAAAGGCAAGCTGACAATTCAGTCATTAGCCAGTGCTAAAGCTACCCTACTCAGCTAACAAAAGCCAGGCAGAGTAACCCCAGGCTAATATTAAGTCTTTTCTTTTTTCTTTAGGTCTAAGGGATGAATCATAGTTCTTTTTCCCAGGCAGGTTCATTTAACTAGCTAGAAGTCTAACTAGGTTTAGATATTTTCCAGATCCTCTCTGGATTGGAATGCAAATGAATTTGAACCAGAAGGAAATCTAAGGGAAGGGGACAAAAATCATTGAGGCAGCTAGGTAGCACAGTGGATAGAGTGCTAGGCCTGGAGTCAGAAGACTCTTCTTCCTGAGTTCAAACCTAGTCTCTGACACTTACTAGCTGGGTGACTCTGGGTAAGTCACTTAACATTGTTGGCCTCTGTTTCCTCATCTGTAAAATGGGCTGGAGAAGGAAATGGGAAACTACTCCAGTATCTTTGCCAAAAAAGAAAAAAACACACAACAGCCCTTTCCGAAAGAGTCAGACATAACAGTGCAACAATGTTCCAGGCAGTATTCAAGTCTCAGATATTTAGGAATTATGTGATCCTGGACAAGACCCCTAACTTCAGTTTGCCTCAACTTCCTTATTTGTAAAATGGGCAAAACAATAGCACTTGACTCCCAGAGTTGGTGTGAAAATTACATGAGAGTATTTGTAAAGTTCTTAGCACAGTATTTAGTATACAGTAGGTGCTATATAAATGTTAGCTATTATTTTTGCGATGATAGTGGTTGTAAGCCAACCACCTGGCCTACATTTCTGACCTTCTACTTGCACATGTCAGCAGCAAAAGCCTCCACAACTCCCAACAAAATAGACCCTGGCTTTTGGGCTGTGTTTTGACCTGGTGATAAACTTTTGCCCTACATATAAAATGGGCATATTGGACAGATGACTTCGGAGGTCCCTTACAACTCTAGATCTCTCATTCCTTCTTTTCTCCTCCTGTATGACTCAACCTCCTTGTCCTGTGTGTCCTCCCTCCTCTTACCTCCAGGCATGTGTACGTGCACACTCATACATACACAGCCCTCCCCTGGCCAATTGAAATGATCATTTAAGGGCTAGCTCCATATTTGTTTTCAGTTGTGTTTAGTTTAATACTGGCCCCCCAATTCTTATTGAACTTTTCAGGACAGTTACAAGTTAATTAATAGATACTGGAGACTAGCTAGGTCTACTGTTGATGTGAAAATATAACCTATTTCTCAGAGTGTTAAGAATACAGGAATTTCAGAGATTTAGGCTTGAGATGGATTCAAGGTTAGCTAAGAATATTCCCATGCATAATTTTCCTGAGATTTCGATGTTCATACAGCTCATAAAAGTGATATCTCTTTTGTCTAGACCAGCCAACATGCTACATTTAAAAATTTTCTTTTTGAAAGGTATGGCTCATAGATTTTTTTTTTTACTGATAATATACATACAAGAATCTTGGTGTTTAGGCTAAATCCATTCATTCTTTAAACAAATATTATTGCAACTCTAACTTAGTACATAGTACAGAAAGATGAAATACAAGGTTTATTCATGAGTTTATACTTTAGTTAGAAAAATAAGTACATTAAAAATGAAATAATAATATAGTACATTACAATATGTATGTGTGTACATATATATGTATATTATATATAGATATATACACACATATAGGTAAATGAGTGAGATAGCTCTAGAAATTCATAAGAAGATTTTTGTGGGTTGGGCTGTTGCCAGGGAAGGCATCATGCAGTTGAACTGGTTGCCATTTTCTTCATCTCATTTTTTACAGATGAGGAAACCAAAGCAAATGGGGTTAAGTGACTTGCCCAGGGGCACACAGCTAGTAAATGTTTGAGGTTGGATTTGATTTCAGGTCTTCCTGACTCCAGTCCCACCTAGCTGCCCTGGGCAAAGTTTGGATAGTCTAAATGAAAGAAGTATGAAGGAGAGAATTCTTTCTAGGCAAGTCACATCTCTGTGAGAAGCTTTTTGATTTGTTGGAAAAGGCATTGACTTTGGAGTCAGCAAGGTCTGTATTCAAATTCTACCACTGCTATACTGTGTAACTCCAGTTCAGTCACTTAACCTCTCAACCTCAGTTTCTCCATCTCTAAAATGAAGTGTTTAGACTAGGTGACTGTTAAGGTCCCTCCCAGCTCTAAATCTATAATTCTGTCATTTCTGGGCCAGTTCCCTTATCTGCCGAAGGAAGGAGAGATCTGAATTCAAAATAATTCATAATCCTTATGATTAATATTATCTCTTTTGTATAAACAGGAACTAAGGATAGAGGAATGCTAAAAGTTGGTACTGGGCCCATGACTTCATTGGTATAGGGAACCCCTAGGTGTGGAAGCTTTCTGTACCAATGCAGGTCGTATTTTCCTTGAAATTCATATAGACTAAGTGTATGTGATTAGCTTGTTATGGATATCTAGTCTATTTTCTGGTATGTATATTACAGAGATAAGACTTGACCCCAGGTCTTCCTGGTTCTGAGATCTGCCTTCTATTTACTCAGCCAAAGTGCCTCTAAATGGGAAATACAGATTTAAGTTCAGCAAATATCAAGCACCTCACTGTATTCAAAGTACTGGTGCCAGTTTTTGTTATGGGCATTTTTTAAACAAGAAAAAATTGAAACAGTTATTTCAAGTGCAGACCTAAAGTACAGAGTAACATTTTAATTTGTAAAGTCTTAGGAGAAATTCAACTTTACTTTCCCATTGAATCTGGCTTAGTCTTTACAGGATCTTTAGTGTTCTTGCCTTGGGGGTACTGCTCACAGTTTTGAAAAATAAGCAGTCTTCTGGCCCAAGTGAAAAAGAGAATCAAAGATTTATTCCCTGGATAGAACTTAACTAAGCTTTTCCTGCCCCAGTTCTTTAAAACCTCCTCTATCTTAATATTTTAATGATTTTTAAAATGGTGCAAAAAGAAAAAATTCTTGTCTCCTAGCCTTTTTATTTAAATTGTGGCAGTTAACTGGATGGGGGGATTTCTTGCAACCAGGTATCCCTCCCTGGGCCTGGAAAGAAAGAGGTGGATCCTGTTGTTTATTTACAAATATGCACAGGCCTTAAGGGCATATCACAAACAAAGCAGGGGAACTAATCTTTCTAGCTAGAATTAATGCAGTTCTTTTCATTCTCCCTGCCTAGAAGTGGTTTTTTCCCCCAAACCACAAAAATCCTTCTTTTTCTATGTTCTCTGCTCAGAGATCACTTTCCTTTGAAACCTAAGGCTTTATAACTTCCTTGTCTCGCTTCTGGAGGGGAAAAGGGTCCAAGAAAGGGACACCCAGTCAGAGGAAGTACTTATAGCATTTATCTGCTCCGGAAAACATCCAAGACCTTTCCCTGTGGACGCCCCATCATTTCACTGTCATTTCACTACAGGTATTGATCTGTTACTGATTTTTTGCCTTTCTTCTCAGGATTGCTTTTTCTAGAACATGGAATGCTGGACCCTGGTGTCCATGGAGACTTGCCACTTTGGGGAGCAAGTGCAGCTTCTGAGAATGGGTACATGCCACTTCTCCTGGGGGACTACTTTTTTCTGTCCTGCTTGAGAACATTTTGGACCCAGGGTTTGTGAAAAAGGGAAAAAACTGTGCTTTGAAAATGTTCCCCAGGTGGTATTGGACACAGCCCTACTGTCCTCCAAAGCTTAGATATGCTGGGGTTTTCTCATGCTGTCATGTCTTCGTTGCTGATGCCAAGGAAGTTTAGTTAGTACTTATGGGTGCTTATGAGGCAAGGGGCCAAGCCTTTCTAAATTGCTCATTGAACAATTTATATTGAATGCTTAATGGTTGGAGCTGTCCCCTTCTTCACCTCCCACACCCTACCCCCCAATAATAAGAACTTTTCAAGGGTGATCTCATTTCCTAATGCTTTCCTATTCCTCTTTCCTCCCTCCACCCTTTACCCCCTATTTCTTGGGCCACAATATACAGAAGACTATTTCCTGGTTACTACAGTGAAAGAAAACAGGAGATGGCTCAGATATCATTATTCAGTAAATTAATGAATAGATATTTATTAAGCATCCACAGTGTGCTAAGTAGTTTTTTAATAAATATTACCTTATTTTTATCCTGTTATTATTCCTATCTTACAGTTGAGGAAACTGAGGCAAGCAGATATTAAATGATTTGCTCAAGGTCTCAGAGCTAGTAAGAGACTGCAGGTGAATGTAAACTTAAGATCTTGGCTCCATGTACAGTGCTTTCTCTCCACTGTACTATCTCGTTGCCTCACTGAATTCTTAAATGATTCTGAAGTCATTGTGTATTTGTTTAAAACAAATTTACTATGTGCCTACTGTTTGCTAGGCACCAGGTCAAAATATAAAGCAAAACAATCCATGACCTTGGCCCTCTGGGAGTTTATAATCTTGGAAGGTAGATGTAATTTAGTAGGGGGTGGTAACCCAGAGGAATTCTCTCCAAAAAAGAGGCCACGCTGTTTTTTTAAAATTGCAATGGTATAACATTGAAAAAGCTGTATTTGGCTTACTTTTCTGCTGTATTTGTCACTATAATGTAATAACACATAAAAAAATATGCTAAAACTGAGCAACTTTTCTTATTTCACAGACAAGCATTACCAGTGGCACTATGGATAGCCTCAGACACTTACTAGCTATGTGATCCTGGGCACACCACTTGACGTGTGTTTGCCTTAGTTTCTTCCTCCAGAAGATGGAGATAATAAATAGTAACTACCTTCCAGGTCTGTCATAAGGGTCAAGTGAGATAAAGTGTTTAGCATAGTGCCTGGCACATGGAAGATGTAGGATGTATATTAATTATGATGATGATGAGGAGGAGGATGAGACTCAGTTTTGGAGCAAACTGAAGAAATATTCTTGTAAGTGAATTTATAAAATTAGATTAAAACCATAATCTTTTAAATGAATCTGCCCTTAATGAATGAATGATTTTATTCAAAGAAGTCTTCATGGCATTTATTTAACCTTAGAAATGCACCAGAGAGCTCTATACGTTCCTGCTCTTTCATTTCAGATTTGGAGAGAATGATTCAGCCCTCTCTTCCTTCCCTTTTCCTCAAAATGTTGCTTCTCAAGTCCTCCTTGAGGGCTATCCATATTCCCAAACGCTTCAAGCTATTTGTTTTTCTACCATATTCCTTAATCTGGCAGAATATTTCACAACATAGAGAAAATAGTGAGAAAGTGAAAAAGTAAAACTTGTGCTCACTTTCGAGTCCCACACTTCGACACCAGGCATTCCAATTCTTAATATCAATATTAACTAAATTTGTTGTTATTTAATATTCACTCCTTAATATAAAATGAATCTAGGGAGAGTAGACAAACAGGAGACATGGTAAGAAATTAAAGCTTTTGGAAAACGTGTTATCTCACCACAGAGATCATACATAATTCTGACAAAATGTGATAATTATCAGTATATACTAAACATTGACTCTTCTTAGCTTTATTAACATGTTCTGCTTTAAATGTGATCTTTGAGATGGTGAGATAATTGTCAAGTAATTTCTGCTCCCTTCTTCCCCACTCCCACCCCTCCCAAAATACATAGCCTGTGTTTTTAAAGAGTCTGGGAGATTCTTCTAATACTTCTTGTCATAGGAAAAGAAGCTAAGTGCCGATAGTAAGAAAGAACATAGAAGCGTTGTTCATTCTCTGGACTCTCTGAGACCTTACCACTTTCTTGGCAAAGATCTTGGAGTGGTTTGCCATTCCCTTTTCCAGTTCATTTTACAGATCAGGAAACTGAGGCAAACAAGGTTAAGTGACTTGCCCAGGGTCATGCAGCTAATATGGGTCTGAGGCCAGAGTTTAACTCAAGATTAATCTTCCAGACTCCAATCCTGGCACTCTATGCCATGGCACCATCTACCTGCCCATAGAGAGAATACTGACTTGATAATTTAGAGAGTTGGTCTCTAAACCATATTTCAGCCCATGTATGCCTCCTACTTGCCATCAGTTTCTTTTTCCATTCATGAAATGAGGAAATTGATGTAGAAGAGATCTTTTTATGTGCTGTGGATTTGGAGTCAGTGGGCCTGGGTTTGGGATCCCAGTTCATTAATTAGCCGTGGAACTGTTTTCAAGTTGCTTTCTAGGTCTCAAGTTTTCCTCTGCTGTAGAAAAAAAGGGAATTTGACTAAGTGACCTCTAAGGGCCCTTTCAGTACTAAATTCTGTGATGCTTTTTTTTGGTAGCCATATATTCATTCACAGTTTAATAATAATAATAGTCATCTAGCTGTAGACTTTATGGAGACTTTAAGGTTTATAAAGTACTTTATACTTGTCGTCTCATGTGGTCCTCATAACAGTCTTGTCTATGATACTATCAGAAACTCGATTTTCCCAAGGTTACACAGCTAATAAGGGTCTGAGGCAGGGTTTGAATTCAGGTCTTTCTGAATCCCAAAACAGTGTTCTATCATTACAACAAATAGACTGCCATCATTCACACTTACGTGATATTTTAAGGTTTAGAAAGCACATTTGTTACAGGAAAACTAGGAACGTAGGTAGTGCAAGCATAATCATTTACACTGTGCAGAGGAGAAAAGGGATTGTGGGTGGGGGTATCCAAGAGCTCAAAGTCTGAAGTCCTCTGTCATAGTAACTAGAGTAACCTAGTAAATTCAGACCTAAGATTTGAATTCAGTGTTGTCTCTGTTTGGTGGCATGGAAAGAGTGCCAGACCTGGCCTTACCTGGCACTTGGAATCTAAACTTTAGCACTTAATTACCCACTGTTCCTCTTTGTACTCTGTCTTTTGTTTTCTCAGCTAGATGGAAAACCCTTAAGGGAAAGGACAATGGATTTATACTTTTGTGTGAACCCACATAGTACCTGGATATTTGTACTCAAGATTATTTTTCATTCATTTTATATTTAAGTTTAAATAAGGCTTTCATTGAGTTAATTCCATGCTTATATTTCTCATTTGTTATTTCTCTTATTTCCTTGGATTAGCCCATTTTGCCAGGGATAAAAATCTAAAGAAAGAAGTGATTCAATCCTAAAGTAAATTAATATTCAAGTTTATTAGCCTTGTGAGACAGCTTGGCTGAATGAAACGAGCGTTTGGTTAGCTTTCAAGAGACCTGAACTGGAATCCTCTGCCCCTCTGCCCCTCACTCCCTCTGTACCCTTGGGTATGACCTTCATCTTTTCGGGGCCTCAGCTTCCTCATCTTTTGAAGGAAAGGGTTGGATTAGAACAGAGTAACATTTCTCAATTTTTTGGTCCCTGGATCCCTTTACCGTTAAATTTTTTTGAGGACCCCCCCAAAGAGTTTTTGTTTATATAAGTTTTATATTTTCCATCTTAAGAATTAAAACATCTTAGTATTACAGGAATTTGTTATCATTAGAATTATTATTCGTTATCAGAATAATTAGGAAGATAGTCCCTGAAATGGTCACTGAGTATTTCTGCATTAGAGAATCATTAAGGTCCCTTCTAGCTCTATCTGACTCAGAAACAGGCTCTATCTATCATGTGATTCTGTGGTTCATGAAACAATTGATGGTGAACTGGGCACTGCTCAGTCCACCTGAGTCTTTTGGCATCTCCATATAAAAACTTTCACCAGCCAGTTTTTTGTCCTAGAAACATAGGAGCCGAGTATAAAGGGCATTTTCTTCTGGGATTATGAGGGTCCTTAATAGGACATGGGATCAGCAAAGTCCCCTTGGTGGTGCTATCCCTTAAACTTCCAGCCCTATCATCTGAGCGCCATGGTAGTTGCTTGAAGCATGCGGCAAAACATGCAAAATGTTATGATTAGTTGCCATGCTGACAGTGTCAACTTAGCTACAGCTGACAAACAGTTTTTAAATAGAACATGTCAGTTCATTATAGTATTCTCCATCTGTGTTTTTTCCCCCCCTTCCCACACTTACACTGAACATTTGAAGAATGTTACCACAATGGTTTCGTTTACACATTCACTCTCAAGCATTAATGACTTGCTAAATGCTATATTTTGGAGATGAGAAAAATAATAAACAGTGTTTAAAAAAGGAAACTCTTTTCTCACTTGTAGAGGCTTCTTTTTTTTTCTTCGACTGTTTTGAGTAGCTTGGTAACACTTTCCCTCTTCCTGATTCTTATTTTCTTTCTCTTGTTAGAATTGACTCTAGTCAGGATTCCTGTCCATATCAGTGGGCGTCCTGACTGAGATTGGATGGCACCATCAGTGGCCTAATACTGTAATAACTTGGTTCCAGCCATCCTACCCATCTGACACTTTGCTGATGATGCAGACAGACCCCAAACACTGACCGACTCTCCTAAAGCCAGTTACAAGGATGCCTTCGCTACAAAGCTGACTCCTTTCCATCCCTTTCCTCTTATTACTCATCGAACAGAGGTAGCTGACATTTCCCATTACTAACTTTTTAATGTCAGAATCACATTAAATTCTTTTAATTGTATTTTAAATGATGCTCTGGCACTGTATGTGCTTATAAAATGAAATATATGGAGTGACAATGTAAATCTTACAAGTCTATTCTCCTGATGGTTCAATTTTGTCTCCTTTCTGTGCCACTCCTGATTTTTAAATTTCATAGAAATGTGATTTAAAAAAAGAAAGTCTAGTTAATGCTATACTTTTCATTTCTGGCACTGAAGGGTATTCCTTGCTGTTTTCATAGTTTAAGCTTTGGCTGTAAATATTTGGACATCAGCTCTGAACATCATCTCCAAGAGAATATTTTGAAAGTGTTATCTCCTTGTTCACAGGAATCCAAGGTGGACCTAGTGAAGAATTGTTTGGTGATAGAAACCGAAATAGCAATAAAAAGAGGGATGTCCAAATTATGTAAAATCAGAACCCATGAATAATTCAGTGCTCACTTGAGTGTGATTTTTATTTTTATTGTTAAATAATACTAGCATTTCCCCAAACTAATAGTACTGAGACTAACCAGCTGGTAAGCTTTATAGGGGTTAGGGGTGTGTGTGTGATACGGCATTGTAAGAAGAAAAGATGGGAGCAAGGGCCAAAATGCAATCAAAACAGTATCTCATTCATCTCTTTAAGTGGAGTGGGTTTAGGAAAATATTGATAAAAATCATCCGTTTTATAATTCTTTACTCTGAAGATAAGAAAAGGCATTAGTGTGTCTCTGCTTTCAGGTCATGTAGTATCATCATGATGTTTCATTGTTCTTCATGCCAAACCAAAGCCCAGGATTTTAACCCAATATGGCAGCAAAAACTATATCATACACTTCTAGCATTTCTACACAAGTAACTTTTTAATATTAGTTAACCTCCTGAGATTTAATTGTTAAATAACCATAACACAGAATAGCAGTCTTGTAGCTTTCTGTTTTTAAACCCTAAGAAAAAATATTCATTTTCCCCTGGAGAAGGGAAAATTGAAATTGCAGGTAATTGCAACCAGGAATTTCAGAGTAGTTAGGAGTGAGCCAGAAAACTGGGAGGGGGAAGGAAGGGGGTGACAGAGATGAGGGATGAGGCTGGAGAGAGAAAAAAACTAAGGAAGAATCCAGAAACTTTAGGTGAAATGGAATTTCTAAGTATTTGAGATTGGAATTCATAGTGATACATAGTAGAGAGATAGAAAGTTTCTTCCTGATAAAAAGAACTGCCAACCCTTTAGACATGGACCAAAGAACAAATTTAGTATTACAATTGTAGGTTTAGTGAGTGAAATGTAGTTAGATTGTAATTAACTCAAGAAGCTCTGTTGTGAGCAGCAGAAGAGTGGTTTCCAAACTTTTGATCATATATACCCCTCTCGGTAAGAATAAAATATTGGAGTACATCCCTGATTGTATGTTTGCTTAGAAATTACATACATGTACTACTATGTTAAAATATGTACATTATAAAACTTGCCACAAAATTAAAAAATTTAAAGGGTATAGTTAAAATCAATTAGTGAATATTTATTAAATGCCAGCTATGCATCAGGCACATAGTGCTCCTCTCAAGGCACTCACAGCTAGGCATATATTCTCTCTCCATATATATCTATATCCACCCACATATATGTGTACTAGGTATACAAAGAAAGGCAAAAGAGTCCCTGCTCTCAAGTAGCTCACAGTCTAAAGGGAGAGAGACAACTATGTAAAATAAGATGTAGGCAGAATAAGTTTATCCTTAGATAATCAGTAGAGGGAAAGTAGCATTAAGGGGATAGGGAAAGGCTTCCTGTAGAAGATGAAATTTAGCTGGAACTTGTGGAAAGCTATGGAAACCAGGAGGTGGAGATTAGGAGAGACAACATTCTAGGTATGGAGGACAACCAGAGAAGATGCCCAGACTGGAGATGGTGTATCTTATGTGCATGGAGAAAAAGTGTAACTAGACACATCAGGAACCAATCTGTGTTCAGTGATGTAGGGGAGAGTTGCACAGGTAATATTTTGTCGCTACAGCTGTCACCAGGGAGAGGGATGATAGCAAACCCTGTGAACTTAAGCAATTTGCCTCACATTAGCAACATGTTGTCCTCCTTAGGTGGGGGATTGGGGATAAATGACTGGTCGTATGGTCATCTAATCCTTTAAGATCATGGTTGTGTTTTAAGAAATGTTAAGAAAATAAAAGAAAGGATAAAGGAGAGCAGTGATTTTGAAGATATGAAATAAGCAAAGTCAAAGGAAACAACATCTGAAGGTGATGGAATGCATGCTGATTAGTGGTTCAATACAGTTGGAGATGGAATTCAACATGGTAATTTAACTATTTTGGATCTACACAGTAGTAATATATTGCCTTTGTAAGAGCCAGTAGCTTTTTTTTCTTTGTGTGGACCTGTGATTTCATTGTTGGAGGGAATACTTGGTGAGGATTTTTTTTTTTTTTTTGACAACTGCAAATTGGCAGTTAGGTGGTACAGTGTGTATAGAGCCCTATGTCTCATCTTCCTGAGTTCAAATGTGACCTCAGACTTAATATCTGTGTGACCCTGAGCAAGTCACTTAACCCTGTTTGCCTCAGTTTCCTCATGTGTAAAATGAACTGTAGAAAGAAATGACAAACCATTCCAGTATGTCTGCACAACAGCAACAGATTGGCAACAGTTCTTCAATTTATGGTTTTAGAACTTTGCTTGGGGCACTTAAAGTTAAATAACTGACTCATAGTCATCTTGTCCTTGTTGGCCCCCATCCTGTCCATTAACCTTTTATATACTGCCTGTCACCTTTCTCAAGTAGGAAAAGGAAGGGGTCAAGATTATCATCCTAATGTTATAGATGGAAATTTTAGTCATATTTTTTTGAAGGATTATACAGTTAGAGGATTTCCTTATCCTCATTTTATTATTAGGAAGTTTCACAGACAATTACTTATCAGGTACTCTGGGCAGGACAAGTAATGTTTGTGAGGTAAATAATGAGGAAGCCTGAGGAATCAACTTATAGGATTTTTTTTTTATTTTATAGTTTTCATGTATGAAAAATGACCCCTTAAAATAATTTGACTGATTCTCTTAGTGGAATTTTTTTTAAATGTCAGAAACTTTCTAAAATCATCAAAGTGACTCAAAAGATGTTCACAAAGGAAACTAATTGGAAATGGTGTTTGCTTTCAACCATATTATGTTTCCTTTCCTCTTGGTTGACACAGTCACTTTTTTAAAAAAGAATAAACTTATTTGAACCTAATTTACTCCAGGATTCTACTGTTTGATAAAAGGAATAAAATAGAGGAAGTTTCTGAAAAATCACACTGGGTTTCTCTTAATGATAATCATTAGCTCAGTTCTGAACTCTATTGACAACATGTTATAGTATTTTGAAGTCAGAACTCCTATTCTTTTAAATAAAGAACAGTTAATTAGAAGATCTAATGAAACTGACCTAATTCTGTAGCTTAGAACTAAGTAAAAAAAAAATCTAAGGCAAAGATAGTTTGCAAAAATGCATATTGATTCACATAAATCAATATGTTAGAGCATGATTGAGACTTTAATTCTTCCAGAGCTTCTAAAATGTCCTCTTTCTTCTTTTCTCTTGAGCAACAGTAGGAATTGTTTGTCTGCATTTTGATAACCAACATGGAAATTAGATATTAATATATACAGGGAAGGGCAGAGACAGAGAAAAAATACTTAACACTCAAACAATGAGAGAATCGTGCTATTTTTCATAAGTGGCAGTACCATGAGTGAGTTACTCAGTCCCTGTAACAAGTGCAAATATCCCTCTCTGTACCAGAAAAATAACACATACAAAAAAAAGATTGAAACAATATCTGATAGCACAACCATAGTTAAGAGGAGTCAGAATTTCCTTTGCCAACTAAGGGCTTTATAATTGGTTGTGAATGTTCACTTATAAAGGTCTTACTATGAACGGAATGAAATTTGAAAACACTTTCTTTTTTTAATCTGAGAAAATAGGTTAAGTCAGAAATGGGGGCTGATGGTTTTGAAGCTTAATTATTGAAGTTTATTTTCTATTTCTTTGCAGTCACTTGAGGTGACCAGGAGCCTGACTGCAAACGAGAGGCTTATCAGCTTCCTTAGGTTTCAATCAGAAGCTTATGACCTTGAAAACTCCAGCATTTGCATGCTCTCTATCTCTGTACTGGTTTGTGACACAAGTCTAGCCAACCTTGCTTTCACAGTGAACGTGATCTTGAAAGGGAAGGTATACCCATGCTACTCTTGAAGCTGCTAGGGGATTCGGACAAAAAAATTAACCTTGCTACCCTGAGCAGTATTTCATTTTTCAAGGAGGAATTTTAAATTTAGAACTACAAGGGAGTTTAGAGGTTATTGACACTACTAACTCCCTCATTTTACATAGGAGGAAACTGAGATCCAATAAAGAGGTTTTAGTGACCCGCCTGGAATCACACCAGTGGTATCTGAGGTGGCATTGGAATGTAGGTTCAGACTCTCTCTTTCATTCTTTCTCCACTTTGACACTAGGCATTCTTACCATTGCCTCTAGAGGATTTAGACTTGATGATCTCTGAGGTACCTTATAATTCTCAAAATTCTGTGATCCTATAATTTCTTCCTTGTTTCTTATAATTTACGTCTTCCTTCTCATATATGTATTGCTATGTTCCGGTAGCCACATAAAGACTACACTTAGTCCTTCCAAGCCTGTTTCCTCATGAATAGTAACAATGCTGCCTAGAGGCAGTGTGACTGGAACATAGGGAATGAAATCAAGAAGGACTTGGTCAAAGTCCCACCTCTGATACTTGCTAGTTCTGAGATAACAGACAAGATCCCTAAAGCCTATGCTTCAAGGAACCTCCTGCCATTTATCTACTTAGTCTCCCAAGGGACTTTTCAACCAGAAGATGATGAGATAGCCCCACCTTCCTTCCATAGTCCAGTTGTCTCCAACCAACCAAACCTACCCTTATCACTCAAAACTCTTGAGTCTTCACTGCCCCTCCCCACCCCCCCCGCCTCCACCAAGCCTGGTGTTGACCACTCATAGCAGTTATAATCTAACCCATACCTAGGCACTCAAAGCAGCAGCTGTCCCCCAGCATCTCCATCCCCTATCCCCTACATCACTTGTTGTCTGTGGTGGATGCCCCCTCTCAGGAAGAGCACCCCTTTTTATTTGCAGTTAGAGTGAGTCTTAAGGATGTGTAAATATGGATGAGTTTAGATTTATATCAGTCAATCAACACATATTTATTGAGCGACTACTCTGTACCAGTCACTATGCTAGGAACTGGGGATAAAAGTACAAAAATTCCTACTCACAATGAGCTTATTTTCCAGTGGGGCAGAAAATAGCCATATAAAAGATATACAGTATAAATTTAAAATGAATGACTATATTGTATGTGTTAAGTATAAGGTAATTTGAGAGGGAGGATACTAGCAATTGGGGATTATCAGGAAAGTCTTCATGGAGCAGACGGTGCTCGAGTTGTATTTTAAAGGACATGAGGAATTCTGAGGCAAAAGGAAGAAGGAAATATAATCCAACCATGGGGGAAAACAAGTGTGAAGGACTGAACAGACTAGGGCAGTAATATCCTAGGAGGCTTCAAAGATAGGTTGTGATCACATTGTGTAGAGCTTGAGAAGCTAAGCAGAGGAGTTTATATTTTAGTCCAAGGGCAATAAAATCTATTGGATTTGTCTGAGTAGGGGAGTCACATATTGAGAGTTGTGCTTAAGGAAAATTATTTTAGTATTAGTGGATAGAATGGACTCAGGTGGTACAAGAACTGGTGAGGGAGATGGGTTGCAATAGTTTAGGTGAAAAGTATTGAAGGCCTGATCTAAGGTAGTATTGTATGAGCAGATAGAAAGATGTTGGGTGAAAGAAATGTTGTGCTTGTAGAAGTCACCAGATTTGGCAATTGATTGACTATGAGGTGACATAGAATGAGGATTCCTGTATAATTTGAAAATTATGAACCTGAATCACCTGAAGGATGATGGTTTCTTTGACAACAATAAGTTTGGAAGAAGGAAGGTTTATGGAGAAAGGTGATGACTTTTGAAATAATGAATTTATATCCTGTTGGAAGTATCCAGTAGGTATTTTGTGTTGCTAACTTAAAACCTCATATAAGAATTATCTGTGTAGAAATTATAATTAAATCCCTGGAAACTGATGAGGTTACCAAGAGAAAGAATGTTGAGGGAGAAGAAAAGGCCCAGGACAGAACCTTGAAAGATACTTACAGTTAAGGAGCATGATAAGCTGAGAAAGAAGACTGAAGAGAAGAAAACCAGTAGGAAGAGAACCAGGAGAGGCTTGTTGTGACAACCAAGATAGAAAAAGAGTATCCAGAAGGAGTGGATGGTGAGTAAGTAATTTCCTGTGCAGTTTTGGTGTTACCCTTGACTCATTCATCTCATACCGGTCACTAGATCTGTCGCCAAGTCTTCTTGCATCTTCCACAGAATGTGGATGAGTAATAACACTGAGGAAGGCAACGTGTTGAACCTGGATTCTGTAAGAATGGTGCCCTTGACAGCAAAGAGGAAATTTGGAATGGGGATGGAAGGTAATGAGTTCTATTTTGGCCTAGTTGAGTCTGAGTTGCCTGTGAGTCATTCAGTTTGGTGATGTCCAATAGACATTATATTTTTGTTATTTTGTAAGCTCTGGAGAGACATTAGAACTGGAAATGTAGATCTGGGTGGAAGTCAACTGCTTAGATGTGGTCATTGAACCCAAGGAAGCTGATGAGGTCATTAAGTGAGAAATAATGGAGAGAAAAGGGAGCCCAGGTCACTCTACATTCTCAGTTATTGTGTGTGACTTGGATGATGAATCAGCAAACGACTAGCCTTATCAGAAGCACCTGGAGAGGAGATGCCTAGGAGAATACTCTTCTCTCTTTTGATTCTTTAACAACTTTGTGGGGTATAACCCCCATTTTGCATATAAGGAAATTGAGGCTTAGATTGTGATCTGCCCATAGGAAAAATCAGATTTTCCTTACTCCTACTCCTGGATTGAACTCTCTTAATAAATTCCACTGTGTTACCCCTTGTACGGTCTGTGTTCCGGGCAAATTGGATTACTAACTTTTCTTGCATCTTTTCTTGTCCTCTTCTGGTTTTGAATATTTATATAAGCATTCTTAAATTCATGGAACACTTTCTCCAAATCTTTTTAGTTATGTCTTTAATATGCGTTTAATTGAATCTACAATCCAGAAACCATCTCTCGGCCGGCAACATGGTTTTGAACTCCTATTAAAGCTGAGTTTATTTAGCATCAGTACCATGTAAAGCACTGTTCTAGATGCTTGGGGACAAAGACAAAATACAAAGAGAAAATATCTTTTCCCTCAAGGAACCTACATTCTACTATTTTAGAATAGCATTGCACTTGGGAACTACTTTGTGGTCCCAGCTCTTCCTCTGACAATTCCTAGAGGTATCAGAAGCCTTTAATGCCTCAATTTCCTCATCTGAAAAATGCGACTCTTGGATTAGATGTTCTCTCTGAGGTCCCTCCCAACTCTGACATTCCGTGATTACATGAAAAACCTGCCTTGTTCTATGAATATATGACCTTAAAGCTGAGTTGAAGCATTCAGAACACTTAATCTGTAGGACAAGGAGGAAAATTGGGTTTTTTCCTCTTCAAATCTTATTTTTAGGACATTTTCAATTTTGAACTTGTCAGTACCTTGACAGTAGCTCTTTTAAAAACAGCTTTGTTGTTTTCCAATGACATAGGTTAAGCTTGGAATCTATAATGTGAATGATAGGCCCTTGTGGTATTTATATAAAAATTAAAACTGTCAAGATGTATTAAGGTTTAATCACTGGCAGTGCACCATGAGCAACAATTATTTTTCATGAGCCCTTTCACTGCACATTCAGCTCTGCAGATCTGTTCTGGAAGCAAAACTATGTTTCATATTATTAGACTTGTGTTTTTAGACTCAAAATGGAGTCGATGCCCAAAGTATACGATCAAGAGTAAGGTGGTATCTCCTAAATTCTTTATCCTTAGGTTGTCATGAGATCATAGGCATAGAGCTAGCATAGGTCTTACAGGTATTCAGTCCAACTTTCTCATTTTAAAAATAAGGAAACTGAGACCCTGAGAAGTTACTAGGCTTGCCAAATGTCACACAATTAAATAAAAATCAGGATAGGGATTTGAACACAGTTTCTCTGACTGCAAATCCGGAGTACTCTCCTTACAGGGTCTTCATTGGTGGTTCTTATTCTTAGTTTTTTCATATTGTAGGATGTTTATCTTAAAGGTTATTGCTAAATTCTAAAAAAGCTAGGCAGCTCAATGTTATAAGTGAAGAGAGCACTGGGCCTGCAATTAAGATGAGCTCAAATCTGACCTCAGATACTTATAACCTGTGAGACCCTAGGCTGGTCACTTAACCTATTTGCCTCAGTTTCCTCATTTGTAAAATGAACTTGAGAAGGAAATGGTAAACCATTCTAGTTTTTGTTTGCTAAGAAAACCCCAAATGAGGTCACAATGAGTTAGACATGGTCCAAAACAACTGAACAACCACAAATTCTAAAAATTAATAAAAACAAAATATTAATATTATATTCATTTTAGGGTTTGTTTTTTTTTTTAAGATGAGAGGTATTTGAAACTTACATGTACAGTGGTAGAATGTAATTCTACCTAGTTCCAAAATCTAGTTCCAAAAATGTTGGGGAGTACTGGTCTACCTAACATGACCTTTCCCTAAAGATTTAGACTAAAGATTTCCAAGTCACTATATCTCAGCAAGGATGCAATGATTTATGCCGAAAACATTTTTCTTCACAATTTGTTTGATGGACAATCACTGTGTTACCTTCCTAGTTAGCTCATATTTAGTGTCCTTGATGAGAAGTTTCTCGTTAGAGATTGAGGCTTTGGTGGTAATGATGGGTTAGAATGATCTGAATTCTCTAGAAAGCTTTGCTTGTATGGATCTAAGCTGGTCTTTGGCATCTTCCTCCATTACTTGCTGCCTTTAGAGATATTAGGTAAAAGAGTTCACTAACAGCCCAGCCTGGTCCATGTTGAATTTAAAAGGCATTTTTTTCTTTTTTTCAATTCTGAGAAAACCAGCAAAAAAGGAAAATAAAGTAGCAGCCTATGAAATTTGATTTAAGGCCAGAGGTATATCGAACGTTTCTCATTAACCATCAGGAAAGCTCCCATGCTTTGTCTGCTATAATATGAGCAATGGGATGGGCTGCAGGTAAAAATTTTAGCCTTGACTCTGAAAGTGCTTTCTCTCAAAGGCTTAAATCAGATCCTTACTGCTAGGTGAGTATATCTATAGTGCTTTATATTCTATTACCCCATAACATACAATGCATTTTATTTATGTTACTCATCTTTTATACAGAAATGTCACAAAACACTTCACTGCTGATTACAGCCTGTATAGGCAAACTACACTGGTGAATTATGCCCCTTACCATAGATCATGCCAGTAGCACCTGGCCAGGCAGAAGATAAATCCAGAGCAATGATAGATGTATCTCAAAAGGTTCAGAGATGATTGGGTGTACATAGGAACCTTCAGTTTCAAATGCCTTTATAAAAGTTCTCTTTTTTTTTTTTCTTCTCTTACCTTTATAATACTTCCTTAGATGATTACTTGTTTCCCAGGAACCTCTGGTAACTATACAACAGTCTTTTATTGTTTTTTTTCATCTACCCTTCTTGCTGACCATGTTTCTATTTTCCCCTAGATATCACTTGCTGCCATGATTTTCATTTCTCCATTACCTTTTGTAAGATGTTATTTTTTTTATCCCTTGCTAGGTTACTCCATATTCTGTTATTTTTTTTATACTTGGTAAATTTTTTTTTTTTACTTTAGCATCTAAGGAACTTCCCTAAGACCAATATATTCTAGACTTCTAATAAGCCACCCCTCCATTATTGTTTTTTAGAGCTTATGATCTGTGCTGTTTTTAGATGTTTGATTGGGTCAATGTTTATATCTTACTCCTTTTTCTTATTAAATCAAGTTATATGATGAATAGATGAACAGGAAAAGGTAGAAAAGTAAGAGGAGCAGTATATAGTGTCTTTCTGATGATGTTAAGTAGAATTCCTAGGAAAAAAGATAATGCATATAAACAATTGCCTTTAGAAGTAGTAATGTTAATTCAAAAGATATAGTTTATTTTGAGATAACGGGGAAAGAAACTAGGTCCAGGGTTGTTAGATTCAAGGATTTTCTTTCATGAGGAAAAAAAAGTATAATGTCAGTGTAACTGATATGTATATAGTAGAGAATTAAATTTGGAATTTCATATTGGTTTTGCAATCTATAACACTGGATTGTCCTCCCATTGGAGGCTAACCCTTTCCCCAGTTGCAACCCTTTGACATAAGGCAAGTTATTATCCAATCTTCCTGATCTCCATCCAGATGTTTTCCCCCCATTTCTCATTAATATTTGGCACTGAAAGTAACAGTTGATAGAGATAGAACTGGTAATAAATGGAAGAGCATTTCTTTTGTTTTTGACCCAAGAGCAAGATTAGATTAAGCTGCTTTAGAGTGCAGTCCATTGTGTTGGTATCTAGAGCATAAAGTTTTCTGTGCAGAGCAATGTACTTGATGGGTATTCCTTAATAGTGATAGTTTTAGGCTCTGGAAATACAGTGTCAGAAAAAAAACCAATGGGTGATGTGGTCAGACTTGTGCCTTTGAAGATTATTTTGGAAGCTAGAGGATGGATTAGAGTAGGGAGTGATATTGATTAGGGATCTATTGTAGAAAAACTATTGTGAAAGACAAAACTAGGGTCATGGCAATAGGAGTGGACAGGAGATGAAAGATATGAGAGATGTTGAGGAAGACTCAATAACCCTTGATAGCTGATTGAATATTCAAGATGGAGGAAGGAGAAGAGTCAAGGATGACTGTAGGTGATGTGAGTGATGGTTATTCTCTCTACGCAAATAAGGAAATTTAGAGGAAGAGCATATTTAAAGAGGAAGGTAATTGAGTTTGAGATGCCATTGGGAAATGTACGTTGAGATATCCAGCAGGTATTTTGTTGTAATGTAGGTTGTAATTGTAAATGTAGGTTGAGATATCCAGCAGGTAGTAGTTGATAGTTATATGGTTGGGAGTCCAGTTCATCAGCCTTTGTCCTAGAAGTAGCTCTTTTCTTTGTGTTCATTTGTTATCTTGCCCAAGGTCACACCTTAAGTCACTTAACCCCAATTGCCTCATCCTGGGTCATCTCCAGTCATCCTGATGAATATCTGGTCACTGGATTCAGATGGCTCTGGAGGAGGTTAGGCTAGTGATGTGCACAGCCCTCCCTCACTCAAAATCAAAGTCAAGTGCAAGTTGTGTCATTATGTCTTGGATGGCATGGTCTTCTTCGGCAAGGAAGGATGAACACATTTGTTATCTCTAAGCATGTAACTTATAGATCTATATATCCATCTCTTCTTTTTTAATCTACCCTTCTGCTGACCATGTTTCTATTTTCCCCTAGACATCACTTGCTGCCATGATTTTCATTTCTCCATTACCTTTTGTAAGATGTTATGTTTTGTTTTATTTATTTTTTTTTTATGTCTAGTCCCATGTTGATCTATTGGACATTTTGAACTGGATGTCTTATAATCATCTTAGCTAGATATGCTTAAAGCAGAATTCATCTTTTCCCCTCCAAACCTGTCCCTTTTCCTATCCAGGAATAATCCTTCACTTTCCCTCATTCTGCTTATCTAATTAGTTTTGAAATCTTTTTGATTCTCCTTCTGTAATAATTTTAACACCTCTGTACTAACAGAACCACAATACTAATTCAGAGGCTCAGTATCTGTTGCCTAGATTAGTACGGTAGCTTCTTGGGGCTGGCCTGACTCTGGCCATTATTCTTACTTCCAACTAGAGGAAATATATCTCTTGTAGGTCATTCAATAGTTAACAAAAAAGAGTCTACTCAGCCATTGAAAGGATATGCAACTAGACTATTCCTGCATTTAAAGGCTCCCCTCATCGCCATATGCAAAAATTTTGGTCCCTTGGTTGTGATCACTTATTTGGCAGCATCCACTTAATTTGAAGGTCCTAGACCCCACTTGGGTTGGTCTTTTTATGCCCTTTGGGTAATCTGGAAATCATCTCTGTGTGATCAGAGGCTGCCAAGTAGCTGCATCTGAGGAAACACTGATTGAGTCGTGGCTCCTGTTGCCTTTGAGGTTGAGGGGAAGGACTAGCCTAATACATTAGGGTGTTATGGGGGAGACACTTATGGTAGAAATTGGTCCCATCCTCGCCTCCTAATAGGTTTCCCTGCTTCAAGGTTCTCTTCTCTGTAATCTGACCTCCACACAGCTTCCAAAGTGGTCTTAAAGCACTGATCTTACCTTCTCTCTCTCTTGCTTAATAAACTACAGTGGCTCCTTACTGTCTCTAGGACCAAATGCAAACCCTTTTGCTTGGCAGTGAAGGCCTTTTATAACCTATTCAATTCATGCACTCTTCGGGCTAACCAAACTGGTCACTTGAATGTTTTTCACATTGGACTCTCCCTTTCTGTTTCTGTGCCCTTTGTATATACTGCCTTTCCTGCCAACCCTCATTCCTAGAATGGATTCTCTCCTCATCTCTGTGTCAAGGAATCCCAAGGTACAATCAAAGAGGAGCCCAAATGCCCCTCTATGTGAGGTCATTCCCGATCACCTTCTGTTCCCTCCCTCAGCACATAGAAAGGTATGCAAAGCAGTGTGCTAGATTACACCTCCTCAAAATGAAATATTCTTGCCTTCAAGGAGGTTATGTTTCTACTTGGGAGTGGGTGACATATCATACACAGAAGTAAATAAATACCAAAAAAAGTATATAGGAAAATTGTTATTCATTCATTTTCAGTCATGTCCCACTCTCTGTGACCCCATTTGGGGTTTTCTTGGCAAAGATACCGGAGGGATTTGTCATTTCCTTCTCCATGTAAGTAATATTAGGTGGAATAAAATGCTGATGTACTCAGGTATGCTCAGGTACACACAGAGATGGCTGTCCCCTTGGTCTTCCCTATCTGCTACAAGTATCCCACTTTTATTTTTATGTGCTCTGAAGTACCTTCATCCTAGAATCTTTTATCATTCTGTCTTTCCCAGTGTCTGTCTTTATTCTTGCCATGACTACCAGTGCTTCAGTGCTTTCATATGCCACCACCCTTCTACATACTCCTTTTTTCTCCTCTTGCTTCCTTGATGAACTAGTTCAATCTTCTACACTTGAGGCCCTTGTCCCCTTATTCTACCAGTCACCAATCACATCTTGAGAAGCCCTAGCCTTTGATTACTTCTTCCTTTCGCTTCCTTTGTTTCTATTTGCATGCTGCTCAAGAGAGCTGGAGAAAATCGTGATCCATTACAAATGGACTTGATCCATTACAAATCTGTGTTCCATAATCTCAACTGGGCCCTCTTTGTAGTGAGGACAGTCTTCTACACTTTTTTAATTACTCACATACTGTCACAGTTTTTTCAAACTTTTCCTCCTTTCTCAAGGCTCCCATAGCTCCTCCTTTCCCCAACATCTGAGCTGAGAACTCTCTTCTATATTTCCCTGAAAAAAAACTGAAGCTAATTATCAAGCTCTCCCTTCTGTTACCTTCATTAACTCATATCACTCAGATATCTTTCCCCACTACTATCTCCATCATCCCTGCCTCACATGGAGGGGTGGCTCTTCTTCCTTGAGAGGGATAACTCACAGGCACTTGAGATCCCATTCCATTCCATTTTTTCCAACAGATTGCCGTATCATCCTTACTCTCCTAGTAATCTTCATTCACTTCCCGTCTAATAGCTGCTTTCCTGGTACTTACAAATGCACTCATGTTTCCCCTATTCTTAAAAAACTCACTTCATCTGTACATTCTTGCTTAGGTATCCTATATCTTTCTTTTCCCATTTCCTTGAGAAAACCATGTGCAGTCAAATACGTCCACTTCCTTTCCTCTTTTCTAAACTCTGCAGGTCAGTCTCTGATGTTATCAATTTAACTAAAATTGCTCATTCCAAAGTTGCTAATCTCTTAATTGTCAAATTCTTCTCACTTCTAATTCTTCTTTACTTTTCTGCGACACTCTTGACCGCCTCCTTTCATACTTTGTTCTCTCTAGGTTTTCTTGACATGACTTGGTTCTATCTGACTGCTTTTTCTCAGTCTCCTTGGATGGATCTTCATCAGATACACGTTTACTAATCTTGAGTCCACTAAGGCCCTCCCTCTATAGTCTATATTGGTATTTCACTTGGTTGTCCATTCAACTCCCATGGATTCAATTAGTTCAATGGTATTTACTTTAAATCACTATTCTTCTAGTGGAAATTAGATTAGAGTTCTATTCCAGCTGAGATTTACAAGGTAAGGGGACCATTACTCATACAAAAACTGACTGAAATTTTCCAGGTTATATGACAAGATGAGGTTATCCCCCAAGAGTACAAGGATGCCTCTATCATCTATCTCTATAAAGGTAACTCTCTCCTAGTCATTGCTGGCAAAATTCTTGCTAGAGTCCTCCTTAATAGGCTGATCCTTCACCTGGAAGATGGTCATATCCCTGAGAACCAGTATGGCTTCAGAAAGGGCCGAGGAATAGTTGATATGGTGTTTGCTGTTCAACAACTCCAGGAGAAATTCCAGGGCAGAATGGAGGTCTGTACATAACATTTGTAGATCTGACCAAGGTCTTTGACATTGTTAGTCATGAGGGGTTATGGAAAATTATGTCAAAATTTGGATGCCCAGAGAAGTTCATTAATATTGTACGTCAATTTCATGATGACATGTTTGCCTGGGTTCTGGATAATGGACAATGTTCTCGTGCCTTCCCAGTCTGTGTGCTTGCTCCCATGCTTTTTAGCATGATATTTTCAGCCATGTTAACATGCTTTCAGTGAGGATGAACACAGCATCAAGATCAGCTACCATACTGATGGTAAGTTCTTCAATTTGAAAAGGCTACAAGCCAAGACAAAAGTGGAGGGAGTGTTGGATGCATGATTTTCTGTTTGCAGATGATTGTGTACTCAGTGCAGCCTCTGAAGCTGTGATGCAACAAAGTATACATCAATTCTCTGCTACCTAATTTTGGCCAAATAATTAACACCAAGAAAACACAGGTTCTCTATCAACCACCACCACACCATCCATATGTAGAACCATTGGTTACAACAAATGGAGAAGTTTTGAATGCTGTGGATAAGTTTACTTACCTTGGTAATGTACTTTCCAGGGATGTACACATTGACAATGAGATTGATGCACACATTGCCAGAGCTAGCTCAGTGTTTGGGAAGCTCTGAAGAAAAGTTTGGGAGAGAAGAGGTGTTAGGCTGACTACCAAACTGAAGGTCTATAGAGCTGCTGTGCTGACCTCATTGTTATATGCTTGTGAAACATGGACAGTCTACCAGTGCCATGCCAGAAAACTGAATCACTTCCCTTTGAACTGTCTTAGGAAGATTCTGAGGATTACCTGACAGAATAAGGTACCAGATGCTGAAGTCCTTGCTCAAGCTGAACTGTCAAGTATTCAAGCTATGCTTCAGAGAGCACAACTCCAATGAGCTAGCCACATTGTTCAAATGCAAAATGTACGCTTGCCAAAAAGACTATTTCATGGAGAACTCACATGGGACAGGTGATCACATGGTGGCCAGAAGAAGTGATACAAGGACACTCTGAAGGTCTCTTTCAAGAACTTTGGACTTGACTGTGCAACATGGGAGACACTGGCACAGGATCACTCAGCATGTCGTGCCCACATCAGAAAGGGTGCTGTGCTCTATGAGCAAAGCAGAATTGAGACAGCACAAAGTAAATGTAGGATGCACAAATTTTGATTATCCACCCCAAATATTCACACACACTATTGGTGCCCAACTGTGGTAGAGCATTCTGAGCTCTTATTGGTCTGATCATGGTGATGTCATTTTGGTCCTGGAAGATGAAAAAACAACCAGCCAAGATTAGTGTTGAAACTAAAAGAGCAAGTTTACTAGGCTCAAAAGGACATTTGTG
Organism: Bettongia penicillata ogilbyi; assembly: GCA_023548195.1. Lineage (NCBI taxonomy): Eukaryota > Metazoa > Chordata > Mammalia > Diprotodontia > Potoroidae > Bettongia > Bettongia penicillata. Next base: position 9,366,851 of record JAJHZJ010000526.1, read on the forward strand.
ATTTAAATAGCCTGGAACAGGGTTGGGGAACCTACTGACTACCTCAAAGCCACATGTGGCTTTCTAGGTCCTTAAATGTGGCACTTTGACTGAATCCAAACTTCACAGAACAAACCCCCTTAATAAAAGTTCTGTAAAACTTGGTCTCAGTCACAAGGTTGCACCCAAGGATCTAGAAGGTCACATCTGGCCTCAAGACCACAGGTTCCCAACCCTTGGCCTACCTAGAATGTATGCTAGCTTTTTAAATGCCTATTACACTCTCCCAGTGGCCTGGGAAACATTCAGCCAACTGAGAGCACTGATCATTGACTGTTATTAAAACTAAAGCAAGCTATATGTAGTTTAAGGTGTGTCACTTTATTTGCTTAAAAAATGTCAAGTCCCTTGGTCTTAGCAACTTTGACTATAACAAGTAAAAATCGGATTTTCTCAGTCTGTGTATAGTCACACCTACAATCTGCCTTCCTAGAAAGAAGAATCCTAGTGGTTTCATATCCTCTTTTTTTGCTTCTTCCCCTTTAATCTATGAAAGGAGCATTTTGGAATTGGTGATCCTTGCAGATCCTTCCAATCCAACCAAAAGTTCCTTCCAGATCGAAATCTGTGAACTTCTCTAATACAAAAAGTGCTATGGGGGAAGAATACAATCTAGCATTACACAGTAGAGATTTTTTTTCTAGGACTCCTTAATGCTTCATACAACTTAACTTTTGAGATGAGATGAAATGGGAAATACTGATACTTACTTCTCATACTGCTTGGCTTTGACTTTTAAAGGTTGGAAGGTTGTAAGAATCTATTTCAGTAGTTGAAACAAGAAGTTTCCATTTTCTGATATTTGAACAAGGAAGGGAAGCCCTGCCCTGATGTACACATTGATGTACACAGAATATCAGAAGAATTAGAATCAAAAAGCGACCTTATGCTAATCTTCTAGTACTGACCATGACACCCATTTTACAGATGAAGATATTAAATTAAAAAAAAAAAGAATTCTTGGTACGTATCTTTTCATTATTGTCACACTTTTTGCCATCCGTGAGAATGACATTATTGTACACATCCATTTCTAAAGTAATATATTATAGTTAGTGGATTTTGATTTTTTTCATAGTAGATATAGCTATATAGAATTTTATATTTAGAAGGGACTAAGGTTTTTATTTCCTTTTTTGACTGATAATTATGTTAAAAGTTGACATTTGCATATTGCATTATGGTTATGTTATGTGACTGTCTAACCTCCATTTCACAAATGGGGAAACATGGGAGAATAGGGGGTAGGAGACAGTGAAATCACCCTTGGCCCCACAAATAGGCCAGAACTTCTGACTACGGGTCCCAGTTTCATCATTCTGTTGCCATAACATAAGAGGTTATAGAGAAGTTCATTGACTTGGTCAGGCTGTTGAGAGGAAGGGTGAAAACTGGAACTCAGGATTCCTAACTAATATCCTAGTTTCCTTTTCAATACTGCACATTTATTTGTGGCATTTAGGGGAAAGAAGAGTCCTCTGGAAAATACTGAAGGAGCTAACTCACATGTAAATTTAATACCACTATCTTTGTCTCATCCACAAAATAAGTTTTAAAAGGAAATCTTAGCTTCCAAAAACAAACCAACAAGGAAACATGGACATAGGACTTTTATTTCTTAAAATAATCAAGTTACAGTTTTGTTATTTGTTTTTCTAGGTGTACAGTGTATTTCAAAAATCCAATGGCCATTGAATACATAAGTAAAGACGTTTATGAGAATAATATGTTTCAAGGCCAGCACTGAACATATTTTCAAATACTACCTAGTTAAAACTGTGGATGAATCAAGACTTTAGATGTTTATTTCACACACCATTAGAATATATTAGAATATATTATACAGTCCCTTAGGGCAGGGCTTCCCTTCCTTGTTCAAAATGTTTGACTTATTGGATAACTCTGTGTAGATACTATAAGAAAAAAAGTATTAAGGCATAAATCTAGAAATATATGTACTTTCTAAAGTGAATTTTTTCATGTAGCACAATATACCTAAGTATACTTATTCAGAAACTATTGAGTAGTCCAATTTTAAGCTGAAATCAGATTAGGTAAAATCAGGATAAAATTAAACATGGTACTATATTTTAAAAAATAACCTCCAGTAATTATAATTTGGAACCATGATGCCACTGACAAATATTTCCCATTGATTATCAGTAACAAAACAGAATTTGATACTATCATCTTTTCTGTGTCTTTGTATTTTGTAGCAGGGCTTCAAGGGGACCCCATTATAGTCCATTAAGTATGGGTAGGTATCATTGCACATTGCAATGCATTTGATGTTTATAAAATACAAATAGCACAATTGCATTTATTCAGAAATGCTATTTGTTTCTATAGTAATGTTAATATTCGTAAGTAAGATTGAGACACCCTAACCTTGGAGTTAGGAAAAGACATGGATTGTGTTTAAGACTTTGGACTCAAGGAATATGTAGGTTCAGATTCCATCTCTGACACATACTAGCTCTGTGATCTGGTCTGGCAAATCATTTAGCCTCCCAGTTTCCTAATACCAGTAGAAGAAGTATCATATGTGCACACACACACAGAGCTACATAGACATTATATATATATATGTCTATATATGTGATCAATGAACATTTAAATTCCTACTATGTACCATACACTGTATTAAACACCAGGGCTACAAAAAAGGGGCAAAAGACAGTCCCTGCCCTGAAGGAGCTTACAATCTAATGTAGGAGACAGTATGTAAAGAAATATATACAAGGTAACCTATATGTAAATAAACAAGAAATAATTAACAGAGGCAGAGCACTAGAATTATGAAGCTTTGGGGAAGATTTCCAGTAAAAGATGGGCTTTTAGTTGGGTTTTAAAGGAAGCCAAGAGAGATCAGCAGGCAGAGGAGAGGAGCATCCCAGAGATGAGAAATGGAGTGTCTGCTTGTGGAACAGCCAAGAGATTGTTCATGTTCATACATTCATACAAATGCGTATAGATATATACACATATTACTATGAATTCAACGATCAGAAATGTTTCAAGAGAAGAATAGAGAAGATCATACAAGAAACTATAAACTTCAGTGTATAAGTTATACACACACATACATATATGTATCCCAGAAATTGCTTTATTTGTGTCCTTGTACAGCTCTCTTTCGGTCTCTCTGTATACATATAAAATGCTTTGTTTATGCTCTTTTCATATCCCCTTTTTATGCCTGGATTGTTCTCCCTCCTAGGGCAAGTCTCTTAGCTTCTTTTGTTCTCCTTTTCCTCTTCTTTAAAATAATGAGGGCATTGGATCAAATGGTCTGTCTACATCTGGGAATATTCACTTCTACCTCTTAGAATTCTTTCCTTGCTTCAACATTCACACCCTTCTGCAGCAGAGAAGACTTTTCTTGGTCCTCATGGCCACAAGACCCTTCTTACCCTGTACAGTTATAATCAAACCTCTGACTTCCTTTTGAAAACCCAAATGTATGTATTTTGTTATCTCTTCCCTTAGAATATAAACTCCCTGAGGACAAGGCCATTTATTGACTCCTGTGCCTGGCTAATTTAGAAAGCTCTCCTCGTCTCTGCCTTTCACCTTCTCTGTGGCAGCCATTCTATCCTTTGAGTTGCAAATTTATGATTTCTTTTTTCCTTAAAAGACTATCCAGTTGATCTCTGATGAGCTTGGAGGGAGACTATACAATTTCCCTGACTGCCCCTCCCTCTGGTAATCCAAATCTGACTTCATCTCTCTCTCCAGGCTCACTTGATGCATAAAGCTTTCCTATAGTGATAGTTCCCTTACTTAGAATTGTCTCAGCTATTCTGGATGCTTTACTGTATCATGCTTTCCTTTAAATGTTAACTTACAACTATTAACTAGTTTCATGTAGGTACATTTTTTTTCTCCTAAGTTATAAGATGCTCAAGGGCAGGGATGGGGTCTCTTGTTATCTGTATGTTCCAAAATACTTAATGGAATTCTGTATATGGAATTATCTCTGGCAGATATCCTTTGAGTTTAAATGAAAAAACAGTGGTGAAATTCAGTTTGTGTTTATACTGCTAAATAGATCATTTAAAGGAATACCAGATACATTTAGGTTCCTGGTAACTTTTCACATGCTGTGCTTTTTGTCTTCTCAATTAGATGGTAAGCCCCTCTAAGATAGGAAATGTGTCATATCACAGGTACATGTAGTGCTTAGTACAGTATTTTGTGCATTACAATTAGTTAATGAAGCCTTTCTGATTATTATGATGTTAATTGTATTTTAGTAGTACTGTGGAACTTTCTTGCTAGAATAAGGCAGTCTGGAAGAAGAGGGAATTCCAAAGTCTTCTCATAATGTCCATAATAAGAATATTAGTAATGTGCCTTTTTGCTGACTTCTTAGATATCCATTATATCTGTAAGAAAACTATACTAATGGCAGTGAAAAGATTGAAACCTGCTTATATCTTCTATTATAAAACAAATTGGAAATTGCCTAGCTATTTCTGACAAAAGGCTCAGTATCTTGCTATCTTTGCTAACAATGACTAGAGACTTGGTTGTTGAGTATAATCCATGATAAACATTGTAGGTGATTAGATTATGATTAGCATATCAGGATGGCATTTTAGGCTATGGGTTCAAGGATTTAATTTACTTTAATCTCATGGTTGAGAAACAAATCATTTGTGTCTTTGAAATTTTGGCCAAGACCCATGCCTTTTTTTTTTATTGTTCTTTTAAGGGATCTGTGAACCCAATGTGATTTTGAAGGTAAGACTGGCAGAGGTTATAATTTGCTGAGTTAAACAAACTCATAATTAGAGTTAAACTTTTTTGGGGTTTCATAAGACTGTTAAGTCTGATTTGTAATACAACATAGTTTCATTTAGATAAGGGGAAAAAAAATCTTCAAAGTCACTATGATTCTAATAAGGACTGGTTCCAATGAAGAAAAATAAAGAAAAGCTTTAGATTAGGTTTAGATATTTTCCTTGGGAAATTCTTTACATAAGGAACATAAGATCTAGGGGAACTCTGGAACTTATAACTCAAGACCTTTTTAATAAAAGGATAGCCCACTATTTGTCTCAGAGAAATTCTGCCCTGAGACGAGAGACAGTGTAATACATGGTCACAACGATGTTCCAGGAGACTTGTCTGCGGTACTATTTATTGATAAATGATCCTGAGCGTTAATATTTTAGTTTCTAGAATGAATTAGCAATTTCTGGCATTTAATTTTAAAATAGTTATCATCTCATGGGAATCTCATTAAAAGTCAACAACAGTCTTTCCTTAAATTTTCTGAAGTATTTTTTCAGTGATGAGCTGTTGATCATAGGGGTAGGTAGGTAGTATAATCTGCCCCAACCAAGCAGCCCATGGACAGAAAAAAACTACTCAGTTAATCAACCTCAGTTTTTCCTATATCTTTAGGGATTCTATTGCAAGAGAAATCTACCCATAGCTAAGGAAAAAAAGAAAAAAGACAGTCTCCAGCAAATATAAATAATTAAGAGATGAGCTCTTATGTTTTGCAGCTCTATCCCTAAGCAGGTGTGTGATGTCAGGCAAATTACTTAACTTCAGTCTCAAAAATAAGAGTTTGGAGTAGGGGATCTCTAGGATCTCTTCTGACACTATGGGATAATAAAAACTGAGGGATTCTTTTCTGTTCTGTAACCGCCAAATAATTGTCTTTTTTTTCTCACGACATTTTGGGATTGCTTTTAACCTACACCAGCTATAAACTCAGTCTCATGAAGGAATTTTTGTTGACTGGTTGTAGTGTTATTTGAGGGTTGGGGGAGTTCTGGGTGAGGGCAGGTGAATCATGGAGAATTCTGCCAGTACTAGGGTCTGAGACCAGTGATATGGTCAAGTCCAGTCTTGGGAATACTGTCTTTCTTTGCTACAAAGGTTGATAAGATAGAGTCAACCTTTCAAATGATCAGTTTGGCATATCCCTTCTACTCCACCTCCACCTATCACAATCTAGTGGATCCTTTGAGGGCCAGTTCAGAACTACCTCTCCTCAATTTTTTCTGATGTGATAATCTTATACTATCAGATATGCTTATCACATTTTGAACTTTATCTTTCCTTGCTATCTTCTCTGCCTATCTTAGCTCCTTGAGAGCTAAGTACTATATCTTACCTGTCTTGGGTCCCTCAGCTCCTAGCACTGGGCCCTCTTTTAAAATAAAGACAATAAATGTCTTGATTTAAATTGATCATTAAGAATGTTAAAAGTGAGGAAATATCATGTAAAAAACCTTTTTAACCATGTGGGGAAAGGAAAAAGGGCACCAAAAGATGTACTTTGAAAAAAAAAATTCAACTTTTTTTCCCATTTTTATTTTGATCCCAATTCCTCCACCCCAACATCCAGTTACTTCAACACTTCACCCTTCTAGGCATCTTTGTCTATAAAATGAGGGAAAGGAGAGGACTGAACTAGATGATCTCCAATGTTCCTTCAAGCTCTAAATGTTATACCCTTTAAAAAGTGGTGAACAAGAAAAGTCAAGATTGTGCTAAGAAAACATTATTTTGAAGACTGGACTAAGTGTTCTCTAAAGATCTCAGGCATAAGAAGAAAATGGCGACTAGAAGCAGGGGAAAGAAAATGAACCAAGTAGGGACTCTGACCTGACAATTTTCACCCGAATGGCTTTTGATTTACCATCACAGCATTTGTCCTTGTGATGAATGAATAATGGAGAAATCCTTTACAAGTATTTATCGGCTAGATAAATACTAAAGAAAATTGTGGAAGTTTTTTTTTTTTCTGTTCCCATTTTTTCCATAAGATAAGATCTAGGTTCTTTTCATGTTTTACAAGATGGAGGTAGAGAAGAGTTTTCTAGGGGAGTGTACTCTTGTTAGTAGAAATGTACCAGGTGAAGAGACAAGGAAAGACGGGTTTGTTTTAAAGGATTACTTGTTACTAAGATTGCTTTGCTTTGCTATTCCAAATCATTTATGTCTTCACTACTTTGAAATAGTTAGAATTTTTGTTTATTTTCTTGCTGATATAAAAGTTAGAAGCTTAAAAGCCAAAAGGGACCAACAGTCAATAAAACTGTATTTGATTGTAACCATAGAGCTATCTTCAGCATAGTGAGTCTAGCTTAAATCATAAAATGAGTTCAATACCTAGGCTGTGGGAAAAACACGTAAAAAGGGATCATAAAGGAATTGTTATTTCATAGGTAAAGTGTAATGGAAATTTGGAAATTGGAAATGTAATAATGTATATTCTTGAAACACTAAGAAATAATTTCTATTTTCAATAGTGGGGAATGGAAGGAGAACAGATAAGCTTAAAATGAATGCAAAGAGTGACTTTGCTCTTTGATAATGTGCCTAATGCTTATCACCTTTCTGCCACCTCCCCCATCCCTTACCTGATCCTATCCATATTCCCAGTCATAGATTGGTGGCAGCAAGCTTAACCCAAAGTATTTTTTTTTAAATTAGAAGACTGTGGTTTAGATTAAAATAATTTCTATTATATAGACAGACTGACTATAACAGTCATGCCTGTGGAGATGTTCTATATTCAATTCAAAAGAACAGGTATTAACTATGTGAATGACTTTTTTTGTCTGCAAAATAAGGGGTTTAGACATCCAGACCATGGATTTCTAAGGTTCTTTTTGGAGCCAAGGAAATAGGATGTAGCGTGTAAATTCTTGGAGGAAAGGGACTATTTCATTTTGTGTCTACCATGCTTCTTTTAACATAATATGTAAGTATTTAATAAATTGCTTAATGGGTTCTATATATAGATGTCTGAATATTTGTCAAGTACCTACTAAAAAGGTGTTGTTTACTATAAAAAAAATGTAAGATATCACTGCTCACCAGGAGTTTCTTTCTTTAGGGAGGCAAATAGGATTCAGTGATTTGTCCAAATTCATACAGTAAAGCGTTTGAGACTGAATTTGAAATCAGGTCTTCCTGACTCCAGGGCATCATCTAGCTCATCAGGAATTTACAGTCTTCTCGGGGATAGATTGATCAGTTAAATAGTATTCAAAGCAGGTGGTTTGGTTTTAGGCTCACTCATTTTTTAGTGACTTAGAGTCACTTTTAGTTAACTACAGATGGACTTTTGAGTGGAGAAATTATGTAAACTATGCAAGTCTAAATCTTGTAGAAAATTGTTCCTTTCTTCAGAGCTCATTGTCAGTTTCTGTTTTTTCCATTCTTTGTAATCTGATCTGATTAGAGTGCTATACTATATTAGAATACTGATGATTCACAATTAGGGCACTTGGTTCTGCCGTTGACTGGATGTCTGTGGGCAAGTCACTTTAACTTCTCCTGGCTTAGTCTCTTCATCTGTGCTAAGGGTTTGGGCTAGATGATCTTTCTGACAACTACTTATTTGGTAACCTCAGGCAATCCACTTAACCACTCTACTTCAATTTCCTCATCTGTAAAATGGGGATAGTAATAACATCTACCTAATAACATCCTTGTGAGATCAGATTAGAGAATGTATGTAAAGTGCTTTGCAAACCTCAAAGCACTATATAAATGTTAGCTATTACTACTATTATTCAGGTTTGTTTTCCTGCCTAAAGCCCTGCCCCTCTTCCAATTTTCATCCACTTAGTTGCTAAAGATATTTCTCAAATACAAGATCTGACCTATGGCCCTTCATCCTCTGCTCAAAAATTCTAGTATCTCCTTTCTTGCCTCTGGGATAAAATACAGAAATTCTCTAATTGACATTTAAAACCCTTCACACCAATTTCAGCTTTCCTGTCCAGGCTCATTATGCCACATACCTTTTTCATGCATTTAGCATTCCAGTCAAATTGGCCTCCTTTCTTTTTCTTATGACATTCTGTGTCCTGCTCTTTACTGTTGATCCTCATATTTAAGATGCACCCAAGCTCCTCACCTCTGCCTCTTACAATGCCTCCCTTCCTGGAGACTTTTCCCTTATCCCTCCAACTCTTGGTGTCTCCCACCCCCATTATTCCCAGTTAATTGTATATGTTTTAATTTACTTATGGGTGTATGTGGTGTTTCTCGATGTGCTCTTGGGCATAGTAGAGAACATAAAGGAGCTCATGAAGTACCATCTTTGCATTTCCAGTCTCATCATAGTGCCTGGCACTTTTCTCTAGTAGGTGCTTACATGCACTTTTGTCCATGGATTGATCAAAGAACTTGTTACCAATATCTAAATGATTTTCCAAACCAGGTAGAAAACCTAAATAGACATAGCAATCTCTTATACAGGAGATTAGCTCTTTTGTTCTGGGCTGCTGTTTGAATTGGTAATTATGAAAGTAGAAAGAATTGTGAATTTTGAATTTTTCCGAGATCAGTTAGTACAGTTAAGAGACTGCTTTTGTTAGGATTATAACCTTTAGGGGCATTAAGGCTTCCCTCAGAATTAGGAAGGAAAGATAGAATGTTGTACACAAAAATTTCTTTTTTAATAACACTTAATTATAATTATGTTATAATATTATTATGATAATATATTATAATAAAAATTCTACTGAAAATTATGGGTTTTTTAAAAAATAAAACAGATTAGTATTTTTAAAAAGTTTCCTGGATTGTGTATAATCTTTAGTTATTCTTTCTCTGATCCCAATTAGAGTAGGTTCCCACTGCCATCTTCTTGTACTTAGAGGAAAAGTGTACTTACTTTTTGCATCAAGTGTATCAGATTACTTTCCAGTTCGATGTAGCAGCAAACTCTCATTTCATAATATAGCCTATCCTGGCAAGTTTAGCGATTAGCAGTAAGTAAATCCCATGAGTACAGGAAGTATAATACTGATAATGAAGAGGAAGAGAGATTCCTTTTTTTTCTCTACGAAGAAATAATGAACTGGAGAACTTGAATTAGACTAGGTTGCACTGAGGAGACTGCTGAATTGGGGAAAGGATTGCAGTATTCTGAACTCATTTGGTAATTTTTTGGATTTTAGATAAAATAGTTAAATCAGCACAATATGTTTTTTTCTATTACCTTTCTCCAAATCCCCTTTCAGTCTTTTTCCTTCTACTCATCCCCCTTTATCCCAAGCCATCTAGTCCCATTAAACTTTTTGCTCGCTGACTGTCCATAACCTACTACTCAAGTCGAAATTCTCCTTCCATCCTGCTCTAATTTTTTAAAAATAGCAAAACTTCTATTTCTGTGTGCCGTTGTCCAGCTACATAAAGCAGTGTGTTAGAATAATTCATTTTAGAAAGGTTTTGGGGTTTTGGTGGATGTCATCATTGTGACATGGTAGCCAAAAAACCCAACAATGCCATTTTAGACTATATTACTAGCTTAAGGTTCCCAGAAGACCCAAACATGTCATCCTGGCAAGGGAGGATTCTGGAATGATTTTCAGGAAGACCTGGGCTGGAATCCTGCCTCAGACACTGAGTAGGCTATAAGATTCTGGGCGAGTCACTTAATTTGTCCAAGCCTTAGGTTCTCATTTGTAAAATGGGGAATATAAAAGCAACCCCCTTTTGGGGATATAGAAAGATCAATCAATAAGCACTTACTAAGCACGAGTCATTTTCAGTCTTGTCTGACTCTTTGGGACTCCATTTGGGGTTTTCTTGGCAAAGATACTGGAAAGGTTTGCCATTTCCTTCTTCAGCTCATTTTGCAAATTGAGGAATCAAGGCAAACAGTGCCTTGCCCAGCTAGTAAGTGTCTGAGGCCAGAACACCAACTATATATACACTATAAATTCAAAGACAAAAATGGAAGAATTCCTACACTCAAGGAACTTGCAATTAGTCTATCAAAGGAAATAATTGTGTATATATAAATATATGCAGAATAATAATAATTTTTAAAAAACCAAGGAGGGAAGATACTAGTGTTTAGAGATGACATAGAAGTCACTTAGTACTTGTACTAAGTCTTGAAGGAAGTAAGGAATTCTATGAGGCCAAGGTGAGGAGAAAGAGAGCATTCCAAAAATATAGGAGATGGAGGTGTGTGAGAAACAGCAAAGCCAGTTTGATTAGACTCCAGAAAATGGAAATGAGAGTTGTGTATAATGAGGCTAGGAAGGTAGGCTGGGGCCAGCTTGTGAAGGGCTTTAAAAAGCGGTGGTATTAATTTTAGTCCTTGAAGCATCAGGAAATTATTGGGTTGGAGAGCGAAAGATGCACAAGTCATCCTTGTGCGTCTTACGGAAAGTGAACTGGAGTTGGGAGACACTTGGGAGAGAGACCATTGCAACTTTCTTGCAATTCTTACATTTTATTCCCCTCTCCATACACCGTAGCCTGGTGACTGATGCTGTCCTTTACACACTGAAGGTCCTTTTACCCTCTTTGTGTTTTCATAATGGCATTCTGTCTTCACATCCCTTGTTCCTTTTAGAACTTAGCTCAAGCATCATCTCCTACACGAACCCCTCTCTGATCTCTCCTAGTTTTCTTGCCCTGTGCCCCCAAAGCTAGTATTCATTGATTTGTTGAGATTTAGGAAACATAATGGCTATGTAGTATAACAGATACAAAAAGGGAATCCCTCCTGTCACATAACAAACAAGCATTCATCTTCCGGAAGACCTCCAGGGAATGGGAACATACCACCTCTTGAAGACATTTCACTTTTGGACCTTGCAAATTCTCATGCTTCCTGATATTTAGCCTAAATTTGCATATTTCTAACTGCTACCCATCACTCTTAGTTATGCCTTTTGAACCTAACTGGAAAAATTCTGTCTTCTTGCTCATGACAGGGCTTATCTTCTCCTAGCTATCATCCCTTCTGAGTTTTCTCTATTAAAATGGGTTAAACATTCCCAGTTCCTTCAACCAGTCCCCGTATGATATGGATTCATAGCCTTTTCCTCATCCTGGTTCCTCACTTCTGAACAGTCTTCAGTTGACCCTGTTAGACTAGTGCCCAGACCTGAATATGGTACTCCAGGTAAGATAGGATGAGGGAAGGGTACGGTGGTACTATCACTTCCCTATTTGGGGAAATTGTGCTCCTCTTAATGCAACCAGTCATCACTTCAGCTTTTTTTTTGGCTGTCATATCATTTTGATGATTGAACTTATAGTCCATTATAATCCCCCACCTTTTTTTTTTTAGAGCAACTGCTATCTAATCAGATTTCTCGCATTTTGTATTTGAACAATTATTTGTTTTATTGAAGCACACACACACACACACACACACACACACACATATATATAAACATTTACTTGACATTTTGTTTACTTTATAGCTGTAGTTTTACATTGATCCCTATTGAATTTCATCCCTTTAGATTCAGCCCAGTCTTCTAGAGGTGATGCCCTCAAAAGAAATAAGCTAGTTTGGGAAAGAAATGAGTAAAGGTTACTTATGCTCACTTATTCCGATATTCCCATCACAAATCTTAAAATGTGTATGTCTAAGGGAGGGGGAGGGGGACAAGGGTTAGATTTGCCCTTGAGCTCAGAGCCCAGAACTCATTGGTTGAGGAATGCTTGTGGGAGCAGTTTGTGGGACCAGATATAGGGATGCTGGGAGGTGGGGAAGGGAAGGAACAGGAATTTTCCCCTTAAGCTGCTGAGGGGTTGGCTCTGGTTAATAGTCCTGAGGGCCCAGAAAGGCATCCTCTGGGATGCTGGAGGTATGATAGATAGGCTGAAATGGATAGTGTTGAAGGGAGGGGAGTTAGATTGGAGAAAAGTCCATTATTGGCTATTGGGAGTGAGGATAGAATGTGACTCATCTTTCTACCCTTCTGTAAGTGGATCAAATACACCTTGGGATCAAACCATGGTCCTGTTACCATTTTATCCCTCATGTCTACCATTTTATCCCTCATGTCATTCTGTGGACCTTTCACTTTGGAGGCAACTACTCCAGTCTGCCAAAAGTTTTTTAGAGCCTCTGTGTTGGCTGTCCCATGCAGCTTTCTGTCTTTTGCAAATCTGATCAGTATATATGTCATTTCCCCCATTGGAATGTAAGTGTATTGAGATCAGGGATTGTTGAATGCTCTCCTCTCCTCTTAAAATTCCTTGCCTCCCTTAAAATGTTGCTTAAATGCCACCTTCTTTCTACACTTGAGCTTTCCAGAGTTTTTCCCTCCCATAATTGCCTTGCAGATACTTTTTAGATATTTCACATCTTCTTATATGAGTACAGAATTAGATATACACTCCCTGAAGGCAAAAACTTAATTTTTTTCCTTTGTATGCCTATTAGCACAGTTCCCCAGAACATAGTAAGTGCTTGGTACATTCTTGTTGATTAATCTGGAGTACTGTGCACAGTTCTGAGCAAGCTTGACTGTATCCAGAGAAGAAAGAAATAAGAAAGGAAATCAAGAACTATAGGGCTGCTTACATTTAGTCTAGAGCTAAGAGGATTTAGAGTGGACATGATAGCTTGTCTTTTGAATTCTGTATTATGAGAAGCAATTGGAAATAGTGAATGGAGTGCATAACTAGTCTGGAAGACTTGTTTCCAAAGTTTGCTTCTGCCACCTTCCCTTGTTAGGTGTATGAGCATAGAAATCAGTTAATGATCTCTTTAAAACCAGCTAGGTACGATAGAAGGAACATTATTGGCTCTCAATTCAGAGGAACTGGGGTTCATATCTTCCTTCTGGCCTTTACTACCTGTTATTTTGAAGAACACCACAATTTCCTCATCCCTGAGGAATTAGAGAATTTGGAGCAGATGGCTTCTTTGGTCCTTTCCAGATGTACATTGTCTGTGATCCTATAAGCCTTTCTTTCCTGTTTGTAAAATAGGAACAATACCTATAGTACTTAACTCCTTGTGCTTTTTTTTAATGTTCAATAAACATAGATGGTGGTTTGTTTGTTCTATTTGAACCCAACAAACAGAAAAAGGAGCCAGGGTAGAACTATCAGAAAGGGAAAATGTTCCAACAGGTAGAACTGTTTGCAAGAGGAATGGAGTGCCTCAGAAGTAGGGATTCCCCATCACTGGATATCTTCAAGGGCAGGCTGCTTTGGGGTATTACACAATGGATGGATTGCAGTTAGAGTATGCTTTGTTTTTGTCACTCAGAATTCCCTTCTGGCTATGAGTCTGTGATTCTGCATAGCTAGATTTTTGGTGTCAGCTAAAACTAGATTAAGTACTGCTACTAACTAGTTGGGTGCCCTTGGGCAGGAAGTTAACCTTTTTGTTCCTCATTTCTTTATTTACTAAATAATTGAGTTAGATTATACATTCTAATTATCTGTTTAATTCAGGATAAAGTGTAGCTGAAGCCTAACCTTAGGTTTACATAGTATTTTACTTTGTATATATTTTGTCATTATGTATAGATTCTTCCAAAGAACTTGCCTTTGTCTTTCCAGTGCCTAACTTATTAATAATTACATGTTAGATGGATGAGCAAAATTCATAATGTAATAGAGGTAGAATGGATGTCTAATGATGCTCTGTGATTACCAAATGAATCTCTAATTAGTACATTGGTTAGAGAAGTGGGTTTTTTTTTGGAGAGGTTGGAACAGGGATTAAAGTAACTTCCTTTTGGCCCCTCAGCTATTTTTAGTGACTCCCCCTCCCCACAAACCTGGTCTTCACTGGGTTAGTCTTTACTGCTCTACAACTTTTGTCTGTTCTTTTTCTATTACCCCAAATCTCTACCTTGGCAAGTGTTTTCACTTCATGTGCTTCAGTACAACAAGGACATTTTTGTTTGGGGAGAGGCAAGTTGAGACTTTTCTTAGGAAAGATGAAAGAATCCTTGAACTTACATGAACTGATGCTGAGTGAAGTGAGTAGAACCAGGAGAAACACTGTACATAGTAACAGCAACATTGTGTGATGATCAACTTTGATAGACTTAGCCCTTCTCAGCAAAACAGTGATTTAAGACAACTCCAAAAGACTCATGATGGAAAATACTATCTGCATCCAGAGAAAGCACTGTGGAGTTTGAATATCGATCAAAGAATACTGTTTTTTCTCTTTCTCTTTTTTCTTTCTCATGCTTTTCCCCTTTTAATTCTTCTTTCACAATATGATTAATGTGGAAAATATTTAATATGATTGTACATGCATATAACCTATATCAAATTGCTTGCTGTCTTGGGGAGGGAAAAAAATTTTGGAGCTCAAAATCTTATAAAAATGGATTTTGAAAACTATCTTTTATGTATAGTTGAAAAAAAATACTATTTAGAAAAAAAGAATCCTTGAAAAGGGAATGCTAGGTTTTTCTGAGACTTAGTCTTGAATTTAATCATACTTTCATCAAAAGAATGATTTTTACCTACTCATACCCAGAGGGATCTTATCCATATATTTGTCATTTACTTTATGGTAGCCATATTTATTGATCTAAATGGTTCTTAACCTGATAATTAATAATAATGGAATTAAAGGGCTTGTGTAAAAAAATCTCATCTTTATGTAGGGAAAAGATTATTGGAAACAAGAATGGATGGTCAATTCCTTTTACACAATGTGTGTTTCTAAAATTGATTACTGTCTATTGGTGCCTTGAAAACTCTTGTATAGAATTTTTTTCCTGTAAAAAATAAAGCCTGTTTCTCCTTGCTTTCCACCTTTCTCCAAAAAGAAATGGATTCTTAAACATCCAGCCCTTTTAATACCCCTTTTTTTTTGTTTTTAGTTTTTTTTGTTTTTAGAAAGATGAGAGATTTGAACTGGGTACATTTAAGTTTCCTGTGTACTGGAAACAATTCTATTTAACAGGTTTTCCTTTTTCTTCTTCCCCCTGTATTGTTGAATATTTTAAAAAATATGTATTTTCATCTTTGTTGAGTATTGACTTTCCTAATGAAGATTGAAGCTATTTAGTAATTCACTGAATGATCTTCATGAGTTACCATGGCCAAAAAGTATGATTTGTTGGCCAGCTTGTTGTGATGACCCCTTTGGAACGTAGACTGGTTTTTGAGTGATAGATATATATCATATAGGGGCAGCTAGGTGGTGCAGTGGATAGAGCACCATTGCAGGAGTCAGGAGGACCTGAGTTCATATCTCACCTCAAGACACTTGACACTCACTAGCTGTGTGACCTTGGATAAGTCACTTAACCCCAAGTGCCTCATCCTGAGTCATCTCCAGCCATGGCTCCAGAGGAGGAGTGAGGCTGGTGACCTGCACAGCCCTCCCTCACTCAAAACAAAGTCAAGTGCAAGTCATGTCATTATTTCTCTGATGGCATGATCTTCTTCGGCAACAAAGGATGAATACACACACATATATAGCGGCATTGGATGGAGTATGGCTTTATTGACATGTATGTATTGGCATATCACATGAGATGAAATACAAGTAATATTACAAGGTAGAATATGATTTAGTGGTAAATAGATGATACACAGAGTTAAGTGCTGTAAGGCAGGAAGGAAAGACCACTAACGTGGTCTAGTTATAAAGCCTTTCTATTCCTAAGCTTACTAAGTCAAAAGACTTGGCTTATACCTCTGGTTCATCTACCATAAAGGTAATTTGGGTGGCTCTCTTGTGGAACTCTGAGGTCACCTTCATTTTTTCCTCCCTAGATAGAAAAAAAAAATCAGCTGACATACTGTCCCTGGTAATTAATAGCCTGGTACCATGGGACTGTGCCTTATCTGCTATGTAGAATAGTCCAAACTTTATAATACATGAGTTTAATTCCCTGAAGCCAATGACTTCTCAGCTACCTATCATTTCTTT
The DNA here is from genome assembly GCA_023548195.1 of Bettongia penicillata ogilbyi. Taxonomy (NCBI): domain Eukaryota; kingdom Metazoa; phylum Chordata; class Mammalia; order Diprotodontia; family Potoroidae; genus Bettongia; species Bettongia penicillata. Next base: position 9,383,544 of record JAJHZJ010000526.1, read on the forward strand.
GTCTCCATAGATGTTTTCTGTAGCCAGTTTAGCCATTTATCAGGATGAACAAATTCGCCAATTGGGCCGACTCTTGGGCGCCAACCTGAAATAGAGTTTGACTTTGTAGGTATTGGGAAAATATTTGTAAAAGAGTGCAGTCAATAACTGCTATGGGCTTTGGTCTATGATAGTCTTTCCCTCCCCCCTTCCCCTTGATGCTTTTTTTTAAAATTTTCCAGGAAAAACTGGAAACACAACATTAACTGGGTTTGGTTTAGTATTTGGACAAAGAAATCACTGCTCCAAGCTGAGCAGAGATAAGAGCCTTGACTTGCAGTAGATTAAGAAACTTGCATTGGTTAGAACAAACCATGTTTGAGGCCCTCCCTGAGAGCCGCCACATTTAGATTTAAGATTAACTGCAGCAGAATGGTAGAGCGGCTGTTTGTTTTATGAAACAATCGCTAATGACATTAAACAGACGGAGCTCCTTCCAACATGATTGTTCATTTGCGATAAACTGAGAGAAGCCCACAAGAGATTGGAAAAGAAAACCCATAAGTGCTTCATTTTGAGGCTCTAACAATATCCTGTTGGAAGTGACAATTAATTGAGGTGAACAGCAATCTAATTCTGAAAACATTTAGGTTGGGTAAAGACAATAATCAATACATATTTGCTTGGTCTTATATTTATGTCATGAAATTGAATGTTCATGATACGATGACAGTTGCATTGAGGTTTGGGAATTAAAAAAAAACCCCACAAACTGTTCATTTCTCTTACCCTCCCTGACAGTTGGAGTCTTGTGCCAAGCATCAACAGTATTAAAATGTGTTATCTATTAGTTCAATTAGACATTGGACATTTACTTTTCAATGTATTTGAAGACTGATTTGATTTGGGTCCAGTCATTTAAAATGAAGAGAGGAGAGCTCAGTACACAGCTGTGTACAGATATCTATAGCTCTGAAGTCTTAATTGCAAATTCAGATAAGGATTAGAAGGAGCTGTATCTCTGTAGACCAAAGGTATTTGCTAATACCTGAGATATAAAGTAGTTAGATTCAATATTTACTAATTTAGGATTTCCACTTTAGATGGTGATGGAGCTTTCAATATTTTAGTTGCAAACTCCATGGTTTTAAGCATCAGGAAGGGATTGAGTATTAGAAAACCTTAAACATGCCTCACTTTAATAGTTTATTTAAAAGAATTCATTTTGGACCAGCTGAAAAGTGGAACGATGTTTATTAAAGGAAAAATGTCACAGCACATGGTAGTAGTATTAAGCTTTTGTTTTATACACAAAGAAATATATTAATGAAAAGTGTTTTAAGGGCTTATTATAGAGATGGTTTGTTTTGAAACATGGGCTTTTTCACAGCAGTTTTACACTTCATTGTGTACCATGAAAGACATTCTAAGTAGTAGTTGTCAGTCTCCCATCAGAAGGAGAGTACTGCTGGGGAATGGAGCCATTTATGATGCCACTCAAGCAGGACTAATCTAAAAGCAGATATCTTATAAATAAACCAGTGACAACACCAAACCCAAAGCAAAATACATAGATGGCACACAAATCATTCCCTTTTAGAGTATTCCTAATAGAAGAAGGAAATTTATATCATAAAGGTTTATAGTTGAATTAATGAACTGATTAAAGCAAGAAGTTGTATCAAGTTGCAAAGACAGTCTTTGGATAAAAGATGAAGCCTCTATGGAATGCAGTTTCCTCTTAGTGTGAAAGAAAGAATTGGTCATTTCTTTTCCTAATTTTCTGTAACAATTTTGTATTTCTTCATGGTATTTTCTGCCTTTGGATACTGTTAATGAGAAATGCATTTGTCTTTTTATTTTTTTCATTTTGGATATTAATGGTTGATCCTTACCCCCACATTCCTGAGAATAATTTTGGAGAACAATGTGGAGATATCCAGTTGGTTCTGTTTTCCACCCCTAGATAATTGATAATTTGAGGACACAGGTGTTAGAGAGGGTAAAAGACATAGATTTTCAGGGTTCAAGTGTCATAGTTCTTGTTTTGGTAAGTGCAGAGCACTAACTCTCAACTGAACGACAATTTGAAGTTGGGCAAACTGCCTTAACCTCTTTGGGGATCAGTGATCTCACCTGCAAAATGGATGTAATCCTATTTGTTCTACCCACTTTTAAGACTATTTTAAAGCATTCTGTAAAATACAAAGCACAATATAAATAGCAGTTATTGTTACTACTTGTCAAGTAAAAAGACATGCAAAAAAAGGGGATGGAGGAGGAACATTTTCACATTCCCAGGCCAGTGTAGGAAATTTTAACATGCCAACAGCAGAACTCTTAGAGACACTGTATTAGAAGAACTCACCATATTATACTTTTTTGATTCTTTCTTTAAGGGTCCATTGCTTACCTCTGCAGTTTGCAAAACGCTCTACATTGTAGTAAAGAGTATTTCTGAGATTAGAGAGTTGTAGTAGATTTAGAGCTCAAAGGAACCTTAAATGTCATCAATTCCATCTCTTTCATATTATGAGGAAATGGAGGCCAAGAAGTGAAGTTGCTACCTGTCCAACTTCAGATGGTTGGTAAGTGGCAAAGAATGAGATTTGAGCCCAGGTCCTCTGATTCAATATCTACTGCTTATTTTGCTGTACCACATACACTTACATCACCTGGGGAAGACCATGCCTTGTACAACAGAAATGTCTATTACCTTTTTTTCAGCATGATAAGATTTGCCAGGGCTTATTCTGTTTTGTACAAACTTTCAAAAAGCCATTGTTAACCACTGTACCGTGAGGATATACCGGAATAAAATTTCAGTAGAGAAAGACTAACAACGCTTAAGTTTATTAAACACTAATTTTCAAAGTACTTTCTGTTTATTACATTATGTTCAAATTGCATTACATTCAAATAGTGTTTGAGTTGATAGTTTGTGTTCGTCCAACTGTGTGCTATATGCACAGTAGGTCTTTAATGTTATACACATTTTATGGGTGGAGAAGAGAGATGTTTGGTGACTGACCTAAGATTAGAAAACATATTGGTTGTGGAGTTGGAGCTTACTTGGATACTCTTGACTCCTTGCCCCTGATTCAGGTAAGATTTTATCAACAAAGAACTGATTTCTGATTAGTTTCTCTAGATCTTGTGGTTTCTAGGGTTTATGAACTCAAGGGTATATTTCTGGCATGTAGGATTATGTATTCATTTTGTTCTGAAACCCTGAGTTTTAGTTTTACATACATTGTCAATAAACATTTACTAAAAGCCTGCCATGTGCTAGACGCTCTCCTTAAGTAAGAACTTGGGATACAAAGAAAGGCAAATCTGATTCCTGCCATGGAAGAACTCACAGTCTGGTAGGGTAAATGATATCCAAATAACTATGTACAGACAAGACGGAGACAGAATTAATTGGAGACAGTTTTAGAAAGAAGGCACTGACATTAAGGGGGATCAAGAAAATCTTCCTGGAGAAGAGGAGGAGGGGAAATAAACATTTATATAGCACCTACTATATACCTGGCACTGTGCTAAAGCCTTTATGGATATTATCTTAGAACAACCCTTGAAAGTAGATGCCATTGTTATCCCCATTTTGAAGTTGAGGAAACTAAGACAGACTTTCCTGATGTTTTCCAGTTAGTAAATGTCCAAGGTGGGATTTGAACTTGGGTCTTCTTGAATCCAGGCCCAGTGCTCCATGCACTATTTCACCTTGCTGCCTCAATGAGGAATTTTTACATTGCACCAGAAATGAAAGTCTGAATAGCCCTGTAACTGCATTTAAGCCTCTTTGACCATCCTGTTTTTGATAACATTTCCCTTTGTTAACATTTTCTGTATAATTGTAATTTCTATGTATTATCAGATATCTTAGGAAAACTAACTTTGTTGATATAGCTATGGTTAATTGTATAGGAAATGTGTGAATTTATCACTGTTTAAATAACATTCTGTCCTTTAAATAAGGTATATACCATAGCTCTGTTTGAGTACACATTGTTTTTTTTTAATTAAGTAATTTGTTTTCAGTTTTTTACAATCACTTTCGTATATCTTAGATTTTTCCTCCTTCCCTTTCCCCTACCTCCTCAAGACTGAGTGCAATCTTATATAGGTTCTACACATACATTTTTATTAAATACCTTTTCACCTTAATCATGTTGCATAGAAGAATTAAAATGAATGGGAGAAGCCATGAAAATAAAACATAACATAACATAACATAACATAACATAACATAACATAACATAAGAAAAAATGATCTGCTTCATTCTGCTACCACTTCCATAGTTCTTTCTCTGGATGTGGAAGGCATTTCGCCTCAAGTCCATTGGGAAGTTTTTTAGGTCCTTGCATTGCTGTGAAGGGCTAAGTCTACCAGAAAAATTCCTCGCACACTGTGGTTGTTGCGGTGTACAAAGTTCTCCTGGTTCTGCTCCTTTTACTCAGCATCGGTTCATATAAATCCTTCCAGGCCTCTCTGAAGTCCTCCTGTTCATCATTTCTTACAGCACAATAGTATTCCATTACATTCATATACCACAATTTGTTCAGCCATTCCCTAATTGATGGACATCCCCTCGATTACGCATACGTTGTTATGTATTCTTAATACAGTGTCATATTTTTCTAAATTTCATATCAGTAACATTTGGGAGATCTATATATAAATGCTTCAAAAGATCTGAGTCAACCTACATGCTAATTTACATTCTAGGTCTTCCAAGCCAAGCATGGTGAAGCTTCAACCATCTTCTCCATATAGATGACTTACCTCTGTGCAGCTGTCTCCTAGATTGATACATTCTGTCCCGGTATTTCCCTTGAAGTCCAGATCCAGCTCAGCAGCTGTTCGTTGGACATCTGTAAGATATCTAAAACAGAACCTATCCTTTCCTGAGTCCCCTCTCCTTTTCCTTACATCTCTTTCGGGTACCAAGAGTCTTCCAGCCATCCTGGTGTGCAGAGGTGTTGTGTTCCATTCTTCCTTCTCTCCCTCACCAAGCATACTTCTCATCATTTGGTAGATTTTGGAATCTACCTTCATAATATATCTCACATCTCCCAACTCACATGACCACTGATCTAATTCAAGCCCTCATCATCTCTCCCCTGTGCTACTGTGGTACCCATCCAACTGGCCTACCTGTTCACAGCCTCTTCCCTCTTTAAAACACCTGGAAAATTGATACTTCTCACAATGAAGTGCCTGACCATATCATTCCTCTGCTATGTGAAAAGCCAAACCATATCACTCTTCTGCTAAATTAGACAAGTGGTTCTCTTGCTTCTGGGATAAAACACAAAATCCTCTTTTTGGTTTTTAAGAGTCCTTCCCGATCTTTGCACACTAATCTCTTTCTGGTACTCTCCTTCACACTATATACATTCCTTCACTCTTCATACATTAGTTTGCAATTTATTTCTGATGTTTCTCATCCCATATCTATGCCTTCTGTACTCTCTCCCCATTCCTTAATCCATTTTCTTTTCACCTCTGCCTCAGACTCCTTAACTTCCTTCTCAGTCATCTCCTAGAGAAAAATCTCATGTGATCCTCCAGTTCCTAGTGCCCTCTCTCTAGAAATAAATTTGTATATGTTTTGTATTTAATTTCCAAAGTACATTTTATTTGCGACCAAAGGATCTTTATTGCCTGATGTGTCTTTGTGTTCCAGCACTGTGCCTTGAACACTGTAGGTAATTAATAAATTTTTATCGATTAAAATTGAGGTATTAATATTTTTAAAATGTAGGGCTTTTGCTAGTTGTTCTTCACATTTAATGTTTGTGTCATTTAATTTATTTGAGAATAAAGAATACTTGTTTGGTGCCTGAGGTAAAGAGGATTGAGCTATGTATGTAGTCTTATCCTTGGGTGGAGACAAACTCAAGGAATGTAGCTTTGTACATTACCATATCTAAGCTTAGGCTGATAATATGGTCTTTTCCTTGTATTTTGTGCTTTGGGCATTATTGCTACTCTTTGAGATGTAGAACTGTGGAAAGTGATCTGCTCTTTTAGTCGCTAGTCCCAGGTGGATTTGAGTACTGACTGACACATCGTAAGAGTGATGGAAAATCCTAAGGATTTAAAGCTAAAAAGGCCATCCAGCCCAATACCTTCATCTGTAAGATGAAGAAACTGAGTCCCTAAGAAAAGAGATTCCTTTCCCAAGGCCATCCAGGTAGCAAGTAGCAGGACCAGGCTTCACAGCCTTGCCTTTTGGCTCTAAGTCCATTAAACTTAAACTTCTTCTTTTATTACCCTGGCTTTTTTCCGTATTTTATAAAAAAATTTTATTGACTTTTTAAAAAATAACATTTTATTTTCCCCCCAGTTATGTTAAAAGTTTCTTCTGTGTGTGTGTTTTTTTTAATTCTGAGACCCAACTTCTATTATTCTCTCCCTCCTCCCTCCCTTCCCTGAGAGAGTAAGAAATCTGACAGATTGTAAATGTGCAATCATATAAAACACTTCCATAGAAGTCATTTTGTACAAGAAGACTTGAACAAGAAAGATAGGAATGCAGGAGGAAAGGAAAGAAAGGAAAGAAAGGAAGGAAGGAAAGAAAGAAAGAAAGAAAGAAAGAAAGAAAGAAAGAAAGAAAGAAAGAAAGAAAGAAAGAAAGAAGGAAAGAAAGAAAGAAAGAAAGAAAGAAAGAAAGAAAGAAAGAAAGAAAGAAAGAAAGAAAGAAAGAAAGAAAGAAAGAAAGCTGTGTTTCAGTCTGTATTCAGACATCAGTTCTTTCTATGGATATGGATAGAATTTTTCAATATCAGCACTCTAGAATGTCTTGGATCATTTATAGTTGTACATAGCTAAGTCATTTACAGTTCTTCATTGTCCAATATTGCTACAGTGTACAATATTCTCCTTTTACTGTTCACTTCAGTTTGCATCAGTTCATGTCTTTCCAGGTTTTTGTGAAATTATTCTGCACAATAATATTCCATCACAATCATATATCACAACTTGTTCAGCCATTCCCCATTTGATGGACATCTCTTCAATTTCCAGTTCTAGGTCACCAAGACCTATCCTCCTTTTTAAAAAATCTTTTTGGAATATAGACCCAGCAGTGGTATTATTGGATCAAAGGATGTACACAATTTGGTTGCCTTTTGAGCTTAGCCCCAAATTGCTTTTCCAGAATGGTTAGATCAATTCACAACTCCACCAACAGTGCATTAATGTCCTCTTTTTAAAAATTTAGTATCACTGTCATCTTCAGATATACAACATTCTACTGCCCTTACCTCCCTTTATAACTAAACAAAAGAAACCCCTGACTTTACCATATTTACAACATCCTAATTATCCATCTGCTGAAAAGATTAAAAATATATTACTTCTTCCTTAGTTTTCTCACCTGTAAAACAGGGATTTTAATACTTGCGCTACGTATGAGGAAACCGATCTGTATATCTTAAAACACTCTGTGAGTGGGAATTATTTAAAGGAGCATAATTTATAATTTCAACTTCAGTTCAGTATAGCTTAATGTATGAAGTACTTGCCATATGCATGTTATGTTAGTTACTGGGGAGAAAGAAATAAAAAGAAGCAGTTCCTCCCCCGTGAGAGGACATTCCCTTTGGACGAATGAGGAGTAGGGAGGAAGGTGGTATATACAACATGTATACAGCTAAGTAAATGCTAAGTGTATACTATACTAAGTAATTTCAGAAAAGAGAACTAGTAAAGGGAGGAGAGAAGCAAATCAAGAAAAGCTTCACCTTGGCTGTGGAATTTTGTCCATGATTTGAAAGAAGCGAGATATTTTTTGAGGAAGAGATGAGGAAAGAGTGAATTCCAGACATGGGGGACCACTTTTGCAGACATTTAGTTGGAGATTTAGTTAGAATGTTATGTAAGAGGAATGAGGTTAGTTTAATGGGAATGGAAGACTGAAAAGTTGGTGGGAGCCAGACTGGTAGAGGTCTTTAAATGGCAGACTGAGTAGTTTGTATTTCATCTTTGAGGCAATAGGAAGTCATTAGAGAGTTTTGACCAAGAAAAGTGACATTCTCAGATATGTATTTTAAGAATATCAGTTTGGCAACTTTGTAGAGGAGGAACTGAGCAGGAGAGAGGCCAATGAATGTGTATGGCATCAATCACAAATGTAAAATTTTACCAAATGCCATATTTAATTAAGTTAGAATGACAGCAGAAGAGATAGGTGCAGGCAGTGCTACATTACCAACAAACATTCTCCCCCATTTGTTATTTTTTTGGTAAATACAGTGTGTATTGAATATGAACATTTGCCACAACCCTAACAAAGCCTCCTAAGATCACATCTGTACTGTGTGAATAAGGGTCTTGACCATCTGTCTATGATTCAAGGCTAATTATCCACCCTGTGGACTCTCCAGAATCCTTTTTTCACCTCCCTGACCTTCCATCACTTCATTACTCCTTAGGAGCTAAACCACAGGGCCATCAGAAGCAGACAGAAGAAGTTTCTAGAATTCAAACCAGGCCATTTTTCTCTTTTTTCAGCAAATATGGTAAAAAGGTTTTGTGGAGAAAGGGTCAAACTGTTGGCTCCAGATAAGGTTTCTATTATAATATCTGTGAATTTCAGTTACCATCTCTTTCTCCTCCTTACTTCCCTCCTTCCTCATCAAATCGATAAATTAGAAGTAGAATCTCATTTTAAGAAACTTTAAGGGTCATCAGAATTTTTACATTTAGTCTCAAGTGCATCATAACCAGAACCTAATTATTTCAATATATGGAAGGAAAACATGACATCATTTGTGTTTCACTGTGTTAAAAATGCAAATATTCACGTTCATTGTATATGTAATGGATATCCGAAGCAGGATGCTCACTGTAAAGAACACTGACTCTAGAGTTAGGGGATCTCATCAGATCCTGCCTCTGGACCTCCACTCTAAAGTGAAGGCTCTGGACTGGATGGACTCTTAAGATCCTTTCCAGATGTAGAACCGTGGTCCTATGAACTAGTAAAGAATGGCAACTGTCATTTGAAGGAGGAGGGGGAGAGGTAGAAGTGTCTTTATAAAGCCAAATAGAAAGGTACTGGAATTTTTTTTTTTTTTTTTTTTTGGTGGGGGAAAGGGAAAATTGGCTGACCATCGGGGTTTAAGATTTTCTTTTCCCAGACTGTCTTTTGTAATGGTGAAATTCCTAGAGAAGAATAATCCTGTTTAGGAGGAGACATTTGAATTTGATTAGTGTCAGGTACCCCCAGGAAAATGCATCAGCTGGTTTTTCTTTTGTTTCTATCCTTGAGAATGTTTGGGAAGGTAGATTTTTTTAAAAGCATCCTAAATAAAAAATTTCTTTTAAAACTCATGATTTGAGAAGGGGAAAAATGACAATAAAAGCAGCATGGTTTTTTGAGTTAAAGCCTGGAAGCAACAATAGTAGGGATAACCAAATGCCATGCAGAGTAATAATACTGAGAGTAGTCACAGCTGAGCTATGCACACCCAGGAAGCCTAAATTTATGTTGCGTGGAAGACCATTGGTGACCGATTTTATTTCTGTTTTGAAGGAAAAAAAGTAGTAGAAAAATACATGCACACACTTCTTTTCTTCTTCTCCCAGTTGATACTTGCATCCTTTCTTTAGAAAAATGTAATTTGATATCATGGTACTATCCTTTAATTATTTCTTAAATTCTTTTGTTATTGAAGATAATATTTGTACTTCAAATATTTAGAATTTGTCGTATAACTCCTGCTGAAAAGACTTAAATGATGCATATAATATCTGGGATTTTATATTCATATATAGGATACCAATAAATATAAAACCAGGTCTGTGATTAAAAATCAGATAACTACTTTGGGTTTAAGATAGACCCTCCATAGAAACAGATTGTCAAAAACAAGTGTTACTGTCTTTTTATTTTATCAACCTTTTTCACTATAAGGTCAATGCTATTGTCCTGCATTTTGTGAATATCCATTTTTGCCATGATTTTAATTAATCTTTAAGTAATTTGGTTCAGAACATGGAGAAGTTCTTAATGTAGTATATATGAATTTTTTAAATTGATATTTTGTAACCATAAATGTTCTGTTATTTTCCTTGACAGAATGTAAATTTTTCCAGCACAAGGACTGTTTTATTTATGCAGTTATATCCCATTTGCCCAACATTGTCTAGCACATAGTATTTAATAAGTACTTGTTGATTACTTCACTGGACTGATACTTCAAATGGTCAGTGCCATGAGTTCAGAATTCAAAAGGAGGAACAAATGATTCAGTGCTTTTTAATGGCCCCAGATCTGTTTCAGAAACAAAGTTTGTTTTTTCTGTACCAATATTCTTCTTGTGATGGTGAATGGTTATGATTCTTGGAATGTTACAGTTTCTGAAAAATTGAAATTGAGGGTCACGTAAAAGTGGATGTGAACTGACCACATGGGAATCCTACGTGATCCAGTCTTACCCTTGAAGTAAACGTTTAAGAGAAAGGTATGGAAGGTCCCTCATACCTTGCGTAGACCTCCCGTAGTCAACTAATCGGTAGGACACAGACAAGGGGACGTGAAATATTAAAAGCTGTGGCAAATGGTAAAAGAGGCAGATGTAGGTGTGAGTGGGTTACAGCATATTTCTGATAAAAAAGGATGTGGTATAAAGCATGTTATCTGAGACATGTATCTGTGAAGGACTGAAGGGGGGGAAGGGGAAAGGAAGGAGAATAAGCATTTATATCGTACCTGCTATCTGCCACATACTGTGCTAAGTGCTTTTTGCAAATTTGATCCTCACAACAAGCTTGGGAGGGAAGTGCTATTATTAAGCGCATTTTACAGTTGGGGAAACTGAGGCAAGCAGAAGTTAAGTGATTTGCCCAGAGTCACACAGCTAGTAAGTATCTGGAATCCAGATTTGAATTCAACTGCCTTTGGAAAAGGAAGTGAGAATTGATCTTATCATGAGAAGTAGGGATAAATGATGGAGAACCCTTGTTCTCCACTGATATTTTTGAAATGTCAAGAAATTTAGAAGTCATTTAGATTTCCACATCGTGGAAAGTGGGAGGAGAGTAGAAGAAATTCTGTATTGGATATTTGGAAGGATCTTTGACAAGAGTCTCATAGAATGAAAAAGTAATGTGGAGAAGGCATAAGTTTCTGTAACATCGAAGTCTCATGGCCCTCAGTGTAACCCTACCTTTGGCTTGTTTTTCATTTCTAATCTGCCAAAGACGATTTCACTTATTCTGAAACTAAAGTAGTTCTCAACTGGAAAAAATAAAGTATAAAAATGAGATAATTAGCGGACCAAATAGTATTAATTCACACCGCACGAATGTTTCCTTTTTTTTGTCTATTTTGTTTTAATGCTCAGTGTTTTTCTCAAGGGGGGAAAGGCTGATTTACTCTACCTGTTTTTTTTTTTTTTTTAATGATTACTTGGATGGTCTAACTCTCTGCCCTTATGATTTATAAGACCCCTCTTACTCCATTTTTCCCCCTTGAAGTCAGTTGGAATTAATTGTTGGAAAGCAGCTTCCTGTTTAGGAAGAACTCTGTTCTCCCTTGGTAATATGCACTTAAAATTTATATAGATAAGGGGGCAAAAAGAATGCATTTGAATATTCTTATAAAGGAAAAAAAGAGGGATTGAGTCCTGACTGTCAGAATATGGTTCTTAGAGCCAGAAGTAAATATATGCTTTCCTTCATATGATATAAGAAGAGTCTTTTTATATCTTGTGTTCCTTAATGTGTCTATCAGCAAAATGAGAATAGCAATGTTTTCAGGGATCTAGCTTATATTGGAGTTAAAAGAGTAAACAAGATAACTGGAATTTAAAAAAAAAATCCATTTCCTTTAGCCTTATGGCTGTGGTTCCCTTGAAACTAACTAAGCCACTGTGCAAAGATGATGTGAGGCTTTATCATGTTGAGGGTAGATGACCAGATGGCAGTTCTCTTTTCTACATAATGACTCTCACTCTGGTGACTTGTAATTTATGAAGTAGCCTCTGATCTAAAACTCTTATGGCTGCTAAAGAGCAGCAGAGAATGGAAACTGCTCTCCCCAAAAATGGGGCAACCCTCCCAACTCCAAATCTTCACCCTAGCACTTTGAGCATCTCTCTGCATCCAGTGTGTGTGTGTGTGTGTGTGTGTGTGTGTGTGTGTGTGTGTCTGTGTGTGTGTGTGTGTATCTATCTCCAAAATTAGAAGAGGAAAGTTGTTTGACATGACTTCTTATTCCAGGGTAAATGACCTTTTGCTAACTGCATGCCAACTAGTATACTGAGCCCATGGGTGTTGCTCCCTGAAAAGGGAAAAGGTAGACTACAAGATAAAGGAGGGTAGGGTGGTGGGAGAGCCATAGGAAGAGTTCACAATGGAAGAATGCCACAGGCACTATATAAGTTTCTTAATCTTTTTTTTTAGAATTTCTAAAAGATCAGTACAATTTTTCAAAATTGAACTTTTTTTTTTTAAAAGGTCTAAATGAAATTAGGGCAGCTTGGTGGCTCAATGGATAGAGCACCAGGCCTCAAATCAGCAAGATTCACCTTGTTGAGTTCAAATCTAACCTCAGACACTTAATGTTGTGTGACTTTGGGCAAATCACATAACCCTATTTACCTCAGTGTCCTCATCTGTAAAATGAGCTGGAGAAGAAAATGGTAAACCACTCTGGTATCTTTGACAAGAATGTCCCAAAATGGAATTATCTCTTGAAGTGCAACAACAAATGGAATTAATATGGAATTTAGTCCTCCCCAGAGACTTGTTGTGGAAAGAGCCTGAGGACTTGGAATCCCAAGGCCAGGATGTAGGACCTGAGGCAAATCACATGAATAAATGAATGAAAGAAAAAGGATTTATGTTTAAGATTTCTAAGTGTTGGGCCACCCTACGCAATAGAGATACCTAGTTCCTGTTCTTGGGAGTTTACATTGTCATTGGGACTACTCTTAGGGAAGTGGTAGCTGTGAATTAGGTAGTGCAGCCCTGGAGTTGAATTCAACCCTGGGTAAGTCACTTAACACTGTTTGCCTCAGTTTCCTCATCTGTAAAATGAGCTGGAAAGGAAAATGGCAAACCACTCTAGTTTCTCCGCCAAGAAAATCCTAAAGGGGGTCATGAGCTGAACATGACTGATATGAATGAATAACGAAGTTTTCTGAGACCTGTAAAATGAATTTAGAATGTAAGGTCTCTGCTAATTCTAAATTCAATTAATATCCCTTTCCATCTTTTTTTTCTTTGCCTTTTGGCCTGCTAGTACTGATGAAGGAAGGTACTTTTTCCATAGTTAATTAGGATCATAGAATTCAGAACTAGCTTCCAGGTCTTCTCACTGACATAATGTCTGTTCCCTAGGTTCAGTCCTGGGCCTTATCCTCTATACTAGCTTATGTGGTGTTCTCATCAGCTCTTGTGGACTCAAGAGCACATGCTCATAGTTCTCATATCTATACATATACCCCTAGTCCCACTCTTGAGCTCTTAATGCTTTATCACCAACTGCCTTTTAGATATCTTGACCTGGATGCCCCATAGGCATCTCAAATTCAAAACATCTAAAACAGAACTCATTATCTCCTCCCCCACCTTCCCAACTTTCTGTCTCTGTTCACCTGGTCATCCAGGCTCACAGCTCCATGTCATCCTCAGCTCTAAACTCACAATCATCCATTCTCCTATCAAATCTTATCATTTGTTCCTTTATAACATCTATTGCTACAATATGGCTTCTTCTCCCCACTCAGTTGCCACCCTGGTACAGGCCCTCATCACATTACACTTGAACTATATCGCTATAGTCTTCTGAAGGTTGGGTTCTCTACCGGAAATCTCCATTCACCTCGGCTGCCATGTTACAATATTTTTCTCACCCTAATAAGCTCCACTGGTTCCCTTTTAACTCTACAATCCATTAAGCCTTTTATAAACTGACATCTCCTACCTTTCCAATCCTTCTATATGTTATTTTCCTCTAACCTACCTTAGCTATTCCTCTAACAAGACAATCCATGTCCAGTCTTTGCACTGACTTCCCTTTCCTGAGATGCTTTCCTTCCTCACTTCCATAGAGCTCCTCTGGCTTCCTTCCTACTTTTTGCAGGGGACATTTTGAGATCACTTTTCATCTTTTCCCTAGAGCTTGTCTATACCTAGTTATTTACTTGTCTGTCAATTAAAGTGTAAGTTCCTTGGGGGCAGGGATAATATATTTGCTTTTCTTTGTATTCTCAGGGTTTTGCCCCTGGTCTGTCTAGACTCTTGCCAGCGCTTGATGATGGTTGACAGACTGACTAATGTAATCCAACACCTTCTGCATCTCATTTTACCAGTGAGAAAACTGAGGCCCAGACTCCAGATTCCTCACTGTTATCTTTTCAGCATTAGAGGATTTGGAGTCTTATTGCCTGACTCCACATCTACCTTTCCCTACCTCACTAGATTGAGGTTGTTTGATGTAGATATAGTTAAATTCTTAATTTCCAAAGAACTTCACTTGTTTTAGAGAAATATACTGCCCTTATTTTCTCACAGTCATGTCACGAATCTAAGAATAAACCTATCCACTGGCTGGTGTTGGATACATTTTAAATCTAGCTTGCCAAATTTCCCAAATCCAGGGTGAGAAATAAATCTGTTTCTTTGAATAGCAATGAGGAAGATGGGTAAGCATTTTAAAAGGGTGGATGATGATAGCTGGTAGCAGGGCTAAATGGAGTTTTATGTTTATATGAACCATTCAGTATAAAATGATAAAGTGTTTTCTGATTAGGTGATTTTAGTTTTTATGGTGAGAAAATGGTTAAACACAGAACATTTTCTTATAAGGTATTTTATATGAATGCTTTCTTTTTTTTTTGAACTGAAAGCACATCAAGGAAATGGATGATGCATCTCATTTGAGTCAAGTGAAACAGTTTAAATTGTTACAGAGCTAAGTTAAAAAGAAAAAGAGTAAATAAATCTCCTGTAAAGAATCTTTCCCATAGCAAGTTTTCCTTCTGATAAAGGACTGGTAACATTTATCTGTAATGTTTGGTAGCTCCTGTCATTGATCAGGATATAAATATGATATAAATTCAGTGGCCTTAACCTATACAGCTTTTAATATTTTTTTTAAGCAAGAGGCTAGGAAGAGCATACCCTGAGAATGGCTTGTATTCAAATAGCATTAGGAAGAAGATCTGTAAAGGTAAGAAGGAATGCCCGGAGAACATTCTATGTAGCAAAAAATTCAGCAGATAGGGAAAAAAATATTAATCTATCACTTTAAAATATTATTTTTCTTAAGGTTGTACTTTGAAAATTGGAAGTTGAATATGGGCTAATAAAGAAGGAGTAAGGATACTTTTGGTAGATTATGAGAAGAAAATTCTAGATTAAATTAAATGCATATGTTGGTAGATGAGCTGGATTGCATTCCACAAAGTGTTACTATTTTGTTCTTTCTGATGTGATACTTTTGTCAGATTAGAAGCATTAGTGCCCTCTATTGTCCATAAGAAAATTGCAAAAATTTCATAGAGCTATTCCTGTGTTTCTGACCATGTTCAAGCAGACTTTTGTTTTAGATTACAATAAATGGTGATAACTAGCAAACTGAGAAATGGGATACTGGCTTATTTTGTGAGTTTTCTTTGTTCCATGGTAATTTATTAATATTTGGATTTCAAAATAGGCACATATTAGAGCATATAATATATGCCTTTTCCTACTTGATGGATTGCTTGGGGATAATGTGGCAAATTATAACAGGGAGTATTCTTCAGAAAAGGAACTATATAAATTTTAGATATCATTTATCAGTTATGTAGCATGAATAGAAATAAGGTTAGTTATGGAGTAGGATATTTTTTTTCCTTTTAGCAAAATCAGTTAATTGGACTTTTGGAATGAGAGGTAAGGGCATATTTCCACCTTGGCATTTAAGTAACCTATAATAAAATGCAAAAGTAGATATTTAATACTTACTTTCAAAACAAAATAAAATATTTTCCCCCCAGTGATTTATGGTTCTCTTTTCTTGACAAGAATGATTTTTTAAACATAGTTTGGTTAAGGAAAATTTTATAATGCATATAACTTTAAAAAAAATGAAAATCACTTGCTTGTGCTTTTTTTTTTTAAACTACATTAAAGTGAACTGCAAGAATGACAACTTCATTCGAGCGGATCATTTGGAATTACATTAAACAGCTGCTGTTAAACAGCTGACAACAAAGGAGACCATTCTGATCTCAACAGCACAGAGATTGTAGCAGCAAGCTTCCTTAGAGATGTTATGAAGAACACATTGTGCTCTTGTATACCAACACACAGTGTACTCCCCACTGTGCTTGTTGCCAAACACTGGTTTTTCTAATCACTTTGTATTCAGTCAGGGATCCAGGAAGTCCAAATCCAGCCAGACAAATGCAGAACAGCTTAGTTGAAGCAGCTTTTAACAGGTGCCATTGGTATAGACTTGTGGAACCTGAGAGACAACACAAACAACCGAGGAGCACTGGTCAACAGAATTGGATTTGTCCTGGTGCCCATGATGGCATCCGCTGCTAAATAGCACCTTGCCACAGGGGATGGTTAATTGAACCATATGAAATGGTACAAGGGGGTGGGATGGGGTAGGGGGAGGGAAGGAGATGTGGTACCTATGTGTGTAAGCACCCTATAAACAGTGGCTGGATTCTTCTGTGACTGCTGATTTGTTCTCTGTTCTGCCAGAAACAAAGTAGATCAGAATAAAATGAGTATGCCTACAAGAATTAAAAGGGATGGATGAGAGATTTGATTTAAGAGGGTGCTTTCCTGTTCCTGAAATAGTCAACGGAAGGGTGAGAAAAATATAAGCATAGAAATAATTGGATAGGTCATTGTTTTGCACTGTCCTTGCCTGCAAGGGTATGCAGTGCATCCCAGCGTACCACAATCATCTGCCATGTCTTATGATTATTTCCTGTTTGTGTGGCCCACTTTCTTCCCTTGCCGATCTTGTCTTTAATAAGTTGCATCCTTTCCAGCCGTGCCATGCTCTGGGTCACTTACCTTAACATGACATAAATGAAAACTAGAAGAATGAGATAGTTTATAAAATGTTGACTGAATTAGCCCTCTCCAAAACCTTTTCTGTTCGTAAATAAAGGTATTGTTTGTATCATACAATCAAGGAATTGAAAAGAAAATTCATGTAGGTTTAGCTGTGCAATTATTCCTGAATTTGGTGTCAAAAAGCCCAAGTTTCAGTTCCAACTCTGGACCAGTCTCTTTATGTCTGTGTGCCTCTTTTTACTAATTTGTGAAACTAAGGTGCAGGATTACATGACCTCTGAGGTCCCTTCCAGCTTTAAATCTATGATCTTAGAGTCCTATAAATGCTTTCATTTTAAAGAAGAAACCAAGGCACAGAAATAAGTAACTTCACCAGGATCCCAAGGTTAGATCATATCTGAAACCTCATCTTTCAGTCAGGCCTCCTCATTCCCAGCATCCTTTCTTATCCTTTTCTGTTTTCAGTAATAACAAGGAAAGATTCACTATGACTTTGGCATCTAAATTGTGTCTAATTCCTTCTCCTTTATCCCCCACCTTCATAATTAGACTATGAGCCTCTTCAATGCTGGGATTGTCTTATTTCATCTCTGTTTCCCCAATGCCTAGTTCAGCCCTTTCCATATAATTTTGATAGATCTGGCATTTCATTGATGTTTGCACAAATAGTACCAAGAGTGACCTGTCCATTCCCTTTCATCCTGTATGCCCTTTGTCCATGTCCTCCCCTAAATCCTTTACGGAGAGTTTGCTCACCATGCGAGGGAGCTTGCCTTTAGATCTCGTGACATTATGTGGGTACCAGTAGAGTACGCAGGTAAACTGTCCTGTTGTTGCTTGCTCTCACTATTTTACCAGCCTACCTCCTCTTCCCATCATCTATCATATTAGGATCACAGATTAAGGGTCAAAAGGAGCTTCAGAAACCATATAGTCCAATGCCTTCATTTTAAAGATAAGGAAACAGAGACCAGAAAAGGTTAAAGAAAGGATAGGTAGTGAGCAACAGATTCTGGATTTGAACTCAGGTCCTCAGACTCCAAATCCAGTGCTATTTACGGAATGTAATTACCAACCATGACATTGCCTCAGTGAAATACTCAGTCATGCTTTTGCCTTGAGTATAGCCTACTGTCAGTAAGTTTGTTAGAAAACATTTATCAAGTGCCTTCTGTATGCCAGGCACTGTGCTAAGTTCTGAGGTTAGAAAAAAGTCAAAAGATAATGTCTTCCTGATGCAGGAGACAACATGCAAGCAACTATGTATAAACAAGCTATATAGAAAACAAATTGGAAATAATAGAGTGAATTCCCATAGAATTATGGGAAAATGGGAAAGATTTCCTGTAGAAGGTGGGAGTTTAGCTAGAACTTGAAAGAAATCAGACAAGTCAGGAGGGAGTGATGAAGAGAGAGCATTCCAGGCATGGGGGTTTGGGGGGAAGCCACTGAAAATACCCAAGAGTTGGAAGATGCAGTGTCCTGTTCTAGGAACAGCAGAGAAGCCATTGTCACTGGATCACAAAGTACATGGGGGTGGGAAAGCTGTAGAAAAACTGGAAAGGTATGGAAGACCAGGCTGTGAAGGACTTTGAATGCCAAACTAAGTTTCACATTTGATCTTGGAGGCAGGCAGTAGGGCAGTCAGTGAAATTTATTGGTGTGTTGGGGAGGGACATAGTCAGACCTGTAGTTTAGAACAGTCACTTTGACAGCTGAGTAGACAATGGATTAGAATGGGAAGAGACCGATTAGCAGGCTATGGCAGCATTCTAGGCATGAGGAGAAGAGGGGCTGCACTAGGGTGGTGTCCATGTCTGTGGAGAGAAGGGGAAGGATGCAAGAAATGAGCTGGAGGTAAAATTGACAGATTAGTACAATTGAGTTGATGTAGGAGGTGAATCTAAGGTGGCTGGAATGTGTTTCTTTGCGTAAGAAAGTAGTTGAATTAAATACAAAGAAAATAAGGCTGTTATCATAATTAGTAGCAACAACTATTTGCTACAACACTTTCTGGTTATTGTATTTCCTTGTTATTTTGCTACATAATTTGTCATATCACATTGGAAATCAACTGGGACCTAGCAAGAATAGACAACATTTCTTAATTCAACATTGCCAGCATTCATACCCTTCAATGTCTTAGTCATGTGCATCAGGAAATAATACCTGATTTCTGAAGCATGGCACTTGTTAAGGAATTTGGCAGGCCCAGTTATAAGCAGGGCTTAATTCAGGCTGTAAATTCCCAGGTTAAAGAAAAGAGTCGTCAAGCCCTTTTGACAGCTTCTAATGCTATCCTATTATAAAAGGCTGTCCCCCAAATTTTGTTAAGCCCATTCTATATAAACAAAATCAATCTATTTTAATAATAACAGTCTACATTCACTAGTGAGAATTTTATCAACATCATCTAATCATTAATAACTGTGTGTTTTGTGCGAATTAAAGATGGAAGGGAGGGTAACTGAATCTTGCTTTGTGAAAGTACTGGTCCCTAATTTAGATGTGTGGTTTGAGATACCATTGTATTCCATTCTAGTGCTATGAAAAGAGATATCGCTGTAGCTCACAGAGGAACTCAAGTAAAACATTATCATGCCAGTTGTTTATTTTCTAAGTATAACTTAACCCATGAGAGGCTTGAAAGTATGCTGGATTAAGTCAAAAAGCCTGGACTCTGGTTCTGGCCTTCCAACTAGTTATCTGCGTGACCTTGGACAAATTGTTTAACATCTTTTCCTCATTTTTACATTGAAAGAATTGGACTAGGTGATCAGCATGGCTATTTGTTCCACCAACGTTTAGTAACTGCTTCAGTATTTAGAAGTTGTAACTAAGAAATCCATCATCTGATAGCCATACTTACTGTAATGAACATCTCTGAGTTTAGCTAAGATGATCTCTGTTGCCCTGCTCTAGACTTCAACAGCCAGTCTTTTTAGCTTTTTAGAACCTGTTGGAACTTGCAGGAACTCACTGGCAGAGCCTTTGAAACTGTGAGGTCACTGCCATGATACAATGACTCATTGCAGCAGGACTTTACTGGAGGTAAAATAAATTGAATAGATAGGATTTTTAATTTAATAGGGAGGATTTTCATAATATTTAACTTAGTCGGGGAAGGGAACCAACATAATTTTATGTTAAGATGAGAAGCCCTGTAAACATTCATCCATTTTGTTTCATGCTATATAATGTTTTCCCTGCCAGATCTTAGGTTAATAATCCCTTTCGTCATTCCACATCCTCTTTGTCATTGTTCCTCTATGATAGGAACGGCAGAGGCAATACTCTTGCATTGTAACACCAGGTTCTGGCCAAAAAATTTTGCAGAACATTGTTTCATCTAGAAATCCAAAGCTCTTTGGATATGTTGGAGGCAAAATCCAAGTGAAGATTAATCTCTACTATAAGATAAATTAAAACTTTCAGTACTAATGGTATTTTCAGTATATAGGAGTTGTAGAATTTGAAGCAAAACATATATGTATTATTTAATTTGTGTGGAATGTGGAAACATTGTTCCACATTCTTATAAAGAGACTGATGAGCTAATACCCAAGAACTTGGTGGGTCTTTTTATTTTTTCACCAAAAGTTGAACTGGGTATGGCATGTTAATTTTAAATCGGTCAGTTTATCAGTTGCTAATAGATTAATGTTTCAGTGGTCAGATGATCTGAAATAGGAATTTCACCTTCAAAAGATGAGTGAATTATGATCTACTCATATCTGGGATAAGGTTTATTTATGTCCTTGTACTGTCATAAGAACCACTATGAAGATCAGCAACTTCAGAAAATTTTTAAAATTGGAGCAGGGAGGGATTTTTGTGCCCTGAAACAGTGAACTTGAGAATTTGCAATTTTATTTTGGGCCATATATCTGTAAATGTAATTTTTGTTATTGTGGAATTGATATTCTTTCTTGAGATATACATTTTAATCAGATTGAGATTATTTTTTCTCTTAACCAAATATGTCTGTAGACTACATAGCCTCTACTATAGGAATAGTAACATTTAGTACCAATATCCCACATAATTTTATTGACAATAACAAGCCAAGAGCAAGCTTTCCTTTGTTTAAGTGTAAGGAAATAAGTCCTATATTTTAGAGTAAGATACTGACATAAAATTGAGGCAGAATAACAGTAGTATTCCAAATTGAGAACTAACTCACGGAGGTGAAGAAACAAAAATAATTTTTAAAATGAATATGGAAAACCATGGGGAGATTAACTTTAATATTAAAAAATTAACTGAAATTGGTACATAGAGACAGATCATAAAAGGAAAGTTGAGGCTCAGTGGTAAGTCCTTACAAGTCTGCAGAGAGTTTCATGAAGAATTGCAGACTCTATGACACCTGCAAAGTGTATACTGCCAGCTCTGATAATTAGAGCAGAAATGTAGGCTCTTCCTAAGAAGATAGCACCCTAACTAAAATCTGGACAGAGAAATATAGAAAAGTTTATATTCCTGATCTCACATGGAGAAAGAAGTCCAAGTCGAATGACATCATGAAAGCTGAAGTAGCTGCAGTGGCAGTAGGCCAGAAATATTGCTAGAAAAACAGATGGAAGATGGGACACATTTATAACCAAAAAGAGACTACTCATAGGTAACACAGCATGTATTGCCAGAAATGAAAAGGTGGTAAGATGAGCAAATAACCTTTATACGTCCTATTTGGCTTTCCTGTGTATGTTTCGCCTGATTTCATTCATTCCTTCATTTAACATGTTTCTATTAAGAGCTTCCTGGGTGCAAAACAGTCAGTTCTTCATTATTTTTCATGTATGGGAAGTCTCCATATGGAAGTCAAAACTGAGTTCATCTCTTATTATATGTAAATGATTATAATTGTTTATGCCTGTGTGTATAATACACATGTGTGTATTATAAGAATTTCTTGATTAGATGCTTTGGAATTCTCGAATTGCCTTTATGTTCTTGGGCTGGTCCATGAATGACTCATCAACTAAATATTACACCATCTGAGGGCAGAGGCTGTGTCTTCTACTTGATGTCTTCCACATTTCTGTGGCTATTCTTTGTGCTAGAGTGCCTGCCAAAGGGATGAACAATTGGAGAAAGACATGATCTAGAATTCAGATAATACTGCATCGTTCTTCACCTGACAACTTTTCCCTGTTATCACCACTGTAACCTGGAGTTTGTCATCCTTTCTTTTAAGTAAAAAAAAAAAAAATTGACTAGTAGAGGTATTGATTAATTTTAACTTCATACACAAAAGTACCAGTCAGTTAGATCAACCTGAAGGAAGAGATTAGAAATGTGAGAGGAGCAAGTCTATGTTTGTTCCATTTTCAGATGAATTGGACTTAAAGAAGGGATGAGGAATTAAAGTATATTATCTACTTGCTTTAATTCACTTCTAAAGAAAATAATTCCAGGACCTGATTTTATTTGTTTCTAATTTACACCTTCAAAGTCCTGGGACTGGTATAGAACACCCAGAAAACACTACTACTCATGAAAAAGTTTAGACAACTCCCAAATTAAGTTCCCCTAAAGACATAAAGAGTCCAAAATAGTCTATCTTTTATTGTATAAATAACTGTCTTGTGTATTATCTTTTCTAAATTTGGGCCCTAATTAATTATGAATCAGTTTCTTTTCAAGATTCAAGTGACTAAATGTCACTGTGACAAGTGCTTTAAAAATGCTATATCAAATTGCTTACTGTCTTAGAAAGGGGGTGGAGAGGAAAAAAGGGAAAATGGGAACCAAAAAAATTCAAAAACAAAATGTTAAAAATGTTTTTACATATACTTTTACATATTTTACATATAATTTTTACATATAATTGGGAAAAAAAGCATGTTAAGTGTCCTAAATACCATTTAGCATATTGGACTATTTCTGATTAGCCATTAGTAGATTATGAATGTGTTTATGATTTTGTTTGGAAGTCTGATGGTTGATGCCTTCTCCGTTCATTAGGAACCGAGTAGATCAAAATGGTGAAAGTTTAATCTTTCTTGATACTTTGAAAGATATAGCATCTGATTCATAAAGGTACTGTCTTCACATATGCAGAGAATACCTCCATGTCTTTAAATCTGACAGTCATCAATTGTGTTTACATTTATCCTTTCATCCACAAGGCTTGTATATTTTTGGAATGTCTTTTTTGATATGCTAAAAACAGCTATATAGAGATTAATAGTCTCATTCTAAGGATACCCTATTAGATTAAAAGTGTTACCATACATCCTCATCATTCTAGTCACCTGATAGGTTTAGTGACCTGCCACTTACTTAACTTTATGACTTTCAGGAAAGTCACTTAACCTTTTCTGGGTTGGAACAAACTGGGGTATTAGAAAAGATTGTGTTAGTAACTTTTTGGGTCTGTGATTTAAGATTCAGGTTAAATGTGAAGGTTCAGAAATTCAACTTAAAATAGTATAACACCTCTATATCTCAGAAGGTGGCTGTATTTCATGATGTTAAAATGGTTTGAAAAATTATAAATGCTCTCCGAATACAAAGCATTATTAATATCTTGTGACTTGGCATGGGGAAGACTTGACTCTGGAGCAATAACTGTTGGAATATGGGATTCCACTAATAATAACTCCAATCCATTTTTGGAAGATGTTGCATTTTCCATTGAATACCTTTTGTTTAAAGGAGAATCTTCTTTTGAGGTTCTAGTGGAAGGGATTTTGTTGTCTTGGTAGGTCCAACACCAGAGGGCAATGTAAACACATTTTAACTATTTTTCACATTTAGTTCTGGTATATATGCACAATCAAGCATGAAACATTGGTGACCTTTTAATTTTTCCTTTCTGAATTTGGATCTGGGCTTGAAAGGCTTGGGAAATATTCCCACTTAAGATACTGTAATACAGTGGAAAAACCCCTAGGTTTACAGTCTGAAGGTCTGGATTCAAATCTTGCTTCTGCCCTTTACTATCTGTGTGATCTTGATCAAATAACTTAATCTCATGCGCAAAATGAAGGGGAGAGTTTAGGGAGGGAGACAGACTAAATGACTTATGATCAGTCCCAGCTCTATGAAACAATGGACTCCAGACACTAGTGTTTGTGGAAGGTAATATTTTCTCCAGCTAGGTTTGCATATAGAAATAAGTAATTGTCTTTTCTGCTAACTGCCCTCCAAAAGCTTTCAGGACTTTAGTGGTGGCACCATTATATTTCTAGTCGAGTTTCCTTTATTCTACTAACTACTCTATCCATGGGTAGAGATAAGGAGGAAGCTGGGGAAATCACAAAGGGACATTATAAATTTGGGACTATAATTCAGGGTATTAGTTTCTCAAATGAGAAAATTAGCAGTGTTTTTGACATCTGCCAAAAGAAATGTGTGTATGTTCATCCTTCATTGCCAAAGAAGACCATTCCATCAGAGAAATAATGACATGACTTTATTGACTTCGTTTTGAGTGAGGGAGGGCTATGCAGACCACCAATCTCTCTTCTCCTCCAGAGCCATCTGAATCCAGTGACCAGATATTCATCAGGGTGACTGGAGAGGGCCCAGAATGAGATAATTGGGGTTGTGACTTGCCCAAGGTCACACAGTTAGTGAGTGTCAAGTGTCTGAGGGGAGATATGAACTCAGGTCCCTCCTGACTCCTGCACTGGTGCTCTATCCACTGCACCACCTAACTGCCTGCCAGAGGAAATGACCATAGTAACAAAGGGGAATTACTGAAGTACACTGATTTTAAAAATTTGGTTCAGCAAATGGACATATTTTATCTCCTCAATATCTCCTTTATCCTACCAAAAAAACCCTTGCCAAAGAATCCTAAGATATTCTGAAGAGGTTTGGACTTTATCAGAGGGAAAGAATAAAATGTCAATTCCTTTAAGTTCTGGTAAATTTTTGTTGTCATTAACCTGGACTTTCAGCCATCCTTATGGACAGGTGTTTATCAAGTTATACATCATCTACCATTGGTTTGAGGTGGGATTGCTCTACTAGGAAGCATTTTGAATATTGAATGTTAAGCTTGTTTCTTTGTATGGTTTAGAAATCTCTGTTGTCCAGAATTGTACAGATAAGGCAGCCCCATTTGCTTTATTGTCAGGCCTATGAAGCTGCATAGAAATGCTAATGTGACATAAGGGGCTGTGCTTGGGAAGGTCTTATGCTTTTTACTCTTAATGTGCAAACCCTTTTAAGAAAATTCCTAAGGAATACAAGATTTTGCCTGTGTGTGTGCAGACATACACAAGTACACACACATACACACAAGCACTTAATTAGCTACAAGTTATAGCAAAGACTTTGCCAAGGAAAATGCATCCCTGGTGTAGATGCCTTTATTTTCATTCAGTGACACTGCTTGGTTTTTAACTCCCTTATCAAGAGCTGCATGAACTGCCCAGACTAAATTGGGAGCATCTCCACACTGTTTGACAAATAGATTTTTTGTAAACTGATTTAGCCTTTTCATTGTTTGCATTTCATTATATAGCAGACTTCATGTCACAAAATCGGTATTCATTCAAAATAGAGAATTTAGAGATAGGAATGTAGCCAGATAAAAAATATTGCACAGGTCAGGCCTATTAACCATAGAATAATAGTAAGTCAGTGATCCAAGGGGTTGTTCTTCAGCGGGGAAGGACTAACACAGCGGAGGTCAGGAATCAGACCTTAGGACTTTAGATGTTGCCTGTCGCCAGATTTACAAGTAAATCTATGGGGAAAACTGGGAAAAAATGAAAGAGTTGGGTAGCATATACGGTATGAAAGGGAATTCTACCCTTTTTATCCTAAAGCTCATAACTAAGGGGTTGAGCGTAAAGGGAGAATAAACAGATCTGCTTAACTGCCTTATTCTGTTTCGCAGTTCTCCAGCTCAACTAAATTTAGGAGAATGAATCTTTAAAAAAGAAAGGAAGAAAGAAAGACAGAAATTAGGAATGAAAATGGTTTTCATTTTCCCACCAAGTCCTTTATTGGACAAAGCCTATTAGCATTTTCAGAATACATATTTCTTCCCAAAGGAAGAAAACAGCTTCATCTAGCCTGGGAGAGGTTGTTACTGCTTAAACCTTTACAGTGAGATGGGGAGTAGATAAGGTCAGTAAAGAGAATTTGTGTCCCTTCGTTCAACATTTATTAGTCATGTGCTATGTCTTAGGTGCTATTGTGGGATAAAAATTTTAAAGAACACAATCTCTTCCCACAAGGAGCTTACATCTGAGTAAGGTTCGCAAATAGTGCTTTATTTAATTTTTTAAATAGTGAATTGGAAATTTGCTCCTGAAACAGTTTAAACTCTAAAACATTAAATATATGATTAATGTCAAATAATGTTTAAAAATATAGCTTGAGGTAAGAATGAATTATGTTTAATTTTTTTGGTTCAAGTTTGTGTAATTCTACACTAATTCTATGAAAATCTGGCACCAGTAGCAATCAAACATGGTGATAACTGTAGTTGGTAGCTTTTTTTCAATATTTTTGGAATAGTATTTCCTTATCTCATGTACCGGCTTTTTCCATGGTGTTAAGTAAGGTTTATGATCCCATGGCCCAACATGTAAAGCATGCGTGTACCTATACAGAACTGTTGTTGATTTGAGGGGGCAAACATTGTTCTGTTAGTGAATTTTCCCAGGGTACCTATGTGCTCAGTCTGTTACTTATATTGGTAGGTCATGAGATTCAAAGAAAGTGCAAATCTTCATTGGTAGAGCCAATTAGGGGAGTGTGCTCATCCCTTGGGTTCCCTGTCCCAAGGCAATGACAGATCCAACCCTAATCCTGGCCTTATTCTGTGGAATGGGTCACTGACTCTTTTGGTAGGCTAGCAAGTGGTTATAATCTAACTTGGAGATTTATAATCTATTTATAAATTTATTTTTATAATCTATTTGCATCTATTTAATAGTAGCTTTCATCATAGCTTTAGAACTGGAAACGATCTTAGTCTAAAATTTGCTTGTTTTCTTTAAGTTCAGAATAAAATAAATGAAACTAAAATATAAAATAAAATCTTGTCCAATCTAGGCATTTTATAGATTAAAATGCTTAAGCCCAAGGAGATGAAGTGATTTGCCTATGGTTATCCAATGGTATAAGCAGGATGAAAACTCAGTTCTTTTGACCCAGAATTCAGTTGTCTTTCATCTATACTGCCTCCTTTGGTGTGGGTTTTTTTTTTTTGGTTGGTGTTGTTTGTTTAGGTTGATAATGTTGGGGAAAATACAGAATCTGACGTCAGAAAAGCCTAGGTACCTTTTACCACTGACTGAGCAAGTTACTTACAGTCACTTTGTCCTCATTTCCTTTTTGGTAAATGCGGATAATAATACTCACAAGATAGCTGTAAATATGTGACATTATTACCAAAGGGATATCTAAGTGCAAGCTAATATTACTGATTAATGGAAGAATTATTTACTGGATCATATGGGCCGTTTGCAACAATTTCCAACTCAGTCATCTTCAAAACAAATCCAAGAAAAGAGATTCCCCATTCTCAGTGTTATCTAACATCTTTCCCCAAGGCTGATTGTAGAAAATCCAGGAATCTAAGAAAGGTTATATGTTGGGTTTAATTCTGGCTAAATAAGTCCTATGAAGTTATTATTAAAAAAAAAAATAAACCTGGTTATAGCATCTATCTAAACTTTTAGTTCCGCCTAAAAATTTAGAGAGGAGATAGATGATGAGTTTAGGAGATATATACCACTATTTTTTCCCTCAGTTTTAAAGGACGAGATCTGAGAGTTTAGACGAATTAACTGAAGGAATTAGCAGAAGAGAAGATGTTTTGATTTGAATTGTGAAGACTGGAAAAATTAAAATCTGAGTCAACTGACTCCTGGTTCATTCAGGCTCCTTTTTTTGAATTAAGTAAAAGTTTTATTCTTCAGGATGTATGAATCGATTTGCTTTATTCCTCCTGCCACCTTCATCCACTTGAGCCTACTATGAAATCTAAGTATAATCAAAAAGTAAATCTTATCTGTTAAGGTAGGGTGTGTGTGTGTGTGTGTGTGTGTGTGTGTGTGGTTTTTAAGTGAAACTCTAGAAATGTGCCTGTGACTTCAAGAAAGCCCATGGGTTGCTTTATTGAGAACAGTTTGGGCCAGTTCCAGGTTGCTAATATGTTTCTGAGGACAATTTTAATGTTTAAATACTGATTATTTTAGATTACTTTAGACTTTTGTGATCCAGGAAACTGAAGGAAAAACATATACAAATCTATCCTCCAATCTTTTCCCAACCTTTCTTTGATGTTGGATGGCCATCCTTTCAATATAAAGTAGTAAAAATGGAGAATATTCTAGAATATTCATATCTGGGGGGAAAAAGCTTAGTCTTCCTTTATTTATGTCTAGATGTTTAAAACTTTTAAACCAAAATATACTTGCATATGGTATGTATTTAAGTGAGAAAAAATAATAATAATAATAATAATAAACATTTAAATTAAAACTAAGTTTTATAAAATACCTTTAAGTGAAGGTAGATAAATGAAAATAGTGTTATTCTCAGAATAACCAATTAACAATTTTCTCCAACAGTCTTGGAAGACAGTTCACAAAATTCTTGTGTTGTATCACTAGGAAGATTGTTCAAAGGATGAGTGTGGTTGTGGTATAGCAGTACATTTTGGTGAAATGGTCACAGAACTAAAATCCTGGAGACTCACCAGTCATTCACTTTTGTTGTATGCCCATGGGCAAGTTGCATATAAGTTACTAGAGAGCAGGACTTGTCCTGTTTTTATCTTTGTAGCTCCCCTGTGCCCAGTATATGGCCCATGTGGTCATTAAATTTAGTTAAAGTCAATTCCACTCTCTAGACCTCAGTATTCTTGTCTGTATTATGTGAGATTTGGTTTGGACCAAATTGTCTTTTAAGTCCCTTCCAGCCTTAATATTCAGTGTATCTGTGGTCACTCTTGCTTTAATTGATTCTTTATGTATACCTCAGTCAAGGATACTGCAAATTTACTAGTCTTTCATATGTGTTTCTAAGCTTGCAGAAGAATGTATGATGATGGAGGTACAGTAGAAAAATAAAGACAATCATGTTTTTTTAAATAAATTGGATAAAACTATCTTCTCATTTTGAGAATAAGAATCAAGTCTGATAAGAATAAGACAAATATTTATGTCTATACATCTAAAATATTGATTACAATTGAATAATTGAATAGGGCTAATTGCCTGATCAATAAGAATGAGACTGATAGTGGAACAGGAACTCAGGGCAGTAATGGAAAGCTCTAGCTACAAAAATAGCACATTAGGGATAATAATGTCTCATTTAATAAGCTTTGTTAATACAATGGGAGAAAAATGTGAACTTCCCCCTTCCCAATTGTCTTTGATATGGCATATCCAAGGTAAGACATGTAGAACTGAGGGACATAGTTCACATGCACTGCAGTTTACAGATAGGTTCAAAAGAAGAGAGCAGAGCAAAGGGGCAAGGCTTTGCCCTCTTTTGAAATCCAAGTTTCCTCAAAAACCTGCCCCCTGGGTGGCCTCTAGCCTCTAAAACTCAATGTATCCATAATGAAATTCCTTACCTTCTGCTCAGATTTGTTCTTTCTCCCTCCTTTGTTTCTGTTGAGGGTATCACTATCTTCCTGGTGCCCTGGATGGACAATCTAGGAGCCGTCCTAGAGCCATTCCTCTTTCTCCCTTGCCACCTGCAGTGAGTTTCTAAGTCTTGCCCATTCTGTCCACAATACCACTGTCCTCTGTACCATTCTCTATGCATGGTGCCAGGCTACTCTAATCATTCAGTCCCTTGTTAGCTATCACCTGGACCATTGAAAGGACATCCTCAGTTGGCTCCAATGTTTCCTGTTTCTTCCATCTCTGATGTATTCTCTACACTGCTTACAAAATAAGAAGCTGCTCTGATCATGTTACTCCAGAGCTGAAAGTATGTAAAGCAAGAACTCACCAGTCTTACCATTTAAAACCCTACCCAATCTGTTACTAATTTGACTTTTCTATACTTACTTCCTATGATACTCTTCAGGGTACCCAATGTTCCCACCAAACTGGTCTGTCTCCTCTTCCTCACTTTCTGGATTTAGATCCACTTCCCATGCCTGGAATGTACTTCTTGTATCAGTGCCTCCTCTAATCCTTACCCTTTAGTTTAGAATCCATCCTCGCAGTGTGAATACTGACTGCCTTCCAGTTGATTGGTATTGACTTTACAGTACCTGTATTTGGTATTCCCCAGTAGAATATAAGATCCTTGAGGACAAGATTTATTTTGGTTTTGTCATTAACCTTAGTGACAAGAGATTGTGACTTGAATAGAGTAGGGGCTTAATAAATTCTTGTTGGATTACTTAATGAAAGGAGAGAGGTAAAAAGAAAATCAATGGAAGTTATACTGCTTCAGAAAAACCCCAAATAATTTAGGGTTGGGAATAGTTATTCTGCCATCAAACCTTAGCAGGCATCTTCTGATTGCAGATTAAATGGACCTGAGTAAGTAATAACTGACATTTCTCTAGTAGGTTGTTATTATTAATATTTACCTGAATCATCTTACTGGAACCTCAGAATAAACCTGTGAGGTAAGTAAGGTATCTATATTTTACTAATGAGGAAATTGAAACGCAGAGAGGTGACTTGCCCACAGTCCCATAGCAAGTTAACTGCTAAGGTGGGATTTGAACAAGGTCCAGGACTTTATGCAAAGTATGCCATATTGCCTTTTTAAAATTAGTCCCTCTTAATGAAAGAGGGGATGGAAGCTTGGCATTAAAAAAAATATCCCTGTCACTTCATAGCATGAGCTGAAGAAAACTATTTCATTTTCAACAAATATAGAGGGTTAAGGTAATGTGAGAGTAATGTGAAGAGGTTATGTAATGTTCAGGTGTCTTACTTAAAGAAAAGATTTTCTACTATGACATATCAAGGAGAATAAAATGTGTACTCCTAAAAAGTGCTTCCAAGGAAAATAAAACAGGAAAAGAATTGAAAAGGAGAGGTTAGGGTGGGTTCTAATCAATGTCAGGAGGTTAGAGGGTGAAAAATTATATCCCCAAGTAGGAAAAAAAAGAGGATCATTAAATCATTGGAGTTATTTAATAGTTTCTTGTAAATTCTCAGAGTGGGTAGGACCATACCTTCTGAAGAAAAAGCATCTGTTTGTGTTCCACAAAATGATGAGTATCTGCATGTTTTGCCATGACAATGGTCATCTAGTATTAATCAAAGGAAAAAGAGGCAAATTGTGGGTGTTGGCATGTCCCTGCTGAGAGATCTTGAGTAGGCCTTGTATTGACTTGACATGAACAGGTGGTATATCTTCTTCCAAGAGCAAATATCTAGGATATGACTTGTCATACCTGACAGCTACTACCAACTCTTAGTGATTCATATAAGGATATAGGATACTGTGGGAAGAAACTTAGAAATTATTTAAAACCTAATTAAGTCTGGCTAACTGATATCAATTGATAATCATAGCAAGAAACATATTAGTGGGGCCTTGTGAACTATGAGCATTAGAATGGACAACCCTCACCCTCTCAAGATAACCTCTAAGATATGTAGTAGCCACATTCAGGGGACTCAACTTGTCAGTGTCTTAGGTGGAATTGAGATTACAGTATATAAGGAACATATACAATTTATGAGGTATATATACAACATATAAAGAAGCTATAAACTTGAAAGATGAAAGACAGTGCAAAGTATTTAGATAAGAATCAAAGGAGTCAGGACAGTTAATTGGACTCAAGAAGGAAATGATTAGTTATAGATGCAGATCAGAAGTTGATTTTAAGGCAGGATTTGGTAATGAAGACAGATTTTTAGCTATCCAAATATCCCCTAGAACTTGCTGCTTTTTCTTTAAAAGGAAAAAAATAAGCACTAAGAATTAAGACTAGCATGTTCAGTTAAGAATGTAAATAATGCAAATGCCCAGAAAGAGTTGTCTTATGATAGCTACCAGGGACAGCAACAGTTTTTTAAGTTATTTGGGGGGATGGGTGGGTAAGAAAATGGATACACAGGTAAAACTTATACCAGAAGCATGGGGCAGTGATAGTAGATGCATGAATGAAGGCAGAATTACTACATTTTTATTTTGGTTCTGCTTTTTCTACAAAGGAGAGTGGTTGGTTGGCTGTTGTCCTTCATCTTTGAAAAGGACCAAAATGACATCACCATTGTAAAGCGAAATTTCAGTGTCTGACTGTGGCTGATCAGACCAGTACGAGCTTGGAATGCTCTACAAGTTGGGTACACAAAGGAGAATAGTGAAATACAGAATCAAAGTGGTTAACAGGGGATTGAACTGCACAAGAGAAGTGAGGAAAGATAAGAGTTTACTCATGTGTCTTCAGTGAGTCAAAGGCACTGGATAGGGTGAAAGAGAACTTCGAGTTTTGGTCTTTGAAAGACAGGTGAGAATTTTCAAAAACGTCAGGAGAGTAGACGATGTTGCTTTAAATGATAGTATTTAGAGTTGTCATTTTGTAAAGCACTTAATACAGTGCCTGGCACATAGTAGATGCTTAAATGCTTCTTTGCTTTGAAATTCAAACCCTTCATCTTACATGTGAGAAAAAAAGCCCTAGAAAGAGGAAGTGACTTGTCCAGGGTAACACAGTAGCAGCTAGGTGATACAGTGGGTAGAGCACCAGCCCTGAAGTTATTAGGAAGACTCATCTTGAGTTCAAATCCAGCCTCAGACACTTACTAGCTGTGTGACCTTTAGCAAGTCACTTAACCCTGTGTTTGCCTCAGTTTCCTCATCTATAAAAATAACCTGAGGAATGAAATGGCAAACTACTCTAGTATCTCTGCCAAGGAAACCCCAAATGGGGTCACAAAGAGTCAGTCATGACTGAAATGACCCGGCAACAAAAATAAGTATCAGGGGAGAGTATAAACATTTGAGTGATTATTGAAGGCAGGTCTAATCCAGCAATGTGTTAGTTCAGATTTGATTTGGAGATGAAATGAGGCACTCTAAAGTCACTGACTAGTTAACAGAAGGAGGTTTACTTTGCCCTGAAACAATAAAGATATGCAACAGATAGACAGTGAGGTTTAGCTTCTGGATCCTGCCTACTCTTCCACGGTTGCTGCCTCTCCAGCCACTCTTCTCCCACTCTTGCTCCCTCCACCCCCAGTTGATGTGGGATCATTTCTTTTGATATTCCCTGGAATCAAATCATTTAGATAATTCCAGGAATTAGGATGTGGCAGATCCTTTAAAAATAATGGCCATTTTGTATGGAAATTCTTTAATGTTTTTTTTTTTTTAAACTGAAAATAAGTGCTGTTGTGCAAACATGAGTACTGGTGCATGTCTTCCTGTACCAAATATCTTCCCAAACAGCTATGCCCTTTGGCAGGTAGTCTGAAGAAATAGTTAAAGGTTAAAATAGCTTCAGCCTTTGTTAAAATTTACCATTTTAATATTTAGGGTTCTAATTTAGTGAAGGGTGAATTAATCTGTTTCTTTTTTTTTCTCATCACTGATGAAAATTGTCTTTGATTTGTTTAGTTTTCTAATTCAAGTGGTAACTGAGCTCTGAAAAAAATGTAGTCTTTAATTATGTTATTTGCTTTTCTGCAACATAGAGTTTGATTGGAGAAAGCTTGACAATACAGAGTAGTTGTGCATATATTGATAAACTACAAATGGGTTAAATACCCTTGAGAAGAGAAGGTAATAATCATGGGAAGTGGCAGGTATACCTCAATTAATAACCTTAGACCTTGGTTTAAATTCACAAACTTTTACTTAGCTTTGATTTCTCCTTCCTTCTCTCCTTCCAGAGATGGAAAATAGGTATAAAGTCTCTTTTCTATCTTTAATATCTCTTGGATTGGAATTATTTTTTTTCTATAAATGACACTGCTGTTTCCCTAGAGTTTTGAATAGGGTGTGTCCCCTAGAATGAAATTTCCAAGGAAGATATGCTAAGAGCCTATGTTTAATCCTTTGCAGTTGATTAACCATTTTTTTCCATTTTTCCTGTAATGAGACAAACAGCATCACATATGTGAAAGAAGTCAATTCTATAGTATTTGTGCTCTCTTAATAGAAATTGTTATCAGAAGAGGATACCATACGATAATTCCCCTTGGGCTTTTGTTTTCACTATTTAACCATGATAATACCCATGAAAAAAATATATGTCCAAAATACCTGCTTTGAGAAAGTTTTACATTGGGCTCAGTAACCAGACATACTTTTCCTGTCAGGTCTGGTGAGGGGCACATTCCTGTGTAATCCTGTAAGTAACAGTCTTAGGCATTGAGGATACATGGAAAAGATTTCCAAGGCAATGTTACCTGCTTGTTCAACATGATGTGGCTTTTTGTTAATCAGTGAACATGAGAACAAAGGAAAAAGGGAAAGACATCTTGGAAGTGAAGCATAGGTGTAATTAGCATTACTCATTACTGATCCTGGATTTTATTTGATTATTTGTTTTTTCATCACCATCCCTCTGCCTTCCTCTACTTTGAAAATAGGACTAACCCTATCTTTGTTTTATATTGAACAGAAATACAAATTTCAATTGATTAAGTCCAATAATCTGTTAAATTTGGAGATCTCCCTTAAAGGTGGAAAAAGGGAGTTTGGGTGGGTCCTGGGAGGTTCTGTAATCTACTGGAATTGTGTCACTAAAATCAGTGGTAGTCAGTAAACTAAAAAGCCACCCAGTAAAGGGAAGAGAAAGTCAGAAGGTAATGGACAGAAATGTGTAAGAAAACTGCTATAATGTCTCCATTCCCATTTACACTCGCTTGTCTTCATTTATGACTTGGAAGATTAATAATATCCACATTTCACTTTATTCTAGTTAGTATTGTAGGGAAAGTTGCGTAAAGGTTTCATATGCAGTTATGAAGTACCCTGTGTAAATTTATCCTGTTTCCCATTGCACAACAACACAATCTAGTGTAATACCGGTGCAATGGGAAACAAGGAAAATTTACAGCAAACCCATGTCTTTGGCAATGTGTGAACAAATTTAGTCATTAAACATTAAGTCCACTTTTGGTCAACTCAGCTAGAAATAGTAATAAGAAAAATAGCATTAGTTGGATTTTCTTGGGCTGTCCTCAGCAGGCAAATTTACTTAAACATGATGTACCTTCTCCTACTCCCACTCTACCCATCCCACCTTGTTTTTAGTCATTATGTACTAACAAGGGATTATGTCATCTCAATAAAGATTATTGATATTTTCATTGGGGGAATATTTGTACTTCATCTTTTTCTTATGTTCAGGTACCAAAGCAGAGGGGAAATAAACCACCTTTCGTCTCTTTCTTCAGTTAGTAAGATTTAAAACTTTAATACTGATGAGGGATAATTAATGAAGAACTAAAAAAAAATATTTTAGAAGAAATAAATCTACCAGATAAAAATTAGCATTTTTGGAATCTGAATATTAAACATGTCCCACAAAAACTAAGTTCTTTAATTTTCTATTCAAAATGTGGTTTCAGAAGAGGAAAAGAAAAATAAAGAGGATTGGACTTTCCTACTTTTGGACAATAATGACATAGTTGTGATAGAGTCAACAATTTATTGCTTTGAAAAAAGTAGAGATTTGATCTCCTCTTAGGTTTGTTGTTTATCATAATCATCTTTCAAGTGAAAAGGCTAATTTACTCTTTCTATAGGAATATTTTAAGCATGATTATCATAATATCACAGCTGCCTGGAAAGGTCTAAAATGGGACCTTGACCTTGAATGTTTTCTGCATTTAGCTTGTAGTGCTTAACATTCAAGAAACAATATAACCAACTCATTTATTAATCTACAATTTCAAAATGTTAACTCTTGCTCTGTAAATACAACCCATAGTGATCCTTGAAATCTTGCAGCAACTAAAAAAAGTGCATTTGCTGTTTTAATAGAGTAAATGTCTGAGATTTTCAAGATTTCTATTGGGAATACACTAGAACTAAAGTAAGTTTTCCCTTTGGTATCACACTAGCTTATGGTTTAATTTTTACTGACATTCCAGCAGTCATATTATTAGCTTCACAAAATGAAAGTGAAAATAATCCTGTATTAATTAAACAGAGTAATGGAATTCCTTCCTTTAGTTTATCTGAGCTATTTTAGACAGTAACAGACTTTTTCTCTCCTCCCCAGCCTTCCCCCTTTGAACAAGCTTACATAGGAAAGGGATTTGATGGGTTATAATGGAAGTGTGGCAGCTAGATGTGGTGATTTGCTATATACATCCAGCTAATTGTATTCCCCATTTGGGTCCAGGATGCAGGGACAAGATAACTTTTGAATATGTTTGTATACTTCTAGGAATTTTAAAACATTATTGATTCTTATCAATTTAGCCAGTCCTTTGTGCCTTACAAATGAAAGACATGTTTTAAGGAGCTGATGAATTGTGGAGGTTTTGGAAGTAAATGCGTATACTGCCATCATTCTGACTTCTGAAGGAAGGCATTCTGCTTTGTTTTCAGGAGGCAAGTTAATGTTCTACAAAAGGTTAAATGTATATATATTTTAGAGTTTGGGTTTGAGAAGAAAAAAATGGGCTAATGCTCATCTTAATTCTTTTTATAGTAAGTACTAGCTTTGAGCAATGATAGCTAAAAGATAAGTCATACAAATGCATAGTGTACTTTTCTAAACATTACAGAACTGGGGGAACATCTGCCCAGCTAGTTTAAGCAGCATTCTCAGAGTCAACAGCTACTGAACCTTTTATAATTTTAAAGGTACATTTAACTTTTAATGAAAAAAAGTAACAAATGAAAAACAGGAAACAAAAACTCAAGTGTGACTCAAAAGTAGCATGACAGTCATGGAGATAGTAGTATTAAGCATTCAGTTGTAAAACATATATTTGAAATGTGTTCATTTTTATGATTTCTCCCAGTTACCTTTTAGAGTATTGAGAAGGGAACTAGCTGCAAACAGTAATTTATTTGATCTTTTCATAGTGCAGCACAAACTGCAAGAAGAGTAAGCATTTTTTGGCCAATTTTAATGGAAACATAAGAAATCGTTGCTAAAATTGGCCAGGTTGTAGGAATTAGGATAGGATTCCAGTTGCAAAGCCCAAAGACTCAAAAATACAACTTTGATGTGTAAATAAAGAAAACTTCTGGTTTGTATTTATATGGAAAGAAACTTTTTTTTACTTGGCTAGGCTGGGGGAGGTGTGGTTCTTTAAAATGTTAAAAGTGAAGGAAGCATCTTTACCTTGTGGCCTGTGGGTTAGCTGTGGTTTAAGGATAAGGCTGTTTAGAAATTCAGGAGTTCCTGGGTTGTTTAAAGATGAAGATATTGAAAGATTTACATAGGGATAATTATATGCACAGTCTGATGGTCTGATATAGACTTAGCTCATTAATGTTCTTTGGGAAACTGTCAAGAAAGCTTCTTTTATTTCAATCCATTCTTCCTGCTTTGGTAGGTTTTATAATGTGTAGATTTGATTGCCTGAATGTTGATGTGTCTATCATGGTTTTTTGCTAGATTAATTAAAATAGAAATCTATTGTTCCCTATACAATCATCCCAGTCTTTATAACAGACCCATTTCTTCATGTTCTCCATCTTTCTACCTCCCCACCATGGGGAAGTCTCTATGAACAGGAAAGGTTCTTGGGATGACTTAACTGTGTTTCTTTATAAAATGTCCTGGAACCTGTCCCAGAAGTTTAGTGCAATAGATTTTATTTTAAAATTTAAATTGGTTAAACTGAATTCAAGACAGTAGGAGTAATCTTAGGTCCTTGACTGGTAGAGGTGACACTTTGGCCCCAGGGGAGGAAAACACTACTGTATGAAGTCCAATACAATACTTCTGGTCATTCAAGGAGCAGGGATTGCAGTGAAGGGAGCTCCTTGCCTGGATCAAAGATGGTTGGTGAAAAAGTCGTGATGGCATAATAGGGTAAAAATGTGTATTTCGAATGTGTTTGTATATATGTGCATGTAACATGGAGGAATTCATGCCTGAATATGAAAAGTGTGCTTAAGGAAATAATACCACACAAAAATCCAAATAGGCAGTTCTGCAGACAAGTAAGTATACAGAGTATAAAGGTAAATTTTAAAATACTGAGAACATGAGATAACTTGGGTTTCTTTAGGCAATAATAATAAATTTGGCTAGAGAGTCTATTCTTTACAATGGCTCTTTCAAAGGAGTAATAAATGCGGAACTGTCAGCATGATAATGTAAAGGAGTATGAATGCAGCAAGGAGATGGACATAGATAGATGCCTTTTAACATAGTATTTGAGACTACTTGAGATCATAGCTTTTTGTCAGAAGGACTCCTGAATGTTGAAATTTTCTGTTTGCATGGAGAAAATATTTGTGATTGAATCAGTAAATGGTAATTTTAGGTTATTCAGAAATCGAAATTTGCATGATATACCATGTATTTATGTTTCTAATGCTTAAGTTCTTATATTTTTAGGAATTTTTTTTAATCAAAATGCCTTTGAAAGCGCTTTTGCTTTTTTAAAAAAACTGTAAAAATGATTCAGTAGCTTGATTTAGATTTGATAAAGGCAATTCTTTTTTTGTCTTTCTGCTGTCTGCAGAGTGCTTGGATTTTCTTCTACATCTCAGAGCTCTTTTAATTCACTGCTCACAACCAAATTTACATCTTAATTGCAGAGTTCACATTTAACAATATAGACAGCATAATGCTACTGGTAATTAAGCTTTTACTACCTGCTTTTATACAGTAGTCACAGACATAGTTTTGCTATGTTAGTTCCGATATAGAAACTTGCATGCATTTAGACCCCAAATATAAGTAACCAGGCCTACACTTTAAGTCTGGTTAAATACATGGCAAAAGGAAATTGTCTTCCCCTTTGGAAGGACAAAAACCATGTCTCTCACTTTTTCTATTCTGGACTTCAACTTGGCCGTTCTATTTTAATACAGAAAAACCAGGAGATTTTATGAAAGGGTGCATAGAGTTCTGATTTAGTGTATTAACACATTCTG
This sequence comes from Bettongia penicillata ogilbyi, assembly GCA_023548195.1. NCBI lineage: Eukaryota > Metazoa > Chordata > Mammalia > Diprotodontia > Potoroidae > Bettongia > Bettongia penicillata. The sequence continues at coordinate 9,422,563 of JAJHZJ010000526.1, forward strand.
TGTATGTGTACTGATTGGTTTTGATATCAAAGATTGTTATTTTCATCATGTCAGGCTCCAGGCTCTAAAGATTTTGTGAGCTTCTCATATGAATTATAAAATCGTGTAACATTCTCAATGAGGTTGCAGTTTTCTTTTTGCCCTATAAATTTCTGAAATCTATTGCAGTGTACATTTGAGTTCATTAAATAAAAATACGTAGCTTATCAGAAAAATAACTGTTATTTCTTCATCCCAGTGTTACATATTTTAAAAGTAGTTAAAAAAAGAAACATAATTATTTATTCTTCTGGTTTTCTTAAATCTACTTTTATGATCTTATATTTCAAACTGGTTCATTCATTAACTTGTCCTAATAAGAGGCCAGGTGTCTGAGTCGCAAAAGATGATATTTTACCCAGTCTAGGTTCCTACTTAATTTTGAAATGTGCCATGTATGCAAATATATATGCACACGCACATGACATGAAATATGCACTGGTGTCAAAATAATATCTGTACTTCTGTTTCTCACTCAGGTGGGAAGCATTTTTTGGGGAAAGAGAAAGTATAAAATTAGAACATTTATATTTCAAATTTTAACAAAATTTGTTTAGATTTAATGTACTGTAATCACTTCTCTGCTCTACCCTCAGCAAGTGGAAAAATGATTGGTTGCATAGTTGCTTATTTTCATTTTGTGAAAGTGTTCATTGAGCATGTTTAGTAAGAGAAAAGGAAGTGATAGGTATATAAATTAGATGCATATAAAATTTAGTAATGAATTCCTTTGTTTTAGTTGTGTAGACTACCATATTTATGCAATCATAGCTACCTAAAAATAAACAATTATAATAAAAAAAGTAATTAAGCATCTTAGGAAAATACTGAATTTTAAATGTCCACTGCAAATTAAAAAATAAAGAGCTATAAGAAGTGAATGAGAAAGTAGACTGAGTAATGAGGCAAAAATGTAATGGAACGTAAACAATGGTATCAGAAACTTACTTCTCTACCTTATGTAGAATTCGTCCCCAAATTAACTGGGAGTCTGGCATGCTTTCTTCTTTTCAAGGTAACAGGCAAAATGTACTTTAGGTTCAAAAAAAAAAACCTTCCAGTACTTAAGGAGTTAAGTTAATTATGTTCCTTTGTAGCCTCTCAGAAAATATTTGTAGCATTTAAATCTCTCTTCCCTCCACCCCTCCCTTATCGGCCCACTGTTTTCAGTCCCCTTTCTCTATCTCCACCCTCTCTACCTGCCTGGTTCTCCTCAATCTGTGCTGCCTGGGTTCTCCTCTCCTCTGATTGGCGGAAGCTCTTCCAATCTAGAGCTCGCCTGGGCCAGTGGGACTGCATATGTAAAGCCCTACTTCATATTAATAAGCTCCAATCGGGGCTTTAAGTCCTTGATTAGGAGAGTGTGAGAGCTTTTGGTCCCAACTGGCTGTGCCTATAGGCTTGTCACCAGGAGAACATTTGTGTTAATTGCACGGGGCTCTGTCAAGGAAACTTTGATTTATAGCTGGGGTGCACAAATAATGGTTGCCGGTCGCACATGGATTCGGTAGAACTTTGCATTCCTGAATCTTTTTCCCTGCACTACGAAGAAGAGTAGGTACCCTTTTTTTTTTTCTTTTTAATTTGAAAAGATCCAAATATATATATTCGCACCCTGATTCAGGTAACGATCTGTGTATTTTGTGTGCATGAGTGGCTATTTGTGTCTGTGTTGTGCCTTTTGTGCTGAGGGGTGATCTCCTAATTCAGTAAGTCGAGAATTGTTCTCTGACTACAATGTTACCTTTGAGGCGAGGCTCGGTAACTGTCAGTAAAACAGCTGTGTGACAGTCACTTCTTATTCAGGTGCTAAGAATAGGTACTTGGCACCAATGCTTACTGAACTGTTAAAATGCATCTTTTACTAGGACCCATTTTCCCAAGGAAAAAAAATGTTTTAAAATACAATATTCCAAAATGATTTATACTATTGAGTGCCTCTTATGTATTTGCAGTTTGACAGATATTTCCATCTCCCTGTCATTTCTTACCTCACAGAGTTAGAGGGAAAATTGCACATTTGCTAATTCTCCTTCAGAGAACAATTTTAAAACTAGCCTCCTGCAATTCAGGTCGAGAATAACGTTATTTGCATGGTTAGCGTTAAGTCAGCACTTAGCTGACAAATCAATCCATTAACTAACTGGGGATTTTCACACATTCTGAATATTAACACGACCACCACCAAAAAAAAAAAAAAAAAACCTCAAGAAAAGACAGTCTGACTTTTAATATTTTACACTCAAATGAGTTGTGCAGACAGAGTTGAGTTATTTCACTTATTATCTCCACAAGATACAGCAAAGTACTTTGATTCTCACACTCAGTTTAATTTGTATTTATGCATATCTTTGTGTACAAGCTAGTTCATGTTGAGATTACCAACGGGGGAGAGTAAATGTGCGTGTGGGGGGGGTGTTGAACGAGGAAGTAAATTAGGTATTCTGGTGTAGATGAGCAGATCATAAACTTAATTTCATCCTACAGCCAGGATAAAATATTAGTATATCGCGTGAGCTGTCACTGGTTCATCTTTCTGTTGAGTCAGTTATATTGCTTTCCTTTCACATTACAATAATACAGAATGTTGTAATTTTGAAAAGGGTGCATTTAGGAAACACTATGTCTGTGGCTTGTGGGGTGGGGGGGAATATAAGGATATGTTGAAGAGACAGTGTATTATAGGTAGATGTCCACTAGCTGTCCTTAGTGACTGCATATTGCACTGCTCTTTGTAATTAAGCCAGAGATGAAAAGTGACTTACAGTTGCAATCCTGTATGTTGGTGATTTTAGACAGAAGTGTGTGTGTGTGTGTGTGTGTGCGCGCGCGTGCGTGTGTGAGTGTGTGACACCATCCGTGTGGGTGCTTGCTTATGCATGTTGTGTACACCCTGGAAAATACCCTGGGAGAGTTGGGCTTTATCAGGGACAGAAATTATAGAGAGGGGGCAAGTTGTTCAGTTTGAAAAATCAAATCAGAAGACAGTCTTAAAATATTGGGGTTCAAAAATCACAAAATAAACAAAGGTAATATGTCCGGTAAGATGTGATTTGTATCTTGGTTCACTTGGAGTGGCTGAATATGATAGTGTAAAATGTCTTCATATTGGCCCAAAAGGGGGGAAAAAGAGATTAGCAGAGAAAGCTCACTCAGATTCTGAACTTTCTTTCAAAAAATAAATAAGCAAAAGAAAAGAAACTTTAATAGGGCCTTTAAAAGGAGTCTTTTTTATGTAGTTTTCTTGAATTTATCTTCTTAAAGCTAATTTGAATAATTAGTTTAGATAAGCCTCTTAAAGTGGATGCAGTTAAATGAAATCAGGGCACATGTCCTTTTGGCTGTGGTGCAAGATTCAAAGTAGCTCATGCTTTCTTTTTTGGCTCAATTAAAAGTCATCTTAAAAAAAATTCAGATTTATTATCTGGATGCAGTTCTGATGGTTATGTGGTTCACTGGACAGACAGAGAGATCTAATGCTAAGCAACACATCTGCCTCTCTGTCTCAATTAATAAACCACAGAATTTATACATGCTATTAATATTCATAGTAATTGTACTTGGGCTGTACCTCCATCACGTGTATATACACAGAAATCTAGCCAGAGTCGTGCAGTTCCAATGAAAATACTGGAAAATTTCAGCATTGTGTTTTGTTAAAAAAAAAAAAAAAAAAAAAGATTTAATACTTAAAATCTGACTAGATTAAGGGAGACTGAAATATTAACCTCTTATTAGGTTTCTTTGATTTTAGGAAAGAGCATATGAAAGAATATAATACTTTGAACCTTGTTTCGCATTTATGTTTTTATTAGTAATAGTTAATACTATAATATAAAAAATAATGTATCTACTCATTTTGACATGTGTCAGTCTAATCATTCTAAATGAGTTAGTTCATCACACGAAATCCCTTTCAACCTCTGATTAAAATGTAACATTGACTACAGGATTACAAAGCGGACTTAATTTTACTGACTGTTTTAACAGCTGTCCCAGCTGTTGGAAGAGGCTATGAAATATGGTTGTGAGATACTGTAAAACAGGGAAAGTGATGAGATTGTTTTGTAAATTTAAACATGAGAGCTGAATTAAAGACCTAGAAAACCTGAACTTACTTGTTTATTTGAATTAATTGCTCTGGGTCACACAAGTTTAGTCACATTTACTTTGTTCATTCACTTTTTTGCTCTATCACCCGATGTCTCTGTCCTTCTAAGTCTTCTTGCTAGCCTTTCTTTCCCAAATCAGATTATATATAAAAACTCAGGTGCCCCCAAGTATTTCAACGATTTTTTTTTTAAACTGGAAGAGAGGGAAAAATATATAAATAAGCCAGAAATAAAGCTTGAATCAGAGTAGGTGCAATTTAGATAAAAAAGATAGATAAGGTCTTGCCTTAAGTCACTTAGATAGTACTTGATATGAGAACTATGAGCAGACCTTGTCACGTTATTTTTCTAATTATAATCATTTCAAACTCCAGACTGGGACGATATGTTAGTTTAATGTTAAAGTTGCGTAGAACTAACTTGTCATTTTAAAAAATTTCAAAATACTCCCAAACTCAAAGTGATGGATTTTGGGAGGTAGGTACAATGGTCAAATTTTTTCGGGGGTGGGGAGGTTGTCATTGGTGTGGGGGAGAGGTTGTAAATTACTGGGAGTGACAACAGATTGCATTGGAATTTGCTTCAGGTTCAAAGCCTTGTAGCATTCATTGCACATTATAAGTATTGTAGGTATAAAAGAGATCAGTCCTATTTTAAATGAATTAGGCAGTATTCAAGTCTGATAATTCTCTAGCTTAGGTAGCCAGACCAAGTATATTACATAATATCAAATGTCCCCCTACAAATTAAGTCATATAATGTCTTCGAGTCAATGAAATGAATTCTGTGTTCTCCTTGGATGATAAATAAGGTGCATGTGTTTCATCATCTGTGTGTGTGTGTGTGTGTGTGTGTGTGTTTTGCATTCCTGGACACTTTTGGTTCAAAGTTTTTAAAAATCCTGCCAGGTTTTCATTTATTAAGGGTAGAGGTGAGTGAGGATTGGGGAAGAAAGGATTTTGGCCAGCCCCTTTTATAGTGGTGGTTTCTCATTTTAATGTGTTTATGGCGTTTCTCTTTTATTTACTGAATGAGCCTAGTGTGTTTCAGCAGTAATTAACCTATGTTATTAGCAAAACCCTTGTGAATATCCATTAATTATTTTGAATGCATTATTTTTTCCAGTTTTTATATAGTAGCATTATGTTCTTTAAAAAAAAACCCAATTTAGAGACATTTGATGTGTTTATTTGTAACCTTTCTTGTAATAATGCCCATCTCCAACCAGTTTTATAATGGTTACTTAGTCTGTTTATAATAGTCATAGTTCTAGAAGAAGAGCATTTTCCCCTTCTTTAAAAAAAAGTGGTTAAAATAAGTTAATCAGAAATTAGAATTTTAACATTCAGTTTCTAAATCCTTAGAAATTTTAGGCAGCCTGTGTTTTGAGTATTTTAATCAGGTTTTAAGTTAGTTAATAATACTTTGAGAATTTTTTTAAAAAATATTGAGCCAGCAGAAAAATACTTGTGCTTCCAATGTTGAGAAAAGATAAGAACCTTCTCATTAGGCAGGTCCTATTTTTGCAATTAATTTCTGCTCCATGGTGCTATTCATCAAACAGAGCAGGTAACTTCTCTGATTCTATTTAACAATACTTTCACCGTACCTCATTCCAACAAGCGCCAGAAACAAAGAGCAGACTATTGTTTTTGAAGATAGATAGCATTCAAACCCTATCACTTAGGAAAATACCCTGAACAGTTTTCTAACATGGTGACAAAATAAGATAATAATAAACCAGACTGATCCTTTGTGATGCTAACGGACAGCAACCTTTGACAGTTAGGATTTTACTTACATGTCGTCATACAATAAGTAAAATTTAGTATTTCAAACAAATGGACTTTAGAAGTGATTTTTATGAATGTAATTTAATATTATTACCCTTTCTAGTTTCAGCTGTTAAGATCATTATCAGATAACTAGGAAAAAGAGAAGAGCTTTTAGTTATCATTTCAACTGAAGTTTTCTATCAGGTCAGTTCTGATTTTGTTTCTCAGAAAATTCGTGGAAGAGAGAAACAATGAAATGTTGATCTGTTACAAGTGCCTGTGAGCTGCAGTTCTACCCAGCTCTCTGGAGAAATTCTGTGATTACATAGGGCCAGTTCAGTTTTTATCTCTTTTACATCCACTGGCCTTGTATTAAATTGTCATTGTCCTAAAGCACATGAGATAGAAATTAATTGCAGTTTTCGACAAGCTCTGACAGTGAAATATTTAGCCCCTCTGTCTCCAATCATACTTACGTGTATATTTGATAGTGCAGGGATGACAGCAACAATTTCTGCAGCTTAACAATGCCCTTATTAAATGTTCTTTTATATTTGATGCATCTTTTAGAGTTAATTATTATCTGTATAGAAGCATGTATGTCTGTATACTATTACCAATTTGTAATATACACATTTTAGATAATAAACCAAATGAGTAAATTCTACATATGTGTACACATACTTGTACATGCACTATGCATGTTTCTAATCATACATATGAAGAAGTATTTCTAAATCATATACACAAAGAGAAAAGAAAATTCAGGCTCTTAAGAATCTTTTGCATATGTGTATTTATGTATCTACTTTTAAATGTGTATGTATATACATTTATTTATATTCAAAATTGGATTCCAAGTTTTTGCTATATTTGCAATCATGACATGTATCTTAATCAGATGGTTTAACCACTGCAAGAAAGACAGGTAACTTGTTAATTAAATCTTGAACTGATTTTATTTTATATTAACCACTTACAATATGTGTTGTGTTTTCTTTCATTCATGTATTAATCAATAATGTGTTCATGTCTGAAATTATTATTATATTGAGATATTAAGTTCATAATTTTATGATTTGGGTCCTGTATCCCAGAAACATTTTTTTAACTAGCTTTTTCTTCATTGTTTTAAGATATACTTAACATAAAACATATTAGGCTTCAAATAAATAAAACAATTTCATTTATCTTCTATAAGCACCTTCCTTAATTTTTTATAAAAAGGAGGTATGCAAGATTATTTTTCTCCCTCCCATCCAAAAAAGTGAATTGCTGGCTTCAGAATTGTCAGTTTTATTCTGAAAGGGTAACTATTGTGATTTAATCCAGTCAAATATAAAGATAATGTAATTGAAAAACAACACTTTATATGCTATATTTTATATTATGTGATTGAAATTTTTGGTTACATTACTAAAAATAATTTTGGAGAAAAAATAAATGTACATATATTCAGGTACATATTCAATTTCTCTTAATTTTTTGGCAGTCTCTATAGTAAAAGTTACTTCCTATATTTAACACACTAATTAATCTTTTACTATTATCTGAAAGATATCCTCACATTATATTCTTGACTCAAACTCATTTTAAATTTTTATGTTTAAAATTCATTTAAAGAAAGTAATGATCATTTTTAGAAAATTCTTAATTTTAAGAATATTTTAGCCATATTATTTTTTTAGTTGGTGACAGGAATTTCTTTTTCTATAGGACCACATTATGTTTGTCAGAATTTTGCAGTGTAGCTTACAAAACTGAAATAAAGTCTAATTTAAAAAATTTAAACTGTAGTTTGTGGATGTATGTGTGCACATAATTTCATGTTTGGGACAAACTTGTATTTTAACAATTTTTTGAATATAAATTGTAATTTATGCTATTAAACATGGTCCTATGTACTTGGAGAGTGGTTTACTTGGAGAATGATTAAGTCGTATATTTCAGGGCGATAGGTATGTACTTTAGCCAAATTATTTTAACTTCCAATCAATTATCTTTTAATATCTTATATATCTCGAGTAGATATGTGCATACATCCATGTGGCCTAAAAATCGTGTAACACATGCCCTGCCAAGAAAGGAAACCTGAACATACTGAATTATTTCAAAATAATACATATTTAATTCATGATACCTACTTTTTTAGGAATTTAAATATGTTTGTGAATAGCAGAGATATTATACACTAAAAGATAGTATACACTAAAGATTATTATACACTAAAAGATAGAGGCTTATATCCTGAGAGGAAACTTAAAAGCAAATGTATGTTCTGTCTTTTAATTATGACTATAAAAATCAACTCTTATGCATACTCCTCTTCCCCTTTTCATGTTGCTTTGAATGAAACAAAATTGCACAAATCAAAATGGAACTACATACCATGTATAATGTGTTTTGGCAGCACTTACCTAGCCAACAAAAAAAAATTAATGTTAGCCATGCTGAGAAACATCAGAAGTATCACAGTTGTGTTGATTTAGCATACACTCTCATCTACTCCATAATACACACTTTCCAGTAATTGACCAGTCCTGTACTAGAAACATTGGAAGTTACCAAAAAGAAATGATCATAGTGCAATGAGATAGATGGCTTATTAATTAATAAATTTAATGTAGCTAACTAGAGAATACCTGTTTGCTTGCTGACTACTGTTTAAAACACTAACTCCAGGAATCTAGATGTGGCAATAGATGAGAATGGGTAGACAAAAGTCTGATTAGAATTCTCTGAAATCTTTTTTTTCATATTAAAAATGGAAATTGGATAAAAAATCTGTTTGAAATAATGCCCTTGTATATTTGGTAAATTTTTTTTTTTTCAAGAAGTCAGGAAAGTCAATTCATGCCATCCCTGAAAATGCTTGATTTTGAGTGGGGGAGATTTTTTGTTACAGCTTTTCTACTTTTCTGAGGAAAACAAACATTTTTCTCCTTGTCTCCTTCCCACAGAATCTTTTAAAGATGATGTAAAATGGGGGAAAATGTAATTTACAATAATAGCCAAATACCATAATGGCATTGTTCTCTGAATTATTTTTTCTTGTTAAGGGTACTAACTGATACCTTCATTTCTGCTGGAGGGCTTATTTTCTGTTATTTTTAAATCAGAAGCAAAACTTGTTACCATCACCTTCTTTTGAACACCCATTGTGTAAGTTAAAATAAGTTTCAAAAGTTACATATTCTTAAAAAATGTGCTTATTCTTGGCAATATTTATGAGAATTTTGCTTGGGAGGGATAAAGGGAAAATGCTTCATTACATTCTTAAGCAAAAATAGGAATTCAGAACTAGTAATCATATGAAAATGTAAAACTGGGAATTGAGATGAACGTCTTTAGGTTTCTAGAAAATGATTTGAAGTGCAAAAATCAAATACAAATATGCCCAACTATTTGACATTGTTCCCAAAATTTCTATTGTGCTTTAACTTGTATAGGATATGGTAATGATGTCCTTTTATTCCTCCCTTCCTCCCCCAATTCAGTGAGAAAAGTCTGTAGTAAAATTCTGGTAGTTATATAGGCAATGATCAGACGTCTGTGCTAGAAAATACTGCATTTAACTAATTATTCCCAGGAGTGACAAAGAAGTGAAGTTAGCATTTTTGATAACTGGATAAAGGGATTATGGAAACCACATCACTTTCCTATTAGGAAGTAAGTGTATACATTTTGGTGCTAGATTGTATTATATTGGTTGAGCAACACTGTCAGTGATTTACATGAACATGAATGACACCTGTCCAATCAATCATGAGACCAAGGTGTCACAGGTGGACAAGCACCAATCACCAGAATTGCAGGGCATCGCACACTTGGCTTTTAACTCATTTCATTGTTCTTCAAATCTAGGGGGTGGCTCGCTCAGTTCTTGGAGTCTAGACAGGAGCTTGAGATGGGCTCAGGTGGTGCCACATGGTTGACCTTTTCCATCAGAGGTATACAGGATGGTTGGGGGGGGTGGGGGGAGAATGAACAGTTTATGCACAATATCTGAAGTAGTTAGAAGTTCAAAATTTCAAGTTTTTTCCTTTCTTAACTACCAATAAATGCATGCTTGTTTATATTTCTTTATGTATTGTGAATCAGATTTAAGCAAGGAAGTAACAAAGCTTGAATTAAATTGGACTGGAGAATTTTGCTTGTTTTGCTTTCTTTTTGATGTTACAGGTTGAGTAGTCAAACAAATGAGAAAAAAAATTAAGTCTTCACTGAGCAGGTCATAGGAACATAGAACTAAAGCTGAAAGGGACCTCAGGTAAAAAACTCACACTTTATGATTTCAGATACTAACTTTAATGTATAGTGCATTTTGATCATTCTTAATAATTTCTAAAGCCATATTAAGTATTGATTACTGTGTATGACAGTAGTTTTGCTTTTTATTTTTTTGCACTTTTTTTGGGTAAATTCAATACATTGTCTACCATTTCTGCTTATCATGGAGTTATCTTCTTACTGAAATCACCTGACATAATGGAAAAACTTGAATAAGTATGGGAAGTAAATGAAAGACTTTTCTTCCATACTAAGATACTGTCATCTGCTGCTTTGGTCTACTTTGCCAAAGCTAAGAACATGATAAATTTCATGTATATTGTGCTTGTGCGTGTTTATGATATGAAATATACTCTTGTATTATATGGATAAGCATCCTGTGGGATTTATTGGAAAAGAAAATTCTGAATTCCATAGTGATTAATGTCAATACCTTATTTGTTTCCTTTCTTTTCTGTTTTGAGTACTTTAGTTGAGTGCTTTTAGAATGTTTTTTGGGATGGTTGTCAGGTTGCGATACTGCTGACATTTTTGTTAAGTTAATGTCAAGCTGGAAAACCTGTGGCAAACTGGTATAGGTCTATAATGCGTGGAAGATACCGCTCATGTTGGATTGTGTGTAAATACAGTTAGTTAGTTGGGGGTTTATCTGATGGCTTGGCAGAAAGAGAGAGGAGCTCTACAAACTGTTTTCAGTAACTGTGCTGTTCATACACCTGATAAGATTAAGAGAGCTTTCCAAATGCTGATATGCTTTGAATAAGAAAGAATAATCACTTCCACTGGCACCAGCTTATCGGGAATGAAGTAAAATGCCTCCACTTTTACATTAGCAAAAGTAAATGTTTTAGGCACATTGTGTCTTTTCCACTCAGGTTAAATAATAGTAAGCCTTTTTTTTTTTTTTGGAGTGTTACTAATGAACAAAAAGGATTTATTGCCTTTACTAAATCAGAGGTGGATATGTTGATAAGGGAACTTCTGGGACAGTAGTAACAATCCTGTTGATAATAGAGTGCTTCCATTTTGTTGACCTCCTAGGTAATTCGGCACTTTTCCCTCTAATGTGTCATGAACTATCATTTCTAGTATTAGAAGATACACTTATTCCTAACTCAGTTTCCTTGCTCTTTTTCTTCTTTTGTTACTAAACAGGTGACAGGCATATTGATATTCAACTCATCAGTCCTCTTCTCCTAAGTGCTGGAACCTTTGTGTTGGAACCTAGTTAGGTCAGACCACATCATATGTGAATCTATATAAAATTCCTTAAGGAATATTAATTTTTTAAAAAACGGAATAGGTCGTGATAAGTTTTGGAGAACTGTCTGAATCTAATTTTTTAAGTTATTAAACCTTTTGAAGTTCTTCCCCTTTAAAATGGCATTGCTGTTTATAAGCAATTAACTTTTTCCCTATTTTACTGTTTTCCTTTCTTTGTAATTTGATTCAGGCAAATAATTTGGTGTATTCTGATTTGATAAATGATAGTGCAAGAGTAGATTGATTGATTTTGGATTACTATTGATTACTCTCAATGAAATCACTGTGACACACTCAAATCAATAGTATTCGATTAACTAAGGCACCACTGTTCTATACATCCAGCAGCAGTGGGGAATTCAGGAACAGAATGTTCACAAGCTGATAAATTGACAAAGCATTCAGCTTTAAATAGCCCTTTGTTCAGCACTCGTTCGCTAAAATATATTTCATTGGAAAGTTCGTTTTTGCAACTCTGGGCCTTTCTGTGGAAGAAAGGTCATTGGTTTAAGGTTTATTAAATTTTAACTAAAAACAACTGGCTCCATTTAAGTGTAAAATAATTTAAGTACTTACTGCAGGCAACCTTCATGCTTTTGATCTGTTACTCAAAGGTTTCATTCTTCTATGAAGATGTCAACTGTAAACATAAAAATGCATCGCTGGAAATGTAATGGTTTAAGATTCAAACTGAAATAAAAATTCCTGCCTGGGGAAAGCAGTATAATCAAAATAAAGTAGTCTTAACTTTCTTTAGAAGTAGACATACTGAGAAGTACTGCTAGAAGGCAGCAGGTAGAGGGTTGGTCAGGCACATTGCTTTTTTATTTTTATTTCTTCATGTCTGAAGGCATTTAGCATGAGGGCACTGGAATTGTATGCAAACTATCATGTGGCTGAAAAAGTGTTCCATTGGAAATATGCAGAATTGTGCAATTCTGAGCAAATTTATTAACTAGCTAGCAAAAAATGCATTTACCCTGTTTCAGAGCCTTTTGACTAATGGCCGGAAGAGACAAATTTAGTTATATTCTTGTACAGGCATCACACCTGAGATCAGGTATATATGCATGTAAATTGTGAGCCAAACTGTTACCTTCAAATTTAAACAGTCATGATGTATTCTCTTTGGAATGTTCATGTATCATACATAAGAAGCAAATTACCTCAAATTTGGCATAACTCTGTGACTTAAAAAAATGAATGCAAAGAAGGTCTTAAAAACCCCCTGGTTGAGTCTTTTTTCCCCCTTCCAGGCTCAGAGTTTGGGGCAGGTGGGGTGGGGGTTCAGGGGAACTGAGAACTGGCTTTGTGAGGTGAAATCAACGAAGAAATCGAATTTCAATTCAGGAAATTGTGTCACGAGACATGGGGGTTTCTCCAGGAAATGTGTGCAGCCCATGAGTTTAAGAAAGGTGAGTGAAAGAGGTCTTCATGGAGTTTAAATTATGATACTATGTTGGTATTGTACAGACTTACATTGAAGGAATGGAGATACTTTGTTACTTTTTATGATATCTGTTCTCTTAAAACACACAGTACCCCAAATTTATATCCAGGTTTTTGAATGGCTCCTTTGATAACGCATTTTCTTTAATTCTATGCATTCTTTAAAGCGCTAAGCCAGCTGTGACTTAGCATAGACACTGATCAGATGTACATCATGCTGGCATCTGTCTCCCTCTGAGACGCCTTGTGAATTTGACCTCTACCATGAAAGCTATTCTGAAAATTGTCTTCAAGGAAAGCTACTCATCTATTGAGTGTCCACCAAATGAAAGTTGTTCAGGCTATCCAGTGTTAAAATACCATGAAAACTAGATGCTGGCGCCCCAAATTTTCATCTCTAGTAATGTTCTTTTGTTAAGACCTTAATATTTGTTAATCTTTCTCCTGCCCTCACCCCCATCCCGCCTGAGTTCTGCAGTTTACGCAGATGCGGAACTTTTCACATTGGCACCAGAAGACTGGTCCTTTATTGGCTAATGCTGTTCAGAAGAGAGCTTTAGGAGATGTAATAAAACACTCCTAGGACCCAATTTTGTCCCAGGTTGTTCCTTCCAGATGTGTGGCTCATTGCAGTATTTCTGTGTGGGTCAGTAGGAGCTCTCTCTGCCCAGCCAGAGGCAAAATTTGACTACTGTGTTGAGGAGATTGACCTTGCCTGCCAGGTATTTATAAGGGACCAAGAGATACCTGCAAATGTCTACCTGAAATGCATTTTGACTTTGAATAGCATCAGGACTAGGTAAGTGTTTTTGCCCACCACAATATAAACATAATTGAGCTTAAGTCTTAATTAGGGAAGCTGGGAATTTGGGTCAGGGTAAGGCCCTGGTAGGCAGTAACTGAAGAAAGCATCGTGTATTGTAACTTGGGTGAGCCAGTGTTTCTAACTGGTTCCAATGTCAGTCTTGGATCTTTTCCCTTAGTAGTGGATTCCCCCTCCCACCCACTCCCACCCCCGCCCCCCTGTGTGCCACTGAATTTGACTTATTGCTGGTATTAAGATCAAAAAAGAAATGATTTCTTTTGATGTTTGCTATTAGACTTAGTCTGTCTTAGCATAAAAGTCACTGTCCTTTTTACCATGTTTTTCACTAATGGCAGGATATATTTTTCTTGTATTTGTCTTTTTCCATATTTCAAATTATGCAAATTAAAAAGTTGACTACAGAATCGTTCAATAAAGAGTCTTTTCACTTTATGGAGTTATTGAGACATGATTGATTTGTAAATAGCATTTTTTTTAGAAAAGTTTTTTTAAAACTACTTCATTTATATCATTTTTAAAAAGACAAAAATAAGGGAAGAAATATATTCAAATACGATTTAGTTTTTCATTAAAAGAAAGCAGCAGCGAAAGATTAGGTGTTCCTATACATCTGAAGTGAGATGGCATAAGGGACACATTGGAACTGGAATTTTAAGGGCCTTTTTTCTCTTATATTCCTACTTCCACACAGGCTTTGTTTCCAGTTAGGTACAGTAAGTAGTAGCTTTTGTCCAGCCTCTCAGTTAGGAGGGATTCGCTCAGAGCAGCATGAACCACAGCCCATCAGCAGGCTGCTGGTCAGCAGCAGGTGTGAACAACATAAAACAGGATTAACACTGAACCAAAGTGTGTACTAAAAACAGAACCCCTGCCTTGATTTTAAAAGGACTGCCTGGACTCTTAAGATAGAAGTCACTCCCTTCATGTCTTAGTACTCTCCTTGTTTACTAAACAGTGTTCAATGGGCTATGTAAATTGCTGTGTTCAACTCCTAAGAAGTAGGCAGATGAATTATTGTGCTTTTCTTTGAAAATAACTACAAAGAATTTATTTTAAAATGAGATTTTTTGAAAGAATGAATTTAATAGGGAAAAATTATCATTGATAAATGTTGTAAGGAGGAAGAAAACATGATCTGTAAGTTGACTCAGCAGTATTAATATTTTTCCTCACACAGAAATTTTCATATTCCTCAAAATATGACCCAGCTCATTCTAACTTTGAAAATTTATTTGGGATGATACTGTTTTTATACATACGTGTTTGTGTGTAATGAAAGGAGACCACTTCACTAGCCAAGTCGATTTTTATCAGTGTTCATCTCAGTGTAGAACATAGAACTATGATTATAGGATCTCTTTAAAGAAAAAAAAGCAATTTGGCAAATTAGATATCCCAGTAAATTCACCGCATCTGAATTATTAGGTCAATATATTAAAAGATTGTATTATTTGTAAAACTCTTGTAACGTAACATCGCAGTGTAGCTGTAGCGTGAGCAACATACTACTGACAAGGCCTCTGGAAACAATACCACTTAGTCACGTTCTGGGGCTAGGTAGAAAAGAAAAAATAAATTAAAATTCCACCAAGTTAGATACTTGATATTTGAAGAAGTATGAATTTTGTTTTTTTCCTTCGATCACGTATGTTAGATTACTACTAAAATAGTGCTAATGCCATAGTACTCAGGCGTATATTTAAAATAACTCATTTTCAAATGTATAGGAGTAGTTCAAATTTCCCCCAAATGAATATGAAGCCAGTATATTGATCATGAGCACTATGGTGGTTAAATTAAAAAAATCCATATGTATGTAAAATAAGAATTTATATTGCTGCTGTTTCTTCAGCACTATTTTTAAATGTAAGCCTAGTACTTTCGCTCTTTACCCTACCAATCCACTGGCTCCCATCACTTAAAATAATGGCCCTTGTTGTTAAGTCATGTCCAACCCTTTGTGAGCCCATTTGGGATTTTCTCAGCAAAGATACTGTGGTGGGTTTGCAGTTTCCTTCTCCAGGTCATTTTTTTTTAACAGACAGGGAAACTAAGGCAGACAGGATCTGGTGTCTTGCCCAGAGTCACAAAGCTAGTAAGTGGTTGGGGCCATATTTGAACTTGGGAAGCTAAGTTTTCCTGACTCCAGCTCCAGCACTGCATCACCTAGCTCCCATAAGCCTGGGTCGGTCACAATGCTTAAAGAAATAATAGTCACTTAACTCATACTGTCTCCTAAATTTTATGTTGAGAATTTTTACTACAAATTTCCATAGGACAGTGCTGACATACTCTTGGGCAATTAAGGGAAAAACTTAAGTCAAGAAGTACAAGGACAAAAAATTTGCATTTACCTCTATATTTTTGCTTTCATTTATTTATAAAATCTGTTGTTTTTTTGTTTATCTCTAAGCTAGGTGTTTCCAGAAACCTTTAGTTTTATATATTAATTAAATGGGAAGTTAATTACTTAAGGATGGCTCACAAAATCAGAAATTACGGATTATTTATGTGGGATTTTAATTATTAAAAATGCCCTTAAAATAGGTTTTTGACATAAAATTGATTATTGCTCATTCATTCCTTAGTTTTATTTCTGGAGAAAACTGGTACTTTTCACTATTTATTTCTGGAGAAAACTGGTACTTTTCACTATTTGTACTTGAAACGTAAACACATTCTTTAGCGTAGCAGAAGATAAAAGAAAATTGTTGAGATATTATGCATAAAACATCAGTCTCTGATTTGGGTTTTAATCTGATTACTGGGTTCTTTACCATTATAGATCCTATTTAACCATACTCACTGGACTTAAGCTTACATCCCTTAAGTTACCATGTTCTGATTCTGGTAACTTGGAAAAAATAGTCATGTCTAGTCATGCCAGTGTTCTTTAATTATAAAGTGGCTCACAATATCTCTAGGAGATATCTCATTTGGGGATGCCTCAATAAGGGTTACAAGCAAACCCCCAAAGCTATTAGGAACTTTATTATATAGAAGACAGGTGTGTATTTTTCTTTTTTTTTTTAGTCCTGGCACAAAAGAAAAAAATGTTAAAAGACTATTAAAAAAAAGTTCTCAGAGAATACATACAAATCCTAAGTATAGAATTCATATTTATATTGTCTGACTTTGAGGGAAAGGTTTAAATTCCTTTTAAAATAGGTAACCCAAAATAAGTAGTCATCTGAATGAAACATGTACTCATTATGACCAAATGTGTCAGCATTTGATCCCCAGGATAATTTATTTCTCAGCTAGTATCTTAGATTATATTTGTGACAGATTCCCAACCACAGGTATGCAAAGTCTGGTTTTTATTTGACTCCTGAATTCCTAATTTCATCTTAAATAGACTTCGATGCCTTCATGATACTTATTTTCAACATAGGCATTTTGTGCATTTTCTATTCTGGAGAGACTTACAGGTTTATAATCTTCAAAATATTGCCATTCAGACATTTAAGCATTTATAATTACTTTTGATTAATAAAATTAGACCAAAAGATTCAAGGAGACATCATTTAAGGTACTGTACCAGTGCCAATAAAAATAATAGCAAAAATCTCTTAGAGTCTTTTTTTTTAAGTGTTTACACCCAATTTAAATAAGTCCTATGTTTCTAGGTTATTGTCTTATGATAATTTGGCATCACGACATTGGAAGTTTCCATTGCTAAATAGGCACGTAACTTTTTCATACCTTACAGTACTAGAGCACTTTTGAACAGTAACAAAAAAAGCACCTCTTTGGATGTAAACTTAGAACTGTAAGCAACCGTATTATGCTAGTTTAGCCTTACTTTTTTTCTTTACACCAACAAAATCAAAAATATTTTTTTTCTGAGCCATACTGTAAATACTAAAGGAATAATATATTTAATGAGCCCCACATTGAAAATTTATGCTCGATAATAGTGATTATTGAGAAAAAGGGGAATGGGGGTAGAAATAGTTGTTTTTAATGAGTTTTACTATATCACATTAGAGGGATTTTCCCCCACTAATACAAAAGGGCATCTTTGCATACGGTCTGTGATGCAGATGATGTATATAAATCTTATACTACTGTACTTAAACCATTTTCCTCTGGGCTGCTCTCTTGCCCTCATATCTCAAACTACTCCATACTGCTTTCTGTTCCAATGATGATAATGTACCTGGAAGGAAAAGGCCGTCCATGGCGAGGCAGGCAGCGTCAGACAGGGCGGCCTGCCATCTGCCCCACCTGCTGCATTCATGTGTCCATCTGGTTCTTGCAATAGCTCATTGCAGGCTTCCACGGAACATTCAGGCTGAAAAGCAGGCTGTGTGAATTATTTAGGCTGCTAGTGTAAATAAAGACAGGGAAGAGGGAAAGATAGCAGGAGGAGGAACTGAGAGAACCTTGTGCCTTAGTCTTGATGCTTTGGAATGCTTTAATGCATGAAAGCATTTGATTTGCATATAGATTTAGATGTATAGATCATTGCAAAGATTACAAGCCAATGAGTTTTATCTAGATTTAGATAGCTCTCATCCTGCTTTGCACATAAAATACGACTGGTTATAGGAGGAGAATCTTTGGGGACTTTTAACATAAGTGAAACTGATGAAATGTAATGTTTTTAAGCATTAATTTAGCAGAAATAAAATATTTCTTTTTAAGAACTATGTGCCCTTTGTGAACCAAGAATTTATAACTGTTTTATGTGTGGGGACTAACCACTTGGTTTTATAATATATATTTGTACAATTTGTGCTGCCTTCTCCACTTTTGATCTTACTATAATTGAGCTTTTTTTAGTGTTTTTTTTTCTTCACAAATGTAACATTCAACCTATTAAATACCTTCTGTGTGAAAAACAATTTTTTTATGGAAGGTAAATAAGATTCTCTAAGCAGGAGCCTTCTTTTTACACTACACATGTGGCTGATTTTCCTCTTAGATAGATGCACAATTACTAGGCAATAGTCAGAAAATGGGGGAAAAAGGGAAAAATTTAAACTCAGTTCAGTTAGATAAATTATATTAATATGAGAATTTTAAAGAAATGAATAAGGTAGATTAGAATAAAATGAATTTAAGGACCTGTTTATATTTTTAATGTATTTTTAGTCCAGGAAAGCCTGATTTAATATAGGTACAAATATCTAGTTGTCAGTTGAAAGCAAGAATATGACTTAAACACAAAGACTTACTAAGAGTTCCCAAACTTTAAAAAGCAAGTTCTTGTGACCTTTCCTTATTTTAAGGGAAAAAAATGAATAACTTTTATTAATTTTACTTAAGAGATATTCTGGGCTTCAGATGCTATTTTTTTTTTTAAATGAATGCTCATGGGTTTAATTTTTCTTCCATTTTTACATATTTATTCCAAACTAACCCCCACTACCACTACCAAAATATAGAGTCCAATTCTTTTTTATTGTTTTGGTTAAAAGAAATTGTCTTTAATTCTAATTTCCTGGGTTATAACTGTATATTGGAAAAGGAAGTGGTCTTTTTCCAGCATTTAGAATTCTAAATACATTAATTAATTTCTAAGACTTCTGAATCCTTCAGAGACATTTGATTACATTAAATTATTTAAGTTTAAACCACATTAAACTTAATACATTCATTTCACATGCAACATCCTTGAAGAATTTTTCAGAAATTTAAAGCCATAAACCTTGTTAATATTATTAAATTTGCATCCTGTGCTTGGAGTAGATTAGTCATCGTTTGCTTCATGGTTCATTGAAGTAACCAATAATCCACTTTCTTTTCTTTAAAATTAAATAATTTATTGAAAAGTTGAGATTTCTTAACAACTACATTCTGAGTCTTTTGAATAGATACTTTTTTGTTATCCTGAAAAGTAAATTCAAATGAGATACAATTTTTAAAAAAGCATTGGAAGTGAATTAAACAAAGTGAAATCCTTAAAATTTTCTCATTTTTGTTCCCTTCAGTTCTATTCCCCATCACACTATCTATGCCTCCGTCCTCCACCACCACCCCCCAAAAAACTTCAGAATCTGTTATAAGTACAGGTTATATTTATATTTCTGTTGTTCCAGTGTAATGGAAGTATTTTAATAACTCTACATTTTGTGTAGCAGTTTAGAATTTATACAACACTTTTCTTTATGAAATCTCCATGAGGTTGGTCTTATTATTAGTATCACGCCCATTTTACAGATAAGGAAACTCCAAGACCCAGAGGCTGGTTAAGTGATTTGATCATGCTTACATGGAGAATATCAGCTGGGATTTGAACAAAGGTTTCCTGGCTTCAAGCCCATTGCTCCTAATTCTGCATCATAGTACACAGTAACATACATGTCAACAGATAATTTTTAGTTTCACAGTTTCCTAGATTTAAAGCTTGAAAATCACCTTAGATTGTCTGGTCAAACCTACTCCTTTTACAGGTTAGGAAACTGAAGCCCAGGCAGATTATAAGTGCCTTGCTGGAGGTCCCGTACAAAGTAAGTAGCAGCATTTGAATTTGAACTCAGTTCCTCACACTTTAAATCCCTTATTTTTCTGTCTGTAACATACCACTTTTCAGTATTTCTGATTTTGGGGAATCTAATCACAGAATATAAGAGCTTTTTGAAAAAAAAAAAACTAAAGCATCATAGCAGATTGAACAGTTATCAATGAAGATGATTTTGTGCATATTTTTAATCTCTTTTTGGTGAAGCTTTACTGGTGAAGATTTTTCCTAAAATTTCTCTTAACTGCTTATAAAAGCCTTTTTATTTCTTATCTGAGTACAAGGACTTTTCTGATCTAATCAGAATAGAGACAGTTTAGACTGAATAACTCACTTGTACATCATTGCTACGTTGGCTGTGATATGTAATAACTTTACCCTATAATATTGGTAATATATTACAAATATGCTACATGTAGCATATCATTATGTGTCTATGTCTTTTGATAGGAGACTAGACTGCTTGAAGAAAATGACAACGAAAACTTTGTAGTAAAAAATTCTTGGCAAAAAGATAATATTTTGTATCCTGTAGTTTTCTTCTCTGTCTTCATCCCCTTTTATCATGAGACTAGAGAACCCCTGCTCTTAGTGCTAAATGTATTTTTGTTTAATATTCTGTTTAATTGAATGTGATGTTTGAAGGCAATGGAAAAGCACTTTTAAAATAGAGCATAGATCATATCTTTCAGTTATTTGAGACTGGAGAGGGTTGACAGATTTTATAATTTGTCAGATGGAGGAATCTTAGAGAGAAATGTGACATTTTGGGAAAGCTGACCCATAACTCCTGCATGATTATTGGGTAAACTCCATTTAATTTTAACCAAAATTAATGATATAAAGTTAAAAATACAGTTAAGGTTTGCTGCATCTTCATGACACGTTGTGGTTAGCAGATAAATTTATCCTTAGTGCTTCTTAAAATTTACAGTTGACAGTTCAGTCAAATGGACTATATTTATAGAAGGTTCAGCTCTTTTAATACTAGTGTCTTATGGCATTTATGATGTTATTAATTATATGGGAGAAGTAGAAAAAGTAGCATCTTTGTTGCTTCTTAATAGCCTCCTATAAAGTATTTCATTACCCTATCTACAGAATGAAAAAGTGGTATAATTATAAATCATATGTATTTTAATTTGGTAATATTTGGGGAGGTAAAATGAACATTTTGGGAATGTCCAAATACGTGGAGAACACCGTACTTTGCTCAGGTGAAAGAGATGTTTCAAAGAGTGCTGCAGGTACATTCCAATTCTCAATTTGTGATTTATGAAGTTGTCAGTTTTGTTTTGGTGTGTTACATCTGGACTTTTTACCTTAAAGTCCTATAGATTAAAATACATCTGTATATGGCAAGGTAGTCAGTTGTATGAAAGTGAAGATAAGAAATAGGGCTGTTATACACTACAGTTGTGGCATAGGAACACCTGTACATACACAAATAAGGGGTGCCCATTAGAGATAAAGAGGGGGGTGCTCTGTCTCATCCCCAGTTACTGACTGTGAGTAGTAGTGACAGAAATGTAAAGGAATGAGATTTTCATTTCTGAGACTAAATTAGCTTGTTTTCTCAAGTGACAAATTCTCTTTCCAAAATGAATCATAATAAGGATTAGTCAGAAGAGGATTGAGTTGAACTTACTCCTTGCTTTAGAGACCTCAGTGAGCATAAATCTATTTTTTAAAATGCTCTGTTCATTTCCTGAAAAAAGGGTGAAGCAAAGGACCGGAACTAAGTTAGGCATCACACTGGATAGGGATTTAAATTTGGAAAATCCAAGTTGAGATCCGGCCTCTGACCCTTAGAAGCTGGTCTGCCCCACTCTCATCTGTAAAATGGGAATCATAACTCACATTCCAAAGCTTTGTTGTGAAGATAATAAATAATATTTATGGCTCCTAGGTGACACCGTGGATAGAACCTGGAGTTAGGAAGAGGTGTGTTCCAGTTCAGCCTGAGAAACTTAACTGTTTGACTGCTACGTCATTAAACCTTTGGGAGGTTTATTAACCTTTTTGAATCAGTTTCTCCAACAATAAAACAGACATAATATTACAAATATTTGTTAACCTTAAAGCACTATATGATTGTGAGCTGCTGTTATAATTTATATTATTAACCATCAAGATCACATTATTAAAACATCAAGAATAGTCATGAAGGTTATATTTAATAGGGTTACCTTGTATACCAAGTGTTACAGTTCTTTCCAAGATTCTCGTTAACCTCTCAAATGCAGTAGTAAACAGGTGTTTGCTTTTCCTTTCTGTGCTCATTCAGCAGACCTTATAGATCTACTTCTTAAAGCAGCTGGAGACAGATTTCCAAGAGGATGTGTCCAAGTCTTCATTCTGTTTCAAGGGAGTTCCCTGAAAAATGGGTTAAATCAGCAATTGAGCTGATTTTTTCCCCCTCTTGAGGTGATATTTTATTTATATGATAAAATGCTGGGAAAGTGATTAATTTGTCAGGGGAACATCTTGTTACTATAAATTTGCTGAGTGTGTGATAAAATTGCCTTAACAAAGATACAAAAATGCAGATTCTTAAAAAAAGAAGGTAAAGAGTCGATTTTCATCATTTCATTTTAATTTAGATTTCATTATTTCTTTCTAAAACAAGTAATGCAAACTGTCCATGAGGGGTGGGTATCTCTGGGGTAGGAAGAGGAAGAAAGGGAGGGAGCAGAATAGGAGCAGAAATGAGGAAGTAGAAATAGTGCCTTATTCTCTCTCTCTGGACCAACAGTGACTGATACATCCATTAAATTTCATTCCAGGCAGATTGACTGAATGAATTTATATAAATTAAAAATACAGGTCATATACCTTTTCTGATAGACTCCTAATGAGAAATAGGAATTCCCTTACAGCTCCAAAGAGGAAATCCATAGGTGAGACTTTTTTAGTCAATAAGACAGTCCAGCAGTGCTTCTTTTCTCATTGTGTTTGTACAGTAAGTTTTAGTCCTAGCTAAATATCATAGCAGCCTTCTTTACCTCTTTGATTAATGCTGCATTTATTAACTCAGTGAGAATTCACAGGTTTCCCATTTTTTAGTCACATTTAACTTGTAATCTGCAAACATGGCAAGCTAACATAATCCTTTGTTCACTTTTTGAATGTAACAAGTGAAAATAGCATTAGGTAGGGAATGATGCCTTTTCTTCATGCTCATTTTCTCTGCTGCCTGTCCATTTGTCCAATGGAATGAACCACTTATCATGCTTCCAGGTTTTCCTCTTTCATACTTAAGAATTATGAAAGGAAAATTCCCATTTTTTCTGGCCTTCAGTGACAGGTAGACTGCAAATTGTGGCTATTTGGATTAAAAACATATCCATCATCACCAACCCACAGGTTATTATGATGTCTCCTTTGAATATATGAATTTCGTATACTGCATGTTGGAAACCAAAAATGCCAACTTTTTATATAAATAATTATCCCATTGGTGATCTACAGCTTCCTGTTGCCATATTTTTTCACTTTCATAGCATTCTTGGCCTTATCACCCATAACATAAATCTTTTATTCTCATATTTAATAAAACTGGGAGGGTAACAACCCTCTGTACATTGTACAGTTGACCAATCACACATCATTGTTTGACTCTCATTATTTGTTTTCTTGTGACGGATGTTTTTGTAGATCTTCCAGTTTAGGCTCGATAGTATGTTTGATATAGCAGTGCAGGCAAGTAAGCAGGTGACCTTATTTATGTGGTGTCTGTGGTCTCGGCACACAACTCTCAGCTTAGTGAGGTTCCATGGATGGATGGATAGATGAATGAATAAAGTTCCAAGCACCCAGCAGTGTTATTTTAGGCTACTAATCTGTCAGCTGAATTCTTGAGTAGGAGTTTTGGCTGGGGGTGGGGGCACTGGAAAAGGGCATGTGGTAAGGGACATGTGTCAGTGGGAGTATGGGAGTGGGTTAAAGGTAAGTAACATTTCCCAACACAATCTAAGAGAGGCTATATTTTGAGTTGGAAGGGAGCTTAAATATGACAGCTTGTCCATCCCCTCATTTTCAGAAGAGAAGCTAAAGTTCCAAGAGGTTAATGCCTAATGTCACGCCAGGTATTACAGTGGCATGCAAATTACCTGGAAAAATATTAAAATAATTTTATTCATGTTCTATAAACCTTACAACTTTTTACATGTTTAATAAACTTTGAATGTGTAAAATATTGCAATGGTCATTGATAGGATAGCATTGATTTCACAATATTTTGACACATTTTTAAAATCTTCGTGCTGAAACTGCACATTTATCGCATTCGATGTTAAGCTTGTCTTTGAAAAATAGTCATTTTTTCAAAGTCCAATCCTAATTATAGCCCAGGAATTTTCATGGGATTTAAATCAGGCTAATTCATAGACACTGAAATAAGGCTATCTTCTTTTTTCAGATAAATTTATTTAACCTTTTGAGATTTATGGCATGGTACTAGACCATGTTGTAGCATTCCATCCCATTTTGAGAATTTTTTCTCAACATTTAAATGTACTTATCATTTTCTTATTTCTTCAGTGGATAAGCCTTTCTAAGCCAACTGAAAATTAGAAATTCCCAAGACTTTTTAAGGGGTGGATCCTATAGATAGAGAATGATAAATTTGTCCCTGAAACCAGATTTCTTCTGATAATGGTTTTGGTATAGCCATGAATGAAAAAAATTAATTTCATCAGTAAAAATCCCCTTTTCCCAACCTTCAATACTCACAAGACTTTGTTTTGTCTTGCATATGGAAAGGATTTTTTCCCCTTTGCTGCACAGCAGCGGTTGACAGCAGCTTTTTACTACCCCTAGTGTTACTACTGTTCTCCCAACTTTAAGAAGCCTATACATATCACAGGAGAGTTAAGAGTCCTTAACATTTTTATTTCATGGCCTCCTTTGGACTCCAGGCAATCTGGTAAACCCTATTAATGAACTCCTTAAAGTAAGATTTTTAAATAAATAAAATAAAGTACATAGGATTATAAAGGAAATTTATTATATTGAAATAGTTATACAGTTTTTTAGAAATGATCTCAAGCATGCTTCCTTAAGAGTCAGTGACAATCTTTTGTCCTGTTAGGTCCCTTTTGTAGCAATGGTTTGTTCTTGGTGGGGTTTTTTTGTTCTATTTAGTTTAGTTTTAGTTTTTTAACTTCACTTTCCTTTGTATTTCAGTGTTATCGATCCTAAATTATGGGCTGGAATGGTTCTTGATTTTCCCATACCAACACCCACTGCAGTATTTCAGTCATTGAAGCGTGCTTTTTAAGAGCAATGTCATTTGAAAGATTCCTTGGCGTAATATTAATTCTTAAAAATCACAGAAGAGGCCAATGAAACATATGTATGGCATAAAATCTAGCACTCAACTAACAGTGAACTAACCGTCAATGGGGAAACCAGCTTAAATGATTTCATCTAGTCAAGGTCAGATGTTCCAAGTCAGCCTAGTGTCAGTAGAAGTACAAAAGCATGTCTTTTGAGATGAAACTGTATCAAAATCAGCATTTGTCCCAACACATCAGTGTAATTAGCAGAGCTGGCCTTGACATTCCATAGACACTAGCCAAGGAGGGCTTGCTGTCTTGTTTATCTCTAGTTCTCCATGACTTTCCAGTATCCATTTCTAGTGTTACATATCCATAATGGTTGCTTCTTGTGCAGCTTTTTTCTTGGTGATATTCTGTAGTCCAGTCACCTCTCCATGTGTCTCCATTGCTCTTTCAGGAAATCATAATTTTAATTGTTCATAGATTGTTGGATTCTGTGTATTCTTCTAGCTGAAAATCCTTTAAGTAATGTATGCATCTCCTTTAGGAGTCTCTGCATTATTCTTGTTTGAGGCAGTTGCCAGTGTCATCTGAATGACCTCACTTAAAAGGAATTTCTTTCCATTTGCATTGTGTGCTTGAGACTTTCCATGGCAATACCAAATGTCTATGGCCAATCATTTATTATTTTTGTAAATGATTCTTTTTTGCTGTGTTTAACAATAATCAGATGGTTATCAAATAAAGTTACCTTTTGTAATGTTTGTCAAGTAATCTTAGATGATTTTAAGATATCTAGGGAACATATCCTCATAGCAGAGTTTTTAAGGTGGCAATTTACTCTACTTGGTAGCATCCTTTTTTATGGTCATTGTGTAACTGAATACACATCACAGCATGTCTATAGATGACTCATCCTTTACAACTCCTGTCCACTTCCTTCTATAAATCCTATACATTAGGTTTGCCATACATTTGGGATATTCTAGATATTTTAATGTTTCCGGGATACCGGTGGAGCATGTGTGCTGTCCAGCAAGCTATCCTTTTATCTTGCGATGTTATATCAGCTAACTTATCTTTAAATTATGCATCTTAAGGAAAGCTTTTATGTCACATCTTCTATGGAATTCTTTGAATATGTTGTGCAATGAAGCCTGATAATGATCACCATTTGCTTCTCCGTTGCCCTTTGAATCATTCTTAACTTTTAGTTCTTGAAGCTCTGTAATTTCAAGTCTATGAATTACTACAGCACCCAATACAGGTATAGTTAATTTTAGCAAAGATGGTATAGAGAAAGGAAAGTAGTTTCAACAGTTGTTCATATTTTTATCTTTGGGGAATGTATGTGTGTGTGATGAGAATGAAGTTCATTTTATGTTTACTCATTCCGATAGTTTGAGTCTACCGATTATCACCTTTAAAACTATCTTGTCTCCGGTATACATCTCTTCTATATATTTGGTTTGGTTCCATTGTTTTCCCCATTTTTTTTCTTTAGTCCATTTCTATTTATTTGCAGATTCCATACATCTTGAAATGTCATGTGGTAGCTTCATGTCATTGAGGGAGAAAATAATTTGTCTTAGAAATCTTGACTGTCATTTTTCATCACTTCATCCAGTTTCATGCTTAAATTCATCTCTTCCCGAGCTTGGGAAGTTATTGATTTTTTTTTTTACACCTCAGTTTCCTCATCTGTAAAATTGGGAGGTGTAGGGCATTTGGACTAGAGGATTTCTAAGTTCTCATTCAGGTACAAATCCCCGATCCTATAAGATGATGATTTTTTTCACATCACTCCTCATTTTCATGAGGCAACATCTTTTCACAATCTTCTACCATTGTCATACATTAGAATTTTAAAATTATTTTATACTCTAAATGCTATTGACATCAGCTGCCATATTTTTGCTTAGCAAGGAGAGCAAATGTTTGCTAATGGAGCCAGCTTCTGGGCCACGCCTCGTCTCCCCCCCCATTTGAAGTTGAATTTTCATAGTTTTGAATTTCCTTAGGAAATTTCCTTTGCCCACTTTACATAAAAAGGTTTACTGAATTGGATTGACCTAGGCGAGATTTAAACATCATTTGATTCTTTGTTTCTTTATTTTGTCTGTCTTCCACACAATTAAAAATAACAGCAAAATTTTTGATAGTGGCTGTGCTTCCCCTGGAACTTACCACAATTTCTGTTAAATGTGTCATTAGTTTTCACTGTATACTGTACTGTACACAAGGAATGCTCAGTATATACTTTTAATTGATCTTCTGTTGTTCACAAAAAACCTATCGATTGATCTTACCTACCGTTAAGTTAGTTGTAATTCCTTGTTATAGTTAGTGTTGTGGGGTAATTTTGGTAAAAAATTAATAAAATTTTTATTGGATTACCAGTGCCTTCATTAAAGCCAAATTAAACTATTACAGATGTCCAGATTTGAATATATTTTTGATAGAACCTTGGCTAAAACCTTAACTAAACTTGTAGACTTTCTCTTGGTATTAAAGAAAAGAAAGACGGAAAGGTCAGTAGGATGAGATCAAACATATACAGAGGAGAATCGACCAAGGCCATTTTTGAGGGTAAGAGGTAATAGTGACCCTGAATTTTCAATGTTTATGGATTTTTGACATGTATTATCAAATGTAAAGGTTTTGAGTATAGGTCTGTCATTGGACTTATCCAAAGACTAGCCTTTGCTTATCACCAGAAAGTTGGATGTTTGGCATTAAGTGCCTTTTTTTGGGATAGCAACTCAGGAACACTTTTTTTTTTTAAATTTAAAAAGTAGTACAATTTGTTGGTGCAGAGAATGCTCACAACAATTCAAATTTAGGATTTCAGTACAACATAATACCATTACATTCCCACTATCTACCAGTGTGCTAAATGCTAGGGGTCCTAAGATTAAAATGAAGGAATCCTGTCTCTCAAGGTGCTTACATTCTACTAGTATAGTTGATAATCTCTAAATTTGTTTCAAGAATGTTTGTGAAATTCTTATCAGTACTATCTGCATCATTTGACTTTACTGACTCAATTTTTTCCAGTAATCTGGATACTCTTTCCTCTTAGAGGTTTTGGGACACTACTTCTAATCCTCCCTGTCTGGCAGTTCCTTTTCTTGTCTCTTTTGCTCGGTTGTCATCTATGTCCTCCACCTAAATGTGAGTAAACCGAAAGGTATTCTATACCTAGTCCTTTCTCTAGACTCTCAGTAATCTAAAATCTCATGGGTTTCATTATCATCTCTACTTAGATGAATCCCAGATCTCTGCCTGATTTAGTATCTCTCTTAATCTCACATCATCCGTTGCCTGTTGGACATTTTAAACTGGATATCTTGTATGTATCTCAACCTCACTATGTTTGAGAGAGAACTCTTTCTCTTTCTGTGCCTACCACCCACCCCCATAGCCCTTTCCTTAACTTTCTTATTTCTCTGGAAGGTACCACTATTCTTTGAATCATAGTTCCTGATGAATAAGCATTAATTTAAAAAAAAAAATTTTTATCCATTCATTCATTGCTTAAGATCATAACTTCAAAGTCACACACCAGTGTCCTTCATCCTCCATATGCAGCTGGTTGCCAGATATTATTACTTCTACCATTACAATACCTCTGGCAACTCTCTGCCCCTCTACTCTCATAGCTATCACCATAGTACAGGTTCTCATCCTCTTTCACCTGGACCACTGCTGTAGCTTTCTAATTTGTCTTCCTACTATTAGTCTCTCTCCTCTAATTCATCCTACAAGGAAATGCCAAATTGATAATTCTACTGATGATCACATTCCCCTGTTCAGAAACTCCAGTGGCTCCCTAATACTAGAAGCTATGATGTGATGCTGGAAGAAAGGCAAAATGTAATCACATGGAAAAGAAGATTTTTTATCTGCGATTAGTTCCCAAATCTTTCTTTTGGTTATATTTTTAACACTTCTTTTAAGTACCTTGAAACCCAAATTGAGTTTTTTTTAATGATAGGCTTCAGAATGAACTGACATAGTCCAATACACTTTACTTAATAATGAAACTAAGATTGAGAGAGAAGCCTAGCATAGTGTTAAATGACAACAGGGTCTGTGCTCACATTCCAAACCTTAGAGTCTTACTATTTCTGTGACCATTGGCAAATCTGTCAATCAGCAAGCATTTATTAAGTGACTTTTTTTTTAGGCACTATGCTATGTTCCTTTATAAAGTACTTTGTTAAATCTTTTAGTACTTAACTCACACTTCAGTTATGAGGAAAAAATGAAATAATACCTGTAAAGTGCTTTTATAAACTTCTTAGTATCCATGATGTTAATAGAATTTAAACTCCTTAAGAATTTAAATTTTGAATACTATCTTTTAAAGTTTGAGTACTTTCTTTGTCTTTGAATCTTAGCTAAGCAGTGACCTTAATAAGTATTTATTTAGTTGAATTTGTTGAATTGAATTGAAAGTCATACCAATAGTAAATTTAAAGTGTTGGAGTTTGAACCCAGGTCTTATCTTTTTAGGTCTAGTTTTCTTTTAGCTATCCCAAGATTCCTCTCTGTCTAGAGCACAACATTTCGTAAACTGATGCTATTTTTAGAGTGCCATTACAGAATGAAATATTACACTTTAGAATTTCTGGCAGATTTTGCCAATTGGAGTCATGACTACTGCTAAGGTATCTGAACAATCTGTATCTCTGTTCCCTACCACTCACCAGACGTCCAGAACTCTGCTTTCAGAGTGTCTTTAGTTGGATGCTTTACTGACTTCTTAAACACAATATGACGAGACTCAAACTTCTTCTTTTTTTTTTTTTTTTTAAATCCAATCCTGTAACTTACTTCTTCTTATCTTTCTGGGTGTCAGAGACAGCCCACTCATTCTTTTTTGTAAGAAATCCTTTATTCTTCACTCTAAATCTTCTACAAAGGTCTCATCAGTCCCTAAGTTTTAATGATTCTTTTCAAACGGATTTTTATTTATGTCTTTGTGTTTATATTACCTTCATTTCCTTCATATTCCACCCTTTACTCCTTTCCCAGGTGGCTACTGCTTATAATAAAGAATTTTTAAAGTTCAGCAAAACTAGTCATATATTATAAAATCTGCTAGTGTTTCATACCTGTGGACACTCACTTTTGTAAAGGAATTGTCTGCTCGTCTCTTCTTTAGCACTAAACTTGGGTCATTACAATTAAGTAACATTACATTTCAAATTGTTTTGTTCTTTCTACTTCTATTAATGCAGATATTATGTATATTCATGTATATTG
Organism: Bettongia penicillata ogilbyi; assembly: GCA_023548195.1. Lineage (NCBI taxonomy): Eukaryota > Metazoa > Chordata > Mammalia > Diprotodontia > Potoroidae > Bettongia > Bettongia penicillata. The sequence goes on from JAJHZJ010000526.1 coordinate 9,453,339, forward strand.
TGTACCTGCTTCTGCTTGTTTCATCTTCAATGAGTCTTTTTGTGTTTCTCTGTATTCTTTTTTCACAGCATAGTAATAAAAAATGGTACTTTACTCAAATGTAATGAGACATTCCTTTGGAATTTTTGTACTTCTAGGATCACCCATGTCTTTTAAGACTACCTCCATTCCAGTAAAGACTCATTATCACCCAATCTGTACTATTGTCTTCTTTTTCTAACTGGCATTCTTACCTCTCCCCATCACCACCCTCAATCTGTCCTTCGCACCGCTTCCAGATGATTCAAATAGATCTGTGAACTATCGGATGCCTGCACTCCCATCGTAAGAGGCAGAGTATATAGCCTCTCTATTCCTGCCCATCTTGTAGGACTGCCTTCACAAAGGCATGCCATACTGGTGTCATGTTCCTTGCGTTCTCTGGAGAGTACCAGTGGAGCTTGATGGGCTAGGCAGTCATGGATTATTTTTCGTTCAAATCATGTCTTTTTCAGGCATACTTTTCCTACCCAAATTTGTCCAGATTAATCTTCTTTATACAGAGACCTGTCATTTTTGGTCAAAATCCTATCATTATGTAGCACATGCAGTCTGTCTTGAAAGGCCCTGAATAATCTGACCACTTTCCAGACTGTTGCGTCCCACTGCCTTCTTATACTCTTAAGTATCAAGTCATATATGTCATTAGACTTTATAAGTGCCATAAAGGCATGAACTTTGTCCTATATAAACTTAAATCTCTTCCTTAGTTTAATGGCCTAATATCTGTGAAAGGGGTGATTGACTTAAAAAAATATGAGCTCTAAAATTCTAATTTTTTATTCCTTAAGACTCAACTTCTAACAAAGTCTTCCTTCCTTCTTTTGGCACACAGTCATGTTATTGTAAGATTACATAAAGAATCTTCAGCTACATGCAGACTATTATTGTTTCAGTGGTTGGAGAAAAGAGAGTCATTTGTACTAACTTCTTTCTGAATTTGCAGTTAATATTCAGTTGAACTCTTCAAAGCCAGTTGCTTAAACACTTTTGAATTACAAGAGTAGCTCACATTTATGTGTGTGTGTGCATGCGTGTGTGCGCGTGTGTATTAGGGCCACAGAAAGTGGAAGACATTTGATCTTTAAAGAAAACATAGAGGGCAAAAAACGGAATTTTTTCCACTTTCCTCTTATTTAGAATTCACCAAGTAAAATTGAAAGTAAGGATTTTTCCAAATAATGGACATATTAGGTACTTTTTTGTACTAGAAAGAGTATGCATAAGGATTGGGTAAAACACTGGTAATCTTAGAGTAATTTCTATCAAACAAACCTTAGAAACATCCTTTTTATAGAGAACATTTTGCTGGACTGATAATTGAAATTTTACCTGAATTGTTCTTAAATTAAGAAATGAATATTAGGACATTTTGAGGAATATTATCAAGATGGATCTGCTTTTAAATCTATGAGTCCAAGAGATTTATATATATTTAATATCCAAAAATTTATTTATTTACTAACAAATCAGTTACTTGGTTTCAGGACTGGACAGTCTATATGTTCATTGATGGCTGTTGCTAAATGTACTGTCTTTTTTGTGTTATGTATTTGTGTAGCAGTACAAGATGTACAGAAAGATATACCTTGCCTTTTATCACTTAACACAGTAAAGAAAAAGCTTATCATGATTTGGTAACATGGATGCCATAGATTGATATTGAATTGACATCTTGTTTTTCTAAGATTTTATTTTCTTGGTATTTATGCCCGTTCTCTCCCCTTTACCCCCAACATTTCAATAAAAGTGTGTGTGTACGTTTAGGTTGTGTTGCATAATTTCTTTAATAACACCATATGGTAGAAAAAAAGAATATACTCATGCTTATAGAATATATGTGTGTGTGTGAATATACCTATATATTATCCTTTTATCCTACAACAAAAAATGTAATTCTTCCACATATTACAAATCCTAAAGGAGAACAGAAGCCACTTGGAGCAAATTATACATTTCTCACACATGAGCATGTTCATTGGCCATAGTTGTTTTCACCAAATGCTTTGGTTTTCTATTGGTAATAGGGAAAATAGTATTTGCTTTCTTCATCTGAAAAATACATTTGTCAGTAGTGCATAAAAGTATTTTTGCATCTATAAATTGTATTTTACTCTTGGAAAATTTATTCGAGTCTAAGGAAAGTGTTGACTTCAGTAATACAAATGAAATTTACCTTCAACTTGGAGCCTTGTTGAACATGTTAAAGTGATCCATTGGGTGCTTTAGAAATAGCCACAAGAACATACATATTATAGCTCATGTTTATATGATGCTTTGCAGTTTTCAAAACACTTTCTTTACTATAACCTCCTGGTAGGTTTGTATTATCCCCAGTTTACAGATGAGGAAAAAGTAAGACTTTGAGAAGTTAAATCACTTACCTACCCAAGGTCCTATTAGTAAATTTGCAAAGCCAGACTGTTTCTAATTTTATTATGTCATGCTGAGGTTACTTTTTGTTTTTCTCTTACGAATAGGGAATGGAGTGTTCTGATTAATGGTGAGATAGTCAGGTAATAGAATACTACCATATATTTCATTCATTATTTTTTTATACAGTTTCCTCTAATGGCTTTGTAGAAACATTAATTAAAACAATTTACATAATGGATTGCTTTAGTATATGCTTAATAATTGATTGTTGAATTAAATACATGTATCAAAGCTAATAGTGAGATATCTGTCTCATTTTGTTGTGAATCTGATAAATATGTTTACACTGTCCTCTCTTATTTGTTTGTAGTATATAGATGAAACATTCTGGTATTGTGATAGTTTCATAATTCAGGGTATCAGTATCACTCAGTCTTTACATGCTATCTCTTTCTGTGCAACTCTTGCCCATTTCTCCTAAAAATTTTATGTGGTGGAGGGTTCATCCATTGCATTATCAACCATCCTCTAGATCTCTTAAAAGTATATAGAAACCATTGGAGTATGCTGGCTGTACATTTGTCTTCATTCTCTTGATATGATTGAGCTACCTTCTTTATTGGCCATCCATCTGTGTGATGATGTCCTTCATGTTGCTTCTTTCGATTCTTAGTTAGTAATGTCTTGGAGTTTGTACTCAGGCACACCCACCTCAGTGCCTCTACAATTCAGTTCTCTTTTGGTGACCCTAAACTCTAATTCTTTGAGGACTATAATATTCTGTTATGCACGGCCATGGAGCATCAGCAGAAGAATATTGATATTACAAATGTGAGCATTTTCGTGGTTCATTTAAAGATGATTCAGGTCCCCAAAAAGCAGTCCTGCTCCCCTCCTTTCGTTCAGTCTAGGCCCAGCTCGTTTTTCATGTCCGGTGACAGTTCAGATCCATGCCCTGTCATGTTCTCCAAATCATTGCTCAGTCGTGTCATGGACAGATAGTTGAAAGAGAACTCAAGGGTCATCTTGAACTCCCCTCGCCTCCCCTCCATACTTTAATGTGACTTTTCCAAGAGTAATTGGAAAGTTGTAGTTTGAACATCCTTCATCAACTTGCTTTTTCTTTGCAGATTTTAAGTCTCAGTTCTCTTTTTGAAGCTCTGCAGTGATTCTTGGCTTGATACAGTCACCACAATGTCATTTAATGTCCTTCTTCTTCCAGGGCCATCTTGGACTTTGCACTAGATAATTTTCCTTGATTAACAAACATGTTGGTCAGCATATTTAGCCTTACTTTTTGCCTTAAGTTTTATCAAAAAAGGTCTACCAAAGAAGTTATCTCTTGTATTTTTCCTGTATGTGTATGATTTTCACATGTGAGAGATCAGGGTTTCTTAACCAGTGGTCTGTGAACTAGTTATTTGATAACTACTTCAAGATAATTGATTTCCTTTGTAATCCAATATATTTTATTTTATTTTTTTTTGCATTTAAAAAAACATTCCAAAAAGCCATCTATTTATAAGTTTTATCATACTGGTGATGGGGTTCATGACAAAGTTATGACCCAGTGCTTTAAAGGTAACATTTTAGTCTTCCATATCTTAAGGAAATGGCATATTATATTTGTATACTTTTTCAATCAATGTTACATGGTTCTAAAGATATATGGTTTACTGTTTCTTTTTTTAATACCTTTGTGAAGATTGCATATTTTTAGTATTCTCTCAGATTTAGGGGGTTCAGGAGGATGGTTAATAATAAGCCTAGAGACTAAATCTATGATTTCATTGCTATAACAAACTCCTGGGTGAGAATTCAGGTTCACAGATGCTCTGTATCTCATAGTCTTAGGCACCTGGAGCACAGAGGTTAAATATGTATATAACACATGTATATAACAAACCAATATGTGTCAAGAGATAGAAATTGAACTTAGGTTTTGTTGGCTTTGAAGCTGGGTCTCTATCTGCAATGGAATGTTACCTTGGCCCATAATAAAATTCAAGATTTTGTCATGCCTTGATAACTTCTCTTTCAGATTTTTGTACTACCTCATTATAAATTGAGTATATTTTGGTCAATCAAAATTTAAGAGTTTTTATTATTTGATTAGATAGCTCAGTCAAACATGTCACTGCCATCTCTTGTTGCTTCCAGTGGCAGAGATGCCATCCTCACCCACCATTGTTCACTCTGGGAGTGATCCAAGTTTCTTCCTAAGAAGCAGCAGGCTGTCTACTCAAACTCAACCTGTTGCGATCTTGAGAACCATGTCAAAGAGTTGTTTGGCCCCTTGGGTCTAAGCACTAGTGCTTCTGGAGAAAATACTCAGTTCAGTCCATTGTTAGGAAATAGTAGTAGCTGTCATAAGCTGTCTTAAGCACTAATAGGAGGCAGATGGGCACTGACTTGGATGTGGGATGAGTTGGACTCCTCATCACCTTCAGTCCATTTTCTATTGCCTTTCTTCTTCTCAGAAGCTCCTGCCTTCTTTAGCTACCACTTTTAGTTGGTAGACTCAGAATTGCAGTGAATAGGGGTGATCTTCCTTACTCTATCCTGACTTTGATAACTTCTCTGGGGGCTGATATCTCCCTCCCCAGAAGACTGCTACTTATACCTTCACATTGTGTGTTCTAACTTGTAAGTTTATTTGTTGAGAGCTTTACATAGCTTCTCTTTTTAAAAATATCTCTTTGGTTTCCCTTTCTTCCTTCATTCCCATCTTTCTCTCCCCCCCAACCTCCTCCTCTATTCACTATATTTATTCCTGGAGATTTGTTTGTTTCCTTTTTTACAGGAAGTTATTGGAAATCTGTGCATTCTTATCCATAACTCACCCAACATATTACAAAGTCCTTTAAAAAAAAATAAAAATTTTAAAGCCTATCCAGCATACTGAAAATCATTCATGAAATGTTTTAATCTTAGATTTCAGTTTACTTTATATCTTAATTTCTTGTATTTTAAATAACTAGACTTTAGTTATACATAAAATATTTTTTTTTGGGTAATTTTATAACCCTGCTATTTATAGAATGTTAGCCTCAGGAAAGGCCTTAAAAAGTAATTTAGCCAGCCCTTAAAAAGTAATTTAGCCATTTTTGTATGATAGATGAGGATAATTGAAACATAGAGGTGGAAGTGACTCAACTAAGGTCACATATCCTAGTTAGTGAAGTAAACTTCTTTAGAATGAAGCAGAAGTTGTTGCTTAACATAATTGAATAACATTTGAATTGAGTCTCATTTTGCTTATAAATGGAAAATAGTGTATAACTGTTACCTTATGATAAAATGACTGTCCTGAATGTTATTTGTCTTGGAGTATAAGTACCACACATGATAAAATTAACTTTCCATTCTCCCCTGTCCCCCCAATAATCTCTTCAGCAATTTTCCCGAGATAGATTTAGATGGGTGTAATCTTTCTGGTGGCACAGTAGATAAAGTGACAGACCTACAGTCAGAAACACTTCTCTTCCTGAGCTGAAATCTGGCCTCAGACACCTACTCTCTGTGTGACCCTGAGCAAAGCACTTACTCCTGTTTGCCTCAATTTCCTCAACTGTAATATGAGTCAGAGAAAGAAATGGAAAGCCATTCTAGTAACTTCCCAAGAAATTGGGTCGTGAAGAACTGGACATGACTGAAATGACTAGACAACAATTTAAAGGTTAACCCCAAGTTGAATTATATTTTGAGCCTGGGAACCAAGTAAGTGACCACATTTTTTTTAGTGTATAACTAGTCTTTTTTTGGTACATGGAATGTGAATCCTTGATTCTTCTGTATCTGTATTTTCTGAGATTATATAAAGGACACAGACACAAACACCCATATTATAATGTATATATACTGCAGTATATATATGCATATATATATACAATACTTAATTTTCTAGTTGTTTTTCTAAGACTACAAATTTTCAAATATCTAGAATGTAAGAGCTTTTTAAATGACTGAATTATTAAAAGCATGCCTGTGTGGAACTTTGATTCTTTTTAAAAAATTTTTTAAATTTGTTTTCAGTTTTCTACAATCACTTCCATATATCTTAGACTTTTTTCCCCTTCTTCCCGCCCTCCCTTTCCACTCCTTCGAGACAGCATGCAATCTCACATACATTCTTATTAAATACATTTTTATTTTCACCTTAGTCATGTCGCATAGAAGAATTAAAATGAATGGGAGAAACCATAAAACAAAACATGACGCAAGAGAAAATTTTCCGCTTCATTCTGTGATCCAATTCCATAGTTCTTTTCTGGATGTGGAAGGCATTTTGCCTCCAGTTCATTGGGAATTTTTTATGTCCTTGCATTGCTGTGAAGTACTAAGTCTACCAGAAAAATTCCTTGCACACTGTGGTTGTTGCTGTGTACAAAATTCTCCTGGTTTTGCTCCTTTCACTCAGCATCAGTTCATATAAGTCCTTCTAGGCCTCTCTGAAGTCTTCATGTTCATCATTTCTTATAGCACAATAGTATTCTATTACATTCATAAATCACAACTTGCCCAATCATTCCCCAGTTGATGGGCATCCCCTTGATTTCCAGTTCTTGACCACTACAAAGAGAGCTGCTATAACTATTTTTGTACATGTGGGACCCTTACCCATTTTTATGATCTCCTAGAAGTGATACTGCTTTGTCAAAGGGTATGCACATTTTTGTGGCCCTTTGGGCATAGTGGAACTTTGATTCTTGATGCTTAGGTATCTATTGATACTTTCTGAGGTTAAAAATGGTCAGAGAATTAGAATGTTAAAAAAAAACAAACCAAAAACGTTAAAACTTGGCCTGAACATAGTGTAATACTTCTTTGATTTTTTAAGAAAGTGTTTCCTTTTTTTCACTGTACTTAAGCATCATCATGAATTGCATTTATCATTTGGTTGACAGTCACAAAAGTCAGTAGAGAAGGTGACTAAACTTGAAAATGTTTAGTAGTTTTATAACAAGTGGGTCCCCAGCCTACATGCTTGGTTATTTCTAGGTGCCTTATTCTAAGTGAGACATTGAGGAAACTGAGGGCTATCCTGAAGAGATAACTGGAAGAGGAATACTTGAAGAAATAGTGGATGGTTTGTTTAGTGTGGAGAAGAGTGAGATGAAACATCAGTTACTTAATGCTTGTCATCACAGTTGTTTCACTGGGCAGAGTGAAGACCACTCTGAATGTTTTGGGGAAGTAAACTTTAGCTTTAGCAATTAGCAAAGGAATGATTTTACTTTGTGAAGTTGAAGGACCCACCATAGGGTCAAAAGAAGCAAAGGGTGAATGAACATTTTTAGAAATATTGTAGAAAGATCTTCTGCCTTGAGTTGGATTAGGTGACAACCAAGAAGTCTTAAGATTCTTTATAGAAGTGCTAGTTAGAAGATTGTTTTTTATTTATCAGAAATCCAGGTATCAGAGACTTTATACTGTGCACTCATTTGTGCATTTGAAAAGAGTACTTAATTTTTTTTTCAGATTTTTGCTTACCCATTTCTTAGCCCATTTCCTTCCTTACCTCCTCCTTCTCAGAACATTATACATGTTCTCTTCAGCTTCCTTAACAAAAATACAATTTCAGGCTTTCTCTATGTGAAAACCATGACAAAGTGATTTTATAGCCAGTACTGAAAGTGACTAAACTTGACAACAATTGTATTTTATGACAACCCCTGCTTTCATGTCCCCAGCCTACTTTCATATCATCATTTTTTTTACCCCAAATATGAGCAATTTCATATCTCTGCATTGGCTGGAAACAAATCCCTTTACCAGGAATACATTTTAATGGAGGAGAGCATTCTTCACTTAAGTCGCCAGAACCTTAACTGTATAATATTCAATTTCTTCCTAACCAAGAACCAAAGCTTTTTATTGAGGGCCATGTTCGTAAGGGTCAGGGCAGAATTAGTATTACAGAACTAAACCAGATTAAGGGGGAATGTGAATTAGATTTGGTAACAGATGGTGCTGGGGAAATTAAAGGTTCTTTGCGAATGGAAGCGACAGCAGCTTGCCTCTTTTCTCTGTCTCTCTCTTTCATGCACTTGATAGATGGGTATAAATCACAACAATCCTGTCTTGACAGCCAATTTCAAGAATTTGATCTGGTTAAAGACATGGCTTTCCTGCTCCACTCACTGAAACCGACTTCTATTTTATTTTTATATAGCACCTTGTCATATTTAGAAAAGCAGACTCACCTGCCTTCCTTTAATGAAATTTTCCTTAATTACAGTTTTAGCTCTTTAGTCTTAATTGCTTTTCTATTTAGCCTGAATTTTCAGAATGTCTCTCAGGAATTTTTTTTTCCTATTCTCCTTCCCCCTTTCCCCCCAGCCGTACTCATGCATATGCTTTCATTTTTCCAAAGATGCCTTTCATTGTTAGAAGTTATTGTCAGATTCAGTATAATGAGATCCTAATTATCAAAACCATTATTGGTAATGAGAAAGGTTTGCAAGTGATGGTTAAACTTGTCAAAAAATAAAAAAATGAAAATATGCTATAAAGAAATACCTAAATAGCCTTTTTGACAGCCTTACAGGAAGAAGTGGGTAAAAGCTTGGAAAATAATGACTCTTTCTGTTTATAAAGATATTCACAATTTCAGGAGCATTTACCACAGACTTTCTCAGCTGGTTTGTGCTTGTGTCTCTTTACCTCTGTATTTAAATATGAGAAATCAGAATTAAAATTCAGCCTTTAAAGTAGAAGGATCAGTAAGAGAGACCAGAGATGTAGAATGCAATTTCCTACACCTCTCACAGTGAGACTATCTAGTTGGCTCAGACAGAGTAGGCAAGTGTTATGTTTGCCATTTATTTACACACCCACTTGTTTGGGCTTCCAACACTTAACAAGGAGAAGAAAATAGGAGGAAGAAAAAAATATCTCCAAGTGAAGAGAAGATTCTCAAAGCTGGGAACTAACAGTTGGTAGAAATGAAGCATCCTACTAGGCAGTCATATCAAATGTAGTAACAACTCTAGGACTCCCTGCTGTTTGCTGACAGCATGGTGTAACACATTGGGACAAACATTCACTTAAACGCTGATTGCAGGGAATTGCCATTTCCTTCTACCACCTCCCTCCAAAAAGGGATAAGGAACAGAGAATGGCCACTTCTGTGGAAACCCAGGAGCCCTACTTATTTCCTTTGATTTCTGCTTCCCTCTCCTCCCCTCCCACCATCCTTTTCTCCACCCCCCCACCCCTTTTTTTTTTGAGAATCTAGAACTGGTTTACCAGTTGAGTTTTTTCTTATTGTTTCCACTATGTTGTAGTTACAAGTTACAGCTTTGCTGCGATCACATTGGACCACATAGGTCTTCATACTCACATGATCAAGCCCAGCTCCTGTCTTAACCTGGCAAATCCATGAAAGTGAAGATGAACATTGCTTGACTGTGGCAATAGCCTCTATACCAGAGGCAGCTTCATGCATTTCGTATAAATTATGTGGCCGTTGTTGTTTCTGCTCTATAATGAGTTTTAGAAATCAAGAAGGACTTAGTTTTCTTTTCTACTTTCCACAAATTCTACAGTCAGAGTGGGAGTTAGGTTCAGATCTAAACTGACAAGTACCTGCATGGTCCTGCTAAGTTGCCTAACCTCCCTACATCTCCATTTCTTTATTGAAAAGGTAGGCGTCAGCTTTAGATTTATGATCCTACAATCTCAATTTTATAGAGGTTAAAAATGACCCATTCAATTTCCTGAAATTCTAGTCCCAATACTTTTTATTCAAGTAGAGGACTTCAAATATTGAGACAAGATGTGCGCGCACACACACACACACACACACACACACACACACACACACACAGACTTCTGAAATTCTGATGGCACAACAGCTTTCTTCCTGGTGCTAGCATTTTGATGGAAGATTATTCCAGAATATTCTCTTTTGAGAATATTCTGCTTCACAGTAAATCCTTGGTTGTTTTCACAGACTACATTTTCATATGTCCAAACAAGTGGGTGTCTAGGGATACATACATATGTAAATATATACACACATATACATACTACATGCATGTATTCCTTTGCTTTTTTGGAAAATTGTGGCATATGTGTTTCTCCCTAAATACTGACTCATTTAGGTTTTTTTTAAAGAAGATTTAGAATGACAATTACAAGTCTTTTTCATATTTTGCTCCTGGAGTTGAAGGCGCTGGACAGATTCCACCTGACACCAAAAGTATAATTGTCCTTCGGTGTTATAGGTAATCTACACAATTGCTTCTAGATGTTTAACATTCTTAAATAAAATGTTCAAAAAATGCATTATTGTGTACCAATAGCCTAATAATGAAATGTGCAAGATTGATTTCCTCTGACTTTAATGTGAATTTTCTTCTCTCCAGCTCTTTGTGGTGGTCTCTCCCCAGTGTGTTTCTTTCAGTTTTCATATCAGTTCTTTCTTTGGCATTTATCTACTTTTCCTTTTCTCCTCAACTACACCTTCCTCAACTCCGAAGTTTTTATGCATTTTGACCCAGGATGAAATGAATTAATCTGACTTCTGCTTTCCCTGAGAAATCAGTGGATTGATTAATTTTAATTTTTTAATTTAATTTTTTCTTACAGTGGGTACCTCCTTCAACAGGTCATTTGTAAACAAACATCTTTTCATCCTGTGTCCTAATTGATCGTTCTTCTAACTTCATCCCAGGGTGTGACACAATGGGTTTCCATTTCTTAACCTTTACTCTTGCTATGTGACCATCCCAACTTATTTTCTATTTGTATAGTTTTGGCATCTTATATCTTTTAAGCTGCATTTTGTATTAAATTCACATAATCATTTTTATAGCCCTTATATTCACCATACATCACACTTTGGTCCTTGTACTTCTAACAGGTAAATCACTTTTTAGGGGAGTGTGGTATTCTGTGATTCACTGTTTCGTAGCACCCCTAGGTGAGATTGATTTTGTTTCAAGCAGAAACTTGGTTCTTTGAAGGTATTCCGCAAGTTCTCAAAAGTAGTTCAGTCCATCTTCATCCTTCTAGTTAATTTTGGATTCAGCTCATTTTCTTTCTATAGTGTCTGTCCATTATATACATGCTAACGAACCAGTACAATGGGCTGTGTGTTGAACCACAAAATATGTTTAAAGAAGAGATATTCTTTATCCATTTGAGTTTTTTCCAAATGGATTGTTAATCAGAGTTTTTGAGTACTTTTGAATCAAATTTTGGAGGCTCTGAAAGTTCTGGGACTTCACCAAGTTAGCGTAATGCCATTTGCAAACTGGAGTGACTTTTGTGTGTGTGTGTGTGTATGTGTGTGTGTGTGTACATATATGTGCTCACACTCTATAGATATAAATATGGGTATCTAAACATCTTTTAGGATTATAGTGGAACCTTGACAACATTTCATATCTATAGACATGCATGTATATGTGTAGATTGAGATAGACAGATATTTCTACCTACAGATATTTCTATTACATCTATAGATAGATATTTCTATGTAGATATATCTCTATCAGAGATCGAGGAAGAGGGAGGTATTGTTCAGGTTCTGACATCTGGTCTTGATGATGTACTCGGTGTTCACAGGTTACTGGTGGGGGAGGAAGCAAGCCACAAAGAATTCAGATAGACTGAACTTTCAATACCTAGGATTTAATTTGAATATTGTGCTGTAAAAGTATATGCATTATGCACATATAATATCATACCCTTAGTGAGGGTCTTCACAGTTAGAGAGTATGGACTGGATGTTTCCTTTTTTCCTACTATGCAAAAGTATACACAATTTTTCATTTCTATACCACTAAGAATTTCTTTTTTTAAGATGTCACCTTCCTTAGGATGCTCGCAGTCTGAATTGTCTGTACACAAGAAAATTTAGTGATGCATATTTCTGTTTGGGAAATTGGAGATTTATGGAAATGAGAGAACTTTTTTTTTTTTTTTTTTTTTTTTTTTGTGGAAAGCCTCCTGTATAGGAGTTCTGTTAATTGAGAAGTAAATCTCCAGAAAGGAATAAATGTTAGATTCAGTTTTAGGTCTTCTGAGCTTGGTTTTGAGGATTTATTCCTTCTGTGCTTCTTCAACTCATTGCCAACTTGCTTTCCTATTGGAAATTTCTCATTCCATTTCCTTTAATTGGGGATGGTGGCCAGTGACATTTTTCCTACTTAGTTTGTTGACTCTAGGCTATCAGGTGTACTAGTAAGGCTTTTGATTCCTGGGGAGTAACTGGTTAAAATAATAGCCCTTGTGCATATTTTGCTTTTCTTCATGTTTGTATTTCTAGCTCTGTAGGACCGTGTCATGCAGTTGGGTTGTACTGAGGATGTATTTGATTATAGGTGCATTAGTGTGTATGTATACACATTTGTTAAAACTCTGAATTTGCCTCAATAGTATTGATTAAATGCCAGTTGTTTGTTTAATCTGATATGTATTTTTCTTTTGATACGTTCAATGTAATCAGGATAATAGTGAACATCAGTGAAATATCATGTTAGTTATAATGTAATTCCATAAGAATTGATTTAGACTTGTCCATGAAGGATAGCTCTCTCTCTCTTTAGCCCAACTTAGATGATTAGACCGAGATTTTTACATGTAATCTCAGTTCATATAAAATGCATATATTTTATAGACTTATAGGTTACTCCATCCTAGGTGGATTATATCAAGGAACACTTCAGACAGTTAATTATGCAAAACATCATGTATGCAATTACCCAGTATTATTATGCATTTAACAGTTTTATTGATTTGCTAGTTTCCCATCTACAGTATTTAAAGCTATAAACATAAGATGCTTACCCCTAAATTGAAATAGGTCCAAGAAAATGAGCTCAGGATAAATTACACTACTAAGCTTTTCTGCATCAGATCGAATCCTTAAATAGAGAAACTGTCAACAATCATAATATGCAACACATTGTGATATCACAGCACCATTTCTTTCCCATTAATAAAGTTTATCAAGCAGGGAACATAAGAAATCACCACATAATGCAAATAGAAGCAACTGCAGTTCTCTATATCTAAATTAGGCTGAGTAATTTAATAGGGATATCAGTAGGAGGTTTGAGACTATGAGTTGTTTATACCTGATGCTAGTGGATTCTGTGGGGCCTTTTTCTCTCTCTCTCTGTGTCTCTTTTTCACATACACGCACACACACACACGCATGCATGCCACGCACATGCGTGTGCGTGAATGTAGACAGTTCCAATATCATTAGAAACTGACTATACTTGATTTTCCTCTGGAGTTTCACTTCTAGGGTTGTCCTCAGCAGCTGATTGTCTTCCCTATCTTGATTTTAGTTAAATTAGGTTCTCACTTCCCTTGCACCTTCACAAGACAGAGATGGGGCACTAAGCTGTTATTACACCATTTAAATGCATTTAAGATTTCATTCAGGCCTTTGCTCATCCTGTTTTCGTTCATACGTATGGAGTTAGAGGACATGGGAAATCTTCCTTTGGATGCATGGAAAGAAATGCATCAGAAGTGCAGAATTTAGGTGTCTTATCCTTTAAGTACGAGAGAAGCAGACAACTGGAGGTAGACTTTTAGGGACAGCTTTTGGGCCCTGGTTTACATCCTGTCAAGTGCTGACCTAGTTTCCTGACTCTGCTCCTACAGTTCCTTCCATCAGTGTGTTGGACACAAGTTCTGGGTGTGTGTTTATGGATGGTGGAACGGGGGCTACTTTCTTGCTGTCCTAATGAAGTAGAGCAATGATATCCATTGAAGAAAAGGAATATGGAGAGCTGTATTTAGGAAGCCTAGGAAGCCTTATCACCAAACGACAGTTTGCTCTTACGCTGTAGTATCTCTCATTAGATTGGCCTCACTATATATTAAAAGAAGCTTATATAAAAACAGAGTTGGTTTTGAGTTTTGTTTTTTGGTTTTTTTTTTTTGCAGTATGCACGTACATTGGCTTGGATTAGCAATGCTTACTTTTATAATTAATGATCGATTCCATTAGGTTAACTAGTCAGACCTTAAGATATTTCTTATTAAAAGAAAAAATCCTTTCTATTCCTTCCCCAACTAAGCCAGTGTACCTTAATGCAATGATGATATGTTAGACCAAGCAGTTGTCAAAGCATCGTATTACTGTGATGCCATAATGACACCCTGTCTCTGTAAAGTAGTCATGTTTTCTCAAATCACACGTTGCACCGTTGATTTCTGACATGACACTTCATTCAGTGCCTTCTCTTTCTTCAGCATCACCATTCTTTGACAATAGCAGCTGTTGCCCATTTTCCCACTAAGTGATTCACATTTTGCCACTTTGCTAGAGTGCAATTAGTTAGAACAGAAGAGAAAATGCTCATTGTAAAGTGGCTTTGCCTGAAATTGTAACTCAGCCTGGTAACAAGAGCTGGTGGGATGATAATCTTTGAGATTGTGTATTAAGGGAACGGTAGACTGCTAAATTTCCCCTTTGATACTTTATTTTAGACATTAGAAGAACATGTCCAACTATGTGAGAAACCTCCAGGCTACTACAAGCATGTTTTTACAAACACTAAAAATGATTATCTGATTAATTTTTATATGATACTGTTGTTAATCCTAGCATGTTTTTCCTGCTTTAAATGGTAATTTCAGCAGTAGGTGGACAGTCACAATCCTCAAGTTAGATGACATCTCTGTTTGGAATTTAAAGCCTACTTCAACCTAACCCCTCCCTCCCTTTCCAGTCTTTTTATGCTTTATTCCTCTACAAGCATGTTACTGTCTTAATTAACTGACCTATAGTATCTCCTTGCCCCTTCCCCCCAATGCTACTCCCACATATGGATTTGCATCCCCCTGTGTCCTGTGCCTGGGATGCTCTCCTCACCTGTATCTTACATGTTGTGTCCCCCATTGGATTATGGAGAGCAAGGCCGTGTTTTTCCCTTTCTTTGTGTTTCCTGAGTGTAGTGTAGCTCCTGAAACATAATGATAAATGCTTGTTGACCCACTGACTTTGTCTCAGTTTCTTTTATACAACAATGCAGATACAAATAAATTTGAGAAGCACTTGGTCATAGTTAAGGGTTTGAAATTGTACACATTATTGTTACATGGAATAAGTGAAAAGAACCATTTCAGCCACATTTTTTATCTGTCTTATTAATATATTACCACTGGTGTTGTTAAAGCTGATATATAATAAAAAAATTGTCTAATTCATTCTCTCTCTCTCTGTCTCTCTCTTTCTCCCTTTCATGTAAAATGAGAATCCTAATTCTATTTATGTTGTTCTTTTCCATTAAGAACCCTTACATAGATTATTCATGAGACACATGAAAACTTCCACAGTTACTTGGTGACTTCTGTGTAGGGACAAATCTGTCCAAGGGTTTTTAATGATGACGATTCATAAATAAAATAAAAATTCTCACTTTCTCATTGGAAAAGTTAGCTATTTGTTAAATAAAGACATTGTGTTTTAACTGCAGATAAAACTTGGTGTATAAAAAGGTTTATTTACTAACCTTGGGTCACCTCTGTGAATTGAAGAACATGGGATGATAGTCATGTTCAGAAACGAGAAGATTTTAAAGCAGAACTATTTATTAATAAATTAATCATTCTTGGTAAATGAGATGTGTTCTTTCTCCATGATCTTTAATTTCTAGGATCTAACATCTAATTCCTCCTTGCACTCAGCCTGAGCCTTAGGAAAGGCCAGGTACAGAATTGTGCATAAGTATAGTTTAACCTGAGCTCTAAGTCTTCTCTTGAGTCTGTGTAACTCTTTCTGCAGAGGTCTCTATCGTAATAAATAAAATGCCAATAATTAATAACTGTGCCCAGTGCTGTTCTTTTCCTTTGGTTTATCCTAAATGTGCTCTTCTCCCTGGGTTGTTGTGAGAAAAGAGCTTTATAAATCACAAGTCACTATATGAATATGAACTGTTCCTCAAAAAAAGTGTTTTGAGAGCTGGAGGGGCTCACTGCTGCCTTTTCATTTCTCCTTTAATAATAAAATAGAAACAACTATACCACGTCTTTAAAATAAATATTGCCTGCATTTATTCAACACGTTATTTCTATTCATAATCCTTAACTAAATTTAGTTTTTTTATTAATCCAATGTGACCGAAAAATTCTGCCTTAACAGCACATTGTGGAATTGGGCTTATTCTCTTTGGCTGCAGATAAAGCCATCATTTTGAAAATGGCTCTTTCTGACAAAAAGGTGTTCTTTTGAAATAAAGTCTTATTCACTACATTCCTCTTAGAGTTAATGTGAATTTTAGTGCCTCTAATTTTAGATTGAAGTGAGGTCTAGAATAAAACCCACCAGCTGACAATTGAATTTATAGATAGTTGTGAATATTTCAGGCTTGAATAATAGAGCTGTAGACTTTCAGAGACAGAGAGGGAGAGAATTAAGACCCTACTGTAGTTTTAGGATATAATGTAATGGTGTCTAGGAAGTCTTCAGTGTAATGAGCTAAGTAGTAATTAGGAGGCAACTATGCTCTTACTAAGATTTCATTTCAGCTTCATTCCAAACATTGGTAAGGGTGACTCAACACAGGTCAATGTGCAGCAAGTGTGGGTGGCCATGTCAGTTTCTTATATTTAAGCAGGAGACATCAATGAAAAATAGTGCTACCTTCTTGATCACATTTTAGACATGTCTTTTTAGGAAAAGAAGATGGTAAAGTTGATTCCCTAGTCATGAGCTTTCAATTTCTTCTTCTACGAAGAGGTTAATGTTTGAATAGAGCTTTCTCATTGGATAACCCTTCATCTAACTTGCTCCGTTTCAGTTGCTTGTTGAGAGGGCTTAGACCTTGGTTAATTTGAGACGCCACAACTTCAATATGCTTTTGTTTCCATATTACCCTCTTTCGTATGGACACGTCTGTAAAAGGTTATGGCAAAATTGTGAGCTAATATTTTGATTTCTGTCAAGCTTGAGTGAAGTTTTGCAAGGGATGGAAAAACATGTATTTTGACAAGTAATTAGCTGTTGACTTAGTCTGATGTAGGCAAGTAATTGTTCTAGGATTAGAAGTACAATATCACAGGTTGCTTTCGAAGAAATGATTCCTTGAAAGACTGAAAATTCATAAGCCAGGTTCGTAGGTCAAAGCATAGTGTAGGGAATGCGATGGTAAAATCTTTCTCCTTATAGTAATGGTGAGCTTTATTTTCGGGGAGTGAGGAAAAGGGAGTAAAAGCAAGACAAGAGCCAGAGAAAAATCGTGTGCTTGACGATAAAGCATCTTATAGCAAGTACACTCCATAAAACTCTACCTTGTGGGCAGATGGTGAAAGAGTTAATTGATATTTTTAATCATAGCTGTGGAAAATTCAGTGCCAGAGAGAGGAAAGGAGAGCAACCATGTTTTAGTACCCTAATAATTTCTAACTCTAGTCTAAGATCATAATGTATGTGAGAGCAGTCCAGTAATTATAAGGTAATAAGTGAAGTGGTGGTGTAAGTGCTCTAAATTAAAAGGAATTCGCAGGGCTGCTGTAAGTCAGTGCCGACCCGCTTTCTTTCAAACGTTGACTTGAGAGAAGTGCTTAGCCTAGAGTGCAAGCAGGGGGACAAGAGAGAGCTATCTATTAATTACAATGCTCATTAACAGTGACGGGTACAAGGCAGCAGATGCAGAAGGGAAAGGACGAGCTAGTTCAGGCTGGCAAGAAGAATATTTTTTCTTCTAGTTCTTGAGGAAAGGACAACACAAGTGGGTGGTCAGAAGCAAAAGGAAATTATGATTGTGGGTTTGAATTTCCCCTCTCCTTTGTTTATGTCTTGACATTGATCTGCCTTGAGAAAAAAAAGGAAAGAAAAGAATAAATACATTTCAGGTGTAGATTCTTTCCATGGTGCTTGGCATCTGAAGTAGACTACCTACATGGGTAAAGTAAACATAGACAATTAAAGAATCCCATTGTCTTGTGTTTAAAAGAAACATGGGCATTTGAGAGATAGGTAGCAGAGGACCAAACTGGTGAACTTACAGAATCTTAGTTTTCTAGCTAAAGTGTAAATTATTTTCTCTTGATTTTTATATGAATGATTTCCCAAAGTTTTATGACTGTTTTCAAATGGTCTCTTCTAGAAAGGAAGTTCTTTCTAGATACCACTTTTTCTCACCCTAGTGTTTTCTCTGAAGGTTTTCTAAAAGGAGTTTTGAACTATGACATGGTAGGAGAAAAATGGAAGGTCATCTAATGATCTTTTTAGAAATTCATTGGCTTATGAGGATGAGAAAGAAAGGAATTGAGCAGCATTTATTCATAAGCACTTGCTATGTGCAAAGCACTATACTAAAATGCTTGGGATAAAAATGGAAAAGTGAAACCATTCCTACTCTCAAAGAGCTTACATTCTAATTGGAAGAGATACATATAAAGGAGCACTCACGTTCATGTTCAGTTCATGGCAGATGGAAGGGCCAGGTAATACTTAGGTTCTGGCAGGAAAAAGAAATGGGCCTTGGGGGAGAAATGGTAAGGCAGATGGTTCCTGACCAAGAGGATAATAGGTCCAGGGGTCAAAGTGGAGTACATCTGGGATACCTCCAATGTAGGTGTGGATGAGGAACTCACCATCCAGCTGACAATGATGGTCCTGTGCTTGGTTGGAATTGGGCAGTAGACAATGATGATTGGTTTAGATAAAGGGAAGGTTTATGGCCCCTTCAGGGGAAGTTAATTTTGATCTTTCTTCTGCCCTCCACCCCCACCCCATTGGTGAGCAGGGAGTAGGGATGGGGTGACAAGAAGGTAAGAGATAGTTAGGATTTATTCCTAGATAAAACAGTTGTTTCATGAGTGAATTTTTTTAAAGACAGAAAGGCAGGTATAGAAAGTCAAGACAGTACTTCATCAATTTCCTTTTTATGGAAGTAACTTGTCAGGTTCTATAATCCTGTTGCCTTGGGATAGATGGGAATGATTATTAATGTTTTGTTCTTAGGATAAAGGCTAAAATGTGATCATTTCCAGGAGCTATTTCTTTTGGATTTTTATGAAATTGAAAGCAGGGAAGAGTATATTTAGGAAAATATCCTTAGTCATTGCCTTGGATTTTTGTCTAGGAATTTAATAAGCATTTATATCATGCCTACTATGTGCTAGGTACTGTGCTAAGTGCTTTGTAAATATTAACTTGTTTGATCCTTACACTAACCCTACAAGGTAGGTAGTGTTTATTACCCTTGTTTTACAGTTGAGGTAACAAAGGCCAGCAGAGGTTAGTAACTTTTGTAAGCTCACATAGTAATTAAGTAAGCAGAAGACTGATATATTCAGGTCTTCCCGATCCTTGTAGTATTACGTGTGTGTATGTGTGTGTATATATATATATATATATATGTTTGTGTGTGTGTGTGTGTGTATATAGGTACATATATAAAATGAAGCTGTTTTCATAAAGAAAATATTCTGAATACGCTTTCTCATAGTCACGTCAATAAAAGACAAGTGCATTTATGGAAGTTGTTGACAATATTCACAAAACCAAGCATTCATCACTTAAGTAAAAGTTTGATTATGTTCATACAATTTGTATGATTTGTGGTTTGAAAAATCTACAAGTGAAAATTCAGTGGCCGTAAGTTAAAATCTGCAAATAAAATAGACTTTGAAAATCCCCAGCTGCCCATTGACCATTTTAGATTCAGAGAGTTGACTTGAAACTGACTAGATTTGAAGGAGGAAAACTTTTTTAAATGGTGGTGGGTGGTGGGAATGACTCCTCCTGTCAGGAGCCTTGATATAGCTCTGTCATGGCCTTATGCCGATCACCTTCATGTTAAACAAGAGATATTGACTAATGAATGAATGATGTGTGCTTTTAGCCCTTAAAAGTCACCCTTAAAGAGCAGTGTCTTTAATATGTGATTTTTTTTCTCTTTTCTTTACTATGGCTGTCTCTTCTCTCCTCTTTTTCCTTTTATCTTTCTGTATTCATATCTGCCTCTTCATCTTTCTCTTTCCTTTCTCTTCTCTCCTCTTCTTCAGGCTTCTCTGCAGAATGTCAAGCAAAGATCGACACATTGATTCTAGCTGTTCGTCATATATCAAGACGGAACCCTCAAGCCCTGCCTCCTTAACGGATAGCATCAACCACCACAGCCCCGGTGGCTCATCAGACGCCAGCGGGAGCTATAGTTCAACCATGAATGGCCATCAGAATGGACTTGACTCGCCACCTCTGTACCCTTCTGCCCCTGTCCTTGGAGGTAACGGTCCTGTCAGGAAACGATATGATGATTGCTCCAGCACCATTGCAGAAGATTCGCAGACCAAGTGTGAATACATGCTCAACTCGATGCCCAAGAGACTGTGCTTGGTGTGTGGTGATATCGCGTCTGGGTACCACTATGGGGTAGCTTCATGTGAAGCCTGCAAGGCCTTCTTCAAGAGGACAATTCAAGGTTAGTATCAATGTATTACCTACTTAGGTGGCAATTGTCCATTCTCCCATCATCTATCCTGATTTTTTTCACTTCTTCCATGTTTTCACACTCATCAGTCAATTTTGACCATGCCGTAGAAATTAGCTAAATCTAATTAGGGGTGGGGGAAATGATGCACAGAAAAAACATTGTACTGAAGCATATTTTTTTTTTTTTACCATCTCAACCTTCATTTTTAGAATAAGGAAGAGATTGGAAACTTTGCATGTAACTCAAGTTAGCATAGAAATTATAAATATTTCCTGTAACTGTGACACTTGAACAAGCATAAGATTATGTGCCAGTCTTTTTGTTGGCTATACATTATAGATAACTGAACCTATATAATTCTGTACTCATCACTGATCCCACCTTCTATGCATCCTGCTTTCCCAAATATTCTCTCTTGTTATATAAAAATGAAAATTGTCTGCAAAACTTTTTTTCTCCTTACAGAAATAGAACCATGACCATTACATTGCAAAGTATATCTGTTTTATTCTTTTCTGAAAGGTAATCTGTTTTTAAAAATTCAAAATATAAAGCTGAAGTGCCTAATGCTTTAGTATATTAGTTACTGGCCCTTTACCTTTAAGAACCTTTCATAATATAACCCTGCTCTCAAATAATGTCAAATTATATCCTATGTGAAGTGCTCTAGAAAGTTTTGAACTCTGCTTCTAATGCTTATTATATAGCTTTGTCAGTACTTTAGCAGATACTTTTCTAAAGCTTTATGCACTGTGCCCAAATATTTGAGATATTGTGGGTTTTAATTTAGTTCTGTGAATGCTGAAGTATAAATCTTTCAGAGAAATAGTTTTAACTAATGATCTGGAAATCCATTTTAGTCTGTCTTATGTTTGTCCAGAAACTTATACAGTAATATTCTCTAATTATTTTTCCTATAAATATCTGTTTTGAATTGACCATTTTCTATTCTCTCCTTTACAAAACAGACCTACCATTCTAATGTCACCATTAGATTAAGTTTTTACTTGTAGGATTAAACAGTACTAAAAAGGTAAAAAGAAGATAATTTGATAAATATTTGTTAATCAAATATCATAAATTTTATAAAAATTATTTAACATTTTTTACATGGCATTGTATTGGACAATGAAGATAGACAAAAAAATAAATAAATACTGCCTGCCCTCAAAGAGCTTAGATTTTATTGGAAGCGGTTTGCATGTAGTACATAGTTTCCTCTATGAGAAGCAGAATTGAGTATATTTATTGAAGGTGGATAGCTTGAATTAAACCAAACATATTGCAGAAACTCAAAATTAACTCTGAGGTGCTAAAGATCAGAGACAGTTTAAAATAAGTACTCTGTTCAAATTAGTAGCCTGATTTATTTGCCTTCTATAAATACATTTCTAACAGAATCCAGAAATCCTAATAGCATTTAATCAATGCTAATTTAGATTATGTAAAAATCTAATGCTATTGTAGTTCAGATTTTAAATTGAGATTTTTCCTACCTCTGGAAGTGTCTATCTAATAATTAAATGAGATAATATTTGTGAAATGCTTTAGCACAATGCCTGCACACAGTGGGGTGCTTAATAGCAGTTTGTTCCATATTCTCACCTCCTTTTTATATTTTGGGATGAATTTAACAGTGCTTATTGATATGAGCAAAAGTCTCTATGTAGGCCCTGACCCAAATAATTAAATTTATATTCTAGATTCCAAGGCCTGACAAACCCTATTTTACATTTTAAAGCAAATGTTAAGAACCTCACAGATGTTTTTTTAATTTTCATTGAAAACCAGCACCAAATCACCTTGCTTTGTACTGGTACTGATTCATGGCAAGCTTGGAATTCTCACTTATTTTTCAAGTGACAATGTTACTTGACAATTGAAAAGTCTTCCTTCAAATTTTGTCTTAAATTTTTCTTGAGTCATCTTTCTAGTTACAATTTCTACTTACCTAAAGGATTTGTCTGTTTGTCCTACACTGGTCCAAAATCAAGCAAAAAAATGAAAAGGCCAACATCAGTTTTTTCCTGGATGTTGAGTGAGTATGATCCAGATGGTCAAACTTATGCTATGCTGCCTTTCATTTTGTTATAAGATGCTATGCTTTCTCTTTTGTTTGTTTGGTTGACTATTATTATATGCTGACTCAGGAGACGGGAAGGTGTTTCATTGAAGAAAATCAATGCAATAAAATTGTACATGAGAAAACCCATTTCTTCTCCCTGCTCACTCATAATAAGCACTTGCACATTTCAGAAACTTGACAATCTACTTTCAAGTGGTCTAGGGGTATCTTTAAAGTTGGTTCTGACACATTAAGATACAAGGGATTCACGGCCAAACTTTTCCACAGAGTTATTGTGGTAATTTAGTGGAATGTTTGAGGAACTCCAAAGATCCAAACTTATGACCCGAAGATCTGAGTTGTTCACTGGCAATCAAAAAGTGAGTGTATACACTTCAGATAGAAAGGTTTTGTTTGTTTTTTAAACTAATCATCCTTGTTGATGATATTCTTAGCTTTATTTTAATCTTCTGGATAGACCAAAATTACAAGAGTTATGATGGCAACGTGTATCAAAGGATTAAATGCCTTTTGGAATGCTCCAGTTTCTATCAGAATTTTAGACATAATTTTTTTTAAGAATTACAAATGTAAATTTCTTAAGGTGATGTGTTCATAGTTAGGTATTTAATCAACAGTAAGTAAAATAGAACAATTAAATTTTTTGGTGTCATGACTATAATTTACTCAGGTTGTTGAAATACCACAAGCAAAGCTTAATTGAATGAAGTTCAGTGATACATAGTGTCCAGTTTTACGCCATACTGTAGTCACCCGAAGACAGAGATGTCATTGTCCAGATTAGTTCTCTGGACTTGCTCAACTGGCTGGACTTATAACTGACAGCTGGGCAGCTTTTATTAAGGATATCCTGCTAGCTACATCAGCAGGCATCACTCTGTGGTTCGCAGAGAGCCAAAAAAAATGCAATGAGGCAAATAAAGGGATTAAAATTGTGAAAGAGGAATGTAATAATTAATATGGTAATTATGAGGCAGATTATAAAATTCCCCTCTTCTTGTCAATTGCAGTAGTGACAATAACAAATGATAAGAACGCCCGAAATGTCAAAAGTGGCTTCAACATTGGGTTGTGATAGACTCAAAGAATTAGACCCTGAAGTCTGTGGAGTCTGTGCTCCTACCTTTAGGCAGCATTGAAAGTAAACTTTCTCTGACAGATAGATGGCCATATACCCTCTTCAAGTTCTCTGGGGGGGTCGGATATTATGCAACTTCCCCTGAAAACTAGCTTTTCTGGGATCTAATTACCCTTTAAGCCAGGAAGTTATATAAGCCCAGACTTTTTTTTTCCTTTTTTTCGTTTGGAGGGGTGAGAGGTGAAAAAAGACCTGATTCTTTTATTTGGTACCCAAGCAAATTCTGTTGACTTCATTGAAGGACGCATACATCCAAAGGCATTTCCCTTTGGAGAGTGGAGTTCTTCTCTCCTCTTAATCTTATTTCAGACATTTTATTCAGTGTGATATCTTTTATTCTAACAAGTTCCAGGTCTACAAAATCACATTTATTCCTTTAAGATGAAAGAACCTATGTTGATGGGAAGTGTAATTTTCAAAACTAAATGTGGTATTTCAGTTCTGAAAGACAATCATAGATTTCAGTGAAAGTCTATCTAAGCAGTGTATTTTGTTTATTGAATATTTCTATGTTATTGGAATACTGTTTTAATGGATCAGCACACAAAGTTAAATCAAAGTCAGGGTTTTGCTGACCAATACAATAGAGCTTTTGAGGTAACATTAATATCTACATACTCCATCCCTGTACAGATTCATAATTGCAACAGCAATTTAATTTATTGTTTTCTTTCCTTATGCAAATATTTAATAGTTTTGCATTGTTGTTATTTCTATCCCAAAATTGTCTTTGACCATAAATGAGTAGAGATTTTTTTTTTTATTTCTGGTTCTTTATGTAGAGTATTAATTACAAAAAGGAGACTTAATGTGGTTCAGTGGAAGGAGCCTTAGCCTTGGAATCAGGAGATCTGGGTTCAGATGTCATTGAGCTTTGTCTCTATGTGACCATGACTATATGTTCACATATAGAAACTTCAGTTTCTTTTCTAAAAATAATTGGGTTGGATTAGATAATCTCTGAGGCCTATTATAGTTCAAAATCCATGACTGTATAATGCAGTGGTTAGGGCTCTACTTCCCAACTGTGATTTTGTCACCAAACAATTTTAATATTTCAGCATTTAATGCATGAGATGTATGGCAATGAATGTTAAAAATTAAATCGTATGTCTTTGTATACCCAGCAATGGCTATTTCATGTTTTGATTTTATTATAATTTGATGTCTTTACACTAATCTTATCCTTCTGTCCTTCCACCCCTGTTTTAGTAGGAAGATAAATGAAAATTTTGTTAAAATTAGCAGTATTACTGGATTACCTTTGCAATTAGTGTATCACTTAGGCAGGTATTGGAGGGGCAATTGCCCCAGCTGTAACACTGAAAGGGCTTAGATAAATCTTTCCTCAGGTCAGCTCTTTTGCACCCTAGCTGTAAGTCTTCATCACTGAAGTCACATCTGTTCTTAGGAGTAGAATCCACCCTTTTTGTTCCTCTTGTATGCAATAAATGTTCACAGCATGGTACTTTGCATACAATTGGTCTACGGTAAACGTTATTTGCTGATTGGAAGCTAAAATCTTTTATTGCTGATATTTTCTCTTTGGCTCAGTAAATATGTGTACATGGGTTGAGGCAAGATAATCATAAAAAACACTTTTGTAACTTATTCACATAGCAGCAGCATTTTCATATTTTTTACCTTTTAAGGAAAAAGGCCCTTTAAAAATTAGCATATCTACCCATTGATCTGTGAAAGGAATCACTCCCTCTTGAGGTTTAGTATTACCTTTTTCCCCATCAGAAACATTGACAAACCCCAAATCATATGATTAGGGAGAAAGGGGGAGAGAATAAACATTTGTTATGTGTCAGACTCCTAACTAATATCTCATTTTATCTTCACAACAACCTTGTGAGGTTTTATCCTCACAGTTTTGCAAGAGAGGAAACTGAGGCAGAGAGAGTTTACATGACTTGCCCAGGATCACAAAGCTAGCAAGTGCGTGAAGGAGGATTTGAATTTAGATCTTCCTGAATCCAAGGTCAGGAAATGCACTCCTTAGCTGCTTAAAAGAAGTATCTTTACTTGGTATGATTTTTGAATCATAAAATTTATTCATCGTATGAGATATTAGCCATTGTTATAGACCCTCTACCTTTTTTACTTTATCATATTCAATGAGAGAAAACACTTTTTACTGCCTAAGGAGCAATGTTGTAAATATTTAATTTTTTACAGATGCAGTTAAAACTAGAAACAGTTACAAAAAAGGCTAGACACATGGATTTTAAAAATGGATTCTTAGATTGTCAGGGCAGGAAACGTACCCTTAAATAATTGCAGAATATTGTAGGCAAGAATACCAGCTTCGAGTAACCCCCATTTCCAGCTACGTGATCAGGTTGAGTCATTAACTTTTCTCAGCAACAATTTTTTTTATTGTAAAATATGGGTAACACTGTGTTTTACTTTCTCAGGAGTATTCTGCATAAAATATTTTGAAGTGTCGAAATGTAATTTAATTATTACTATCACCATCTATTGTAGTCAATCGCCTCATTTTACAGCTGTGTGCATTAAAAAAACAAAAACAAAACTAAGGGAATTTATTCTAATAATGGAAACATGACAACAGGTAATATAACCATATTGAAAATATGGTGCTATTTTTAAAGATCTTTTTAGATCTAATTTCAATAATCTTGATCTATACCAATTTACTTCTTTTTAAAAAGGGTTTCTGAAGTATGGTTTACCTGGATATTAATGTTTATACTTGTTATCTGCATTATTTCTGTTCTTTTATTTTTTTTAGGCTGCATATGCTCCAGGTTAGTTTTTTAAAGTTTTTACTTTAATAAAATTTGGCTCTGGAAACCTTAATTAATGGAATAGAAATTGTGCTTAATAGATATCTGGCCAAATAACTCTTGCAATTATCTCCTAAACCCCCAAATTTTAACTAATTGGAATTACTTCTACGTAGTCCTTCCATTTTCTGTGCCTATTGAGATAGTGGCATCTGCTGTCCAGCTTATATATACTAGTCTCCTATTTATAAAGGACTAGACTGACCCATTAATCCCGTTTTCTACCCCAGTTTAGTTTTCAGATTTTTAAATATTACCTATCTCCCTTGCATTTTACCAAGCATTCAACTTGCATTTTACAGCTTTAAATTGAGAGGGCAACGACCAAGGTGTTGGTTTTCTTAGATTTTATTCCTTTAAGGATTAGATTTTCTGTCTTCTTTTCTTGGTTTATATATTGCCTGCCAATTTGATCTACAAATCTATGAACCTTTTGAAGTGACTATTTTGTTTAATTACCTAGGTAATCAAAAAAGTAAAAGTAGCTATGTAAATTAAGATAAAGTGACATTTAGAATGGTAGATAAAGTTGCCTGTAGGCCCTCGGTTGAGAGATCTGCTTGACCTGGAGAGTTAGATTGCCTTTCCTCAGCTGACTGGCATGTGATCTTTGTGTGAGGAGAGGAAAATAGAAGAAACTTTTAGCATTTCTTTTACATTTTTATCTTTTTGTTGATGCTGAGATGAGAGGAGGCTAATTTGCCTACGGGGTGGGAAGGGAGAAGTTTTTTTGTAAACGTTCCCTTTGGCATAGAGGACTCCAAATCTTTTTACATATTTAAAATACGATGCATTTTGGTAAACCACTTAATCTGTACCTCATTGGATAACTTCTGCCCTGAGGATTGGAAGGAGGGCATGCGTTAGGGATTCTGTATCAAATTGGTCTTCCAGGTACTGGTGATGGTACAGATTGAGAAAATTTATTGAGTGTGATATGTATTTTTAGTACTTTTCTCAAAATATTATCTCAAGTTAAATTTAGGGAAACACATTTCTCTTTTAGACATTGATGGAGTGATATTTTTTATTTTACACTCGTTGCTTAGTCATACTTTGTGAATGTTGTACGTTTGCAAAAGTCTTTGGCTCTTAGTTTTTTTTCCCCATATTTTGGCCGCAAAGTATTCCTGATGCTAACCTAAATAGAATATAACATGAAATAGTGAAGAAACAAGCAACATAGCAAACAACCACCAAAATTCAGAATGTTTTACTTCAATAATTTAATTAAGAAGTTTTTTATGATGTTCCTACACTCCTTTTATTGCTTTATCCAATCCCGTGTTCTCATTTTGATTAGATTTATAATAATCTCTTAAACACATATATTCCCAATTGATCCAAATACAATTTCATGTTAGAAAGGTGTAACTAACTTATTTTTCATTGAACGAGTAACTGTGACTGATAGTATCAGAAAGGACAAAGGTGGCTTCTTCCAGTGGCAGTGTTTAACTTGACTTTTTCATGCATGATTAATGGATTTTTTCCTTATTCTAACTTCTGTTCTATATTTAAAAAAAAAACCTCAACAACTTCTATTTCCAAAAAGCCCATTTCTTTATTGTTTTTTTTATTATCTTTTATTGCCAAGTACCTTAGGTTGTTGCAAGCTAGTTCAGCTTCACTCAGTACAGCATGACAAGCCAAACTTGGAAGTTAGCCTTAGGAGCTCAGTGGGGAAGTACACTAACTTTTAACTTTCCTTTTCCTCTGCTTCCTGGATGGTAGCAGACAAATAAAATGGATATCATTTTAACTAAATCATTTATAAATTGCTTCATTCATTCATTTTTCTTTATGGAAAGGAAAATCCAAGCACCATCATTTCTTAAGGATTTTTCCTGTTTATTATTTCCTCTGAAGCTGCTAAACAGGCCAGCTTTTAGCCTATTTACAATCTTTACTAGATTATAGTGCTTCCGTGTCAGTCAAGCAAAGGAGTGGGATGTTGGGGTAATTGAGAAGCACATGAGGAAACAGCTCTTAATCGATTTTCATTCTTCCCTTTCTTTCTCACCCTTTACCAGGGCTGACTTTCATAAATGTGTTGGATTCTTGAGTGAATGGTATATTGTATTTTCAAGCTACCAAATATTTTTGCTTACATACCTGAAGAGGTGGTAGTAAAAATGGCATTAGAAAAATCTATTCAGTTCTCTTAAGACTCTTGGTAATTAATTATTTTTCACGTTACCACATCTCACATGATGGCTTATGTGGGTAGAGTTGGTCTCAGAGTTGCAACTTGAAATTTCAACATACTTTAAACAACATGTCTCCACTGAGATGATCTCCAGTATCAGTAAGACTTAATAGATGATCTTTGATAGCTGCTGTAGCTAAAAAAGTCATCACCTCACAGCCAACCTGGAGATACGTTTCTCTAGACTAATACTCGGGTGACAAACATACAGTCCATTTTCAGAATGGTGCAGAATTTTCTATCTTCTACAGTTTCCATTAGCTACAGCCTCACCACCTCTTCTCCCTTACAATACTCCTAACAAAATCCGTAGATCTTAAATCAATTAGAATGGATTTCTTCCCTTGGTTGTCCATCAATCAAAATGAAACAATAAGAAAATTAAAAAGACCAACCTTTCATAAGTCCAAATTTGTTGAATGCTTTTGAGCCAAAGGATAATTTGTACTTTTTGTGTTTAAAAACAATTCAGTTTGGTTCATCAAGCCTTTATTTAAGAAAGTGCTATCTGCTGGGCAATGGAATAGATGCTGGGTATAGAAAAAGAAAAACAACATAGCCCTTCTCCTAAAGAAGCTTAACATTCTACTGAAATAAGAATACCTTTTGTTAAAAGAAGTGGCATCATAGAGTTAGGTTTAGCAGAGATCTTAAAGGTTTTCTCATCTAACTCCCTTTTGTTTCTTTGACTCTAATTCCCCACTTGCCATGGCACCAAATTGCCTCTTAGAAGATCTCAAGACATAAAAGGTTATACCCCAACAGGGTCATAGTAGAGTACCAGTTATCATCCACAGTAACCTGTGAGTGCTTGTTGAATGAAATTTGTTTAAAGTTTCTGATTATTTTTGTCTTCCACATTTTATATTTATGGGAGAAAAATAAATTTGTCTTATTCCTTATGAATGTTTTAAGGTTTCCAAAATAAGACACAAGATAATAGTACGAAATAACCTTTTTACATAAAATAAAGATTAGAGTATTATAAAATTAAGTACTTTAAAGTACTATTAATTAGTAGGATGAAAGTTATCTAAGAGATGGTTCTATAACTGTGGGTTAAATAAGATAAAAAAAGACAAAAAATTACATTTAGAATAGTATTAAAGCCTGTCAGGAGGGAGATTAGTCAGCAGTGACTCATGAATGCCCTTTATTCTTAGATTTGGTTCACTTTCAGTCCATTCCTTGAAATTGTGAAGATTCAGCAAACCTTTTGAAATATCTTTCAAAACTTTTTTCTGCTCTTTTTTGCTGTATGGTATCATTCCCTGTGACTTATTTCTGTTGACTTGTATCTGCTGGTATCCCTTATCCTCTGTCCCAGAGAGTCTTCTTTGAGGAATTGTCCCCCAAACACCTGCATGCTTATTTGTGATATAAAGTAAGATAATTTAGTGGGTTTTGTTTTTCTGGATTTTTAAGCTTAAAATATTTTATGAAAGGTACATTTCTTTACTGTTGTTTCCAACATATTAGGGGAGTATTGTCCCCTTCCCCCCATGCATTAATTTTGGGAATGCTACAACATCTCAAAAATTAATACTGGGGGATAGGACATGATAACAGCTATTTAATCGAGAAGAGAAAATATTTCTTGATTATCCAAATGATCCATAGCTTTAAAAAGTAATTTTTTGATTGTGGAAAATTAATTGGAGCGGAATTTCTTTTCAATATATTTTGCTTCTTGACATATTATTGGTTACACACAAAAAAATCTGATGATCCTAAGACTCCAAAAAATTTAAAGTGAAGATCCTACCCATGTTCAGAGTCAACCTGAATTTTTGTTGTCCTACCTATAAATATTTATCCCTATTTTAGAATGAAATATTTTCCCCTGTTTTAGGATTCCTTGTGCATACTCTTCCTTTTGGGAAGATCACTGACAAATAGGCACATATTTGCAGAATAAGATGATGCACTTAATCTGTTGAAGATATTTCATAGATGTTTTCCCTGTGGAAGTTACTTTCAGGAGCCTAAATTTCCAAAAAGAAAAATAAGATAGACATTCAAAAGGAAATGAACAGTTTCCAATAATTTATCCATCTAATCAGTCATCCCCTCATATCTTAAGTGACTTTCCTAAGAATGTACTTCATAAACTGAATCTACTTTAATGAAGTTGAAATTGCCCTCAGTTCTATAACACACTGAGATCATCCCAAAATTATGTATTCTACTTAGAAATTCAAAAGGTAATGATACATGATAGAGCAGAAAGTAGTTTTCTCCTCTTATGATTTTGGGATTTGTGCTTATTCCCAAAGTTTCTTCTCATCCTTTATATTTTCAAATTTTGATAGAACTTTTTGCTTCCAGTGCAAACTTCATGGGACAAATAAAAAACTAAATAAACGAAAAGTAGTATATGAAGTAAATTTAAAACATCAAGTAATTAACCACACTTTATAATGATTATACTCCTGCCCACTTTGCTGGTTTTGTTAGAATTTCACTTGTAATTATTTTTCTATCAATGTGTAGATAGATCTAAAGATATAAATATACACCTGTCAGTGTAAGACTTTCCAATCAATCATTTTATATGAATATGAAAAACAAGGAAAATTACTTTGTAAAGGTAACAAGTAATGTCAAAATAAAATTTTCCTTATTTTTCTTATTCTATGTACTAATTTTCATTGTCTTAGGAATTTTATTAATTTCTATGCAGAATATGAGAACAGTCTAAATTTCTAATAGGCAGACTCATGCTTCTTTTGTGGCTTCTCTGAATAACTTTGCATGGCCACTACCTCTACGAATAGGATTTCATTGTTAGGCCAATTCCTGAGATTCATTCCATCCATTCTGGAATAGAAATAGGAATGAACTTTGGAACTTAGACATAGGGAAAATAATATTCCATGCTTTGCTTTCCATTGTACCCTCCCCCCCCCCCCCCCCATTAAAAACTCAGAAGTCCTACTTAAGTTTTGTTGGGTAGAGCTGTGTACTAGTATAATCATTCTGGAAAACAATTTGGAATTTTTCACTTGAAGTTACTAAAATGCCTACAGTATTTGACCTAGATTTGACCCAAATGCCTGCAGTTCATTTGTCATTGAGAAAAAGTAATGTTCCATAAACATCAAAATATTTATAGTAGCACTTTTTGTAGTAGCAGAGAACTAGAAACAAAACAAAGAGATGCTTATCAGTTTAGGTTAAACAAATTAATGTGCGTAAATTTAACAGAATGTCACTGTGTTATAAGCAGAAATGAATATGATGAATACAGAGAAAAATAGGAAAACTTACAAGAAATTATCTGAAGTGAAATAAACAAAGTCACAAAAACAGTATACACAATGACTAGAAGATTATAAATAGAAAAAATAATAGATGCAAAACAGAGTGTATGTTGCAGAATTATAAAGAACAAGTAGGACCCTAAAGAAAAGACAGAAGGTACTACCTTTGTAGAGATAGAGTGTCTCTAAGCGTGTGATAGAACGTCAGATGCTTGTGTGTATGTGTGTGTGGTATTGACAGATTTTGCTGAAATTTTTTCTCTTTTTTTCTTTCCTTAAATTCTTTGTTATAATCAGTGGCACTCTCAGAAGAGGAAGAGGGAAGAAGGCAGTGTGAAATCTAGGTGATAATACGTATTTCAGTAGCAATCTAGTAAGAACCATATTTATAGACCCAGAGAGAGAAAGATTTCAATGTTATTCTGAATTCCCCCCATATTCATACTTCCATTATGCTTTTTTAATTTATTATGAGGGGGGAAAATAACCAACCTTTCCTTTCATAATTAATTGCTGTCAGGATGCATATATCCTAGCCATTCATAAGGAATGCACCCCATTTAGCAATCCTTCATGTATGCATCCACCATAGAGAAAATATTTAAATAGCTGACACTTCTTTTCCCCATCAATGATTCCTTATTTATTATCAGCTCATTAATAATTCTTTTTTTAGTAGGGGAAAGAATCTTGAAATAAAAGCTGTTCAGTTTATGTAAACTGCGATAGTTTTTTCCTGTTCATTGGGAATAGGTTAGAGCACTCATTCTTAACTTCTGTTCTCCTTACCTTTTGCTCTCCTGTGTGGTAGAATGGAAATGCTTTACTAGATTAGGAGTTAGAATTCCTTTACTCTAGACCTAACTCTTTCATTGTTTGTTGTATTACACTGTGTATGTCCCTAAAACTCTATGTACTTCAGTTTCCTAATGTATTAAATACAAATAGGAGTACTTAAAAAACAGCTCACAGAGTCATGGAATCAAAATAATAAAAAATCTGAATGAACTTTAGTAGCCATCTATTACAGTCATTAACTGAAATAGAATTCCTACTCTAATATATCTGTCAAGTGGCCAATCCAGCCTTTGCTTAAAAATCATAGGTCTTCAGTCATAGGAGAGCCCATCATTTCCTGTGGCAGTCCATTCCATTTTTGGAGAGGTCTGATTGCTAGGAAGTTCATTAAATTTACATTTGCCTCTTTATAGATTCCTTGTTTTGCTTTCTGGGTCTTAGTGGTCCAAGTCTATTTACCTTTCTTCTTGACAGCCTTTCAGGTACATGGAGACAGTTGGCATGTTTTTTCCCTGAGCTTTCTTTTCTCCAGGCTATACTTTGATTGATTTTCATATGGCCTGTACTTGAGACCCAATACTCTAGAATTCAAGCTCCTCCGGACTTCCTCCATTTTGTCACTGTGATGCCCAGAACTGAACATGAAAATTCCAAATCTGTTCTGATCCAAATAGAGAACAGATAGACTAAGGTAAACTTTTCCTAAGAGATGTGAATTACTTCTTCATTCTCCATGTTGACTTATACAAGTTGCAGTTCATCAGGATCCCCATGTTTTTCAGATGAACTGACATATAATTATGTCTCACTTTTCTTGTACCAATGAAGTTGATATTTTGAACCCAAGTGTAAGATTGTTTTTATCCTGATTTTCTATTAGATTCCTACCAGCATTCCAGTCTATTGTTGGCTGAATTCATCAAGCAGCAACTACAGAATCCCATTTTCTTACCTATTTTGGGTATCAACTTCTCTTAACTGTATTTGTTCTTCCCTTGTCATTTTCCCCCTTATGTTTCTGAGAGAAAATAAAAATAAGAATTGGGTGCTTTTAGCCTTTTCATAAGTAGTTATCACCTCCTTCACATTGATGCAGGGCTCAGGTTATAGTCTTCATTTTTTAATCTACAAATATAGTTTTTTATTGTCGTTAGGTTTTTCCCCACCAAATATAATTTTCTCTGACCTTTAGTGTTTTCCACATTATTCCTAGAGTCACATATTACCCTTTTGCATTCATGCTGTGTTACTTGCCCCTTTGTTTTTATCTTTTATAATTCCCAGCAAGGGATGTTAAGCAGTTATATACATAGGGATGTATGTACAAATGTATATTCCCCCAAAGTGTAAGTTACTATGTAAATATAAGATGGCAATGTTGATTATATTTGATGGTTCCATTTTTTTAACCCTTGGTTGAGTACCATACATTTGGGCACCATAATTTTTATTAGTACTTTTTACTAATACCAACAGTATTTTCGGTTTTTCTCATCTTTCCAGTTTCCTAGAAAAGCAGAGAATTTTGTAAGAAGCCCAAACGTATGGACTTTTCCTACAGCTTCAGGTTGAAACGTATCTTTTTATAAATAGTGGAACAGTAATCCAGCCAGGAGCATGCTAAAACTCTTGACTTCAGAAATCCCTTCCATAAGTTTTCCATAATTGTGTGTTTACTTATTCTGATCACCAATATTATACTTAGTCTCTGTTGCCAATTATTTTATTCATATTTTCTCATCTCTTCTTGGGGGCTTCCTTTTGATTTAAAAAAAGTGTTGATCAGTCAAGGGTTAATTCTTTGCTTTATGCCAAGTCCTATACTAAACAGAGGGGACAGAAAGAAAAAGTAAAATTATTCCTGTTCCTCAAAGTGCTTACATTCTAATAGCATCTGACAGTAGACAGTTTCTCCCATTCTTCCTAATTTCGTCTCTTTGCAATGTAGGATTTTGAAGTTTGAGGAGATTATATCCTGAGATTCCATAAAGGATTATGCATACCCTTCCATTCTTTTTTCAGAGGGAATATTTATTTTCAGAAAAATAGTAGTATTTCATTATCATCTGGAAAGAACATTAGCCTGCAAGTCAGGACATCAGGTGTGTGAGAGGTTCCATTTATTCCCTATGTAACTTTGATCAGTTTCCCTGTGTAATTTTGGTCAGTTTGTTCTCTGGCACTTAATTTCTCCTTTTTTTTTAAAAAAAGATATTGATTAGATGATATAGAAAGTACTTTTTAATCCCCCAAAATTATTTATTTATCTTTTTTGCTTCTAGCCAGACTGAAATACTCTCCACACTGATGTTGTTTTTAATGGAAAAGTATTTTTGCAGTATCTACCAAAGGAAAAGAAAGAGGTATACATGGCTTACTGAAGGTGTGGTGATGCCTTTGACATTAATTACTTTATTGAGGGTGAATAACATTTCCATATTTATATTTTTGAAATAAGTTTTATGGGTATCTTTTTTTTATATCACATACATTTCCCACTGTCTTCTTACCCCCTTTCAAAGTATAAATAAATAAGAACTAAGAGGAAGTAAAAATATGTTTAGCATAACCAAACAATATCAAATACAACATCATAAGTACAGTAGAATAACCTAAACTGAATATTGGAAAAGCATAATGACCAGGTTTGGCTCCAAAGAAACGGGAACATTTTCCCATGCCTTTTTGCAGAGGTGAGAGACCATGAGTTTGGAACCCTGAATATAATAGCCCTCTTCCTTTTGAAGGCAGCAACATCCTTCTGGTTCTCCTCATGTCCTTTCCTGAGTTATAGTCCATCATCACTAATTGCCCATTGTACATTTTAAAATAGATAAATTCTATTCTAAAAACTCATATCTGAAACCTAACTTTTTAATGTCTTCCCCCAGATGCACTCCACTACAGAACTTTCCTGTTTCTGTCAAAGATACCATCAATGTTATACTCAATCCCTCCCTCTTTTTCTCCTCATATATCTCATCCATTCCCAAGTATTGTGAATTCTATTTTCTCAACATCACTGGCATCTAGCCCTTTCTTTCCCCATTCTTACTGGAGAGACTCCAGGACTCACTTTATCTCTTGCTTGGAGTAATGTCACTACCTTCTCCATTCCGTCCTTCCCATACTATCCAAAATGAAATTTCCAAAAGTGCAGTCAAATCTCTCCCTTGCTGAATAAACTATAGTGGCTTCCTCTTTCACAGCGGATCAAATACATGTGCTTCTGTTTGGCATTAAAGCCCTACAGTTCTCACTCCAACCTCCTTTCCCAGTTTAATTATATCACTTGCCATCTGCCAAGACAGTTTTATCGGGATGTGGCTTCTGTATATGCTGTAACTTCTTGGAGCCACATGTGAGAGTTGAGGATAACCAACTGGCCTCAATCCCATTGGTATATTTAGTGGTTTTCTACTTCAACCATGTGAAGGCTTCACAGAATGGGCAGGTTTGAACAATTTTTTCCAAAGACCCAGGAAGGCAACTGAAGTGTAGGTACTATGGAGCTCTTAGAGCTTGATCAGACATTGGAGATGTCAAGGTCATCCACTGCATCCCAGCCATTGCCAGTCATCCAGACTTTTGTTTTGCCACTGCACTTCTCTGACTCTGGAAGAGAGAGTGAGGCTGAAGACCTTGTGCAAATCTGCCTCACTTAAATCTAACTCACACAATTCAGGACATCACCAATCCCCCACTATTCTACCACACCATTGTGACATCATCAATCTTCTATCATGAACTTCATAGTCCAGCCAAACTGATCTTATTATAACTCCCATATCACATTTCCATCTCCCAGCACACACCAAGGATGTTTTCCCTTTTCCCCCTACCTCAACTCAAATGGAACCCTGTACATGAGCCTTTCATCGAATGCTCTCCTAAATTCCTCCCAATTCCCACTTTCCTCATCCCTATAGGATCTCTGAAATCCCTTTGATTTTACATTTTGCAGAATTTAATAACCAAGATGAAAACAGCAAGGAAGTTTTTGAAGTGGGAGGAGCAGAAGGATTGTTATAGAGATTTATTTCACATAAACAAGTCATAGTGAAGTTTTTAGCTGGTTTCTCTGAAGGTCATTTCAAAATAAGATTTTCAAAATATTCTTAGAAATTGCAGTGTCTTTGGATTAATATTGCTTCTCATGTTGACTCCATTGCATTTATATGTTCTCTGGCATGTTACTTTAAAAAAAAAACCCATTTCATAGTAATATCTCCTGCAAGGTCTTATACAGATTAGATTGTATTATTATGGCTACTGTTGGTGTTCTGCTGTTATCATTATCTTTACTGTTATATTCACTGTCAGGAGGCATGAGTGAAGATCCCAGTACCCAAGCTTTTTGAAAATTAAAACTCTCTTTTTCTCTAATGACAGTTTTAGAGGCTACTTTTCTAAAGAGAAAAGAATGCAAAGTCAACCACTTGAGAGATTTTTTTTTTTAATGTTCCTGGGCATTTAAAACAAATACTACAGATTATTGTCCATATGTTTTTAATGACCTATAATTGTTCACTCAAGCAAATACCATCATTTGTAAATCACTTAATGTTTGAAAAACAATTGGATAAACCCCACTTGAAGTGCCCCATGGGTCATTTCAAGCCATTTGGCCCTATTAATAAAATTAAAACAATTGGAGGAAATATACAAATGCTTTCAAATAGGCTTTAAAATTATGATGTCCATATGTATGCATTATTTCAATGTAGGAGTGATGTGAATAGGGGGTAAAGATTTGACATATATTTTTATTTTGAGAAGCCATGCTAATTCACATCATTCAGTCTTTTCACTGCCAAACTGTAAAAGTCCATTAAGTGACTGAAAGGAATATACAAATTATCCACTGGCACTTCAGGCAGGAGTTTAACATATACCCTGTTATTCTGTCCGCCAGCTAGCTGCAAGATTCTATTAAGCAGTAAGTGAGAAAATTATATTGCCTGCAAACTAATTGTACAAAAGACTCTGAAATAAGTAATCAGAGTCTGGTCCTTTCTGAAAAGCAGCCAGGAGATATTATAAATTGCTCTATCATTCTTGTCAGCCTTGTTAAAAAACCCAAACCCAAACCAGCGCTTCCCTGTTGATCTGGTTCCTTGTGCAGCATAACTAACTTCAATAGCTATTTATTGACAAAACTGGGTAAACTCCAGTCATGTCATTAGTAGCTGCCCAATTCAGTCCCTGGCGTCATCAAACAAATTTATTTCAGAAAATAGCAAGCTATAATCCAAGAAAACTCCATAGCTGAAATTGACAGCCGGTTGTGTGAACAATAACCTACATATCTCTATGAATAATGACAGTCCAGTGTTAATAACTCAGGTGTCCACATTTGCTACTGGAAATACTTTTGTCTGTATCTCCAGTTTTTAGTTCGTTCAGGAAAACTAAGTGGACTCTAGAGATCTTGTGATCCACTGGGTATAATGCATTTGAACTGTTACCATAGTAGATGTAACAATGTTATACGGGTGCTTGGAACAGCACATTTCTAGTATAATTCACTTTCTTGTTGAACAGGAAGAAAAAGCACCAGGGAAGATTTTTCAAGGACAAAATTTCATAGACCCAGACATCATCCAGAGAACCCATTGGGTTAACTTTTAGCCAACTAGAAATGAACTTTATAATTCAATATGAGGAGTAGGGAATTAGAGAGACTTCTGTATAAGCAAACTATTTGTGTTAGACAATGATTTCAGTTTCCAAATATGAATCTACTTCTTTTGTTGGCAGACTCATATCTTCATTGAATTTGCAAGTGTTTAGATGTTAGTAATTGTGAAAGCATTGTTTAAGACCTGTTTCTGTCAGTTTGGGAGCTGTCTGTGCACCTAACTTTCCTTATCTGTGAAATGGAGACAAATGCTTGTAAAAATGTCAAAGGGTTGTTGTAAGTATAGAAAGGATGTATTGGTTTTTAAATATCCTTTGTATCAGCCCTACGATACAATTAACTTTATTGACTCGTACTTAGTCATTACTTCTTCACCTCTCACCACAGTCCCAGCATACTGCAGTTTTACAAAACATAATGATGGAGATTAACATTAATTACTTCTCTCTTTATATCATCACCCTATATTAGCAACTTTTCTTCATAAGCATTTTTATTTATATGCAGTATGTATTTCCTTTTAAACCATTTCCAATGAAAATTAAATTCAATAATATAACAAGTAAATAATAATTTCCTTGTTATCTTTTTAAAAGACAAGTTTTTGTCTTCAATTTGTAAAATCATCGAAGTTATCAATATCCCTCCTCCTATGCTACCTAAAGAGCCATCCTAAATAATAACATAATATTTTTAAGACCAAAAAAAAAAGTAAAAGAGGAGGAAAAAGCAGCACAATTGATCAATATATTGAAAAAATCCAAAAAGCATGTGCAATATGTAACAACCTGTATTCCTCCCACCTCCATGGAAAGGGTGGGTTGATTGTGTTTTCTCATATCTCTTCATTTGAATCATTCTTGATCTTTATAATTTTATTATATTTACTTTTGATTTTTTTGATTTTTATATTTTCTCCTTACATTGGGCTAGTCACTGTGTAGCTTGTTTTCTTGGTTCTGCTTATTTTACTACGCATCAGTTCATGTAGATTTTTTCTGTAGTTCTCTGTATTCCTCATACACAGGGCAGTAACATTCTTTTACACCCAGGAACCACAATTTGTTTTACTTCTTGTTACCTTTTCAGTGGTCACCCTAGAAATATTTTGCTGGGTTTTGTTTATTTTTGTTTTTCATTTTCCCTTTTAGACTCTCCTGGTAATTTGCCCTTGCCTTGGTGTCAACCTTAGATTTGCATTCGGATTACTTTGTAGAGTTCTCTTTTATACAAGATTCCATATCTTTTTTTTTTCATGGTTTTGAAATGATCATTCCTCATATCTTCATTATTCATTCATAAAGGAATATCCAACTTTTCCTGTGTTTTTCCTTTTCCCTGTCAGTATTCCCAATTATGTGGAGGTTAACCTTCTGGTAGTTTCATCCTTTCAGGACATAGTAATGAACCTAGAAGTAAGAAAATACAGTAAAAAAAAAAAAAAAGAAAGAAAGAAAAAACAGCCAAAAAAAATCCCAAAACAATAAACAATGCATTCTCTTCTAATAACTGAAATCACTGTTACAGAGGTCATGTACTTTACCTAGCACCAATCACTGATGTCATTCTATACACAGCTATAACATGTTTTGGTCATATATTTTCCCCAGCTTTTAATAGATTAGAACCAACTCAAATAGTAGCTTAGCTAGTCTGCTAGTTAAGAAAAAGCAGACATCTTAATACCAAGAATACTCACGAATTTTTAAAAAAGATACAAAACTATTAAGATATCTCTAATAAAAGCCGCTAATTTGAGGAAATTAACACCCTTGAAAGTTAAATGACTTGCCTAAGCTTGGAAAACATAGAATAGTGTATTATTTATTTATATGGATATATTTATGAAATACATATAAATTCATACATATTATAAAATAAATATAAATAAATATATATAGATCAGGGACTTGATCAGGAATCTCACTTCTTAACCTTAATACTTCTGCTTGTACAAATTAATCTGCCTCCTTTATAAAACCGTAGCCTGGGGCCCTTAATGTAGGAGCTCGTAGTGGTGTATTCCTCATTAGCTGTTAGAGAGCATTTTTTTATTCCCCTTGGTAATTGATGTCCATAGGAATGACCTCTTCCTGAGATTGTTGAATTATAGTCTGTGTGCTGAGTTTAAGATAATAAGGACATATTTGTTTCGGTTTGAGGGGTGTATGTATGTTTAGGGTGAGCCTAGGTTCTATTTCCTAGGTGTAGAGAGTTATCCTGGAGTAGAAACTCCTCCCATTGCAATTTATCTCTAATTTATAGTCTTAGAAAATTATGTATATACTGAGAGATTAAGGGACTTTTCCCTATTACTGTGAGACACATCTTGCTTTCTGTCCACTAAAATACTCCACCTCACTAAAATGTGATGCGTTTTAGAAAATATTCCTTCAATAATGATAAAGTAGTTTTAAGAAGTTTTCCTTTAAGGCAAGAATCAATTGTCAGTTGGACAATTAACTTATTTGTATGTTTCATATTGGCATTCTTAATGAGAATGTCAGGAGACATAGGTTCTACTTTTTCCTTCACTAACTATGTCTTAGTGGGACAAGTTTATCATTTTGTAAAATAATAAATACTTGTTTTAGGATGCTGGTGCTATAAAAAAATATAATAGAAAGGAAAGGGATGGGGTCATTAAATATTTTAAGGATATGTGGACTTCAAGGAAGTTGGGTTGTCATGGCCCTAAAGGTGTTTTAAGTGTTTAAAGGTGGTTTTGGGCAGATTGAGTTTTGAAGTAAGGATGGAATAGTCAATTAGAACTATCCAACATGCATCCAAAAAATGTAAGACTGGAACTTGTTCATGAAGGAGTGAAACAGTACTTTAATACTTGTCCATTCTGACTTTTCAGGTACCAACCTCTTAACAGAAAGTACTCTCTTTCAGTGGTTCTGTGGATGACCAGATTATAACAGCCACCAATTACATTTTTTATCCCACACACCATTTTTTCTTTCAGATAATGTGTACTTGTGTGTTTTGGTGGTATAACTCAACTCTCCCCTTGGGGGAGTTAGGTGGTACATTGGGTTTGAAATCAGGAAGACTTCTTCAGGAGTTCAAATCTGGCTTCAGACACTTACTATGTGACCCTGGGCAAGTCACTTAAACCTGTTTGCCTCAGTGCCTCATCTCTAAAATGAGCTGGAGAAGGATATGGCAAAGGACTCTAGTACTTATGCCAAGGAAACCCTAAATGGGGTCTCAAAGAATCAGACGTAACTGCAGAATGTCTTAGCAAAAAAACAAAACAAAATAAACTTCTATTCCTCTCCCTATACCCGCCTCCCCTTCCCTCAACCTTGGGGAAAGCCGGGAAGTGAATGAAAGGAGGAGGAAGATACCTTTCCATTTGATCTGATTTTCCAAGAAGACTATTAGTGTTATCCTCCTAGTGTAAAACCTGATGCTTTTGTTTCTATACTGTACTTATTATTAGTATCACTTTTAAAAAAATTCTGATATTATGGTGAAAACTGGTTGGTTTCACTGTTGAAATGCTTTGAGTTAGAGTGCTAATTTAGTAAAAGATTTTTTGATGGGCTTATCTCAGGTTATATTGTGCAGGCCTCTTTATCATGAATATTTAACCAATTTTCAATAGGTATAAGTGGTTTAAGTATTACTTCCTGTTGAATTAGTAGCTGCTAAGCATTTTGAGTCTTTGTGCAGGCCTGCAATCCACTAATGTGATATTTAATGAGGAGACATCAGTCTGGAGAAAGGTAGTCAATATAAATCAGTGTTTACAAAGTGTGATTAACTCTGAAATATTTCATCAATGCTGTGGTCCCAGGCAGACTCTATGC
Organism: Bettongia penicillata ogilbyi; assembly: GCA_023548195.1. Lineage (NCBI taxonomy): Eukaryota > Metazoa > Chordata > Mammalia > Diprotodontia > Potoroidae > Bettongia > Bettongia penicillata. Next base: position 9,495,942 of record JAJHZJ010000526.1, read on the forward strand.
TAATTACTCGAATCTGCGCATGTTTCAGGGGACTTTGACGGACCCTGAGTGCTGCAAACACGGGAGCAGCAAAATTGCAATTATGCTTGGACTGTCTCTGATGACAATTTATGCATTTGGTGTGATGACCTCCTCCTTCCCAAGAGGACAATAAACAGAATGCATTTTCATTAAGATACTAATGTACTTAATAACAGGGGGAAAGGGTTAGGGAAAAAGAAGAGACCTTTAAAGCTGTATGTGACAGAGCTGATAGGGAGAGATGCTTTATTTTTAAAGGCAGTTTCTTTACAAAACTGGAGACAGTCTAAAATTGTCTTGTTGAACAGCTCTGTTCTTAATTGAATACATTTCTTTTCAAACAATTGAACAGATATTTATGAAGTACCTACTGTATTCAGAGCTCTCTGCTAGCCGTGGAAAGCGTAATTTATGTGAATAATAATAGCAAAAGTTTATTGATCACCTAGAGTTGAACAAAAGAGTTTTAATAAGTATGGTTGTGGTTGCTTATCCTTCCTTCTCTAAGAGGACCATGACATTGGGGAGAGATGCCATGATGTACAAATGAATTGGATTTAAGTGAGGCAGGGCTGTGTAGAGTCACTAGCCTCACTTGCACCTCCAGAGTCATCTGGGTCCTGTGGCAAGATATAGACAGGATGACTGGAGATGGCCCTGGATGCAGTGGGAGAACTTGACCTTTTTAAAAAGGTCTTTAACAGGTCTCAGTTTGACTGAGGCAACGGCCATTCACTGATTAAGGCTAGGTAAGAAACGAAGGGAAGAATGGCTCCCTTTTACCTAGTTAAAAAAAAAGAAATCAGTCTGAGAAGGAAAGATCCTCTAGGTTTCTGGCCAAAACAGAAACAATTGCTATGTACATTGTCCCCTCCTAAAGCAGCTTCCATTGACTTGGGGGAGGAAGTACCAGAACATTGAGCTACAGAACACACTATCGATAAATCTATTTAAGATTTGAATGAAGAGACTTTTAGTGAATATTAGTTCACTGCACAGATAATTCATCTAAAATTAAAAATTTTCATTTCATTAAAAATTTTCACATATTAAATAGGTAACAATAAACAAAATAAATCCAATTAGTTGAAAATGTCATTTCTCAACCTTTTGTTCTTACTCATAGAACTTTCAGGAATTAGAGGGTTTGGACTAAATTTATTTAAAAATCCAAACTCTGTAGGTATGAATTTAGATTTTGAAAAGGAACATTACAGGACATCTTCAACTCTCATCAAAAAGAATAATTATGCCTCTTAAGAATCTTCTTAATTTCCAAATAATATTGTTTACCTATTGGTTATGTTTTAAAAAGCTTTTGATATACTCACCAGCATTATAAGGATGATTCATCTGTTGTCAATAATGTCCAGAAATCAAAACTGAAGCAGTAATTATATAGTGAGGATATACATACAATTAATCATGTAAATTACCTACTTCAAGATTTTGGATGGGTAGGGGCTAAGGTGACTCCACAGATATGGTAAAGTTTGAATTTTAAATCGATATCATCAAAATTCATTTTTAAAGCTTCAACTCATATCTTCCCCACCCTACATTTTATTTAAGATTTCTGACCCAACATGAATCTTAGTCTTTCCTGTGTCATTTATTTCTTTTCCCCTTTTATGTTGCTTCTTGGTGACCTTAGAGTTGGCTTCATTTGGTTCCGTATCCTTTTTTTATTTTGTTTTGTTTGACATTTCCTTTGGGATATGGATGTTCTTTACCCACAAGATTTTGACTAATGGCTTCTTTTCTGCCATCATTATACTGCAGGTAATATAGAATACAGCTGCCCAGCCACGAATGAATGTGAAATCACAAAGCGCAGACGCAAATCCTGCCAGGCCTGCCGTTTCATGAAGTGTCTAAAAGTTGGCATGCTGAAGGAAGGTAAGACTCTTCTCATTCCACAGCTCCACATTTTGACTCAAAAGGGTATGTGTGGCGTGGTTAACAACATCACAGTTTTCATGAAACCCTGAAGAAACCACACACAGTGGTAAGTATAAATGTGTTAGGAGGGGGAAGTAAATAAAACCTGCTCCTTTACTCTTGAATATTCAGGAATTATGCAGCTTAAGTATTTTACCTCTCAAGGAAGATGGCAGAATACCACCAGGTATGCTTTATCTGTTCTGATATTCTTCAGTTTATAATTTCCAGCAAACAAAAGGTTAAATTCAGAAAAGGAGTTATTTTGGTCCCAGTGACATCAAGCCTTTTCTCTGTTTATTACTTTATGCTGATTTGCATGAAAATGCATATTTTGATCTTGGCTTTCCTCGTTGCTGTTGGCCAACTCTCCCTCCTCCCCCCTCCCCCCCAACATTCTTTGAATTGATTTCTGATTAAAAGGAGCTTGAGAAAAAGTTAAATGATTTGGAACAATCCTCATCTTTATTCTTCTGTCATGCTCTCAAATTTTCCCTTATAACTTTTTCAGAGACACAAGGTCTTTGATCTGTGATAAATCAAAGAAAGAGTCTTTTTTTTAAAAAAAAAATGAAGCTGTCTCATTTGAGGTAATAGAGAAATTCTTCCTGGCATTTTGAGGACCTGATGTAACTTGATTATCATCTATGTGTGTGGGTGCTATTTTATATGTATTTTATACATTACATTTTGATTGTACTGTTGTCATCAGCACATTCTAAATAAAAAATAAAATCACCTCAGTATATTTAGATCCTGGAGAAAGTTGAAATAAATAGATTTGCCAGTTTCAGAAAAAGCAGGGATGAAACCCTAGCAATAGAAATAGGGAAATTAGGCACATTTCATACTTAGAGGGGTATTGCCTTGTTTTCACCTACTAGAAATAAACTTTCTTCCCTGGATCTGCCCTGGGGTTTCACTGACTTTGATACCCCTAGAGTTGTCTCATTTACTAGCTAAAATTTTTCCTTCTCTCCTAAATCCCAAAGGAGATTGTAGAACTTTGATTATGTGATTGTTTTGGGGGGGAGGAAGGAGTGAGGAGGTATATCTGACTTGATAGGAGATTTCATTAAGTTAAAGGACACCCAAGGAGGAATCTCTTTTCTTCTGATGCAGGACAGCATTTGACTTGCTCATTTGTCCAGTTTGAACATTGCCATGGCTTCTGAGTGGTTAAATGACTAATGTATGGCCATAAAACTAATTAACAGATGCTAGAGATTTGGGGTAACCCTTCCATTATGACCAGCAGCCTCGGTGATCTTACAAAACCAAAAATTTAATAGGTTCTGGTTTTAATTCTAACATTTAGTCTAAGACTATGAGTCAGAGTCACTTAGCCAGTAGAGAATAAGCCGTCTTCTGGCCAACCTGGGTTCTAGTCCATTCACTGCAACATTCTGATTGTGCGATCCTGGACAAGTCACTTAACTCCCCAATGTAACAGGCAACCAACCGTCTAACTCTATTAGTTGCAGATAGTGCTGTTTTTTTAATCATAAAAGGAATTTTCTAAAACCAGGTATGTAAAAAAATTTCTTAGCATAAGTAGCTTTCATAGAAGAAACCAGGGTTCAAGTTCTTCCTGGTTGTTCAAGTAAACAAGCTTTTATTTTTTACTGCCCCTCACTTTGTCAAATTAAGTTCGTGAAACTATTGTGTAGGAACAAAATGTACCTTTTCATTTTCATTTTCTTTTCAATAATAACTATGAATCCTTTTGCCATTTTCTGCCAAACCATTCGCCAAACAAGCCAAAGATCCTGTTCAGCTTCTCCACTCTCACCACACTCTTACGACAAACATAATGTTAATACCCATAAACACAAGAGTTCTTTCTATTAATAGGAAAAGACATTCAGTTTATCAGCATCTGCATTCGGAAGAGAAAAAGGAATTAAACTCTTTTTGACAGGTTTGTTAGTTAAGCTTAATATTTTTGGGTGCTGGCTTTTGTCAAATGAAATCCTCCCTAGTAAAAAGTCATTTTAATGCTAGAATGTTATGCTTATGGAAGCCTAGCTCTTCAGTATCAAACTTAATCCACCATGGCTCCCCTTGAGATATGACATTCTCTCTTTGAGTCATGAGATTGCCAACGTAGCACCATTTCTTGCAAGTAAGCTTTTTGTTCATTTGTTTGGTGTTATTCCACAGGAAGCTTTTGCATCATCACTTTTGGAAAATGAAACCTCCTAAGTCATCAAACCATGTGTTGCACAAAATGTGTTTCCTTCTACATTTCTTTTAGTATGCTTTTTCCATATGAAGGAACTAGGGATAAGCTTGTCTTCATTTTAGGAGATTAGATATTGGATTTTTAGAGGAGTTTTCGTGATAATTTTTCAGATTTTCTTTTTAATTAGAAAGGAGGATATTATAACTAATGAACTAGCGAATAATTTCTAACCAACTCATGGAAGCTTATTTTCTCAAATATGCCTATTTACTTAAACAGGCAACATTTAAATTCATTAAACTAAAAGGTTCTTATTAATTTGTGGTATTTTCAGTACTAAGGAGAACATTTTAAGGACTAATTCTACTTCCTATTATATTCTGAGGTGTGTGTGTGTGTGTGTGTGTGTGTGTGTGTGTAATACCAACTAATTTAATTACGTTTGCTTTCTTCAAGTATCTTTTTTCCTTTTCTCATATTGAAGAAATAATAAATAATAGAAAATTATTTCCCCCCTTAAAACAGTCCTTCCCCCTTTGGTATATTGTAGCACTGTTTCTAAACTTTTGAAAGCTTGATAGTGATTGAAATTATGAACAGTTTTGGTTAAAGTGTTTGCTTAAAACAAATAGAAGTGTTTAATTCATACCTCAATTTTTTTTTCATCAAACCTTGAGTAGCTTTGCATTTTAAAAAGGGAATTAATTGACCCTTCCGTTATAATGAAGTAATTCATATCCTTTAAATCTTGCCTCCATTTAAATAGTAAAATAGCCATCCTAGGATAGGATTGATTATTTGGAAAATACTTTGTATTCCTTTTTTTTTATATGAAAAAAGTCAGAGAAATATTATATTGCATACTGCATTGCATTTGATCATCTCCTTACACTAAACTTGCCTTTAGTGTCTAGAGAGAGTGATTTTGTCTTAAATATAACTTTATGGAGAGGGATTTCAGTCCAATGCAGTATGTCAGAGATCATGATGCAGTAAATCTATTCAAATGTAAACCTGTTCAATTCAATTACCAGTATGTAATAAAATTTGCTGCCACAACTCCCACTTTGACCACAGTAGTCCTTGCGATGGCCCAGTAGGCCTATACATTGAGAGACAAAATCTACTTTTACCAATAAACAAAATAAGTTCTAGACCATGAAATACGATCACATTTCAACACCATTGTAGTAACATTTTCTCTCATAACTTTTATTCAACTCCGCTTATAATCTTTAGGTGAAATTATGCCAAAAGTAAAAAAAAAGAGTTTTAAATTTTAGAAGTTTCCTTTTTTATTTTGAACTCAACTGATATTTCAACAAAAAAAGAGTTAAATATGAAAACTTGAACTTTTCTTATGTTGCTTTTTCGCATGTTAAATTTAACCTGAGTGTTAATAAAAAATGCCGTTTTGATCTCTTGATCTTTTTGCTTATTTTTTGTTTCTTTTTGAAACAATCTTTCTTTTCTTCCTATAATTGTCAGTTTCTTTCCTTACCAAATTGACTCTGAGAAGTAATGAACTAGAAGACTTGATAAAGATCTGTAGGTATAGGAGATGTAATGATTTGTCTTCCTTGACTATACTTTTTGGCTCTGTGTCATAAAACTCTAGTTAAATCTATTCTTATAAAAGAAAAAGTAAAATTTCCTGTCTCACTATTTCAAAATAACAAAATAGCTCTGCTTAATTTTTCTCTCTGGATTTTATAGATCATGTTCAAATGGTATGTATTGATGCGTGTATTGGGAGGGAAAGATCTGTGTGATTGAATATACAATTGTGATTTTGTGACAGTTTTTCATTACTAAAACATATTCCTCTTCTTACGAGTCCTCAGATTATTTCAGGACATTTTTTGTTACACCTTCTTAAAGTTAAAGGAAATTTTTAACAGATAGTACTAAAAACAGAATAGAAGCATCTAGGAATAAAAGGTACCCAAATGTTGCTCTTTAGGAGGACTAACGTTGGAGAACATTGAATGTTAAGATTTTTTTCCCTTTTTGTCTCACTCTGTGTCTTTATACTGACGAGTTTACAAATGATGATACCATTCTGTATGTCATCAAAGGCCCATTTACTGTAAGACATCTGATGTCACCATTCCTGTTTTATATTTTCCAGGCATTGTTCATTTGAAGAAAAATCCAAATTAACCAATTTATCTGTTCTGAGCTTATTTTCATTTATTTAAAAATATATGTAAAGAGTGCCATCAATATTTTTTTTCTGTGTCAAGAGCAGTGAAGGAGATTGTATTAGCAATAATCAATTTTTATTTTCTCATGAAAAGGATTTTGAAAGTTTCTTGAGTAAATGGTTTACTTTGTCATTAATGAGTCTGATCTTTGGCAGCTGAACCTTTTCTTTGACTCCTGCAGGTGGAGCAACAGAATCAGCTGCCATGTACCAGAGTTGTATTTTTAGCTTAGGTCTGTCTTCCCAAGAGAAAGTGAGGGTAGAGCAAGTTCATTATGAGTCTGTAAGTCTGCAATGCTAATTCTGTGCTATACATTCTCAGGCACCCCATCCAAACCCAAAATAGATTGATTTGCCAGACTGAGCTAAATCCTTCAGAAAATTGTTTCAGTCTATGTCAGTGTTATATGAAAATCTTACATTTAATGTTTGTTAAACCCATATCCTCAGAGTTTTAGACACTCATGTGATTCTTCCAGAGTCACGCCAGTGTCCTGCAGTTTTTCTGGCAGCAGGGAAGGAGAATCTTCCTCTTAAGAAGTCAAAAATGTAGATCATTTCAAGAAAATATTTATATGAGATTGCCATCATTTTCTGTATGTATGTATGTATATATATATATATATATATATATACATACATATCTGTCTATATCTGTCTCTCTTTATCTGTCATCTATCTCATCTATCTCTGGGAACTTTTTAATGCAGACAAATGATTGTGATGCAATTATAAACCATCAGAAAAATATATTTACAAATATAGGCACCAAGTCTTGCCACAACCACATATATATTAAAAGTAATTTTATAAAATCTGATGGTGGGGAGAAAAGAAGAAACATGAAATACTCCATTTGTTTTTCTTTTTTTAAGTTGAGAAAGTAAAATAAAGAAATTAGTGTTGTGCTTTTTGGAAAGACTGGGAGCCATTAAACATGGGTCTAATTTTGGGCCCAACACTACTTAACCTTGTATCTTGAGCAACATATATAAACTTTCTGGTCCCCAGTCTTTTTGTTTTTTTAATCTGTGAAATTAAAAAGAGGTAGTGTCACATTTTTTTCCCCATCATAGGTTCTAAGATTAAACCAGCTATAAAACCTGAATGGGTCATCATTTGGGGAGCATGTTGCAGAAGGTTTTCCTCTATAGGTAATGGTTGCAATTGATAATTTTAGTAATAACAGCAGCTCACATTTTTGTAGTACTTTTTAAGATTTACCAAACATACCTTAAAGGTCTCTTCCTATTCTGCAGTTTTGTGAAGTTGTATTAATAGAGGTCATTGTGTCCTTGAAATGACCTTTGTTCCAAATTATCCTGTACTCCTACTCTATATGAGCACTATTTTCATTATTATTTATTTATTATGCATATTTATATATGTGTTGGCACTTCCTTGCTAGGTAGTCAAACTTTGTGAGGGTTAGGTCAATGATTGTCTGGTCACTTTTAAAACATCTATCCTCATACCTTGAAGATGCTAGTAATAGATGGTCATAATTTGAGTGAATGAATAAAAGTAATGATTAAATTTCTACCTCTCAGAGATTTCTTTTAAAAAAATGTTTGGAAACCCTTTCCCCTACACCTCAGCCCCATATCCTGACATGTTCCATCTAATAGGAATTTTTCCCATCAGCATATGAATTCTCTTCCCCATTCTTCTGAATTCTACTTCATATGAAGATTTGGGTTCAGGTCCTGTCCTGACACATTCATGAACCTGTGTAAATCACTTAATCTCTTACTACCACAGGTAACTGAGGGACTAGGAAGTTTCTTAGAAGGTACTAGTCAGAATTGATGGGGGGGATGTTTCTTGATGGAAACTCCTTAGATCAATAAAATTTGGTTCAGATTTTTTAAAACAATATCCTCAGAAAATATAAACAGTTCATTTAAAAAAGTGAATAATATGAAGCACAGAGATGCAGTTCGAGTTGCCTAAAGTCTCAAAGATACTAGTAGTCAGGGCCTAGATTGGAACCCAGTTGTACTAACTCCACAGTGGTCCAGCAAACCATGTTACATGTATTGCATTGACTAATAGGAAGAATTCATAATTGGTAATCAGAGGAACTGGATTCTATTTCCATGTGCCACTAATTTTGTGTCTTCATGGAAATCACTTAAATTCCTGGACCTTGGTTTCCTCAACTGTCAAACTTTGACCTGGGTGATCTCTAAGATCTAAAGATATGTTCTCATTCTCTAGCATTCTTGTAGTGAATCAATAAACATTTAGTCCATGATTTCTCAACATTTGGTCATTTTAGGAAAGTCTTTTTGTCTTTGCAGCAGTAAGGTGATAGAAACAGGCGTATTTTGTTTTTAATCATTTTACTTGAGTGACAAAAGAAAACAACTCCCAAACTCATGGACATAACAGTAATTTCACAGCTATTTATTGTTACTGGTAAAATTTGATTTTGCATCTAATCAATGAAAATAAAAACTTTTCAACTTAAATAGACTGAAAATTTTATTTCTACTCTAAAAAATCTTAATTAAAATTCATCTTTTTAAATTCCCACCTAAATTCCTCACATATCCAAGTATATTTATTTTAGAATACCATTGAAAAGTGACAAGCACTCTCATTTAACAGATTTTATTATTGCCACACCAATCATAATGCTTATTTTTATATGTATAGTGCAGCCCTGATTTATGAATGAGTTTCTGCCAAGACTTGTCTTGCAAATTGTTTATTTGGAATCTGTAGCATATTTTCCTATAGAAATTAGGGTCTGGTTCCTGTGCTATTTGAGAAGAACCTATCCAGTCTACGTATTGCTAATGCTTCACTATCTGTCATTCCTTACAAGGTTTCTATGGGAAAGTCCATTCCGAGATCCAGTGTAGGATGCCAGGAAGTACCTGCTGTACCTCTATACAATAAGAGGCTCCCGTTTCTCTATATCCACCTAGTTCTCAGGCAGTGAGATCTGGGTCTTCCCCAGTTCCTTTCTGGGGATGATGGTAGCTTACCTAAGTAGGAGTAGGATAGGATAAGACTTATAGACACAGGGATGGGAAATATTTGATTAAAGATGGTGGCAGTAGCTAATAGGACATGAGGTGTTTAGGGCAGGACCTATATGTTTGCCTTTCTTCACATCCCCAATGCTTAGCCAGCATAGTGTCTACCACATAGTAAACTCTTAATAAATGCTTGTTAACTGAGTGTAAGAAGTAGAGTAGTGGTCTTGAAGAAGGTAGACTGACTGGAACACTTTGTAGCCACTGGGGAAGTAGCCTATAATCTCTTGGCCTCTCTTTCTACACTTGCAAAATATGAAGACTGGACTGGATAACCTCAACCTTTTAACCAAGTTAATGCAATAGCTTCAACACATAAAGAACAGCTATTTCCCTCCTTACCACACCTAGTCAACCATTTCTTTTCACCAAAATTTTAACAGAAGAGAAAAAATGAAAAGCAGTTAAGAAAAGCTAATCAATACGTAAACCGAGTCTGATAGTATATCTCTTGTTCTACAACTATAATCTACAACCTCTACAACCTTCTGGGTCTAAATCTATGATCATATGTTCATAAAATAAAGCATCTCTGGCCATTAGTGGATAGAACATGGGCCTGGATCAGGAGGACCTCACTTCACTTACCCTCATGTGCTTACTCACTTATAAATGGGAAAATCACATAACCTTTATCTACCCCAATTTTCTGTTCATTAAACAGCAATGATAATAAAAATAGCACCTAACTGTCAGAGTAGTTTTGAGGATAAACAGCATATTCTGAGAAGAGAAAAGTGGCATTATGATGGGCAGTATTGAAAAGCCATAGTAGATGTTCTTGAGAAATTGTAGAATTGCATTATCACAGGTGGGTGGGTTGTATGAAGCTGAGGAAGCTTGCTACAGGAGAGGAAGAGTCTTTTCAACCATCATGTGTCTTCAATCCTGTGTTCCCAATTACTGATACTGGGACAAAGCTGCTACTCCATGACAGAGCATAGGTGGGTTGGAAAGAGGACTCAAGAGAAGACTTAGACTAGATAAAGATGGCAGGGAAGATCATGTTATTTAATTGGGTATTCCATAGACACGTGGTATTCCCAGTCAGTATGGTAACCAGTTTATATTGGGCCTGCACCCCAGGTGCCTTATCCCTCCAGATCCGTTCCAGGGTTAGAGACAGATAATTTATTTACTTGTACACATACCTGATTTATTCAGCTAATATACTGTATCATATCCTTTTCCCCTCTCAGACTTTTAGGAGGAATGATATCCTTGTTTTTTCATTCTCACCTAATTCTCCCAATAGGTTACCTAGGCATCTGTGGCCAAGTAACAGTATTCTGTGTCTAAAGGATACTTTCCCTTGAATAATTTTTTTTTTTCCTTTAAGGCTTGTAGAATAGATGGTGATGAAAGCCCTGGGAGTCCTCTGAATTTGCCCAGACAGTCTGGAGATAATCTCCCTTTTTCCTCTATCTATCCTTGTGTCGATGACTCCTTTCTCTTCCTGTACTTTTTTAATAATGTAGCTAAAAGGGGGATTTGGCAGGTGATAAAAGAAAATTTTTTTTTAAACTACCTTTGAGGCACTTTGGGCATTCATTTTCTAATCAACAGATTTCTGATCACTTGCATTTTGAAGGAAAAAAAGAGAGTCCACTTAGTAGAATTCTCCTTCACTAAATATTTTAAACTAATCTGTGAGTAAAACATTGCCAAGGTGAATTTCTTTTTCAAGTCTGATATTATTAGGCTGCTAAGTAAAAAACAAAAATTATTGTGAGGGACGTTTGGGTTCCTACTGTTTTCAAAAAGCAGAACAAAGAGAAGGGGAAACGCTTTAATCGTATTCAAGGAAAATATTTCTGTGCCGGATGACAGTTAATAGCGCTGCATTGACCTCAGTGGTATTTCTTGTGCTCTCTATTGTAATGTTAGCCTTAAGGAGCTCCTTCATTAATGCAGAGTATTAAACAAAGCTCCCATGTTGTACAATCAAGTGATAACACAGAGCAGCATCTTCTATTAAAGACTCTTCTTTACATTATGCTATCTGTGAGGGTGGGCATATTAATGTATCATAAAAATTTTGATTTTCAGTACAAGGCCTGCATTATTGGGTAGCAATTTATGTAGGCTACAGTTCTCAAGCTGCAGAAATGAAAGTGAAAATGAAACTATATCTGTGATAGTGAAGAAGGCATCCCTAGATGATGAAAATAGTTTTTCTTATTTAAAAAAAATGATTGATTTTTAAAATAACTTTCACTTTCATCTATTTCCCCTCCTTACCATACCTAGTCAACCATTTCTTATCACCAAAATTTTAACAGAAGAGAAAAAATGAAAAGCAGTTAAGAAAAGCTAATCAATACGTAAACCGAGTCTGATAGTATATCTCTTGTTCTACAACTATAATCTACAACCTCTTCAAAAAAGGCAAACCAAGTGTATTTTCTCTTCTATGGGGCCAAGCTTGGTCATTATAATCACACAGTATTCAGTTTCATTCTTTTGTTATTTCAGTTTGTATTATTATAGTAGTAAGTAGATTATTTTCCCATCTTTGCTTACTTCACTCTGTACTGGTTCGTAGAAAGCTTCTCATGCTTCTCTGAATTCTTTGTGTTTTACAGCAATGGTAATAGTCTATTGGGTCACAAACATCAATTTGTTTTTCCTCTTTCCCAGCTCGCATGTTCCTTGTTTTTTAATGAGCAATGCCTCCTAGCACCTGTCTGCCCCAGGAAGTTTTACCAGGTCCACTTTTTAAAGGGTATGTAAATTTCCTGGGGATTTATTAGGCTATCTCCATCAGTGCTAGTTTGTTCTTTATGTGCTGAAGCTATTGTATTAACTTGACACTCCAAATTTCTGTTGATAGAATGACAATAGTCAGCTCATTCAATGGAAGAAATTGGAATGACTAACATCTCTGAACATGATCTGGACCTGGCCATGAAATTCAAGCAAAGATCATTAAACGTTGTGGGTAAACTGAGCTTAGGATAGCTCATCTGTTACTTGAGGGTGCCTCTGCCTTTTCCTAGAATTGTCCAGAGGTCATTTAACTGTCAACTCAGTCATCATATCCACCAGTTTAACTCTTTGGGATCTGAAATTCATACTCCACCTCAGGCAATCAAAAAACATTTATTACGTACTTAATAAGTCTCAGACTGATCTTGGGAACATAAATATAAAGAATGAAAACGTGTTCTCAAGGAGCTTATGTTTGAGAAGGGGGTAGCACGCACCCACGTATATCTACTTATCTATCTAATAATAACAGTATTAGCTGACATTTTTATAGTGCTTACTATGTGCGGGTATTGTGCTAACCATTTTATAATTATTGTATTATAAATCATCACAGTAAACCTGGAAGATTTATGCTGTTACCTCCGTTTTACATATGAGGAAACTGAGGCATACAAGTAACATAGCTAGTCAGTGTCTTAAGCCAGATTTGAACTCTGGTCCTAACTCCAGGCCCAGTACTCTATCCATTAAACCTAGGTGCCCCCATCTATGTATTTACATGGCATCTCTCTCTTACTCTCTTTCTTTCCATCTCCATCCATTCATCCATCCAAAATAAATAAAAAAAATATGAATATACATTAATTAGAATAGACACGTGCTAACTTTGAGGGGATGATGAAAACCTTTGTGGGCAGTACTTGAGAAAAAGCAGGGATTTTTTGAGGTAGATGTGGAGAGGGCATGCTTTCCAGGCATCGGGACAGATGAGACAACCATAAGAGAAAGGGGTAGAGATGTTGTGTGAATAACAGAAGGCCAGTTTGTCTGGATTGTTTAGTATGGAAAAGGAAATAATGTATAAAGACTGAAAAATAGATCATGAAAGGCTTTCAGAGTTACATAGGAGTTTATGCATGAGCCAAGAAGAAGAAAGGAGCCCTTAGAGTTTATTGAATAGGGTAATGATGTGGTCACATCTGCATTTAGGGTAAATAAGTTAGCCTGGTTTCTGTGGAGGGTAGAGATTGGGCAGAGAGAGTTGAGGGAAGGAGGCCACTTAGGAAGATGTCACAATAATCTAGGTCGCAGGTGATGAAAGCCTGAGCTGAAGTGATAGGTATGTTAGTATAAAAGGTTGTATTTAAGATGTGTTGGGAAAGCAGAAATGGCAAGATTTGGCAACAGATAGAATCTGAGGGCAGAGGAGAGTGAAGTGTCCTGTACAGTGCCAAGGTCAGAAACCTGGAACTGAGATGACATAGAGGACAGATTAGAAAAATGCTTGTACTTGCCACAGAAAAAGAGACGTATGGTCGAGAGGTGGGATTTGATGGAAAAATGTTAAGTTGTGTTTTGAAGTTTAAGATGTCTCTTGGGTTGTCCACTTTGAAATTTCCAATAGACCTTGTAGGATTAAAGTTTCTGGGCTAGCCTGGGCCTGCAGTTGAATATCTAAGAGTTCTCTTCCTAAAGCACACGATTAACTCTGTGGAAGATGATACCATCAATTAAGAGAATGTAGAGAGAGAGGAAAAAAAGGGTAGGGACAGAATGAGCTTTGATGTACATCCATAGGTTGGGGCATGATATGAATGGAGAGCCAGTAAAGTCGCCTAGTAAGTTAGCAGTGGAAGTGAAACTTTTCTGATTGTAGATCCATTGAAAAATCTCATTTGCTTAAACCCTCTCAACTTCATTTTCCTTAACTTTCAAGAACAGATCATTGTAGTATGCAACCTGACATATAGGGTTTGGGGAAGGAGCAAGTGAAATAGCATGGAGAGCCATGGAGAATATCTGTCAGGGGAACTATTACTTTTCCTTTCACTTCTCAACCCCTTGAATCCTATCTCCTGACCTCATCATTCAAATGAAACTGCTACCCCCTAGGTTACCAGCAACCTCAAATGACAAATCTGATTGTCTTCCCAGTCCTTATCCTCCTTGACCTGTTGTGTGACATTTGACTAGTTGCCTTCTGCCTCCTCCTGGATCCTCTGGTTATCCTTTGTTTTTCAGGCCACCACTCTATCTTGGTTCTTGTGGTACTTGACTTTCCTTCATGGTCCCCTTTGATAGATTGATTATAATCCATATCTGGCACTTTTTATCTCAGTGTTTCTGAGGACTTTCTCCTCTATCCCTCCTCTCTGTTTATACTAGAGGCTCTTAATCTTTTTTTTTTTTTTTGGTATGTGAGGAACCCCTTTGGCAGCTTGATGAAGTCTATGTACTCCTCAGAATAATATGTTAAAAAGCATAAAATAAAATACAAGAGGTTATAAAGCAAACCAATTAAATTGAAATAAGGGTGTATTTTTTCCCATCCCAACTTTATGGGTCCCCAGAAATTTTTCTCCAGATTAAGAAACTCTTTTATACCCTCTCCTATAATCTCTTCTGTTCCAGTGTTTTAAAAAGTCATCTATGAAAATAGCATGCTTGCTTATGTACATACATACACAAATATATATATGCACATACATACTCATACATATCTATGCATACTGTATACATACTCACTCCCTCTGCCCTCAGATTCTATTTGTTGCCAGATCTTTATATTTCTGCTTCCACAACATGTTTTAAATACAATATCCATCCATCCATCCATTCATCCATCTTCCTATTTCAGTCCTACATCACCAGCTTTCTAGTCCACATTTTGAAGTAGACATCCCATAGACATCTCCAACCCAATATACCCGGGACAGAATTTATGAACATTTGACATTTTTATTCTATAAATTATAATATGATGGTCATCTTTCTTTGTAGAGAAAACTAAATGGAATTTGAAGTTTTTTGTTTTTTCTCTGCCGTGTTTTCTTTGTTAAGTAAATTCCAAATACCTTTTTTATCTTCTTGTCTACAATTGGGATCAGAAAAAGAGCTGTTCTTGTGGTGTATTCATCCTCAGTCCAAACTGGTGCCCACTCTAGGCATTACTGTTCTTGACCTTACTTTACTAAGACCGTACAACCAGTTTGTATGTATCTGCATTTTGTTAAGGATAATTTTTTTTTTCATTTAGACTTCAGTTATTAAGACCACCTCTTTCATCTTTACCTGAACTATCTCTACAGAGTCTTCTTAATCATTAGGGTTTTTCAATTTCTAGGCTTCATCTCTTCTTCCTCTGACCAATAGTAACTTACTTCTACCTTGGTCACACCTGTGGCACTTCATTACTCCTCTTTAAAATTAGCCACAGGCATTACTTAGCCCTAATAGTTCCCTGGTTCTTTCCTTCCTTACCTGGGTTTTCTTTCTGAACTCTGTTCTCAAGGTTTGGATTTTCTTAGACTTCTTGGATTTCTTGGCTACCTTTATTTTCCCCACAAAGTACATTTTCCTTTCCTCCAAGAAGGATTTCATTCCACCTAAGAAGATTTGTAGCAAATAAACTTAATCCTCTATTCCAGTTGTCTTTTTTCAGATGAGGACATTAATCTCCATTTTGAGCAACTCAGTTGCTTATTTCATTGCTAAGTGTCGCAGGTTACCATCACCTTCATTTCTGTCATGGGAAAGCAGCAGATAAAATAGTTACATATGTAGGCAATACTGGGTCTTGGAATGTGAAATAGTCTTCCAAAGTTTCCCTTTTTAGCAGTTTCCTTGACATTCAATTAATTTTTGTTTTTAACGTAATTCTAAGACTAAAATTTCCAAGGTAACCTAACATAGCCATAAAAGGCATTTGAACTAAATTGTTTTCTCATTTATATGTTTTTTTAAAAACTATTTTGAAACTATAACATTTGTGTATTTTAAAGGTCCTTCATATTTAATTGGAGTGCCATTTGAAGTTTAATTCCTTATTTTTTTATATTGAAGGAATATTTATATCACTGTATTTACGATTTCCTACAAATTATTATTTTGTTTTTTGGTTCTCTGTTTCTTTCCTCTATATATTTAGCCCCCAGGGGATGGGGACAGAGGGTAGGCTGCTAAGGCACTGAGAAAGCTGGTTCCACATTTGCTTGTGCCCAGGAAGTGCAGTGACAGCTTTGTAAGTGATCAAGGGAGATGGGGACAGGCCTGAAAGATGTGGGACTGTGTTTGATACGGCATTTTTTCCCATGAGCCCTCAGACAAATAGCAGCCTTTTGTCCCCGTTTCTGGCCACCCATGCACACATATATCAACATGGCACTACTATTTGTTGCAAAGTGCTTGAATTTAATATAAAGGGGTCCTGCTCTACATTTGAATAAGGGCCATTTTGTAAAGTGCTTCATCAGTTTTATATTCCTTCCATCTAACCTCGACCCCCTCCTCCCCACCCCCCACACCTCACTTGCTCTCTGCCAATTCTGTTATTTAGATGAATGTCTGGTTTTAGCTAAAGGGGATTCCATTGCATTTATAGGACATCAAATATCACACAAGCCTGTTTACCCCTGAAGCTCAAGTAAGATAAATATTAGTCCTATCTTTAGAGATTGTATTATAGTCGTGTCTCCTCTCTCTAGCTTAGTAGGTTGGGAAGCCACCACCTAGCTTCCCTAAGGCAAGTTGTCTGAAAAGGAACAAGCCAGCTGGCTTGGCCAAGGTTGACCAACGATGAGAGGCAGGCTGGATTCCAGGTTCACAAAAGTTACACTGTGGAGAGTAGGTCACCAGCTTCCCCAAAGCCAACTAGCTGGCAGAAGCCTCCGGTGCCCAGTGTCAGCCAAATCCCTGAGCCTGATGGCACTGGTGGGGAGGCCATCATTTTTGGCTTCTCAGGGAAAAACAAAAAAAGATTTGAGTGAATAGTAGATTGTCCTGCACTGAGAAGGAACATGGCTTTGGTGTGTACTGCAAAGACCCATGAGGGACTTGGCTTCGTATAGAGAACATGTTTCATATCTCAGGAACAATCACAGCTGTCCTAAGGTTGCATATTGTAGGTGCTACAATGAACTTTCTATCTCTTCCCATAAGTGAACTGAGCTGCCTGAGTGGGGATCCTCTCCCTTCTGTTTCCCTCTCCCTTTCCTTTGGGGTTTACTAGCTAAATGTCCATCTTTCCTTCCTTCCCCCAAAACCTTAAACCCAGTACACTCTGAAGCCCATGGTTTCAAGGACAAGAGATCCCTGCCCAAGTTCCCCTTAATGGCTGACTTAGAGTGATTATCAGTACTAACAATTTCTCTCTCCCTCCCATTTTCATTTAGTTTCTTTTCTTCTTTTGCTCATTAAAAGGGCCATTGCTCGAGTACTTCTTGAAGAGGCCTATTCACTCAATGGGCGTTACCTCCTTGGAAGTGAGTATGTCAAAAGGCCTAGCCTAAAAAGGCCAACATCTTCCATTGCATCCCCCACAACCTTCAGTCATCCTGATGAATATCTGGTCAATAGATCCAGATGGCTCAGAAGGAGAAAGGGAGGCTGGTGACCTTGCACAGCCCTCCCTCACTCAAAACAAAGTCAAGTGCAAGTCGTCATTATTTCTTTGATATCATGGTCTGCTTTGAAAACAAAAGAGGAACACAACAACTTTTCCCCCACTCTTCACCTCCCCCAGGTTGCTCACATTAATATGATTTAGGAGAGTTTTCCTCATTTACTTAGAATGCTAGAGAAATAATATGGAAGTACTCATGGCAGCAGTTAATCTTCTGATACTTTACAGAGACTTTTATCAGGTGTGCCAACTTAACCACTTATTTAAGAGCTCAATTATAAACATAATTTCTCCTCTTGCACTTCTGTCCATGCTGAATTGGGGGCCAGGATGGACCCCAGAATACCATTTCTATTTTATGGCAGATTGAGGGAAATTTAGGTTTTATATGATGTATACAAATGAATTAATTTATAGCTATTGTGTTTCACTTGCTTGGTTCAACTTGGTTTATGTTCATAAATAGGTCAGACTTTTCATTGTTTTAAATTCCCAGTTCAAACCTGGATACCTCTGAAGTACAATCTCTTTGGTCTTGGTCCAATATCTACGTGTCAGACTCCTTTCAAAACATTTTTCTCTGCAGCTATTGAACTAAATTCTTCATTCTGTTCATAGAACTCATCATAACTTTCCTCTTCTTGGGCACACAGCCCTAAGGCCAAATCCTAGGAACTTTTTAATTCCCCTGATAGATAGCTTTTTCTTTGATTACATTTAAAAAATGAAATTTTTTATGTTTTATATCACCTTCATTTCCCACCATATCCCTTACTCACCCTTCTCTTATAATAAAGAGATTTTCTTAAAGGGGAGAAAAGTAAAAGTTCTACCCAACTAAACCAACATTTTAAGAGAAGTCTGACGTTATGTGCAGGGCTGCCGTCCTCTGGTATTCCACCGCCGCAAAGAAGTGAGATGATTGCTTTTTTTTCTCTTCTTTGAGATCAAGCTTTTTATGTAATTTTGCAGCATTGGATTTTCCTTTTTTGTTTTTGTTCTTTCCTTTTCCTACATTCGTCGGTAGGTATGTTCTTATCTTGGTTCTGCTTATTTGACTTTGTATCAGTTCATAGGAGTCTTCCCATCCTTCTTTCTATTCATCATCACTATTACATTTTTGTTGGCTTTTTTCTTTGTCACTTCATGCCAGCATAATAATAACCAGTGTCTTAGGTTGCCCCTATAATCCTCTTTTCAGAATTCACATTCATATCCTTCAATATTTAGATCAGCTATTATTTTGTCAGCATATAAATATTCTCTCTTCCATCAAAGATTAGAAAGCCACTACAACTTAGTGTATGGTCTTTGACCATTTTCTGTTGTTGGAAAATATATCACCCTATGGTCACCCTGATGAAGAGTCTTAACTTAGCTATGTTGATCTTCAGGCTAGACACCTTTATCCCCCCAGCATGTTATAGAGCAGATAGAAGGATATTTATTGATCAGGCAGGTAGATGATTTGCATTCTTGTTCAATTGTGTTTGACTTTTCATGATCCCACTTGGGGTTTTCTTGGTTGGAATAGTTTTGCCATTTCCTTCTCCTGGTCATTTTAGATAATGAGATACTATGGCAGACAGGGTTAAGTGACTTGTCCAGGGTCACACAGCTAGCTAGTAAGTATCTGAGGCCAGATTTGAACTCTGGGATATGAGTCTTCCTGACTCCAGGCCTGGCACTCTGTGCACTATGGTGTCACCTAGCTGCCTTTATTTGGACTGTATCTCCTATTTTTTTTGCTTCCACCTGAAAAATTGCTTGATTTTCTGTGGAGGTTCCAGGTTTTTTGGGGTTTTTTTTTTGTGAACTACTTCAGTTTCATCAAAGTAAAATTGTCATTCAAAGGTCAAAGCATTCTCAAAAGCAGAGGAAATATTCACACACTTTATGACTGTCTCCTTTTAGAATATATCTCTTCATTTTCCTGACAGGATCTAAGGTGTCTGCCAACCAGAGTTTCATCATTTCGGGGTCTGTGTTTCTGCACGTTGAATTGTGGTTGCCTTAGCATTTTGGAATGATATTTGACTTGCTTAAATAGTAAATCTTACCAGATATTTTGGTCGTTTTAATGCTAATCTTGTTACATAGACTCAGTTGTTCTCTGTGATAAAAGCTGTTTTTATGAACAGCATTGGCAAGTGGCAGAATCATTCTTCTTTTTCATCAAACCCCTTTTTCTTCTGTTGCGAAGCAAAAGAACTTTGCAGTAACTGTTCAGTTCTTGACATATACAAATACTACTCTCGACTGTCCCAGCATTCCCCTTCTAGGTTCCACGTGGATCCTTTCTGCCTTTTTCCACAAATAGGTTTGAATAATCCTTGATTGGCCAACTCACATTTTGAATTAGCATCCTTCTTCAGTCTAGACAAGCATTGCCTAGTATGTATAGCATCTGCTTGGGTCATTCTTCAGGTCATTGTCTGATACACGACGATAGTTTCATTTGGAGTTTATAATGTGATTTTTCAATAATTAGATTCAACAATCTTAAATCTAGAGGAAGTAAATAAACAAAATTCATGATAATAAGTTGGCTCTCTACCAAGTCCATCAGCTAGTATATGGAAAAGCTAATTTTAGAAAAGTTGAGCTTTACTCATAAGAATAACAAGGTGAAAAACTAAATTCAAAATGCAAGAAAACTTTTTGTTAACATAATAAATCCTTTAAGATTTGTTTCAGTGTTCCAGCTTAGAAAAACCTATCACAATTTCTCTTAAGTTTGTGGAGGAAAAAGAGCATGAATACTGACTTTCCTATTGTGGGCTACCTGAGACAGGCAAGTCAAGGAGTTCTTGACCTTGAGAAACAATTTCCCCTTTGGCTTCCTTGTCCTGTCCTTTCTTTCTCAACTTGCAGTTACAGGCTCCAACTAGCAACTTCAGTAAATACATTGATTTAACTATAAACCTGAAAGAAGGCAGTGCTGCAGTCAGCCGAACTCCTAAACAGTCCTCTGAGATCGAAATCATTTGCACATTGGAAAACAGCTAATGGGGCATTAGAAGTAGTGGTTAGTTCAGGATATCTACCGGTTTCTTCGGATCGTATTAAGAGAAGTCATTGATAAATAGGTAAATAATTACTTTAAACTATTTTGGGAGGATTTTCTTTTTATTTGCCATTTTTCTGCCTTTTGGGATTTTAACTGTAAATTATTGCAGATTCCCTTTGGGGCTAGGAAGATTATAGATTTGAGTTTAATAAATAAATATTTTCAAACATGATATTAGCAAGGCCTAATACCTCCTACCCACCTTTTAAAAAGAAACAAAAAACTTCTTTGCTTATGAGAATTTTTCATGTGCTTTGAGCCTTGAGAAAGGTGAGGAATAGTCACATGAAGTTGTTAGTAATAGATATATTATTTTATTTCACCTAATAAGTAATAGATATTTTATTTCACCTAATAAAGTTCTAGTAGGTAGTATGATAAATCACAAAGCAAGGGATAAATAGACTTGTACAATTGTGTACAATAAGTTTGGCTTTATAAATTAGGATTTACAGTATGTGGTGTTATTTTTTAACATGAACTTAATAACAGAATTCAGAAAGAACAAAAAACAAAACTGTACATGAAACTCTAAATTTATTATGTGGGTTATTTAAATAACGTATGTTAAATTTAGCACACAGTGGTAGCAAAAGTTCTGTGATTATTTCTGCTTACTTTAAATTCTTTTCTCTTATAAATATATAAATAAAAATATTTATTAATAGTTTTCCTCCCTTTATTTTGATACCATCACTACCAATTTCCCTTTCCTCCAAATAAAAGTCTTTCTTTAAAATAAGTAATTGCAGGGGAAGCAATATATTCACACACTGAGTAGGTCGGAAAAATGTCACATTCTGAGTTTCTTGTTTGTCTTCTCTGCAAAGATGTCAAAAGGATGAATCATCATTGGGCTTTTCCAATTGTGATTTGGTTGTACGTTGGTCATAGTTCTTAATTTTTTCATAGTTCTTTTTTCTTCAAAGTTATTCTAAGAAAGATATAAATTGTTTTTTTCCTAGTTTTGCTTGCTTCACTCTATATCACTCTGTACAGTTCAAGTAAGCTTGTCCAGGTTCCTCTGAATACATTCTGTCATTTTGGTATATTCATATTCCATAATTTGTTCAGCCATTCTCCAGTTGATATGAACCCACTTTCTTTCTGTTTCTTAACAAAAAAGCCCTGCTCTAAATTTTTCTTGTCCATATAGGTCCTTTTCTTTTGTCTTTGACCATTTTGGGATATGCGCTACTGTAAATATTTTTGTACACATATGTACTTTGGCCCCTCTGACTTTGACATCTTTCGTTTATTATGCCAATTAATGATCTAGCCAGTTCAAAGAGTATACATGTTTTAGTAAGTATAATTTCAAATGACTTTTGAGAATGAATCATTTGACAACTCCCCCAGTAGTACCCCTCCCCCCCAAAATTCCCTGCAGGAATTGACATTTTCATTTTTGTCAGCTTGGCAATCTGTTTATTATAATGTAGAAAACTATAAGTTGTTTTAATTGCGTATCTTTTATTTTTCGTGATTCTGATCTTTATTCATATGGTTATTTATGGTTATTTTTATTTTTGAAATCTGCCTGTTCATATCCTTAAATATGTAACTATATTTTTAAAAAATGGATCACTTCATGATATATAATAATTTTGTTGCCATTTTTTCCCTGATTTTTATTGGACCTAATTAAGCTTTCTTTCTAATGTGGAAAACTAATTTCTGTCTTCAGTCCAATAGAATGCTCACTTGATTTCAGATGTCCCGTACCATTTTCTCTTAGGCTGGCATGCATGTGTGCTCAAAATATACAGTGTGCTTTTAGTAGGCCTGTGGTCTTAACCTGATTCATGCACAGATTTCTGGCTCTCCCTGACTTGCTTAGGTCAGAGGTGACCCATAATTCTCTGTGTGACTCCAGCCCCAAGCCACTGCCCAGTTGCAAGAGATCTGAAGGTGACAGATGGGGTCAACAGAAGCTGCCAAAATTATAGTGAATCACCTGTGTGTAGAATAGGGATATCATATCAAGAAAGTTCGAAAGGCTGTCAGCAGTCTTTTCCCTTAAATGCCTCTCCCTCCTGCTTAAGGCACCACTGCTGTAATTCTCAGAGCTATAGTTTAGTTGAGTTTAAGATCACAAAAACCAGGTGCTCCTTATTATAATAATAGCCCAAAGTAAGAAAAAGAAATTGACTACAGTTTTAAATATTTTCATTAGCTATGTTGTGTTTAAAAAAAAACCAAACACCTTTCTTTGCATCTATACAATTTGGTTTTAAAGTTAATTTCTAACTTTTTATTGACTTCAGTTGTCTCCTCATAGTCAGCATCTAGTTTCTCCTGAGAAACAAAGAACAAATTTATTCATAAATTTCTCTAGTATGCCTCTTGGTTTCAATTCCTCCACCCCACGGTCGTTGGACTCTAAATAAAGGAGTAGATCTAACCATATAGAAAACATTCAAGTGCTTTCCAAATATTATCTCATTTTTACCCCTACATTTTGTGGTGGATTATTATCCTCATCTTATAAATGAAGCAAATAGAGGTTAAGTGATTTGCCCGGGGTAGTAATAAGCCTCTCAGGCTGAATTTGAACACCAGGCATCCTATTTCCAGTTCCTGAGGCGCTATCCATTGTGTCACAGCTTTCTCCTTTATATTTTCTCAGCTGCTTTCTGTGGACAGCCTTCATCAGGACTGCTGACAATTTCCCCAAACAGTTGATTTCTTGCCACTGACAATTAAAGTAGTGAGAATAACACTGAAGAGAAAGGAAGAGAGGAAAGAGAATTTTTAAAATGATGCTTTTACAGTAGATATGACTTAGTATTTCTCTCTCCTTTTCTTTGATTCTTGCACCTATAAATTCTTCTTTTCTTCTCCTCCCATGATAACAGAACTGAAAGTTGATGAGACCAGACTGGTATTAATGCCATCCTCTTAATATCTTTTTGGAAAGAAGAGAAGGAAAAAGATTTTCCTCTCGTGTAAAACACTGATTTTTTTTCCCATTACTTTCGGAATTCTTTAAGTAATTAGTCTGCTAAGGCAACTCAGTACTTCAAACTGTTTTAAGCCCTTAAGTTTAATAAAGAAATTTGAGGGGGAAAAAAAGAAAACCAGTTTTTATAGACTTCAAAAATTTGAAAGTTATTCTCTAGGGTAGGGTGTAAGTCTTGAGTCTATTTTGAATTGCCCAGTATTTATTTCATTTTGTTACTGTTTTCATTTCTTTATTTTAAACTTTACAAGGTCTTTTATGATTGGTCTACTGGAATTATCCACTTTTCTCTCATTGCTTTGTTTTCTGGGGAAAAAAAAGTGTGAGGAGTGCTAGCTGTGGCTTCTTGGGAATTTGCAAGTCTTTGAATGCTGATATCTGATTAAAGGCCTATACATGTCTTCAATTCTCATCTGCAGTCCCACCTTTGACCTTATCTGTTAAAGTGCAGAGGAGTTGAGAGTCAGTAAAGTCCCAGATTCAGCCTAGGTAGCCTGAGGACTATGTATTTGGATATCTTAGCCCTTTCCCTGATATTCAGAGCTTAAAAAGTATAAAATTATGATCTGTGTTTTCTCTTGGTCATTTATTGCTGATCAGGCAGTAAATGTCTTTTAAGAGACTAGTGCAGCAGTAATTTGTCATCAATATCTGTAATTACCCTCATCCAGCCTTTTAACCAATACTACAGCTTACAGCCTTGATCATTTTGTGTGTGTGTGTGTGTGTGTGTGTGTGTGTGTGTGTGTGTGTGTGTATGTGTATGTGTGAGAGAGAGAGAGAGAGAGAGAGAGAGAGACTGACTGTTAAAAGAGAAGTGCTTCTTAGGGAAATTTTTAAAAGAATGTTAGCAAACCAGTGCCACTTCTTAGGGATTCCTGTCTGGATATGGCCATATATTAGCTTTCTTGGTTAGAGGAACATTTTTCTTTGAGTAGTTTCATCATTGACTCTGAGTTTCCAATTTCTACAAAGACCTTTAAGCTTTAGTGCTTAACTAAGCTAGAGAAAAAGGAGTCACTTGTGAAATCTTGTAAAATAATGTTCTATATAATGTCAAGTAATAGTAGTATTGTCCTCTCAACAAAGTCAGATGACATGGAACCATGTATTGCCTATGAATGGCAACTAATATTATTGACAAGAATACATTTTTCCCTGATAAAGCCCATTTCTACTAATCCCCCTTTTCAGTTATTAATATTGATACATATTGTCACTCTCCACAATTCAGAATGGATGACACCACCTCTTCGCATCTTGTAAAATATTTCCAAACTACACACATTTACATGTGAATTACATAAGCACAATGATGTACCGAAACGCCTTTCTTGAAGTCATGAAGAGAGCTGTGCCCTTACCTAGCACAAATAACTATATACAGTTTGCCTAGGTTTGACATGGTATATATTCCATAGGAGACTATGAACAGCATCTTCGTGTACTGGAATCTGGGCAGGAGGAGTTCAGTACTAAAGTGTTCAGGATGCACCTGAACTAGCTGGAGCCTGCCAGCCCCTGCAAGCCCACTGAGAGCATCTGTCTCGCCACCACCTTGCTCATGCTGTCTCCTCCGCAGGCTCTCCAATTCTTCTGACTATGAGCATAAATCATCCACCTGTCAGGAGCTCTTGCTGCCTGGATTATGCAATGTGCCTGCCTTCGTTTGGAGGTGGTAGGAGCAGAAGACTGCTGCAAATGGTTTGCATTCATTTTCATGCCATCCTAGCATTTCCTTAGCTTTAATGAGGAAATCAGGGTTGTGACGATGACTTTTGGAGACAATGGAAGTCTTCAAGATTTAGAAATTTACCTTGTATTTTTGTTTATTTGGCCTAGGTTGAAGATTTCAGAATTTTTCAAAAATCCCAGATAATTAATGGTTTGAACACTTAAGTAAAGAATGATTTTTTTAAGCATACAACCAGCTTTGTTTATTGGCCTTATGATAATTTCCTCCAGCTGAATTACTTTAAAAAAAAAATCAGTCAAATTAAGTATTTTCAAAGAATTTCATAGTCTGCTTTTTTTTGCCTTTGCTTAAAAACTGCAGCCTTTTCAATTTAATCCAGTTACTTTTATCTTCACTAATTGAGATGAGTCATGTTTTTGAATATAAAAATAGACCTATTTGTTGTACTACACAGTTCCTTAGAGCAGGTGTCAAATACCAGGGTTGGCCGCATATGGCCCTCAACACTCCTGAACTTAAACCAGATTAAAATGTAATTGGGAAGTATTTTTTTCAGTAAATAAAAATGCAGTAAAACATAGATAACATTAATATGTGGTTTTCTAAGGCAGTATGGGTCTACATAGAGTTTAGAGGCCCCAATTCTATTTGACTGTGACACCGCAACTGTAGAAAATGGTGCTATATGAAGGAGACCAGAAGCCTTGATGAAAGAAAGAGAAAAAAGGAAGGAAGAAAGAAAGAAAAGAAAAAGAAACTATATCCCAAATCAATGGTATGTTTTTCATTTTGTTGGACTGAGTTCCATTCTACTCTTAAGCTGGAAAATACTTTCAGTGCGCTCTGTAAATTGCGCTATTTCTCACCAGCCATACCACCAGTGTTCCTTCCTTCCTTCCTTCCTTCCTTCCTTCCTTCCTTCCTTCCTTCCTTCCTTCCTTCCTTCCTTCCTTCCTTCCCTCCCTCCCTCCCTCCCTCCCTCTCTTTCTACCTCTCTCCCTTCATCAAGGCTTTTTTCTTTCCCCCTTCATATCAACAACCATTCTCTTCTGGTTCACTTGTACTGATCCTTCCCTTGTTAAAAAGAAAACACTTTTGCAAAACTCAACCAGTGTAGTGGAAGTATCGGTGCATAGAAATTTATCAACATTTTAAGGGAACTGAGGCTCACATGAGGCAGTGTTGTGTAGTGAATTGGCTACCAGCCTTGAATTCAGGAAGTACCGTGTTCAAGTGCTGTCTCTGACACATCCTGATTATATAGTGATGGACAGGTCACTTAAACTCTAAGTGGTTGTCACAGCTCTTTAAGACTTTACATTACAGATGAATTACTGGACTTTATACAACAGAAATTCCTTACCACTAAAAGTTATAGGTGGGACAAAACAAAATGGTACTCACAGAAAGTAAATAATATAAAACTACCAATGGTTTTTTGTATTTGCTGTCTTATTGATTTAACTGATGCAACTCTTTTTCTATTGGTTAAAGAGAGTATAGGGGGAGAAAAATAACTATTGAAGTTGGTACATAGGCTTTCTTGATAATTATGACCCAAAAGTTCCTAGTTTTTGATGCCTTCCCCCCATCTCTCATAACAAAATTTTCCATTTTAACTCAATGTGCCTTTCTTTTTGTTTCCTGGCATTGAGACTTGATGCTGGGGATAACACAAAGGTGAGTTTAAAATATTTCTCAACATCATAATGGGCCAATTTTTCCATTTTTCACCTATACCAACACATCTTAACTACCCATAGACATTCCTTGACATAGTCCCCATTGGTAATACCCAAATTCCAAGTCCTGTACAATGACCTCTTGACCATGCCACATCATCTCATGATTTTCTCCATTTCCTTAGGTTACATAACTGTATTTATGAACACTTTTTTCAGATTTGCATTTTGGTAGTTATGTGTCTCATCTTAGGTTTTCTATGTAGTCCCTTGGCATGAAAACATTGTGCATTTGGGTAAGGAGCTACCAAGTGTACAGAATGTGAGATTTTCACTTTCAACTTTATTAAGCTATGGGTGACAAGTAAATCTCCACACTTGTCTTTCTAGTTTTAATTTGAGAGAAAAGCCAAAACTCTACACCCCGCCTCCCCAGCCCCCTTTTACATTTAAGGCTGAAGTGGTCTCAGCCTTCTTAGAACACAGAATGTGTTGCATCATTATTAATTTTTTTTTTTTTTGCTTCGCTGACAAATTTAAATTTATGTGACTTAGGAAAAAGAAAACAGGAACATTTGAAGAGATAAATGCAACACAACACTGACAAAATCAGATGAAAATCTCTCTCTTTTATCTGTGGAGAAATTAGGTTTATCATCAGAAAAGCATTCTCTTTTCATTTTTCTGAAAGGTGCTTTTTGACAGACCCTTTGCAGTGGACGTCATGCTCACAAAACGTGCTGTCACTGGGCTATTTGAATATGGTGACAGGCTCATTATCATGTTGAAGACTAGTGACAACACTGTGGAGGAGAAATGGACAGGGCTGCCAATCAGCTGTTGAAAAGACTGTGGTTGGAATAGGGTTTTTTTGTTCAGAGAACAGTGGTACAAATTGACTGCATTAATTCTTTTTATTATAGCAGAGCACACTGTAGTTAAGGACTCGTGAGGGTTTCCATTATCAGCCTCTGTTTTCAGCAGGTTTATTAGCTGGCCATAAAAATTGTTCCCAGCTGAAATTTGGCAAGGGTAAAAGTCCCCCTTCTTATAAGACTTAATGTGTGTATGTGTGTGTGCATCTGTGTTAACATTAGTAATACAGAGTGAAAAAAAATACCAAAATAAGGTTTGTTAGGTAAGTATGGCGTTTTAGGGCCTTAATTTAATCAATAATAATTCTATGTAAACAGAGGAAAGAATTTAAAGCTGATAATGCCTGCTATCAAATTAGTGCCTTGTATACTCTCCATCCACAAGTATGTTAGTACGAATTGAATGCAGAAAATGAGAGTATCCAGTATTTTAAGAGACCAGGATTTGGGAAATGGCTGATCATGACCTTAAAAAAAACCTAAAAAGCAGTATTTTCCATATTGATGTGTGTCATCCAGAAGTGCTTTCCTCATGGTTTTAGAAAAATGAGAATGAAGTATATTTTTATTTATGATGCCACCTCAATGCGATCTATGATAGCACAAGAATTTTAGTTACGATAGTTGTGAGTTCTAAAGAAAATGGAAACCAGTATCAGGAAGTATTTGGAATCTACCACCATCTTTTCACTTTGCAGATTCTGGTCCCTTTTCTTCATCCAAGTGACTGCACAGGTTTCAGTTTTTCACCTAAATCTCAACCCCTTCTAAGAAACTTAAAAACAAGATTTATTTTTGTCTGCAACAGAAGTCATGTACCATATTTTGATCAAAACTTTTTGAAAAAAACAAGCTCTGTTCTCTCTCTTGATTCTTAATGGTTTTGGGCAGAAAAGAAGTTGGATGAAACACAATCACTCAAGTGAGACGTTTAGTAAATTATAGCATTTATGAATTGCAACATTATAGTATTTATAGCAATTATTGTCAAAAAGCATTAACTCCTACCAAAAATTCTAACACAGATAAAGGATGTGCCTTTATCACCGAAGGGAGTATCCTTTCTTACATCAGTAGTAGTGTCTCTTCTGTGTTGTGTGTGTATGTGGCATGAACTTACAACTCAAATCTTTTGTGGTTAAAAAACATAATTTTGTTGTGAAGGAACCAAGATAGAGTAGTCATGGATATGGAAAGGCCCTGAAATGGAAATAGGATCAAAATTCAGTTGTTTTAGTATCTGAGAGAGGGGGGGAGTAGTAGGAGGCAATGTAAGGTCAGGTGACAAGGCTGTAAGAAATAGTAGGGCATCAAACTAGATAAAGAGCGATGTCACTTCCCTACATTCATTTTAACGGTGGACTCATCCATATGGTGGCCATGGGTTACATACTCTTGAGTGTCTCATTTTTCTTTTTTATTATAAATTTAATACACCAACAAATATGAACATTTCAGCATACAAAGAAGAGAAAGATGATTGTATATGAAACTGAACAACTGTTTACAAATCATTTTAAAGTGTATATTAATTTTAACACTTTACTGAGAAAAGTACTCTGTGTACTTTTATTCCCCACTTTCTACTGCTCTTCTTTGTATATTTATTTTAAAAAATACTTTTACCTATATCTTTAATTTTTAAGTGACTTAGATTTGTCTTGTATGTCATTCTCTCTTCTGCCACCCATTCCTGAGAGGCATCTCTTATAATGTGTTTTTTTAAAAGATAAAAAGAAAAAGAGGAAGAAGATATGAAAAAAACAGCAAAACCTGTCAACCCATTGAAGCATATTTTGCAATATTCCATACTAGTGGACACTGTCCTCTTCCTTCACTTCTGAAAATTATTCTTTATGTTTAATTTTGTTTTTTAATTTTTTAACTCTTAAAAAAATTTTTTGCATCATTATCGCTACCTGTCACCTCTTCCTAAAGCTTTCTCACTGCTCTTAAGTCCTACCTTGTAAAATAAATATCCTCACTTCCATTTTTTTCTGTTGTGCTATCGATTGAAGAGCTCTTACTGCCACACCCATGTGTCAAGAGTCACACTTTAACTTCATTTCTTGTCATTTATTTAGGTTTGTTCTACAATATCTTATGTCCCATATGCATTTAGTAAACAGATTGTTATAGAGACTTTAAACCTTATCTGTAAAGGGTGTGTATTATCTTTCTGCTATCTTTGAAGTGCTCCATAAGAAAATATTTTGGGTGTCAATAAGTGACGTCTTACTTCCTTTGAGTTGTTCAGCTGCCTTGGGAAGGGCCCAAATGCAGCTAGAATTTTCATTTGCCTCTATACCATATCACGTTAGCAAACAACTTCAGTGCTGTTGTTATCATTGGATTACATTCCATCTCTGTTTCGTCTCCACATCAATGGTTTTTTTTTTTTAACTTCAAAAAAATAGTGGGAAATATCCTGTCATTTGAGGGGAAACCAACTCACTACCTTATCAGTTTTCAGGTTGAATCTGTCATCTCTTTTGTCCACATCTACTACTAAAGCAATGAATTTTTCTCAAGAAATTCACTACAGCCTTCTTTGATATCTTCGTAGTTTAGATTGCTATGTGTCCCATCTAAGTGGCAAACGTTTTGTCGTTTACCTCTACACTTCCCAAGAAAAGCATTTATCTAATGAATTATCAAATTTGTTTCCATGTAAATTTCCATATCTCATTTGTGAAAAAAGTCAGTTTTAGTGATTACAAATGAAACCTAGGACATTTGATGCTTTATTTTTCAGTTGTGTCCAACTTCATGACCTCATGAACCATGCTATCCATAGGGTTTTCTTGGCAAAGATAGAGGAGTGGTTTGCCATTTTCTTCTCCAGTTGATTAAGGTAAACAGAGGTGAAGTGTCTTGCCCAGGGTCAGACAGCTAGTAAGGATTTCAGGCCACATTTGAACTCAGGTCTTCCTGGCTCCAGATCCAGCACTGTATCTGCTAAGCCACCTACCAGTCCTATACTTTAAGTTCCTCTAATTTCATGTCTTCTAATTTCTCTTTCCACTAAGGTACATCACAACCTTTTAAATTAAGAGACCTATTGTGACCAAAACCTATGAAGAACCTAGTGATGACCTTGCCTGCTACTATGTTGGCCAGTATATACTCCGAACCACAGACATACACTTAGTCCCTGGGTACATATTTGAAACCTTTCCTCTTACTCAAACTTACAAAAATTTGTATTTTTTGTCATTTTAGCTTTCAGGACCCGGGGATTGCCCTCTCCTAAACCATAATAAGGCATTAGAGTAGGAATTTAGTCAGCATGGCATGAATGCAACCTGATTTTTAAACCCCTGCATTTCTTTCTCTTTCCAGTGTTTCTAATCTATATTTTAAAAAGAACAAGGAGAAAACTGCCAAATAATTAGGTTTTGATCTAAAGAGGGTTTTTCAATATTACCAAAATGGTAAATTTTAACAAACAGATCTGACCTAGGAATGTCTATCTTTATCAGGAGAAGACCCGAAATTATCACCTGTCTCAATTAGTTACTTCCTCTTATTTAGTTTAATATGAAAACTATAATTAAATAATACCATTTTTATTCATTTGAAAGAAATAACACTGCCAGATTAATTTACACCAGTCTAAGTACTAAAGTATATAACTTATCTTGGTATAACACACTTGTGATCTTCCCATATATTTTAATTCTTGCCCCTATGTAGCAGAGTAGAATTTTGTTTAGGTGGTATACATTAAAAAAATAAATATTCCACTAGATAGAGTAGAGTAGAAGTGGAAAAACTAAGCCCGAACTACATGTGCTGACAAACAGATTTGGCATTTAAAGAAGATAAAAACCAAATGTAATATAGGCTAAGGAAAAAAACAAAACCTGTAGCTTGAGAATAAAGTAAATTGGTGAGACATCTAAATCAAAGCTTAGAAAAAAGAGAATATTAAATATTTGGGTGACAAATTTTCTGTTTTCTTTATTTCGTAATGAGACAAATTCTCACATTTCCATACCAATTCAAGTTGCATAAACAAACTTGAGGGACAGCTATGTGGCACTCTGAGTGGAACACTGGCCCTGGAGTCAGGAGGATCTGAGTTCAAACGCAGCCTCAGACATTTCACATTTGACACGCTAGCTGTGTGACCTTGGGCAGGTCACTTAACTCCAGCTGCCTTACCTTCCCACTATCCATAAAAAAACTAAACAAGAAAACACCTCCAATTCTGATAAGAAGATTACTGAGAGAATAGTTAATGATGTTTCCAGACTTTGATAGGTTGTCTTGTTCTTAAGAGAGTCCTACTATTTTCAATTTAGTTCTGCCTAGAATTATTAAAAACAAAACAAAACAACCTTCTCCTTTCTTCCTTTAAAGATTTTTGTTTTTGTTTTGTTTCTTTTACAAAATCTAATTTTTTTAATTGATGCTTTCCTACCTTTTCTCCATTGGAAATGAGACAAACAAACCCATTTTAACAAATATGTATAACCAAGCAAATCAAATTTCTACCTTGGCCATGTTCAGAACATTTTTCGTTCTTCACCTTGAGTCCATCATCTCCCTCAGGAGGTAGACTGCATGCTTCATCACTGATCCTCTAAATTGCAGTCATTGCACTGGTAAAACTCAAGTTTTTCAAGAGTGTTTGTCTTTACAATGTTTTTACTGTATAAAATTGTTTTAATTCTGCTCAATCACTGCATCAGTTCATATAATTTTCCCCAGATTTTCTGAAGTCATCTCTTTTATCATTTACAGTTGTATTCCATAGTATTCATACACCACAAGTACCTCCGCCATTCCCCATTTGATGACTGTGACTTAAGTTTCCAAGTCTTTGTTTGGAAAGAAATAATTGCTACAAGTATTCTTGTAAAAGTATTAAATGAAAGTAAATTTCGTCAGTAAATTTCACTGGTAAATTTCATCAGTCAATGTCATCCATTGATTACAAAACTGAGGAAAAGAAAACTCCTAGTCCTTTTGTCCCAGAGTATAACATACTTTTACAATAATCTGCTATAGCTCTTCCTAGGGTTACTAATACCTTAGGACATCTTTTTAATTTATTACTTGAAGGAAGTAGTAGAAGACTTCCTTAAAAGCATGAATACACAGTAAATAGGATGTTTTATGAAAAATAAGTATGGCGTGCTCAGAAGACAAAGTCATGCTTTTCATTTGCGAAGTTGTCAGTAGGTACTTAATGACTTGACAGCCAAGCTACCATTTGCTTTCTCCATTAAATTTCACCTTCATTTTTTGTGTATGTGGCAATTTGGAAGTGCCAAACTAATCCGGTTCAGGTGTTTACCTGGTTCTAGTCTTCAATTACATTTGAAAACCCAGAAAAAGGAATTACTTGGGCTTTTCATTTTTTCACATTCATATTTTCAGATTGATTTTTACAAAATAAACATGCAATATGTGTATTTCTGATTACAAAAGGGCACTTGGAAAATATTCTCATTTTCAAAAAATCGCTGTTTGGACACCTTACTTATTTGGAAAGTATCATATATCTGCCCATCAGACCACAGCCATTTCTTATCAATTAGTATGTTTATATTGATTTTCTAGAAATAAATGCTATTCCTACTATATGTATGTAAAACTTACTAATATTTATATAGCACTTACTATGTGCTGGGCACATAATGGTAAGTGCTTTACAATTGTTACTGCATTTAATTGTATTACTGCTTAACAGTTGTTGCTGCAATTGTTACTACATTTAAATTTCAGAATAACCCTGTGAGGTAGGGACTGTTATCATCATCCCATATTCACAGATGAGGAAACTGAAGCAAATAGTGGTTAAGGGACTTGATCAGGGTCACACAGCTAGTATATGTCTGCGGCTCATTTTGAACATGTGTCTTTCTGGCTCTGGGCCAGTACTCTATCCTCTGTACCACAGTAGTAACAACAGTAGATGGTAATAATTTAAGTTATTGTTATTTAATATATTTTTGTTTGCCTAGTTATTTAACATGAACATTTTTTCCCAAAAATATTATGCTGCAAATAATTGTTAACTACTTCTAGGTGAACACTAGGTGCCCTGGATTTTAGCTAAATGGATCAAGTTACTTGTTCCTTCCTCATATGTAGACAATTAAGATGGTATAGTTAATAATACTTTTTCATATTAGAAATAGTTTAATAAAATAAGAAAGACATACATATTAATCACTAACCGGTGAATCCATTATTAATTTAGGATTATGTTATATTAACCAGTGAACATTAACCATTGAATCCATATATTAACTTAGGTATTGTGCAATGTATTGACTATACAAAGACAAAACAAAATACTCAAATACAATGAATAAAACAGTTTGTACTCAGGAACCTTATATTCTTGACAGGGAGGCAACAGTTATAAATGTAAGTATATGCCAAATAAATATAAGTCCAACACAACGTAGTTAAATACAAAGTAGTTAGCACGGAGAGCACTAGCAGATAGGAGGATTTAAAAAAAGCTTCTCATAGAAGGTAATGCTTGAGCTGCATTTTGAAGGAAGCATGTTTCTGTGAGGCAAAGATGAAAAAGGAGTCTATTACAGGAATGAGAAATTACCAGTGGGCAGACTTGAAAATGGGAGACTGAGAATAGATGGGAGAAAGGAGTGAGTGGGAGATGATGCCAATGAGTTGTTTGCAGTAAAGAAGAGGGAAGTGAGCTTAGAAGATGGGGTAAAGGCAAGGTGTCAGGAGCTTGAAAAAAAGAGAGTTTGGAACAGGTAGTGGTGAGTTAGATGGAGAATTCATTAGGTAGAAATGGAAGCTGAAGTTAGATCACTTGAATGTAGAGTATACCCCAGTCTTCATGGTGTGGTCCATTTAGCAGTGGTGCTTAGAAGTGATGGAGACAGATGGTAGAAATAATCCCGGGATGGAGTTTTGCAATGGATGTTTGCCAACTGGACAGTTTGTGGAAGATTTGAGAGTTGAAGACTGTATACAGTTGACTTGTTTAGTTATGTAGTCAAGATTAGAAAGAGTGGGAAATGAATTTAGAGCAAGGGTAATTCCTGAAAAAGAAGTGAGGGATAGAGGGACTGAAGGTCAGAATAAGGGGACAAAGTCTGAAGAAGGTAGAGTTGGAATGGTAGGATGTTGTAAATTGACTTTGAGAATGAATACTTATGGGTTATGGTGAGATCCAGAGCATGTCTGTTCCTGTGTGTATCTGAGGTGGAGTGAATTTGAGGAGATTGAGGAACTGAGAGTTTAGGAAGTCTGAGGAAACTGCAATTTGATGTTACTTGGGGTCTCATTTTGTGGAGGTATGCGCAATAAATAGACAAAACATGTAAAACCAAATTTAAGTACATACAAATACTTGATTACAATATAATATTTTTTCTACTTTTATCATTACTGAATATAATTTTGATTCTATCTCTTCATTCTACAAGAGGCAGACATAGATGGATTTGGTGTTAGCTTCTACTCAAATCTTGGTTTCTGCAATTTGTTGTTATCTTGGGCAAGTTTTTTTTAACCTTTCAGCTCTTTCCCTCATTTTAAAGTGGAATTATAATATTTGAACTATCAACTGCCCAAATTAATTGCAAGGAAATTGCTTTGAAACCTTAAAGTGCATATAAATGTTATAATTATAATTGTAGTTAAAAACTCACTTTGGCTCTTTCCTTGGAATTGTAAGTCTCCGGATTTATGCTAAATTCTGTCTTGGGCTTCCAGAATTTGGGTTTTCCTGGCAGCTTAAGTTACCAGGCCAATAATAATTACTCTCTTACAACTTCACAAAGAGAAGCATTTGTTTATCTTGTTAAACATTCCACACTTAGGTTTCGTAATATTCCCATTTCCCCTCATAGGGTTGCATTTTATTAGCAAAAGGAAGAAATTACATTTTAAGTTATGTGGCTCTCCACATATAAAGCTGCAGAAAAGCCAGAGCTATAGATTTGCCCATAGCCTGGTAACTTGCCCATCAAGGACTTTTTCCAGTTAAAAAAATGTTTCCTCGTATTTGTCTTTACTAACTTTATCTTTCCCACTGAGCACTACCTAATATTCTATGAATGTTTTTCTCAGTTTTAAATAAATTCTGCTATTGACTAATTCCAGAAGCTTGTTTTTAATTGGAAACATGCTCAGCAAATTAGAATAGTGTTTAGAGGCATAAAATACTGTGTTTTTTATAAACTTAAAAATTCAGGAATTTCTCCAGCAGATCAGTGGAAATTAGCACGTGATATCCATTCTAAGTTACGGAACTAATTGTAAAGGTTTATAAACTAGGAGTGAAAGCCTACACAGCATCTCAGTTGTGCTGAGTGTATAATGTTGGGTGTCCATGTTATATTCTGGCTAGGGATTCTGTGTGTTTAAATGGCCTTTTTGTTGGGAACAGGCCAAGGATAAGTATTATGTATCAATAGTTGTACCAGGAAAGGAACAGAATTGATAGGAATCAAATTCAGTTTTATGGTCTTTTGCCAACAGTTACCAGAGGAGTAGGAAAAACAACATAGTGATAAAACCCTAAGACAGCCAGACCAGGAACAGGTCCCTTTAGCATAAGCAATTCAGTGGCATGTGAAGGAACTCTGTGGAGCCCCTTCTACCCAAACATAAATGTACACTCTTCCTAGACCTTCTCTCCTTTTTAAACTTGGCTTTGCCAAAGCACTGCTGATAAGCATCAGCTGGTGCTTTTAGTTGTGGTATTTGTCCCTCTTTGTGTATTCAAAGGGTTTGCATTTTGTGATTTATTCTTTATAGGAAATGTGTTATGATTTACTTGCTTTGATATAGTTTTTTTCTATACTGTGAAATCTTTAGAGTAAAATATAATGAATTATGCATTTGTATATTGCTATATATATTTTATATTATAATTATTTATAATTCATAATATATCATTTATAATAATAATTTACATATGTTATTTTCATGCTGAATTCCCTCCCTTCTACTAAATTCTAGCCATCTTAAGTTGTTATAACCAACACTTAAGTAATTTCCTGAAAAAATGTAGGTGCCCTATTATTGCTCATGAATTTCATAGTTGGGACACTTTAGAGGGACAGCTCAGTGGAAGAGTGGATGACCTGGTCTGAAGTCAGGAAATCTCATCTTCCTGAGTCATATCTTGCTTGGCTGTGTGACCCTGGGAAAGTCACTTAACTAACCCTTTTGCCTCTCAGTGTCCTCATCTGTAAAGTGATCTGGAGAGGGAAATGGCAAACTATTTCAGACTGCTCTGATATCTTTGACAAGAAAACCTCCAGTGGGATCACAGAGTCAGAAATGACTGGTCAACACCAACAGTCTTTAGACAGGTCTTCTAGTCAATTTCATGCCCACTGGAGAATATGAGCATGGAAACCTTTTAGCTACCTCATGAGGACCACCATGTTAAGTGAAGACATTCATTGCTCCACAACTAACTGAGGATCTGAAACTAAAGTTCTTCTGACACCCTCTGATAGATAATCGTATGGATTCACCTTAAATACATCCAGTGATACAGAGTTCAATTTTGTAATTTTGATTTGTTATAAAGTTTTTTTTCATTTGTTATAAACTTAAACCTATCTTCTATAACTTCTATTCATGATGCAATATAGAAAAATTTTATCCTGTGCAAAAACAGAAGAATTCTTCCATCACTTTAAATGTTTGCACACAGCTATCATGCTGCCACTACTCCCTTACTTTTCCGTTTTATATTCTGCAATTCAGTTTAATAAACATTTATTAAGGACTTACTATCTGGGTGATGTGATGAAATGAAGTAAAGAATGAATACTATAATAAAGGAGCTAAAAATCTAGTAGGAAAGATAGGTAGCCTTAGGTGTAAATAAAATACAACAGGTAATACACCTTTTACAAACCTCAGTAATACTTGGTTCCTCAAGTCCTAGAAATGAATATGCTATTCTAGATGTGTTCTGACTGGTGGAGACAATGGTAATTTTTATCTCCCTTCATTTAATAATAGACAAAGGATAATATGCACAAATTATTGGTCTGGATCAGTATAGGCATCAGTGTAGGCAACTCCTTTTATAGAAATTTATTTTGTCAATACTGTTTAGTCCACTTGTCTGCACCTTGATAGTCATATAGACAGTTGCCAGCAAAATAAAAACTTGAGAATTTGGTTCATGGTCCCATAGCTTATAAAGTCATCAGAGACAGGGCTTAAACTCAAAGACCAGTCTTCTGCCTATGTCACCATGCTCCCTCTGTGTCACATTTCTGTTAATGGCTTCCACAATTTCTTTTGCTTGACTGGAAGACTTTATCTCAGTCTGGGCAAAACTTGACAATATGGTCAGTTAAATGCCCATATCTTTTTCACCTGAACTACTTTCAAGCTACATGTCTACCAGTCAACTATTATCAGCTCTTATCTTGTTGATTTCTATATATTTTTATGTTATTTTGAAATTCTTCATATTTTTTAAGTCAGTGAATTAACTATTTGCCCTATTACTGTCATCCATGTGTTGTATGTCTGTGTGTGTGTGTATGTGTGTGTGTGTATATATTTTTCCCCTTCTGGCTTCATTCAGAGTGGTGGCAAAGTATTTCAGTGGTGTAGATCAAAGGAATGCCGAGTATTGACCCCCGTGGTGTATTCCCAAGCATGTCACAATCCTACTGCAATCATACAGATGCTCTCGCTTATGAAGATACACTTCTTGCATCACCAGTTGTGATGTCACCTCTCTGAAATATAATCAAGTCCTCATTTCTCTTCCTTGTCCACAAGGATAAAATGCCAAATTTTGTCAAAGACTTTGAAATCCAAATTTATTATGTTTGCTGCATGAAGTCATCTTGGGCACCCTATCAGAAATGGGAGGGTGGGGAGAGAGAGAGATGGGACATTTATTTGATCGATCCTTTATTGTCTCCCTGAGCCACAGCCTTTTTCAATTTAGTTAAATGCAACAAGCATTTTTTTTTAAAAATGCCCATTATACTCAGGGCTTTCTGCTAGGTGCTTCCTGTTCCTGTTCTTCTCATCCCTTGAAACTTCTACTTTCCTAGGCCATTACCCATATTCTGACTACTTTCTCTTTTCCCAATCTGAAGAAAATAGGCCTCCTTACCCAAGGAGTTTACCTTTGAATAGAGGAAAAAGCATATTTATAAATAAATAAAAATAAGCTATCTATAGAGTAACTTTGAGGTGGAGATTATTAGCAGCTTGGAGAAAAGATCTCTTTTATAAGGTGGTAGTGAAACTCAGTCGTAAAAGAAGCCAGGGATTCTAAGTGGAATTGAGGAAGGAGGTCATTCCTGGCATGATGGACAAGCTTGTGCATAGGAATGGATGGAGAGGTATTCTGAATCCCCATTTATAAGGAACAGTTGCAAGTTGACCAGTACTACTTCGTTGTAGAGTTCATGGAAGACAGTCATATGAAAAAGATTGGAAACACAGGGAGTGGTCAGATTACGAAGTATTTCACATTGAGTGAAGATTTATGGGAAGGAGATTTATTAGGTGCCTATGGAAATAGTACAGGAAAAAAGGTGATAACCCTAAATTAAGTGGTGGTTGTGTGAATAGAAAGAACAGGAACTGTACTAGAGATGTTTTCATAGTGGAAGCAATCAAAGCTGGCAGCTGAGTGAGATGTCAAGAATGGTGCTGTGGAAATGGTGCCCTTTACACTACTAGGGAAGTAGTGAAGAGAGAAATGTTTGGGGAAGAAAATAACAGGTTCTTCTTTGGAGTACAAGATTCAGATATGGTGTTATTCATAGTTTTATATTTCTTTTTTGGGGGTGGAGTTGTGGGGAAGGGAGGGAGGAGACAGAGTTAAGTGACTTGCCCAGGGCCACATAGTCACTAAGAGTCTGAGACCTGATCTGAATTGTTTGTCCTGGATTTCACCAGAATTAGAGAGATGAGCACATTCTTCGGTGTGTTTACTCATTCCTTAAATTAATGCTTTCTCCAGAGTTTTTTACGTGACCATGAATAAAAAAATTTTTACACCTTACAACCTAGGTTTCTGAATTTTTCAACATTCACCTAAGGGAGGGAGGCGGAGAGAGAGACAGAGACAGAGACGCTTTCAGACACTTTTATACAAGCAAGCAGATTAGGATCATTGGTATATAAAGACCACATGTCATCCAATGTATTTCTTCCTGCCACAGAATTCTGATTTTAGTTGATTACCTGAGTTCAGATTATATCCAATATATATACACTGTCCTAATGCAATGCTATGTTTGCAGATAAATAGTAGAATTTCATATAGAAAAGTTAGAAATTGTACTATTACAGAGAACTGTAAGACTTTTTAAATTTAATGCAAGTTCTCTAGGAGTACCTTATACCAATGAAATCACAGGTCTAGGGAGTAAAATCACTATAGGGGAATCAGTTATAGAAGGTACTAGAGAAAGATAGGCTCTACTTATTATGTAATACTATACAAAGGAGTTCTGAAAGTATGAAGAAGAATTATATGGGCTATGAGTATTCTAGGTATAAGGGACAGCATCTAGGCATATAATATTGAGGGCTGGAATCTTATCCTTGGGAATAAGAAGGATGAGGTAAACATAGCCATAATAAGATTTTGATGTAAGGAGTCAAAAGGAAGGAGTAAATTCACAATTGTATGACTTACAAGACACAGGCTTGTCATGGGATTGTCATCTATAGGGAATTTGGAAGAAGTGTGACATGAATTTGGAAGATAATTTTACTTTTAGAGAAACTGAATTTGTGATAACATTGGCACTTCCAGGGGAAATATACTATAGGCGGTTTGAAATACAGAAGTTAAACATGGGTGAGATGTTGGGGGACCAGAGCTCTTGCCCTTGGCATCTTCCCAAAGATGGCAGAGGTAGTAAAGCATCTGTAGTGTGTAATATGTGCTAAATTTAGAATGAAAACTTTTGTTTTTCCCTGTTGCATTCATAGTTAGGCCTGCAGAATAAACTTCTCTCAGATGAGCTTTGAAAATGTAGCTTTGATCTTAAAGTTCTCATGCCGCTTTTCCCACAGTTAGCATTTGGATCATAATGTCTTGACCAGTCTGCTTTAGGTCATTGTTTCTTGCCTCGGAGAAATTGAAGGAGGTTTTTAGAGTATCTATTATAAGAGCCCCAAATTGACTGTTGTTATTAAGCAGTGTTATCTAATGGCGTCGCTTCTATCGTTGGGTGCATAAATGTACAAAGAATTATAGTAGGTGAAGGTTAGTAGCTTTTCTGCATCTTAGAATACAAGTACTTTAGATGACTTACCCAAGGTAATAAAGCTGTGTTTGTCAAGAGCCAGACTTGAACAGTGGTAGTTTTGGTTCTTAGACCAGCTGTGTATCTCAC
This sequence comes from Bettongia penicillata ogilbyi, assembly GCA_023548195.1. Lineage (NCBI taxonomy): Eukaryota > Metazoa > Chordata > Mammalia > Diprotodontia > Potoroidae > Bettongia > Bettongia penicillata. Next base: position 9,537,305 of record JAJHZJ010000526.1, read on the forward strand.
TGCCTCTCATTATTTCATCATGTTATCCATAATATCCTAAACATTCTAAAACCTTAATAGCAAAATTCAACATTAGGCTGGAATTTTTTAAGATTGAGTTTTTAACATAGAGCTAGTTGAAAAATTCTAAGTAATACCCTTTTCTCTTTCCTTCAAATATAAAAACAAAAGAATACTTATGATCCTGGGGAAGTCCTTATTGCTTTTGATCTGATGGGATAATTAAAACAATTTTTTATGTTAAAAAAATCTGTTACATTCAAAAACATCTATACCTGTTGGAGGGAAGCAATCCAAGGCTTAAAGATTGCTTCTCAATTTCCTTGGTTTAAGAATATGAGGTAGTTTTTCTCCTGATAACATTCTTTTGATGCTTCACAATTATACATCCTAGTGACCCTAGTTTTCTTCCTCCTTTCCTTGGTATTTTTACTGTTGGTCTATTTACAATGTAATTTCCATTATAATTATTTTTATGCATATGACTGTTATGATTTATCCAGGGCAAATCAAGAACCTCAACCCAGGTTTCCACACTATTCAGCTCTCACTTTATCTTATTGAATAAATATCATATAAATATCGTTCAGTTATTTTTTGCAATAAGTCTTAGACATGATTTAGAGGGTAAATTTATTCCAAAACAAGGTGTTTGGTACATTTCAATCTAGATATCAATGACCTTGTATTAAGTTTCTTAAAGTTATTCATGTCACTTTGTGTAGTGTCTTGAGTTGCACTGGCCTATGTAGCAAAACTTACCTTTCTGGTTAAGGACAAGTCATCCCCCCGGCTCTCCACAGTGCAGGAGCACTCAGAATTTCTTTTCCTCATTTATACTCTTAATCAAAATGTACATATTTCTCATTGACTCTGCAGATATCTATGTGGAAGCCTAGTTCTCCTTTCTGTGAGGTCAAGTAAGAATGAAAAAAAAGTTCTCAGAAAATCTCAGACTTTTCCTTAAACTTCTTATCTATCGTTCACTTATGGAGACGCTTGAAGATAATGTGTTGAGAGCCATCTTTGATTTTGTCTTTTGTATCTGAGGAACTTATAGAAATTTCCCCTGCATGTTCCCTATTTAACATCTTGTTTTCTTTCTTCTATCTTTATGATGTTTTGCAGTCTACTTATGTTGAATGGATAGATACTTGATTGAACATAACCCAGCATTTCTGTTTGATTTGAAACTTTCACACTTTTGTAGAGTTCATTACCCTCATTTGATGAGGCGTAGTGTCTTTTAGGTTAGTAGACTTTAACTAAGTCAGGAAAATTGACCTTTCATCTGCATGGGAGTCATTAAAGATGGACGTCCACTCCAGGCCTTGCCTCCTTATGGAGTTCCTTCAGGTTTCTCTCAATGTTTCTGGGATGTTTCTGTTCATTTTATATGTGAATTCCTTAATCTTAGTAAAAGGGAAACCCACTAATAGTTTTAGTTTCTTTTTTTTTTAAATTAATTTGTATGCTTTGGAAGAAAACTGCTTTGAAGATTGTTTTTATAAGTAATTCCGTCTGTACTGCAAATTTCCGTATGTTTAAGGAATGGAAAATTGTCTGCTTTGAAAGTAAAAAGGAGATGAAGATTGCAGATATTTTTATTGTCTAGTGACTGATTAGCATACAATATGTGTTAATTTAAGCTAAAAGTTGCAGCTTCAGCATCTGAATGTCCTACTTCCTTTGATTGCCCCATTCCATGGCCTGAGTATCCATTTTGTAGAGCTTCTTACAAGATATTAATATGACATTGCCTACAGTATGTCTTTTAAATTATTTTACCTTAATTAGTCATGACATTTTAATTATATCTTTTTCTGATGTAACAGTAACTTCACAAATGTATAAATGTGTAGTCTAGTAAAAGTTTAATATTTGAAGATAAAATGGAAGTTATAATACTGAAATGTGACCGTAAAATATTTTTGTCATTATTGGCACTCCGTAGGACATATACATGTAGTTCTGAATGCACCCCTTGGCTGATGGAAAAAGTTGTATTATTGCTATATATTTTTTTACTAACATGCTTTATATTAGTAAATATAAGTTTTTCAGCTTTATTTTGCTTTTGGAAAGCTTATAAGCTATATAAGAACAATGTCTTTTCAAGCATTTTTAAAATTCACCATTATTTTTGTCTTAGGATTTTCCTATACATTAACCACTCCAATGTAGCCCCACTGCCTTCAGAAATACAGTAACTCAAAAGAAGTTTTGCACCCCAGGCTGTTGTGTTCTTTAATCTAATTATAGAGATATATGTGGGTTATTCAAATATGGAGATAACATTAATCTTTAAGTAGCCACAAGTGATGTCTGTGACTAAGGCCAGAAACAACATTCTTGAAACTGAAATGTTCTTAGTTATGAGTCAGACAGTATATGTTCATCCCCAGATATTAAATCTAACCTGAGTTCACTTTCCATCTGCTATGTGATGCCATGTTCTATTTCATTATGCTTTTTCCCATTTTTGAAGAGGACAGAACTGAAATTATAAGTGTTTTATCTATTTTGCTGATTAACTTGACGTTAGGAGAAACATCCACAATATTTGCGTCATGGTTGTATTCCTATACGTATCAAGAAAGTTGAAGAGGTTTTTGTTGCTTCTGCTGCTGCTGTTATTTTGGACATTTCAGCTACTTGAGTTTTATGTTATAAATCACAGAACATTTTGTTTATGCTTCATAAATAATTACACCGGTCTGTAATCCAAAGCTTTTTTTCTTCTGCTAATGGTTTTCTTAAGTAGAAATTGACACCATCCACTCATATTTACTTATGGTTCATCTCTTGGGAAGTTAAATGGATAATAGAACTTATAACTAGCACCTTAATGAGATTCTGACAAATTGTTAGACTAGAAGAAGTACAGGATTAATTGACATCACATAGTAAACAGAAAAGAAATAGATTGGATAATTTTTATATTATGAAAAAGAATGTAATTTGGCATGTCCAATACAATAGTTTGGAAAGTTTGTCTAGGAACTGGAATGCATTGTACTCCTTTAAAAAAAGACACAAACTTGAGCTGAGAAAACTTACGTAAGAAGAGCTGTTTTGGTTATCTCAGGTAGGTGGAGATTTATTCTCATGTTGGAAATGGGAAAGATTTTAAAGTTAATGATATTACTGGACAGTACTCTTTCCTCTCCGTGCTTACAGTCAAAGGTGCAAACCTACCTGATACTTTATATTTCTAGTAGAGAATTGACATCAAAAGCAGGATGAAGGAAAAAAGAGGGGAAAAAATCACTTCAGGGGTTTGTGGCAATCTATAAAATCAGAAAAAAGCCTGTATCCAAAACATATAGCCATATAGAACTCATTAAAAAAAAAAAAAACATAATCTGTTTACAACATGGGCCAGCTGGCATCCTGAGTTTGTCATTACAATAAGGCCCCAGATGTACAGATCCACAAATAGTTTCTTTCAAATTTACATTTGTGAACAATGGGAAGAGAAAATAAGAAAATAAAATTGAGAAATTATCTGCCTCCTTTTTACTTAGAAACTTGGATGCTCTGGATTTCCCCCTGTTCCCCCCACCAAAAAAAAAGAAAATGGCATCATTCCTTCTTAAATTTTTTAGTTGCTTAATTAAGACCATAAAGTTGATAATTCCATCATCATACCACTCAGTATATTTTCAATGATTACAAATATCCCCAATATTCTACAAGTTCATGTGATACTCCAAAAATGAAAAAAAAATATATGTCTTGGGCTCAAGAGTAGGACCAGAGTTTGAACTTCTTTAGTCATCAGCTGCAGCAAACATCACTCATGTGTTGCTGACAGAAGAGTCCTAATGACCCTGGGGTTTTACTTCCCTTCTTGTGGGGGTGAAGTGCCATCATAAGCCAGATACGTGACCTTCGTGACATATGAGGCAACTACCGATTCCCTGCCTTTAGTAGGCAAGGTTGAGAGGGTGCTCTGGATCCTGTTGGTCGTATCTGCCCCCTTTTTTTAAAATTTAAACGATGGGTAACAATGGGGTGATGACAGGTCATGAAACTTGGACAGGATATAAAAGTCTATGATAAGAGTGGATTAGTGACATCACAGTATGATTTGCCAAGTATAGAGGAAGCTTTCATGTTCACAGTGGACTCTTCTGAAAGATTAGACTTGGAAACTGATTGGCAGGCTATTGTGTTTCTGTAAACACGTCAGTAACATTCCATTCATAAAATATGGAAAAGCATTTTAAATCGAAAATATACATGTTACACCATATATACTTTGTTTTATATATATATTATATTATACTGTTATATGCAGTATATGGTTAGGCAGAAAAGGAGGTTACATGGGAACAGAAAATGCACAAAATATTATAAAAACGTTTGTGCATTTTTTATTGTCATGGTACTTGTGATACTGCTAAGTAATTGTTAAATAATTTTCCTCCCCATATCAGGCTTAAAAGTCTCTGGTTGACAAAAGTCTTTAGGGAAAGTCTTTACCCTCTTTGAAGTAAAAAGCTAAAATTCTCATTCTAAGATACTAAATAATTTAAATATTAGGCAGACAACCATTTCTCCTTGCACATTTGAATATCTTCTAAAATCAGCCCTTTGAATGTATTTATTTTCTACCCTTTAATCACCAATCTACCTACATGGATCAATTTTTATGTATTTTTGGCTTTTCTGAAAAGCCTTATAAAATATAGACTTAAGATCACCTGTGATAATTCACCTTTGCTAGGGTTCATTCCTCCCTTTCTCAGTTCTCTTTCTTTAATGATGTAACCGTTTTGCATTTTACTTGGCAATAGTTCCAACTTCTTTAAACTAAGATGTTCTGTTGACTTGGCTGTTTATGCTTCAGTACCTTATTAAATTCACCAGTTAAACAGAAAATGCAGTATAAATACGTTTCATGAGTCATTTAAGGATTCAGCCAAGAGACATTATAATTGACTTTTGAGTCCATTTTTAGAGCAAACTCTTTCAATACTCTTCTCAACAGGAACACTTCCCCCTGTACTGGAACTGACAAGACTATATGCATTACTTTATTTTGATACTGACATTTAAACAATAAAATAAAGCCATTTAAAACAAATAGTAGTGCTTTAAGTGTCTCGGCTGTCAAGATATCAAATTATATAACTTGGAAAAAATCAGAATTCATTGTTAATGGTATGCACTTAACACAAAGGGTCGCTGGAGTACTCACCAGATATATATTCAGCTACCATGTTGGAGCTAACAGGCTCTATTCCTTTAGATAGAATTGACTATATTCACTTAAATGGACTTGACTCTAGTACAATCACTGTATTCAAATGTCAAAAAAAAGAGAAAGAGGATGTCACAGAGGGTCACAAATTATGTTGGATTTTGACAGATTGTAGCCTTGCTTTACAAGAGCAGTAACATCTCATTTGTCACCGTTTGATCTGTAAGTGCGGGAATGGGAGCGGAAGGCCCTCCATCTCCGCCGCAATTTAATCGCTCTGAGGCCGACTGTGGCTTCGAGTGCCACCTGCCCATGCACCGCACTGCTGATCTGTTTTAATTTAATCGTCCGTCAGCTGGGATGAAAGCATAAATTGTTTCCCTTTGATCTGCAAATAGTGTGTTTTTGCAAAGCAGGGTGTGGAATCAGGGAGATCAGATTCTCAAGTTAGTGTACCCTGTACTACGTAGGCTTATAAAGACTCAGAAGCAATGTTTTAATATAGTTGTAAAGCAACGAATTATTCTGTCCAATACCTTGATGTGAAATCCTCTTTGGAATGAGGGTAGAAGGGTTAGGGTGATAGCGCACACAAGGGTTATAATAAAAATTTAGTAACTTCATTTTTTTGCATCTTGATCAATAACATATCTTCTTGGCAACTAAAGAAACCTGAAAAGGGATTGCAAATTGCTGTGTGTTTTATCAAAGCATCTTGTGCCTCCCAGCAACCATCTAAGCAACTACTGTGACTGAGGTAGTGCCTGTGACTGAAAGCAGAAAAGAAATACCCACTGGGATAGAGGAAACAGAGACCTAGCACATATAATCTGTAGTGGCAGAGTTTGTCTGTGACTGTAACAGCTCAGTAAATCATCTGCACCATGAATTGGAACAAAGGTGGCCCTGGCATCAAGGAGTGATTTCAGTTTGGTAGATTTGCATTTCTACTGGAAAAAGAAAAGGGAAAACAGGGTTTGGGAAGTCATCTCCCACCAGAGCTCTATTCTTTCTAAAAAATCATATCTAAGCAAGCACATGTTGATAAAGAAAATGCTTATTTTGAAGATGAGGAAGAAAGCTCTAGTAGTATCAGTTTGCCTTACAGTCCTGATGAAAATTCACCTACTCACCAGTAAATCCATTCCAAGTTTGCAGATTGATAGGTAGTGGTGATGATCCCCTGGAACATCCATGCCTGAAGTAGAGGATCAAGTAGCTTGAGACTTGAAGAGATTTGAATGAAAGGACAAGGAAAGAAAGAAAAATAATGTGAAGGGATTCAATATGACCTTGAAGAGGAAGATGACCAAAAAGCTTGTTTTTGATACATGGCAGAAAACCCTATTGCTGACATAGTTCAAGAAGAGGTGGAAGATAACCTTGACCATGACAGTGATGGAAATCCCCTTGCACCTTCCAAAAAAATCATTGATCCCCTCCCTTTCATTGATCATTCAGAGACTGACAATCCACCATTTGAAAAAAACTACAGTGAGCATGAAGAGATAACCAGCTTCACCCCACAACTGGTGATGGATCTCCAACATAAGCTCAATCTTCCAGGTCTCTGGTGCTGTTCCACCCAGACTAGGAAGTAGTTTGAATTTAATGAGCAACTCACACATCAAATTTGGAAATCTGAGTACACGCAGCCTACTCCCATCCATTGTCATTGTGTGCCAGTGGCACTTAATGGGACAGGCATGGCTGAAATTGTCAAGATACGCAGGGGGAAAACTGCAGCCTTTCTCTGACGCATGTTGATTCCCACCATAAATCAGAAGGTACTGAATCCAGGGGATGGGCCCATTGCAGTGATTGTGTGCCCTACCAGGAAGCTCTGTCAGCAGACCCATGTGGAAAGCAGGTGATTTGGAAAAGCATACAGTCTTCCATCTGTGACTGTGTATGGAGGAGTAAACATGTAGGAGAAGACCAAAACCCTTCAAGAAGCCCCAGAAGGGGCTGATGGTCATCTGTATTCCGGGCTGGCTGATTGATCATATGAAGAAGAAAGGTACACATCTCTAAAGAGTGTCTTACCTATATTTGTTGATCAAATGTTTGGCATGGGTTTTGAGTATCAGGTATGATCCATTGCCAGCTATGTCCATTCTGAGAGAGAGAGAGAGAGAGAGAGAGAGAGAGAGAAAGAGAGAGAGAGAGACTTTTATTAAGAGCAGTTTTACAGAAAAAGATTCAAAAACTTGCCTGAGACATCCTAATTTACCCTATCTAAGTGGTGCAGGGAAACATTAGAGAGGCAAATGAGGATATGACCCTGATTACAGAAGTTCTTCACTCTGGACCCATTCAGCGGAATTGGCTCACTTACGTCTGGTAGACTTTACCTCTTCAGGAAGAGTCCCCTTGCTTGTATGTAGGAAAGACAGTGTTGACAAACCAGCTAATAATCTCAGGTAGCAAGGGCACAGTCTGGGTCTGCTCCATGGGTACACAGATCATAGTAAAAGGAGTAAAGTCATTTCAGATTTTAAGGAAATGGACATCCTGATTGTTGTGGCTTACAGATGCTGCAGCCTCTCCTTTCCATCAATTAAAGACTGTCATCAACTCAGGTGGCATATATTCTCTTGACTACCCAAGTACAGCAGTTTTGCGGGTGACCTTGTCAGGAACATGGAAAGAAACATATTACCAAGGAATTTTTGGACCTAGCAACACAGAATGCCAGGTTTCAGAAATCTCAAGTCAGTGGAAGGAAGGGACAAAAGCTGAACATTGGTGATGGATGCCTCAGCTACGGAGAGCCAACCTGGTCCAGGCTCTGAGTACACAGACCACAGAAACAATTGCAAAGTGATGAGTAACTATGAGGCCTACAAGCCCTCCACATGTGCCATGATAGACCACCTGACTGCAGTAAAAGCAGCTTTACAGTCACAGTCCAAGAACCATTTTGTTGCTGCCAGGTTAAGCAGCCAGAAGGCTGGGATCTCTGCTGCTGGTGTAAGTGGGTATACCAGTGCAAGGAGCTTGATTTCCATCCCAGGTAATTCAACCCAACAAGCTATGTCAATTTTGACATTGCCACAGCTGCCAGGAGCATCTCACACTTTGCCAGTGCTGGGACCTTAGCAGTGTTCCAGGAGCATACTCACCTCCTGGAACCCAGTGTCTTAACAATATAACCTCTGGGAGTCACAGCCAAGAAGGAACTGGTATTGGGAATAGAGAGTGATACCTGGAGAACCCAAGTAGTGGTCATCATAGCCATGGAGACAGTGGTAATCACCAAGGTGATGGTCCATGTCATGGAGATGGTCATCACCATCCAGAAAGCAATGACCGGCATGGAGATGGTTACTGGCATGGAGGGAGCCAACATGGGAGTGGCAATCATGGAGAATGCCAGGTTGGGAGTGATGGTTGGAATAGAGAGAACTGGAAAGAGCCTTTTGGCCATGAGAGCAGCACAGAGGGCAGAATGGACAGCAAGACATATTTGAAAAAAGTGAAGACAGCAGATGACTTTGCCGTGCTTGCTTTGCAAAAGCAAGAAAAGTCTATGGGACAGTTAGAAGGTGTGTGCAAAAGCATGGCACAGAATGGGGGAGTGTATTTTTTTTTAAAGGATTTCTTCTTCATAAATGACTGTGTCCTGGGAGATCAGTTGGGGCCCATTAATCTGAGATGTAAAGATCCTTTGCTCCTAAGGGACTGAGTAGCCAAGACTAGAAATGAGGCCCCTTCTTTAGAATCATTTTTCTTAAGTTTCCCTTGAAACTCCTTCAATCCTCATTGTATGTTGAACCCTCATTTTTCAGAGGGCCCCAGCCACAGGGAGAGCTTCTGGTATGTTCTGAGAGATTTAAGAGCCGGTAGCCATCAATCTGCCCCTTGAAAGCCTATTTAGGTTTGGAAGGGCCAGTTCAGATTGTCCTGAAAGCTAATGGTGGATTTACACGTTTGTTGTTTTGAACTCCTGACAGATTTTCTTCTCTTTTCTGGTGGCCAGGTAAGGATTAGTGTAAGGTGGGCATGCTCTCTGCACTGAATTTTGGATTCCATAAATGGTAGCAAGCAGGCATAACCTCATAAGTTTCTGACATGGTCGCAGGTGGACACATCAAGTCATTTCGGAAGCAGTAGTTTGGCTTCTCAGCCAGGAATCTTCAGATACTTGGGAGAGAGCGAGAAGCTCTGAATTGCTGAAATGATTTGTTTTCATCATGTTTATAAAAGTATTCAGAACTACCAGATTTTGTGACACCTATGAAGGATTCTTTCAAATGTTCTTTCCTTTATGCTTGCCTTAGTAAATGTTTTATTTTTATTACTAGGGGGGAAAACGTTGTTATTCATGCCTGAGTTTTGACTGAATGTACAGCAAATAGTTTATAGAACTTTTGAAGAGAGAGTTTTTCATGTCACTACTTTGAAAAATTAGCATTGCTGGAGGATCCTTAAGTGAAATGTAAAGGGAATACTTTGAAGGATACGTGCACACAAATACACACACAATGATATAAAATCTTAATAAAGTGAACAACATAAGGATTGTATATAGTTAAGATGATACCAAAGGAGTATTTGTGAATGCTTTTAACATTATCCTTTTTAGAAGTTTCTTTACACCATTATTTTGTGTATATATAATCCAGATCCGATTACGTCCAAAAGTGATTTAGGACTTTTAGGGTATCCAGAATGCATTCTGTTTAGAATTTTTAAAAATGAATTCTGTTATGTTCATAAACAATAGTTCAAAGGAATATGATGTGATATTTCATTAGTGTTTTTGGAAATATTTCTTTGTTACTTAGAGCAAGTTTTTTTAATCTTTATTAGATCATTTGGAGGTGTACTTTCTATATTTTATTATTAACATCTTAGTATCTTAAAATTGGAAACTAAATGGACAATATGAATGATCTTAAGAAAATCCCTCTGTAGCCCTACAACCTTTAGAAATTTCCAAAAGTTCCCCTAGTCCCTGGGGAAATCACTTCAATAATTCACATAAAATTTCAGGAACTTATATAACCCTTATAACCCTCAAAGAAGATAGACCTTTAGGATACAATAAAAAAAAAAAAAGAAATAGTTTAGATTTTACTTTCAATTGCCCAAATAATTCTATGTGGGTTCTGGTACTAATACAATCATGAACAGAATAGGAGGCCCCCAAAGACCAGTTGAATCATGCTATTTATCCCTGGCTCATGGTTTTAGTTGGCTTTTCTCTTCTGTAATTCCCATTAATGGCTTTCTTAAGAAGTATTTGCATAGGAATCATAAAGGTGCCACAGCCCTTTCCATTTATTAGCTCATTCCACTGTGCTGTGAAAACCTCATGAGCAAACACCTATGAGCTCTTAAGTTAAATAATCTGCACAGACCTGCTTGATTCAGTTGTGCATCATGGAAGGATCTAGCCTTAGCCAGAGACAAAAGTGTAAGTGACGTCAGTGATGTTGACCCAAAATATTTGTGGTTTAAGTTCATTTTTAGGGATAGGACCAGACTTACGATTTTACTGATGGAGAGGGAAGCCCTCCCACCCATGCAAATTGTCAGCTTCTAAAACTTTGAATTTTAGTGTTGCACCAGAGATCATCTTTTGCTGAAGGTCCCACAGTGAGCATAGTTCTGGCAGAGACTTGAACCCAGGTCATTTTGTTTCAGAAATTAACTTACCATCCATGATAACACCACCCCTCTCAACCCACATATATGAGTTCTATACTCTTTGTGGAATGGAGTGATATTCTTAGGCCTCCTTGCCATCATTAGGGCCAAATGGTAACTGTGAGTTTAGGCATTAAAAAGGAGGTAAGGGGGCGAGGGGAGGAGAAGTCAAAAAAGAAGAAATGGAAAGCATAAATTGGCAAAATGAGAGCAAAGTAGGGAGGGGAAAGGAAAATGCTGAATCCATCTTGAGAAGAGTCGAACTGATACCACTAATGACATCATTTGTCATTTGGTTTTCATTCTTATCTTCTATTGCCTGTTTAGGTTAGGACTTATTTTCTTTATCTTAATTTCTTGGTAGCGAGGAGAGATGTAGACCCAAACCTGAAGTTCCTCTTGTTTCTTTTGATAGTAAGCTACTTCAGGACAAAGAATGTGTCCAAATGGAAACCATGTCATTCTATATATAATCTAGTTTCGTTTGTTTATTGGAGGCCCCTTCAGTGTTGGTGCCTGATCAATTCATAGAGACAATAAAAAGTAATTAGGTTTTCTTGTCGCATTTTAATTCATAACCTTAAAATACTCTGATGGTTTTTTTCCATTTACTATATTTTGATTGAGTCTAAGTAAGCTTCAGAAATCTTAGATTTCCTTCTGACCTAATGCCAAACTTGGTGAAGTCAGAGGTTGGCTTTTCCTGCTATATATAGATAGCCTTCATGAAAGATTGATGCTGTCTTATCATAGAGGGAGGTACACTTTTTTGCTGGCTGGCTTGACACTGGTTCACAAAATATTTAAAGATCTTATAGCTATTCTCTTTCTGTCAGGAGTTCCTTTCAGAAATTGAGGCAGTTTTTTGAGATGGCTTTAGAGGAAATAGATAAGTCATATTTTGGCCACATACTAAATGTAAAGCCTTAGAATAGCCATTAGAGACAGGGTAGCCCTTGCCCATGAAGGACTTGTTTATAAATTATTCCTTTGGAGATTTTCTTCCTGTACCATTTTAATCCAGTTAAAACTGTTTTGGCATAGTGTCTAGGAGATAGATGATGAATGCCATAAGCAGAGGAAAAAGTAGGTCAACCAAGCCACCATCATAAAAACCAATGCTTAATTCTGCCAACAGTTAAAACACCATTCTTGTAACTGATAGTCTTACTCTTTAAAAAAATGGAAATAGCACTGGACATGCCATAAGAAAGACCTGGGTTCAGATCTTTTTTCTGACATACACGTCAGTTTTTGACATGTCTCAAAAACTGGTTTTGAAGTTGAAATGGGATCTCATGTGTGAAGACTATTTGTCTTACCTTAAATTGTTATCCAGATGTCCATTATCATTGTCCTTGAACCTGAAGGAAATAAAATTTGAACATTTCATGTGTTGCACTCCACTCTATGAAATACTGAAAATCGCTGACTTGGAAATAAATTAATGTTAGTCAGTGTATAAATACGTGTTAAAGGTTCAGCTTTTGGAGAGTCTTGTCTTTATGTCAGCTACTTTTGTTATCTCCTTCTGTGCCTGGTATAATTATTTTATATATCTAGTAAGCAACTGAAAAAAATATGGTGGGTAAACTCATGAGGACTTGGATATTTTGAAAATTGTCTTTATTAACACCATCACAAATTATGTCAAATAAGTGATTAGTAAATTTAAAAACTATATTTGCATAATAATAAGATGCATAAACTACAAATTGATAGACACCATTAGCCTTGTACTCAGTTCTTCCTTCTTCAACTTTTATTTTAATGATAAGAATTTTAAGAGGAGTTGCTGTTGTACATCATGCTAGCAATGATGCTTTCCCCTTTTTTTCCTTCTATAAGATTATTTTGAGATCATATGTACTTATACTTAGAATCAGTGGCTGTCCCCAGAATTTCCAATCTTATTATTAGAATGGTATCATTTCTGTGAAGCAAACAGTTAAGATATCTGAGATACTTCTTTACATTCTTTTATGATACAAGACAGAAAAAAATAGCCTATCCGGGGTCCATTCTTTCCCTTTCTTAGTCGACAAGAAGCAGCATTGTAAGATTATTATCTATAGCTGCTTCTCAGAATCTTTGACTGAAAGTAGGCACTATCTTTAGAGCAGTTCAACGTGTGACCATTTCAAAGCATGTTCTGAAAGACAGATGATTATGGTATTATAGTTTCATGGAGACAATGTGAAAAATTATTTTAAAGTGTAAACATCAGTGTTATAACTGTCCCTTCCCTTCCTACTCCTCCCAGTGGTGTGTTTAATTGCATTATGTCCATAACAGTTTGTGAGGCGGTAGAAGATTAAATCTGTCTACATTTTGTTCTATACTCACCAAGAAAGCAGTATATTATTTGCTGTGTAGAATTATCTAGTCAATATTTTACTGAGATCAAAAGAAGAGACATGAGGAGAAAATGTGCTAGACCATGTAGATATAAGAATCTGTACCTACCTCGGAGTTCTCTAATTGTAATAAAAGGGCAGACATTTGTCTTCAGTAAATATGGATATTTTTCCTATTTTTAAAAATTATTTTATTTGTTTTCAGTTTTCTATAATCACTTTCCTATATCTTAGATTTTTTTTCCCTCCCTCCCCCTCCTTCCTTCTTATGTAGGTTCTACACACATTCCTATTAAATACATTTTCACCTTATTCATGTTGCATAGAAGAATTAGAAAGAATGGGAGAAACCGTAAAACAAAACAAAACATAACACATGACAATCATCTGCTTTATTTTGCTATCCAGTTCCACAGTTCTTTCTCTGAATAGGGAAGGCATTTTGCCTCGAGTACATTGGGAATTTTTTAGGTCCTTGCATTGCTGTGAAGGACTAAATCTACCAGAAAAATTCCTCACACATTGTGGTTGTTGCTGTGTACAAAGTTCTCCTGGTTCTGCTCCTTTTGCTCAGCATCAGATCATATAAGTCCTTTCAGGCCTCTCTGAAGTCTTCCTGTTCATCATTTCTTATAACACAATAGTATTCCATTACATTCATCCTATTTTTTTTCTTCTTCAATTTGTGAGCTAAAATAATTTTTTCTGCTTCATTCTTTATAGATAGTAACCAGTGAATACCATGTTTCTGTAAAGCTTTATGAAATTGAATTTAATTATTCGACTATTGTAATGTTCTTTGGTCATTTCTCTTAATGGATTTTTTTTAATACAAATTTATTTATTTTTTACATTCATTTTCACAAAATTTTGGGTTCCAAATTTTCTCCCCTTTTCTCCCCTCCCCCCACCCTAATACATCAAGCAATCTAATTTTCCCTATCACCAATCTGCCCTCTCTTCTATCATCCCTCCCTTCTCTTGTCCCCATCTTCTCTTTTGTCCTGCAGGGCCAGATGACTTTCTATTCCCCATTAACTCTGTTACTTATTTCCTAGTAGCAACAACAATACTCAACAGTTGTTCCTAAAACTTTGAGTTCCAAATTCTCCCCATCCCTCCCTCCCCACCCATTCCCTTTGGGAAGGCAGGCAATTCAATTTAGGCCCTATCTGTGTAGTTTTGCAAATGACTTCGATAACAGTCGTGTTGTGTAAGACTAACTGTATTTCCTTCCATCCTATCCTTCCCCCCATTGTTTCTATTCTGTCTTTTGATCCTGTCCCTCCCCAAGAGTGTTGGCTTCAAATTTCTCCCTCCTCCCCTTGCCCTCCCTTCCATCATCCCCCCCACCCTGCTTATCTCCTTCTCCCCCACTTTCCTGTATTGTAATATAGGTTTTCATACCAAAATGAGTGTGCATTTTATTCCTTCCTTTAGTCGAATGTGATGAGGGTAAACTTCATGTTTTTTTTCTCAGCTCTCCTCTTTTTCCCTCCACTAAAAGGTCTCCTGCTTGCCTCTTGAATGAGAGATATTTTAACCCATTCCATTTCACCCTCTCTCCTCCCACTACATTTCTCTCTCACCATTTACCTTAATTTCTTTTAAGATATGGTCCCATCCTATTCAATTCACTCTGTACTCTCTGTCTCTGTATGTGTGTGCATGTGTGTATGTGTGTACATGCATGTACATGTGTGTGTGTGATCCCACCAACTACCCAGATACTGAAAAGTTTTAAGAGTTACAAATATTGTCTTTCCATGTAGGAATGTAAACAGTTCACTTATGGTAAGTCCCTTATGACTCCTCTTTGCTGTTTACTTTTTCATGCTTCTTTTCATTCTTGTGTTTGAAAGTCAGATTTTCTTTTCAGCTCTGGTCTTTTCATCAAGAATGTTTGAAAGTCCTCTGTTTCATTGAAAGACCATATTTTCCCCTGAAGTATTATACTCAGTTTTGCTGGGTAGGTGATTCTTGGTTTGAGTCCTAGTTCCTTTGACTTCTGGAATATCCTATTCCACGCCCTTCAATCCCTTAATGTAGAAGCTGCTAGATCTTGAGTTATCCTGATTGTATTTCCACAATACTGGAATTGTTTCTTTCTAGCTGCTTGCAATATTTTCTCCTTGACCAGGGAATTCTGGAATTTGGCCACAATGTTCCTAGGAGTTTCTCTTTTTGGATCTCTTTCAGGCGGTGATCGATGGATTCTTTCAATACTTATTTTGCCCTCTGGTTCTAGAATCTCAGGGCAGTTTTCCTTGACAATTTCATGAAAGATGGTGTCTAGGCTCTTTTTTTGATCATGGCTTTCAGGTAGTCCCATAATTTTTAAATTGTCTCTCCTGGATCTATTTTCCAGGTCAGTTACTTTTCCAATGTGATATTTCACATTCTCTTCCATTTTTTCATTCTTTTGGTTTTGTTTTGTGATTTCTTGGTTTCTCAGAAAGTCATCAGACTCCATCTGTTCCATTCTAATTTGAGAGAACTATTCTCTTCAGTGAGCTTTTGAACCTCTTTTTCCATTTGGCTAATTCTGCTTTTGAAAGTATTCTTGTCCTCATTGGCTTTTTGAACCTCTTTTGCCAATTGAGTGAGCCTATTATTCAAGGTGTTATTTTCTTCAGCATTTTTTGGGGTCTCCTTTAGCAAGGTATTGACCTGTTTTTCATGCTTTTCTTGCATCTCTCTCATTTCTCTTCCCAGTTTTTCCTCCACCTGTCTAACTTGATTTTCAAAATCCTTTTTGAGCTCTTCCATGGCCTGAGCCCACCGGACATCCACCTGGGATGTCTGGGATACAGAGGCCCCGACCTCCACGTCTTTCCCTGATGATAAGAATTGTTCCTTGTCATCAGAATTGAAAGGCGGGAACATCTGAACCCCATCAAAGTAGCTTTCTATAGTCTTATTTTTCTTCCCTTTTATGGGCATTTTCCCAGCCAGTTACTTGACTTCTGAGATTCTTGTCCACCTCTGCCTAGATCCTCCCAGGTAGTGCTTGGGTTCTGAGATTCAAATGGGCTTTCCACGGCAGGTGCGGCTGCTATTCAATGTGAGCTTAAGTTCTGGTGATGGGGTGGGGGCAGGGCCACCTCCCAGGCTCAGTTCCCTCAGGGGGTTTATGCAGAGACCTTCAGTAATGGAGCTTCTGCCTGCTGCTCCAGGAGTCCCGGGCCCCTGCCGCTGCCTCTGCCACTGCCTCTGCCGCTGCCTCCCGAGGGGGCCCGAGTCTCGGAGACACCCTGCTCCCCTCTCGGGCAGCCCAAAAGTCTCTCTCACTGACCTGGAGCGCCTGTGGGCGGAGGGACCTTTGCGGCCGCTGGAGGTTCTGTCCCTGAAGCCTGCTCGGATCTGCTCCTCTGGGGCCACGGGGCCAGGGCAGCCCAGGGGTGGACTCCGCTGTCCGGAGCATGATGGACCCCTGGGGACGGCTCTCCAGGGCTCTCTGGAATGGAAATCTTTTCCACTGTGTTTCTGTGCACCTTGCAGTGCTCCAGAATTTGTGGGGAGTTCTTTTTGCAGGAAATATGGGCTGTGGATTCAGAGCTAGCATATGTGAGTCTTTCTACTCTGCCATCTTGGCTCCACCCCCCTTTTAACGGATTTTGAAAAGGATCTTGAAACATTTATAAACCGATGCTTCTAAAAGTGATCTTTCCAGTCATGAAGATGGTTTTGGTTCTGGGTGACAGATTATCAGTGACACTGCTCTGAAAACTTAAAGCTGCACGGACTATTGGGATACCTTGTAAACTACTGTACTGTGTTAGAGTTAGTGCACCTAAAGCACTGGGTAAAGTTATATTATGCTTTAGTGAAACTTAGGCAGGCCTTATAATATTTGAAGCTATCTTCCCTTTCTCTTTAGACAGAGGAAATCTGTGTATTATCCTCCCTGGGAAGAACATTAAATTGGTTATATATTAAATGTTTGCACAAAATGAAATAAATATTGGGCAACTATGGATGTATCAAAGGTGCATTTCTTTTTTTGTCCTCATGGGAACATTTTTAAAAAATCTTCTGGGTTTTCTTTTTAAGCAATAAAAAAGATAGTATTTTAGTTGATAAAAGATGCAAACATGACTTCATTGGTTTTCCAAATTCAAATTAAAAGAATAAATATTTCTTCAGTTATACTAATTAAATATTGGTCAAAGATTTATCTATATCACATTTAACAAATGCCAATCTGAACTGATTAAGAGAAGTAACATTTATTGGACTACACTGTTATAGAAGAGCTTGATGAATATGAAGTCCACTTCACTAAGTAATAGATATTTTATTGTGACTGGATTTTAGTACAGCATTATCTTCTTTTTTCCACCTGCTATGATAGCCCTCTGTGTGGTCTTCAAACTTTATAAAAATGTAGTTGGGAGAAATTAAAATGTAAATTGTTGTGTTTTAGGTTCTTTTTTTTTTTTTTTTTTTGGTGGGGGGAATCTACCAAATTTTTATACATGACTGTGATCTTTGTACTATTTGAAAAAATAGACATACTTTTGAAAAATGCATATGATGATTAAGATAATTTTGATTATGCACCCTGATTGTGGGATCATCACCAGATCATAAATTCAGATCTTGGAGGGACTTTGCTTACATGACATAGAGTTTTAACCTCTTCTTGTTACAGATGAGGACACTGAGACTTGATATGATTAGGAAATGTCTAAAGTGGTATTTTAATTCCAGTTTTCATGATTCCAAGTCCAGCGCTCTCTATTCTGCCTCCCTTGTTCTGTCTGTGAAATAACACATTGTGATGCGTCATTAGATTCAAACTTCTTATATGTACTGGGTGCTCTGATAATCAACTAAGTTTAGGATTATGCTTCTGTAGTGGTCCACAGTTATAAAATTTTGAACCCTCTTATAAACTTAATAATTTCTTTAATTCTAGTCTAACATGTGTTACTTCTAATATGTGTAAATGTGTTGCTTATTTTATTCTTATATGAAGATCATAATTCAGTTATTTAAAATGTCTCTTTTTCTTTTTTTTTGTGTTCACTTAATGCTGAAGACAGAATTTCACTTACTACATTAATAAGCATTTTAGTTACATCTTGGTCACTTTGGGAGGATATAATGAAAAAACATAGTCTTGCCTTGACTTGTCTTACCACCACACTTGGTATTGATTTTATTATTTGAATAGTTTATAAGTTAATCTGCTAGAGACATATTCTCTCCTTTTTTCCCCCAACGTAAAATATTGACACGAAAAGCAGGATTAATTATGCTCATATGTTATCATCCTGACTCTTAGCATCAGTGCTTTTATCCAATACCCATACATCTCAATCAGTATTTTTGTTTTTTAGACTTTAATTTCACAATAGTTAAGCTCTTAGGCCTTTGGGAAATGGATCTGTCTGTGATAAGGGCAGATAGCAGTTGTTTATACACTACCTAGTTTACCTGCATTCAAAACAATAGCAGCCCTTTACATTTTTATAAGCATAATAAAACCATTATGGATTCGATGCTTTTATTATGTCATAGGAGTCTCTTCTGTTGATGGCCTTTTACAAAGAATTCCTAGATCTAGAGATCAATCTGAATTTATCTAACAATAAATTATCCTTCTCTGCTACCTAGATGAAAATTCTGGAGTGACATCTTTATCCTTCCCCCCACTGCCATACTCGTACTGCATATTCCTGTATGCACATGCCTATTAACAGCTGTTTTTGCTAGCAAATATATTAAACAACAAGCAGTTAAAATAATTCTTGAACTGACCTATTCACACTCTCCTTTTTCCAGCTCTCTCTTTCTGTGTATGTATGTGTTACTTACCAGGTACATTAAAATTCACATTTAAATTTCAAATGAGCTAAATACACCATTGCTTTCAAATAAGTGACTGATTTTTGTTCCTCTCATGTTGTATTAATATTAATATCATGGAATCTTCTGCACCCTTGCTTTACTTGCTATCTGATAATTGGGTTGGGTGGGAGTACCAAGGGTCATCTTGTTTAGCTTATCTCCGTAAGAGAAAGAGTAGCCAGTAATAAGGAAAAGTAGCAATAAAATTGTGGGGGGAAAAATTGAAAAGAAGATTTAATCTATCTCCAATTTGAAACATATCCCGGAGAATCCATGGCGAAAAAAATAAAGTGTGACTATGAGTAAGTTAACTAAACACATTACAGTGTGTGAGAGCAAATGGAGTTAGTCTATTGTACATGTTTAATTTCCTATTAGTCCCTGGCGTTTACTACCACATCTGAGTTGGGGCATCTGTAAATTCAGTTAAATACAGTGCATTGTCTAAACATATCACCGCTCCAATCAGTCACCCTCCCTGCTGATAAGAAGCCTCTTGTATTATTGAATCTACAATGGGGAGGTTCTGCAGGCACCAAGATAACAGCTAGGTATTTCACTTTTAAGTATGATAAAAAAATTTTTTTTTAAGAGAACACGCTAGCTGCTTGTCTTTGCTGTTACAACTCTGACATTTATTACCACTCCCTGATTTGTTTTATACTACCGATGTGAATTTGGTTTTATGTGCATTATATCTTTCATTTTAACCTAAACTTTGTATCTCAAAAGTGAAAAAGAGAGAGCACATCGGAGAAAGAACATAACCCAAATCATCAGGATTTTATGTATTTTCATATTCCTACAAAGATAGCAACAGTTTCTTCAGATCCTTAAAAATACAAAAGTAAACACATTCTGTTTGTTTTTCTTTTCTTATAATCTGTATGCTTTGGATAGATTCCTAGGTTTTCTTTTAAGGCATATGTTGTTCAGTTGTTTCAGTCATGTCCAGATTCTTTGTGATCCCATTTGGGATTTTCTTTGCAAAGATACTGCAATGGTTTGCCGTTTGCTTTTCTAGTTAATTTTACAGATGAGGAAACTGAGGCAAACAAGATTAAGTGACTTTTTTAGGGTCACTCAGCTAGCAAGTGTCTGAGACCAGATTTGAATGCAGCAATATGAGTCTTGCTGACCTTCTACCATCTAGTTCTCTGCCATTTGAGTTATATACTTTTCTTAAAAGTTTTAGTGACCTTCTGCCGTCTAGTTCTCTGCCATTTGAAATACTTTTCTTAAAAGTTTTAGTGCAATGTTTATTAAATTCCTTTAGGTCACTCATCCTCTTCAAATCAATTGGATATTACTAATCTATAGAATATCCACATTATCTTTCCTAAGAGCTGCACAGAATTTTACATGTTCACTTGTATGAATAGACATAATCTCATACTCATCCATACACACAAACATAATTTTTTAAAATTTTGTGAACTGCTGTTTTTGCCTAACAGATAGTCATTGATTTCCTCCTAGTCTTGTTTAGTAGAAGTGTGTCTGTGTCTGTATCTGTGTTTCTTTGTGTATATATGTACACATATGTATCCTGTTCCTCTAAAGTCATCTTCCATTATAAGCCATTCTGCAACATAGACCCCATTCATTTAAGAATTTTATACTTGGTTTCTAATGGAGTGATTTATTTCTTTTGAGAATTCCCCCATATGCCTAGTATTTACATATATGTGAAACTACAGCTAGGAAATACCTTCATTTGCTTTTATGAGTTTATTTTTCCTGTTTCCCTAGCAGATGTTTTACTACAGCTGGTATTTGTTTAGTAAATTGGACTGCATGCCATAAAACTTTGTTCAAATAACATTAAGGATCTGACCAATACCAAAAAATAAATAAAAAATAAAAATCTGTAGTTCATTCTCTAATTCTATTTCCTGGCTAATTTTTTGTGCCTAGCCATGTGTCTTCTTGCAGTTCACATCAAAGTGACAAGTGATAGGATGGGAAAAGCAAAGCTTGTCCTTCATTAGTTTATGAGGAAGAGTCCAAATTTGTGTTTTTTCCCCCTTTTTCTGTCTGATAGTGTTGATTGGCCAGCCTCATTTTTGGAATCTGATACTTTTACACCTAAACTAAGTTGGCTAAATTTTGGACTATATGGCAGTTTTTGTTTGTTTTAGCTGACTTCAAAATTTCACTTAATAGAACTTTTGGAGATGGATGTAACAAGCTTGTTAAATTTTTGTTTTACAAGTTTTGATTAGCCCATAAAACAAAATGGGGAAAAGATGTTCGCTTTCCCCATCCCCTCTAGTTCTATGCTTTCTTATAGTCTTGACTTAAAAAAACAAATGACCAGAATAGACCAATAAAACATGAGTTTACCTTTATAAATAATTGTTTTGCTGTTCTAATTTGCAATTAATATGTCCTCAACTGAAAGTCTAAAGCCTTTTTTGCACTTGGTAAGCCTATTACATACATACTGTTTTCAATTTTATGCTTCTGCAGCAAATCATCACTTCTTTTTTAGAAGGAATATGAATTTTTTTCTGCATGGAAATTTGTCGAGTTGGTGGATTGGAGACCTCTAGTTGGATATTTCTCACTTTTTTAATTCCTTGAACCACCTGTCAGCATAGAGGTCAGTGTCCTTGAGAAAGAACTTTTCATTCTTTGTCTTTGCCTCCCTAGCACCTAGTACCATCCTCCTTGCCTAGCAGGGGCTTATTAATAAAGGCAAAGAAGTTTTATAGCTTTTAAAAAATTAAGTTGTTCTAATCACCTAGAGCACTAGAATCATTTTTGTTTTCTTATTTTTCTCAGAGTATTCCTATCTCATAATTAATTTAGGCATTTAACCTGATGGCATTTCTCCGGTGTTAGGATACAGGGAAGTATTGACCATTTTCCCCCAAAGAACTGTTAAGACTTTCATTGTTGAACTCCATTGTTTCATGGAAGAGTTTGAAGACATTGAAGGGGCACCTTGTTCTAGTGGAAGGAGCATAGAATGTGAAGTAATAATCCCTTTAGTTCCCCCAGTTCTACCTTTATGAAAGTTGGCAAGACTCCATTTTGAATCTCAGTTTTTTCCTCTGCAAAATGAGGTTATTAGATTAGGTGATATCTTCAGTTCTGTAGCTATAGATCCTATGAGTACTTTTACTCAGGGACCTAGGTATACTGGGTGTTCATATCATAGATACATTACACTTGCAAAATGAAAATACTTAATTGGTTAGACCAATATAGAAAAGAGTTAATGAAGCTATTTACATATCAGTATAGATTATTGAGAGATAATGCCTTCAGAATTTCTGCATGTGGTAGAATATGTAGGGGGACAGCGATATTTATTGGGAAAAACTTCCTGGAATAGGTGGGCCCTGAGTTTCACTTTGTAGAACAGAAGTGCGATATGAATGAAGTAGAGCAAATTTGTTTAAATCAATGTGTGTGTGTGTGTGTGTGTGTGTGCGCGCGCGTGTATGTGTGCAAGTATACTTACACTACTCAATTTTCAGAATCTTTGAATGATCCCTATTTTGTAATACAGTGAAAATTTCAGTTGTACGTTTTGTAAAAACTGTTGTGTCACTGTACTGATTATATATAATGCTGGAGGGGTTTGTAGGGCATTAAAGAAGATGATAGATAAATAGACAGATACCTCTGATTCTACTTTTTTTCTTCCTTATTTTATTATTTGTTTTAAATTGCACAAGAACATTTTGTAAATGCTATCTTTACCACAAAAATATTTATAAATGCTCTCTAGTATTATAACTCAGAAGCTTTGTACTTACTGTAACTCAGATATCCTTTCATCCTTAGAATAAGGTAGCAATTATGTACTATTGAATAATTCTTGGCTGTGAGAAAGAAATTGTAGGTCACTGACCCTATCACCTGCACCCATAGTTTCCATAAAGATCACTCAGTCCTCTAAGTCCTTACTGTTAGTGTGAATAAAGAGTTGACTTACTCTTTGATAAATTGTTACCATAGCATATGAAATAATTTCATCACGGTATCATGATTTAAATTAAAGGCCAAGATGAATTCAGACACCTGTAAGTTTTCACATGAAGATCAGGGAATA
This sequence comes from Bettongia penicillata ogilbyi, assembly GCA_023548195.1. Classification (NCBI taxonomy): domain Eukaryota; kingdom Metazoa; phylum Chordata; class Mammalia; order Diprotodontia; family Potoroidae; genus Bettongia; species Bettongia penicillata. The sequence goes on from JAJHZJ010000526.1 coordinate 9,560,448, forward strand.
TGCTAGAAAAATTGTCATAGGCCAGGAACCACTGTGATTCAGTTTTCTTTCTTAGTTCTTGTAACTTCTGGTATTTCCATTTCCTCTGAAAATGGTGGGCTTCTCATCTGTCTTTCTGCTCTGGGCTGGCAGCTTGTCTTCACTGGTAGCCCAGATCTCTTCAGCATTTCTGGGATGGTTAATGACAAAATGAGTCCGTCAGAGTAGGGAGTGGTAGTAGGGTGGGAGAGGTGGGGTGGGAGAACTAGGAAACTCATAGAAAGGACAGCCTGGTAAGGAAAATAAGGAAAATCCTTCGCCTCAGTATATGAGTAAAATCACCGTATGATATATTCTTGCCTTTTCACCCTCAATTAGTTTTCTACTTTATCCAGCAAGCATACTAGTTCTTATTAAAGTCTTTATAAGTAATCTTAGTAAATATTGGCTTTCATGCTAAAAGTTCATCCTAAAACTATATCATGTACTATGAGTGAGTTTATGTTTTCTGGGAAACTCCCTGCTGTTTCACCACATGCGTGTTCCGTATTTCCAACTCAGTGAGGTGACTGTTCTTACAGCAAGTCCTGTTCTCTGTCTGTAGGGTAAAGGAGGTAAGTTTTTATGTGATCCCCTGGTTGAACTCCTCCTAACTTAAACAGATAGATGCCTTCTTCTATTCTTGCATACCTGTACCCTCTTTGACCATTGCCACCTGGGGGATATGGAAGAACCTGCATTTGGAATGGCAATAAGAATCTTTTTTTTGCTATGCCTCCGAAACAGATGCCTCTGCACTACCCAGTCAGATTCAAGGAAATGATTTGGGAGATATGCAGAGGCAAATTCCCACCACAGTGCCTCTACCCTGCACTGTCCTTTCACTCTCCCCCATTTTCAAACACCTTTTTCGTACTTTGTGCCTACAAGGAAAAAGGATTTGGATGAAAGGCGGGATATGAAACAGGATACAACTGACTTACATATGACAGTGCTACAGTTATATTTTGTGAGACATGTCCTTGGTTTTTTTTTTAAGCATGTAATCAAAGGCTAATTATACTCCTTTTTAATGACAGTTCCTCCTGATGTACATAAATTGTATAAAGATGTGAATTAAAGACTAAAATCCAGAAGGTAAATAAGTTACTCTGTTTTATAGTAATGAGTTTTTATTATGTATATAAATCATAAATATACTACATTCCTTGAGAAAAAAGATGTAACAGTTTCAAAATGGATAGTATATTTAGCAAGAAGTTTCTCCCTAATTAATTGCTGCATTTCCTTCCATAATGCCTTCAACTTGCAAAGAGCAGATCTTGGCATAGGGCATTCTTTCACGGTTTAGGTTTTGTTAACAGAGGCGATTAGTGTATGTATGCTTTCCTAATCCCCCTTCGCTGTGGTGCATCTCGAATCTTACCAGCTTTAATTAACAGAGAAATTCTCGTATTATTTTGGTACACTGATTACAGGCAACGACTAAGTGGAAGCCAGTTTGGTATCCCAAGAGATTTCAATGTTAAAAATGCATAGGGTTCCTTTTTTCCCCCTCTTATTCCATGAACTCTAGATAAGCAGCAGGCTTGAGCTAGATTTCATTACTAGCACGCAGTCTTCATGGTCATCTTTTAATATTTGAAAGGATCATTTGTTAACTGGAAATGGTCAATTTTTTTTTCTTTGGCTTTTGAAATATAATTTTCAATTTTTAATTTGATTCATTTAGATGAAATCATTAATCAGGGTTGAAACTGAGTTAATTTTCTGGAAAATAAATGAGGTTGTTAGAATGAACATTATTAAGTGGGCTCTTTATAAGAGAGGGATAATAGCTGAAAATATGGAATACTTCGAGAACTATAGCAGTTGGGTAAAAAAATCGAAAAAGGATTCTTTTCCTCATTATGTGGAATGATTTATTTTATTAAGGTTAGATCTGATGATTTTCAGTGTTATCCCTAGGAAACAATCCATTCATTGCATTAGAAATGGTAAATAAATTTATTAAACTTCAAAAAACCAGTGTCTAAAAATGGATTTCTGTGTTCCTCAACATTTTTGTGAAACGAAAAATGTCAAAGTTTCAGTTAATTTTTGTGGAAAAGTTTTCACCATCTTTTTCTCCCTTTTGTCTAGAATTTAACATTAATTATTTTATCAAATATTTGATTTCCTCTTCATTTCTTCTATTTGCCTCCTCTAATTGAGATTGTGTTTTTCCTTTAAAAAAGTAATAAAAAAAAAATCACTGCAGTTTTATGGAAGTGTTTAATCACTGTTGGGATCTAATTAATATCTAGATTTCTTTCTTTATTAGCCCCACCTTAATGAGATCACACATACCTAGGGCAGTGACATGTGCAAGTCACTGTCCTAGGTATTAGACATACAAAGACTAAATAAAACAATCCTGCATAGGAGCAGCAATAAGTAAAATGCTTTGGAGTTCAAAGAATGAATGAATCACCCTAGGTTGAGGATTTGTGGAAGATTGAATGTGGAGAAAGATCTAAGTTCATGCTGTCAAGAGATTTGGGGAGTGAGATTTCTAGGCCTATGGAAGGGCATTGACCCGGCAAGTGAAGACATCAAGTTGGAAAAATACAGCAAATGGTATTTGTAGTCTGATTTGAAAGGAAATTATAGAATTAGTCTTAGAGAAGTATGAAAAGATATGTCAGATTTTCAAGCACCTTGAATGAAAGATAAGAGAATTTTGAACTTGTATCTTTTAGGTTATAATTGAATATTTTTGGACAGAGGAATTGTGATCAGAGACGTCTGTTCAGAAAATTAATCTTGCAGTGACGTACGATTAGATCGAATTAAGGGAAGATAGGGTGTCAAGGTATTACTGCAGGAGTTCTTGTAGATGCCATATACACAAAGCTTCTTCCCTGTGTTTTTGGACCATTTTCTAGGGATTGGAAATAGTGAAGCCGAAAGACCATAAGCAAAAATCATTGTTTATTTCTCCAGGTTAAGAGACCAAACTGCTCCCATACCCAAAAATACACATTCCAGGTGCCATAGCTAAGTTGTATTTCTCAGTTACAGCTGGTTTTACTCCTTCTCTCATAATGAATCCTCTGAGGTCATTATTTCTCACTACCAAGAGTAGTTTGGTTTGATTCTTAATGCCTGAGCCTAGAAGTTCCATTTCACTTAGTTACTACCTCATTCATTTTTTTCTGGTTACCATAATGCATGGTAGAAAGTATCCTTTCTGGGCTAATTTTCATTTATAATAAATTCACCTTGATGGTGCATAAATAATTGCGCTTCCTTATATACGTATAGCAAGTAGAGATGAAGGCTTTGTCTAGTGTGATTGTAGTGGGTTTGGCAAGGAAAGGACAGATTTTTAAGATCTGACTTAGAAATATAAGTTTAGCAACTCACCATGTTTTTCTTGTGACTACTACTTTTCCCCTCACATCCAAACTTTTCATTTTGTTTGATAGGAAGATGAGTGGTATCCTTAAATTAAGAGCAAACTTATAAAGATGTACAAATTTTGAGAAATAGAAAGTTACTACAGTTGTAAGTATGTTGAGTTTAATGGCTTTATGTGACATTCAGAAGTTAAGAATTGAAGGTGCAAGAGAGAATGAATGATGAGAAGGACAAGATTTTACAGGTGGTACAAGGTAAAGAATTAATCTCAGTGGAAGGGGGTGGGAGGTGTTACCAGAAGTTCAGGGGACTAAATTTTTAAAGATGCTCCCATAGATAGTATTGAGGTGCATAATCATTGTGTCAAAGCTAGATCGAGATTCAAATGATGCCAGATTTTGTTGGATAGATTCACCTGGATTTTAGATACAAAGCAGAGTAAATGTACTAAAGGTCTAGAGGTCTTGATACCAGCAAAGTCTTTCATATGACAAAGCAGTGACTTTTTATATGCAAACCAAAGCTCTTCCTTTCTAACCTTAGTGTTTTTGTTAGAAACAAGGAAAACATTTAGTGTTTGACATTTTGTCTTGCTTTTCATTCTTTTTTCTCTCCCCTCCTCTTGTATAAAACCAATGTGTTTTTGTATTTTTTGGATCAATCGTTCAAGTAACCATATGTGGCAGGTACTGTTTACATCTTGTTCCTAAGCTCCCAATACTGAATTCGCCCCTTGCATGTAAATTTTAGGCAACGAGATAGTAGTGCGGTGAATAATCAACTGCAGGGCCTGGACTCAGGAAGACTCATCTTCTTGAATTCAAATATGACCTCAGATGTTTACTAGTTGTGTGACCCTGGGCAAATCACTCAACCCTGTTTGCCTCAGTTTCCTCATCTGTAAAATGAGCTAGAGGAGAAAATGGCAAATAACTCCAGTGTCTTTGCCAAGAAAACCCCAAATGATGAGTTAGACACAACTGAACAACGATTATATAAACCCTACTTATTGACATAGTAATTAAGCTTCTAACCATTCTTCATACTTCTAGGATGCCCTTTATCAATTCTGGATTGGTATTCTTTATTTACAGAAGTGTTCATTTCATATCTCTTCATAACCCTTTAATGGTTTTGTGCTTCTTAAAGAATAAAGGTCAAACCCCTGCACCTAGGAGGTCAAGGCTTTCATACTGTCTGCTAATGGCATCTTACTGATGAGCTCCAAGGAGGTTGTGAATAATCCAAGGTCTGCTGTTTTTTGTCTGCTCAACATATCCTTCCTTCCTTTTTTTTCTAGCTATATAAATTCTACCCCTCCTTTAAAGATCATTTCACATGCCGTTCTCCTTTACCGTGCCTTTCTTAATTCTTATCCAAGTCAGTAATGTAGGTGAAATGTGGGTACTCAGAATGGCACATGAGCCTTTAACCCTTTAAAGGAGTTTTAGCCTTTCTTAATCTCCGTATATTGTTTTGGTTTTTTTTAATTGTCTGTGTATGGTCATATAGATTGTAAATTCAATGAGGATTGGAATCATGTTTTACTTGAACCACATCTTCCCCAATGCTTAGCATAATGGTTTACATATAGTCTGGGCTTTATAAATGTTCGTTGATTTGAACTGGGTAATGTAGTTTCATGAATTTTAAGATGGAAAAGAGGTTGGCAAAGATATTTTCTGACTTGAGATCCAAAGTTTAGTAATACTGGTTAGTAGATGAAATATGGTAGAAATAAATATCTCTGGACTAGAAGAGACCCCAAATTGTAAGGTATAGGTTCAATGAGTAATTGACCAGTATGATGAAGATGTCCAGAGAACAGAATGGTCAAGAGAAGTGTAAATTCTTGGTGCCCTACATACGTTTCTAATCTATGAAATTATGTTTTTACCTAAAATCTGTCTTAAATTACCCATGTTTACTAACTCCTTTTACCTTCCTTCATATACCAGTCCCAGTGCATGCACAGATTTTCCTGTTCACAAGAATCACAATTCATATTTGTATGATAAAGGTGCTCACCGTCTCATCTTGGCAAGTGCATGTTGTTTAAGATTAAACATTTTTGGTACTTAAGATTCACACCTATAATTTAACAAAACAGGTTTCTTCTGTCACTCCATATCTCTTCTTCTCTATTGTCACTATGTTTGTCTCTCAGCATGTGCATCCTTCTCCTTCCTTCCACCCCTTTCCTTGACCCCTTACTATTATTTTTTATGATTTCAGGGTTAAATGCCACGTTGAATCCTGGACATTTCCCCTTCTGAATTTAAAGGGGAATGGCCCTAATTTCAGTTTGCTGAGGCCATGATCTGTAATTTTTCAGTTATTACTATTTGCCTGGCATCTGCTATTATGTGTTCTTTTATGTTTGCTTTATTATGGAAGGATAGAAAAGTTAGCAGATGGGGTAAAAATTAGCTTAAAAATTTTCTGAAAATATAGCAGAACTTATTTCTCTAAATAGTTAACATTTTTAACGTCCTTTTTTTTACCATTAAAAACCCCAAAAACAGCCAAGAAAAGAAATATATTCTTAGTTAATCTATATCCTCTTGCCTTTTGTAGACAGCAACAAATTTGATACTAAGATTTGTATACTCATGACACTTTGGGTACCACTGCCTAGAACCTGCCAGTTCATATTTGGCCCAAGTCATATTGTAGACAGATGCAAACATATGCCACTGATTGCAAAAAAATTAAATTTAGTTACTATTTGGACGAGAAAACCTAAGCTGCGATTCACTTATTTCTGAATTGACTGCATTGTGATGGGTTAGCCATCTGTCCCACATGTTAAATGTTCAGGCCAAGTGTTCTTCCCGATATTGATATTGGCGATCAGTTTTGGCCCAAGCAAATGTAAATGTTTAGTGCTTACAAAGGAAATCATTTAGAGATAGTCATTTTATTACTTATTCAATTTGTTCAGAAACTTTAAAAGGAAAATTAGGCTAATAGGTGACTGTAATGGTTCAATGGCAAGTTCCCTTATTCCTTGTCAGACTTCTTGGTTCAGTTTTAATCCTTTGAAACCACCTGCTCTGTCTTTGATAATAGTACACCACCCGTCTAATGTCTGACGCCAAGCGCTGGCCCTTTTTGTTTTCACAAGCTGAAAATAAAGTGTTCGCATGAGCTCATTTACAGAGAGTGGAGTTGGCAGTCTTATCAGGAGAGGAGAAAGGAGCTCTGAACATGAAAAGCTATCACACTGACAGAAGTCTTTATTAGGTTGGGCAGTAATGGAATGTGGTGTGTACAGGATAAAGTGACCCATACCTAGAGCATTTAGGAAAAACTAGAAGAGTAATCATGTTTTATGTTATTCTTCATCTGGATTTCTTGGTAAATCAAGTGACCCTTGGGAAGTGCCACTTGTACAAGGTGGGAATGATGTAGAACAGTATGGGAGACACATTCTTCAGTGAAAGTAGAATTGCTGTTTCATCTCTGATTATTCATGGCATTCATGCTTATAGATATTATCAGTCAAACAGATATATGATATATGCTGTGATCTCCCTCCCCTCTTGGGCTGACTCAAGAGTTTTGCAGTTTTGTTTAAAAAACATGGTGCTATTTTTTCTAACAACACCACTGGTGAATAAAAATTCTCTGTATTCTTAGTATTTTCTTATGTCCCCATCATAGGGCGTGCCCTACACTCAAAAGGATTTTGGCTCCCTCAAGAAAATCATAAGTTTGTATTTAAAGAAACATTTAAAAATATTGGATTGTACTTAGCTTTTTCACCTGGTTGTGTTTTGACAACTAATTAGTCTTTCTGATAACTTGTTTATTTCTCTAAATACACTAAACTATAATAGAAATGTTTGTCCTGCATGTCTAACATTGATATTTTATGCATATCACTCTTGATGTTTTATATTGAGTTTATTTTAAAATATATTTAAAACTTAAACCACAACTTCTTTTTACATATCTGCCTTAAACAAATTTCTGGAATATATTTTTAACTTGAAAGATGAAATCTAATTGTGATTGATTATGCTTTAATATAATTGTATGACATAAAAATTTTCCTTTTAAACGTATTTGCATTTTTTTCATCATTACCTTAACAGTTTGCAAAAGTAACTAGAGCTAATGTGAAATAAGGGCTATAGATTTATTAAATGTCAGGTATGATCTTCTAAGTAATGCTACCAGCCTTTTAATGCATTATATTTTCTATCAAAGTGTTTGAAAAAATATCTACAATATAATATACTATTCAAACCAATTAATCATTTCTGATTCTATTTGATATATTTCCATTTATTGTGTCATTAATTGATAGGGAAGATGACTCCTTTTTCCCTTATGGAAAAAAAATAACTTGTTTTCCTTCCATATGAACTCATGAACCTTTCACCACCACCACCACCACTGTTTCCACCCTTGATTTGCTTTATATGTAGATGGATTTTATAATCATCCACATGGTAGCATTTGACATAATCTGGGAGTGCTGTGCACAATTCTCTCTCCCAATGTTCCTACCATTTGTTTGTAAGTGGTGTATACATTCCTTTCCCTGTCCCATCTTCCATATAGCTAATATTCCTAAACTTTAGATCTGACTGCCTCCCTCCTGGATATTTCGTATTCTTCACAATATGGCTCCCACCGGCTTTTCCAAGCAGTTCAATTCAGTTTCACACATTTTTATCAAATAGTTACAGCACACAGCTGTTGAACCATTGGTTGAAAGGTACTGTCCCTGCTCTCTTAGTAGGGTATATCATACATCAACAGATAACTGTGGTACACGGTAATATAGTATGGACACGTAGATATAATGAGTGAGAAGAATAGGTCATCACCCACTGAGAGGGTCAGAGAAAGCTTCATGGAGGAGGTATCATTTCAAGTTTGCTCTGAAGTAGTTCGCCAGGGGGAATGAAGATGTACTAAGCATAGGAAATAGTGTGAGTAAAGGTTTATCTGGAGATAGCATGCAGTTCTTTTTTCCTGAAGCAGTCTTGGTTGGGGATAGCGCTTGCCTTAGACTTAATTGCTGGCTGTGTGATCCTGACTAAGGCAGCTGATGTTTCAGTAACAGTATCCTTAAATTTGAAACAGGGGTTATTTGAGTTAGAGTTCTTGTGAGGAGCACATGAGATAACTGATGTTGTTAACATTTATGTGGCACTTTCTCTGTGTCAGATCCTTCATACTTGTTTTTAGGGCTCTTTACAAATATTGTATTTGATTCTCACGATCACCCTGGGAGGTCTGTGCTATTATTTTCACCATTTTATTGATGAGGAAACTGAAGCACACAGTCATTGAGTAACTTACCTAGAGTCACACAGCTTTTAAGTTTCTTGGGCCAAGTTTGATCTCAGGTCTTCCCCCCCCTCCCAGTTTGACTGTGCCACATGCTGCATTATCGGGATCTATTGTAACTGCAATTTATGAACGGAAAGAGTGTCTACTGATTGTGTAAGTTCTTATAGTTTGACATAGTAGAGTCTGATCTTGACTTGAGGCAGGAGGGTTCCATTGAGGTCATTTAAATGCCTCTGAATGAATACACATGCATTTAAAAAAATATTAGTCTTATAAGTGGTATCAAATCTAGTTTTAAAGGGAGTATGTAGATGTGAAGGACACTCAGTAGCTCTTTGTTACATAGGAACTTATAAATTTCATGATTGCTTTGAAAATCAAATCACCCATTGCTGTGTTTGCTATAAGCTAGTGTCCTTCCCTCTTTAGTACAAAAAAATAAAACAATAAAAACCACAAAAAAAGATCTTCCTTGAAGTTTTGAATTGCCTTTTTAGTACCCTTAAACAATAGGTCTATATTTCCATTTAATTAAAACACTAAACTTGTGCTTCGACTTGAGGAATTCACCAAGGACTGTAATTGATTTGGCCCATTTTCCTGTTTCTTTTCTCTTTTTTGAAAATCACAATTAGCAATAAAGCACTGTCCGTTTTGGTCAAAGAGCTGAGAAATAACAATGAAAAAGAAGACATATCACTTTACTCTTCCATATGTTAATTGAGATGGCCAAGGAACTGTTATTCATTTTGAGCCATTTGAACAAAACCCTCTATTTCAGGGGCAGCCCAATGTCTATTAATTTCTTTCATTTTTTTTTTAAATTGCAATATATAGAAGCTCCATATTTAAAAGAAAGTAGCCACCGATGATAAGAATGGACTTGCCATATTCCTAGGGTTTGAGTTTTCCTGACCCCTGGACATCATTCTTACCCTCTACCCCCACAACACAGACAGTTTACTTCTAAGGTGTTCCACGTTCATGAAAATCTCTGTGTGCTCAATTCGTATGCTAATTTGATCCATACCTTTTGAACTATAACTTAAATTAGGGGAAAATCAACATAAAACTGTTTAATAGAGGTAACTGTGGACAGAGCACTAAATATTTTAGCCAACACTCCTGTGATTGAAAACTTTAAAAAAGAGAGCTTCTGTTATGTCCCGTTACATCTAACTTTACCCATTTCTAAGGTTTACTTCTCTTATTTCAGTTGTCCTATGATTTTATAGCTTTCCTATCCTCGTAACTCTGTTATCTTTCAGCTTATGCTTAGGACTTTTTGGGTTATAGAAGAAGAGAAAGGAGGCATAGATGAGAATGAAGTTTTACTGAGGAGTGGAGTGACATGGTAAGGTTTGTACAGTAGTCAATTCCCTTTGTCAGCTGAGTGGAGGATGAACCAGAGTGAGAAGAGATGATACAGGGAGACAATTAGGAGACTCTTGGGGTAATCCAGATGAGAGGTGATGAGGACTTGAACCTCAGTGGTGATGCTGTGAGTAGAGAAAAGGAGATAGATGTAATGGATCTTGTGAAAGTCCAATAGAAAACACTTAGCAATTTACTGGATATGTGGAATGAGGGAAAGTGAGGAGAACAGGATAATTCTAAGGTTGTGAATTTGAGTGACTAGAAGGTTTGTCATACTCTCGGAAAAAAAGTAGACTTTGATAGGAAGGAGCTGGAGTGGAGGGTGGAAGGTGGCAGTTCAGAAAGGGGTTGTCAGAAAACATGTGGTGTATCTGGTGTTGATTTTAATATGAATGAATGTGAATGACAGAGTTTATTCAATCAAAAATGGAAAGGAAACTCCAGGGTCGCCTGGTTACCTCTGGCATCCAAGACCAATTCCTTTGGTTGACCTTTGAGACTCTTCAAAACATGGCTCCAACATACTGTTCCAGGTCTATCATGTACTCCTCTGCTTCAGTTACTCTTTGGTGAGTGGTGAACCAAATTGATCTTGGGTGGTTGTCATGCTGAATAATTAACAATCTCACAGCCCTGAACCCCATGCAGAGAATTTGCACCCTTTTTAATTCCACCTCTTAAAATTCTATTTTCTTTCAAAGCTGAAGAAGTACCTTTTACTTAAAATTTTTTCTGATTTCTCCCAACTGCTTTCCTTAGACTCCTTGAGGGTAGGGAATGTTCAGTACCTAGCATATAGTAAATGCTTAATAAATACTTAATTGATCACACAAACATTGATTAGAAATTATTAGAAATAAATGATGTAACTACTACCTCTACTAGGGAAAGGGAAGGAAACATGCATTTATATGATGTCTACTATGTGTCAGGCACTGTGCTAAGTGCTTATGAATGTTACATCTTTGGATAGTAAGAAAAGTTTAAATGTGTCCCACTTACCTTCTTTTCATTCACTAATAAGATGTCAGGTTATTTTTAAGTGTCTAGAATCCACAGATCAGAGATTAATAAGGATCCTCCGTTAAGTTCACTGGATTTTCCTCATTGGATCGGACTCTCCTGCTCCTGTTTTGATTTTTTTCCTAATAAATATGCAGTTGTGACTTTAGCCTTTTACACATACTGATCCTCTTTTTAAGTAACATGTGATTGGGCAGGGTATAAAAATACTGGCGGACTTATTTTACAGCTTCCTTGGTGTTCCTTTTCCTCAGGTTTCAGGAAATAAAGGAAAGAGGTCAGTTTGAAACTTTCCATGTATGCATATCTAAATTCTTTCCCTTCTCACCTTGTTATAAAGGAAGTATTTTTCTATTATTACTTAAATAACACTGGTGAAAAAAAATGATGACATTAGCATTGTCCCTTATGAACCATATCAGAAAAAGATTAGGTACTACCAGAAAGACTTAAATGGAGTAGGATCTCTATCATTCAATCAATAATCATTTATTAAACACTGTGCTAAGTGGAAGATACAACCGCTTTCACTCCTTTCTTTCTTTTAACTTATTTAAATATTATTCTTATTGATTAATCCTTCCTTGTCTTCATTTCTTACAGTCACCATTTTAGTCTAGTGTTTAATTAGCAAATAATGGTAGTTGAAGGAAGAAAACAACCACAATTTATCTGCTTTTTACATATATATATTTATTTATTTATTCCCACACATACCTCCACACCAGAGTTTTCAGGAAATATTCAGGTTTCTCAGAATAATAGTAGGAACAGCAATTATAACTAATATTTTATATATCACTTTAAGATTTGTGAATCATTTTACAAATACCATTCTGTCCTCACAGCAATCCTGGAATGCTATTATTATCTTAATTTTACAGATGAGGAATCTCACTCAGATAGACAGAAGTTACATTACTTGTCCAGGTAGGATTACTTAGCTATTAGCATCTGAGATTGGATTCAAACATAAGTTTTCCCAGCTCCAGGCCCAGCACCCTTCACTGCTACACCCTCTAAGTACCTGTGCTCTTTAGACCTTAAGTGACCTGTTCCCCAGTCTTACCCTCTGAAAATTTTGATATTAACTGACATGTGGCCAATGTTTTTGGAGAATTAAGATGGGATAGAAAGGAGTGAAAAATAACGTGGTAAGCTATAACTACTTTCCTCTAATTTTTGACCTTACCAAAGAGGAAATTTAAGTAAAGAGGAAATAGTAATAAATACAGTTTCTCATATGTTGTTCAGTCATGTACAACTCTTCATGACATGATTGAAGGCTTTCTTGGCAAACATAGTAGTTTGCCTTTTTCTTCTCCAGCTCATTTGTCAGATGAGGATATTGAAGCAGAGGTAAATGACTTGCCCAGGGTCACACAGCTAATAAGTTTCTAAGGCCAGATTTTAACTCAAGCAAATGAGTCTTAACTCCAGGTCCAGCACTGTACTACCTACCTACCTTAATTTCTCATATATTTTTCTCTGAAAATGAGGTGCAATTCCTTATTGCAGCTTTGAATTAACGAAGCAAATATTTATTTTGTGAAGATGGCTGGTAGTGTTAAATAGATTTTAAAATGATTTTCATTTGTTTTCATTTCATCTAATATTATCATGGGTAATTTTTTACCTTGTGACTTAAGAAGGCATTGTTTCTTAATTATTGAAAGTCTTAAATTTGAAAAACACCAAAATGTCTTTCCAAAAGAAGATTTTAATATTTTGATGTTGCAGAATTGAAGCCAAGCCAAACATCTTGCTTTACACTACCTTTTCCTTTGTTGTATGACAGAATATGTCCTCCTGTCTTAAGGGGACAGTTTGGTAACAATGACTAGATTTCAAAATTTTATATTATTGGCATAGGGAGTGGAAATGAAGATTCAGAAAAAAAGCATCATCACCAGTAGGTTTGTGTGAAATATTAGGTGGGCCACTTGGTCTTTCATCATCTCCTATCAAACCTCCATTAATAGCTCTTCCTCATATTCTTTGGATGATAATAGAAGGGTTATGCAAAGGACAACAAGAAGAAAAGTCTCAATTACAGTTTTGAAGAGGTGGAGAGTTAGCCCCTGGAAAGTTATGGAAGACAATGGTAGTCTGGTGATGGCTGTGGACTGACTCCTTAGAGTATTATTCTTAAATGTGTAAAATAGAATACTATAGATTTTAAAGGAAACAACTCATTGAAATACAGTTATATATAGTAAAAAAATGAAAACTAGTTTGTAGACCCCAGGTTGAGTACTCCTAGGATAACAAGAACCTTCTCCCTTGCATCCCAGATAGACATCAGACCTACATTGAGTGCAGCCAAACTCACCATCTCATGGTGATGCCTCTTTTGTCACTTTGTAGATTCAGTTGGAAAGTTAAGTCATTATCTGTCACCATGACACTTTCACCTTTTTGTTTTAGTTCTGACTTTTGCTGTGATGCAGAATAAGTTTAATTCAGTTTCCACAGGAGGACCCTTCTGTAATTGATAAGGTTGTCCATTAAGTCTCTTAGTTTTCTCTTTTCCATACAAATCTGTTTCATCTTAAGTAAATTTTTTGTCTACATACCATGATGAGAAGCATTGTTGCATAAAGATTAGAGATCTGGCCTCTGAATCAAAAAGACCTTGTTCAAGTTCTACCTCTGACACAGTGATGCTGAGCAAGTCCCTTAATCTCTCAGTGCTTGACTACTTCTAGACCAAAAGTTTCAGAGTAGGTACTCACCTGAACTGGTAAAAAGGTTTCCTTCTCAGATATCCCTGTCCCAGTGAAATCACAAGTCATATCTCTTCTCTCCTCCCACCTCCCTAATCCACCCCCACCATTGGTATCAGAATAAATATTGCGCTTAGATTGGCCAAGGTCTTACTTATAAAATCTCTTGCATTTGAATGTGTCATGAAAGATCCAGTCTTGATTACTAAGATGTTTAATGAAAAAAATAGGAATGATACTTTTCAAATAGACAGCCTTGAATTAGAAATGAACATATTTAACATCATTTTCATAGTAACTTTTTTTGGCTTCTTTCAGTTATATCCTCCCATACTTTCTTTGTTTATCTTTCTGCTTACCTCAACTTTTCTTTTCTATGAAAAATGAGGAAGAAAACAAATATGAGGGAAAAAAAGGGATTTGAAATTTCATGCCATTTCTCCCTTTATAATTCATTTTAGTCTATAGTCAGCCATCTTAGTAAAGAGCTTTTTGAATCATTGTACATAACTGTTTTCAGCAAGCTTCTCTTCTGACAACAATTATTGTCCTTATTTTTTTATTTATTCATTTTTGGGTTAATTTAGTCTGGCTAAAATTACATACATATTCATGCATCTTAATAAGAACAAAGCTTTACTCTTGGATATTTTCCATAAATTTGTCCTCATAAGCAATTTGATAGACGTCTTTTTAACTGTAAGAGTAGAAGTTCACAATGACTCAATCTAGCCTGGTTTAAAATCCATCATTTATTATTAACTCTTTCCTCAAGTTCCAAATTTATCTTTACTAAAGTCATCATTTTCAAAAAGGTTTAAAGAAGGAAGTCTTTCATAATAGAAAGATGGTTTATTATATTATATGAATAAATATCAGTGTCCCAGGGATTTGTCCCTTGGCACTCTACTGTGCTTATCAAATTTGTAGATGACTCACAGCTCAGGAGAATTGCTAATAATGTGGGAGAGCATAGTCAGGATCCCTAAAGATCTAATAAGATGAAATTTAATAGGAATAACTATTAAGTTGTAATTGACATTCTAGGAATGTGTTTCACAAGTTTCAGATGGAGTGATACAGCTAAGAGAGACATTTATTTGAAAACATTTAAGAATATAGGTGACTCTAAGGTTAGAATGAATCTTATTTTGTGAGATTATACTCCCGGACAGCTAATTCTTGCAAGAGGGAGTCATGAGAGGAAGGAACAGAGTATAGATGGTTGTGTTGGGTTTGTTTTTTTTTTCCCCTCAACATCTTTAAGTGAGGAGAGTAGGAGGGATGTTAAGTACCAGGAATGATAGACTCTATCAATGATTTTGTAAGACATGCACAGTCATGTTTTTAGGCCATTGAATAGAAACCAGTAAATAGTGAAGTATTGAAAATTAGAAAGAGAAAGACTGATAATAGTTAGGGACAATCTGCTGAGGAAGAAAGGAAAGAATGGGATTAAGGGTACATTTAGAATTCTTTTCCATAACATGGAAACAGGATACCTTCCTCACAGAAATCATGGTAATTATCAGGGAGATGTGAGATAAACAGGGGATAAGAAGAAGGTTATGACAAACAGCCTTAGTTTTCAATGAGGTAAGAGTCAAAATCATTTGTCATAGAGTGTTGGAATATGAGATTTTGTACAACCCTCTTGGTTTATAGTTTGTGCATGTCTTAGTGCATATGTGCACACATGTGAGAGATAATATGGTATGTTAGATAGACAGCTGCTCTTGGAGACAGGAATACATAAGTTTAAGCATAGGTTCTGAAGCATACCGACTGGATGATCCTATAGAAGTCACTTAAGGCATTCTTGCTCTAGATCATTGTATAATTTGCTGTTTGTAACCATTTGTCCCAAACTCTCCCTCTTTCACATTGCTAGAAGGTGGATAACTACCTCTCCCTGTAGGATTCTAGGCTTATCTCTTCAAAACTCCATGGTCTGCCGCAGATATATTCCCCATTATTAGCTAGACTCAATTGGTTTTTAGAAGAAAGGGTATTTATAAAATGATATAGTAAAAATGGTTAATTTAGAACATCCCTCATTATAACCTGCAAACCCACATCCGCCACCCCAAGAAATATTTAATTAAGCCAGGGACATTTACTCTTCCATAAATACACAGATAGTCCAGGTCAGGTGTGAATTTAGTGAGGTGATACCCAGGTAGAGATCATTTGTGGCCCAAAGGAAAAGTCATAACTGGAACACTTATTTTGAGTCTATAGTTGACATTTCTTTCTTGTCCAAAGGGTCATGTACTTCCAGCCTGCATCCCTTCTTGGGCTCTTCCTGCATCATCTTGTGCCTGTGTTTGTTCTTAGAGCACCTCTTTTTGCCCTGGATTCCATTCTTTGTTTCCTGTCAGCCTCTTTTCTCAGATGACATTATCAATAGAAGTTCTTCTCAAGGACTTAGCTGGAACTAGAATCCTCAACTGTATGTAGGACTGAAATATTAGCTTTGGGCTGGAACCCTCTGGAGTAAGCTTAAGTGATTGACTTCTGTTAGGTGTGACTAATCTCAGCTGTTCATCCAAAGATATTTACAGAGTGTAAATTATCTTGTTTATACATTTAAAAATATCTTGATAGAGGATGATTCTTAATTGAGGTGGGAACGTTTAGACTAGGGTTTTTTCTTGTTTTGGGAGTGGAGGGTGGGTGGGGGTGGGAATAATGCCATGGTCCCCTTTGGCAGTTTAAAAATCAGAATAATACTTTGGAGGTTTGGGATGCAGAAGCCTTGACTTTTAGGTCTTCCTCAGATGGTATGCATTGTTCTTCCTCGTCTGAAAGGATGGAAGAAAATAACTGCTCACCAAGAAAGTAACCTTCTGTTGTCTTATTTTTTTTCCCTCTTCTGGGCATTTTCCCAGTCAGTTCCTTGACTTTTGAGCTCTTTGTCAAAGGGAGGGTATACTCTGGGGACCTGTAAGTTCTCAGTTCCTTCAAGGTGGCACAATCAAGGGAGAGGAGTTTATTCCTCTCCTGGCCTGCACTCTGGTCTGTGAGCCTCCACCAGCTCCACCACACCAGCCAGCACTCCTTCTCACCCCAGAGCACTGAGATCCAGATCACCTGCTCAATTCCTCCAGGGACTTTAGGCCAGGGCTCCAACAATGGAAGCTGTTGCTTCCTGGGACCAGGGTTAGACTGCTGTTTTCCCTTCTCACTCAAGTGAAAGAGCTTTCTCACTGACTTTTGAAGCTGTCGTTGATGTTTGTGAGCTGAGGACTCTGGGACCAGCAGCAGCTGTGAGTGGTACCTTGAAGCCTGCTCCTGTCCTGTCCTTACCATGGTGTGGCCCTCACTGTGCTGCCGCTCTCAGTGTGATAGACCTTTCCTCTGGGCCTTCCAGGCTGCCTTGGGCTGAAAGTATCTTTCACTCTGTCGTTTTGTGGCTTCTACTGATCTAGAATTTGTTTAAAGTCATTTTTTACAAGTATTTTATGGGCTGTGGAAGGAGAGCTTCTAGAGGTGCATCCTTCTACTCCACCATCTTGGCTGCGCCAAAAATCAGAATAACACTGACCATCAGAATTATATCATAGAAAAGAGATTTATCTCCTTCATGGGCATTAGTAAAGAATGTCTTTTTTTTTAACCATCTTTTGTCTCACATGCTATGTTTCTTTCTGTTTATTAAATATCTCCAATTAACTTTTCCCCTTCTTTGGAATTCTATAGAGTGCCTGGCTTTTATTTCATCATTGTAGCTTTGATTTATTTTTTCAAGTTTGCTCCTGCCAAAATTGTCAAGAGTATACTTGCTAGCAGAATATTGAAAGATTAATTTGAAAAAGAGATACTCAAAGTTGTTTTGGTTATTTCTCAGGCCCTTTTGTCACTTTCTGCTTTTATATAAGTATCAGTGTGGCCTCTCTCCTCTAAATGTCACATGCCATTTTTCCCATTCTAGACCCCATATTTATCTGCAAAAGATTGGGGTTAAACTCGATGGTCTCTGTGACTCCAAAAATTCTGAGATTCCAAAGGACGGGCCTTTGTGTACTGGTGGTTATTACTAGCTCATGTCTAAGGTATGATTCATTTGGTTCAACCTCAGTGATTGACAGTGCCAATAAAAAAGAAATCAGAATTAACTGTTAAATTTTAGTTCATTTATCTTGGCTAAGCAAATAGCTTAAAGCCAGGGAAGGATGTTCCTTGTTTATAGATGAAAATATTTGGCAATAATATTTGAATAGTTTGAATGCCTGATTCATAATAATTTACTGTAAATGCAGGTAAAATTTCAGTGTTTATGTAGGACAGGGAGAATAAGCAAAATAGTCAAAGGAAAATACATTAAAAAGTCGTAGTATCTAATATGGTGTCAATGTTTCAAGATCTATGTTGAAGAATAACTCCTGAAAAAAATACTAAGTTGTAAGACTCTTTCACTGTACCTATGGCTTACCATCTTGAACATTTTATGGATCTTTGTAAGTAACAAGCTAGGCCAATGGTACAAAACTTGTGTATGTTGCCAATTTAAATATGCAGGAACATAATATACAAGAGAGGACTCAGTTTAAATTCTATAAATATTTACTAGGTAGCTATTACATTCAAGGCATTGTACCAGGAACGAGGGATTTGATCAAACCAAAAAAAAAAAAAATCTTTTGGTGCCTGGATAACTTGAAACAAGCCCCCCCTCTCTCATTCATTTCCAGAGACTTACATTTTCCCTTTTTTCTATTTATTGCTATACCACATCCCCTTTGTCTTCTTTATTTCCCATACTTTCAGAAAAATAACATATATAAAGTATTTTGCGTATATAAAGTATTATTCCTTATTGTGTTGTATTGTTAGGAGGAAAATGAATGAAGAATTTTCTATCTGATTCTTCTCTTACTCCCTAAAGAAGTCCTTATTGTAGGGGAGAGAGAGAGAGAGAGAGTGAGAGAGAGAGAGAGAGAGAGAGAGAGAGAGAGAGAGAGAGAGAGAGAGAGAGAGGCAGACAGACGAGAGAGAGAGAGAGAGAGAGAGAGAGAGAGAGAGAGGCAGACAGACAGACAGACACGGGGGGAATTGAGGGAGTAACCAAATAGAAGAAATCACAAATTTTAAAGTACACTTTTTTCTAAGCTGTTCTCAAGGATTTCCATAGTTTCTGTGCTCTCTATATGTAGCCAAATATGTACACTTAATTTTGAGGGTTCTCAAACCATGAACAAGTCTATGGATATGGGAGAGCTTAATATGCAAAACATGTTTCAGATTAAATTCAATAAACCTTTATTAGTACCTATCATATGTTTGTTGCTGAGGATACAAAAAAAAATGTACAGCCCAACAATAACAACCAAAAAAAGGTCTCTGCCCTTAAGTAATTTACATTTTGCTGAAAATAAAACTTAAAGCTTAATTAAAATACCACTGCCAAGCGAAGTTTTTGATTTTTTCTGTTTTGTTCTTCCAGATACCACTATCATCAGAAAAATATTGAGCTCGAACAGAAATTTTTAGTAGATTTAGATTTGCATAAAATCACTAATTTAGGGAGTAAGATGTTTTTGACACATCTACAGGTAAACTTATTAAATTCTAACAGTTTGAAAAAGATTTCAATTAACTCACTTAAGCTACTAGTTAATTATTGAATAGTTCTTTATACATTATATAATTTGCACATGTAGACATATCTCAAATGTTTTCCATAAAATATAAAATCCTTTCAAATACAATTGAGATTATACCCACTTTCTTATTCTTCTACAGATACACAATAAGCACCAGGTATTTATGGAAACAGTTATACTGTAGGAGCTTCTGCTTCCCACCCCACCCCCCTTTTTTTGCCTTCTAAGTGTACTATGAATAAACAAATTCATCTGGCTAAGTCATTTGGAAGAAAGCACCAATGCTTTTATGAACACCAGACAGACCTCTTTTCCTTATCTCTTCCCTTAAATTTTGAAGCATGTTGGTTTTTCCTTCCAGTTCATAGTATAATTGTCAAACTCTTTGTAACAGGTTATTTCCATCCTTTGAATTACTGTAATTTGTTCATGGAATCATAGGGCTAAAAAAACATGCAAAAATAATTCTACTGCCTTCAAGTCACAGAACATAAAATGAGTAAACTTTTTTTGGTAAAATTTACCCAGGATAAGAATTTCTTATATGAGAAGAGTATTTCTTGAAATGTTTTTTTAAAATGTCCTTTATTACCTTAACATAAGAACATCTGCCCTGTGTATCTGACTTTCCCACGGTCATTCAAATTCATTTTCTGTTTTATATTTACAGAACAAAAGAAGAAAAAGAGTAAAAATTTTTGAATATTTTGATGTTTCCAAACCCCATTGTCTTTTTTGTTTGAGAGAGGAAGGATAATTATTTATTTTTATAAAGGAAGACAGACCAGAAGTTAAGGGATTTACCCCGTTGTCACCATTGTCAGTAGATCTTGGAGAGAGGATTAGGGAAATCCAAGTTGAAATTCTGTTTCCCCTCATTTATATCATCCACCCAAATTTTACATTTTGAAACTTTTTCCTTTTTTCATGCTAAATAATCTCAAATCATGTTTTGGCTTGTGTCTCCTTTCCATCTTCCTTGTCCAAAACAAAAGAATTGACAAATGAAGGTGATTTGAGATCACTTACAATGAATAAAAATCTATTTTTTCTTCACTTTCTTTCTCGTTGAGGGAAAAAGAGTAAAACCAAAAGTATTTTAATAAATATGCATAGTCAGACAAAAACAAGTGCCTATATTATACCGAGATTACAATTCAAAGCTATGCCAACTCAAAAATTTGACTCCTTGTTAGGACCTTCCAAGTTTTGTTCCATGTTGGAAAATGCATTGGAAACTTAGGTTCATTTTCATGCCATGATGAACCAAAAACATATAAATTGTAATATTTTCCCTTCTGTCTTTTTTGCTCTTTCCTCTGAACGTTAAACTGGGGTTGAATAGGAATTTCAACTTTTAGAAACTATTCTTGATCAGTACTTGGGTCAGCCATGTTATCTTGAATTGAGTTCAATATCCCATCTAAACTGATCATATTTATTATATTGATCAACATCTCATCTATGCTGATGTGCTGGTATGATTCCCTGGCTTCCTTCAAATCTCAGCTAAGGAGCCTACCTCATTCAGCAAGAAGCCTTTCTTGAGCCCCCTTTATCTTACAGCCTTCTTCTGTTGTATTTTGTATAGATCTTTTTTGTACATAGTTTTTGCATGTTGTCTCCTTCAACAGACTATAAGCTCCTTGTGATCAAGGACTGTCTTTTTTCTAGCCCAATGCACATGGCATAGCACAATGTTTGGCACATAGTAGGCACTTAAAATGATTGTCAGGTGATTTAATGATGGGTCAAGATTGGACAAGATAAGACAGAAATAGAATTAATTTTGGTGGGATTCATCAACTGATTCTAGAGAAGGTTAGATGGATAGGGAAAATGCAGAAATAACTGACTTTTTCAGCCCGAGTAGCTGGGAGGAAAGTGTCATCAACAGGAATAATGAGCTTTGGAGGATCACCAGATTTTGAGCTAAGAATTTTAGGAGGCTGTTAAGATGAAATGGCAGCAAAAACCTCCGTGATTTTAAGCAGTGTATAGTTATAAATGTGAGAATGAAGCTTGGAGAAGAGTACTACACTGGACCTATCTATAGATTTGGAAGACATATACAGAGGTGATAATTAAACCATCAAGAACAGATGATATAACAAGAACAGATGACTAAAAAATTTTTGTAGCAAATTTAATGAGATTCTCATTTCCAAGATAGATGAGGAACTGATTCAAATTTGTAAGAACGAGATACACTCTGCAATTGATAAATGAGATCAAGGATTATAAACAGGCAGTTTTCTAAGGAAGAAATTCAAGATATTAATAACTGTAGGAAAAAGGATGGGAAATAACAGGCTACAGATATGGCACACATTCATTCTTTGTCTTCTGGAATTTTGGTTGGTCATTACGTGGATCCAGTATTTTAAGTCCTTCAAAATTGTTTTTCTGATTTAGTGTTTTAGTGCATAAGTTCTGATTTTCTCATCTCAATATTCATAGTTTCACACAAACTTCCCAGGTTTCTCTGAAAATACCTTTTATCATTTCTTATGGCACAATACATTGCTGTATCATGATTTGTTTAGTCTTTCCCCAATTGAGAGACATCCCTTTAATTTCTAGTTCTCTGCACTTCTGCGAATAGAGCTGCTATGAACATTTTTATTGGTTGATACCTTGGATTTTTCCTTAGAAAACTGCCTCTTTATTTCCCTTGATCTTATTTATCAATTGTAGAGTGAGTTTAATACTTTTGATCAGTTTCCTATCAGTTTTAGAAATGAAACTCTTCATCATGAAAACTTCCTGCAAAGATCTTTCTTCTCTAACCCGATTCTCTTCTAATTTTAACTGCATTCATCTTGCTTGTTGAAAAATATTTAAATTTTATGCAGTCAAAATTGTCAATTTTTTTCTTCTATGGTACACTTTCTATCCTTTGTTTCTGAAAATTCTTTCTTGCTCTCGTAACTTGTTTTTAGTCACTTTGAGTATCCTGAGTAATATCTTATAAATCGTAATTTATCCATAGATGTGCTACTTAATTTTTAGAAAAAGAATTAGTCTCATTGATATTTTGGAAAAGAATGCTAGTACTATGTTGCAGACTAACAGTCCTTCAAAACCAAATTTTTGTCATGCATTTATATTTTGATCTCTTATCTTTTGTGACTAGGAAGCACATATGCTAAGACTTAAGAGAATTCTTGCTTAATAGCATATCTTCTGAATTCTTCAAAAAGCTTCATCTATTTCTACTGTGATATAGCTGTCTATATAGAAGTCAAACTACCTTCAAACCCACTACTCTAAGTTATTTATTCTATTTTTTAACCTTTATTTTTATTTAAGTATGTTACTTTGACCAGCAGAAAGCTATATACTTCTCTCTATGAAATGAGATATGGGCTTTGAGGTTTTAATCAGAATCTTGAAAGCTTTCTTGTTTACTTTCATACTCAATTATTTTTGCATAGTTATTGTATTATGTAAATAATATCCATGCCTCAAGTTATACAGAACATTCCCATGAACTGCATTATATTATTTCTTTTTTTGTTATTTTGCCCTTACTGGTTTTACTGTCACTTTTAACTGAATTAGTTGATTCCCTTTTCTTCTATTAATATATAACCCTGCTTGGCGTTAACTAATTCATAGCCTTCTTCATATGGCAATGAAGTAACCATAGAAAATGGTGTTTAGATGAGCAAAGGTTTCAACTTGACAGAAACAAAGCTTATGTCAGTATTTCATGAGGAATATTTCTGGTGAAGAAGTTAGGGAAAATTTGCTTATTTCTTTAAAGATCATGTGTTCAGCCAATGCACTCCAAGCCCTTTTTTGACAGGAATGAAAGTAAGAAATAGTGTCTTTTGAATAGGAGCTTTCCTTTAATTACATTGGGTACGTGATAATGGTTGGTATTGCATGTTTAATGTAACATTCTGGGTGTCCCTCTTCCGTCTTTCCTCACAGCCACCACTTCTTGAGCAGAAATAAAAGGTTCAAAGCTTGTCAGCATCAGTTTTATAGATAGCTGTTTAAAAATAATGAGATATTGGGTATTGTAAGGCTCAGGGCTGTCTTGCCAGACTCATTTATTTCCATTCACCTTTTGTCAGAATTGCAGACAGAAGACATTCAATTAAAACTTGTCACCTGTTGCAGATGACCTAATTTGTACCTGTATGTATCATAGATTAGGGTTCCAGGCTTCAGACAGAACAACTTCCATCCTTCGTGAGCAGTTTTCTGAGTAAACATTTTGCTTATGGTCATTTATTTTATTTTCCAGCATTTCAGTCAAAGTCCTTTTTAGAGCAAGAATTCAAGCAAACCTGAGTAAGCCATGTCTTTCCCTCTCAATGAAGGAACCTGTTAACTTAAGACCTACAAATAACAATGCATGAATCCAAAGCAAATGAATACCATGTGAGTTTCATTTCTTATAATCATTTAGAGACCCAAAGTGAAGACTTGCCCTTACTACATTTTGTCTAAAACTTTGAAGTTTTTTGTTGTCTTTTAAAAAAAAAATCACAAACATTTCCTTATCATTCTCCCCATCCAATTCTTTCACTTTTATTATTTTTATTTTTGCAACTATTTTGTCTTCTGAGTCTGTGCTCTTGACTGAGCCTCTCTTTACATAACTTATCTGTAGATGAATTCCTGCATGATTGGATCAGCCTTTCCATATTCACTGGGCACCTATTTTAGTTACAGTTTTCTCCTGTTATAAAGATTACTTCTTTGAATATTTTTTTAAAGTCAGAAATCTTTTGTGGAATTGTTAGTCCAATTTGTAGATCTGTCAACAGTGTTTTAGTGTGCTAGTCTTCTCACTGCCCCTCCAAAATTGATTCTTGCCCATTTTTAATCATACTTGGCATTTTGTTCAGTGCAGGGCAAAATCTTGTATTTGTTCATTTGTCTTTCCTTTATTACTAGTGATTTGGAACCTCCCTCTTATGTTCATTGACCATTTTGCATTTCTGCTTAACGCATTCCCTATTTGCTTTGATGTAGACAGAAATGTATTGGAGAATGTGTCACTTAAAATCAACACATGACTTTCCCATTGAATCTTCAGAATCATGGGTACTATATCTGTTATCTCTATAGCCACGATAGAATTGGGCTTCCAGCTCTGTTGAGGAGAGTGGAGTTTTTATATCTTCTTTCTTCCATGTTCTTCCTTCTGAGTAATTTGAATCCAATGTAGTAGACAAACTACACTATCTTACTGAAAGGTCAGAATTCCTAGATTCTAGTATTTCTTGTTTTTATTGTTCATTTACTTTCATCAAGATATTGTGTCTCTCTAAGCCTGTTTTCTCTTTTGTAGAATCTGGTAGTTAGAATGGATTAATATCCCTTAAAAGACCAAAATCCATTGATAAAGCTTGTGATCCAATGGTTCTCTCTCATTTGCTGTTATTTCAATAAAAAATCCTTTGAACTTTGCATTTGGTGTTCTGGGATCTCCTCAGCTTCAGAATATTAGGGCAATCTAGTAATTCTGGTGATTTTTGTTCCTGCCAGAAATCACTTTTATTCCCAGCTTGAATAAAATATGACAAATACTGAATGTTGTGATATTTCCGAAATTTTTGGTTTTGCCCTTTGTTTCCCTCTAGTAAATTTGCCTTGTCTCTTCATAAGCTTTGTAATTGTTGGGATTTTTGGGGGGAGAGGGTTGGTATTGGGAGTTACTCTATATTTTGGGAAGTTAGCCTTCTATAATCTGCTTTCAAGGCATAGTTTCGATTTCCTTCCCCTCCCCTCCACCAAAGTTGCCTGATCACAGTTGTTTAATATTTTAAAGAAACTCAAATAATGTAAATTCATACTTTTTGCTTAGTTTCACAATTTAAGTGACCAGTGTTCTCAAACTTATCCTTTGAAGTGGACAATGCACATATTGTCAAAATTTACAAAATTTTTACAAAAGAGAAAACAGCAGCTCAGAGAAGAAACTTGCCTATGGTCTTAGAACTTCTAAACATTAGAACTCAGATTTGAACCTTTAAGTGCCTTTTCTGTTCCCTAATTAATAGAATCACTCAGCTGGATATATTTGCAAGAATCAAAGACTTTTCATCAGATGAGTTAGCTTTGAGTTCATTGTCTCTTATTTTTAAAGCATTATTTCATGGTCAGTGTATATTACCTGTTCTTATCTGTAAAATAGGTTTATAATATTTTAGCCCCTCAACATACATGATTTCAGTTCTACTTAAATGAGTTGATATATGTGAAGCATTTGTTCATCAGCATCTCTATCTAAATGTAAGGAGTTATTATTATTGCTATAATAAGAAATTGCTAAGAGGAAAGAATTGGTGATAGTCAGTGACTGTTTTAGAAATGGTAACCCAGGAGGTAAATCTTTGGGGATATTCTAAAAGTTAGCTGTATATTTGGGGACATAGGGATAAAAGTAGCTTTCAGGGGTTGAGTTGTTGGGTTGCCTTCTAGCATCCCGATGATAGCAATATGTTATGTCTACTCCCTGGCGTTAAGTGTAAATGCATAAAATTTTCACTCAATCCTTTACTCAGTAGCCTATAAATATGCACTACTTGTCTAGGGCAAACTCGTACACTCTATCAAGATATTGTCCCGAAGGAAAATCCCATCAGAGGCTGCCACTAAAATTCCTGCCGCTTCTTTAGATATTGCTAATCTACCCTTGCCTTCTTTTTCTGCTGCTACTCAGAGATTTTCAGTATCCTCTCTTGATGATTCTCCCACAAAATCTCAGGAGAATTCAAGGACACTGTAAAAAATTACATTTCCTTATTCTTGAAACTGACCAACTGAATGTGGAGACCACACAGTTCTGTTGAAATTCCTCATTCTCCTTATACTCTATATCTAGAAAAAAATATGCTTTTCCAAAGTGTTATAGACTTTTTTTCCCAACTATTTGAGACCTTTTATTCTGAACAGTTACCTCACTTATGTTCTAGGAGGAAAGCACTTAGATATCCATTCCTTTTCAACGTAAGCACTTGCACCTCTGTTGAAGTGTCTTGAGAGTCCATTTAATTAATGTTCTTAACAGAGCTTTGTTCAGGAACTTCATCTTATATAGTTTATTCTAAATTGAGCAAACCTGGCTAAGGGAGACCACTGTTTAATTCATTAAAAGGGAGAAGTTCTTATTTGTGATGATTAAGAAGTATTTTTTACTTTTCAATTTTGGCCGCATCTAAAATTAATCAAAATTTTTGCATTAGGGCAGAAAGTCTTAAAAAAGGGATGTATTGTTAAAATTAGCTGACCTAAGAAGACCTTGTGCTGAACTAGTTTACTTTCTGTGTTTATTTGCCTCACAGCATTTTTTTTTGCCTCTCTGTCTATCCTTGCTATCCCAATTTTGTAAATTCTGACAATGTATAAGATTTGTAATTCCCTTGTGGCAATGTGAGCATATGTGGCACTTGAAATAGGAACCAATATGAAGTGCTCTATTAGGTTGGTGATGTTGACTATCGCACTTCCCATTTTCCCCTTTTTTAGAGGTAATAGTGAGTTTTCCCGCGAATAATATCCAGTTACTTTAATTAACTTTGCTCCCTGTCATGTAGTAAACAGTTGCAGGGACCTTATTTCATGGGAGAAAATTTTATTTTAAAACTTTCCCTAACTGGTCAATAAGCATAGAGCAAACACAGGACGTTTTGTATAAATTCTCATATTGTTGATGTCTTTGCCTTTACAGAAGACAGTGATGTGGACATCTGACAATTATGAAACTAATCGGATATATATATTTATGGACAATATAGGTATTCTAAACTGTAGAATATTTTGAGCTTTGTGGATTGGGTAGGTAGGTGGGAGGGAAGACAGGAGAAGATAGGGGTAAAATGATTCCCTATTAATATACTTCATAATTTTAGTATATACAGACAACCAAAGCAAACCTAAACATTACTCCTTCCTTCCCTTGCCCCCAACAAAAAGTCATCTAAATACTTTAGTTAATGTCTTAGGTTAGTGGTAAAAACTCATCCTTGGGAAGGAGCTAGACATTGCTAGAAAATAATGGAATACTAATGAAACAATGCAATCATTTTTTCCAGCACAGGATGCCAAATCTCTTTCCTTATAGGGCCATAACTTGAAGCTCATAAAATAATTCACAAATATGTGGTGCTATACTTTATTGTATAAAGTATCCTCCTTAAAAAACAACCCTTTACAATAGATTGTGCTTATATTATTTTCTTTGTTTCATAGATAAAGACATTGAGGCTCAGAGAATTTAATTGACATGCTTAATTTGATTCATTAAACATTAAGCATCACTAAGGAGCAGCCTCTTTGGTAGGCAGTAAGAATACAAAAATCAATCTGTCCCTTCCCTCAAGGAGCTTATATTCTAAATAAACCCAGAGTTCGTAAGTTTCAAGATTTGAATTTTGCCAAACTTCATCTTGCTTTCCACTATACTAAATGTGTACCGTAAAACTAAGTTGTTGTGGAAATACATATTTAATGGTTGTGATGTAAAGAGATAGAGTGATCTTGGTGTATTTGGGACATGACAGAACACATAAACAAGCAATCATAAGTAGCACATATTTACACAGCATTTAAAAATATTTTTAATCTGTTTATTCTTCAGGAGCATGGTATTGTGGACAGCATTTCAGATTAGCAATCAGAAGACTCAGTTTCTATTTCCATTTTTACTTACTAGCTATGTGACTTCATCTGAGTTTCTTCACTATCCATTGTCCGTAATAGAACCCATCCTTCCTATAGGACTGATTGTTTTTGACATCCTGAGGAGTATCTGGGAAGTATCTTTGAGGTACTAGAGACATGTCTTTTTATCTTTCCCACTTTTTTATTCTTTGAACATTTCATATGACCTTGTTTTCCATTGAAAAGAAAGGATTGCTTAAATGTATGTCTGTGAAAATATAGCGAAGTACCACATTGTATATAATAATGATGGATTTATATTATTTTATTTTAAGCTGCAGTTCCCTTACTCTTTGATTAAACATAATTCTACCCTCTGCAATATTTCCTTTATCTCAGAAATCTATTCCTGAGTAGAAGAGGATTATACCTGAATTATGCTGAGTTCATTTTATAACTTTCTCTTTAAATGGTTTGGGAAGACATTTTTCATAATTTAGCATGTGGTTTCTTATTTTTTGTTACATTTATTTAAACATTTTAAAAGATCTTAGTATAATCCATATCTTGTTTTGCTTTTCATCAGTAACTTATTAAAATAGGAGTATTAGAGAAGAGAAAATTATAGGGTAACTTCATATATTTAAAAGGAATAAGCAACTTGTATATAATCATATGCTGTTTCATGTATAATCTTTTCTTCTATTCTACTATATTACAAAAACACTTGTTTTATTTCTTAAGTTCATAATAAAATGAAGGAAAATGGTTTTAAATGGGAGTGTTTGTTACAAGTTTATATGCCTGTTTGCAAATAGGCTCACCCATTAATTTTGTCAAAATTTGAAGAAAAATTAAGTGTTGTTCAAAAGTCCAGGTAAGATCAACTTTAGTTTTACCTAAAAATTAAACAAAATAGGAAGTAAATCTCAGAAATATATTTGAAAAATATATTTGTTTGTTGGAACTAATTGCCATTTATGAAATGTTAATTTTTGCATTTTTGAAGTATATGCACATAATAGCATGTTTCAAGTCACATTGAGCATTCTCAAGGTGGGGCTGAAAAATGATATTGGTACATGAAGCTTGATGTGGGCATGTGCTTTGCTAAGGGCTAGCTACGGATGTAAATGAAGTATAACAGTCCATGTCCTTAAAGAGATAGGTTTCTAATGGAGAAATACAATGTGAGATTAGAACTAGTAAGGAAAAGGTACCCAATGGCTATAATAAACTATATAAGAACTAATTCCTAAATAATCCTTATGACAATATCATCGTTTATTTACACCATCATATTGAAGGACAATAACTGATAGTTTTCCCAGTTTCTTTGGTTGATATAGTTTGTAGTACAACCTGATACAAGGCATATAAAAAGCACCTGATGCTAAAAAATTAAAAAGCCTTATATATAACATGATCTCAGCCCTCCTTTTGCTTTCTGTGCACCGATATATATTGGGCTGAATTATTTTTCTTTGGATTTCTTTCTCCTTTAAGTGACAACACATTAGATGGATTGTTTCTGTTTCAGGCCCAAATATGAAAGTGGTGAGTTTCATGGATATTTGTTCACTCATCCATTGGTTCAAGACATCTATGGACTTTCTTCTAGGTGTATTTATTCTGGAACTTTCTAGCATTTCTTTAACTGTATTAGGCACAGGATAGAAAATCACAAAACAAATAATTTAACTAAAAACATTTCCATTGCACAGCTGGACTGTATGTAAAGGAGCCAAACATGTTTTCATACCTTTGCCTCCAAATCCCAACCATGGAACCAGCTAATTTTAAATGTCACTGAAGTTTGACAAGATTTCAATGAATTTCATCTGCTCTTTAGTAGAACTAGAAATTAAATAGAAATAGTATTTAAAATGGAATTGTTAGTGCTCCTACTGTAACTGCCACTAGTGCTGCCATTTTATTTGTATAGTTACTCATCCACTTAAGACTACAGCTATTATTTGCAATAATAATACATTACCTTTAAATACTTAAATAGATCTATGATCCTGTCAATTTAAGAGTTCCCACCAACAATACAAATGTGTTCTATCCAAGCCTATCCATCCCCTGAGACCCCCCATGTGTTTGTTCTCCCCAAAGTTCACCACAGTACGTTTTGCCCAAAGTACAAAGTTCTCCCTTTCTCCTGTCATTGGGAGGGTAATAAGGGAGCATGTGGGATATTTATCAGTCATTGCTGTATTAATATGCCTCTCTATAATTCAGAGATCACTTTCCTAGTAATTGAATTGGAGGGCTATTATCACTGATAAACACCTAAAAAACATAAGCCAAAAATTTTAAAAATCCATTGCCCACCATCTTGGTCCCTATAGTTTCTGGAAAGCAGTGTAGATTATGACTTTACTGTGACTTCTCTCTTTCATCATCCAAAATTTCTGTTCTATCTGGGTAAAAAGTGGATCCTCAAGGAGGTTACATTCTAATGGAGTACTTGAAGGAGGAGGTGGAAGGTATCTGGAAGAGTATGGTAAAGTGATTGCAAGGAGTCCCCACCCTGGCACAATAAGGCAGATATTTACGGGCTATAAAAATGTGCATACCCTTTGACCCTGCAATATTGCTTCTAGAATTGTATCCCTAGAAATGTCATGAAAATGGGAAAAGTACCCATATGGACAAAAACAGTTATAGCAGCTCTTTTTGTGGTGGCCAAGAATTGGAAATCGAGGGAATGCTCACCCACTGGGAAGTGGCTGAACAAGTTGTGGTATATGAATGCAAAGCAATACATTGTGCTATAAGAAATGATGAACAGGCGGATTTCAGGGAGACCTGGGAAGACTCACATGAACTGATGCTGAGTGAAGTAAGCAGAATCTGGAGAAGATTGTACACAGTAACAGCCACAGTGTGCAAGAACTGTTTTTGATAGACTTAGCCCCTTACAGCAATTCAAGGACCCAAAAAATTCCCAAAGGACTCATGATGCCAAATGCCATCCATGTCCAGAGAAAGAACTATAGAATTGGAACACAGAATGAAGCAGAATATTTTCTCTTGTGTTATGTTTGGTTTTCTTTAGTTTTACTTGTGCTTTCTCCCATTCATTTTAATTAATCTATGCAACATGACCATAGCACCAATGCAATATTCACAGTGCTTATGGCTGCCGTGAATATCCCAGTGCAATTCTGAATCACAAAATACAACAGATTCTCTACATGGAAGACAGAACTGAAACATTTTTTCAGACACAAGAAAGCCAAATCCCAACATCAGAAAGCCAAATCCATCATAGTAACAAAGAAATCCATACACAATAACAATGCAGAAGGCAAAACTATCCCCAAGCCTTCTGCATGCTAGGCTTCCCACAAACCAGCTCCCTTAAACAAATCACAAACAAGCTCTCTCACTTACACTAGCCAGCTGCCTGCTTCTCCCTCTCCCTCAATTCTAACTGCTCTCTGACCAATTTCCTTTCAGTTCTGTTTCACCTCCACCTCTTCCTATTCCATGTGACTTAACTCATGTGACTCAGGCTTCCATGTAACCCAGGCAGGTAACTTGAACCTAGTAAGGGATGGAAAAGTTCTTCCCATTTTAATTACCATTATAATAACTCATGTGAAAACATGCTTAATAGCAGTGTTTTTGTAGAGCCCGTATAGGATTGCATACCATCTTAGAGAGGAAGGGGAAGAAAATTTAAAACTTATGGAAGTGATTGTTGAAAATTGAAAACAAGTAAATATATATTTGGGGAAAAAAACAAATGTTTGCATATCAGAACTTAGGGAGCCAGGAATTTAGTCTAATTTTCCAGGCAGGCCAAGGGAGTTTGAAAAGTCGAGAATGAAAGGATCATAGGGTTCAAAAGAAACCTAGAGCATAAAAAAATTATTTTTGTAATATTTATATTCGCACAAAACCCTTTAGTACCCAAAGAATTTAAATGTTTCTTAAATAAATACAACATTAATGCTTTTTTATGGAATTCATAAAAATATGCTGAATCAGAAGGTGAAGCTTTTGGAAATAAGGAAACTGGAAAGATAAAGCACAGAACATTTTAGAAACAATGAAGAGGATGTTTAGGTTCAATGTAAAAAGGGTTAGGATAAGAATTGAAATAAAAGCCTGGGCCTAAAATGTTTGGCAGTGATCATTTACTTAGCTATTTCTTCACTAAGAATAATATCTTTAGGTTGTAGCAAGATTTTTGACTGTTGAGTATTTCTTTCAGAAGATAAATTATGCTGTAAAATGTCAGGTTTCATAATAGCTTTCCTATTTGCTAATTTTTTTTATAATTACTGTGTTGATTTCACTTAACTGTACACTGATACAGCCACACAACCTGTGTTATCTAGTCTTGATCCAAGTTCATATCTTGCTTTACCAGAATATGTCTGCTTGCTAGATATACTTGAAAACCTTTTGCCTTTCGATACCCTGATAATTTGATCTTTATGTTTCCCTAAACCACCAGTGTGAATTTTAATTGGCCATGTTGAATTGTTCAACACTATTGTATTTTCATTGACACAGGCATAAAACAGGTCAAGGATTTAGTGAAGAATGATAATGGTATTTAATTCAGTTAATTCTTACCATTATATGAATAAATTCTTTCTGAAGAAACATGTGATTTTGCCCAGCCCATATCAAGTTACTTATCTTTTCGTTGAGGGGGAGAAGGGAGAGAGAGGAAAAGAATTTGAAACTCAGTTAAAAAAATATTAAAATGTTTTCACATAAAATCAGAAAAAATTTAAGTATTTGAAAAAAAGGAAATAAAAAATACTGTGGGAATGTTTAGTGCTCATGGCTGGGCTGTGCCCATATAATAAAAATAATACTACCAAAAAACGTAAATTTTTAAAAATAATATTTGTCTCCCCACTTCAAGTCAATGCAGCTATTTTTTTTTAAATATCCTAATCACATACCTTGCGTCTTTAGGTCCTAGGCCCTGCTGATGTTGTATTCAGTTACTGTATATATGTGGCCACAGTTGTGAAATTCAGAATATATGATTTTACCCTTCAAACTCTTAGTTCTTACATTTAGAGTTAGAATTTAGAGGACAGAGTATCTAATCCAATCCCCATTTTTTATAGTGGATAAAATTCCGGTGAAGTGACCTGAAGTTACTTGTCCCAAGATTGTTCTTCGTTTTGTTGCCTCACTTCCCTTTAGACCCCAAGGGTCCAGGGTTCTATTTTTCCTCCTTCTATCTGATGAGAGGCAATTATGCACTCCGGCTAGTGACTAGAGAGCCAGCCATCCTTGGAAGCAGGAAGACCTAAGTTTAAGTCTTAGCACTGAGACATGCTAGCTGTGTGTTGCCACAGGGAGGTCACTTAACTTTTCAATCAAGTAAGGTACTTTCTAGGATCCTAAGTTGCCAAGAATATTCCAAACTGAATATCAGAGTAAGTTCTCACATTCAGGAAATCCCTTTCCCAATGAAATCTTGGATGTCATCCTTATCCTTGTGGACTGATCTCTTTTCCATCCAATTGTATGTTAGAATGGAGTCTCTTATTTTTCTCCAAGACATAGATAATCTATTCTCTTTCCCATGATTTTTGTATTTTAGTAGTAGACAGTATTAGTAATTTTATTTTCATTTTTTTTAGGCAAGTGACTATAGGAGTATTAGGGCAATGATGGTTGACTATCTCAGGGTCTCTCAAGTTTTTCCCTGTCTAACCTGCGTTCTTGTTTACATTTATCTTATGCCTATGGTTTCCAGAGATAACAGAGATTGCTATGTGTAACCTGTATCAGCACAACAGCTTCAAGAATCTAAAAATTGTAATGATAATCCACCATTTGTTTTGATATAAAAAATGTAACTTTATGCTTATCCACATCCTGTTATGAGATCATAATTACTGTGGGAGAAACACTCAGTGGACAGAACAGTGTTATTGTGGACCATCTTTTTCATGTGTAACTTCCAATGTCCCCTAAGCCCTATGTAATACTATGTATTTCTCTCCCTGTCCCAGAGACCCCAGATGCTTCTCACTTGACTCTCCCCTGTGTTACCCAAGATTGCTTACTACCTCAACAGTATAACAGAATCTTTCTTTTTCTTGCATTAGGGGTCCGTCTTGATAGAGTACGTGGAGGTCGCCAGAAATACAAACGCAGAATAGATGCAGAAAATAGCCCGTACCTGAACCCTCAGCTGGTTCAGCCAGCCAAAAAGCCATGTAAGTACATTAGATATTTTGGAATTTTCAGCATACAAATGCTTTTCTTTTGACTTAGTGTATCAGTCCATGCCATCGTCTTTAGTAGTTCATTTTGCATAAAGACTATGGCATTTGTTACCAATGGGTTAGCTAAAAAGATGTTAGGGTTATACAGCAAGATATAATGTAGCTAACTGCAATTTTGTATCAAAAGCTTTGTGAGTTTCACACCCTTTTCAGTTGTTAATATGCAGTTTATGCAGTGCAAATTTTACATTTCCAGGTTGTCTTTATTTTCTGAATCACACTGTGATCATTAGCTCATTGGAGTTGCTGGTTTCAGATTTCACAAGAAAGTGATTTTTGTAGTTTTAACTAACTAAATGAGTTTTACTGCTCAATGTCCCAATGAAAATACATTAGGAGCCTCATTAATTTGGAGATATAGAAGGTTAACACAGTAGCTACCAACAGATTAAAACAAAAATTTGCTTCCACACTAATAGCAAGCATAGGTTGGCTGTTCCACTTAAAGTGTCTATATGGGCAGTATGAATTATTTTTTTAAAAGCCCATGATTTTATAATTCCAGTTTGCAATTTACAATGTTATTGGTATGTTACTAAAAGACAAACTCTGTTCTTTTATTGTTATCATTATCCTTAATGAAAGATAACTTCAGTGTAGATTGAATGCAATAACCTTTGCAGTTTTCTGAAAAATACATCAGATGAAATAGTTCAACACATCTCAAGTTTGCTTTGAAAGTTGAGAATAGAATTCTTCTGTTCTGTTGTCTCAGTCACAAAAGCCACAAGTAATATGATTTTGAGGAGTTTGTCTGAACAGTTCAGCCGTCATATTGGAGTCTTTTTACAAACCCCTCGCTCTTCTCTCTTCCTTCCCCACTTGCCAATATTTCCCTCAAACTCACTATCCTCCAGGAGGGGTCACTGCTGTGCACATTACTGGGGAGAATCTGGAGGGCTTTGGAGCAAATGAAACAGACCTCAGTTTATAAGCAGAAATGCATTTTAGCCATGTCAGAAGAAAAACAACCAGCTTTACATGAAATTGTAGCTGAAGTGAACATATGGCATAGTTTCCTTATGCCTTTCCAAAAAACATTATGTTGATTATACCTTCAATTGTCCAATCTGGCATCTTTTCTGCAGCTTCTATGAGCTGTTAGCATTCTGTAAATATAGTTTGGGTCTGCATTAAGCAGATTTTATGCATTATAATAAAAACTTTTGATAATACAATAAAATTTAATAAACGCTAATGCTTAGTTTAATTACAGCTCTGGTTTTCCTGAAGTCGGTATTGCACAGGTTTTCTATTTCTCATTTATTT
Source organism: Bettongia penicillata ogilbyi (assembly GCA_023548195.1). Lineage (NCBI taxonomy): Eukaryota > Metazoa > Chordata > Mammalia > Diprotodontia > Potoroidae > Bettongia > Bettongia penicillata. The sequence goes on from JAJHZJ010000526.1 coordinate 9,596,043, forward strand.
TATGTTCACATGTACTTAAAAACCATTGATAGTTCCCTTCTGAAAGAAAAATTAACAGTGCTCATATTAAAGTCAGAATCATAAGGGAATTTCCCAGGATCCTTGTGCAGTGCTGAGAATCCTGGGAAGTAATGGGATGCAATACCTTTAAGAAGCTTATAGCAATTTCAGCAAGCCTCATTTGTCTGAAATAAACTACCCTTCTAATAAATCATTACTCATTATCTAAAGGCCTGTATGTTCATCCAATTAGTGTGTTTTTGTAACAAACATTTATAAAACTTAATTTTCAGATTGTGTCAGATAAGTGTCAAGAGACAGGGAATCTGTTTTGTTGAGAAAGTAGCCTGGGAGATTTTCTGGACCCTGACTGATCGTTTGTGCGGTACAAAGGCACAGGAATGAAAATTGGGTTCTATTGATTCTAATTAGGAAACATTAAATAAGATTTACCTAGGAACAGTGCTCATGGCTATTCAATTTTCTGAATGATGGGCCTTTTTAAACACAAACTAAATTTCTCTATTCCTTCGTTGTAAGTGTCCTCTGATACAAATAGTGTTTTTCCCTATGATGAAATGACTAGAATTTCATCTACTTTACTTTTTACCTCTTTTTGGTTATTTCCCTTAAAATACAGAGTATAATAACCTGCTCAAAGATTTCATAACATATTGTCAGAAAAATTAAAGCTGAAATTTTCCAAATACAATTGAAAATACATAATATGGCCTCACATCATCTCAAAACAACCAGTTTTCTGATGGAATAATATCTTCCTCATTAGAGTTGGGGGGAATAAAAAAAAAAAGGAAAAAAATGGACTGGACAACACAGGGTTCTTCAAAACCTAAACTTGAGCCTTAGTTTCTTGTGTTTTCTTCTATAAAAGAAGTCCTGGTGACATCCATATTTATGATGATTTGAACTTCATGACTAAGAAAAGATGATAATGAATTTGGAAAAATCTACCTTTTATTCCTGTGACAGAGGGAGGATATTATAACTAAAAAAAATATCTAGGATATATACATTTTTCTTTATTTTAGGAAAAGTGTAAGTTTTCTGTAAAATGAAAAGAAGTAAAGAAATAAAGCAATGTTTATAAATGTTAGTTGTGCCCAGGCTTTCAGTTAAGGCAGTAGTAATCAAACATCCAGGTTTTTTCTGACCCATTCGTATCTCCTTTAAAATCAATGTAAACCACACATGGAAAAGATGCTGAGGTTCTCACAGGCAATGAAAATTGGGCCAGCCAGAAATTATTCAGTTAGCAAGGCTTTACAACCCCTTCCATAAACTCTCACATGCCCCAAAGCAATAAAACACATTTGATGTGATGCTTTCCATTTGGCTCTGGTGTATTTTATGTAGGATTTTTTTAAACATATATCACAACTTTCAGATGCACAAATATGAAAGAGAGAGACAAAAGAAGAGCTTAACAATAAATGAAAAGGATACTAGAACTGAAGGGACAAGTGCACATTTAAGGAGAGAAGTTTTTTAAAATGCTTTCTCATTCTGGTATTGGCTCTATTTGGAAAGTGTGCGTGCGTGTGTGTGTGTGTGTGTGTCTGAGAGAAAGGGAGGGAGAGAGAGAGAGAGAGATGGAGCAAGTCAGCCTCCTGTTTAGTGCATATCACTGAGATGAGGTTATATATAATCAGTCATTTAGGCACACAGAAGGACTATGACCTTTGCCCTTTTTAAAGGAATTAAGACAATTAATGACTTTAGTATCTATGATTTTCATGAGTAGTCACCTCTAACTCACATTATATCATAAATTTTATTAGTTTGCTTTTGAGCATTCCTTTAAAAATATTATAATTCTCAGCCCCCATGATATACTGAAAACACATATATGGCAGCACTTCCTTTTTTCCTATTTGGAAGAAATAATGTTATTATAAGACACAGAGTCTCATTCTTCAGCAAACAAACCAAGAATTGGTTTTATTCCATTTCGTATTTATTGGCACAGTTCTTGATTGGGTCATGTTAAGTTCTGCTTAGAAGAAGTATATTTTCAAAATGAACGTGAATACTAGTAAACTAGTGCCCTATTCAGTGTTAGATTAGGAAAACAGAATGTTTTATGGTTGAGAAAAAAGAGGATGATACTACTAGTGATGTTGTAGTGCTCTGGTCCGTTCCTGCAGATAACAAGATTGTCTCACATTTGCTGGTGGCTGAACCGGAGAAGATCTATGCCATGCCTGACCCTACTGTTCCAGACAGTGACATCAAAGCTCTCACTACCCTCTGTGACCTGGCTGACAGAGAACTGGTGGTCATCATTGGATGGGCTAAGCATATTCCAGGTACAATAACAGCAGCAAAAACATTTACTGAAAAAACAAAACCAGACCAAATCCTCACTTTTGACTTTTCCAACTCTTTTCAAAAACAAAAGAAATCTTCTAGCCTTTAAAAAAGATTGTGTGGTCTTATGATTTATATATTTCTTTATGTTATTCAATAGGTATGCATGTTCAAAATTTCCATCTTCAGACTTTTGATGATATGAAAAGAAGACTTCAATGATTCTTTCAAAACTCATACAATATCATGCAGTTATTAATTTACAAAATTATTTGTCTTGGATAGCTTTTTAAAAAGATAAATTATAAATGTTATGACATTTTTTAATGATTTTCTAATTAAGAACTTTTGCCATTGTGCTAAAATACATTGATATATTTATGCCAACTTCATTTTATGGTGATTAAAAACCATTTTTTTTTCTGTTATAAAGTTTGGTAGAATGCAACAAAAAAGGAAAATATTTAAAAATTTCCTTGATGTAGGATTTATAGTCATTGAAAGTAGCTGCTTTCTGATTCAAAAAAGGTTACTACTTTCTAGCAGTAGCTTGAATTTTACCTTTCTGGGCCATCTGTACTGAGGCATATATTCTCTGTCTCTGTCTCTCTTCCCCTTCTCTCTTTCTCTCTTCCCCCCTTTTTCTCCCCCTCCCCCCGGACTCCCCACGCACACACACATGCACCCTGTTCTGATTTGCTGAAGAAATGTTTAGTTTGTACAGATATTACAATTTATGGACAAAATATTTAAAGATATCCTTAACTGGTAAATAATTATATAAAGATTTAATTTTTCTTGATGTTATTTGAGAATTAAAAATGGAAATTTCCCATGTTTTTTAACATAAAGAGCATCCTGTTACCTCAGTAGAAAAGCGTATAACTACAGTTTCAGAGACAGTCAATATTGGACCCAAATGATCTTTTTTTTCCCTTGAACTTTGTACCACAAATGGTTTATAAACAAGCTTTTGAATCATGAGCAATGTTTTTCTGGTACAGTTAACTTATTTCTGTCTCCTTAAACTAGTTTGTCTTTATGCTTTGAATGCTACAGTAATTTCTTTAATCAAATTGATGGAAGTCCCTTTCCCAGCCCACACTGAAACCAATTTATTGGTCATGATACGCCAGCTATGTTGCTAACAGTCGTAACGAACTGTCAGGCAATATCGCAGTGAAGCTAATTTGAAGTCATTAGGTGTGCAGCACTCAGGCAACAATTTGTTACAGTGGTTAGGAACACAGCTGACATTTCTGAATGGCTTTGTTCGGTGCAGTTCTAGATGAGCCCAAGCAAATTGTAGACTAATTTAAGCATCACTCTGTATTACACCAGCTACTTTGTCTTACACTGTTTGCTAATAAAGCACCCCAAATTAAGTCAAAACTAGTTAAATAGGTGAGCTTGAGAGGGTGTTCTTTGATCATACCACCATCAGGATTATTAAATGTAGAGTCCGCATGAGATTTCGGGCACAAGACTGCTCAGGCATTTGTCTAAAATTGCCTATCTGTGGCTTTCATACAAGAAAGAAAGAGAAATTTGATGGATCTTTAAGTCATTGAAACCCCCATGACAAAAGAGAAACCTGTTAAATGCTGAACTATGGTTAATCCCATAAGACCTACATGTAAAATAATTAGGAAATGAGAGACAGTGAAGAATTTGGGCGCTTTTGGTTTTTGTCTGTTTCTTGTTTTTGTTTCTTTTTTTTTTTTTCAACCAGTCATCTTCATCATCTATGCTGAGGTCAGAAGAAGGTAAGATAACCCTTTGGTTCTCTATGGATATAATGCCCAAAGAACCCAAGAGTTCAATGGTTAGTAAATATTTATTAAGAATCTGTTACATGCTACACAGTGTTTTCAATTTGAGGGATTCAAAAATATGTGAAAGATAGTTCCACTGAGTAAACTTGGAAAAGTCAGTCAATTTAGTGGAATAACCAAAATTAAATCCTTCATTCATTGTTTTGTAGGCATTGTCGCGGAAATCTTTGTTCCTTCTATGTTAAGTGAAAAATAAGAATAAAAAAAGTTTTTTTGTTTTCTGATGACCAAAAAATAAGCTTTTCAGAAAGCTTATACTCTACTGCAACAGTGGCATTAAACTTAATAGAAATGGACCACTTACTGGCTTAGAAAATCACAAATTAGCATTATTTGTGATGTATGGTATTAAAAAAAATTTTTTATTAAAAATTTTCCAGTTACATTTTAATCTGGTTGAGGCTGTACTCCAGCAGCTTGTAATTTTCATACTTCTGCTGTAAAGGGTTGGTGACAAAGAAGAATGGGGGTTGGAAATAGAGATTACATTAACCGTGAGTAAATGCTGCTGATTTTAAGCCAAAGACTGGTACTTGTGGAGAATTGTGAGGGTATTATTGATAGATTCGAGATTTATGATCTCCAACTGTGATTTTGCTATATTTCCAGGATGTCCTGAGTTATTGCTAAAGGGGTCATAAAATTTCAAGGTAACAAAACAAGAATTCCCTTTTAATTGAAAAATAAAGATAGAGAACTCAGTGGGATTATAGACAAAAAGTAACTTTAATTTTCTGGTTTTGAAAGTTGAAAGCTCAAAGGGCCTAAGAGATTAAACTATTTGCCCAAAGTCACATTTTGATGAATGTGAGAATAGGCTCTATAACCTGGCTTTCTTGGCTTTTACACAGTCATTGCTGAAATGCCATACCATATATATTTTTTCTTCTTAGTTGAAGGAAGATGGCTTTGAATCGAACAAGGGTCATGTCTCATACTATAGTTCAAGTAACTGGTCAAGACCAGCAGCATATTAGGGGATGTTCAAGGAAATAATGTATTACAGAGATGTAAAATAAAAATGTGTTATATATTACACACATACACATATTTATCCATATACCTTGATTAAAAAGTAGAACTGTGATTATAATAGGGTAACACTCCCAATAACAGGGATATATTCAGAATTTAAGTCTATTTGCACTTATTATATTAGCTCAAAACTTAACTCTTAATTATATAATTTCCACTTAAGCTTTCTTAGTATAAAGTGCAAGATTGTTGCTGTAAGTTTTTAGAAAATTGCAAACTCTATCTTTTTTTTCTTATTCTCCTCCTATCTTGGTTTCATAATTGGTGGCTCAGTTGAAAATTAAGCTCATCTCCAAAGGTAAATTCTAGCACCTTTCTCAACTCTTAGACATAAACTCCATAGTTTGATTTTGCCAAATAAAAGTAAAGAAATGAATAAAAGACTATAGTGGAAGGAATGACTTTTATCACTCTATAGAATTAGTTGACTTGCGTTAATAAATCAAATAAATGGAAAGTGTGTTGTTATGAAACATGACCATGCCTTATCTCAAGAAGAAAAGATCAAAATGGCATTAGGAAATGCTTGACTTTAGTTAGAGGAGCGTAAGGGCACAAGAACAGATGATGGTGCCTTAATAGCCCTTCTTAAGAATGACAGGGCCCCGCCATTAGCATCCTTTTATATCCTTGGAAATTGCTCATGCCTCGCTTTTCTGGTTCCTATCTGCCTGACTCTTTTTTTTATTTCTCTTTCAATTTCGTCCGCGCTCGGATAAGCGCATGCTAACACAATATGATTGAGCTGTAAAATGGAACGCTGTCGCCTCTAATCTCTTTTATGTAGATATGGAGGTACTTGCACACTGCACTTCATTCTCTTTCCATTGTTGGCCTTTTGAGAATGGGCTGCCTAGTAATGGAGGCTCAGTCAAATATTAGAGCTAGGTTTCACAGGGTGTGATAAGAAGATTATCGGCCTGGCAGTCAGATCTATTATTGTTCTTTCTGCCAGATTAAAATATTCTTGTGTACTGTAACTTCGTTAGCAGAATGCTGAAGGTGCTTAGTCAGATGCTGGTGCTGCTTCATATGATGTTTGGAAAGACATCACCCATATTAGCTGACCTATATAAGTGGCTCATATATATTTATGGATCCTGCTCTATACCTTTCTTGAAAAGAATATTAGGCATCAGAGAAACAAACGGTTCACATGGGAAATTTTTTCTTTTCCATTTTTTCAAGAGTTGCAGGGTCATGTGTCTTTTTTGACTATGACAAATTAAACAATCTATTGTCCAGTAAAGGGTAGAAGTCTGATTAGTACTTGTGAATACTTGCTCACCATTCTTAAAATATAGCTATATCTCTAATATTTAGGAGGGGGAAGATTATTTTACAATGTCTGGTTCTCTGTAGTAGAGTCCAGAAATACCCAGGTTTATTTTAAAATATATCATTGCACTAAATATTCTTTTAGAAAAATCAACTTTGTCCACTTTGTGTGAAAATGAAAATGTGGCAGAAACATTAAATTAACGGATTCTTTCCAAAAGTAGTTGGTTAGCTTCCATCGTAAACACTCAGACTTTAACAGAAATTCCAAAGCTGTTTAAAAACTGTGGATAAAAACTTGTGCTACACCAGGGTATAAGTTCTGATGGAGCAAATCCAGGAATGTTTTGAATATTTTAGTGCTAATGTTAATGTTTTATGAAACATTATTGCTTCAGCACACCCTTTGTAGAGCACAATATTTAAGGTTTCCTTTCTAAAGCAGCTCTCCTGGGTACAATTTAACATTCTAAAACTGAACAAGAACATGATTTGCTGCAGAGTTGTCATTTTTTAAAATGCCCTTTCCTCATCATGAACTTCTGGTAGCACCACTCAGTGTGATAATGACATGTAGAAAAAACATAAAGAATGTGGTGGAAATAATCACTTGGGATGTTTTCAGCAGTATACATCGAATGCAAAGGGTATTTGCCCATGTATGTGTGTGATAGGAAAGGTGTTCAATTTGAAAGAAATGGTAAACCACTCCAGTTATCTTTTCCAAGAAAATCTCAAATGGTTCAATATAGATTCACTGAGTAGGCATTCAAAAACGCATGTAAGCTGTTGTTCATATTTTTTATATATTTATATATTTTATGTTCATATTTTTCTTTTCTATGTCCTATGTGAAATTATATATAACAATTGATTTATGCTTAGTTGGAAATTAAAGTAACAATAGGTTCTCCATCTTCTAATGAAGGTTTTCCTTCTCTGTGTGGAACTTGGTCTAGTGTAAGTCTATATATGTACCTTCAGTTTAAAAGTAGAAAAGAGATTTAACATGCAGCATTCCCTACCTTCATTAACTAAATTCAATTATCAGGCCAGTTCACAGTACTTATTAAGTCATATTCAATCAAGGTGGTAGAATGCAAACTCCTTGAAGTTAAATGCTTTTATTTTTTTGTTGGATCTCTAGTGCTCAACAGAGTTCCTTGCATCTATATTTTTTTTAATTGAATCAAATGATTGGACTATGATCCTTAAGATCTTTTATTCAGCTCTACATAAGTTTTTTGAGTAGCGTTATGATTGCCAAAACCACCAGCTCTTTCCTATCTTTCTCTCTCCTTTCCCCTCCTGCCTCCTATTTCTCTCCCCACATGAACAAATCAGTGGTAGCCATACAGATTTAAAACCAATACCTTTTTTCCCCTTTCTTTTGCCTTGGTCATACCATCTACAAAATGTAACTGTTTTCTGTCATGGTTACCTACCTCTCAGGACTATTTCATGAAGTTAAATGAACATTATATCCTTGGAGAAAAGTATTATATGAAAGCCAGCCCAGTTTATTTTAGGCATGTACATTTAAATCACAAATCAAAATACTTTTGCCATATTTAGAAGAATTGAGGCAGCCTTTTTATGATACTTAAGGCCAGCCTTCACAGATTACAGTGTGTTTCCTTTCCCTCTTTACTCCTTATTGACCCTCTCTTCAACCTTAATCTCTCCCTCCCATGGTCTAGTTGCACTTTCTCCCCTGCGTCCCCCTTTATCTGCCTCAACCAATCTCCAAATGAATGCATGTCTATCATGGCCTTGGCGTTGACACTCTGGATATATTGATTAATAGTTGCCCTAAGCTCCTTTTAGCAAATCAAATTTTCACTTTTAGCAAGGATTTCGCCTCTGATTTATTCAGCAAAGTGAAATGCACTAAATTGACTTTGACATTCAGGGAAAATGGCTGAAAAACAAAGAGGACAGAAAAGAGATATAAATTGTGTGGCAGCTGGAGACTTCAAGCATCAGAGAAACATTTTTCTATATAATATAGGATAATTTGAGAATACACAGTTTAAACAGTGGAGAGATGTTTTCTTCACAAAATACCCTTGTGATTTATTTTGGTAATAGGTATGGGTGGTAAGCTTTCTGTAGTCAAGCACACAACTTCTGTTACTAACCACTGCACTGTGTTTGGAAATATTTGCTAAGATGGCAAATATCAGACACTCTTCCTTATAAAACATTTGTGATTATTTTAAAAAACCGAGTTGCACAAGATAGGCATTTTCAACTCCAAAATATACCAATGCATTTTTTTTTTGTCTTTTTTAAAGAAGTGATTAATACTTGACCAGTTTTGTTTTCTTGAACAGGATCTCAGATTATTCCACATCTCAAACCCCAGAATTTAAAAAAAGTAAATCTTTCAGACTTTTGTTTACTTACATCTGACTGAAGACTAATTCTGCTTACCTCCTTGTCAGGTCAAGTTCTTAAGAATAAGTCACTCCTTGGAAATGAGGTGTACAATCATGGTTTTTGTATGCAAGAAATAAATGAGTAGTGTGGGCGAAGATTTGAGAGGGAAGGTAATATTCAGGTCACCACATGCTACAAGTCAAATGGGGAAAAGAGTCAAAATATTACAAAATCTAGGCTGAATTTGAAGGGATATTTCCTGACATTGACACCTGTTTGGCTATTAATGTTTAATCTACTGAAATATTACACAAGTAGAGGAAGAAGGGAGAGGGAGATTCCTCTCTGTTTGAATACTGTCACTTTGAAACTGTGCCATAGGACAGATCCTTGGTGATCAAAGGGTGCTGAAAATAATCAGCTTCTATTTCAATTTCTTATTTTGAGGCTATTTTCTGTTTCATAAGAGAACCAATGTGGCATAATGGGTAGACAGACAGCCTTGGAGTCAGGAACACCTGGTTTCAAGGTCTACCTCTCACATATGTTGGATTTATGATGCTTGATAAGTCACTTAACCTCTAAGGTGCCAATTTGCATTGGTAGAGGGATTTTTCCTTACCAGGAAGTTCTGCATGCCAGTAAAATCACAGGTCCTGTCACTACTCTTACTTATTCTTTATACATGATATAGACTCATTGGTTGGTGCCCATTATATCTGAAAAATAACTGTATTTTGATGTGTCTATTTATTCTAAATTCCCAAGTGGCAGCCATTATAGTTTTGTAAGATCTAACAATAAAGATGCATCAGCTGGTCCTAATGTGCTACATAATTTGTAAAAGAAGCTTCAGGATGACAACATTTGCAATAGGCAGCTACAGGATGTCATTCTGCCTAGCATTATGTAGGTGACTATATGAATGCTTACAGTTTTCTTATCTAGCATAAGAAGTCACCTCATTAACCAAGGGAGCCCAAGTATATTCTCACCACCTCTGTCTTTGAAAATTTTTTATTACCCTATTTTTTTCATTTCCAACAAATCAAATATGAAAGCTTTAGCACAAACTGACCTCAAAATTGACCCAGAACTATACAAGTACTAGTATTTTGCAAATCAGCATTTGCAAATAGCATTTGGAGTGCTGTACCAGATATGCCAGGGTATTCCAGGAATTTATTGGCATATATTTTCCTTAAAATCATGCTGTTTTCCCCTAATTTGGGGCAATTTCCAACCATCTTAAATGACTCTTAATTAGGTGAATACTATAAAATAACCATTTAACTTGCTGAAATCATCTTTAATGACTAAACAGTTTATGCTGTGCAGTGTATGGATCTTGGAGCTCCACTAGTTGCTAGCCTAACATGAAATCTTTCTTTTAAAATAGAATACTTTTACAAGGAAAAAAACCAAGGCTTATGGCTTTTACTAAGAGACAGCCAACAGCCTGATTTTGCTCTGTAAGAGCTCTTTTCGTTCTAGTCAGACTCTAGAAAGAGCCTTATAAGCATGCAAACTTTGAAACACTTAAGAATTTTTTTTAAATTTTAATTTCATACTTCACTGTCTTGTATTCCATTGTTTCCTAAGATGAAAAAAAGTACCCTTAAATTTTAAAGCACATTGGAATTTATATGAAAAGTATTGAGAAAATCGTAATTAATGGTAAAATAGTCAAAATTCTCCTTTTCCATTGTGCTCTTTTCTGCAGATTCTTCATTTGATACAAAAACACTTGCCTGTCTACAATTTTACTTAACATTCCCTCTACTACTGTTCCTCTTCTGTCTTCTCCCTCGAAGATCCTTCAAGGTTCAGTCTAAATTGGACCTTCTCTATTAAGTTTTCCTAGTTTAAGGCTGGATTTGACATCAATTTCCTGACTCCATGCTTACCACCCTGTTCACTTTGTCCTCTAATTGTTGGCATTCACCCTATGATTTGTGTGTGAGAAATCATATAAAGAATTTAACAGCAAGATGTATGATTGACCAAAGTAGCTTTAATGTAGTAATAGTGAAAGATAACCACTGGATCACCTACATGCTCTATTAGTATGATTTCTAGGGGGAAGCCCTGAGGAAGTAGTGTGGATCTATCTGTAGACCAGTGTGGACAAGGGTAACACAGGATGAGGAAATATGTGTACTTCTGCCATTGAAGTCCCCATATCCATGAAGTGTCACATATATCCAGTATGGGCAGCTATTGTGTTTGTGGAGTACGTGTGTAAATGTACTGTCATTAACCATTGTAATCCTAAAAAAAAGGAAGTCCCATTAACCAACCACCTGTCATATGTCCCATAAAAGTGGATGTCAATTTGTGTTGGTTAGGAAGTCAAATGGATTGCTGATATAAAATCCACTTTGATTTAGAACAAAAACATTGTATTGCTGTATGACTAGGTCAGCAGCACAGCCTGGGCTTGTTCCTCGAAGTCATCTGAGCCCAATTAAACACTGTAATTCCATGGGTGTCTCCAAAGAGCTGCTACTTTCTCTCTGAATGAGGTAGACTTCACACCTGTTTAACCTACATTAGGAAAGGATTAATTACCTGAAGTGCAGAGCTCCTTTATCAAGTCAGCACGTTTGAGGCAGGGCACATGGTGACCAGATGAAGAGAAAAAGAGGGAAAAGGAGCATCTGGGCGCTCATGGCAAGACTGACTCCTTTTAAATACATGAAGTCAGCATTTGTAAGTAAGATCAGGCTTTTGCTATTAGTCTGATTGACTTGTATCACACTCTAGCCCATTTATTTTATTTCTCTACTATTAACTTTGCTGTTTTTTAAGTTCATGAGAAGAAAGAACTGTATCTTTTGTTTATTTAATTCAGTAGCTAAGGGCTAAGTTTTTGAAGCTGTTTATTCTGGATGCTGAACATTTCGGTTATTAGAATTGTATTGCATTAAGATTACTTTGGATGCCCATGGAGTATCACTTAGGAATAGGGAGAAAGGTATGGGAGAAACCTTTGAGATACCTATTGAAGCTTAGTTCTGTCCTTAAAGCTAGCTTGTCAGGACTTGGGAAAGCTTGTGTTCCACTGGAACAGTTTCAGAATCCCTTGATTATCTCCAGTCCTTGAAAGGCCACTTCTAGTAAAATTCCATGTTAAAAAATACAAATATAAAGTATTAAATTTGAGATCAAAAACTCTACTTCACAAGTGTGGAGGGAAGGAGAATGGAAGTAGGACAGCTAGACTGAAGTTATTCAGATAAATATATGTAAATTGCATTCTATTATAAATTCAGTATGATTCAACAGTGTCAGGTAGTAGCCATATGACAGCTGATGATTTCGTATGATAGCCATGAAAGCAGTATTTGACTGCCTCCGAAGCGCTGTAGTATCCAGAATTAGGTAGGGGAAAGTCCAACTTGTAACCTTTCCTGGTCAGACCACCACCTTTTATTTCACGATGTTCCTTTTTGAAGTACCAGATTTTAGAAAGGACACTGATAAGTGCAAAACTGTCCAGAAGAGAGCAAGGATGGTGAAGGGTATTAAAGATTGGTGGGAGCTGGTTATCTACAAGTCTTTGAAAGATTGTCTTGTAGAAGAGGGATTAGCATTGCTCTACTTGGTCTCAGAAGACAAAACTGGAACAGTTAAATGTGCGTCCATATTTCTTAACTACGTTCTTCCACATTAACCATTTTTGGAAAGGGAATCATTGCTCTTAGTTTTCCAGACTTGATATATATAAAATAAAATTTGTCATCTTCTCCTTCTAACTAACCTATTTTGATTGATGACACTATCTTTTCCCAAATTACAAAGGCCTTGATCTTCTCCCTTAGTCTCCTTATACAATCACCTCTCAGTCCTTCTCCCTTAGTCTCCTTATACAATCACCTCTCAGTCCTGCAATATATAGATTTCTTTGTTTATGCTCTTAATTACTCAACCCTGCTTCAAGCTTTTAATACCTCTCCCCTGGTTCACTTTGATATCCTCACTAGATCTTCAGTTTCTACACACTGCCCCTCTTTCTACCAATGCCTCATTCATAGTACAGTGCAGATCTGATTTAAAATAAAATTTTAAATACAAGTGGTTCCTCATTATCTACCAAGTAAAATCTCTGTCCAGACAGACAGAGAACGGTTCCAGCTTTCCTTTTCAGCTGTATTTTTTGGCACTTCACTAAAATGTGAATAATCTTCAGGCAAATTTGGCTACTCATTTTCCCTTGCCATCTCCTGAATTCCTGCTTTAAGGTTGAGAACTGTCTTCCCCTCTATATCCAGTCTCTGTCTATTGAAATCCTTTAACTCCTTCAAAGTCTAAGTCAACTATCTTTTGTAATATCTCCTGAGCTAGACATGGTCTGTTTCTCAGTGTCTCATGCCAAGACTTTTTCCTCACGACTCATTCCTTTTCTGATTTTTTTCCACAAATGTTCTTATGCATATCTTTTATTTTTCATTTTCTTCTCTGCAGTGCCTAGCACAGCAGCCATGTACCCTCACTGAATCTTAGATTTAGGGATGGGAGGCACTTTAGGGGTCAGCTAATCCTACCACCTTCATTTTACAGATTAGGAAATTACAGACTAGAGAAACTGACTTTCCCAAGGTCACATGGGTAGTATGTGGTAGCCTAGGACTCATACTCAAATCCTCTTGTCTCCAAATCCAGCTCTTTCCACTGTGCTGCATTGCTTAATAAATGTTTATTGAATTGATTTTCTTCATTCTGTCTATGTTTGTGCCCTGTTATCAAGGGTAGGTTGTAATGTTATAACATCTGGAGTCAACCTTTACTAAAATTCCAAACCTCAATGTAATTTTATGTAGTCAGAGTTGAATTGCTATTACTTAATTAGAATTTGGCCACGCATGAAAATATTTTTGTATGAATGAACAAATATTTTTTTGGCCTGCAGAGCCCAAATTATGAAAATTTTTTAGATAGTTGAATATGGTAATTAGCTCTGAATCCAGCTTAGCTTTTCATCAGACACTTTGTAATATCTAGTCCTCATATGAAAGTACATTATATTGTACTTTTTTTTTTAACAAATTAAAGCCAAAGATAATGATTACAGATTATCCCAAGTTTTAAAAAAAATATCTATGATACTATTAGAGCTGGTATGAATATAAAATTATTTTAGTATATTAGCCAAATATTATTGAGTTCTGCTAAAGATTTTTTTTAAAAAATTCATTCCAAGTAATAACCTTTTTTCCCCCCAGCTAATAGCAAAGAATTATACTTGGGAGTGCTCTAAAAAGGTGAACTCCCATAACCAAATTTTCTGAATAGATCTTTTTCTTTTGTCAGTTGTATACTACTATATACCCATCTATCCTCGTGGTTCATTATTTCTTTAGCAATATTTCTGAGCTTATTTATTTGCCTATCTCTATCAGTTCAGTTATATATTTTTTTGTTTGTTTTGTAAATTGAATTTCAGGTAGTTGGTTTGTTATGGAAACCTAACATATCTGTGAACTGGAAGCCTACTTTTTGCATCTCAAAATAACTTTGTTTGAGGGGAATATCAATTCCCCTGTTTTTAAAACAAGTTGTTCTTCTGTTGCTGTTGTGATGTCTCCTGGGGACTGGCTGATTATAGCTGTACCTGTTTTTTGGTTTTCTCAACCTCACATGACACCGACTGCTGGTAACTTTTATCAGTTCACTACTGTAACAATACATCCAGAGTTGGTCTAGGCTTCATGTTGCAGCCATACTTTCCTTGTTATCCTCTTATCAAGCTCTTAGCATCCCTTTGTTTATTTGAGGCGACAGGAAGACTGTGTAAAAGGCTGCTTAGTCAGGGATATCAGCCTTGTTGGCAGGGGAGTGATTGCCAGTTGAAAAACAAGGCATTATTGCTCATTTTTTCCCTCTTATTAGTTTGATTACATTTGCAAATCAAATCAATCCATCAGACATGATCAGGCCTCGTCCGCATTTTAAGGAATAGTAATCTCCGTCTAATAAGATGCAAATGTGTCACATCGGTAAGTAACCAATAAATCATCGTCTTGTCTTTGGCAATCATTAAATATCAGAACCAACAGTCAATTTTTAGTATTTTCAATTTGCGATATGCCGCTGGAATATAAAGATAGATGGACGTAATTACACAAACCAAACACTATTTCAGTTCATTCTAGACAGCAAATTTAGTGGAAGGTATAACTGGCTTGTCATCACACTACATTATTCCTAGCGGTTCATGCAAAGTTCACAGACAAGCTTCAAATGGACATTGCTTTTTTTTTTTTTTTTTTAAACTTCTAACATCTCCATGCCAACAACAAAACTTTGAGGTAAGGAGAACTTCCGCTCTATTAATGTGACATGAAGCCCATGTCCAAGCAAACCCTCATCATCTGTTTTATAGATCATAGGCTATGCCATCTTCTGACTTCTACAGATAAAACAGAAATTCCAGCAACTCTTCATGTGGGGACTTGTCCCACTCCCATGTCTTTCACTTGAACAGTTTTTAGCTTTCCATCAGGAGAATTCAAAAAAAAAGTCTGTCAAGTCATTTTTTGGTTTCTAAATATTTATGCCTCCCTACATTTGGTACTTTTTTTGTTGTGCTTTGTTTTATTTTGTAGCTGACAAAGTGATCTTTTCTTGCTTATCTTGTATTTATTTCTGTGTTGTTAGGTCCCCCAAAAAAGACTGTATGTGCAAGTATAAAATGTTATGCTTCAAATTACATAGGTTGATTTTTGGATTTAAGGTTTGAAGGAACTTGATAATAATTATTTTCCTTTGTTATTGATGGTTTGTGTTATGTCATTTCATTTATAAATATTAGAGAGAATTGTAGCACTAGAATTGAAATATATGGACACATTTTCTTTGGTCTCATCTTTTTTCCCCTAGGGATTGTACATTCTACCTTCCCAGTTATTTCACAATCTTTTTTTATTAATTCAAAATTATTCCAGAATGAATATAACTATATCTCTTTCTTTATCATCCATTCCTAACTCAGTTCTGACAAGGTCATAATTTTTATTTTATTTTCCTTTGTTGTTTTATCAGTTGGGTCTGACTCTTCATGAGTTCATTTGGGAGGTTTTCTTGGGAAAAGTCCTGGAGTGGTTTGCCATTTCTTCAGCATATTTGACAGATGTGGAAACTAAAACATGCAGTGTTAAGTGACTTGCCCAAGGTCACACAGCTAGTAAGTGTCTGTCAGATTCGTATTCTGATCTTCCTGATTCCAAACCAAGTATTCTGTCCACTGTGCCACTTAGCTGCCCCTTTACTTTTTTTTCCCATATATATGTTCTCACACACAAAGCCTTCTTAATAGTACCTCTTTTCTGATGTTTCCATGGCAAAGAAATCTAACAAAAATTCTTATTTACATATCCTTTTGTATTATACAAGAGTTGGATCTGAGGTCAGAAAAATTGGGTTCAAATCTTGATCTGCTACTTAATACCTGTGTGACCTTGTACAAGTCCTTGCTTTTTTCATATCCTCAGCTTCCTTATCTGCAGAGTGGAGTTGGACAAAATAATTCCTCAGGGCCTTTGTGGCTTTAAATCTATGATCCCTCATTAGGGGTCATAACTTGACAGTTATTACCCATTCTCCATTATTAGAAACCAATGCGGTAGATTGAAGGCTTTTGCTTGGACCCTCATTGCTTTTGCCTCATTAATTTCTTTTGTTTGCACTGACAAAAGTAAACCTCATAGGATTTCTACTAATGAAACCAGTTTCTAAAAAGGGAAATCCTATAGAATACACTGCAGGAATTGGGAAATTTTTTTTCTTTTATTAAGTGCTTACTTTGTGTCTAGCACTGTGCCACACCCTAGGAGCAATGTACATTGCCAAATATACCTGCCTTTATTAATTATCCTCCTTTCTTAGCTAGCAGACCTCTGGACATACCTTTCGTAACTCAGTGTATAAGATAAGTTTGTCTCAGTGACCATGAAATTGATGGGTGATTTCTTCCTCATTGTTACTGAGAAAATGACTTGGTCTGGAAATAGTGGTGGTGTTTTCTGTGGTCATTGTGGATTAGCTTATTAAATACCACAGACGCCTGTTGTATGCATTCCACATTCCAAACACATTGGCAGATTGAAATACATAATCACCTTATTAAAACAACTCTTCCTGCTGATTGGCCACATTTCAAATGTTGCTCTCCTCTGCCCTATACTCTCTCTCTAAGCTAGTAGGTTTCCAGCACAGTTTCCTTTCTCCAAAACAGTATACTACTACAGTCCTTCCTGACACAGGCCTTAAAAATGCAGACCTGGTCTCTCCGTGTGAGTGCTATACTAGCCCGTATATCTTATCCAAGGAACCCCATATGCATCAGCAATTGCCAGAGACCCCTGTGAGGTACAGCTGATGAAAACCATATAGCGTGTTCTTTGAAGCTTAGTACCAGCACCTTATGCTCTGCTTAACCGATTTACATACCACCATGGTATGTTTAATTTGCTTTTTCATCAAATCAATAATGGGTCTAATTGAAAAAATTGGCAGTACTACATACAACCTAACTACTGCTCTCAATGTTTGCAGGCTATCAGGAATGTTACACAGCTCTGTGGCAGACACCTGTGTTATTGGTGTGCCTCTGTTAGTAATGCTTACAAAAACAAACATTAATACAGGTGGAGCATCTGCACCAATTGATCACTATGCTATGAGAATTAATCACCTGGCATTCAGCTTGGAGAATATAATTTACATCTTTAATGTATGAAATGTACTATCGCACACACTTACACCATAGAGGTAGGATGATGTCAACAATCTTGCATGTTAAGCTTCATTTGAAATATCAGCATCCCTTGAAATGAATTCTGGTTTTAAATTTAGGCCAGACACTCTGTATCTCAGTCAACATTGAATGAACCTTTTTGGAAAAAATTAGATTTGAAGCTGTTTTTTGAACAAGGGTCAGAAACATATGCATATGCATTTATTGCAACCCAAGTGGGGAAATCATGGTCCTGAAAAACTTACCTTCAAAGATCCTACAATGGATGACACTGAAATGACATGCCATCTTCTCATCTGAGGCCAGAATGGATTTTTAGTCATATTCCAAATACCTTGAAGGTAGTCTAGGTTAGACTGTCTTTTTCTCAACGTAATCGTTTCAGTTTTGTTTTATTTTCAAGAGTTCACTTAGTGACTGTAGTAGGTACTGCGGATGCAAAACTAAAATTCTGCCCTCAAGAGGCTGATCTTCTATTGGAGGCTGGAGGTATATAAAATACTACTCAAATATTCCCAGTAAAAATTAGGAAGTGATAGGGATACAGGAGAGATTCTAGACATAGCATTCCAGGAAAATTTGGTAGTCAGAACAGGCGGAGGTTTTGGTGGGTTTGAGAAGGTAAACAGCGAATAGGGTCAGTTCTGAGCAAAGAAATTCCCAGGGACGTGGTACTTGAGTTGAACCTTAAAGGAAGAAAAGGAAAGATAATTTTTTTATGGAATTCTCAAGTCCGTTGTGAAGCCAGTATACTGCTCTGGTCAACCTTTGACAACGTTCGCTTGCTGAGTTTGTGGGTTTCCTACTACAATGAGGTATTGGGGTTTTCTCAGACCTAAAGTTAGGGAATGAAAGGAAATAATTTTTTTCTAGTCTGTTTATCAAGCAGTGATAAAATACATATCCAGGGAACAACTTTAGTCAAATTATTTTCACCATCATCCATATTATCAATGAGCATTCATTTAGGAATCAAAAGATGTTTAGGCTGATTCTGGATAGGCTAAATCATCTACACTCCTGAGGCTTCTGAACTTAATGTGCAATTTAACAAACCTAATAAATGACAAATAAATAAATATGATAGCCATACCCCTGAGAAAAAGCCCAAGTTTCACAAGCACTATCAATAGCAGTTAGATCAATGAATACTTATCGAGCAATCCCTCAGTACGTGCGCACCTCCTACCTTTTGTAGCTAAACAGCCAGCTTTATCTCAGGGATAGTAGACCCTGTAAAGTAGCAATGACACATTTGAAGTCATAGCTTTGCTGGGAAATTTCATAGGAATTTTTATGATGTGGCTAATTACATATTTATATATAATGGCTCTGATGGAGCCATTACAGTCCATTGGGTAAGCAATATGTGTTTTAACAAATGTATAAATATGTATTTATTCAACAGAGCATATAAGCTTTTTCCCGTTCTTCTTAACCACTGGCTCAATAATGTGTTTTTTAAGTATAAATATAGAAGTGATAAATGTTCTAGGCTATCAAGGGAAATGCACTCTGTATTTTTAGAAGTAATTTTAAAATTCCATATGGTTTCTTTGTGTATGTGGTTTTTAAAAGTTTGCTTGAATGTACTAGAGCAGAATGACTCCAAAGATGTCAGCATTAATTTGAAAATTCTCAGTTATTTGTGGATATGTTTTGTCATAACCTTGAAGTTCATTGATTTAAATTATACAGGAAGTTAATAAAATTTAATTTGTTATTTCATTTTCACTCATTATTCAAACATCACTTATCTACTTACATGACATTCATATCCCTCTTTTCATGTCGCATTAATGTTGTCTAGTTTTTAAAATAATTTCGCACTCATTTTAGAAGGGGGAAAAGTTCCTCCTGAAGGCATTGTATACCATGAAAACAGCACTGATTCTGTTTTATAGAGAACCTGAGTTCAGATTCTACTTCTAACCCTTGATAGACTGCCTCTGTCAGATGCTATAATACCTGTGTATATGTTATAAAAAGAGAGACAGGTGTGTGTGTGTATGTGTGTGTGTATGTGTATATGTGTGTGTGTGTATGTGTATATGTGTGTGTGTGTGTGTATGTGTGTATGCCTGCCTTCCTTACCCTCAGCTTCCTTATCACAAAATAGAGTTAGACTAGAAGGTGTCTTCCAGTACTAAAGCGATGTTCCCATTTTCCTACCATTTTGTACAGTGTCAAAACAAGTGTATGACATAAGCTGTGCACAAATTTCTCACTGATGCAAAGTTTGTTCTGTGCAAATCCAGTAACAGCTCATTTTTTTCTAGTAATTTCAAATAGCTTATATGTGAGCAAAAGTCACTAAAGAAAAAGAAATCTTATGAGCAGTTAAAAATAGATGCCCCAGTGCCTGTGTACAAAAATTGATACACTTTCTTCCTAGGAGAGCCCCTTGACCCTCAGGGAGACTTGATTCATTTATATTTTAGACCTCATTCTGACTTGATGACATCATAGGAAATAACCTAGATTTGGAGTCAGATGGCATGGATTTAATCCTGCCTCTAAACCACCTAAGCTACTGGAACTCATTTCCTCTTCTGCAAAATTAGGTAATTTGGGTTATATGAGGTCCTTTAAGATCCTTTCCCCCTTTAAATCTGGGGTGGTGGTTAGGAAATAAGCAGGTGCATATCTACTGCTCCATGCCAGGCACTGTGCTAAAGCATTTTACTCGTAACAACCCTGCCAAGTAAGTGCTCTTATTAGCCACATTTTACAGATGGAGGAAACTGAGGCAAACAGGTTAAGTGGCTTGCCCAGGGTCACTTAGCTACAAAGTATGTCAGGCCAGAATGGAACTCAGGTCCTCCTGACTTAAGGTCCAGTGCTCTATCAGCTGCACCCCATAGCTTCCTCTATGGCATTAGTAAGGAATGAAGCATGGTAGAGTGGATAAAGCCTCGATGTTCTTCCTCAGATGTGTATTAGCCAGTGAATGTGGACGTCACATAACAAAATGGAGATAATGATAGCATGTGCTCCAAAATGGTATTGTGAGGATAAGATGAGATCATATGTGTAAATCAGTTTGTTAACCTTTAATGATCAGCAGTTGTAGATTGCTTTATAAATCTTAGGTAATCATGGAAGTTTACAATACTAACCCTCAGTCATGAAGAAAAGATTGAATATTTTATTTCAGATGACAAGAAAGCATTCAGTATAGTCCCGAAAGATTTTAACCAAAAAATATTTTTTAAATGTTGTTTCACTTAAAAAAAAGTAAGCTTTGCTTTGATCAAAAATTTATTTGAATGAAACAGCTCATTTCCTGAGGCCATCCAGTTGATAAATAAGTCAAATTTTGTCTTTATTTAACTCTTAGGGTATAATGAAAACAATGATTGTTATCTATTGTTATATTTCTTTTTGTTATGGAATAGTTCAACAACGTTGTTTTTATTACTCATTTATATGTAATTTTTCATCTGAATTAAACATCTTATGATGTGGAACTCTTTTTATATAAAGAAGGTTGCCCTTTCTATTGGAGGTATCTTCGTATTTTTTCTTTTATATAAAAATTCACCATTTTACCTTTACCTCTGGCCATTTTGTAAGTACCAAATGCTGATGCTTTGTGAAAGTTTAACATAGCCCTAAAAGCCCCAGACAATTAGGAGATAATCACCAGGGAAAAATAGAGTATTTTTTGTTCTGATTAACATGACTGAGAGAATACCCAACAAATCTAAATGTAGCTTGCTAGTCAAGCAACGGAGATTTGAAAGAATGACAATAATGAAATTTAACTGCCTTGTGTTTTCATGCCAGAATTTTAATGGTAAGTCACAGAGAGGCGATAATTAAACATTAATATTGGGATAATAAAATAAGATTAGGAGCTGCCCTGGCATCCTGATAGCAACTGAACATGTGCTGCCAATGTACTGTTCCAAGTTTGGGGTCCAAGAAAATATTACTTTTTCTGAACTGTCAGGAGCTGGGAGAGACATAGAAGCAAAGTTCTTATAAAGCTCAGGGAAGAAAGAAATTCCTTGGATGAATCTGTTTTTTCCCATCCCTATACTCCACCATTAGCTGCCAGAGGCTTAGGTAAAGTTTAGGAAAATTCTATAATCAGAAATATTTGTATAATTTCACTAATGAAATGTTTTGGAAACTTGGGTATCAAATGAAATTCTAGAGCTACCTATGCAATGAAGGGGTAAACTTTAGACCTCGGAATTGAGCTGTAGCCGCTAAGGTGTAAACATATGCAGTAGATGTGGAGTCAGATTCCCAGTTTTTTTTCCTCTGCTTAGGAAGTAGTTACTTTCCCTGTAAAGGGGATTTCCAGTCGATTCTTTCCCTATGTTCTCTTATTCTCTATTTTTTCAGGAGTCTGGAATTTACACTGAGGCAGAGTTTTGCTATTTACCAACGTTTTTGTGTCTAGATTCCACTGAACAAGAAACTTTTTCACCTTATCTTACTATTCTTATTTCCCAGAGAGTTATAGCTACCTTGGTAAATGAACCTTGAAATCAAGTCACATTGAATCTAAGCAAAATATGTTTATTCAGCTCCTACTGTGTCCAGGGCTCTGCAAAATCCAAAGGTATTCTAAGGAGGACAAATGATTTTTAAGAACATCCCTGGTCTTGAACAGGCTTGCATTTTCATTTAGATAAGATAAAAATATGAAATGTTAAATTGCACAGTTTTACAATGAGACTTTAAGACAATCATGAGAGACGGTATGAAACTTTATTGAGGAAAAGAAGCAGTAACTGTTTATTATGGTATTGTTATCATGTTCCCACCCCCATCCCCTTTTATTTCTGCTTTAACAAGGCTTAGTGAATAGTGAACTAGCTTTCAAACCAAGAAGACCTGACTTCAGTTTTAGCCTTTGTCCCATACTGGCTCTATGTTCCTAAGAGAGTGACTTACAATCTCTCAGCGTTCTAGGGACCATTTACAGAGAAAGTGTAAGAGAATGTGCCACACTAGGGAGTTCTCCATATTAATGAAATCACAAGTCCATTCCTTTTCCCTTGTTAAAATCATCTATATCTTTTATTTTCCCACATGCCCTGTCTCTGTCCTGTTTCTGAAGTCACCTAGTTCAAAAACTGAGGTCTGCAACGTTGGATCTTCTGTTTTTCCTTTAACATAACAATTTGAAACATGATTATTTTGATATAATTATGTTTATAAATGGCAAACCTCTATGCCTAATTTTAGTTAATTTTTAAGGAAATAAAGAAGTAAGAGAAACTAATCTGTCCTACACAAGAGAACAAACAATTTGGAGTTCCATTTAGAGAGTGTTTGGTGGAAGGGAAGGGAAAGGAGAGGAGAGGAGAATCATGAATTGAGAATTTGGAGCTGGAAGGAAGGGACCTTAGAACTCTTCTATTATAACCATCACATTTTTTTAGAGGAGGAAATAAATGCCCAGAGAATTTAAGTGACTGGTCTAAGGTGACATAGCTAGTATCAGAATTGGATTTGGGGCTAAATTCCTCTGTCTCTAAATCTGTCATCCTTTATACTGCTTAAGGCTTTGTCCAAAGGAAAGATTTGCAGAGGGAGGGATATGAAGGACAAAAAATAAACTGAAAAAGTTCAGTAGAAGTTGACCACCAAAACACTTGACTTTGGTAGGCAGATTTGTTATATAAAACTTGACCTCAGTCAAAAGACCACACCCAAGGACCTAGAAGGTCGCATGTGGCCTCAAGGCCACAGGTTTCTCACCCCTGGTGAGCATGTTGTGTTACCTAGATCATAAGTAGAAAAACAAGAAACACATTCTACCAAGAGTGGAGAGAGTAATTGAATTAATAATAGTGCCAGATTGGAATAGGAGAGAACATACATTCTTTGGAGCCCAGGGAATCATTTCTCAGAGAAGAAATTAACTAAGTAGAAAAGATGCAAAATAATAGAATTTAAGAAAACATCAAAAATGGACACTGATCGTCTCTTCTATTATATTTAAATGTGTATATAAACATATTTATGTTTCAGTCTTTATCTTTGTAAGTCAACTTAGTTCATTATATGTTGCCATGTATTTATATTTATTTGAGAGAGAGCTCAGTCTTAATAATCCTCTCTACCTTTTATGAAAACATTTGTTATATGAATACAGATGAGGAATCAAAGGAAGCAAGCTCAACTGCCCAAGAAGTAAAGTGGGGAAAAGGGTGTATTAGTTAGAAATTTTATCTAGAAGTATATAGCAAGTTCAGAGTGGTTTTTTTTTTCAATCTGAAATTATTTCACATGCCAGTATTTCATTTTGTGGCCAGAAAATTGCCTTTTATTTTCCATGCCTCTCTTTGCTGAACCATACAGTGACTGTGATCCTAAATTTGTTCCCCACTATTTTGGAAAGTGCTATATAATTTTCTTTAACCAAATACTTTCCAGACTTCTAATGAGACAGTGCTTCATAATAAGCTTAGTGAGGTATAACAACATACAGGGTATGATAGTACCATTGGCTAAAAGATAACATCTTGCTTCCTTCCTATGATCTTATTGAATTTGTCCGTTAAATTATTGGTGTAATTAAAGCAGATAGGAACATTCAAACATTTTGTTGTAAATTGATAGCATCTCCTCTGCCTGTGATCTGAGAAGATTGCTCTGTAGTTTTTAATTTAGCAGGTTAAGACATACAATTAAAATATCACGAAAAAAGATCATAATCAGAAACCTTTTTGGGGTGTTGTCTCTCCCTACCAAGTTAATAAAGGAACTGATATATTTAAAAATTACTTTCAGTGCTGTACATTTGTTCTATTTGTAAGCCAGAGTGTTAGTAAATATCTTCAATAATCCAACGGGGAAAAGCTTTCCAAGTTGGAAGAAAACCTGAAACGCTGAACTGTATCTTTCTTTTTAGTGTTGTCTACTTCAGAAGAGAATCTCTTATTCTCATCTCATTTGTAAATGTCATCCTTTCAGAATTGTAAAGAGGCTACTTGAAAAACTTAATTTTCTGTAGCATATTGGAGGTGAGAGGAGAGAGAAACACTGTTGACTTGGAAATAATTTCAAGTGAAAAGTTCATGATAGATTCTAAAATACAGCATGGATTTTTTTTTTGGTTACACAATAGTACACCAGGATAAATTTTATAGTGACAGAAATCGTATAATATGCCATATAACTCTCCATATGAGCCTGTGTTTTGAGATCTTGTTTTTCCAGATTTAGATTCCATTCTTTAAAAGATATTTTCATCACTTAGTTTCTTTCTAGGAACTGGATACTTTAGAAACTGGTAATATTTATTTGACCGGTGCTTTATTGCACGTATCTGTCTTCTGGTATTAATTAGCAAAATTGACAAATTCCAACATGAATACTTTTACTTTGCTGATTAGTTGATCATGTGAAAAATTAGCTTTAACAGTAAGATGCTGAAAAATTGCCATGATTTCAAGCATCTGCTATAACTCTTGGTAGATAAACTTACCTTCAGATGTTCTTACAAGTTTTACCAAAGTTCACTTTCAACCCTTATACACTTAAATATAATAGTGTCCTTGTCTTCTACCAAGAAGAATATTTCTTCTAATCATAAATCTGTTGTTATGCGTACGTATAATAAACATTTACACTATATGACATCTACCTTTAGAGTTATTCCATTTCATTTGAATACTTTATTCAATTTGTAGTTTTTCCCTATTACATTTAAAAAAATGAGATTGACTAGCAGACAGTATGTAGTGAAGCATTACTATACTTTAGTAGAATGAGCTTTTTTGAAAAAAACAACATTAAAAATTATAGGAAGAAACCAAGAAATGCTGGATCAGAGTACATGGATAGACATACACAAAATTTTTAAATATAATTTTAACCTTTATTTAAAATTTTATTTAATCATTTAATTCAATAAACTATTAATTTTATTTATTTAAATTAATTAAATATAAAGAATTAATAAATTAATTAAATTTGATTTATTTTAAATTTTAGACACAAATTTTCCCTACTTAAGAATGTAAATAAATTCAATAAGAAAGTTTATTAAAGCCTAATATAACACGCATTATGCCAGGTTCTGGAGACATAAAAATAAAAATGAAAGTCTTTTCAATTTGCTTTCTGTTGGAAGCTGATACAAATTGTACACAAATAAAAGCTTTGTAAACTGAATAATATGAAATAGTGAAAATCAAGGAAGATATCTTAGAAAATTTTTACATTCCAGAAAGAACTCAGCAATGAATACAATTCATCATATATTGTTTAAGTTGTGTCTAACTCTTCATGACCGTATTTGGAGTTTTCTTGGCAAAGATAATGGAGTGGTTTGCCATTTCCTTCTCCAACTCATTTTATAGATAAAGAAACAGAAGCAAATAGGGTTAAGTGACTTGCCCTGGGTCACACAGCTAGTAAATCTGAACTCAGGAAGATAAAAGTCTTCTTGACTCCAGGCCTGGCATTCTGTCTACAGCACCACAAAGTCGCCTCATCCGCTATTTACCAGATGTCTTTGGCTTTCCCTGTCTTTAGGATTCAAGTAACTTCACCTGTCTAAGCTAGTTTTTCTCTAAGAAGTATTAGGTGATCTCTGATATCCTTCACATTCTTTAGTCTGCGATCTTATGATCCTTATATAAAACCAAAGAGCCACAAAATATAAAATGTTTGATTATCTTGTTACTTTTATTTTGTTAAGTGATACTGCCAACATTTGGCAATTAATTCTTTGTTATTATTTTATTTTTTAATTGGGAATATAGGTCAAATTCCTTTATAAAACTAAACCCCATATATAACAACTACCACAACAAATTGCATTTAAATAGCTCTTTAAGGTTTAGAGAATATTTTATATACCTTATCTAATTTGATAAAATGAAGAAATATTAATATTATAGATATTAAAAACTTATGATATTTAGTTATGAATATAAAATGCAGTAAATCCAAAGAGTTTGGCAGTTGCAGTGACTTAATTGTAACCACTGCATTAAACTACATCCTGTTCTTCAAAGTTATTTGAAGAAAAGTTCCTTGGTTACACTTATTAGCAGATATACAGGTGCAGAGAATTGCACCTGATATATTAGAATTTCAGAGTTTAAATGTACTCCAGATATCATCTAGTTGAACTTCTAACCAAACAAGAAACTTCTCTAATCTCCTTGATAAGTTGTCATCCAGTCTATTTGGAAGACCTTCAGGGATGAGGAACTCACTACTTCAGGAGGCAGGCCATTCCACTTAATGGCCAGCTCTTGTCATCCCTTATATCCTTATGTTTTACTGACATTCGTCTTCAACTTCAGTTTAGTGCTCTTTTTTTTGCCATCTGGGTCCAAATAATTGAGGCCTGGTCTTCTTTCTTTTAAGATTCAATTTGATTTGATTTTCCCTTCTGAATTCTCTGGCACCTTCTCCTCCTTTAACCATTAAAAAGGCAAGAAAAACAAAGTCCATTACAAAAGTGTCTGCGTTAGTCCTGTCCCTCCAAAAAAAGAAAGAGCAAACTAGGCTTCTTTCTGCACTCTAGTCTTCTCAGCAGTTAGCACTATTGCAAAGATAATCAACCTTGAAAGATTTATTAATGTTAATTCTTCTTTCAAATGATAACCCTTCAAATAATGGACAGTTACCATCTCTTACCCCTGCCCAAGTTACCTCTTCTACAAGTTTAATATTTTCATTTGCTTCAGCAGAACCTTTCCATAGCATGTGCTGGTCTATCTTGGTCATCATACTCTAAACATGTTCTATCTTGTTAACATCCTTCTTACTATGTAGCAGTCATTTTTTCACTCTTCCCTTTGTACAATGACTCCTCGCCAGATGCCATAGATGCAAAGTGAAAAATGAAAAATCTCCTGCCTTTAAACAGCATATATTCTGTCAGGAGAGCATCGTTCAGATTTTCCCTGACTAGGACAGGGTGCATTGAGTTTGTAATGACTGATGGTGCCATTTGAGTTGACATGCCACCATGCTAATTCACATTTAACTGGAAAGTCACTAACTTTCTGGTCATTTTCAAGTGAATTGTTTAATGATCATTCCTCTACATCTAAACAGTTGTTATCCCTATTAAATGTAATATTAGAAACAGTACATTTTACTAATTGATGAGAGTTATTTTTAGATTCTGAGTCCAAGGTCCCATGTGTTAGCCATCCCATTCACATTTATATCATATTCAAATTCTATAATCATACCATTCAAATTTTGAGCAGGCGTAGAGCTGAGGATAGTCCCAAGGGTGCAGCCCTACAGCCTTTTCTCTAAAGTAGCATTGATCCATTAATCAATGCTATTTTGCTGCCTGTTTTTAATTAGATTCTTTATCCTTCTGACTCTTGTAATAACAACAAAAGCTAGCATTTACGTAGTACCTACTATGTGCCAGTCATTGTGCCAAATGCTTTATATTATCTCATTAGAGCCCTATTAAAAACCTTTGGAGGTAGTTGCCATTATCTCCATTTGTCAGAGACAAGACTTGAACTCTGGCCTTCCTCATTCCAAGTCCAGCATTATGTTCTCAGAGCCAAAAATAAGATATACTAAACTCTGTTTCTTTTTTGAGTATTATTTGAGGACTACCTGGTAGATCAGAAAGATAACCACAGATATGGTCATATACAAGGAAATTAAATATTTGAAAAAGTTTTTCAGGGGGATATTTGAGGGACAAGATATAGGCCAAATAGTGACTAAATGACAGCCAGATGGCTTACTAGATAGATTGCTGGTCTTAGAGTCAGGTAGACATAAGTTTAAATCTGGCCTTGGACACTTAGTAGTTGTGTGACCTTGGATAAATCACTTACCTTCTGTCTGCTTCAGTTTCCCAAAAGGAAAAATGGGGGTCATAATAGCCTATACCTTCCAAGGTTGTTGTGAAGAGAAAATGAAATTTTTCCTTTTTCTTTTCTTCCTACCTCAGTCAGCTGATTTAAGCCCCATCCTTTACTGAGGTAGCTCGGTGACTTAGTGAGTCTGAAGTCAGGAAGACTTGAAATTTAAATCCAGCCTCAAGCACTTACAGGCTCTCTGACCCTAAACAAATCACAATCACTGTTTTCCTTGGTTTCCTGTTCTATAAAATGGGTATAATAACAGTACCTACCTCCTAGGGTTTTTGTAAGGTTCAGATAAGATAATATTTGTAAAGCACCTAACACAGTCCTAGCCACCTAGTAGACTTTATTTAAATGTTAGCATTTATAGCTTCTGTGATTATCATGTTATAAATTACCCTCCTAGTTCTTCTTCTTTCTCCCGCATCTATTCATGCAAATATTCTCAAGTTTCTTTGAATTCTTCCTATTTGTTTTTCAATATGGTGTAATGAAATACCATTTTATTCAGTTACCACATTTCTTCTACAGTCCCCCAAATGATGGTCACCTATTCTGTTTTCAGATTTTTGCTACCACAGAAATATATCATTCACTTTCAGACAGTTCATTCTGGCATTTAGGGTTCTTACCATTATGCTAAGAATACTGTAACACTTATTATTCATTCTTGATTACCTGATAATATACTTTTAGGTGTTATTTTGTTAATTGGTTTCCATATTATTCTCTTTAGGCATCATTGCCTCTTCTCACATCCTTTGCTTGCTCTTTGAAATCTTTGGTTTTTGTGTGCATGTATAATTTCAATGTTGATACCCTCCCTGCCCTGGTCAGTCATAATTATATTAAAGGAGAAAGAGCAGTGTAGTTAGAGGATCTGCATTCAAATCTTCCCAAGAAGATAGGTTCACATACAGATGTTCGCTTCTTACTAATGGATGTGCTCGGAAACATTCCAGCAAAATTATTTCTGCTTCTAGCTCCTTGTTTTCTTCATATCTCTTCCTCATCTGTACCTTCTTTTTCTAAGGTTGTTTTACCTAGTAAAGGTCCTACATAGAGTACTGGCCTTTGGAAGGCATTATGTAAAGAAAATTTTTCCTGTGCTGCATGCTTTTAGAGCCTAAACCCAAGTTTTCTGATTCTCAGTCCAATTCTTTTTTTTTTTCCATTGCATTATCCCAAAAGGCATAGCAATTAGCAAGCTGGCCCCATAGTCAGGAAGTCTTGGGTTCAAATTCTGACCATTTGAACCTGGACAAGTCACAGCCTCTTGGGGCCTCAGGCAACTTTCTAAAACTAAGTTGCTGATAGATGCCAATCTCTGGTTCTAAAGGGACTTTTTTTCACCAGGCCTAGTCTAGATTCTAATGAAATGACAAGTCCATTCAGAAGAAAAAAAATCTGCCCCATGACTCCCAATGATATTTTTAAGCCTTAAATTTACTTCCTCTGTTCTAATTCTGAATTCCCTGGCTTATATCAATGAGATCACAAGTCCAGTCACTATCACTAATTCCTGCAACTTAAGAGAGACCACTTTCCTCAGCCTTTCTGAAGTGTGATACTTCCCATTTCCCTCTGTGTAGTAGGGAGATACACAGCTGTAGGCCAGTGAAGTGAATTGCTCCTCCAAGTTGGCTGCCTGGTATTATATTTTAATATACTTGACATGTAGTTGGTGGCAGCATGAGAACTAAAAGCAGTAGTTTCATGAAGTTTCTACTGTATCTGTAAGAGTTTTATTAGTTAACATGAAGAGGGCTGCACTTAGTGTTATCAAATGAACCTGTAGCTGGTCCTTTTAAATTTAACTTTAGAAGAAATACCTCTATAAATCTAGGAATGAGGTGTGTTAGAAATACTTTGTACTAATGGTAAAAAAAAAGCATTTTTTCTTTGTCTTGCAAAGTACAGTTTTAAACCTGAGTGCTTGATACGTATTGACTTTATCCATTGCTCGGGGCCAATCCCCGGCCTTCACTTGGCTACTAAGCCAAGCAGGGTCTTCGCCCAATATTCCAGGCGGTATTCCTTCGCCCAATATTCCAGGCGGTACTCTAACACAGGGCCCAATTCCTTACCCCAGACTTCGCTTGGGAATTCTTACCCTTATTCCAGGTCTTCGGACGTCTCCGGTCCCTGCCGTGCGACCGTATGGCCTAGCTGCGCGACAGGGCTATCCCCTCCTCCACGGAGGGAACAATGACTACACGCCCACCCGAGGATGTCAGTGCTCTTCACTTTATTGATGGCGTCCTTCTACATCTCTCTCTTGCTTACATCATCTCTCCGATTCCTCCCCAACAGCTCCTTATATCCCCAGCCAGAGCCCCGCCCATGTTCCTCCCTGAGGGCAGAGCCAGCTCCCTGAGGGTGGAGCCAGCTCCTGAAGGCTGGTCCAGAGCTTGGCCCCTAACAATCCATGTATATTCAATTACGTATTTTCTCCATTTTGTCCTTTGTGGTGATCTTTCTCATGAGTTGTAATCTTACTTCAGAGTTTTTAATTGTAGACTAATTAGTGTCTAACTTGTTGACGTGAGATTCCTTTCCCCTATCATCTCCTTGTTTTCCTAGAGGTTGATATTAGGATGTGTTAAAGAATGTTCTTACTCCCGACACATAAACATGCACCTACACATGTATTTTCATGTCACCTATATTCATTTGATATCTAGAAAGCAGGAAGAAAAATCCATTTGGAAGGGGTTTTTCTCATCCTTCCCGAAATCCAACACATCGTTACCTTCATGTAAGCAGCTACCTTTCCCAAGTGCCCCATCCCCTCCTCTCTGTCATCCTGAAGCAGTGTGCCTGTATTTGTGTGTGGATTTATAGTTTATCTTTATCTGTGGCTTCATCTGTAGGTAGCTATTATAGCTGCCTTGCCTGGATATTGTTTGGGCCTGATAGATCTGTCTGTAGTTCATCAAAGGGGAGCTGAGTGCCTAAAAGCCATTGGGTCCAGCTGAGGATGAAATACGAGCCATCAGCCTTGGTAATGGCTGTAAAATTTCATAATTACACGGCCTTTATTACATTGCATAATGATCCTGAAGCAGTATGGAACAATTAATTAAGATTTTCAACCGTAGCTCTTTCAGAAATTAAAAGGTGCTAGTGGCTGAGAAATGGGGAAATGTCTTGTCCTAAAAGCATTAGGGATGCTTAGGAAGGACTTCCTAGATACTTCTTTTTAAAGAGAAATATCTATTGGTTAGATAACCAGCACCATTTTAACATTCGTATATTCTTGAATGTGCTTGAACTTCAAAAAATGAGATTCTCAAAAACATTCTTTTGTAAGGAAATTTCTGAGTGTCCAGTTGATAAGCTTCCCCTCTCTCCCCCAACCTTTGGAAAAACTCTATTCAGTCTCTTGCTGTAGACATTTATCATGTTTATGGTTGTTCATCTGTACACATTAAATAAACGCTGGCCGTGAGATGGAGGGGGTGGTCATTTAACTGCACAGCACAGTATACTGACCAAGAAGTTTCTTTTATGCACTCTCTCATATCTTAGGGCATTAAAATTATTTCAAGATCTCTTCACTTTGGCATCATCCCCAAAGGAAGACTTTTAGTGTTTTCATTTATTTTCTTTGTGAATGCAGTATGTCAGATTCCATATATGCCCTTTTTTCATAATCTCACACTCAAATCTGATAGAGTACTTAAATTTGGTGGGCAAGTGTAGGAGTCACTCAGTCTCCTGTTAAGTAGTAATAGACAAAACATGAAAAGAGTATATACATTATGGATCCACCCACACATAGATGTAGAAATTGTGATCAGTTCTTGGCACAGTTTCTCAGATCTAGAATATTGGGATCCAAATGGAGTGAGCAGTATTTATTTTGCCAAATGCAATAAAAATAAAGAAAATATAGTGAAAATATACCCATTTTGTTATTTTTTTATTAGGTGCATATTTTCCTTCTGTCCACTTAGCAATATGTGTTTCAAAGAAATTTCAGTGATTTTGTTGATATAACAACAACAGTAATAATACCCTAAACCTCAATTTTGTGTATATATAACTCCTAGATATCTGGTCATGTTAAGCATTATTGTTTTTAAATTGGCAATCATCATATAACATTTTACAAATCTTAATATTTCATTGGAGTCTAAAACTTCCCCTGGGCATCCCTTATTAAACTTTCAGCAGAAAATTTAGAAAAGATTATGTTCTTCAAGGAGGAGCTGCTACTCAGAGTAAATTTCCTTGTTGAAGCATTTATTCCCTTAATAGGAATTTTCTGATCTGCTGTCACTCTTGTTCACACACTGAGTGTCACTGCCTCTAAAACACTTGTCATTCTTTAATGGAAACAAAATAGTCATTGCAGCCAGAGCCGCAATGTCATTCCACTACCCCTTGCTGCGTCGGCAATAGTGAAAATGACAGAGAGGCTCTCAGTAGGGGTAATTAAAATGTAAATATTGATATTTTATTATTTGAAATTACTTTCCAGTGCGGCATTTAATATCTCTCCATCTGTGCGGCTCTGTTTAGCGGTCACTTTAGTGCAGCTCTGGGATGCCAAGCAGCGGCTTGATCCCCGTTATGTCAAAATGCTTGTTGCTGCTTAATTTTGATATCTAATTAAGTGGAAAAGTACAGTCCACACTGTAATCCATGGCATCTTAACCAGCTGCTTGGGTATATTTAGAATTAATCTCCACTATGGAATCATCCTAATGTATGCAATTAAGAGTCTGCCGATGGCTAATTAGGTGTATTAGAATCAGGGAGCTTTTTTTTTCTCCTTTTGGACTGTTGCAGACTTAAGACACTGCCTCCAGAGGTAATCTTAATGCTACTCAAGCCGAGTTAGGAAACAGTGCAACTTCTGAATAAATTCATATGTGGGAGATGACAGATGCCTCTTCATTTGCTTATTTTCTTTCACTGTGTTGTGAGAGCAACACAGTCTTTTGGAATATGTCAATTTATTTTCAGAATCAGCTATATGAGAGGCAGGAAAAAATAATCAGTGAAGGTGGTTGGAGGCAAACAAGTTAAGGAAATGACTCCTCCTTTAGAACATATCAAAGCTAGAAAACTAAAGAGGTAGGTAGTTCTCTGGGCCAGACCTTTTCCATTTGGAGAAGAAAGTGATTGAGGGCTGTAAGAGGTTTTTTACAAAGCTACCATACTTGTTCCCCATTTGTACATTTCAATGGAGAGCTTTTGAGGTGGATTTTCGGAGAGAGAGAGAGAGAGGAGCAGAGACAGATAGATATGAATATATGTAGATAGCTATTTGTGTACATGTGTGGGAGACCAAAGCTGTCTGTATACTAGGCACTGGCTACCTTTGTATATTGCAGGAATTTGGGGGGCTGTTATTTGTGGTGACTTTGACAGATGGAAAGATCAGTTGGGGTTGGAGAGAGTAGTGTAGGAAAGAGAATTAAAAGCAAGGAATTCCTTTCCCTTCTTAGTGAGGAAATTTCCGTGATTCCCCTGATGAGCCAAAGCAGATAGTAATGGTTTAGCATTCTATAAACCAACAACCTCAAACCTTGTACTTGGAATTGAATAATCTTAAACGTTTTTTTTTTATTTAAAGCAACAACACAAAAGCTGACATGAAAATGATTTGGAATTTAATCTAATCTTGAAATGGATAAACTTTACAGTCAATGGACCAGTTAAATGAAGATGTGAATTATTGGGTCCCAGATCTATCAAAAATTGTTTTTATTTTGTAACATAAAGAATATGTAATTCATTCCTCCTAATAATTAAGTACTTTTATGTCTCCTTCCGAATAAAGTTTGCATCTCTGCATCAGTGAACTTCTGAGGTAGATTTGAAATGATTATTTGGTTTGCAGGCAGTTCATTCTAAACTAATTAGTAAGTTGCCAGTGGGTTACTATTCCAATTGGCCCTCCAGACCTTTGATTATTAACTCCCCCAAAACATACCAAGGAGCACTGATATTTTTTCTTCAGATCATTTATACAGTATTATGTGTTAGGGCAGGAACTCTTAGTACCTTGTTCTACAAAGAGAAGATTTGTATGTAATTTCAAAACCTGTAGCCAAAGTGTAATGAAATGATTTCTATTCAACTGGTATCTGAGCTACCTTTTCCCTGGCTGTATATGTGTGTGTCTTAATTTTCTGAATGAAACTGGATACATTAAAACTACCTTTGCATATAAATCCCAAAGGCATTTAACTCTTTGAGACCTTAATAAAAGGAATTTTCTCTACTAGCAGTCATTTGTGTTGGTTTAGGAGAGAATTCCATATCCTGGTCATAAGCATGCCATCATTGGCTAGGAAATCTCACCTTTCATGAGAATACATCGAGGTGGAGAAACATCTCTTTTAAATTTCTTCCAATGTTCTTTTAGTTTGCAATGATGAATTAAAGTAGATGCTTACTTATATATTGTGGTTTGTTTTTAATTTATCTGATCCCAAAATATTAAAACTTTAAGAGGCTCTGCAGGTATAGGCATTCAGAGAGGAAACAATTTCTTCTCTCCAATAGAAATTCTTTATAGAGTACTCATAGTAGAAGTGAACTACCTGAAAATAGGTGGAAATTATATCAGTACTGAATGAAGGAGAAATGAGTTGAAGTGTGTTTTATGGTTTTAGATTTACTACTAGGAGAATAAAAATAGTAACAATTTTTAAATGTGATAATTTTTGCCGTTGTAACAAATTTACCTTTTATTTATGCTAACACAATATTTAGGCACTTGTTTGATGCAGGCATTTGTTGGATCCTCATTTTTCAGCCTTCAATCCAATTTCACTAGTTCATTTAGGTCCAGGTCATGGTAATTCAGAGTATTCGAATCCATCATGGTTATCTGTGGGTAGCCACTGGTTATCTTGCAAACTGATTTTTTTTAGAATCTGCAAATTTCCTTTATTTGGTCCTGTGGGATGTGAACCCTATTTTTCTATATTAGTCCTCCTATCACTAATTTGAATAATTTGGGATCTATAGCAAAACCACTCTTACTGCCCACATGTTTTCCATATAGCCAAACTTTGATTTAAAAAAAAAAAAAAGGCAAGACGAAAGAGATCTCTTCAGTTTCATATTAACAGGTTTTACTTGATTTCATTTAGGATAGGTCATGTTCTGATTTGCCCAGCTGCAGTAATGGTATGGTAAGATAACAGTGCTTGTAAACACATGATGGGGAGAAATCATTCCTCTTTAGATTATTGTGTAAAGCTCTCTATATAAACCAGTTTAAAAACCTCAAACATGTCTAAATGGCATTTAAATTACATTAACACCTTTTTGCACAGCTGTAATAAAAAGTCAAGACAGGCGAGCACCATCTTTGCTTTTTTCTAAATGTTTCCTTTGCTGCTTTAAAATTTCCAGGCACCTCACTTACTTAAGTATTGCCAAATAAGTCCAGTGCTTCAAATACTTCTGAAAAGTGAGTATTTGTTTAGTAAGAATCCATTGTTTTTAATGACTCAAGATGGGCATTAATGAGTTCAGTGCTTCAGTGAGTATTTGCTTAGTAAGAATCCATTGTTTTTAATGGATCAAGATAGGCAGTCACTCTGAATGCATTTTTATTGTCATACTATCTATTTTATGTTACTTCAGAGTTGAAGATAATAGTGATAAAAGTGAAAAAGTTCTCAGTCTGCTTGCTTGGCTCTCCCTGTTTTGGTATTTTGATGTGATTCATTTGAAAAGTACTATAGCTGGCAAGTTTGTAATTAATATTTCCTATTTAAAGAAAGACAAATATTTGTATTTTACAATAACATCTAAACAATAATATACATAGACACATAGATCTATATTTTGTAGGTGGTAGCTCATTGCTTCAGTGCTACGCTACAATGAATGGAGTAATTGTCAGCACTATAAAACTCGCTTCTCTCAGGGCTCCATTCCTGATAAATCTTGCTTAGAGTAAATGAATTTATACACTGTCAAAGTAGTGTTAGATTGAAAAACAATTGGGAGAAATTAATTACAACATTTCTAAATAGTTAAAAAATACCACCTTTTTCTGACATTACCAGGGATCTTCTGGGAATGTATATTTGTAAGTCTTAAGAGAAAAGTACTTAGGGAGTATGGTTAATCTGTCAACTTTAATTATAAAGGTCAAAGTAGAAGAAAAACTGTTGTGCAAACCCCTTGGTATGTAGCCTATATGTAACCTATATTTATAAAGGATTGAGTTTTTTTTTCTGTTGCTTGTTCAGAGTTCCTTTATTTTTTGCTCCCATGTGATTTTTATTTCAATGCCTATCTTTTTTCTCCCCCTTTTTACTCAGTCAGTAAGCAATTTGCTCATCCTGGCCTTAATGCAAAGTACTCTTTACGAGGAAATGTGGATGAAATGAGTAAAAAGGGGGAAAAAATTCCAATATCCTATGGGAAATGTGTTTTGGGGAAGGCAGAGTGACCACAGAAAGTAAGTAAAAGAGTTAACCGATCTTCTAGTTCTTTTGACAAAGCAAAAACACACATACTCACAGATTGACCTGTATCTACTTATATGTATGTGAAGTATCCTTAGAACAATTATGTAGCAACTTACTAAAACATAAAACATCGTAGTAACTGAATTAAACAGTACAGAATAGATACAGTGAAAGTATGAATAGTTTAGATGATGCTAATCTGTTAAGGTTTTTTTATTTTGCTTTTTAATTTACTAAACAGTTGCTCTAGCTCATATCACAGTGGATGAGATATTTCTGTAACATTGCTTCTCTGAAGAAATTTTTTTCTCTGATATTTAACTACTTCATGACTTTGGACAAGTCATTTAATCTTTACATTCCTCAATCAGTCCCCTAGGACTAAACTACTAAGTAACAGGTATTGTATTGGTGGAAGAGGTTTCCCATACTGCCAGTCCTCCCATGCAGACATAAATAGACCTTTAGCATGTTCATGTATTTCTAAATGTCTACATAATTATAGATTAGTATCCAGATTGCCTAAATTGCTCATGGATGTCCGTGTTGTATTACCTTGTATAACCTAAGGCAGAACTATATCTGCTGGCTCCTGGTCTAGGAATCTTTCCACTTTTGTACTACGTTGTCACCTTGTATAAGTCTTCTTTCTAGTAGCAAAACTTAAATCTAATTGATTGAAATTTAAATTCAGTTTCTTTTTCATCTCCTTAGTGTGGCTTTAAAACTTTTGCTGTTATATGTTCAGTATTTACCTTTTCCTAAAGTGAGTCCTAAAATGCCTTTTGCATGGAAGTTGCACATTGGCAACCAGCATAGTATGATGCCATCTTTTTTTTTAACCATTGTCCAAATTTTTTCCCAATATCTCTAGATAATGTTTTCTTATTTTATAAAATATAGCTAGATGAGGTCTCAGGTCACTAGTCTACCCCCTTTATATTACTGATGAGGAAGTTCAGACCTATGAGTTGAGGTAACTCTCAAAAGGTCACACAAGGTAGTAAGTTCCAGAGCTGGGATTTAAACTTGTGTCTCCTTATCTCCAAATCCAGCTACATATCCAGTGCCAGGCTGCTCTCCTTGTTTTCTCCACACTGCTATCATAAAGGAGGAGCGGGACTTGGTTCTCTTTTCTCTCCTATCAATTAACCAATCTTAATCTTGCCATTTCCCCTTTCTCCAGATGAGCAGAAAAGATAGGAAGCAAACTTATAAAATATGAGGAAGAAGAAAAAAAGAGTCGAAATAAGAGGTAGAGAAGGGAGGTGGCGGGGGAAGAAGTACAGTGAGTATTACAGATTGATGGTAGTGTTACAAAAGTAACTGAGTAAAAATTTCCCTCTATCCAAGTCTTAAATTCTTCATGGTCATTTAGAAGAAAAAAAAACTTGGTTGTCATTTAGAAACTCTGTTTTTAGAGCAGAATACAAAATACTTTACATAGTCCTGAGATACTCACTGTTGTCCTAGCAATGAAGAGGATAGTAGATAAAGTTTTCTAAACAAAATAGAGGAATAATGTTGTGGAATGTTTTCATTTTTTTTTTACTCACAAGTTTTTAAACTGGTTCCTGGCTCAAAATGTAGGTTCTTATGGTTAATTATGTTTCTTATATCAGAGATGAGGTTTAAGTCTCTTTTCTCCAGAGTGGGAGGGAGGAGGAAGGCAGGGGATATGCATTTATTAAGCACTTATTATATTCTAGGCATTATGCTAAGTGCTTTACAGATATCTCATTTTATTCTCACAACACCCCTGAGAGATACATGCTATTATGATTCCCCTTAATATGTGAGAGGAAGTGAGGCAGAGAGAGTTTAATTAAGTGACTTGTCCAGGGTCACACCGATAGTAAGTATCTGAGCCTAGATTTGAACTCCTTTCAGACCTGAAAAATTCAAGACCAGGCCCAGTGCTGTTTCTACAACATCACCTGGCTACCTCACTCTATCTCACTGCCACTAATCTGTTGACTAGACAACATATAGAAATTGGTCAGTTCATCCATTTTCATCTGTAAAGTGTTTTCAAATCTGACCCTAATTTTCAGGCTTTTAAAATTTATATTGACTCAATATCACACAAGTGGAAAGCCCTGTTTTAAACTTTAAAAAGCACTGTACCATGCAAGTAAAGCCCATTTGGCTTGGCTATTGCTTAAATGAGGAGGAACAGCAAATTTCTCACAGGATCAACAAGTGACCAATAAGCTGGCCAGATTATCTTGAAAGGTAACAGCTTCTCATTTTTTCCTGTTCTGCTCACATCTGACACAATCCAGTTGTAAGTTACCAATGCATAATCTAAATGCATTCTGAAATTTGGATGGCCAGACTGGAGAATGATTCAAGTTGAGGCTTAGGTGGCATGTCACAAATGCTCAAGAGCAAAAATTATTTATGTAAGGGTAGTCATTGACTCTGGGTGTTTTTCCCTTTTTTATATGAAATACTTCTCCTAACTCTCACTTTGGCAGTTGACCATCTGCAGCTGCTTAGCTGTAGCCCCTAGTGAGTTGGAGTCCATGAAGTCCATCTTAATGAGGGAGAGGGAAAGAAAGAGTCGTCAGAAAAATAAATGTTACACCATTTTTATCCCACAAGTGTGCACTATGTAAAAGAGACCAGAAATGGTACATTGCCTGATATTTGAAAAGAGCAATGAACTTTGAAAGGCAGAGTGAATCTGGAGCTGGGGTTTGGAGAACCTTTGACTTCCTTTGAATCAGAACATGTCACAATACCTATGAACAGGCTACAATGCTATTGTCATTCTTTTCTTTCTACGTCCTGTAAGCATCAGGTTTATTTAAAGAATCATGTTTAATCAGCTCTCCCTCTCTCTCTCTCCTTCTCTCTCCCTCCCCCTTTTCTTTCTTCCTCTCCTTTTCACTCAATGTACTTCATTAGAAATCTTAGTGAGTCATTACAGCATAATTACAATTCTAGTATGATATGCTATTTGTTGGAAAGTGTCAATTTTTGGTCGAACAGAGAAACTGAAGAGAAAAAAACTGTGAATGGGCAAATCAATGCCATGATTAACTGATATTAGCAGACACCTCGAAGATTTAAAATGCTGGCACTCTAGTTCGAGAAATCAGTGGAGAAAAGAATGCCTAGCAGGGGTTAAATCATATGCCTGCACTGCAGCCTATTTCTGTCAACACTCAGCTCAGGAAATAAACATTTATGCTTTCTGAAATGAAAGTGTATTTTTGAAGACTAGCCGTCAGATATTTTTTGCCCTTCACACTTTCAAATGCTTAGCCTTTTTTGTAAGTTGACTGCAAAGTGCATCAGTTTGCCAGGCTAAAAAAAATGTACTTGACAAATGCCCATGGCATCACTGTCAAGCTCATGAGCTTCTAGTAGAAGATGGTAGAAGGGTTGGCACAAAACATGCCTCCTTCAAGCCTATTACCTCAGGGGTACCTGACTCTTGAGAAGCTTTTCAATCCCTCCAAATGACGTTATTCCCAACTGTCATCTGGTTTATTTGGAGCACACTCTATTGCAGATAAACATGCTATTTAACTGCAGGTCAAGGTACAGAGTCATTTTGGTAGCAAAATGCCTGAGATACATTAAATGGCACTGACTCCAGGAGGGAGATGAGGAGAGATCAGAGTTGTCACCGATATGCATGGAATGGTCCGTTGCTGGGGGAAAAGAAATGTGCCACAGTATCGGTGTATTTTAAAATTCTGTAATATAGTTGAACATTTAAAACTATAACCTGTCACAGGCCAAAGATTAAGATAGGGTGCTGTGCAAAACCTGAAATTCGGCCATTACCATAGGAAAGCAATTGGTTTCTATCCATAGGAAGTAAATATTTTAGATGATCGCATTCTTAAACTTGCAGCGCGTTGCCTCAGATCTGCTATTAGGTGTTGTGAAGTGTGCCATATGTAATTAATATTATTGAAAAATTTATTTTTGATCAAAATAGTCACATTTTCTGAGGAATCATAAGAGTACAATGGACAACTTAATGAGAAGTCCATTCTCTTTTATGCTGCAAGCTTCTAGCTACTGCCTAGCCCTATTCGCAGAAAGGTTATTTAATCTCTGCTTCCTTTTAGCTGAAATCAAATATACCATCCTGTGTAAAAGAATGGAAAAGCAGTGCACAAAATTAAAATCAAAGCTGAAATGCATTTTTAGCCTCTCCAGTGACAGAGGCATGTAGCAATCATTTAAGCAAAAGGTCATTTTTATTGCTTTGTGAACCTATTGTGTGGCCCTGAATCATCTTCTGACAGTTAGGAGGGCCTGTCTCTGACGTGTTCTTGATCCCAGAGGCATGATGTTAAAGGGTTAAAATGGATGTTTGAGACTATATCATGTCTAACCCAAGAATAGATAACCTATAGACTTTTATTTAGTCAGGTACAGAAGTACTTAGTACTGTTTCTGGGAAGTTTTGTGCTATGTCTGTCCTGAGAAATAGACTTGAGCAACTGAGCACATCATTGGATTTGTCTTAGCCTTTTGTGCTATAACCCCAAAAGACTTATCTTCCTCCTTCCTTTGCCCCAACTTTGCTTTTATTCTTTTTTCCTTCTTATTTTTGTTTTTGTTAGAAAGGAGTAGGAGGTATTGGGGGAAGGGGAACAGCAAAGGGAATCTTCTGAGTTTTCAGAAAGGAAGAAAAACATCTATCGACACAAGACATTGTAGGTTCACCTTAAAAAAAAATCAGAACTGATTTTATTGCTTTTTGCTTAATTAAACCCAACAGAAATGTGTGAAACATTGTTATGGCTGAAAAATTGTTAATTTGTAAATCACAGGGACAAAGAGGCTGGAGTGCAACTTTAAAGTTTCCATGCACGTAAATGTCAATAGAGTGCCTTCTCCATCATCAGCACTAAATTCACATTGATGCCTCTTTTCTTCTCTGTATTGATCCTTCCATGAGAACGTAGATTTGTATCTGTTAATTAATGCGTCCTGAAACAGCGTTTGTATTAATCAGGCAGATAAGAAAAATTGGATGCCTGCACCCTCCTGACAACCGTAAAAGTGCTGGCCCTGATAAAATCGTGGATGGACCTCAATAAAAAAGTTCCTCCTTCCACTCAATAAACTAATCATCCTGCTTTTAATTATTCGGCAGAAAGATGTGTGGAGATTGGAGAATGTGTAAATCTATTTACTAACAGCAGTGTCTGGGAGGGAGAATAGGGCTGTCACAAGAAGGTGCTGCAGGCTACATTCTGTCCATCTGCTGCTGTAGGAAAACTGGTTCTTGGTAGAATGAAAAGAAATAGAAAAAGAAGATGATGTAAATTTCTGTTCATGTTTATAACCTTGTGGATCATTTATTCTCTTACCACTTAATCAAAATAATCACTTCCTGTTCCTTCTTGACCTTTCCCTAGATTTACATTTTAGATGAACATTGAGAATGTTTTTTGGGGAGTTTTGGGGGTGGGTGGTAGATAGGAATGAGTTACTCTTTATGGATCTGGCATTCAGCAGTGAAAAATGAAAATCAAGTTGCATTAGGTCAGTTCCAGGAAGGGAAATGCACCTGTGCATTGAATCTCTATTTAAAGTCAATCTGTTTAAAGAATCTCTCCTCAAACCTAGGGGACAGGGGTTAATAGTATTGAACTATACTAATTTTACTATTTATTGGACTAAGGATGATCCCAAATTAAAAGAAAAGAAAATTGGACCCAGTCAACCAATTGAGAAAGTGCCTTGTCGAAGAGTATGTAAGCTTCGTAAACAACCAAAAAAGAGCTCTACACATGCCTTAAGACCTCCCCTTAAGAAAAGCTTGACTAATCCCCTTTGATGATTTTATTAAGTACTTATGGTTAATGGTGCCAAGGGCAAACAGCTAGACTTTCACTACAGCCAAGAAATCATTTATTTTTGCCTATTGTTCTGTAACTCCAAAGCATTATTGAGGATTCTACCAATTTCACATAGAAAGCTAGCACTGGCAAGAAATATTAACTTGGTGGAAAATGATGGTTATGGAGTTATTTCTTTAGTGATTTTGTTGGAAAGTGTCAAGAAAAGGAGACAAATGCATATTCATTAAGTTATAGTATTCTTTTTTATTATGGTTAGAAAAAAATGATCACAGAATTAGCGTTCTCTCTAATATACAGTGCTATTTGCTGTCATATTCCTGAAAGCACCATACATAAAGGTGGCATTTAAAGAAGAGCAGGTCTTTTCCAGGACTCCGGCATCTAGTTGGTTATTGATCAGTCATCTCAGCAAATCTTTGTATTTATTCCCCCTAAAGTATAGTTACTCCCACCTTCTAATAGGCTTATTTTCTATCATTTTATTTTATCCTGCTTAAAGTTTTTATGTATTCTCAGTCTTACTTGAGAAGTAACAAACTTGTGCCAACCTGAACAAATGTGAAGCAGAGAGCGGAAGAGGCTCAGATATTTCAGATCACAGAAATTATGTTAGATTCCTATGTAGAGACATTTTAAACAGGCTTTTCTTGGCCAAAATTATCAGAAAAACATCCCTTCTTAAAAATTGTGTCGTTACAATATTTTTGCTCTTCAGTTGGTCGTGAAAAGTCAGACATAACCCATTTGAGGTTTTCTTAGTAAAGATGCTGGAGTGGTTTCCCATTTCCTTCTCCTACTCATTTGAGAGATGAGGAACTGAGGCAAGCAGAGTTGTGATTGCCCACTATCCCAGTCATATCAGGATTTGAATTCAGGAAGATGAGCCTTGCTGACTTGAAGGACCACTGTGCCACCTAGCTACCCATAATTTACAAT
Source organism: Bettongia penicillata ogilbyi (assembly GCA_023548195.1). NCBI lineage: Eukaryota > Metazoa > Chordata > Mammalia > Diprotodontia > Potoroidae > Bettongia > Bettongia penicillata. The sequence continues at coordinate 9,639,714 of JAJHZJ010000526.1, forward strand.
ATAGAGACACAGTATGAATTGTCTCATAGTCATTATTGGTGGGACCAAAATTGTCCAAGCAATATGGCTTCTTCTCTTTTATTCATTAAGTCCATGACTCCAATCTTTACCAGACTGTCTGAACCAAAATCTTCCCTCACTCTGACCCTACACCCCTTCCCTTCTTTCATATTACTTACTCTCAGTAGCTATAGAATATAAAGTGTTTCAGAAATGTTGCTTCAGGGAAAACTGAGATTTTCTGGCCAGGCATCAAGTGTCTCCAAAATATATCCTTCTTTTACTTAGATTTCTAAGGGTATATGTTCTGTTCAAATCACAATATGAAAATAGTTGTTTCTATTATGTCTCCTCCACCCCTGCTTTGTCTATCCCACCTAACAAGGTGAAACTGGTTTGTAATTTTTACTTTACTATTCCAAAAATGATGAGTATAAAATATAAGGGTTTTTTAAAGAGTTGCATAATGTACTGAAACATAATCGACGTACCATATGAAGTTAATATTGCATTACAAAGTTATGGATATATACGAACATACTTAAGTAACTTTCTCTGCCTATTTTCCCATTTAGGTTTCTCTACTTTGTCTCTGGCTGATCAGATGAGCCTTCTGCAAAGTGCTTGGATGGAGATTTTGATCCTTGGTGTTGTATACCGATCACTTTCTTTTGAGGATGAACTTGTCTATGCAGAAGATTATATTATGGATGAAGATCAGTCCAAATTAGCAGGCCTCCTTGACCTCAACAATGCCATCCTGCAGCTGGTAAAGAAATATAAGAGCATGAAGCTGGAGAAAGAAGAATTTGTCACCCTCAAAGCTATAGCGCTTGCTAATTCAGGTTGGCAGAATGGCATAATTGTTGCTACATTTTTCATATATGCCACCCATCTCCTCCCTCCATCCCCTCTCCGTTAGCTCCTTCTGCATGGTTTTCTGTCAAGTAGCTTGGAAATTGTTGAAAAGTTAAGAATGGGAAATTCAACTTAGAGGCAAAATTTGCAATTTTATATACTTATAATCTGAAAGTTCATACTATCCATTGAAAGACTTGAAAGGTTGCAGAACATAAAACATTTTTAATGGCAGCATCACGCAGATGTCTTCAGGAAAAACTGCAGTTGACTCATAAAACAACATGGTGCAGTGAAAACAACAGTGGATTTGGAGTCCAAAGATGTGTCCAAATCCCAGTTCTGCTACTTATTTCTGTGACCCTGGAATAGTCACTTTAATCTCTGGGGTTTTCATTTCTTCATCTGTGAAATGATGGTTGGATTAGATAATCTCTTAATCCCATCATTTCTACCCCTCTGATCCCATGTTTCATAATCCATCCATATAATGTGTGTATGTGATTATTGGCCTCTATGTTGACTGTTTGCTACAGAGAAAAAGATAGGTTACTCTCACATCTATTTTGTTGGGAAAATAAAGAGTTTTGACCATTTTTAAATTAAAAAAAACAAGCTTGAGAACCTTCATGAAAAATCACTTATTATTTTAGCGTATTTCTCTGAAAGGTGCTACCTGTGCATAAGGGGTTAAGAACTACGGAAAGAATTTTTCTCTACATTTAAACTTAAAAGTGCTGAAGCAGGAAGCAATGTCTGATAAGTAAAAAATCGTTGATGCTTTGTTGTTTTTTCTTTTGTATCTCCCCTAATGCTTTATTGTGGTCTTAAGTCCCTTTTAGCATTTGCATAAAGTTCAGGATAGATCCCTCTTTAATGACGTGCTGATCATTAGATACCTGTGTGTCAATAACATGCTCTGATGCTATGTACCATTGACAGTCACACCGTGCCCCTCCATCTGCTTTTGTTTTGACCCTATCTTTGAACTTTATCTTGGTTGCTGGCCAGTACTTTTCCCTTTAATTACAAGAAGGAAACTGTCAATAGAATCTGTTAAATGGGATGCAATGAGTGGCTTGAATGGGAGGACGGCTATTTGTTCAAATTCTGCAGCATTCAAGGTATTGACAGTTTGTTTTCTGGGGCCATATGTGACGATCAATCTCAGGCTGGGCTCAGCCGCGCTGAAAAATGAAAAACCAGATTGCTTTTGCTTACTTGTGGATGACGACTGTGTGATTTGGCGCGGTCCTAGTGAGATGAGACCTTCTGCCCAAATTGCCCCCCAGAGAGCCAGGGATGCGTGACTGTTTTTAGAAATAATTTTAATTGATTTTGTAATTAACAGTTCATCTACAATATTGATGCATGAATCCTTGGACTGATAGGAGGGAAATTGTTTTCAACAATGAAGTTGTACTTTCCTATCTGTCTTTGTAATGGAGTTTAGCATTTTGCACTTTTAATTGGGAACATGGCCTAACAGTGTCCCTCTTCCCCAGCCCTCAATAAAAACTGAGTATAATATATTTCTGTAAAAGAGAAAGGATTGGGCATGACCCCATTGAGAATCTGTTGTCCCATGTACTCTCTTAAAAAGAGAAGGCTGAGGTAGGGATAATACAGGAAATCTCAAGGAAAGTTGATTAGGCCTAATCTAAACTTCCACATGTTAAAAAAAGAAAGATTCTGGGTTGATGTATGGTCAAGATGCAGACTGCCAAAAGCTTTTTACATCTTAACGATCTATAATTGATAAGATTGCTTAAATTTATAACATTCTATGCATTGTAAGTACAAAGGAGAGTTTTGTAACATTATATTCTTATCATACAAAGTTATCTTAAAATTGTAATAATTCTGAGCAATACTGTGACTTTTTTTAAAATAGAGGTACATTTTTTCAAACTTATTCAGAGGATATTAACATATTAAGCAGCATTTCAAGAATGATTTTTGTTATTATTTTTAGTCTCTAGATCTTAAAATTCAGCTGGCTTAATTTTTTTAAAAAGGTATTACCCCATTTTTAGGCAGATTTTATTGAAATTTGAGTACTATTACTTCAAGAACTAGTTAGTTAACTTTTAAAAAAATGTTATTACTAGGTTAAGAAGTCTTTTCTTTCTTTTTTGTTGTCAAGACTGTGTCCTGTAAAAAGATAAAACTCAAATGAATTCCAACCCTTCAATATTATTTAAAGACAATATTAGCCCAGTTTTAGATTCAGGTGAACTATATACAAAAAGGGATTTTCTGGTGATTCTCTGTGTCAGTGAATTTTCCATCATTTGATTTTCTCTCCCTTTATTCAGAAAGCAATTCAAAAGTTGGAGATTTAACCTTGCTTAGAGAACTTGTGAAAATGCTTTAAGCTTTTTCCTGCTTATCAAGTGAAAATGCTGATATTAAATTCTTCTGTTGTATTAGTATTTAGGGAGACTACAAGGGAAATTTATATATAAAAGACCTACATTACAATGCAATTTAGACAGGCATTTTAGCTCTTCCTGTATGGCTGTTGCATGTTTACAGCCTTTACTTCCTAATATGGCATTCATCTAAATTATCAGCTTATTTTAAACATCTGGCTTTATTCAATAATAATAAATGCCATGTTTATGCTTGGGAAACAGGGAATTGGCTTCCTGATAATGGCTGCCATATTTTCTGTAGCTATGTTTCATTCCTATATGAATGCATGAGTAGGTGTATTACTTACAAAACCCAGACCTGATTGGAAGCATATTCCCTAATCTATAGGTTTGGAGCCAAGGAAACAATATGTCATGTGCTCCTACCTACTTCACCTGTTATTATTATTCTTTTCTAAAGGGTTAACAGACTCCTTAACAATTATTGCCTGAGTGATACTGAAATTCATTCATTGAACATTTTTTGGGCACCTTCTTTATGGAGGAGAATCTGAAGAGTTGGAGGGCCTGGTTTATGTTCTTCTTTTTAAAGGCTAACTGTGTGACCCTAAGGAAATCACTTAATCTCTCTGAACCTCACCTGTGAAGTAGAGATAATAATAGTATTCATCTCAGAGAATTATTATGATAAGATAATGGATGATGTTAAAGTGTTTTGCAAATTTTATATTCAGTCATTTCAGTCATGTCTGTGTCTTCATGACTCCATTTGAAATTTTCTTGGAAAAGATAACTGGAGTGGTTTACCATTTCTTTCTGCACTTTATTTGACAGATGAGGAAACTGAGGCAAACAGGGTTAAGTGACTTGCCCTGGCCAGATTTGAATTCAGGAAGATGTCTTCCTGACTCCAGGCCCAGCATTCTATCCACTGGGCCACCCAGCTTCCCTAACCTTATTATATTAGCACTATAGTAAATTTTAGCTGTTATCCTCTCTCATCAATTTGAAAATGTTATATTGGTTTCTTTGATTGAAAATAAATTTGTTAGCTTTGATATTTAGTTTGTTGTGGCCATGGAGGATTTGCTTGGTGTGAATCTCAACCAACAGTCTCCAAAACAAACAACTGGAAAGTTAAATTCTATCACTTTTCCTCAACAATAAAATGGGGATAATTTTAGTTTTACTATCCAATTTGAATGATTGCTGCAAAAATGAAATGAAATCGTATGTGCAATGTACTTTATAAGTTTTAAACTATTACATGAATATAAGCTACTAATATTACTGTCAATAATGTGGGTAAATAACCTGATTCTATTTCCTTCTTGATAAAATGAGAGGACTGCTGTCTAAAGCTTTTTCTGACTTTACATTTCTATATATATATATATATTTATGAGACTTGGAAGAAAGATGGATAATCTGGTTCTCTTCCTTTCCATAACTTCATAGATGTCATTTAGTGGCTTTGTCCCTCAAATTTATCACCCTATAGCCAAAGTGGTAATAAAGTCAGTGTGAATACTTCCAAAATACAAACACTGATTGCATCTTTGCCTTAGTACCTTGTTACCAAGGTCCCAAAAATTCAGTATCCTCTGGCCCACCTGGTGATAAGCTTCTTTAAACTTAGCCACATTGGTCCTTTAGCAATCGAGTTCATTACCAGACCTATATTTGAAACCTTTCTCACTTGGCCAGGCCCTCCTGTGCTTGATTTTTACTAACACCACCTTTGAGAACTCAGCTTCAACGTCTAACAACACAATAAGTGCCAGAATAGGAGTAATTGCCGTCCTTTGTTTTTACCATGTTGCTTCATCTTCTGGCTCAATTAACTTCAAAAGAACTTGACACATCTCCCTTTCCAGTTAGGTTAGAGTCGAAGGCTGTCTAGACGAGCAATTGTTTTAGATTATTTTACTAAAATGAGGAAGCCAGGTTATTAAATTGTATCACTGTGATCAAATATGAATGTCCAGTTCCCCTAACCTGAATAAAGAGGGCTTTTTTTTCCTAAATCATTTTCCACGATTTGAAAAGTTTGTATATAACATTACTTGTAAATGACCCTTCATTCTAACAAGTTTATTTTCCTTTTACATAGTTTTTTTTTTAATAAATTAATTTATTTTTAGTTTTCAGCATTCATTTCCATAAGCTGTAAATGTTCACCGCTTCCCTCCTCTTCCCCTCCCTGCTTCCCAAGATGGTGTGCAATCTCTACATATACATTCTTATTAAACATATGTTCCACATTAGTGATGTTGGATAGAAAAAGTAGAATGAATGGGACGAACCATGAGAAAGAAAAAACAAAACGAAACCAAAAAGAGCAAATAGTATGCTTTGATCTATATTCAGACTCCATAGTTCTTTCTCTGCATGTGGATGGCATTTTTTCATCATGGGTCTTCTGGAGTTTTTTTTGGTTAATTTGCATTGCTGAGAAGAGATAAATCTATCACTTAGTCACTGCGCAAGTGTCTATTACTGTGTACAGTGTACTCCTGGTTCTGCCCACTTCACTCAACATCAGTTCATACAAGTTTTAATGAGTCTTTCTGAAGTCCACTTGCTCATAATTTCTTATAGCACAATATTCCATTACATTCACATGCCACAATTGATAGGCATCCCCTTGTTTTCCAGTTCTTGGCCAACACAAAAAGAGCAGCAATGATTCTTCTTGATCTCTTTGGGAGATAGCCCTAGAAGTGATATTGCTGGGTCAAGGGGTATGCACATTTTTGTAACCCTTTACATGAAGTTTTAAGACCTTAAAATACATTTTCTCAAGAAGTGTACTACCTTTTTTCAAGTCATTTTATATCCTGTAATAGAAACTAACATGTCGCATAATTAGCCATCAAGACAACTAATGATTTTTGTAACTTGTGGTCCATCAAAAAAGTTTTATAATCTGTAGATAGATTTCTACCTCAACTCCAGGAAGTTACTGTGGATCTGAAAAGTCCTGGAGGAGATAAAACTGTGGGTAAAGCCATTGACAGTTAGAAGGACATATGAAAGACTTTGTAGGGAAAAATTACCCTAGATATCTAGCTTTAAATATTTAGAACAAGAGCAACATCTTTCTTCAGGGCTTGCAAATTTGAGGAAAGCCTTGAAGGAAGGGGGAAGGGGAATTAAACCAGTATTTATTTGCCATATGTGATTTTGAATGAGCTTTTAGCTGTTCCTGAAAATCAAATCTGTCCTCAAAGGATGCAGAATTGTTAGCAGTAAGTATGTTTCAAAAAAAAGTTCCAGAAACTTAGGAATTCCAAGAGAGGACCCACGTAATGTTTCAAGCAAATTTAGCATCATTGCAGTATGCATTTAACCTTATAAATAAAGAAATTCTTAACCATTTTTGTGTTGTGGACCCTTTGGGCAGCATGGTGAAGCTTTTCTCAGAGAAATAGTTTTAGATGCGTAAAATGCATAGTCTTATAAGGGAAATAGGTTTTTTTCCCCCTGTCCAAATTCATAGACTCCCTGAAATCTATTTGTGCACCCCTAGTTAAAAACTTCTTTCCTAAAGTGATTGGTTAGTGGTAGAAAGCATTTATATGTTGTTCATAAGTCCATAGCATATTAGAGCTAAAAGAGATTTTACAGGTTATCTAATGAATGTGTGTATATATTTCTTTTTATAACCAGTAACATCTGATAATTACATAGAATAAAAGCTTATTGGTCCTTTCTGATAATTCTAAGCATTCTGAAAGGGTCATAGTGTGTAATTTGGAACAGAAACTCATCATGCTATTTTTGCTTTTATTTTTTCAAGTGATTACCTCGGATTTATTAAAGCAGCTACTTTACTTACTGCTAAGGATACAAAGAAAACCCAATACGCACACCCATGTTGCCAAAATAAAACAAAGTAGTGGTCTCCACTCTCAAAAAACTTATAACGCTAATGAGGGTGCTTTGTATCCTCAATGCCAGCACCTAGTAGTGCCATCATTGTTATTTGAATGGATTCAGACTTTCAAGGTGGTTAATTTCATGTCTTACAGCTGTATCCAAAAGGACAAAAACATTGGAATAAAAAAAAAACCACCAAAAACCAGCCTTCTAAGGTTTGTGGTTTTTTAATTTGATTATAAGATACTAGTGTAAATCTTTTTTTTTTTTAATGGACTAGCTGATGAGATTAAAGATGTAAAATTTTGTTTAGCTGGCTTTCACAGCTTCACAGAGGAGGTCAGAGTGTCTCCAGATCAGGAAACCCTGTGGCAAAGTGCAAAGAGTGCTGGATCTGAAGTCGGACTTCTTGGGTTTGAATCCTCATTCTGGCCCTTAACCTTTGAACCATTCTTCTCCCCGTTTTCCTTGTGTAAAATGACTAGATGATCCTCTTACTTTCTCTTCAACTTTTGTGATCCTAAAATCTAGATAACTATGCATTTTCATTTTTTCATATACATCTCATTCCTTTAATATCTTCATCTTTGCCTTGTGGTGCCAGCAGCAGATGTGCTAAATTCAGCTGGTCCCCGTTATGGCATTACAGAAACCTTCTATTAACAAAAAACACATTACCATAGTTTCCGTTTCTATTGATTCTGCATAATTCTGTAGACTTAGCCAAAAGAACAAAACACAGATCAAAACTATAAAGCCAGAACTTGAACCAGGATCCGTAATGGAGATTAATATTTTCCCCAGCAGTCTGCCAGCTGAATCATGGTCTAATTAAATTGTGCAGATTTAGTGAGTTTGCATTTAAGTATTAGCGGAATCGAGAATGGGTATAGCTGAAATGAGTTAGAATCTTTTCAGTAAATGGGAAGTTAAATTATCACAGTAATTTGATTAAATCATTTTAAAGTCTTTCAAGCTAAATCATAGCCTTTAAAGAATAGTTTGAAGTCTTAATTGCTATTTGCAAGCGTATCTCTCTGGTGTTTGTTCTCGCCTCATTTCCTATGACATACTACAATATATCTCCTAGGGAATAAGAAGACTGGGGAAAGAAAAGGCTTAGAGTATGGGTGGGAGCTGAGGCAGGGGTGGGGAAGACTGTCTTCAGATATTTGAGGGGCTGTCAGTGTGGCAGGGGAATGAAACTCATTCTTCGCAGTTTTATAACTGGAGTGCAGAAATTACAGGGAGGCAAATCTTGGCTTAATATAAGGAGGGACTTTTTTGACTCGAACAATTGGAACTCTGTCAGAGCTGAGGCACAGGCTGCCTTGTGAAGGACTGTGTTGTCTCTTACTCAAAGTGTCCAAGTAGACTTGCTCATGCATTAGTGATGTTACTGAGAAAATATGCATGTACCATATCTGAATTTGGACTAGCCAACTCCTGAGGACACTTTGAACTCTTTTTTAACAGAAAAAAAATATCTGATCCATCAAGGCACGGAATCTAGTATTCTAGAGTTCTTCTGAGCCTCTTAATTTATTTTTCTCTTATCTTCTTACATAGTTTTAATTTTTTTTTCAATATTCTCTTGTATTCTTAGGGGTCAGTAAAGTTTTAAGAGCCAGTATTGGGGTTGAATAATGGCTTGTAAGTTCTACCAACTGCCCTCAGAAATAGTCTAGACAACATTACATTTTACTTAACTATGCATACTTGGTAAAAGGGCCTGGTTTTCTTTTTTGTTTTGTTTTGTTTTTTACATTCCTTGTTTTTTTCTTAAGTTGAGAGGAGGAAATTTAAAAAGCAAAATAGGGCAGATGGGCAAAGGGCAGATGAAACTCTGTAGAACAGAAAAAGGAAAGGGAATGAAGAGAGAAGTCTCTATAAGAAACAAAGAAAATTTGAATATGATGCAGAGTATTCTATGACATTAGCTACTTAGGTTGCTTAACTTTGTCATAGGAACATTCTTTCATTTCTTTCATTCTTTACGTAAGGCAGAAATTCAGCCCTGTGTCAGGGAAAGTTTATGAGCATGACTGCCTTATATCTTAAAGAACTTTCTTTTTAAAAGTTCATACAACACTTGCAGATTATTTAGAACCCTATTAGGGAATTCATCCATGACTGCCTAATGTGAATGGTTACTGCTTTATCAATAGTGTGACCAAAAGGAAAAAGATGATATTATAAAGAACAAGGCACAAAGCAAAATTAGACTTTTAAAAAAATGTCAGTGGCATGTATCTTTTTCCTTTACTTTAATTAGATACACTACTTATTGTACTTTAAAAAAATATTGGTCTTTTTAAAATTAAAGATTCCCATTTTTGCAAACGCTGTTCTTTGAATTGTGTTCAGGATTTGACTAACTGCATATATCTTAGGACCTACATTCACTGAGAACCAGAATTATTAAACATGTAGAATCCCCAGAGGACTCCATTATGTGTAATTAACAGATAAACTGTCATCAGAATCAATAAAACGTGCTAAATGATTCAAACTTGTATATAATTAAGTGTCTGTTTTAGAGCCAGAGCTGTAACTTTTATTTTTTTTCTCCATTTGCACATTTCTTTTCAAAGTGATCATTGAGCCAACCTTTTTAACCCTTCCTTTGCTGAATTCTTAAAAATTGCCCATTTTAGATACAGTCACTGTTCCAGATTTGAAGGATCTGTGAGAAAGCTGTCATTTATAAGATGATATCTTTTCCCTCTGTGATATAGGCTGCCTGTAGTAATAGCCAGTTGTTTGGTTTGTTTTGAAAAAAAAGGTTCTATTGACCCTCACATTTTATTTCTATAAATTAAAAAAAAAAAAGGTCACAACCTTAAGTGTTTATATTTACCTCACTTTCTGTTTTTTAAGACCAGAACTACTTCCCTCCTAATAATAAGTTTGTATCTCTTGCTTTATAATTTACCAAGTATTCTCCTTGCTGCAGTTCTGTGGGTTCAGTGGTACAAGTACTATTCTCCCCATTCTACAGATGAAGACAGCCCCAGAGAAAGTCAAATGATTTGCTAAAGGACCTATAGATAGTGTCAGAGCCAGAATTGGAACCCAGATCTCTCCTGATGCCAGTCAGTTGTTTTTATTTTTTCCAGTATACTAGGCTAATTTTCAACTGGAATCATGATTGTCTTGAGACTGGAACTGAGATTTACACTTTTATGAGTCATATAAAGCTCATAGAAACTTAGAGCTGGAAGAATTTTTTTTCCAATTATCTAGTCCAACACCCTCATTTTCCAGATAGAGATGCCTTTAGAAATAGTTACTTTCACAGAATCACACAGCAAGTTGGTGGCAAAGCTAGGACCCGAAACCAGGCTCCCTGTTTCCCAGTTGAGTGAACTTTTCTGTGTTGTACACACTGTATTCTGAATAGCATATCACGCTCTAGCATACTCATAATAAATGCTTAACAAATATATAGGATCAGTGAATTATTGTCACATGTTTAAACATTCGTTTGATTCCTGAAGGAAACAATTTATGAATGACAGATGCAATTGTCAGTTGTAGAAATTTTTTATAACATCTTATTGTAAAATGGACTTGAAAGTAATTTAAAGGTTGTAAATTATAAGCTATTAGCATTTTTGATCAATTTCAGTGTAATACTTTTCCACTAGTGCTCTGCTGAAACATGCTTTGCATCTTTGTTTTATAGATTCAATGCACATAGAAGATGTTGAAGCAGTTCAGAAACTTCAAGATGTCTTACACGAGGCTCTTCAGGATTACGAGGCTGGCCAGCACATGGAAGACCCTCGTCGGGCTGGCAAGATGTTGATGACTCTCCCACTTCTGAGGCAAACCTCTACCAAGGCTGTGCAGCATTTCTACAACATCAAATTGGAAGGCAAAGTTCCTATGCACAAACTTTTTTTGGAAATGCTGGAGGCCAAGGTCTGACTAAAAGCACCCTAGGTCTTCCCATCATGCACGCTAAGAAAGGGAAAATAAACAAGAGAGTTAATGGCAAAGAAACTTTACCAACAACAAAAAAAAAAGGACTGCACTGATCATGTAGCAGCAAGACTGATGCAGCTTTCAACTTCCTCTGTATCTTTTGATGCAGTCTCTCTGCTTTATCTCTTCTCTCATTCACTTTCTCCCCCTTTCTTTATTACTTCCTTTCCTACAAGTTTTCCTTTCCACCATCTCCCTTCCTTCCCCTCTCTCTTCTCTTGTCTCCTTACTTCTGTCTCATCCACCTTCCCACCTTCTTTCCTTCCTTCCTACTTAACTTCCTTCCTTCCACTGAACTTTTTTCAAAAAAGAGGTCTCTAATTGAAGAGAGATGGAAGCCAGCCCTGCCAAAGGATGGAAATCCATAATATGGATGCCAGTGAACTTACTATGAACCATAATGTCCCCAGTGACAAAGGAATCAAAGAGAGAACCATCGTACCTAACAGTAAACTATAACACAATGAATTGACTCAATGCAGTATTAGATTTCACAGGAGCAGTCTCTAATTAGACAACTTAAGCAACGTGGCATCGGCTGCTTCTTACCATTGCATTTCCATCTAGATCAGTTACAGCCATTTGATTCCTTAATTGTTTTTTCAAGTCTTCCAATTTGTTAGGTTTAGCTACTATGTAACTTTTTCAGGGAATAGTTTAAGCTTTATTCATTCATGCAATACTAAAGAGAAAGAAAAATACTGCATTTTTGTGCTGGCTTTGAACAATGATGAACAATAATGAAGGACAAAAATGAATCCTGAAGGAAGATTTTTTAAAATGTTTTGTTTCTTCTTACAAATGGAGATTTTTTTGTACCAGCTTTACCACTTTTCAGCCATTTATTAATGTGGAAATTTATCTTCTTCAAGCAATAGTTGAAGGGAAGGTGCATATTATCACGGATGCAATTTATGTTGTGTGCCAGTCTGGTCCCAAACATCCAGTTTCTTAACATGAGCTCCAGTATAGCTAAATGTTCACTGACACAAGGGATTAGATTACACCCACAGGGGCTATGAATAGTCGTATATATAAATACCCCCACATGGAGGACATATCTGTAGAATTGTTAGAAGAGCACATCTGTACCTGAGAGGTAAAGTTGTCATTTGACTTCTAACTGTAGCAGTGGAAAAGAGATGAAATACTGCTTATCTGCAGAGTTAGGAACATTTCCCAGAAGGAGCTGTGAGCCAATATTTGTTAGAGGCAATAAATTAAATGCCAAAATTAGCAGAAATTGAGAAAGATAGCAAACACCTGACCAAATTCCAAAGTCGGACTCGTATGAGTTTATTCATTTAGAATTTTTTTTTTTTTGTGGCTTGATTTCAATGGCAGTTTTTCTTTAACCAGTAGCAAAACAAGACTACGTGCTTTTCAACCAGTATTGTCACAGCATGAAAGTCAGTCAGGTTCAAGACTGTTAAAGAGGTGTAATCTAATGTATAAATCAATTAGATGCCCCCAGAAAACTACAGTCGCTAAATAACCAATAAAAATAACCTCCATCCAATGCTATACCAATGTACCAGTGTTAGTAGCTGCTCCCTGTATTATGTGAACATTCTTATTCTATGTACACAGATGTAATTAAAATTGTAATCCTAACAAACAAAAGAAATGTAGTTCAGCTTTTCAATGTTTCATGTTTGCTGTGCTTTTCTGAAATTTTATGTTGCATTCAAAGACTGTTGTCTTGTTCTTGTGGTGTTTGGATTCTTGTGGTGTGTGCTTTTAGACACAGGGTAGAATTAGAGACAATATTGGATGTACAATTCCTCAGGAGATTACAGTAGTATATTCTATCCTTACTGGTAATAAGGTTCTTCCTAATAATAATTAAGAGATTGAAACTCCAAACAAGTACTCATTATGAACAGATACACATTGAAATCATAATATTTTCAAAACAAGGAATAATTTCTGTAACAGTTTATTATAGAATACCAATGTATAGCTTAGAAATAAAACTTTGAATATTTCAAGAATATAGATAAGTCTAATTTTTAAATGCTGTAAATATGGCTTTTACTCAATCATCTCTCAGATGTTGTTATTAACTCGCTCTGTGTTGTTGCAAAACTTTTTGGTGCGAACAAGTTTCCAAAACTATCGCTACTTCGTGTGCTTTAAACAAAATACCTTGGGGCTGATATTCTATCAGCCTTGTGCTAGAAATACTGTGTATCTATCATTAGCTATATGGGACTATATTGTAGATTGTGGTTTCTCAGTAGAGAAGTGACTTAGTGTGGTTCTAGATAAATCATCATTAGCAATTCATTCAGATGGTCAATAACTTGAAATTTATAGCTGTGATAGGAGTTCAGAAATTGGCACATCCCTTTTAAAATAACAGATTAAAAAAAAAAGTACAACTCCTGGGAAAAAAAAAAGGTGCTGATTCTATAAGATTATTTATATATATATATATAAGTGTTTAACAAAAAATAATAATAATAATGTTTATTTTCCAGAAGATTTGTGCTGGTTTTAAGTTAACTACTATTCAACTACATATATATACTATAATATATATGTAATATAGCTAATATATAAACATTGTTTTTCACTGTATCACATTAAAGAGCCTGGGCTTCAGAGTCAAAAGCCAGACAACCTAAGAGATAGAGATGTATTAAAGGAGAACAGTGCAAGTTTTAGTTTTCTTTTCCAGTGACTTCTGGCCATACAAAGGACAACTGTCTCAAGATTCTGCAGCAAAACTGGTCAAAAGAACTTTGTGGACTCTAGTAGGGTAAATGCTCATCTTAAACCTTGCTGGTGGGGAGTTCTTTCAAGGTTCAACCAAGACTACTTACTTAATGTGAAGTTTGGGAGTGTTTCAAAGGTATATGTTTTAGCCATGATGATTTTGATTTCTATGTTTGCTTCAGTTTTTTTTTCTTATTTAAAGCAATATGATTGTGTGACTCCCAGAAGTTACACTTGTGTTTCAATCAGATCAGATTGTTGTATTTATTCCACTATTTTGCATTTAAATGATAACATAAAAGATATAAAAAATTTAAAACTGCTATTTTTCTTATAGAAGAGGAAATGGGTGGTGGTGATTGTATTTTAATTATTTAAGCGTCTCTGTTTACCTGCCTAGGATAACATTTTATGGCAGTCTTATGTGCAAAGATCGTAAAAGGACAAAAAATTTAAACTGCTTATAATAATCCAGGAGTTGCATAATAGCCAGTAGTTAAAAAACAAAATGAAACAAAAACAAAAACCATGTCTATAGCTGTAGATGGGCTTCACATCTGTAAAGCAATCAATTGTATATTTTTGTGATGTGTATCATACTGTGTGCTCCAACAAATGTCCATTTGTGTAAATGTATTTATTTTATATTGTATATATTGTTAAATGCAAAAAGGAGATATGATTCTGTAACTCCAATCAGTTCAGATGTGTAACTCAAATTATTATGCCTTTCAGGATGATGGTAGAGCAATATTAAACAAGCTTCCACTTTTGGTTGCTCTTCTGTCTTGTTTCCTTTTTTTTTTTTTTAATAATGAAGAAACCAAATCAATAAACACTGCTCTTGGTTACTTCGATTCAAAGAGTAGCTCAGGGTACCTGTCCCCTTAAAATAAAGTAGGGGTATGAATAAGAGCTATATAAAGGCTTGTCAGAATGAATTCCAGGGTGCCATAAGACATTTTGCATATTTAAGAGTATGCAAAATGTCTCCTGGCACATTAGAATTCATTCTGACAAGCCTTTATATAGCTCTTACTTAATCTTAAAGCATCTCCACATCAACCTGCATTACTCAAAATCATCGCCTCTCTGTCAATGTCATAACAGAAAACTTTCCTCCTATTTTAAGATCATATTAAAACTGCTAGAGATACCTATTATTTCCCTCCGTCAACAACTAAATTCCCCCAGTCCCCCACCCCTGAGTTTAGCTTGTCAGCAAACCCACACGTACTTTGCAGATAGGCTAGGGATGGCTGGCCGGCATTTCTGAATGGAGAGCTCTATAGATAGCTGTTCATTAAGAGTGGGAGCTGTCCTCGAATTTCAAAGGGTTAAATAGTTCAGCTTAAAGTGACAGTCACTGCCCCTTGCTCCCCCTCCTGTCCCCCTCCTTGCCTTCTACATTTTGAAAGGTCGAAGCCCTTGCTGCTTGGGGTCAAGCTGTTCTTCCAGTGGACCCTTCTGGAGCCATCACAGAAGTGCTAATGTGTGCTTTCCTTGCCTTTTTAGCCTATCTTGATAGTGTTTTGTCATTGTGCTTGCCCAGTGTATTTCTCACCTTTCAGTGGCAGCTGGTTCTCTGGAGAAGAAAGCTGATGACACAAAGAGTACTGAACTGAGTGGCATTCAGGGACTTGAAATTACCTAAATCACTAAAGCCAGCGAGCTGCTGAGATAACTTGGCGTGTTGTGTGGTTTTTTTCCCTTCGATTTTGCTATGTTCTGAACAGCAGTACTGCAGTATGAGATAGGGGGTAACAGCTCTTGTCTTAAATGTTTTACTGGTACTTGAGAAGACCTCAAATAAAAGGTATGATAGACAACTCTAAAAAGGGCAATCATACATGAAATCTTCAAATGAAATCCCAATTTTTTCCTGCTCAAGAATGGCACTGACAGTGTATCAAACTTTGTCTAGCTGAACCTTTCTTCTCAAATAGAGGTATTGTTCTGGGTTCTCCACTAAGGCATAAGGGATCAGTGCAGCCTCGGACTGAGAGGAAAAGAACCATTAAAAGAAAATGACTGAAGACTTAGCATATTGGAGGTTACCAAGTGTAAAGACGCTTTCTGAGATGCTTAAGCTTTTTTTTTTTTAAGTTGGGATTCTTTTTCCTTTTCTGTTTATTAGTTTCTTATTGGTAATCCTCTTAATAGCTGATGGTACTTCACAAGTACAGCACAGTAAGGCAGGATTCTCTCTGTAGCCATGCCAGCTTATTGAACTATAAGAAAAAGGCCAAAAAAAAGTTAAACACTTGAAAATTACAAAACCAGTGAAATACTGCCCTTGACTTCCCTGACCTCCACTTTCACCTCCCCGAACAAAACACATTTTATTTCATGACTCCCAAGCTGCATTTTCTGGTTATGCCCTATATAAAAACAGAGATGCCTGCTCACAGACTTATTCTGCAGAAAGCTAACGATCTTTTTTTTTTTTTCACTCTTCTCTTCCCCTCCCCCAATCTTAGCAGTCCTCAACCTTTTCCCCTTCATTTGGCCCTTGACAGCTCTTTGAAGGCAATATGGGAATGGCTGAAAATCCCTCTCCCTGCAAATCTGAGCAAAAATCTTAGTAAATTTGGATCAGTCTCTGGTGTCTCTTACTGAGTAAGTTGCTCTTTGGGGGGATTAAGATAGAATGTTTTGCTCAATCTTGTCCTTTAGGAGATTCATTTTGTTTCCTATTCACTAGATGCCCTTTTCCTATCATGTCTTTTTTTTCCAGTTAATTTTGAGCCAAATCCTAAAAGAAAATAGGGATTGTTTTGAGTTTTATGTTTTGACCATAAGTGCAGTTTCAAAAGTTCAACAGTTTCCTAAGTTCAACATTTTCATCAGTGTTTCTAGAGGGTTCAGCCCCCCAAGTCGAGTTTCTAATGGTCCTTCATAGTATGGGGAGAAGCCACACGAAAACAAGCAGTTGTGGATTGATTACACACAGCATCTTATTAAGCAAAATAGAAAAGAAAGGAATTTCAAAATATAATCCTCCTTTCCCAGGGGTATTTGTCTTGTTCTCCATGAAGTTAAAGGTCTGAAATAATGCACCCATCAGGAGCTCAATGTTGCATGTCCATGCCAGTTGGTCCGAGGGCTTGTTATGATGGTAATGACCTGCTGAAACGTGAGCTCCGATGGCAACAATACAATTGCTACCAGCTCACCCGCTGGGAGAAATATTTTATTATTGTCAAATGTCCTCCACAGAGATTTGTTTTGCCTGTTCCTGTTTAAATTAAATTCAAAGCAGAACTGCATTATTATTTCTCTGGAGTATATTTGAAATAAACAACTAGGCTCAAAATTCAGGATTCCTGGCTAGCTCAAATTTGTTTATTAGCAGAAAAATGACGATAGGTGACAACATAGCTGCAGGAATATTTTCATGGCTATGCTATCAGGAAAGAGATTTACACACTGAACTCATGGTCTAACAGCATTGGAACTCCCTCCTTCATTAGAGACCAAGCCAAAGAAATAATGGAATCTTCCATTGGTTTTACAAACTTAAAAAAAAATAATGTCGCATGGCACTACAGCTTTTGGGAGGAGATGTGCAGAACTTTGGGCATGACAAATTTTGGTCATGAATTGTTCCTAAAATTTGAAATTGTTGTAATGTATTCCCCTCGCCCTCCTCATACAAGAGCAACGAAACACCTGCCAGGCTCTTGTCACTGAATGAGGAAGTTTAACTGGCAATATGCCTTGAGTAATCTCCAGATAGCCTCATATCCTTCTACTGAATACATCAACATTGTTTTTAAAAGAAGAAAATGCTTTATGTTTGTATTATCTAACTTATTTTAGATGTGTAGATTCAGATCAAGCGAGCTTTTTGCAATTATGTCTTATTCTACATAAATTAGGTGCTGGATTTTATTTCAGAGGGCCTTAATTCAAATCCAGGCCCTGAAGCATTACCACTGTGACCTATGACAAGTCACTTAATCTCTGCACCTCAGCTTCCTCATGTGAAAAATGACAACAGTGGTTACTAGATTGTATCTAACTTCCAACTCTGAAGGTATGATTCTATGATCATAAATATAAGCTAAAGAAGAAACTGGACCACATTTGTTGCAAAAGTTTATTTGTCTTCCTAAAAATAAGAATGAACTCTGCTTTTCAAAAGAATAGTTACACCAAGGAGGTGAATTTTTGTCAAATATGAGCAAAGATGGAAAGTATTTTTATTATCTGACCAATAGAACCATAGAATTTCTGAGTTAGAAGAAACATCCAAATGATGGCTAAAAGCATCCATTTTTCTAAAGAAGTGGTTACTCAGCCCTTTCTCTAAGGAGGGGCAATCCATTATCATTCATGGCAGCTCATTCCACTTGGGGATAGCTCTGTTAGTAAACGTTCCCTAATAGTAAGCCTAAATTTTATGCTTTTTGTACATATACCCATCATGACTAATTCTGTATCCTGGGGCAAAAATAAAATCTTAACCCTCTTCTCTGTCACAGTCCTGTTGCATAAAGACAAATATTATTTCCATCCTTATGGCTTATTTTCTCCATGCAAAATAAGTCTATCCTTCAAATCATCTGAACTCATGACCAGAAATCAAGGCCTTCACCATCCTGGTTGCTCAACTCCGGATACTATTTTATTAGTGTCTTTCTTAAATTTGGTATCCAGAACTTAACACAATATTTCAGATGTTTTCTGACCATAGCAGAATACAATGAGATTGTCACCTTTTTCCTGAAAAGTCTGTGCTCTCAAATTTCATTGTATGTCTGTAAATTTCCTTTGACATTAGACTTTTTCATCTTATGGCACTTGCTGCAACCTGGGTCCCTGAAGAAGATACAACTCCTTTGACTTTCCTTTCCCTAACTAGATGCAGATTTGTTCATTTTTCTTCCTTCTTCCATGTGCTGGACCAGGAGAAGCAGTGAGCATGACTTGTTCGAAGTTGTCATTTCCAGACCTTCTCTGCCACTATCAGATCCAAATGGCAGCTATTCACCACGCCCTGGGTCATCCTCCCTCTTTTCTCCAAGACATCCTACTTGGTTCAAAGTCTTTTGCATCTCCCCTTCCCCTTTCCTTTATATTGCTATTCAGTCCTTCAGTTGTGTCTGACTCCTTCAGGTTGTCATTTCTCTTTCCTGAGGATTAAGGCAAACATAAGCTAAGTGACTTGCCTGGAGTCACACACCTATTAAGTGTCTGAGGCAGGGTTTGAATTTAGCTCTTCCTAATCCATGCCCAGTGTTCTATCCACTGAGCCACCTAGCTGCCTACCCTTATACAAGGGGACTTCAACATACAAGTTGATGCTCCCTGAAAAATCTTGTCTCTGTCAGTCTCATCAAATTCGATGACCTGCACTCCATGTCAACCCCATAGAAGGGATAGAATCCTTGGTCTTACCATAACCCACAAGTAGTTAGTTCACTTCCATGATCAAGAATTCTGAAATTTCTCTATTTGACTCTAAATTCATATCATTCTATATCTCTCTATACTTCCCTCTTCCTAAACCTATTCTTCATCCTACCATTCACCTGCAATCCTCAATGCTTTCTAATGCCATCATGCTTCCTCTGGCTCTCTCTGGCATTTCTCCCTTCCCAGTACTGATCCTCCTTGATCCACCATCCTCTACCCTCTAAACCCTTACTTGTTCCTTTGTTCTATTGCCACTTATCCCTTCAAAACAAACCCCAACCTTGATTATCCATTCCATCCTCCACTCTTTCTCAAAACCTCTGAATGGTTAAATCAGATTGGTGTGCTGCCCGGGTCCAAGCTGTCCGATTTCAGCCGGGACTGTGCTGCTATAAGGCAAAACTGCTACTTTTTCCTAACTGATTCTAAGACACTTACCATAGAGGCTTTTTCTAAAAAGGGTTTCAACCCTTATTATACTCCTCACATCTCTCACCAGTGGCATCAAACACACATAGTAACAGGGACCACGAATCCATGCCGAAAGATCCTTGCAGGCTGCATATTGACTTAATTTAAAAATATAATGTCATCTCTGTTTCATTGTATTTTACTTACTTTGTTTATTTCCTAATTACATTTTAATGTAGTTTGGCCCCACTTAGAGTAATGCCAACATGGGTCCACTGTCTGCATTTGATATCTCTGTCTCACACAGCCTCCTTCTCCCCGCCTCCTCCCCAATAGAGCATTCTGCCTCATTCTTTCCCAAGGAAATAACAATAATAATAGCTAATATTTATGTAGCAGTTTACAAACATTATCTCATTTTATCCTCATAACAACTCTGGGAGGTAGGTGACATTATTATCCTCATTTTACAATTGAGGAAATGAAGCTGAAACTTTAATATGCTCACAGTCACTAAATGTATGAATCAGGATTTGAACTCTGGTCTTCCTGACTCCAAGTCCAATATTCTATGTATTATGCCACCTAGCTGCTGATGGAGAATAGTAAATTCCTCTATCTCAAAACCCTTTAACATTCCTCCCCTCCCCCCATTCTCTCTTTCTTCTGTTCTTTCGCTTCTAATGAAGTGGTTTTTCTTCATTTAAACAACCCCTATATTTATACTCTTGATTTCATCCCCTCCCATTTGTGGCAGATTTTCCTTACAATAATGCCCTTTCTCCTTAATCTTCTATCTCTCCCTATCTACAGGCTTCTTCCTGCTACCTACAAACATGCCGAGATCTTCAAGATCCTTAAAAAACTTTCACTTGTCTCCACCATCTCCTCAAGCTACATTCCTTATCCCTTTCACGAACTCCTAGAAAAAGTTGTTTACTTTTCTTGCATCTACTTCCTCATTCTCTTCTCATTTCCTCTCAATCTGGTTTACAATCTCATTACTGAATTGAAATTAGTTTCTCTTCAACTTCCCCCAATTTCCTGATTCCTCCCAATTTATTGCCTACAAACATGCGCAAGTCTTTCCAATTCTTAATCCTCATTAGCCCCTACCATCTCCACAAGCTATTATCCTATATGTCTTCTCCTTTTTTCAGTCAAATAACTTGGAAAAGCTGTCTTCATTCCCTGTTTCTACTTTCCTCTCACTCTCCTAAACTGCTTTCCATCTGGACCCTGTTCTCATTCAACTGAAACTTCTCTATGCAAAATTACCATTGACTTCTTAATTTTCTCCAAATCCAAAAGACTTTTCTCAGTCCTCATCCTTCCTTGACCTCTCTGCAACATTTGATCCTGAGGCTACCCTGTCCTCCTAGGTACTCTCTCCTCTCTAGGTCATCCAGGCATTGTTTCCTTTGCTTTTTTCCTTCTTGTCTAGAAACACCTTTTTAGCCTTTTTTTTTGCTGGCTCTTCATCCATGTCACTCAATGTAACTTTGGGTATTCTCTTCTACACTCTCTTCTACTACCACTCCCTTCACACTCCATTTGCCTACCCAGTCAAGAACAAGAGAAAAAAATCCTTCTGTGGAGTCAAAGACATAGACCAGCAGACAGAGGCATGGGGAGAAGAGCCTTCTGAATGTTGTGAAGATCTCTGCATTCCATCTCCCTACCTCCACTAAATTATTTATGAAATTTCACAAAAATCTGTATAGCATCTCCACCAATTCTCACTCACCCTCAACCCCCACCTCTCTAGAGATTTCTTCAGTTGTTGTTGGAGTTGAGTACCATCTGTACTTGCTACCATTAGCTTTGTACCAGATACATGAAACTAATTTGCCCCCATCCTTTCTTTTTCTTTCTCTTTTTATTCCTTCTTTCCCCCTTCAGGAGAAAGCTTGCATTCATTTCATTTAGGCAAAAAGGCAAAAAACAGTGAAAATGGTCTGGTATTCTATCTCTGTCCATCCAAACTCACTCAGGGAAAGAGGTGAAGAGTTAGATTACTTATTTCAAAAAAAGAATGTCATTTCAAACACTACAGAAAACAAAACTTAGGAGGAGGATGTTTTTAAAACACAGCTAATGACAAAATGATCTCTCTATTAAAATCTCGGCTATTTTGACATTCACTGAGGGAAATTTAAAAATTTTCTATATTCTATATTCTAATAATAAAGAAATAACTTTGTATTTTTTAAGAGCCTGGATTCTCCTTAATTCTCTTCTCCCAGGAAAGGAGAATCCAGGCTCTTAAAAAATACAAAGTTATTTCTTTATTAAAATTAGGGTTTCTTTGACATTCATTTAAGGGAATTTTTTAACACAGGGAAGGAGAACCTGCGTTCTTTAAAAAAAAAAAAAGGCAAAGACAAAAAAAAAAGGAATTAAGAAGGAGTAAGAGAAAACAGAAGAAAAAAAAATGATTCTCTAGTACCATACAGTGGAATTAATCGTGTCCAGAGGAAGTCAAGAAGGATAAGGCTTCAAATTAGGTCATATAATAAATGCTTAAAGGTTCAGTTACATTTTTTTTGTCCCCTTTAACCTTGCTTCTGTATTGCACCTTAGCCTGCTTCTCCCACTCTACCCAGTTGAAGCATTAATCCTATCATTAACACACTGTCCTTTCAGCCTTGAACATTTTCCTCTTGCACTCCATCTTCTGGGACCTCCTGAATCCTGGTTCTCCCCTGAAGATACCATATCTCTATTTCTTGCCACCTCTCCAACTCTCACTGTCTCACAGGTCTCACCGTTCCACTTCTTATTCCCAGGGCTGAGGAAGAGGAATCACCCTCCTCCACCACCCCTTCCACAGACTTACTCTGTCATCATCACTTGATGACATTGCCTCTTTTGAAGATGACCTTGTATAATTGTATTACACTGACCAGATCTTTCTCACTGTCTTCTGTGGACCTCTGGGTCACTCTTCCATCTTCTACAATGGCTTTATCCTGTGGTTTAGTCCTTCTCTGCATCTTAGAACTTGTAAGAACCCTTTTCTCCAAGAGCATCAATTGCATCAACTACCTGAACTCTTCTACTCCTTATTTAATAATTTTAAATAATAATAAATAGTATTTAGATAGTTCACTGAGGCTTGCCAAATGCTTCACATATATTATTCCATGATTATCAAAGCAATACTTTAGGGTAGGTGCTATTATTCTTTCCATTTTCCAGTCAAGCAACTTGAAGCCCCAAGGTGTTCCCAGGGTCACAGCTAGATAAGTGTTTGTGGGAGGATTCAAACTCATATTTTTCTGACTCCAAATCCAATGCTCTATCCTCTATGGCACCTAGATGCCTACTTCAACCAAGCGCAGTCACAGTCATCCTTTATACCTCACAGTAACCTAGGTGTCAGATCCTTGCGTCTAATAGCAGTACTGGATTACTTTCATAAAAATTCTCAAAAATTAACATTCATCTTTGGATTGTTTTAGTTCTACCCCAGATATTAAAGCTGTAGGAAATATCTCTAGTTAGCTCATTTTCACCGTGTTTAGTTGATCCATGTGTAAGTAAAACAAATGACAGTGAAACAGAAAATCATCTATTCATAATGAACAAAGCAAAAGCTAGTTATTGTAGCGTCTCCTGCTGATGAATACACTCGTAATTCTATTTCTCTAATGATAGTTTGGATCTCAATTCCTTCCAAATACTCATGACTCTAATTAGGAAAACATGGGTAAAGTCAGTCAGTCAATAAACATTTATTAAGCACCTATTATTCCAGGTACTGTGTTGGGTTCTGGGGATATGAACAAACATAAGAGACAGTCCTTGTTTCTCAGGAGTCTACAATCTAATGGAGGAGAGAATATGAAGACAACTATGTACAAACAGGACATAGCATAAATTGGAGATAACTTTCAGAGAGAAAGCATTAAGAGAAACCAAGGTTTCTTGTGAAAGATGGGATTTTAAGTGGGTTTTGAAGGAAACCAGGGAAACCAAGAGGTAGTGATAAGGAGAAAAAGAATTGGAGGCAAGGGGGACAGCCATTAAAAATTCTTGCAATCTGTAACTGGAGTGTCTTGTTTAAGGAACCAGAAAGAGGACAGTGTCACTGGATCTCACAACATATGAAAGTGAGTAAAGTGTAAGAAGACAGAATGGGGGAGTGGGGCAGGTTATGAAGGACTCCCAACAGTGGGAGGGGTGGAATGACAACATAATTCTATCAGATAAGGAATCAGATAAGAATCAGATAAGGAAATGGAAGTGGTGAGTGATGGTAAGATCAAAGATGTAACCATCTTGCACACAACTGAGATAGAGTATAGAAATAGGTCATGGGAAATAAGTAAGTTGAGGAACAGAGAAGTAAAGGTATTTAAGGGAGTATTAATACATATGTTGAAGTCCCCTACTATGAGGGAGGGAGTTGGAGAGGAAAAATTGTGTGCCAGTCACTGAACTAATTGAGAAAATAAGGGGAGTGTCCTAAAGGTCAATAGACAACAGCTACCAGAATTTAAACTCTGCAGCTGGTGGAGGGATTTGGAAACTTCAGGGATTACAGTCAGTTTCTCAATGATTGCCAGTGGGGAAATCATTGATAGTTTTGTTTCATGAGTTTCTATGACCCAAAAATTCATCACTAAGTGGCCAGCCTACTGGTGACTAGTAGGTTGGTCTTTAGAAAACTGACATAGTCTCCTACTGGGCTGCTCCATGGTCATAGAACCATTGAAAACAAGGGTCACCTCTACTCTATGATAAGGTATTAAGTAAGGCTTTCTTCATATATCAAGTATATCTTTAAATTTGTAATACTACCACAACCCTTCCAATCTCTTTTTTTGGATCCTTTATTTGTTTTTGGAAAAAATGTAGTTGATTCTCCATAAGTTCCATTCCCTCAAATTCCAGATACCTGTTAAGTCAAATATACTTCCTTTTTTAGGATCTCTAGCTCAAATCTTGTGAGAAAGTATGATAGAGTGGAAATCGTCCTGGATTTTAAGTTAACCAAACTGGGCTCAAATCTCTACTCAATTACTTGTATGATCTTCAGCTACTTGACATCTCTGGGACTCAGTTTCCTCATTTGTGAAACAAAAGGGGCCCCTAAGGTCCCTTCCAACACTAAATCAATGATCGTGTAGCCTTGCTTATGACTTGTATTTTGGGAATTTGCCTATAGACATTAAAGACCATAGGTTTTACACAAACCTGAAAAGGTAAGCTGGAGTCAGATTGTGATGGCCTTCAAAAGACAAACAAATGTTTGTGTTTGAGAAGGAAAGTGACATGTTCAGACCACCATTTTAGAAATATCATTCAGTAGCCGTGTGGAGGAAGGAATGAAGAGGAAAGAGACACAAGGGAGAGAGAACAATTCAGATGCTGTTATAATACTCCTTCCAAAAGATGGTGAAGGCCTAAACTCAGTGTTTGGTCCTGTGAATGAAGGGAAAGGGACAGATGTAAAAGAAGGGAAGTAAGGGAAAGGGTGAGATGAGCACCAGGAAGGATGGTGGTAAACATTGCAGAAATAGTGGCTTTAGGGAAAAACAGATTGACTTGGTGGAAAAGGTAATAAGTTTTATTCTGGACGTGTGGAATTTGAGATATCTAGGTGGACATGTCTTATAGACATTTAATGGTATAAAACTAGAACTCTGGAGAGATATTAAGTCTAGATGTGTTGTTCTGGGAGTCATCTGCATAGAAGTGATGATTGAACACATGAAAACTGAGAGAAAATGTATAGTGAGAAAAGAGCTGAGGGCTTAGGACAGAGGCTTAGGATATAGGCATGGTTAAGTGTTAGGGGCTCCGGGAGTCTGAGCCCGATCTCTCGGGGTCCCTAACAATTGGTGCCCCACGTTGGGTGCCAATTGTTAGGGACCCCGGGAGTTTGGGCCTGATCTCTCAGGCCCACAGGCTTATCTGACCAGCAGAGGCCTGTAGGCCCTGGTGGAGTTTAGCTGTAAGCAATGACTGAGGTGGGAGACAAGATAGTAAGAACTCTGTTTATTCAAGCAGCAAGCGGTGCTTTTATCTCTTCTCTGACACCAGTGCTCTAAGTGAACCTATCACCAATTAGTTTGCCCTTATAAGGAAGTAATTTACCTTAAGCCAGGACTGCCCAGGGTGGACATGTAGCCCCTAGAAAGAAAAACATTTTTGGGCTTCTTTGTTCTCAGAAAAGCCTGGGAAAATAGCCTTGAGCAAAACAGGGGCAGAACCCTTCCTACCAGCGCCATCTTGTTCATGCCTTACCAGTCTTCCCTCAGTTTACCTGAGTCATGACTAGTGAATGCCGTCCAAGAGGCTGGGGGTTGGCAATTCCCTTACAGTTAAGGGACAGGAAATGGATGATAATTGTGCAAAGGAGGTGGGGAAGAGGCAAGACAGGTAGGCAGAGAACCAAGAGGGTGCAGGATCATGAAAACTAAGAGAAATGGGAGTATTCGGGAGGAGACAGGGATTAACAGTATCAAATGATGCAGAGAAGTCTAGAAAAATGAGGATTTAGAAAAGGTATTGTGGGTAACCTATGTATTTGACCCCTCAATAGAATGTAAGGTTCTTGAGGAAAGACACAATTTTTTTTCTGTCTTCTCTGAGTGCCCAACACTAAATCCTGGCACACAGAGGGGAATGATAAATATTTGCTGAATAAATAAATGGATAGCTTGGGGTAAGGGTGGGGATGTCAGCAGCAGATATACACAATTTAGAAATTATGGCCTTCTCAGTTCTCTCCACCCCTTTTATTTTGGGACATCACTTTTCATGTCTCCCTTGGAGTCAAGAAGTTGAGACACAAGCTGTGTGACCTGGAGCAAGTCACGTGACCCATCTCTGACTCAGTTTCATTATCTGCCAATAGAGCAATAATATCATCTGCTTCAGGGTGGTTTAAGACTCGAATGTTCTGCGGACCTTAAAGTGCTACATAAGTGCTTGTTATTATCCCATTTCAGAGTTGAAAATAAACCAGTATATCAGATCTTAAGGCAAACTTTCTATTTTCTAATAATGTAAGGAAGAGGTAGATTTGAATCACTAAAAGTGTTAGGATTTACTGTGGGCACAGCAATTCAACAGGAATCTTGATCTTGTCCTCAATGGACTCTGAGATGTTTTCAGTTGTTCTCCTGGTACTGTTTACTGCATTTTGCATCAATGTCTTTTTAAAATTAAATTTTATTTTTTTCAATTAATAAAAATCCACCTCATTTTCTTATTTCCCCCCCAAAAAATAGCTGAGGAAGAAAGAAAAACCAAATCCTTTGAACCAATATGCATAGTTAAGCAAGATAAATTCCTTCATGTCCTAAAGGCAAAAAAAAGTCTCCATCTACATGATGAGTTTCTCACTTATATCAATAGGTGGGCATGATGTTTCTTCATCAGCCTTGTGGACTCATAGTTGGTCAGAGCATTGATCAGAGTTAGTTGACTTTATAATGTTTTTTGTTATTTTATAAGAAGTTCCGGTTCTGTTCTTTTCACTCTACGTTTGTTCATACAAGTCTTTTTTTTTTCCGTTTTCCTGGAAACCATCCATATTTTGCCTTCTTTTACGGCACAAAAAGTATTCTATTACCGTCATATACCATTGTTCATCCATTTCCCAGATGGGCATCCTCTACCCTATATTTTCTAGTTCTTTCCCACCACCCAAGAAAAAAACCTCTCTAAATATTTTTGTCCATGTAGCTCCTTTTCCTCTATTATTGATCTCTTTAGCGGTATAGATCTAGTAGTGCTATCGATGGATTAAAATTTTCCAGTTCTGTCAATGGTGCATGAATGTGTCTGGCCAGGTTTCTACTCGTAAGATGATTAAGAGTGAAGAGGGAACATTTTGCAGAGGAAAGAGTGCAGGATTTAGAGTTAGAGCCTCTGGGTTCAAATACTGCCTCTGTCTTTAATACGGCTTAACCACCCTGAGAGTCACTTTCCTTATCTGTGCAATGAAGGAGTTGAACTAAATGTCCTCCATTGTCCCTTCCAGCTCTAAAGCTATGATCCCATGACCTTTCCTGTGTGTGTGAAGTGAGAAGATTCAGGATAAATGGAGTTTGTTAATAGCTGAGTGAAGATTTCAGAGGGCACAAAGGAACGGATGAGTAGAGGAGGCTATGGGCTGTGGAGGCGTAGGAATGAGATGGATGAGGATGAGAATACAAGAAGTAATAGGAAGGAGAGAGTATTTTTGCATCAGCAGACACTGATTCTGAAGCACAGGGAGAAGGGAAGCAGGAGCTTCTAATTAGTCAGTGATATGATGCGTAATTGCCAGCTGATAGGGGCCATTGACCCTCTGGGAACCCATGATGACTAAAGATTGAGTCCGTGTAGGCACTCTGACTCCTAGGGACACTAGATAACCAATAGTTTTAAGACATAATTGTTGATGAGGAATCAGATGGCAATCTGTTCTTGGGAGCTAGACTGAATTCATCCACACCTTAAAGATATCGTGCACATGCCCCAGGCACTAATCTCCAAAACACTGAATCCCCAGAAACAAAGCTACCCTGCCTAATAGCTGAGTGAGGCATCCAGAGGGCATAATGGAAACCAAGTCCTGATTTATATTGCTGATTTCCCAGGTTTAAATGCTCAAAAGGACAACTAGTTGGCTCAGTGGCTAAAGGGTTAAGCTTGGAGTCAGAAAGACTCATCTTTGTGAGTTCAAATCAAGCCTCAGACACTAGCTGTGTGACCCTGGGCAAGTCATATCACCCTGTTTGCCTCAGTCCCTCCTTTGTAAAATGAGCTGGAGAAGGAAATGGCAAACCACTCTAGTCTCTCTAAGAAGAAAACCCCAAATGGGCTTGTGAAGAGTTAGACATGACTGAAAAATGGCTCAGGAACCAATACAGTGAAAATTGAACAGTAGGCTAGTTCCAGCTGGTTCCAGTGCACCAAGAGAAGGAAGGCTAGATAACTGAACATTCAAGACCTAGCCCTCTCTTTTTCCTGTTCTGAATCTTTTAAAAAAACCCTTTTTGTCCTTAACTTTTTATATAACCAGCAGTTTATTCTGGGCTTTAGTCTTCCTGACATCTTTACAGATATGTGTCTCTGTATTCTACTCTTCCCGGACTATGTGCCCCTCATTTTAACTTTTGTACGTGTCCTTTTTAAAGCAGAACTCATTGGGGAACTCCCCATTTAATTGCACCAGTCTCTTTAAATGGTTCTCCTGCTTCTTCCTCCTTGGGATCATTTGTGACGACCATCAGAATTTCATTTTTGAGAGCCTGCCATCTCTCATGAGCTGTATTCCTTTTTAGAGGTTCAAGCTCTGGGATCATATTCTCTTTTTTCTGAACCTTTTGAAAGAGAGAATTTGACATGAAGAACTTTTCATCTATAAGGATTATTCAACATTGGAAGAGGTTACGAAGGAGGCCATTGGGCTTTTTCCCCTGGAGATCCTTAAAAAATAGGGCAGGTCACCATTTGTTGCAGACAGTTTAGGCCCTGAAAGACCTGAGGCAGGAGAAGGGATCAGATGGCCTCTGGAGAACACTTCTAGCTCCATGGCTCAGTGATCATAGGATCAAATTGATAAATTCTGAGTAAAAATGACTTTTTTTACATTTTTTTGCAGAATTCACTTTTAAAGGCCCAGTACCTAGCACTTACAGAAATAAAAGTTCTATTATGTTTCCTCATGTCAGAGTATACAGAGGGTTTATGTGCTTCTCTGGAAAGGAAAGGAAATACAACTCTTTTGCAGGTAATAACAGTTTATTTTATATCCTATTTTCTTTAACAGTGATTGCTCTTACTTGGAAACTCTCCTGGCATTTTGTAGGCCATAAAAGGGTAAAAGGAATGTTCTTTGCTGGGAGTTCCATAAGCCTGGCCCTCTGTTTGTAATCCATGGCAGAAGGCCCGCCAGCTTGGTTCCCAAGTACTTTGCCAATACATTCAAAAAGAAAATGGGGATTCAGGGTGATTTTCCTAACATGCCCCAGGCTATCATGGTCATCATTCATTTACTCAGTGCTGTTGTAAGGAAACAAGAAGCAATGAGAATTCAGGGAAAGGATGAGAAAAGATTTTCTAGTGGATTGGGAAATGAAACATCACTAAAAAGTTTTTTTTAAAAAAACCCACCTGATATAATTCTAAGGAAGGCTCTAATTGAAAGAAATTATGACTCCAATACATGATTAGCACTTAGGGAAAGTTTTGAGTTTGGTGATATTTTCTTTTTGTGGCTCAAATGTGAGGGCCTACATTTTTATAGGGCTTTTCATGCCAACTTTGATGCCATTATGAATGAATGAACGATTGCAAAAGCATTGCTTAGGCTCTTAAAATGTGTGCAGAACACTGTGCTAAGCACTTGGGATAGAAAGAGAAAAACAGAGATAGACCCTGCTCTCAGGGAGCTCACATTCTAATAGGGAAGACAACATATGTAGAAAGTTTCAGGCAGAAAGGCCCCCATGGATGCAAAGACAAGCAATGATATGTCTTCTTTGATGTCATTTCCACCAGTAAAACCACATTCATTTCTGATACTGAACCATTTGACAGTGCTAAAGACTTAGATGGGAAGAACTTTCTCCTCTGGGCGGTCAGTAGTTTAACTGCAGTAGTTGACTGAGTCTCCTCTGTTCATAGGTCCTCTCCCCACCTTCATAGGTCTTCTGGGAGTAGTTTTCCATACTCTGATTCTTTCCTTTTCCCTACAAAAATTGAATTGTCCTGTAACCAATTCTTTCAGTGTACTCTTTTCTGTTGACAAATTAAAACAAACTAATTAATCAATGGGTATCGTATTATCTCATTAAAAAAAATTTAAACAAGGTTCTTCTAGAGACAATGCCTTAACCCAAAGAAATGGTAGGCACTTAGAATATCATGATGTGAGGAGGCTAGAAGGATGAGTTTATTTGCGTATATTGTTCTGTGTCATTTTAGAATTGACAAGAGAACGTCTTGTGCATCTCCCTCATTTTACAGATCAGGAGACTAAGTGTCAAAGAGGATAAATAATATGTCACTAGTCAAATAGACAGTAGAAGCAGGCAAGTAGGTGGTGCATTGGGTACAGCAGTGGACGTAGAGTCTATCCAGCCTTAGACACTTACTAGCTGCCTCCTTCAGTTTCTTCATCTGGAAAATTAGGATTATAATAGCACCTACCTGCCAGGATTGTGAGGATCAAATGAGATATTTGTAAAGCACTTAGCATAGCACCTGGCACACAGTAGGTGCTTAATAAACACTTGTACTCTTCCCTTTCCCCTTTGAACCCAGGTCCTCTAACTATGAATCCAATGTTTTTTTTTTTTTCATTAAACCACACTGCCTTTGCCTACCAGTAGGACCAGACCTCTTCAAACAGTCAAATAAAACTATATAATTAAGGAGCTAATAATAAAATTTGTGCATTTTCAAAACTTTTTGTATTTCTCCTACCTATACATGTAACTATATCTACATGTGTAGCTGCTGTTTTCCAAACAGCCTACATCTAGCAAAATGCAGATTAGCATAGGGAACAACTACCAATTTCAGTTTGCTCTTAGTTAGACACTGTGGCTGGGAGAAAGGGTTATTTAACCCTATGGCTAAAATGAGCCAGTTGTATTATCTGTGGATTTGCACTGTTCATGCTCAGCCTGTTGAGTTGAATTAAATTGAATAATTGAGACTTGACTTTAATTGTATTTGGAATTTGCACAGTTGTTTGAATTGGAGCCTGCCAAGTGAACATTATAATGCCTATTTCACAGACAAGTCCAATGCTTTGAGGATCCATGATTTTGTCAGTCTGGGTGCTCCTGTCAGTCAGTCAAGAAGCATTTAGTAAGCTCTTACTCTATGACAATTACTGCGCTAAATAGGATACAGCGAGAGATAATCCTCTCTGTCCTAGAAGATAGTGTTCAATTTAATTAAATAAGCCTTTATAAAATACTTATGACAGAATAAACACTGTGTAAAGTGCTGGAGATACAAAGAAAAATTGAAATAATCCCTGACCTCAAGAAGCTTATTTTCTATTGGTGAAATATGTATATTGCATTCACAGCTTGAGGTTTCCAAAGAGTGGCTAACTTCAACTTTTTAAGAATAACTCTGAGACACTGCGGCAGGTAAAGTTTATAAGAGGGCAAAGTGACTTATCCTATTCTGTTGGTTAGAGCAAGGCGAAGTATCTCTCCAGTAAGGTTCACACGTAAACAAAGAATCAAAAAGGTGCCAATATAGAAGGCATCCTCAAGAGGAAAAGGGACAAACTCAAAATTCTTGATTTTTGGAAGTCCCTTTGTGTCTTCACAGACCCATGACATTCCACTTAGGGTAGAAGAACATAGCTCCCTGTTAAGTTCTAAGATTCAGTGCCTTTATCCAGTCCAAGTCAGCATGTCTCTCTCTTTATTTTCATGTCTATCTTCTAGTAATTCCTTTGATGGTATTCATTATTCCTCTGGAAGCTACTGCTACTGTCTCTGGTCACTGGTCCCGATTGCCTCCTGATTAACTATAGAATGTGCTTAGAATAGCATCCAAAGTCCTTCCTAACCTAGTCTCTTCCTACCTTTCCAGTCTTCTTACACCATATTCCCTGACAAAGAGTACATATTGGTACCCTTTGGACCAATGACACTGGCCTCTTGGCTGTCCTACAAACAAGACACTCCATCTCTCAGCTCTAAGCTTCTTCTCTGGCTACTCCCGATGCTTAGGATGCTCTCCCTCTTCCACTCATCCTATTGATCTTCCTGTCATCCTTTAAGTCCAAACTAAAATCCCATCTTTTACAACAAACTTTCCTCAACCCAGCAATTCTGTGTCTCCTCTCTGTTTATTATTTCCTGTTTATCCTTTGTATAGCTTACTTTTTATATCTTTGTATATTTTTGTTTGCATGTTGTCTCCCCCACTGGACCACTGCTTCCTTGAGAGCAGGGACTATTTTTGTATCTCCAGTGATTAGTACAGTGCCTGGAACAGAGTAGGTGCTTAATAAATGTTTATTGATTGATTATAAGGACCTCGGTTGAAATCTCTAGGTCTGAATTCTCAAGATTGTCTAGGGACATTCATGTTGAAATAATCATTCATCTAAGATTAGGAAGGAAGAAACACAACAGAAATAGAGGTATCATGTGCTCTTGACCACTTGGCAATGAGAAGAGGGAATATGCCCAGCTGTTCCTTCTCCACCTACCCAGCAGGTCAAAATAGTCCAGCCTCATTCACTAGTAAGCAGGAAAAGAGACTGATATATTAGCAAGTCAAGTATGTCCACTCATTTCTTGCTCAGCCAAACCAGAACCATCTGTTCTTATAGTTTTACAACCAATTAGAAGGCATTTCATCATCACACAACCCTCAGTCATGAATGACTAGAAACAGGCTTCCACAGTTCCACCTGTTAGATTGGAACCAGGTAGGGAATATCAATTAGCTAGATGGTGCAGTGGATAGAATGCCAGATTTGGAGACAGAGAGATTCATCTTTCTGAATTCCAATCTAGCCTCAGATGCTTACTAGTTGTGTGATCCTGGGCAGGCCACTTAACCCTGTTTGCCTCAATTTCCTCATCTGTAAAATGAGCTGGAGAAGGAAATGGCAAACCATTCCATTATCTTTGCCAAGAAAACCCCAAATGGGGTCATGAAGAGTTGGAAATGAATGAAAAATGAGTAAGCAACAACACAGCAGCAGAGAGTATCTGAGCGTGCTCTCTGTACCTTAGTGGGAAGAGTAAATGTGTTGCACAAAATATATACAGAGAAATTTCTGGAGAGAGAGCTTAGCCCTAATGTAAAGGGCAGTTTATTAACAATATATGTGGCAGAGGGATCCTTTTTGATATATAGTTTGGATTGGATAGCTACTGATTCGGTGATTGGTAGGTTGACCAAAGAGGCTAGCTTTCAGTGGTAGTATTCCATTATCTGCCCTTCTCAGGGAACCCATTTTTTCTCTTATCATCCTATTGATGATTTCAGGCATTTGTGGGAAGATGCAAATCAGCTTTTCACAAAAGGTTGGGAATCCCTGTGGAAAATAGGACTTATCACTTGTTGCAACCACAAGAAGATCAAAGTGGGCAGTTTCTCACAAAAATCATACAAATCTTTTTTTTTTAAGTCTACACTACCTGGATGGAATGCAAGACAAAGTGTTCTTGAAAGTCAGTTTGTTTAGACAACAAGAGCACTGGATGGTTATTAGGAGACTAACCCGGGGGAAGTCAATTAACTTCTCTGTTTCTCAGTTTCTCTACCTTAGCAAATTACCAGTGGAATCTGTTGTGCATTCCATATGCAGTCGCATATGTGAAACCTTCTGACCTACAAGACTTGAAAAAAAAAAGGCATAATGGAAACAAGTCCATTTTGGTGTTGTCTACTCTATTGCTCAGGCATCCAGAAAAATATATCAGTTATAGTAATAATGATTGTCCAGTAAGATATGGGCCAAGAAAGCCTCCTGGGTTAGTATGTCATCATGGATGCAAATTGTTAATGGACTAGCATGTCTTTCTGGAGAAAGGTGGGCAGGGTACAGTGCCAACTTGGCATCAAGCTGATTGTTCTCTGTGCAATAGAAGTTTCTTCCCCTTAGATCTTGGCATATGACAATAATATTTATTATTAAATAATAATTTCCTAGGTAGTCTTATTATTATCATCTATAGGTCATCTTAAATATTAATTGACATGATTGGATCACCAATGATAATATCCTGGCATGCACACAGTCTACCAGGATGGAAGCCATCAGTGACTGGATTATAACTCTATTGGGATAAACTGGTTTTAGGATGTTGTCCCCAAAGCCATTACTACTATGATAAACACTGAAAATAAGGGAGGCAAAAGAGACATTTCAAAGACATGGAGCTTAAGACAATAGCCACTAGTTGTCAACTGCTGGCAAAGAAATAGTACCAACCTTCAGGTATTTGTAGTAGAAAAATCAAGATGCATTGATTATAGGATCATGGATGAGAGTTGGAAAGAACCTTAGCAGTCATCTAATCCAACCTCCTAATTTTACTGATGAGGTCACAAAAGCCCAAAGAAATGAAATAATTAGACAAAGGCCATGCAAGTATTAAATAGTAGAGCTTTAATTCAAGCCTAGGTCTTTCTCCAAATTGAAAGTGAAAGCGAAAGATGGATTAACAAGGGGAGAGCTTGGAAGCAGAGAAACCAACAGTCTAAGTGAAAGATAATGAGGGTCTAAACTAGAATGGTGACTATATTAATAGAGAGAAGGGTTTGAATGTGAGATAAATTATGGTGGGAGAATGGACAAGACTTGGCAATTTGATTGATTGTGAGGTGTGAGGCAGAGGAAAGAATTGAAGATGACACAAAAGTTGTGGATTTGGATGACTGGAAAGATGGTGGTATCCTCAACAGAAATAGGGAAGCTATAAAGAGGAGAGAGTTTGGAGGGAAGAGCAAGATACTTTTGTTAAGTTTTCACTGCCTATGGAACATCTAATTGGAGATGTAAAATAGATTGGTGATGATGACAGAATAGAGTTCAACCAAGAGACCAGACATGTAGTTTTCAATTATTTGCATAGAAAGGATACTTTGAACTTTGGGAGGTGATGAAACCATTAGGAGTAATAGTTTAAAAAAAGAAAATCATAGGTCTAGGACAGAGCCTGGAGGTAATGAATACATATGAGGTGGGACCATGAAAAAATCTGGCAAATAACTGTGAGAAGTAACATTGAGACAGATGGGAGGAGAACCAGGAAAGTAGGACAGAATGTCTGAGAGGGGAGGGTGGTCAACAGTGTTAAATGCTATAGGGTGATCAAGAAGACAGAGATAATGATATCTAATTTGTCAATTAATATGTCATTGATAACCCTGGAAAGAATTCAGTTTCAGTTAAATGATAAAATTACAAGACAGTTTATAATATGTTGAAAGTGAGCAGGATGGAAACAATAGCTATAGACAATTTTTGCTTCTGGAGTTTGGCTTTGAAAGGAAAGGGACATACAATATGGTACCATGTAGATATGGCAGGATGAAGTGAAGATTTTTTTAAAGACAGAGGAACTTTTGTCATGTTTATAAACAGGAAAGTAGCCACTGGCTAAAGAAAGATGGAAAATTTAAGCCTGGGTGAAAGGAAGAATGTTGATTTCATCACTAAAACAAGGGAGGTTGGAGTTGCTTCAGGTTTCAGAAAAAAGACAATTTTAAGGCACGCATTTAAAAACAGTTTAAAGGAAGGTCCAAAGAATAACAGGCTTCTACTCCCAAATAAGTTCAGTTTTGTACATGTTATAATACATGGAGTGATAATACTTCCATATGGAGCTATTCAGCAGACCCTAAAATATGAGACTGGATCTCAAGGGAAAGTCCAAGGCTAGATAGCTAGATTTGAGAGTCATTTGAATAGAGGAGAAAGAGAAGCCCCCAGAGTGAAGGCGAGAATTCCAAGGTAGAAGAGAGGAACTCCGGGGACAGAACCTTAGGGGATGCTCATATTTAAGAAGATGAGAAACAGAGAGACAGTAAGGGAAACAGCAGGGGAACAATCAGGTTAAGTGCGTAACTAGGAGAATTCAGGTTGGTGGAAGCCAAGGGGATAGGGAGCAGTTTTAAGATGAGCAAGTGGCCAAGCATGTTGAATATTGTAGAAAGTTGGAGAAAATGAGATCTAGAAAAAAGAGGTTGGATTTGGTGATGAGGCCATCAGTAACTTTGGAGAGAGAACTGTTAGTCTAGTGATAAGAATTGTAGCCAGATACCAAGCAGTTGAAGGATGATTACATTTTTAAAAGTGGCCATCACCACTCCATGCTTTTGCATAGGTTATCCTTGATGCCTGGAATGCATTCCTCATTGTCCATGCCTTTTAAAGTAGAATCCCTTGCTTCCTTTAAAACTCAGTTCAAATGCTATCTACTGCAGGAAGCATATCTTGACTTTTCCCTCTGCCCCCCCACTTTGCTACTACTTCTGCTCTCCTTCTAATTACATTGCATTTATCTTGCATGTATTTATTTTCTTTTTATTTGCATGCATATATATTATTTTCTCCCAATAAAATGTAAGCACCCGAAGGGCAGGAACTGTTTAGTTTTTGACTTTGCATTTCCAACACTTGGCATATAACAATAAATTATTCATTGTTATTATTATTAGCCACTTAATACATTTTTAATGAATGAAGGAATTCATGAATAAAATGAAGAGAAAGGGAGAAATAGAACAATAGTTTAGGAAATAGCAAGGTCAACAGAAAGATTTGGTTTTTAATGTTTGCTTTGCTATGTTTTTATTATTATTTTTAGCATAGAAATAACTGGGCATGAGTGTAGGCAGAGAGGAGAGAGCCAATACAGAAGGAGACACTGGAGATGAAAGAGAGAGAAGGGATGATTAATAATTTGAGGTTCCAAAAGAGAGGGCATGTGATAAAATCAAGGGCACAGGTATAGGATTCAACTTTGGCAAGGAGATCATATCTCAACCTCTGATTCAGCAGTTCTCAAACTTAAAATTATTGATGACCCTCCCCCCCACCAAGAACAGATAGCTGGACAGATAATTAGATAAAGATATATTTATATATTTATAATCTTACTTGAAATTAAAGTATCTTACTATTATTATGAAAATAGTGTTGACCTCACATATCCTCTGAAGAATCTTGGGGATGCCTGGGATCCCTGAAACACACTTTGAGGACCACTGCTCTATGACTAGAAGATAGGGAGACAAGTAAAGACAGAAAGAGCTTATTGAATAACCTTGACCTTTCTAATAAATTCAATCCAATGTGTTAAGCACCAATTAGGGGCAAAGAACTATACTAGGTCCTGGGAAAACTAAGAAAAAATTCCCATGGTAAAATAGGAGGAAAATCTATCTGTTGAGAGAAAGAAAAGGTTGGAGATGGAGCTGGGGGTTTAAGTATAGGGGAGACCATTTGCAACATCTGCTTTGTGAGAGAAACTGATAGAGAATCAGTGGGAGATTACTATAAAGATTGGTGGGCATCAGGGAAGACCACAGTTTTTTTCTAGAAAACGTGAATTAGTAGATAATCATTTCAGAACAATTTTGTGATTTCCTCCAGTATCTCCTTGTAGGAATAAGAGCAGGCAATATAAACAGTATAGATAGTGCAGTTTACTCAGAGTAGGGATTTATCAGAGACAAGAAGGAAAGAGTCAATGATGAAGACAGCAAAGTTGAAATAACCCACCATCACATCAAAACTGATTTGGAAAGGCTAGCAAAGTCAAAAGACAGTGGCTAGAGTGGGATAATAGATATGGATCCAATGAGCACAGGTCATGATAAGAGTAAAGAGCCGGACAAGTCAAGGAGTAGGAGAGATAGAAATAAAAAAAAGTAATGATAATAAAAGACATACAGTGCTCTAAAGTTTGCAAAGGACTTTACATACTTTATCTTCTTCAAAACTCACAACAGCTTTGTAAGGTAAGTACCAGAGATATTATTATTCCTATTTTGCAGATAAGGAAACTAAGCTTCAAAGAAGTTAAGTGCCTTGCCCATGGCCATGTAGCTAGTAAATGTCAGAAGTGGCATTTGAACCTCATCTTCTTGACTCCAGTTCTAGAACTAGAAATACAGGAAATGATAGTTGGTTAAGAGAGTTTCAAAGTTCTTGAAAGTGACAGTTTTAGATGGTGGTGAGATATAAAGTACTTCCTCCCCAAAAAAGTTGGTGAAAAAGAGAAGAGATAGAAATCATTATAATTGAACCCATGATGTTAGAAAAGTCATCCATGTGACTTATTGAGAACCCTAGGATTACTAAATTCCTAAGTTTGGTGACAAGGAAAGGAGTGGAAAGAAGACTCATCCAGATTCTCAGTCTTTGAGGAAGTTAGAAAGTTACTTGGAGGTGAGCAAGGCTCAGGAGAAAGTAGCCTAATTTGATGACATCAACTTAAAAAGAGGAGAGTTTGTTGAGTCAAAGTGACAGAACAAGGGTGCCTTAAAATCAAAGCTACCAAAACTTCACACAACTGTTTTAAGAATTCGCTGGAAGACAAAACCAGTTCAAAGTAAAAGAGTTTGCTGAAATGTTATAGTAAGAAAAGGAGAAGTAAAACCTCTTCTCCCTAAACCTGGGGCACTCTCCCATAACTATAGACACCGTCTGTGGTAAGAATGGCCTCATCTTGGGGTGAGGAACACTCGTAGAGAGACACAACCACATGTGTGGGCATGGAAAACATGTGAAGAGGCAACTGTCCCTTGGCCTCTGGTCTTACAGTCTCTGCTGGATGTTGCTCAGTCAGACATGAAATCTCTGCCAGATGTTGTTCTGCCAACTTCATAGTCACTGCCCAACATTACCCTGCTGGATGTTTTGTCTCTGCTTGGGCGCTGCTCAGCTGTAATCCCCATTATTGTCATTTTCTGAGTGCAAAGTGACCAAAGAGAGGCATTCCAGAAGAATACTGGCTGGCTCAAGCAATCCAATTTGGGATTAAACATTTATGATAGAAAATTCACAAAGTGGACAGTTCACAACGTAGATAGTCAAGAGCTGGCTGTATCTATACTTCATTAACCACTCTTTGTCAGCCAATTTATTCACATAGAGCAGCTAAGAATCTCATTTGGGCATTATTTGAGCCAGTGACTTACAGGAGGAAGCCTATTATTTATTCCATGAACCTTCTGGTATGGTTTGTTATTTAATCATGTTTCTTAAAATGAGCATCACCAGTCAGATAAATGACTATTCTCATCATGTTTTATTATAAGTTTCAAAGAGTCAGATGAAAACAATCTATAAGAAACACAAGGAACTAGGTAGAAGTAATCTTCGCAGATTAATTTAGTTCTCTTGCCTCAGTTTATGAGGCAGCAATCTTGCCATGCTTATTGATTATCAGACAAGACTACTAATCCCCTTAAGGTCATTAAGTGTACTTAATTAAAGAGCAGTTAGCAAGCATCTCTTTACTAAAGTAATAGTGGCTGTTAAGAGTGATTTGTACATTACCAATATGGTAGCTATTAATCTAAGAGTCTATTTGTCATTTATATTTTCCCAAACAAATACATTTGGTAGGTCAAATGGACACTAAAATTTATCATACACTCTCTTGATGCACTGTATCCGTAATTGTCAACTGCGGATGGAAAGTTCCAGCTACTTTTCAGCTACAAAAGCATAGAATGGTGAATCTCATTCTTATGAGGATTGTAGCACCACCTTCATTATTTTATTTTTTCCAACTCCCCTACTTCTTCCTAAAAAGTACTGTATGGCATATATTGAAATTGAAAAGTAATGTGACTTGACTAATTCCCTTTTTTAGAGAAATACATAGAGTCGGTTTTGAGATGATCCAGTGTCTTGGCCAGATGCAAACTATTGCTTATAATTGACTGGTATGGTTGTTATGTCTTTCTTTCATGAATTGCCTATTGAAATAATACATACAATTTCTGCACAACACCACTCTCCTTTTTGTGGTGTTCATAGAGTGGTACCTACTAAGTGAGGTAATTATTCTGAACTATCATTCTACAGTAGAGCTGAATGTGGTTATATTATTGAAAGTTTTTTAGGTGGTATTTAAGCAATTAAAATAACACAGGGAGTGACTGATGAGACTGG
Organism: Bettongia penicillata ogilbyi; assembly: GCA_023548195.1. NCBI lineage: Eukaryota > Metazoa > Chordata > Mammalia > Diprotodontia > Potoroidae > Bettongia > Bettongia penicillata. The sequence goes on from JAJHZJ010000526.1 coordinate 9,680,004, forward strand.
GAATAAAAAGCCAGGCTCACGTATTAACTAACTTTTTATAGTTGTTCTTCATTCTAGACTTCTCTTTGACATTGATTGGGAAATTGAAATGTATATGATATTTTTGAAATTGAGTGTTACATCATCTGATCTTTCTCTTATTTGAAGGTACAATAAAGACACTTTTGGCTCCTTGAAGGTATGTTCTCACATGTTCTTTGCCCATGAACAAAGCAAACCAAAGCAAAACTCAGAGGACTCCAGACGTTATTTCTAGTCTGAATGTCTAACTTGCTGTTGCAAAGGTTAGGCTATGATGAATTTGTAGAGAGAAGCTTGTATACATATGCGATGGTGAATTGTGGTGAAATATTGAATGGTAATTCCCTTCGAGGTGCTCAGTATTTCATACTTTTTGAATTATCGTCGTTATAGGGTAGTGATCCCAGAGTAATTTCTGTAGTTACCAAGTTCATTCAGCTAAAGGTTTACTTCTCCTTGTCTGTTAGTAATACCAGCATATTGCTCATTCCTTCTTTTCATAAGTCTGTCCCCCTATTAAAGTTGGACAACTGCAGATAAAGTAATCTGATTATCAAGTATTTTAATAAGCAGTTGATTTAAATAAACAAACCAAAACCTTTCCACTTTTCTCATAGAATTCTAGAACTTAAAAACTTTCCATGTTTAAAAAGGCTTATTTCGGGGGCACGTTGAATAAATCTGATCTGTCAACTTGATTCCTCTAGTGCTTAGGTAGAGAAACTGCTTCTATTTTGAAGAAAACAGGATAGAAACATACTGTTCTTTTGACAGCTTGTGGGGATGTATATACCATAATATGATCTCTAATGGTCCCTGTTTTATATAAAAATGAAATATTCAATGAATTTGTGGAGCTTTTGAAAAGACACCTCTCACACCATTAATTATTGCTTTATAATTGATTTACAATTGACACTTCAAATGAAAAATCTCATGAGGGCATTGCTGCTAGTGTATATACTGTGTCTTTGGTCTCAGGATTGTAATTTTAGGGTTTTTTTAGATGAAGTCTCTAACAGTATGAGCTAATATCTGAGGCAGTTTCACATAGTGGAAAAAGCAAGCTCTGGATTTAGCTCTAACCTTGACACTTACAAGCTCTGACTGTGGAAAAGTCACATAACTTCTCTGAGTCTCAGTTTCTCCATGACAACAATAATTATGCTACTGTCTGTTAGTAGTGTAATAGTAATTCTACTACCTGCATAGTTATGAAGAAGGTATTTCAAAATGTTAAAATGTTGTATAAATGTGAGTTATTGTCACAAGGGGATGTTACGTAGAGGAGTCAGTGATGACTCTTAACTCTACCAAGTTTGACATTTGTAATGATTGAAGACAAGGTCTTAGCTGGTGACCATAAATAACTGCAGATCACAGAAATTAAAAGAGCATCATTAAATATCAATGTTATCCATAATCCACAGGCAGAGAGTTCTTACCAACAGGGTCAGGAGAGCACAGGAAATCATGCATCACAACATTTGCAGATCACTTCAGTTATACAAATCTCTGCTCCATCTGCAGAGACTTACTCTGACACTCTTTATAGATTCAAGAAGGTAGAGTACAGTTTCTGCATGGACCATCTTAAGAAAATGTCATTCACAGTCTATCAGAAAGAAGCCCAGAAATTGTTAGATCACCTGGTATATGGGTGCTGCTGACTATATTCACACGACATTAAAGGAGGGGAATTTCATCATATTCAGAGGGCTTAATAGTAAGACACTTCGGGATTGTGTGATATTTGCAGAAATTATGGATAGCTATTAGTGCATGATGAAAGTTAACCCTAGTGTAGTAGTGAGTTAATGACAACAGGAAAAATCCCATCTATAATATTTTTCTTTGAGACTTAGCATGGTAGAGTGGCTATGTAGCTGAGCTCAGTTCCAGGAAGACTTGACTTGAAGTCCTGTTTCTGACACATACTGGCCAGATGACGCTTGGCAAATTAGTTAACCTCTCAGTAGATGGAGCAACTCCTTTAGACTATAAATTGCAGATTGGTTACTGAATTGCTTTGGTGGAAGCGGTCTCCTCTCTGGGAATTCCCTGCACCCACCACAGGTTCAGACCAACATTTTCTCACAACATCTATCAGCCAAGTTGCCAAAGCTACCACAAATTTTCCAAGTTTATGTTGATTATTCATTTATATTGTTGGAAATTGTGTAAAGTACCTAGATCTTTTTGCTAGCAATGGGTTAACCTTCATCTTCCATCATTTGAAGGTCAGAGAAGAGATAGTTTGTTTAAGTTCTACTTAAGATTTCTTGGAGGTTAGTAATGTCAGGGTCTCTTAGATCTTATTTTTTTTAAACATCATTGGTAACTTTATTTTTTTCTTTTTTAATGGACAAAAATTTATTTTCTCTATCACCTCCCCTCCCCACACAAAAAAGAAAAAAATGCTTGTTGTGAATATACATAATCAAACAAAAATATTCCTATATTGTGTCTCATTCTGCATCTTGAGTCCATCATCTTTGTCAGGAAGTGGGTAGCACGTTTCCTCACGAGTCAACCAACCAATCAATAAACCTTTATTAAGCACCTACTATGTGATAGTCACTGTGGTAAGCACTGGGGATACCAAAAGACAGTCCTTTCCTCAAAGAGTTTACACTCTAATGGGGGAGAAAACTTGCAAACAAATATATACAGAGTGAGCTATATATAGGATAAGTGGCAAATAACTAAAAGAGGGAAGGAACTGATTGGGTGAAGCTTCCTGTAGCAAGTGAGATTTTAGTTAGGACTTAAAGGAAGCCACTGAGGTCAGTAGTCAGAATTGAGGAGAAAGATCTTTCCAGGCATTCAGAATAGCCAGAGAATATACCTATGAGCAGTGGATCAAAGAGTATGAGTAAGGTGTTAGAAGACCAGAAAGGTAGGAGGGGCTAGGTTATGAAGGGCTTTGGATGTCAAACGGAGCATTTTGTATTTACTACTGGAGGCAATAGGAAGACATTGGAGTTTATTGAGTGGGAGGGTGAGATAATTGGACTGGCATTTTAGGAAAAATCACTGTAATGACTAAATGGCAGATGGATAGGAGTGGGGAGACACTTGAAGCAGGTTGACCCACAGTAGGCTATTGCAATAATCAAGCCATGAGGTGATGAAAGTGTGTACTAGAGGGTTCTTTGGAACTGTGCTTGGTCATTGTGTTGATTAGAGTTTTCAAATCTTTACAAAGTTTTTGTTATAATAGAAATTGTTCTCTTGCTTTATCTCATCATAGTGTATCAGTTCAACAAATCTTCTCAATACTCTCTGAAATTGTCCTTGTCATCATTTTTACAGTACAATAGAATTCCATTACATTTCTACGTTTGTTTATTTCTCCTTAGCTCTTGATCCAGCAATCACTTTATGCACCACTCCTGTGAATCTCCATTGCTTCCCCCTCCCCTACTCTTGCTTCAGGGATGGGTCATTTCATATCTCTGGCCCTCAATTTCCACATCCATAAAATGAAGGAGTTGGACTACATCACCTCTGAGACCCCTTCCCCCTCTGAATCTATTATCCTATAATCTGCTTATAAACATGCTCCCACTTCCTTATCTTAGACTCCGCATTCTTTTACCTCAATCTGCTGCCTTCATTGGCACTTCACTTCTAATCTTGACAAAGTGGCTACACCTGAGCTTGCCATTTTTAATTTAACCCTCTGTAATCACAAGAATACAGAATCTCAGTGTTGGAAGAGAACTCAGAGGTCATTTAGTTCAACCTATTTATAATCACAGATGCCATCTATAGCATTTCAAACAAGCGATCTCTATTTGTAGATTTAAGTAAGGTTAACTTACTTCCCAAGTATTCTAAGACACTATGATTTGGACCCAAAGCAGCTTGAGGTAATTATCCTTCCCCCTCAGGCCTCAACTGAAAGCTAGGGGCAAGCCCTTTGGGTAAGGATTACATGAGGACTACTTTTCTTTTTAGATTCCTTAGACTTGAGGGCTGCTTTTAGAGGAGAGGAGCTGGGAGGAAGAGGATGTAATCCTGTGATTAAACACAAGGTAATCTCTATTTATTTCTACCTCTACTTAGTAAATTAACTATTTAGCTGTATTCTCCAGAAAGTAGTAACAGGGTAAATAATACCCTAGCCTGCAAGTAACTGGAGTAGGAGTGGAATGGGCATCTGCCTTATAATAATGGTGAATGGGACAGTAGTGGACCTAGGAGAGTGGATAAGGGGGCAGTAGCAAAGTCAGTAGAGGAAGCAGCAGTATTCATATTCTCTCCTTTGTCACAGTCTGCTAGAGACAGAAATGGTTACCATCACTCTATGCACCATGGGCAACACGGTGATAGAGTGAATAGAACGCTTGACCTGGAGTCAGGAACCAGTGTTAAAAATCTGACCTCAGACACTCACTAGCTGGTTGATCTTAATCCTGTTTTCCTCAGTCTCCTCATCTGTAAAATGAGCCCGAGTAGGAAATGGCAAACCACTCCAGTATCTTTGCTAAGGAAAATCCCATATGGACTCACAAAGAGTCGCTTATGACCGAAAATGACCCAAACAATAGCTGCTACATACCATGATACCCTAACTCATGGTAGCATTAATTCTTTGTGGCCTTCCTAAACATACAAAAAAGGTAATGATTCATTACCTAGAGGGGGCTATCATAAACCTAAATTACCTATCAAGGATCATAGCTCTCTACTGGGTCAGAAGGATTAATTTTATTTAGGACTTAGGTTACATTTAGTAGGAAGTCTGCTTATGAGCTTTTCATTGATGGCTAGTATTTTATGTATATTACCAACCATGTGACAACAAAAATAATAGCTAGCAATTACGTAATGCTTCAAAGTCTACAAAACTCTTTGTATATATTAAATCATTTGATAATAGATAAAGCAACACTGCACGGAAATGGAATCAAGAAGACTTTGATTTCCAATCCTGCCTCAGACATTCTGTAAGTAAATTATTGAACCTTATCTCTGCCTCAGTTTCCTTATCTTCAAGATGCGGATAACAACTCTTTTTCTCAATCAATAAACATTCACTAAGCACCTACTATCTGCCAGGCATTGTGCTAGGCCCTAATTGGTGTAAGAATCAAATGAGTTAACATATATAAAGTGATTTGCAAACTAAAGTGCTGTAAAAATGCTAGCTATTATTAACAAGAGCCTCTCCTAAAATACTACTTGAATATCTAAGACCAAGGAAAGACAACTACTTGGAAGAGATAGAAAAAATCATGTTTTATTAACTCTTCCCTTCCAAATGTGGAAAATAATAATGATAAGGTCTATCTGGTAAATAAGACTCTTGCAGAGGAAAAGAAGGGACAAAGACAGAAAAAGACAAAATGTGTCAAAAGAGGCTGTCTCAAGAAAGACTTTTATTTGTTAAGTTTCAGTAAATAAAAAATCAAAGACCCTCCCACAGAATGCAGCACATCTCTGGTAAAACTGCCCAAATTCTAGAAAAACAAGTTTTCTCAATTCATTTTTTTTTAAACTCCTGTTATATGCAAGGTTCTGGCTATACAAAGGTAAAAATGAAAGAATCTCTGCCCTGAAAGGGCTTACATTCTATGAGGTGGTAGGGGAAGGGAGTGGTGATAGGGGAAGGGAGTGGTGGTGGTGACGAATTTTCATAGAAAAATACAAAGCAACTTAGAGATACAGAAAAGGATAGCAACTTGGGAAGTGAGGGAGTAGGCAAGGCCTCCTGAGGGGTACAGCATCTGAACTGTTGTGAAAGGAAGCAAGGAGGAGGTGAGTCTAGGAGAAGTGAGGATCCCTTGTGCAAAGGTGCTGCTGTGGGAGAGACCCTTGTCGATGGTGGATAGCTAGTAGACCAGTTTGATTGCAGTGTCTGGTGCCTTAGGGGGAGGAAACATGAATTAAATCTGGGAAAGGAAGGAGGACCCATATTGTGGAGGACTTTAAATGCCTGGATAAGATTTTCAGCTTTATCCTAGAGGCAAGAGGGTTTTGTTTATTGAATGAGGACAGTGTGCAAAGAAGCTAAAAGCATATTGTAATATTTCTCATGTTTATTGGGCCAATACTAATGTATCTGGAACAAGCAGTGACTAAAGTTTGATGCATGTTTAACGTTCGTTTCGCAATTTGCTTTACTGGTTGTAATTCTGAGCTTCCCGTTACCTCTTCTTCTAATTGTTGATATTTGGCAATGTCTTAGTCATATCATTTCTTCCCTTTAATATTACTACAGAGACTGTTAAATTTGATTTAAAAAACACATTAATTTGGATATTTTCAAGCTGCTTAGCAGTTAGCAGTTTTTAAAATGTCCTATTTATTTAATACAGTTGCTTGCAATGTTTTTATAATCAGATAAAGGTCATTAAACCTTTTTTGAGATTAAATAACACAATGCTATTTATTTGGTTTACTCACCCCATTACTATTTCAGCTTATGCTTTCCATGGACTGATGTTCAAAATAAAAAAAAAAAACCACTTATATAACTATGAAAAAGCTATATTATCTAATTGTAAGGATTATCTCCTTTACTTTATCTGCCATAATGATGGGATATATTGGCTTTCATATTTATTCATGCTATTGTCTTTTAACCTTGGGCCTTGTTAAGGACACCAATTTGGCATTTGGTGTTTACCCTTTATATATAATGGGAAAGCTTCATATTTTATGCCTTAAAATATGGCAAATATACTACCTTTAATATTCAGGTGCTCTCTACTTCCATGTGGTTATAAGTTATTATTGTTCCACCTTATGGATGTAGGTTCAGTCTTCAGAAACACAGCATTATTTGGGAATGTTCAATGGATAAATGGTACATCTAACTGCTGCGTATGTGCCCTGACAATTATCTTGTGTTAAAATTTTGGGGATACAATACCTTTTCTCCCTTATGTTCCCTTCACACAGGTCATTAAACCTGAGGAACTAAATTACTCTCCTGATCTTTTAAATAAGAACTGTATATTTTAAGTTCTTGAGGGAAAAGCATGGGTCAGTTAATAGGTGTAAGAAGGATTTGTTTCCTTGTTTGTACCCAGCAGACTCACAGAATCTGAACTGGAAGGAACCTCAGAGTCTATTTTGTCTAATATATAACTGACTGAAGGAGAATCCTCTCTCTAATAACCCAAAAAAGTAGTCATGAAATCTTCACTTGAAGGTTTTTATTAAAGAGAAAACTCATTTCCTACAAAAGCCCATTTGACTTTTGGATTACTCTAATTTTTAGGAAAATTTTTTTCTACACCAAACCTGAAACTACCTCTGAAATTTCTACCTTTTTTCCTAGTTCTGCATCCAAATAGAATACATCTAAAACCCTCTTTCCATCCTAGAGCTCTTCAAATACTTGAAAATTGTATTCCTGAAGCAGCCCTTCTCACATGTGATGCTACCCCAGGTTCAAGGCACTCTCTGAATCTGCATTCACTCAAGATTACTGCTCATAAGCCCCCATCAATGTGTTTACTTTTTACTAGTCAGTCAGGACATGATTAATTCAAAGCAAATATATTTAATAAGATGGTTTAATAAGAAAAGCAGCAATTCATGTGCCTCACAACCTTTCCCACCATCATTAGAAACAAATAACATTCATAGCACTAGGAGACACTCAACTAATACCTGTTACCAGGGTACATGCTTGCTGTGATATTCTTACAGGAAACAAGTATTATCAGATCACATACTCAGAGACAGAACCCATACCTCTGCTGAAGACCATCCAAATCTTTTGAAGTCATTGGCTTTGCTCTCTACTGAGCATAATGTTGTTACTACTCGACTGGGCATTGTCTTCCCACTACTTTCTGTTGGATATGTCAGCATCACATCTTTACTATATTCTGTTTTTTTTCCTCTCTTGGACTGTTCTTGCTACTGCCACCCACCTGCCTTCAGTGGGAATCCTCAGCTGAGGTGCTACCTCTTCTCCCCAACAGAGTGATCTTTCATTTTTCTTTTCACTTAGAGCTCAGAGGATAAACTTAAGCTTTTTTTTTTTTTTTAGAACAATAGGATCCTTATATACTCAACCTTCAGACTCAAGAATCTTTGTTACAAAGTTCTATCAGTGTCGAATCTGCTTCCTGAGAATTGTAGCTTTAGAAGACAGTATCTAGACAGCTAGTTACAACCTGAAAGCATTTTATCTTTCTTTTGGACATGTCTTCTCATGAAGGAAAATAGAGCCTCTATGCCAGGGTTGGGGAACCTGTGGCCTCAAGGCCATATGTGGTCCTCTAGGTCCTCAAGTACAGCCTTTTGATGGAATCCAAATTTCACAGAACAAATCCCCTTAATAAAAGTATTTTGTAAAATTTGAACTCAGTCAAAAGGCCATACTCAAGAATCTAGAAGGCCAAATGTGGCCTTGAGGATGCAGGTTCCCCACTCCTGTTCTTTAGCAAATGTCAATGAGCTAGATTTTGAGAACCAGAGAAATTCTAGAATGTATTATTAAAGAGGCTGGAGAGTATCAGTGAACATTTGTAAAAGCAACCAGTAATCACAGATTCATCAATAATAGGTCAGACCAGAAAAAATTTACTTCCTTTTTTTGATAGGGATATTACACTTAGAAAACAATGACATGCTATAGATATAGTTTACCTAAGCTTTAAGCAAGGTATCTGATAAAATATCTCCTGCCATCTTTGGGGTCAATATGGAGAGAAATAGAATAGATGACACCATAGTTAAGTGAATTCAAAGTTGGCTAAAATGATTCCATCTCAACTTGGAAGCAGACTTCTAATAAATCATCCAAGGATTCATGCTTGATTCTGTGCTTTTTAATAATTTTATTGATGACTTGGGTTAAGGCATAGGTGGCATGCTTATAAAATTGTCAGATAGCATAAAGCATTGATGTATAGATGATATCCTGGATGACAGACAGCATTTAAAACTTTCTTAAGAGGCTAGAGAAGAGGTGTTAAATATGCTATCCACTGGCCATTGTATCCAGAATAGAATCAGATTAGAACGTAATTGGGAAATATTTAATGAAATGAATAAAAATATAATAGAGATAACAGATAATGTCAATAAGTTGCTATGTAACCCATAAGGATTCTTATATATGTTTTAGTGGCCCCTGTTTCTATTTGAGTTTGACACCACTGGGCTAGAGCATTCAACCTAAAGTAGTAAGCAAATTTAAATGGGGAAAAAGTAAACTTTTATGCTTGAGTTCAAAATATCAAATATAAGATGGAAGGTATGTAGCCATGCATGTAGCCACACATGGAGTCAATGTTTAGAGAAGATATTGGGCTTTCAGTGGACTGCAGGTTCAATATGAGTCAGCAGTGTGATTGTAGCAACCAAGTAAACCAATTAGATATGAGGTTGCAATAAGACACAAATACAGGTTCCAGAGATATGGTGATGGTCTCTCTCTACTCTGACCATGCCATATCTGTGTGATTGTGTTCAGATCTGGGAACTACAGTTTAGGAAGGGCATTGGGGAGCTCAAGAGCATTTTGGTCTGAGCAAGTAGAATGGTAAAGGACCTCAAGACCATACAATAGGGATTGGTAAAAAAGAATTGGAGATATCTAGTCTGGACTTGGAGGGAAATATGATAGCTCCCAAGGCATTAAGTATGGAAGGACTGTCAAGTGGGTGAATGATGAGACTTGTTTTGTCTGGCCCCAGAGTACAGAATGAGTAGCAAGGGGTTAAATTCAGGTTTGATGTCAGGAAAAGTTTATTAACAATTAGAACAATTTCAAAATAGAATTGGCTGCCTGAAGTGGTAGAGATCCTTCCTTCATTGGAGATTTTTAAGTGAAAACTTCAAAGTTGGAGGGACTAAAGGAAATCGATGAACCATTCTTCTGAAGATTTTCTTACCACTTGCCTCTTCTGAATGAATGAATGAATGAATGAAAATTATGTCGAGTCTTCTCCTTCTGCCTTCCTCTCTATTGCCATTGGGACCCGTTCAACATTCTCACCTTTTCCTTTTCTCTCCAAGACTAATCAGAAATGGGTACAGGAGTATAATCAATTTGTCAGCTGTTAGTGATGAGGAAGAATTATTTCAATTTATACTGCTCTTTCTACTTCCTTAATTTACATGACTTCCAGTGTCTCCAATATAATACAGCAAGGAAATATACTTGATCAGTTGACTTTAGCGTAAAAAGTTCTTTCAGTGCCACAAAGCAAATATCTTTGGAACAAAAGGATTTTGATGACACTTTCCTTATAGTGGTATTCCTAGTTTCCATATTTTATCCTCCTTCCCCCTGCCTCCCTCCAATGAAGGCAGCTAGGTAGTGAAGTGGATAGTGTCACTCCTAGAGTCATCTTCCTGAGTTCAAATATGGTTTCAGGAACTTAGCTGTATGACCCTAGGCAAGTCACTTACCCCTGTTTACCTCAGTTTTCTTATCTGTGAAGTGAGCTAGAGAAGAAAATGGCAAAACACTCCACTATTTTTGCCAAGAGAACCTCAAAGGTGATCACAAAGACTAAGACACAATTGTAAAACAATTGAATGACAATAATACCCCCACCTCAGAAGAGATTAATTTCCATTTGCCTCTTTTGAGGTAAGTGGTCAAAAGTAAAACCTATACACCATGAATTCTATTCCCCGACAATATTTACTTAGCAAGACTCCCTACAGTCTCTTGTACTTTTCTAAAGAAATTTTCTTTTGCTAGCATCATGCCTAAAGTGTGTGCTCCTATCTCCGTGTACAGTATCTGCCTTTTCTCTCCTTGGATAAATATACAATTTGCATGTTTCTGATTAGAATGTAAATGTGAACATATAAAGAATACCTGGTCATATTTTAAAAGAATATCTCAAATGCTGACGAAATATCTCTTCACTCTGTACATTAGCAAATGGCCTGGGTTCATGTGTACATCCTAAGCCTGATGCCATATCTTTTAACAAAGAATGGACCTGTGTATGAAGAGCAGCCAGAATAGTTTGGCTTCATGGCTTTACATGGTACACATGCCCCAGGAGAGACTGCTTCTGCTATTTCTACTGTCTCAATCCTTGGCTGCCGGTGTCTTAACATATGCTCAAGTGATATAGCAATAGGGTCCCATGGGGTTTCCACATAGCAGAGAAAATCTCAGTTTCAGATCAGAACAGACCAGATTCTGGTCTGAAAATTGAATGATATCAGTTGATTTTTACAATGGACCCCTGAAAGAAAATTGAAGGGGGTTGGGGTTGGGAGGAAAAAAAATGAAGTAGGGGAAGATGCTATCCCATGTCAGTTTTCTGAGTTACACTGAGAGACTCTGAAGATGTATATTTCTTCCCATAGATGTTTCTTTAAAGAAGTGGGAGGTTGAGACTGAGACAGCTGCTTGTGATGTGGTCAGAAGAGGTCATTTTTGCATACATGCATCTTAGAGTATAATTAGAGAGGTGCTAGCAAAATCCTTAACTGCTGGCAGTAAGTGAAAGTTCACTACTTTCCTGGGACATGTCAGTGCTAAAGAAGTGACTGTGTGTGGGGGGGGGGGGGCGGGCAACATCCGGCCTTCTAATTCTGAAACTGATCAATAATTTCAGCCTCATCAAGTTTCTCACCCAGGTAATTTATTCAGCTCCAAACTAAGTCATTTCAATATTTGAAAGGGCTAAAGGGCAAAATGATTTACACCCTTTCTGGAAGAGATCGGAATGGTAACTAGCCACTGGAGTTTATTTTAGACCCATACATCTTGGCTATACCTCTGATGTGGAGTGAACTTAGAATATTTCATCTAACTGCTTCATTTGATCAATTTATAAAGCAAGAATAGCAATTCTTTACCCACCAGAACCTTATGAGACAAGTCATTTCTGGAGAGAGTCACCACATGGACAATTTTTGGGTCATTTGGATTTTTTCAGCTGTTATAGTATCTAAGCATTAAACAGTCAAGTGAATAGCTCACATAATTCAGTTTTTAAGACAAATGAGAACCATTCAGTTGCTCCTGCCATACAGAAAAGGGTTGAATGAATATTAAACGCCTAGTAGAGCTTTGTGATCCTTTCTGAGAGTCAGCCTTGCTAAAGTATTGCAGGTAGAGTCAGAAAATGCTTGTTCAAATTCAACACTGCAAGCTGTGTGGCCTTGGATAGGTCACTTTAACTCCCTTAGCTTTCTGTCTCTAAGTGATAATACAAATTTTGCTGGCATTTAAAGCCCTTCACAGTTTGGCTCCAACTTACCTCCAAAGCTTACTGCACTTCATTGCATTTATATCTGCAGTGGCATCTTACAGCTTAAATATGGTGCTATAGGAAATATGCTTGCATATAGCTTGAGGGAGGAATTCAAGGTCTTTGTTTTCAGAATTCCAACTTTCCATGTAGGGGAGGTAGGTGGTACAGTAGAAAGGGTACTGGGCTTGGAATCAGGAAGACTTCTTTCTGAGTTCAAATCTGGCCTCTGATACCAGGGGATTCATTTCACCCTGTTTGCCTCAGTTTCCTCATCTGTAAAATGAGCAAGAGAAGGAAATGGCAAACCACTCCAGTATCTTTGCCAAAAAAAACCCCAAATGGGGTCCAGAGTAGACACAACTGAACAACAATCACCTTCCACGTAATTGGAGGAAAGATGTTGAATTATCTGGATTGTATGATCCTGGAAATACTCTCATAGTAGAGAAAAGAAATTTCTGGGGCAATGTGAGCTTGAAATTATCCTTGGGGAATAACTTGAAGTTTGAGAGTTCAAAGCTCTGAATCTAGAAAGAATATTTATTTACTGTTGGTTCCTCATCCTGGAGAAGAACCATTCTTTATGGTTCTTGCACCACATCCACCTCATAGTGCAAAGCCACTGAGGATTTCAGCTGAAGCTGAAAGTGTTGGAATACAAGCAATGTGGTCTGGCCCAGGCCGGCCTCAGACCAGTTCAATGATTTAGGCCCAGGTGGAAAATGCAATGGAGTACTTATAGACTGTATCCTGCAATTAAAAAAAATAAAACAGCTTTATATAGAATAAGGTTTAAAAGGGTGCAATTCTTGAAGTTTAAAAGGATATTCACTAATTCAGATAAAATGCTGCTCTCAGCTGCCTCCATATTCACCATGGCAACTGGCTGTACTAGGTCAGAAAGGCCTTCTTGTAGGCTAATGGGAATTCTTTTAAAACTTCTGACAAAAACTCTATGTTGGCTGGACTTTTATGTCTCTGAGAAAGAGAGCATGGAAGTCAAGCCAGTGATGAGTCCCAAAACAATATCTCTGCCCCTTAAAGGGAAATCAATCTAACTTATATAATATAGTTGTGGCTCCTACCTGTCCTGCAGTGATCGGGGAACAATGGTTCAACAAATGTGGAGAGTAACATCAGTTGGGAGTAGGTTGAGAACATCAATGGTTCTATAGCATCAGAGATGTGACGACTTTTCCTTTCACACGCCTTGGCTGCAGGTGTTCTTTATGGGTATGCCCCTTCTCACATGTTCTCTGTATCTGCATCCATCCATTCTTTGTATCCATTCTCTGTTGGTGCTAGAGTATGTTTTCCTCTCTCCTTTCTCCTTTCCTTCCTTCTTTCTCCTTTTCTTTCCTTTCTCCTTTTTCCTGTCCTTTTTTAGAATGTGGCCTAGGTTTATGGGGAAGTTATTTTGTTGCTGTTTTCTTAATATGCCATTTATTTAATGAATGCATTTAAGGTAACTCTGACTGACATTTAAAAGTCATGGTAAATGCATTAATGGTGACTTGTGAGTCTTTCAAGTATGGACCAACAAAGTACCTTAAATCTGGACTCTTTTGGGGGACCTTTCATAGTGTGTGTGTGTGTGTGTGTGTGTGTGTGTGTGTGTAACTGGTTATGGTAGCACCATTGCCTGCTTATCTCTGCCCAGTTCTGAGTTTACCTATGTAAAATAAATACTTAATAAATACTTGTTGAGTAAATGAGCAAGTCTCAATGTCCCCCTTCAAAGGATGGAGATAATATGTATGGTACCTACTTTGCAGGGTTATTGTGAGACTCAAAACTATAGCACTTTAAGTTACTTGAGAAGAGAAGTGACAAAGTAATGTCTTTTAAATGGGACAAAAACCTTGGAGAAATGGATGGACAACTTTAGCTCAGTCCAAAACACAATCCCTTCCCTGTCTCCTCTCTATTTTTCTCTGACCCATCCCCCCAACAATGTCTAAGAAATGTAGGATGTTGGAAAATGTCAATTTCACTTCTCTTACCTTGTCCAGAGACCAGAGCGCCTGCACTTCAACGTCTCCATTACTGAAAGGAACCAGGTGAGTTGAACTTGGTCCCTGGTGGGCATTTGCCCAGATAACCAAATTCGATACAATTTAGCACAAATTGTCAGTCTGCTCAGGGACTAGCAGGGCCAGCATCTCCGCCAGGATTCTAGTTCCTTTGATGGAGCTGTGTGGGGAAATTTCGGCACTTACCAGCACTAAACCATTAGTCAGCATTTCAGTCAGCCCCATGCTACTCTGTCTTTCAGGACCCAGAAGAGCCCAGCTGTCTCCCTTTCAAGCAAATCAGGGAAAACATGGAGCAAAGGGAAAACAATTAATTTTATGAAATAATAAAAAATACTAAAAAGGTAAATGAGATCATGAGAACAAATTAAGAAGAGTCACTTTTTTCCTTAGCACACAAACTTGTTTTTTATAAATTAGGACATTAATGTATACATAAATCTGGTGGCCGCTTAATGCCATTAATTCATTGCTCCCTTGTCCTGACAAATGATTGCTATTTAGAGTCTATTAAGTGCATTAGTTGAATTTCGAGCTTGTTTCAGAAACTGATACTAAATGTCACAGGAAGCCCACCAGCTAATGGTCCTTTTAAAAATTAGCTTTCAGTCCATAAGCAGCTATTGAGTGTGGGCTATATGCTGGACCTTGGGAAACAGACATGTCAGTCTTTGCCTTCAGAGAGTTTGCCTTCTGTAGTACAGGAGTTCTTGACTTTGGGTCTATAGACCCTCAAAAAGTCTGGGTAGATTTCAGGGGCTCCCTGTTAACTTGGATAAAACCACCCATTTATTTCCACTAATCTCTAACTGAAAATTAGAATTTCCTTTCATGATGAATTTTAAAAAAATTCTGAGAAGTGATACCAAAGGAGTACATTACACACAAAATGTTAAGAACTTCTGTTATAGAGACAGATTACATAGGATGATAAGATCACAGATCTAGACCTGGAGAGGACCAGAGATGGCCACCTGATCCAAACTTATTTTACAGTTAAAGAAACTGAAGCCCAGGGAGTCTGTATCTCAAGGTCACATAGGTATTAAGTGACTGAAAAGCAAATTGTTTAACCTTTGTCTCAGTTTCCATATCTGTAAAATAGGGATAATGGTAGCTTTTAACTCCAGGGGTTGTTGAGATAACATTTATAAGACACTTTACCAACCTTAAAGAGCTACTTAATTGCTAGCTTCTGTTATTGAGTATATGTAAAATAATTTTGGTGGTGGGGGGAGGCACTAATGATTGAGGAAATCTATTAGTATTTTTATACATTGATATTCAAAAGGAAGATTCTATCATAAGGACAGATTAAAACAATTTTAACTGTAATGTCTTTATTTTAGAAAGGTTTTATGTCTATCTTGAATTTGTGATAAACTAGAGAGTTTGTGAGTAGAAGAAACACGTTTGGAGTGCAATTAGTATAACCGGATTTGTTTTTCGTCATGTCTGACTCTTCATGACCCCATTTTGGGGGTTTTCTTGGCAAAGATACTGGGCTAATTAGCCATTTCCTTCTCCAGTTCATTTTACAAATGGGGAACTGAGGCAAGCAGGGTTAAGTGACTTGCCCAGGATCACACAGCTGGTCTCAGGCCAGATTTGAACTCAGTGAGATGAGTTTTCCTGACTCCAAACCTACCACTCTATTTACTCTGCTACCTATCTCGATTTAGATTTTGGCTATGCCACTAATCATCTATTTGACCTTGGGCAGATAATATAATCTTTCTGAGCCAGTTTCCCCATCTATAGAATGAAGTTGCTGGATTTAATCATTTCTATAATTGTTTTCAAAATATACTTCTTTTCTCTGGTTGTTATGCAGTTCAAATAGAGCCATTTTCAAATGTATGATGTCTCTTAAGTTAATATCTCATTCGTGATATTCTCACTGGATGATTATACATAGGCTAGGAGAACTTGGTAGAATTGCCTTTTTTTTTCATGAATACTTGGCCTTGGTTATAATAATCTGCTCTTTGAGAGTTGAATATGCAGTGTTTATGACCAGCTGAAAACATCACTATGGAGAAAAATTGCTGCCTATGGAATGGTAGGAGGACGTAGGCTTGTAATTGTGATCCTAACCTCATTACTTCATCTCTCTGTGCTTAAATTTCTTCATCCATAAAATCAGGGGACTAGGTTAAATGACCGCGAAGGGCTCTTAAAACTCTAAATCCTTTGATACCATCCTAGAATCTGTTGGAGAAAAAATGTCATCATAGAGATTACAATCTGATAAACTGTCTTAGTTTAAAAGAAAGGAGCCTTCAAAGCTCTGCTTAGATTTTGCCCATTATCCAATCTGGAATCCTATTCAATGGTTAGGTCCCCAGGAAACAGTTTTTACCTTGGTTTCTAGGGGGTAGTAACCTGTGGATTTACTCTTCTAACACTATTTCATAAGCCCCTACTGGTGTGCTTCCTATGAAGTCATGCCAACAGAAACAATTTGCTCTTAGAAAATGCATTTACTAAGATGGTAGAAGAAGAGCAATAGTTACAATCATTCCCTCTCTAAACTGAGGGCACATTATTCCCCAAATACACAAAGCATTAATGGAAAGAGTAGCCTCAAACTGAAAGTATAATTTTAGTGAAATCCATGTGTGAGAGAGGCTACTTACAACTCCTGATGCTGAAAGAATTGGAAGTCTTTTTCCTCTTTCTACAGCACTCACTCTAGGTTTCTAGATTCTGCTTCTCCCCAGGGCTTGACTCTTAATCGTTGGAGTTGTGTTCCTTAAAGCTTCTTCCTCTCTCAGCTAACTTTCTCTCTGTTGGTCTGGACAGTCTATATCTGCTCTCTTAGACCAATGAAATCTTGAACTGCTTTATGGGCAGTCTTATTTGCTGTTCTTAAATACCAAGATTGGTGGTGGAGAGGGGAGGGAAAGGAGGAAGAGACACAAATTATTTCTTTTCTTCCTTTTAGGTGTCTTCTTCCTTAATTATCCTTATCTTTACCTGTCTTGAGATCCTCAGGATTTTAGCAACCAAAGCACCCAGTCTAATAATATTTAATAATAATAATTTAATGGTGACTAGTAATAGTATTTAATAATAGTTACTAATGAGAGTTAATTTGTTTTCTCAATCATTTTGCATTCTTTTTGACTTGGAGGTGGTAGCACCAATGTGATCCCCACAGCAGCTTCTATGAATATGCATGGAGTATTTTCTGGGTAAATCCATGAAATATAAACTCTCTTCCTCAAAGGCTAAATGATTTGCTTAGGGTCACACAGGTAGTAAGTGTCTGAGACCATATATAAACTCAGATCTTCTTGACTTCAAGTCCAGTACTCTACTTCCTGACTTAGCTGCTTTTAAGTGGTTTAATGGAATAGGGGAGTAAGACACTGGACCCCTACAATAGGGAAGGAGATCATCATCATGGGGGCTCAAGTCAGTGGCAGAAGGAAGATCTCACCACCTTCAGAGAAATAGGGGAATTTTTATTCAGATACCAGAAAGCCAAATTCATCATAGTAACAAAGAAATCTATACGCATTATCAATGCAGGGAGCATGGCCATGCCTAAGTCTTCCTTTCCTTAGGCATCCCCACGAACCAGCTCCCTTAGGCAAAATCACTCCCCCTCTCACTCATGCTAACTGCTCTGCCTGTTCTCTCTCTCCAGCTCCACCTCACTCTCTCTTTCTGCTGCACTCTCCCTGCTCCTCCCACCATTGGCTCCATGTGGCTCAAGCTGTTGGCTGGGGTAGAGCTCAGATCAGGTCACATGGGTCTATTAAGCAGCAGGGAAGAATTTCAAATTTCCTTACCATTACAGAGGTGTTTGAACATCGTTGAAAAAGTGCATGGATCCAACTTCTTAAACTATTAAAACGTTATCATGTGTGACTACATTCTGACTAAGTCAACCCAGGTTGTGTATGTATGCATGCACACAAACTCCCCTTTACCCACGGTTGTTAACAGTGAAATACAATAGTTTCCAAAATTCAATGTTGAGGATCAAAGGACAATGGAGAAGTGCAAAGAAGGCATAAACAAGCAGCGAAATATATAAATGAGGAATTCTGGAAGAGAAACAGTATCAAGAATGCCTTCAGAGAAATGTGTGACAATATCGCATGACTGACGCTGGTCCCAAGATTTCAGGGTCAGGTTTCTTATATTTCTTCCTTCACCCTTCCCCTATTTCTCTGAAGGTGGCAAGGAGATCTTCCTTCTGCCATTGACTTGAACCCCTATGATGATGATCTCCCTCTAGTGACTTACTTCCCAGTTCCATTGAACAACTTAAAAGTAGTTAAGTAGAATACTGGGCTTGAAGTCAAGAAGACCTGAGTTTATATATATATATATATATATGTGTGTGTGTATATATATATATATATATACACACACATATACATATATATATATATATATATATATATATATATATATATATATATATATGGTTTGCCATCTTCAGTTTCATTGATTGTAAAATGGGGATAATAGCACCTAACTCAGAGTAGATTCAATGAGATAATATTTGCAAAGTGATGAGCGCAGTGCCTGGGACATAGTAAGAATTTGATATGACCTGCATCATTGTGGTAGAGCCCACACTGGTGGAATTACAGATCCATTGAACTACTGAAATATATATTGCATCCTCCCCTTAGAATATAAGCTCCTTGAGGACAGGAGTTACTTTGCATTTCCTTTAATATTCCCAGTGTCTTACAGTGTCTTGGACAATGTAGGTACTTACTATATATTTGGTTTGAATGCTACAGAACAAAACCATAAGCAATGACAAGCTAGAATGAGGTTGGTGGTGGAGGAGAGAAACGCTTTATTCTGCCTTTCTTTCCTCTTTGACTTACAGAAAAGTATGATGACATGGGACCCTTATAGGAGGATTCCTAATACTTTGGACTTCAAGTGACTCTGGGAATTTACATTGGGAATCTTTCAAAGGAATGGTTACTCAATCAAGGACTTCTGCTTTTTTTTTTAACTCTTAGAAAATAAATTTTTATTGATATTTTTGGTTACTTTTTAAATAAAAATTTATTTATTTAACTTTTTACATTCATTTTCACAAAATTTTGGGTTCCAAATTTTCTCGCCTTTTATCCCCTCCCCCACCCCAATACACTGAGCAATCTAATTTTCCCTATCACCAATCTGCCCTCTCTTCTATCATCCCAAAAATCTTCTCTTTTGTCCTGTAGGGCCAGATGACTTTCTATTCCCCATTAACTGTATTTCTTATTTCCTAGTAGCAACAACAATACTAAACGGTTGTTCCTAAAACTTTGAGTTCCAAATTCTCCCCATCCCTCCCTCCCCACCTGTTCCCTTTGGGAAGGCAAGCAATTCAATATAGGCCCTATCTGTGTAGTTTTGCAAATGACTTCGATAACAGTTGTGTTGTGTAAGACTAACTGTATTTCCCTCCATCCTATCCTGCCCCCCATTGTTTCTGTTCTGTCTTTTGATCCTGTCCCTCCCCAAGTGTTGACTTCAAATTGCTCCCTCCTCCCATTACCCTCCCTACCATCACCCCCCCTTGTTTATCTCCTTCTCCCCCACTTTCCTGTATTGTAAGATAGGTTTTCATACCAAAATTAGTGTGCATTTTATTCCTTCCTTTAGTCGAATGTGATGAGGGTAAACTTCTTGTTTTTTTCTCAGCTCTCCTCTTTTTCCCTCCACTAAAAAGTCTCCTGCTTGCCTCTGGCATGAGATATAATTTACCCTATTCCATTTCACCCTCTTTCCTCCCACTACATTTCTCTCTCACCATTTACCTTAATTTCTTTTGAGATATGGTCCCATCCTATTCAATTCACTCTGTGCTCTCTGTCTCTGTATGTGCATGCATATGTGTATGTGTGTGTGTGTGCACGCATGTACGTGTGTGTGTGTGTATGTGTGTGTGGTCCCACCAACTACCCAGATACTGAAAAGTTTTAAGAGTTACAAATATTGTCTTTCCATGTAGGAATGTAAGCAGTTCACTTTTGGTAAGTCCCTTAAGACTTCTCTTTGCTGTTTACTTTTTCATGCTTCTTCTCATTCTTGTGTTTGAAAGTCAAATTTTGTTTTCAGCTCTGGTCTTTTCTTCAAGAATGATTGAAAGTCCTCTGTTTCCTTGAAAGACCATATTTTCCCCTGAAGTATTATATTCAGTTTTGCTGGGTAGGTGATTCTTAGTTTGAGTCCTAGTTCCTTTGACTTCTGGAATATCCTATTCCACGCCCTTCGATCCCTTAATGTAGAAGCTGCTAGATCTTGAGTTATCCTGATTGTATTTCCACAACACTGGAATTGTTTCTTTCTAGCTGCTTGCAAGATTTTCTCCTTTACCTAGGAATTCTGGAATTTGGCCACAATGTTCCTAGGAGTTTCTCTTTTTGGATCTCTTTCAGGCAGTGATCGATGGATTCTTTCAATACTTATTTTGCCCTCTGGTTCTAGAATATCAAGGCAGTTTTCCTCGATAATTTCATGGAAGATGATATCTAGGCTCTTTTTTTGATCATGACTTTCAGGTAGTCCCATAATTTTTAAATTGTCTCTCCTGGATCTATTTTCCAGGTCAGTTGTTTTTCCAATGAGATATTTCACATTCTCTTCCATTTTTTCATTCTTTTGGTTTTGTTTTGTGATTTCTTGGTTTCTCAGAAAGTCATTAGACTCCATCTGTTCCATTCTAATTTTGAGAGAACTATTCTCTTCAGTGAGCTTTTGAACCTCTTTTTCCATTTGGCTCATTCTGCTTTTGAAAGCATTCTTCTCCTCATTGGCTTTTTGAACCTCTTTTGCCAATTGAGTGAGCCTATTTTTCAAGGTGTTCTTTTCTTCAGCATTTTTTTTGGTCTCCTTTAACAAGGTATTGACCCGTTTTTCATGCTTTTCTTGCATCTCTCTCATTTCTCTTCCCAGTTTTTCCTCCACCTGTCTAACTTGATTTTCAAAATCCTTTTTGAGCTTTTCCATGGCCTGAGCCCACCGGACATCCACCTGGGATGTCTGGGATACAGAGGTCCTGACCTCCACGTCTTTCCCTGATGGTAAGAATAGTTCCTCATCATCAGAATTGAAAGGTACGAACATCTGTACCCCCTCAAAGTAGCTCTCTATGGTCTTATTTTTCTTCCCTTTTCTGGGCATTTTCCCAGCCAGTTACTTGACTTCTGAGATTCCTGTCCACCCCTGCCTAGATCCGCCCAGTTAGTCTGCTTTTTTTTCTTTTTAATAAAATTGTACATAATATTGTGAATGTAGTACTGGTGGCTACAAATGAGAAGTTTTTCCTCAATATTCTGGAGGAAAGCAGATATAGATTTTCCCCAGATACTTGGGGTAGAATTGAGAAATACAAAAAAAAATTGTATCTTAAGCCTTTTGTGTCATTAAATCATTTGTATAGGGGCTACATTTTAGGGGTAATCCCACTGAAACATGCCTCTCACATCTGTTGTAGCTTCACCTCTCCAACATGCCTTGAAAACATTTAAGGTTGACAATAACATGAAAATCAAACTATGGGTGTGCGCTCTTCTGGGAGTTGACTTCCAAAAAAGGTTTCTTCATTTTTAGAGGACCCGTCTCCACTGGAGTTAGTGTACTCTTAGGTAAGCTGTGGTGTGGCAGGAACATTTCAAGCATAAGATAAAAATGGAAAAATCTGTATGAGAACAAGTCCCTGGTCTAGTGCTTCATTACTAGAGCTATGGCATAATAAGTCAATAAATATTTATTAAGCAATACAGTATGTCAAAGAATAGGAAAATAGTTTGAGATGGCTATTGTCACAATTTTTTATTTTTGTTATTTTATTTTTTTCCTCAGCAGACTTCTTTTGGCTTTCCTTGGCCAAAAGACAACAATTTTTCTGAGCAATAGATCTCCCTGCTGGGAGTGAGGTGGCAAGAAATTCAGGGTGATATCTGCTAGAAGCTACTAAGAATGACAGGAAATAAAGAACCTGTATATTTCAGATTATAAGAGACTTGGTACTATTGCTTAAATCTGGGAGACCTGTTAATTTTTTCCTGTTTATCCTATATGATGCTTGCTTTGTGTATATACATTTGTATATTGCCTCTCCTTTAAGTTGTAAGCTCTTTGAGTGCAGGAACTGTCTTCTGCTTTTTTTTTTTTTTGTAACCCCAATTCTTTATACAGCATGTAGGAGACAGTTGGTGCTTAATAAGTGTATATTGAATAGAGAGGGTTCCTAGTTGTCAGGTTTTATGTTCTATTTTGCTTTCTCTTGATTTCGATAAAAACTCCATTTCTTAGTATTGTAAAGAGTTGGCTTACAAGGGGAATTGGTGTCACTATAGTGAGTGGAAGCAAGTAGGGAACAATTTTCCTAAATTTCTTGGGAATGGAAGTGGCTTATGAGTAAAAAAATTCTGCAAAAAATATCCACAGCTCATGAAGGTCTGCGCTACAAAGGGTACGTTTGTTTCTACCAAGAGGCTTCTTATGGTCCCTCCAATCATCTTTAATTTGTTTTCTTCTAGGCATGTAGTTGCAACAGCCAATCTATGTTATGCCTTTCCTTTCTTTCTTTCGCTACCAATTCTGGAAGTTATAAATGTTAGCTGTAGAGAGCAGACCTAAGGTCAAAATAAAAGAGCATTGTGAAATGCTCGCAAAATGTTTAGAAAAGTGTCAAATTTTACTTGCAACCTGACAAATTTTTGAAATCTGTAGGCCAAAGAGAAATATGGTATTTCAGAGCAGTGTTCAAAGACTGGTCATTGGTAAGTGCTTTGTTTTTTCCTGTGCTGCACAAATGTTTTGTAATGTGATGTAAGCATCCCAAATGCTTTTTATGAATGTGTTTAATGAATGCCATTTAAAACGTAGTGATGCTGTTCTGGTGGGATGAAATGACTCAGTCTCACTGGTAGATTATAGCTGGTAATAATAGTGAATAATTAAAATTTATTTTGTGTTTACCATGTGCCAGGTTCTGTGTTAAGCATTTTACTGATTCTCATGACAACTCGGGAAGGCAGATACTATTACTGGACCCATTTTACAGATGAGGAAACTGAGGCTAACAGAAGCTAAGTGACTTGCCCAGGGCCACACAACTAATAGGTGCCTGAAACAGGATTTGAACTTGTCTTCCTGACACCAGACCTGGCACTCTAACCACTGTACCACCTGGCCTTCAAATTTAAAAAAAAAGGAATATTTACTTCTGCAAGGTGAACCAGAAACATATTAAGACCAACTCCTAGGGGAAGTATAAATTATATAAGATGGAACAGATAACCTAACAGGAGAACAAGATGTAAGACTTAATCAGGATCCCTCTGGCTACCATCAAGTCCTAACTGAATGACGGTGTAGGAGAAGGTTCTGTTACAAGGAATAAACTGAGTTGAGTGGCCAAAATGGCTGCAAGGTCAAGAAACAATTCTCTGGGTGTATTCGACTTTGTATTGCTGAAATAGCATGTTGATTTCAAGGGTTTGGGAAAGTTTTACTTTTGATCTTTTTTAAAGAAAATTAGAAACTCTATTAAAACAAGAGTAATGGTAGCCATCTGCTTACTTACCTCTCACATTCCAGAATGGATTCATTCTTGTAGCCATTTCCCTCAGGATCAATGTTCTATCTTAAACATGTCAGCCAACTCTTCTGATAAACTGATCTTGCTAATGTGCTAATGGGAGAGGCTGGATAACATGAGACAGTTTACTAGTGTTCTTCAACGGACAATGCTTTATTGTCTCACCCAGGTGAGTTAACTAAGGATCAGAATTCCGGAAAGAGAGGAAAAGAAAATGATGTTATAGCAAACTCCTGTAGAAAATGCTTTGGGGCAAGTGCTCCTTAGAATATACTAAGTAAGCAGCCAAGAACTTACCTTAAGGCAATCATCCTCAAAGGATGTGTGATAGCTACTAAGCTGGGAGTCTTTACCAAGTGTGCTGGAAATGATATAGAACTTTGAGTAGTAATCACTTTCTGACTCTCCTGACTTTTTTTGCAGTACGCCCTAATTTCACACAACAAAGATTAATGTTATGGTGTAAATAAAAAAATAGAGAAACTCCTGCCTAAGTCTTATCCTGGATTTATGATTTGGATATTAAAGTAAATATGTCTAGAATTTGTGATATGTTCCAAAAGAGTCATAGGAAGTCCCAGGTGAATAAATTTTGGCTACTATGCCTTGTCCTCAGACGCTTGCTTGTTAATATTTGCTAATTTTTTAAAAAACAAAAACTCACAAAACTACCAGACGTATCTCAGGGCAAATTCTGGTTTTGTTTTTCTCTTTTTCCTGCAGGGGTCTAATGTGTAGAAAACCCAGATTACCCAGCCCTAAAGTAACCATTTAAGGAGTAACCTCAAAACTTTCAAAATGCTCAGGTAATGTCTCTAGGAAACACCCTCTGACTGATGAGATAGAGAACAAGTTCTCTTTTGGAATTCCTAAGAATTTTGAGAAGTTGAGAAAAATTGCCAAGTATTAGATAACCCTGAATTATGTGTGTGATGAATTTGCATTTGAGTGTGTTTGACTTCAGCTGTCATGATGGGGGGAATCACATGACAAGTACAATTTTTAAGCAGCAGTAATTTTTGGAACCGTGAATGGAGCCCTGTAAAAATCCACTGTCTAGTGACCATTTTGATCCTTTCTACTAACAAAGGATTTTTTGGGGGGGTATTAAAAGATGCTCTGTGATGTACCATTCTTCCTGAAATTGTTAAAAAGCTCTTAACAGCTCCATAAAATACTTGCCACCTCCTCCTGCTCTTTCAGAAATTTTTACTTTCCTATTTATCTCCCTCAGTAATACTGACTTTCCTCCCATTTGACACATAATTGTTAATTATCCCTGAGGTGTCAGGGTCTAACTCCCCTACAGCTATTACAAATGGAGTCATTTTACAATGGGTGGGGAAAAACAGGGTTGATATAATAGGAAAGTGCAATTGTCAGTCTTGATGGTTGAGCTGGAAATGTCACAACTGGTGGTGCTACATGACTCATAATAAGTTTGAGGAGGAAAAATTAGACATTTTGCTTAACTTAATTTTCAACAGATATACTTACTTTTGAATAGTAAATGGAGAACAAAATAAAGTGGGTAGTGGATGAATGCACGGATTTTTCTTTTTTCTTTTAAAATATCCCTACGGATATTGAACTTGTGCCTTTATAAATTATTTGGCTAACTATCTTGTCAATGCGAGCGATGTTCCAGGGCCAATAAAACCCTATCGTGACATCGTAACCTAATAAAATTTACATGTGGTTGTTCCAGTTCAAAAGTGCAGAGAACTCCAATTTGGGGGTTCATAGCGGGTGCTTAAACACATTGCTGATTGCTAGGGTTGGAAAAATAATTGGTAGTCACATTTATTACTAGCCAGACTGAAAGAAGCAAGAGACATTATCAATAATGCTGACATTTTATACTCTTTCACCTTATTCAAGGTCCTCAGCATAGATATATCTGTCCTTACCATAGCTTGATCTCCCATGAATCAGTGGTTCTGTGGAATACATTCTTGAACATTAAGCCTCATGGGATACCTACTAGTCCACGTACCAATACTAATTCTTTTGGAATAACGGTTACTGGTAAGCAACTTAGTTTAGGAAGCACTTATTATGTGCCAATTATTTTCAAGGAAGGCACTGCTTTTATCTGAAGGGTAAAATCAATGTGATCTGAGTAAGAATTGATCATTTAGATCAGAGGACATTTTAGTGTCACTGCTACCCAGGTTATAATCCTATCTTCACCGGGATAAATGTTCATCTACCCTCTGCTTAAATACATCTAGTTGGGGCAGTTAGGTGGTACAGTGGATAGAGCACCAGTGCAGGAGTCAGAAGGACCTGAGTTCAAATCTCACTTCAGACACTTGACACTCACTAGCTGTGTGACCTTGAGCAAGTCACTTAACCCCAATTGTGCCTCATTCTGGATCATCTCCAGTCATCCTGATGAGCATCAGGTCACTAGATTCAGATGGCTCTGGAGGAGAAATGAGACTGGTGACCTGCACAGCCCTCCCTCACTCAAAACAAAGTCAAATGCAAGTCAAGTCATCATTTCTCTGATGGCATGGTCTTCTTTGGTAACACACAAATACATCTAGTGGAAAGAAACTCATTACTTCTAAAACAGCCCATTTCACTTTTTGGACAGTTCTAATTGTAAGGTAATTTTTCCTTTGGTTGAGTCAAAATCCTATTTCTCTAATTTCCACCCATTACTCCTGATAATACTCTCTTCTGTTAAGCAGAATAAACAAAACCATTGTTCCATACGAAAAAGTTTAAAACTTTTGAAGTCAATACACCCCCAAATTTTATCCTAAACATCCATTGCTTTCCATCTCAGACTGGGTAGGGATGGAGTGTGGGCTAGGAAAAGATACTTGAAGTCCTCTTTCCCCATCTTTCTACTGATCTCAACTTTCCCTCTTTCCATTCTTTCTTCTATAAAATTCAAGCTTATTTTGTTTTCAGTTTTCAGTTCTGAATTCTCTCCCTCCTTCTATTTCCTTCCCTACACATCGAGGCAAGTAAAAGCAAAAGCCATTATAAAATGAACAGTCATGCAAAAAAATTGCCTCATTAGCCACATCTTAAAAAAAAAAGAAAATATTCTTCAATCTTCTTTCTATATGGAGGTGAATATTATTTCTTTTATGATTACTTTGGAAGTATGATTGATCAGAGTTTCTAAGTCTTTCAAAGTTGATTTTTCTCTACTATGTGGTTATTGTGTAAATTATATCTTTGATTCTGCTCCTTTCATTTTGCATCATTGCTATGTCTTCCCAGGTTTTTCCGAAATCAGACCCTTCATCACTTCTTGTAGCACAATAATATTCTATTATAGTTATACACTATGGCATCATCCATTTCCTTCTGTCCCTTTCAATAAGATGTCTTTTTTTTTAACCTCTCTGCTCATTTGATACTGATCCCCAACAATTCAACCCCACTGAAACACACCTCAAATGCCTCATCACATGGAGGTTAGGGCATGTGGTCTGTTTCACCAGTGAAGTTTATTAATGGAATGGATGTATGAGGTGAAGACCAGCCTAGCTAAGCTCTGAATGCCTCATCATCAGAAGCTTGGATACACAAGACATGACCTTGTGCATCCATGGCAACTTGAGAAAACATCTACTAAGGAGGAGTATAAAGGCAAATGGATGTAATATGTGGTTAATTAATGTTTGCTGATTAAATAAAAATCAGCATGGTTGACAAGGGAAAGAAAATTGGTTTGGAATCCTGGAGATGGGGTTCTTTCCCAATTTTTCCATTAACTAACTTTCTGAATCTGGTTAAGTCTAATGACTTGTCTGGACTTCAAGTTTTCCTAGAATTGTAAAATGAAGCAATTGGTTTTGTAATATCTAAAGTCCATTCAAATTCTACCTTTTTTTTGTTTTTGGCACTTTTCCCTTAAAACTTTTTTCTATACATGTAATGGTTCACAAATCCTCAGAAGCAATGGAGTGAAATCCCCTAATCTTAGAATCAAGGAAAGAAATGGAGGTCCAGTGAATAAGGTTACATAAGTAATAAGAATTATTTGAACTGGGGCTTAGTTTAGTCTTTTTCATGGTGCATCAGTGTCTAAATACGTGAATGCTACAGAATTCAGGCAGTTAGTATTTCACTTGGTGGTAATTTGATCTAAGACTTAGTCCCTTGGGCATTCAACAATTCAGTAAACAGTTATTAAATGACTACTGCATTTAGGACATCATGCTAGTGGCTGGGAATGCAAAGACAAAAGCAAGTTAGGTGGCACAGGAAACAAGTGCTAGACCCTTGGAGATAAGGAGAGACCTGAGTTCAAATCCTAACTCACAGTGCCTGGGGCCTTCTCACACTGGAACTCTGCCATAATGGCCTACTTTTCTCTCTTAGTGAGTTCCTACAGGAGCAAACCTCCATTTACCAGACACACTAAGGCCTGCTTACCTTTTTTCTTCTAACTGTACTTCTGCAAGTATATGGATTTTTAGCTCTTTTGCATGTTTCGTCTTCTTCAGCAGAATGTAATTTCCAGGGCAGAGATTGTCTTTGCACTTAGGAAAGTGCCTGACATATAGTAAGTACTTAAAAAAAAGTTTGTAGCCTACCTCCTTGCTGGGCAAATCAGCCTTGGTTTTTTTTGTATGTTGGGGCAATTTGAAAATTAACCGAGATCACATACGTAAAGTTCTTTGCAAACCTTAAAGCATTATATTCAGGCTAGGCTAGCTTTTATTATTGATGTAGATGAAATGTTCCATGTCTTGAAGAACTTCCATTCCATTGGGAGGATAAAACCTGTACATAAGTAAATATTGTAAAAAATGATAATTTGAGGGAGGGAATAACTGATAATGTCGGGAAAGGCTCCTCCTAGGAGGTAGTATCCGAACAGATTCTTGAAGCTGGGTGATACATTATGTTAAGAAGACTGCATCTCTGACACTTTCCCCTCCCCCCAATTCTTTTTGTCCCTTTTTTAAGCCAGTGCAATGTTATGCTAACCTAGAGAGATTCTGCATTGGCTAAAGAAGGGGAGAGAAAATACTGGAAGACGCCGCAGACATTTAGCGGCTTAGTGCACATGTGTCATAAGCATGCTAATCTAACACAGAAGGGGGTAGGGAACAGATGTTTTCTAGTTGTCCCATGTGCAGTTTAACTCTTTGTTCACTGAAGCAAAAAAAAAATCTTTTTTAAGCCCTTGTCCTGTGGACCACTTACTGAAATTATATGTTAAGAAATGAGTCCATTCTGTTATGACTCTCCTTCAAGTTTTCTTTTTTACTATGCCTTCGGTTTCTTGATTCTGTCTATTCTCCGTCCTTCTTTAGCTCACAGATCTACAGCTTTTCTTACTTTGCCATGATAAAGCTTCCAGAGGCCTGAGTCCTTGGTTGTTTTGCTTGCTGCAACCTACCAAGAATTTGCTGCTAGGGATTTCTTTGCTGTTATCTTGTAGTTTCTTGAAATTAACCAGAGAAGTATAAATACTAAATAGTGTGGTAGGGGTCCTGAGCCATGGACATCCCAGATCATATGAGTGGAGGATGTCATTTAACTTCCCTGAGGCTCAGTTTCATCTTTTGTATAATGGGAACACTGCTTGTACTATCTCAACCTGACAAGATTTTTATGTGATGGTGCCATAAGCCAGTCTTTCCACATCATTTGCCTATTTTAGTCCTTATCCTTTAATTTTCCCTCTTGAATGATATTCTGGGGTTGAAGGACTGTTTGTCTAGTCCAATGAGGTAAATTTGAATTCTATTTAAGCCCTGCTAGTCCAGCCCAGAGAAATTGTTTCTTTTCTTGTGTCATCATTTCTCATCAGGTTTGGTTCCCCGTTACTTCACTGTCATCATAAGTAGATAGTCAGATTCAAAGTCTTTTTTGAGTAGTATAGAATGCTTTCCCCAAAGAGCAAAGATATTCCAACTCCCATGGTATAGTTTCCTTATTTAAAGATGCACATGATTAATTTGCCCCTGGATGACAGAGGTCTTTACCAATAATGTCAATTTCATGAAGCACTCATTTTGCTAAAGTACTTTTTCCCCTTAATTTCCGCCTCTCCCTCCACCCCCCTCCCCGCCATCCTCAGAGACTCATTTGTTTTGAGATTCTGCTTCTTCATGTATCCAACATATGGATAGGGGACTGGACATTTCTAACACATACATACATACATACGCGTACATATACAATATACATACATAAACCCAGAGGTTGTTGTTTTTATAAATAATGAATCCAATAACTGGATTTTTTTATATTTAGGACAAAATAAAGACTTTTTTCCTTTAAAAATTGTATGGGGTAATTCTTAAATTACTTCAAAGATTTGCTTCAACACTTGTATTCACCATAAATTTAGTGCAGATGAGGGTACAAAATTTTATTTGGATGCTGCTTTGAGTTTAATCTTCGGGGGTGGTATAATGGTTGGAATGTAACACAAAATGTAGCACCAGGGGGAGTGCTACATCTTGCAATGTGGATTTTCCAAAGAAAGTTACCCCAGGTTTTCCAAGTACTTTGTGGGATATCTCTCAAAATACAGCTACAAAGCACCTACTAATATGTTTATTTTAATACTCATCCAAAAGGTACCATTCGTCCAAAGTAAGTTTATTTAATGAAATAGCATAGTAAGACCAAGTTGCAATAAGACATCTTCCCCTCTCCCATAAGGCTGGGGCACTCTCTCCAACAGATACATAAGAGAACATGTAGTTACAATATATAGGTGATTGCTTGTGGCCAAAATACATACACACACACACACACACACACACACACACACATATATATATATATATGGGTTATTCATGTCTCTAATACTACTGAGCTTCTTAATATCTTGTAGTGAGGTTATTTGCTGCTGCTCTCCACTGATTTCAGCCTTTTGCGTTTTCTTTGAAAGAATGATGGATTCTTGGCCTTGTTGGATGCTTGTTTAGTGGGTGCAGAATTACCATTAAATGCTCCTCTACTGGAGATATTGACTTTGCTATCTGCTTCCAACACTGGTCTTACTGGTTTTGTTGTCAGTTGCTCTTTTCGACTAAGTCTTTGTCTATAGTGTTATTGGTTTCTTATGACAAAAATGGGCTTTGTCATACACCTTCATTTCAAAGACCAAAGCATCATCTTTATATATCTCTTTTGAAAAAACAGAAGCCCTTGCCTTGGCTTCAGAACCAACATAAGTCCTAGATAAGGTGTGTATGGGGGAGTAGAGGAGAAAAGGGACACTTTCCAGCCTCTCTCAAGAAATGGCAATATGTACACATCAATACATACTTATAACCCTTGTCCCCAAACCCATTGTTATGGGACTCTTTCCTTATTAGTAGTGATGAATGCCTTACTTTGTGTGAGGAATGGGGTATAGTTGGCAAGAGGCAGATCACCAGCTTTACCAGCTTCCTATGGGACTTAGCACACCTGAATCCTTACTTTAGGTGCTTTTGGCTTCCAGATTTGAAAGGTAAATAAGAGAGGCCAGCTCTACTTCTGATCAAATATATAACCAAAGAGCTACTGCCTTCAGGATTGAGTCTGTCTTTTGAACCATACTTTTGGTCAGGAAGTTTGAGTCTCTCTGTCAAAGACATCACTCTTGTTTATGGCAAACATGCCACAAACCTCTTGCTTTTATATTCCAGTAGCTAGACTATCCCCAATTCTCACTCATGTTGTAGATGCTTTCTCAAAACTACTTGGCTGTTGGATTTGTGGTCTCAGTTTCTTAATTCTAAAATCCCTTCCACTGTCTCATAGATTGTGGATAAGGAGAAAGGCACAGAGCTGAAGCTCAACCACTTGTCTCTTTCTCTCTCTCACACATAATTTGGCTATGTAAATTGCTAGGAAAGCCTTTAAAAGTTTTGGCCTCACCTTTACAAAAAAATAATTTTAACACTTTTGTAGTACTTATAAGAATTTTATATAAGTTGCTTTATTTGATCCTCCCAACTACTGAGATACTATTACAGATGAAGAAACTGAGCCTGAGAGTAATTACGACTTGTCCAATGTCACACAGCGAGTAGGTGTCTGAGGCAGGATTTTGAATTAGCTTCCTGACTCTAGTTTATCAACTGTTACACTAACTGCCTTTTATATAAGTATATAGGAAAACTGAAAATAAAATATTATATGAATTGTTTGTGTATGTATGTTCCTAATGAATTGAGGAAGAAAGGAATGAAGAAAAAAAATTTCCTGGAGAAGGTGTTATTAGAGTTTAGTTTTAAAAGATCAATAAGAGCTAAAGAGGAGCAGCTAGATGACAAAGTGGGATAGAGTGCCCATCCTGGAGTCAGACTCATTTTCCTGAGTTCAAATCTGGCCTCAGACATTTCACTTTGTGTGACCCTGGGCAAGTCACCTACCTCTGTTTGCCTCAGCTTCCTCATTTGTCAAAGGAGATGGAAAAAATAATGGCAAACCACTTCAGTATCTTTCCCACGAAAACCCCAGATGGAGTCATGAAGAGTCAGCAATGACTGAACAACAAATGACTTAAAGAAACAAGGAAGAATGTTTTAGTGAGGTAATGGCATAAGCAACAGCACAAAGGTGGGAAAGTATGGAGCAAAAAGAGAAACTGTAGTCTTCTTTGGGGCATAGTGTGTGAGGAGGAGAGTTAGAGAAAATAAAAGTGGAAAAGCATATTGGCATCAGATCATGGGGATCTTTGGTTTTCAATCAAGAATAAAACCTTCTTTTTCTTTTCAAAATTGAGAGAGTTTAATAAAAACAATTCCCTGACCCTCCCCCAATATATAAATCCCAATGGCCGTTAAGCAAAACTATACCAAAAATGGGTCATTAATTTTTAAATGCAATAATACAGTTTTGTCATTTTTTAAAAAAGAAAAAGGCAGCTTGCTTTAACAAAGTAGTATCAACACAGATGGTTGTGGTCACGGAGTATATTTTGTAATTTCTGTTTCCTTCACTTTGAATCACTTTGTAAAAGTTTATGTTTCACTGAAATCTTCCTGCTTTTTGTTATTGTGAAGTGATATTCCATTACATTTTTGTATCATATTTAATGAACCATTTTCCAAACATATAACTTGTTTCTAGTTATTTTTACAAGTATAATTATGAATATTTGTCTTGATAGGTGCTTTCTTCCTCTGAAAATCTTAATAGTGAGAATGTTGGAGCAAAGAGTGTGGCCATTTTTGATTACTCTTAGTCTATATATCCTCATAGCTTTCCAAAACAGTTGGGCAGATTCATAGTTCTATCAGCAGTGACTTGACATGTCTGCTTTCCTACAGCCCTGTCAACCTTAGGCTTATTCATCCTTTACCAACTTTGACAAATTAATGGGTGAAGTTGATACCTTGGAGGTTTTTTGAAATGTTTGTTTCTCTTATTTTAGTCATCCTCTCCCAAAATGATCATTAATAGGTTATGCTGGTATCTATAATTACATGAGAAAGTGCTCCAAATTACAACTAATTAGAGAAATGCAAATTAAAACTACTCTGAGGTACTATATCATATCTCTCAAATTGGCTAATATAATGGAAAAGGTAAATGATAAATGTTGGAGGGTATGTGGGAAAATTGTAACACTTATGTATTGTTGGTGGAGTTGTGAACTGTTCCAACCATTCTGGAGAGCAATTTGAATCAATGCCTAAAGGGCAATTGAACTGTGCATACCCTTTGATCCAGCAAAACTACTACTAGATCTTTATCCTAAAGTGATTGTAAAAAAGGGGAAAGGACCTGCAAAATGTTTGCAATGGCTCTTTTTGTGGGGGGCAAAGAATTGGATATGAGGGAATGCCCATCAGTTGGGGAATGGTTGAACAAGATGCCATATACGAATGTAATGGAATACTATTGTGCTGTAAGAAATGATGAGCAGGTAGATTTCAGAAACACCTGAAAAGCTTATGTGAACTGATGCTGAGTGAAGTAAGCAGAACCAAGAGAAAATTGTACACAGTAACAGCAACATTGTGTACATTGATCAACTGTAATTGACAACTCTTTCCTGCAATATAATGATCCAAGACAATTCTAAAAAACTCATGATGGAAAATTTCATATTCAGAGAATGAATGTGGATCAAAGTATACTATTTAAAATTTTTTTTTTTTGGTGTGTAGTTTTTTCCTTTTGCTCTGTTTCTCCTTTTACAGCGTGACTAATATAAGAATAGAAGAACAATAGGTCATGCTAGGTGCTCCAGTCCTTTGAGCACTGGGCCTATCATCCTGAAGTTTAAATGCAGCCTCAGATACTCAATAGCTAATTAATTCAGGGCAAGTCATTAACCTCACTTTGCCTTAGTTTCTAAAACTGTAAAATTTGGATAATAGCATCTACTTGCATTATATCTGCCCTATGCTGCCTATTGCAGCAATATGCCTATTGTGTTATATGTTAGAAAGGATAAAAGAGTAGGAAATGATACACTTGGTTTATAGGTGCTGCTCATTTGATTTCTTGAGGCCTTACTTTCCTCATTTGGGAATAAAAGAGTTAAACGAGATTTTTTTCAAAGATCTCTTGTAGCTCGAAAATTATATGTTGCAATCTATTATATAATATGGTCTTCTTTGCATTATTTATTTCCATTGTCTTGGTTAAAGTGGCCTATGTTTACTAAAGAGATTTCTTGTATAGTGGCTGAAAATGTATCTTCCTAAGTTATTTAGTTCATTTGTTTTCTTAACCATCTTTTCCTGTTCCCTTGTAGTCCTATCCTCTGTCTTCATGGAAGTCCTTGTCTTAACTTGAAAACCGTATTGATAAACCTCTTAATTATGTGAAGGGGAAAAAAATTGTCTTTACTTAAATAATTATACACACAACTATTCTCTTTCCATAAAGACTCTTCCTGCAATTTATCTTCACACTTGCCTCTTTTACCTGTGTAAAACTGCATTTGTAACATATCCATTTTTGTATCTTACCAACTTGACTCAATGTACCTAGACAATTTTGTACTTTAAATTACTTTGTTTTGGATATTGCTCAACTGCATTATTTTTCTTAGTCCAAATACAACACTATCTTTGCTTAGTATACTCTCCCCTAAAATCTGATTTTTCCCCCTTTCCACTTACTCTGATAATGGATTGGATCTTCTTCTAATACATAGCCAACTTTACTATCTATTAATTAATAGCAAACTCATCACTTAATAATTAGCCAAGAAGGTCCTTAAGAGTCCTCTATCTGTTTGCTGTAAGTTAGAATATTTTAATTATTGCTGATTGCTTATTTGGCTCTGACTCAGCTCTCTGCCCCGCCTGCCTGCTGTCCCTCTCCAACTTACCTAATTTTCATTTTCAGCACACCCACCCACTCAATGCCCAGCCAGACATTATTCATCCACTCCTACCTGTCCTACTCTGCTTGACAGCTGTT
This sequence comes from Bettongia penicillata ogilbyi, assembly GCA_023548195.1. NCBI lineage: Eukaryota > Metazoa > Chordata > Mammalia > Diprotodontia > Potoroidae > Bettongia > Bettongia penicillata. The sequence goes on from JAJHZJ010000526.1 coordinate 9,715,205, forward strand.
ACCTCCCTGCAAAGCTCACAGTAGTAATTTACTTGCTTTTTTTACCTGCCCTCCTCAGTTTGGCCCCTGCCCAGACCAAGAGACAGGAAGCAGTAAGAATAAGAAGATCTGATACATCTTATCAATAGTGTCAATTTTTTCCCCTCTGTGTCCCAGTCTAACCTTGAATTATGGCAATATTGAGTTTTTTTGGGTCCCTACCAAGCATATACAGTTTACATAGTTTAGGCTGAAATATCAAGAAATGATGTTCTCAAAAATTTTGACAAAGAATAATGATATACTAATTTGCAATAGCTGATAGGATGTAGAATTAGGATGGCAAACTGTTGAGGCCAACTAAAATTTCTGTTGAACCAGACTTGACAGTACTCCAGGGACTTGTGGGAAATTTCTCCAAACTGACAAAAATTTCAGATCACAAAGTTGATATTCCATTCTTCTTCTCTTCTTAGTTCATATAGTACCCCTCACCTCAGACACTTGACACTCACTAGCTGTGTGACCTTGGTCAAGTCACTTAACCCCAATTCCCTCATCCTGGGTCATCTCCAGTCATCCTGATGAATATCTGGTCACTGGATCCAGATGGCTCAGGAGGAAAAAGTGAGGCTGGTGACCTGCACAGCCCTCCCTCACTCAAAACAAAGTCAAGTGTCAGTCATGTCATCATTTCTCTGATGGCATGGTCTTTGGCAGTGAAGGATAAACACACACCTCACCTAGAATTCCTGCTACTCTTATTTTGCTCATCTCAATCCTATTTATTTTTTAGATTCTACTTTCTTTATGAGGTACAATTTTTAAGTCTGTTGATTATTGCTACCCCTACATTCATTAGCACTTATATAGCACTTTAAGGTTTGCTGAGGGTTACTTATTGTTATTCATTTAATCATTACAACAAACCTAGAAGGTTGGGTGTTAAGTTTTCAGTGGGGTCTGTCTGTGACCCCATTTGGGGTTTTCTTGGCAAAGATACTGGAGAGGTTTGCCATTTCCTTCTCCAGCTCATTTTATAGATAAGGGAACTGAGGCAAACAAGGCTAAGTGACCTGCCCATCATCACACAGCTAGTAAGTGTCTGAAGTCAAATTTGAACCCAGATCTTCCTGACTCCAGGCCTGACGCTCTGTCTACTTCACCAAACTAGCTGTCCCCATTTTCCCCATTTACAGATGAGGAAACTTGAAGTACTTTGTGGCTTGCTCACTTTCACATAGCTAATAAGTTTCCGAGACTAGATTTGAACTTGGGTTTTCCTGACTCTGGGTCCAGCATTCTACCTGTTATGTACTACTATACAGCTATGGTAAAAATCTCAACTATCTTGTACCCTCAAAAATGTCATTCTGGATTAACGCATGTTTTGTGTATTTGAGGATTTCCATACCAACCTTTTAAAAAATGTTAACTGCTTTTGGGTGAAAAACTTTCTGAAACATATCATGCCATTTTTTGTGCTTCTAAATTGTCCCATGCTGTAGACACAGCTGTCAGAATAGTTAGACATGGGGCTGAATATAGGGCTGAATGATCTACCATGGGAATTGGGGCAGTGGAAAGAGGGTCAGATCTGGAGTCAGAGGCTCTGGCTTTGAATCTCTGATTTGCTGCCACTTTCTGCTTGTGTGACCTTGGGCAAGTTACTTAATCTCTCTGGGCCTCATTCCCCTTATTTGTAAGATGAGAGGGTTGAATTAGGTGACCCCTGAGGTCCCTTACACCTCTAAATCTATGAGTCCATCATCCTTATGTCAACACATTATTTCATGTAGAGAGTACCATGCCTCTCCATCAGGCTACTGAACTGTCCTAGTTGACAGATCTTCAAGTATTTCATAATAATATCCTTAGGGGTTAGAGTATTATGATGCAAGCAGATGTTTGCCCTCAGAGGACAGAACTATTCTGTCTTCTACTGCTTTGTCACTGGTTCTTTTCTCCACTGTGAGAGTATCCATAGCTTGTCACTGTCATTGCTGTGTCTAATCTTCATCACCACTGGCTGCTTAGGCTCTCATTGCTTCTAGTTGGTCAGTTAAGTGCCTACTGTGTGCAAGTCACTGAGGTAATTACATAGATATATAAGTAATGGCAAAAGAGATTCCCTGCTCTCAAGGAGCTCACAGTCTCAGGAGGGAACTACATGTAAATAAGTATGTGCAAACAAGCCCTCTCTCCTTCTCTCCTTCTCCCTCCCTTTCCCTCCCTCTCCATATATAACATATATATTATATATGGATATACATAAATACACATACATAATACATTAGAAAGAAGAGAGGGAAGGAAGTATCATTAAGGGACATCAGGAAAGATTTCTCATAAAAGGTGGGATTTAGCTGAGACTTGAAGCTGCAGAGGATGGAAATGAAGGAGAGCATTCCAGGCTTGGGGGCATCTAGTGAAAATACCTAAAGTCTGGAGATGGAGTGTCTTGTGTGCAAGGAGGCCAATGTCACCATATTGAAGATTACATGGAGTTGGGGAGTCGTATAACGAACAAGAAGACTGAAATCATGAAGGGATATGTTGTGAAGTGCTTTAAATGCAGAAGATTTACATTTGATCCTGGAGGTGAGGGGGAGTCACTGAAGTTGATTGAGATACAGGGTTATATGGTTAGGCCTGAACTCCAGGAAAATAGCAACATCTAACATTTATAGTGATGACTATGTGCCAGGCACTGAGTGAAGTATTTATAATTATCTTTTTTGATCCTTGCAACAACCCTGAGAAGTAGATGCTATTATCATCATCATCATCCCTATTTTATAGAGAAGGAAACTGAGGCACACAGATTAAGTCACTTGCCCAGGAGTCACGAAGCTAATAAGTGTCCCAGGCTGGATTTGAATTCCAGTCTTTCTGATTTCAGAACTGGAACTCTATTCACCGTATTACCTAGCGGCCCCGCTTGACAAAGTAAAAGATGAACAGGAGTGGAGACTTGCAGTTAGCATTTACATAGTGTTCTAAGGTTTGCAAAGTGCTTTACAAATGATCTCATTTGATCTTTCCAACAAATGTAGTAGGTGTTATTATTGTTATTTCCATTTTGCAGGAGCAGGCAAAGATTAAGTGATTCTTTCCCCGCCAAGGACTCAGTATCTGAGGCAGTATTTTGGGTCCTTTTTACTAGAGGTTTAGAACTTAATCTACTGTGCCATTTTGTTGCTGATTTGTGGCAGAGAGACCAACCAGCAATTATTAGTCTTACCCAGTAAAGAGAGGTGATGCTTACTTGCATCAAGGTGGTGTTCCTGTCGGAGGAGGTGTCCATGTGAGAAGTATTATGAAAGTGAAATTGACAGTCCTTGTCAATATATTGAATATGATGATGAAAAAGGATGAAGAGTTTAGGAAAACGTCTCGTTAGAAAATCTGGGCAGCTTGGAAGATGTTGGTATCCTCAACAGTAACAAGGAAATGAAGAAGAGGGCAAGGTAACTTTGGGGGAAGATAACAAGCACAGTTTTGGATAGTTTGAATTTTCAGATGTCTAAGGGTCATTCAGTTTGAGATCTCTATCAGGCAGGTAGAGATAGGAGACTAGAGGTCAGAAGGAGGTTAGGGCTAGATAAATAGATTTGGGAACCATCATCTTAGAGATAATAATTGAATCCATGGGAGTTGATGAGATCACCAAATAAAATAATGAAGGGAGAGAAGAAAAGAGGGCCTAAGATAGGAGTGAGTCTCTGCCTGTTCTGAGTCAAGTCACTTAAGCATTCAGTTTCTCTGCTCTCTCAGATTGAGTCCAGATCTACATTTGTAACAAGAGTTTCCTGTAGAATAAAATCACAAATCTAGTCCCCGCAAAATTTACAATCACATGACAGATTCTGGAGGGGACTTATATTTTGAACTATAAATGGTTAATTCTGTATTTCCCCCACTTTCTCCTTCTAAATCCACTGAGAAGCAGGGACAATCACTGGCTTTCTATGCATATGTTATTGAATGACCATGGAAAACAGAAATTGAATATTAGTATGAGAACAAAAACATAATAGTATGTTCATGTGGATATTGAGAGAGAATGGACAGTAGGAGTGGTTTGAGGGTATTTTGGGGGGGAAAGGAAAATGAATCTAGATCTTGGTCCCTGGGGAGTTTGTTTACCCCCAGAGTGAAATTGTGGGCTTGTTCTTTCTTGGTGCTCTCTTCAAAATTTGGGCATAACGAGAAGAGCACTCTCAGATATGGCCTATCTGAATGGAATATCTGAACCTGTACTAAAATGGGAAAATAAAAGGCATGTGGAACCTGAAATGATGATCAGTATGAGAGGGCATATGCTTGCAATACCACATGTACTATAACCAGCTGCAGCTTGTTGGATGTAAACTTTGCTAAGTTTTCAACTATGTTCATTATTCCTTTGTTCTCACTGCCAAAGACTTTTTGGGGAGTTCCTTTTGGGTTTCAGAAACCAGAGGGTTTTGAAAGTCACTCTGTGACTTGTTAGGTGGCCAAGTTTTTGTCATACATAGAGTTTGCATCTTAATTTTCTACCTCTAGAGATCACAAGTCCTAGATTTATGGAATCATTGATCATTGAGCTGGAGATGTTTCTTCCAACTCCCTTACTTTACAGAGGAAGATACAGTGGCCAAGAAAGGTTAACTAACTTGATGGATGTCAGTGGGCAAGTCACATACCCCAAACTGTAAGTGAGACCTGCTGAAGTATCCTACAATAATAAGTTGTAGAAGTATAAATTTAGACCTGGAAGCAACCTCAGAGACCATCTTCTCCAATTTCTTCATTTTACAGATGAGGAAAGTGAGGCCCAAGAAAGTTACATGACTTGTAGCGCCAATGTGACATTCATGGAACCTATGGTGCCCATGAATATCTCAGTGCAATTCTGAATTATGAAATACCACAGACTCTCACCACGGAAGAGAGAACCAAAACATTTATTCAGACACCAGAAAGTCAAATCCATCATAGTAACAAAAATCTATACACAGTAACAATGCAGAGAACAATGCCTTCCCCCTGCTAGGCTTCCCACAAACCAGCTCCATCAAACAAATTACAAATAGGCTCTCACTCACAGTCAGCAGTTTGTATATTTCTTAGCTCTGACTACTCTCTCCAAATTTCCTCTCAGTTCTGCACTAACTCTGTCTCTTCCTGTTCCACCCATTCAACAAACTCCTCCCACCACAGGCTCCATGTGACCCAAGCAGATCACATGAATGGGAAAGATCTGCTCATTTAAATTACCATTACACTTGTCCAAGGTTATTAAATGTTAGAGGCAAAATCTGAATTTGGGTTCCAATATTGCTTTAGAATTTGCTGCATAACTTTTCTGTGCCTCAGTTTTCTCATGTGTGGAATAAGGTGGTTGAACTTAATGATCTATTAGATCTCTTCTAGCTCTAAATCTATGACTCTTTAAGCAGTTTTGCCAATAACTTCAGTTCTAGTCATAAATTTGCCCTTGCAAGAATGTGGTAATTGACAAGCAGAGGAAAAGAAATTTCCCAGAAAAGATAGCAATCCATTCCAATTGGAAAAGTTTGTATTTCAAGGGAGTCTGTGTCCTATATAGGCATTCTTTCTAGTTTCTTTATGGAAGACAAAGAATGATTGAGAGAGATCATTCGTGGTTCATCACTGGCTGTTTTAATAGCCCGATGTGGCCTAGAGAGCTTCTGCCAAAGTAAGATAATTACAGAAGAGACGGACACACCAGTAGCAAACTACCACCTGTTTACCAACCAGGCTATTCATTTTGCAGAAAAGGGGAAGGAAAAAACAAAAACGAGCAAACCTAGAAAGCTACAGGTTCCTGCTGCTTCAGACTGTGGTCTATTCATGTTATGCTATCCCAAAGAGGAATTTAATTGTAGCCAAAGGCACATAGAACTGACTACAGAATTCTAGGAAGGCCTTGTAGATATGCCCACCCTTACCTTTAACCATTTAGACATTAGGTGGTAGTGATGGGGGAATGGGTGATACTGTTGCTTTGGAGCTTAAATCAAATCTCTGAGTTCCTAAATCTGTCCCCCAGGGAAGGCTACCAGATGCTATTCAGCCTCCAGAGAAGGCACACATCCAGAAGATGGGGTGGCAGTAAGAGATGGAGAGTTGGGGAAGATAAAAGGTAGAGGACATCAGAAAGTCTAGTTAAAGACTAGGCCAGGGGTGGGCAACCTGCTGCCTCAAAGCCACTTGTGGCCCTCTAGGTCCTTAGGTGTGGCCTTTTGAATCCAAACTTCATGGAACAAATCCTCTTAATAATAATAATATATACATATGTAATATACACACATGTACATACATACATACATGCATATATTTCCTTTTGGAATAGACCTGTCATTTCACTGGTATTGGGAACTTCCAATGAGGAAAATTCCTCTACCATTGTAGCAGTTCATAGTCTTTGAGAGATAGGTTGAAATTACTCATTTGAGTTAAGTTACAGTTGGAATTTGTGTCACTGAAAAACAATAGGATGTCTTTTTCATTAGGGAATTAAACAGATTGAATCACTTGGGAGGAGTAGAAAAGGGGGGGAAGGAGGGGGGGGGTTGGAGTTTCAGGATGAGGTACACTGCTACTTTAAAATTATGTATGCACGGACCCATCCAGGTCCCTCCCACTGTTAGGAGCAACAGATGTAAGCCAGACTAGAGAGCAGACTGAGCTCGTGAGCTTCAGTTAGCAAAGTGTTTACTGTGCAGGGCATCTTACCTGGGAGCCCAACCATTCCTTCCAGCATTCCTGCTGCTGCTCCAGCCTATTTGCTAAGAGTAACTGGGGGTTGCCACAGGGTTGCTGGGCAACGGCAGACAGCGATCCTCCTGGAGAGCCAGTTGTCAAACTGAGGGGACAGTACCACTCCCGTTGAAATGCAATAAATAACGGTAACTTTGCTTACTTCTCAGTACCATTACTTATGCAGAATTAGAGGCCCACATTTAGCCCACAAATAACTAGGAGTATGAGTAAACCCTAGCCTGAGTCCCACTGCTGAATATTAAAGTATGGGACAGATGGTGATGGGTTTCTAATCAGCTTTACTAAGGGCTAAATGGAGCAGCACAGGCTGGGAGATAAGGGGGTAAGGGGCAAAGTGGTTTTCAAACTTCAAGTGTTAGATATTTGTGTGGCATGTGATGTAGATAGAACTCTTCTTTTCTTAAGTGGTGGCGGGATAGTAAGTGCTAGTGTCCTTGTGGACAAATGGGACATCTAGTAACTGTTAGAAGGATTACCTGGGATTTGGTATTATGTCAAATGATGTCAAGGTATTTGGGAGTTTGAGATTTTTTTTTAAACAAAGCATCAAAAAATGTAGACATTCCAATATACAAAGAACACAAATTTGAAGTTCTGAAAATCTGTTGCATAGCTTTTCTTAAAAAACAAACAATATATTAAATTTAATAGGGAAGTGGCAATTTCCTGGTTGATTTGAATATATTTGCAAACATACTTATGCACAAATACATATTTGATAATCCAAATAAGTTAATTAAAAGTAACTTAACCAAGGTATTTTAGTCTTCAGATGTCTAATATCCTTAAAGAGACAGTGCTTTTGGTAAAGCAAGGGATAAGAATATAATGATTGTTTATACTTATGAAACTCTTAAGTTTTAGAAATATAGGAACACATTTCAGACTGTTTTTGCTTTTGGTTTACAGCAACCATTTTGCCACCCATGTCTTCATTGCTGGTCAAGATCTCGGAATCTCTTCAGTGTGAGAACATGCCCTGCGTTTTCCGAAAATGGAACATCTCATCACCACTTAAAATGACTTGTGTCCAAGTGTTTGCAAGCTAGTGGCGTTATTTATTTAGGAACATTTTATCAGGAGAGCATTTTTTTGGAAACATGAATTACCTAGCTCATTCATGGGATTGTAGGTTCTTATTTCATGTCATTGGGACATTTATCCTTGCTTACTTTGCTTCCATATCATTAGCTAGGTCACAAGGGCTTTTCCCAAGGCTTCAAAATATCGGAGCTTTAAAGAATGTTTCAGTTGTGCCAACCCAAGCAACATGTGGACTACGAGGCCGAAGTGTTTTTTGTCACAGCTCCACAGCTGCTGAAAGTATTCAATACTGTACCCAGAGGTTTTGTATTCAAGAGTGCCCATATAGATCTTCTGCTCCTTCCTACATTTCCCTTTTCTCATCAGATGTCAGGAGCTGCATTACTGCAGACAGAAATGATTTGCACCCTGGCTCCCCTAGCAATTCTACAAGTTTTATTTTTGGTAATCTCAAAGACTGCTTTTTTTCCCCTCGCTCTCCAAAGCTGGCAGCATCATTTGCCTTAGCTGTGTGGCTGAAACCTGAGCAAGAAGGTGTAATGTAAGTAGTGATGCGGGTATTCGCTTTCCTGGTGCTCTGAAAAATCAGGAGTAGGGATGATGACTGTGAATTTCAAGCTAGAAAGAAGGAAGGGCAAAGCTTTGGAATTTTTTGTAGAAAAGATACACCCCTAGCATAAAAGAACAAGTTCTGTTATAAATTACAAAATTAAAATAAAAAGTTACCATGGTAAGATGGAAAGAAGACTGGCATCAGAGGACCTGCATCTAAAAACCACCTCTGATGCTTAATAACTGTGTGATTTTAGGCAAGTTCCTTGGTCCATTTGAGTCTTTTGTCATCTGTAAAAAGAGGAATTTGGACTAGATGGCTTCTAGCACCCCTTGAAAATTAAGATCTAATTCCTATAACATAAAATACTAAGTTTTGTATATGAAATTGAGACGTCAAAAAATAGAACCTCAATGACAATGAAATGAATTTGATGTACATATTCTTTTTCCTATTACTGGAAGGTCTGCCCTAGAGCAGCACAGTGTTGGACACTGATGAAACACATGTTGCAAAGTTATCAGATAGAAAAAAAAATTGGCAGCCTCAAATTCCTGATCTAGGTTTGTATAAGCAAGCCAAACCTAATAACTTTTTTCCCTATGGAAAACATAGCTTTTGTCCTCTTCCCTGTCTGGTGTCTGTTTCTTCAATTAGTTAAGAAAATAGAGGTAATTGTGAGCTATTCTCAAAGGCTTTTTTACTGTCTGCCCAGCAACAATGCCCTCAATGTGAAAAGCTGGAGAGGGGCCTACTGCTTTTCTTATGATCATTTTGTGTTTTGATAGGCTTGAGCTCGGGTTTGTTTTTTTTTTAATGGTGGATGTCACAAGTATTCTTAATCTAATCATCAGGAAATTTGTTTCCCCAAAATATTTTTCATCAGATTTGAACAATTTGGAAATATCTATCCCAAACCTTTGACAATGTAGTTTTTTTTTTGTTTTGCAATAAGTGAGGCTAAACATGTGGTTGATGATCAATTTCATATACTAAGAGAAAGTGGGTAGTTTTCAAACTTGGAGTGAAAATAGTCCCCAATCTACTTTTACCTGCCATTTCCTTAGGAAAAAAATGTTTAAATCCCTGTAAATCACAAATTACACAGCTAAAAAAGCCTGAGGTATTTTGAAAGAATGTCCCTTGACAGACAGAGCTAGGATACAATGTTACTTTCTCTACTCACACTGACACCCTTATGCCAATTTCACCTCCCATTGGCATAATTTTACACAGACAAGATCGAACAATAATTCACTAAGGAGGGATCATGAGGTCTTTGGTTTGGAGTGTTTCATGCATCAAGGTCATTTCCATTCTCAAAACCTTGATACCTATGGGGATGGGGGAAATTTCGGGGTGTTTGCACTAGATAAGTAAAATAAACAAAATGTGGATTATCCAATTATTGTTTATCCAGGAACAGAATAAATCCAGTTCCTAAATATTTTGCTACCTGCCTTCCTCTCACATTTATTATCTACCAACCTAGTATGTTTACAAGCAAACAAAATAGCAAGGAAGACAATCAATAACATATTAAGGAAAGCATTTTCAGTAAGCTTTGGGAAATACGACTGCATGTGGTAAATACATTCTTGAGTAATGGTCAAACCTCAATTCTCACTTGTGGATTTAAATTCAAGAAAATGAATGGAGGGAAATGCTTCTCGGATTGCTTAGGTGTATACTACATGGAGGCAGGAAGCTGGGGAGGCATTTTGGAGATATTTTTCCTTCCATGTCTGACTTAGAAGCAGTAAATAACTGGAGAGGCAAAAACTAAATAGGAAACAAAATGTGAAATTTGGAAATTATGTAGAACTCTTTTTACTTTGAATTACTCAAAATTCTTAATCTTCCTAGGTAGCATTGTGTACTGAAATTTAAAACATAACATTTTTTCCTTGTAATTTTGTTGCAATGGAATCATGCACATGTATATTATATATATATGTATTATATATGTGTGTTTGTGTATTCCACATACATGTATATATCTCATAGATTTTAAAATGAATTTAAAAACCATCTTCTCTTTTCCTTCATAGCCTTCCCCAGCCCCCCAGCAAAACACAACCTTGCCTTCATTTAGTAAACTCTTTATGACTCAAATCTTGCTTCCCAGTTTATTGAACATCGCCTACTACATTTTCCTCCTTAATCTCTGACATCAGAAGGACTGCTCTATTGATGGCTTGTCAATTTGCCTATAATGGCTTGGTTAACATCTTAACTGCTTCTAATTTGCCAGCAGAGAGTCCCTTTTAAACTAGTGCTTAACCTGCCCAGCCATAGGAAAAAACAGAAATGAGATGAATGCCTCAAATTAAAATGAAAATGGTTTTTCTTAAGATGAACAATCTATTCCCAACATGAATTATAGTCAAAGAAGAGTTGAGCAGTATGACACGATGGAGAAAACATAACTTTTTTTTTTTTTTTTTTTTTAGCAATTCCCATCTCAGGTTTCCATATTACTACAGAAAGAACATTAGACTAATACTTAGGAGGCCCTAATTCTAATACTAGGTTTGTAGCTATCAAAATATGTGAGCTTGGCTAAGTCACTTAATATTTTATCTATATGCTCACAAGAATTAATTTTTAAAAATTAATTTAAAATTTTTTTTTAACTTCAACCTCCCCTTCTCTCCACTGGTGGGCAAGGGGATGGAAGAAAAACAAAATCTTTGGGACAAATATGAATAATCAAGCAAAATAAATTCCCCTATTGGCTATTTCCAAAAATGTGTGTTTCACTCTGCAAATCTGGTTCCCCTCCAACTCTGTCAGGAGTTATAAGAAGTTACAGAATTTGCAGTGGTCATACTCCAGTAAAACCATCTTGACAGAAAGGTTAACCACAAGTTGTGGTTAACTAAGAGACCTCAAACCCATCTGTGAGTTAGGTGGATATGTACTCCAAGGATGGGAAGATTTCCTCTGAGGGAATGGGTGAATGAGAACAGTTTGTTCCAATGGTCATGATGGTAGCAAAGTTATGCCCTAGAGCACTTAGAGCTCAGTAAGCCATTGAAGATGCCAAGGCCATCCACTCCATCCTGGGGCATTGCCACTCAACTTGACTTATGTCATACCATTGGACTTTGAAGACTCTGGAAGAGAAAGTGAGGCTGATGACTGTGCAATTCTGCCTCATTTAAATCCAGTTGATAAACCCCTGTGATATCATTGGTCTTCTTGCACCAACAACAAAAACAGCATTGATCATTAGTTGTCTAGAGTCATTAATAAGCCCTTTAAGAATGTTCTAGATTTTTTTTCTTCTGGAATTTAAGTTGAGCTCACAAGCCCACAATTTCATAATTTTGTTTCATAATTTTTTTTTTTTTGAAAATCAGGGCAGTATTTCTCCTGATCATAGGCTTAGGATCATAGAATTGGTGCTTAAAGGACCTTGAAGGATTTCTAATCCAATTCCCTCATTTTACAGATACAGAAATGAATGGGAGTTAAGTAAATTGCTGGATGTCACATGTATAGTAAACATTAACGGTAAAATTTGAACCTGATTCCTCTGACTCAAGAGCAGGTACTGAGCTGGACTTATCCTATATTCTATAATCTTTGAAATGTCACCATAATTGCTCAGTATTCAAATCTACTAGATCTTTCATTACCAGCAGATGTAGTCCATCTGGGCCGGGTGATTTGAATTCATCAAGGGCAACTAGGTGCTTTCTTACTATCTCTTTGTATTGTCAATTTCCTAGTAGTCATTGTTTTGATCTTTCCAGTCCAAACATTCCCAGGAATGTTCTCTGTAGTTGAAATTCATAGAGTCCTCACTAGACACAGTTGCTGTGTTATTATCTCTACCATTTTACTTTAAGTGAATTTCCATTTTACAATGAATAAAAAAATTTAAAGTCAAATGTAAATAATCAGATAATTTTGGTTTCTTTGCCATTGGATTAGCCATGCTTCTGCATCTTTTGACAAGTCCACAAGCACTTATGGAGTATCCTACTATGTGGCAGACAAATATAAGTCAAGAGCTTAGTGTAAATATTTGTTAGGAGCTCCATATTGGAATCATTGCTTGGAACTGTGATCTCAGTCTTTCTTACTATTTTCTGATCATTACCATCAGCTTTGTGATAGTCATGTGTTGATAATCTCTTCTTGCTAATGAAAACAGTGATATCATATGTTAGATCTCAGATCTTGGCATTTTGTATTTAGAGCAAAATCTCCATAAACTTCTTTTGGAAACCATTTCTCACCATCACAGAAGCAGGTGAGGGTATATAGAGGAAACATTTTTGAAGAGAGCGAGCCCTTTAAAAAATGTTCCCAGATCACTTTGGCCAAGGGGCCTCTGCCTGACAAAACTTACCTTTGACATCTCTGCATTGTAAACATCTCACTGTTGCTCCTCCTACAGCTCTATGGATTTTGACTGGTATAGTAGTGGCTTTCACTTTATAGTCTTGTATAAAAGAACCAGCAGGGTGATGTTGCATGTTTGAGCAACGACGATCCTCTGGCCTATAGTATTATCTCCAATATTGTCTGTTATTGAACACCTAATCATTAACCACCAAGTAGAGTTCCGCTGGTGTCCTAGTAATAGTCCTCAAACCTTTGTAGAAAGTAGAGTTTTGCTACTTGTAACCCAGAGGAAAGGAAATAAATGTCTGAAATCCGAGCTCAATTTTCCTTCTTCTGACCCAGAAGATTTTAACTGGACAGTCACAAATGTTTAGGTGTCTGCAGTGAAGGGAATCTGAAGAGCCTGGCTTTGTGATAAGGTCAGAAAGGGACTTTATCTCTTGATAGCTGTTGTGGATATAGAACAGATTCCTACAATGCATCTGAAAACACTTCTGTTACGCCAAAATGACTTAGGAGTATTTAAAGGTGCTCTTGTCGAGAGATTAGATATTGTACTCAAACAGCATTGCTTTAAGTTTAGAAATGTACGGAAAACCATCTAATGGTCTTTCACAGGGGTGTTAGCTAACTTTGGGCTAAGGCAGGTTGATGATGGGGCAAGCACCAATTGCAGCTGTCCATTTCATTGTGGGAGTTAAATAGAGTGATTCAGATTTTAGGGCTAACAGTTTAGAGCCTTCCATGGGCACTAAATTCTCTTTATATGAAAAGAAAGGAAAAGAAAGATGTGCGCTGGTGACTTAATACCCAGCCGGGATGTACTGTGTTGTGCAGCTTCGTATAAAAGAAATAGCAATGGAACTAATGAGCCAATATCCTAAATGTTAGTTTTGCAGAATGATTTCAGCCACTTCCTGTCATGAATCTCTAGTGAAGGATGGTGAGAGTCGAAAGAACATGAGATAAATTAAATATTCTCTCTTTTTTTACAAGAATTTTTGTTATTGCTGGAACAAAAATAATTTCCTTGCATGTTTTAACTCTTAGTTCTTTGTCACTGTGCACTTTTCTGAGTGGTATTTGGGGTTGCTTTAACATCTGTGCATTGCATAGTGCCTTTGTGCAGCTAGCTGGGTGCTGACCTTTTCTTCCTTTTCTGGTTGCTTCCTAAGGTGTGTTATTGAAAAGGCCGTGGATGGGCAGATTGTGTTCAAACTTACAATCTCCGAGAAAGAGACCATGTTTTATTATCGCACAGTAAATGGTTTGCAGCCTCCAATAAAAGTAATGACACTGGGGAGAATTCTTGTGAAGAAATGGATTCATCTTAGTGTGCAGGTGAGTAAAATAAAAAGTATTTAACATTTGGTTAAACACAAAGATCTATCTTCCTTTTTTCCTCCTTTTAAATGGCATCTGCTCATAGCTCCCTTAACAGGATTCCCTTTCTTTTCAGATTTATTTTTTGGTGAATTTAAGTGGTAACTTTGAGGAGAGGGGGACAGGAAATATTTAAATTATTGATGAATCTTTGATTACCAGCTTTTCTTTTTGAAAATTAACTTTAAGAATATTCAGAGAAAAAGTAAAATACTTGTGGGGGTATTATCTGCTTGAAGGTCATTTTCTTATTTTCCTTGGGGCTTGTTTGAATTCTACTCCAAAATGAAGTGTAAATAGCTCTTTGGGACTTTAATACTGATTTTTATCATTTATAGATATATTCAAGTCCTGTGCTTGTTTTTTTTTTTTTTTTTACCAGCTGTCTTTTCTCAGAAAACACTCTGATAACGTGAATAAAATTTGGCTGTTGGCTGACCTTAGAACTAATGAACTCAAATGTGCTGCTACCTTATTACTCTACTTATCACCTGCATTTTGTTTTGGCCTTGAAAGCTGCTAAAGGTTGGGCTAGTTGTGAGAAGTCATATAAGAAACTAAAAATGGAGTTTTTGCTTTTTGTTCCTTTAGGATATTGCTAAATGGCCCTGTATGGCCAGAGGCTACTCTTTCCTTTCACGATGGAGAGGCCATACCTGTACAATGCAATTCCCAGAATGCATTCTGCTTAAGGTGGCCAAAAATGAGTGGTCTACATGGATGAGTTCTAAATACATTTGTAGTCAATTACAATTACAATACAATTTGGTTGAAAATGGACTTTTATTTCTGACTTTTGACTGATGAGGTCTATTTATTCAGTGAGAAACTTATTTCATATTTTTAAAGATCATTATTAGGTTTTTAACATTACTCAGTAGGATGTTATTTGAGGGCCTTGGAAGGATATTGCTTTATGAAGTCATCTTTCAGTGGAATAGCATTCTATGAGTCTGACTTATGGCCCCTCTTACACACCTGATCTACTTAATGTTAGATGTCAAAGGCAGGTCAAGAGTTCTTCATCTACTCTCTCCCCTGAGTAGGTTGTTCCGTCTCACCTCTTCAACTACTACATCCATATCCATGACTACTACATTTGTATGTCAGCCTGGAGTTCTCTTCTGAGCTCCAGACCCACCCATACAATTGCCTCTATTGGACATCTTGGTCAAATGTCAAACAACATATTCAAAACCAGACTTACTATCTTTCCTCTTAAATGTGCTCTTCATTTATTCTTATTTTCATGGCTTCACAATTCACTCAAGTCGCTGCTGCCTAGGCCAATTGTCTTTCCTTCTGCTTGTATTTGTATTTCAGGCACTTAGTACAGTGCCTAGCACATGGTATTTGTGTAATAAATGCTTACTGACTGATTAGGTGTAATGAAGGTTGGGTTGAATTTGTTGTCAGCATAGCCATGTACTACCTGTGTGATATCGGGCAAATCACATGTCTGTGGTTTAGCTTCTTCATCTGTAAAATGAGGGATCATGTAAGATCCAAGATTAACTCTAACTCCATGATTATGAGTTGTGTATATGTATATATACATATGTGTCTGTGTATATCTCCACTATTGTTGTTATGCTATCATCAGAATCATCTACATACAAATATATCTGGTTGTGTGATGTGACAAGATATGACCACATGAGTTCCTTCTGCCTGTCTTGCTTTAACTCTTTACAGCTCTAGCACCTACCACAGTGCTTTACATACAGTAAGCACACAATCAATGCTTTTTCATGTCCCTCTGCTCAAAAATTCTTCAGTGTCTCCTCCTGAAGAAAGTTGAAATTCCTTTATCTGTAACTGAAGGTGGCTCACAACTTAAACACTACGTAAATGGTTACTTTTTGTCAAATGTGCAGCATTAACCTCCCTCTATAATCTGATTTTATTTTACTCCCATTCCTTATACTCTATGTTGTAGGCAGATTAGGCTCCTCTTTGTCTCTGGCTTCTGTTCTCACTATACTTAAAATGTCTTATTTCCCCCCACTTTTTTTACCTGCTGAATTTCTAACTTTCCTTTAAAGTTCAAAATGGATTTTTTTCTTTTCCATAAAGCTTCCGGTACTTCCTGCCCTAATACCATAATAGTCTTTCCTTTCAGAGATCAACATATTGCACTTGTCTGTTGGAGTCACCATGTATTAGTGTGTATTTCAGTTATCCATGTTTGTGTCATTTCCCCAAAATAGGTTATAAGATCCACAAGTTCAGGGATCATCCTTTATCTAACTTTTGTTATGACCTTCAAACAACTAGCATATTGCTTTGCATACAGTAGCTACTTAATTAATGTTGATTGAAGGAGTAAATGATTATATATAGAAAGCAGGTTTTTTTATAGTTATAAAACTTAGAGGATAAAGAAAATTGATGCCCTGCTTTATGGCATTAAAAAAATAAAAGCATTACCAGACACCAGTGCTCTGTGTGCAAGTGGTTGCCACACATTAATTCACCATGTAGTGGCTACATTTGTTTCCAGTTACCACTTCTTCTCTGCAAATGTCCAGTGCAATGGAGTTAAGTTGTGATATGAAAATTGCTAAAGTAGAAACTGTCTGGGAACTAGACTATAGGGAAGATGTCAGACAGATGGATTCATTGCATATTTAGAGCTAGCAACTAAAAAAAATCCCCAACAACAAACTTTGTACTTGCCTTTATTTTGCCTGATCATATCTGGATAACATGGCCATGTTTTGGCAGACAGTAGTACATTAAAAGCTTTAGAAAGAAAGTTCAAAATCTAAATGCAAAGAGGTAACCAAGACTGTATTACTCTCCTGGGAACAAAATGCTCTTAGAGTGCCTATTGAAATCAGCATTATCATTTCAATACATGTCAAATATGAGTCATTTCCTAGTTTAGGCAAAATTTCTTTATAAATCTTTAAATCTTCCACTTCTTTCAAGAAAAGGTTAAAGTACTTATGATTTAATGAGACCGCTTTACATCATAACTGTTTGACTATCAAGAGAAAACTTGTCCTTTCCAATTTGTGAACTCCTTTTATTTTTTGCTTGAGTTTTTTTAATGCTTTGCATTCAGTATTAAAAGTACAGAATCAGGCAGCCATAAAAAAACCCCTAGAAAACCATTAGATTCATTCAATCTAAAAGAATTTGGAGAACATTTACATATATGTGTAATTTTTTTAAGCAAATGCCATAGATGAATATCTTAATTTACTTTAAAGATATACTAGAGAGTAGTAATTTGATTTGTAAAAGGAAACACTGAATCCCTTTAACCAGGGAGCTACCCTAGCACATTTAAAATACAACTAAATTTTTAATAGCTCAAATTATTGACAAATTCTAAGAAACAAATTTATTATGTTTCTTTAAAGAATTGTGGGAATCAGTACAACAAAACATACTGAAATAGAAATCAGGACAACTAGTTTTCAGTTTAGGCTCTGGTACTTATTGGTTGTGTGGCCCTAGGTTGTGTGAAGAACTGGTGGTCTCAAGACCACATGTGGCCTTCTAGGTCCTTTGACTGAATCTAAACTTCACAGAAAAAACCCCTTAATAAAAGGATTTGTTCTGTAAAATTTGGGCTCAGTCAAAAAGCTTTACCCAAGGACCTAGAAGGCTACACGTGGCCTCAAGGCAGCAGGTTCCCCATCCCTGTGCCTCTCGAGCCTTCCCTTTCCTCATCTATAAAGTAAGGGGGCAGAACTGGATGACCTCCAAGTTCTTTTCCAAATCCCATGAAATTCTAATTCTACTATCTAAGATAAGACACTCTTGCAGATTACTCTACTGGTCTTATTAAAAAGAATATTTTTTTTCTTTTAAATTGGTGGTGGGATGGTAAGATGGAGAGAAAGTAAGTGCTTATAAATTGAAAAGTAAAACAAAGTTTAAAAAAGAATCTTTTATTCTGACATACAAAAAAAAATTATGAAATCAACTTCATGAGAACCCCTTTCTGAATTTATTAAAAAGTCCAAAATACAAAAAAAAATTAATTTATCATTTTTCTGTAAATAATCTTACAAGTGAATATACTTATGTTTAATTTAAAAAAAAGATTTAGTATCTTATTCTCTAACAGGCTGGACATGTGGCAGCCACTTAGAGTCTGATTCTAATAGTGATCAGCATGGAAGATTTAAGCTGTCCCCCTCTCTTTCCCCTTCCCCTTACATTTGGACTGGTTTGCCTCTCCTTAGGAAACTTGATGCGTCTTTGCTCCATGAGCCCCTACATGTTGGTGTCCAACTTAGGGTAGAGACCTCAATCAGCTTTAGCCCTACTTTGACTCAGAACTCCCTAACTCAAGTGATCTAGCAGCTTTAGCTCTCCCCAATAGTGGTAATTACAGGTGTTCTGGATCATCATTGCCTGCCCGGACTTTCCCCAAAACACTTAAATCCTTTTTTGGTGCTATGTTACCTATCTTGAGTCGGCATGGGGTATTTGACTTGGCATTGGACTAGGAACCAGGATACTAGAGTTTAGGATCCATTGTAGCTATCAGCTAACTATATGATCTTAGCAAGTTACTTTATCCTTTTAGGATTCTTTTGTAAAATAATGAGGTTGGAGTATCTTAAGGCCTCTTCCATCTCTGTTATTCCATGACTCTACTAATTTATTGGTTAGAAACAGAAGCTGCTTCCACTTTTTTCCACCTACGTCTCTCAGTGGGATGTAGAAATTGGGAGGGGAGAGTCCAAGTTATTGCTAGTAAGAGTAATCCAGATGTAATAAAGGCTGAATTTATAAAATTTTTTAGATTAGTTGATCTAAGGAAGCTAATGATATTCAACTTTTCTCTGTTAGGGTAGCTAGAACTGACCAGAAAACTAGTTGTTTTAAAAGGCAATGCAATGTGGTAAACATAGTGTGGATTAGTAGATCTAGTCTTTGGAGTGAACTTTATAAAATTTGTTAGATTTTTTTTGGGGGGGGAGGCCTCAATTTCACTTTAATAAAATGGAAATAAGACTCCAACACAGGAATGTTGAAGTATTGGATTAATTTAGAATGTTGGAGATGCCCAAGAAAGACCAGAAATAAAATATGGACATTTGCTTTGCTAAACAAAAGATACTGATGTCTAATATTGTAACACTGAAGGATCTAACAATTTCTATCCTGGAACTAGCATTTTGAAGGTTCAACCTGTTGGAACATGATTAGTTTTTAAATTAATATTCATTTGGGGACTTGAAGCTGACATGATTGCCAATTTAAATTTCACTTTGGGGTTTAATATATTGGCTATTTCAAATTATATCAAGCTGAAATTTGTTATGCCAATTTTTTTGTACTAAAACTGGTAAAAATCAATTCAGATTTTTTATTATCAAATGGGGAAAACTAATAATGGTAACAGACTTTTTTTTAAAGCTTAACCTTCAAAATGAATCACTACATTCTGTAATCACTATAGGATAGATTCTTGTGACATTTTTTAGGGAAAAAATGGTTTGAAATAGAGAAAGGGACTTGATTTAGGTAATTGGCAGTGGGGCTAGGGGTAAAAACAACTGCTAAGGTGATTGGTGTTTAGTTACATGCCATTTTTAATGTACTACAAACCAAGATTTCTCTATTAAAATACTTTTTTTCCCTTAAGCAATTCCACACATTATATAGGACAAACATCATTAAGGAATCATCAGCCTAGCCAGCCTTCTAGCAACTGTTTTGAAATGCAATAAAACAATTACTATAATTTGAACCTGATGAAATACTGCAACGATGGTGCCAACCAATGACTTCGTAACAGGGGAATGCTAACATACTCCATGCAATTTTGAGAAATTCTTGATAGATGGAAAATATGAGAGCAGCAAAAGCTTCCAATGCTTCCCTGTGTGGAAAAAGAATATATGTTCAAATTTGATAAAATGAAAGTCAAAAACACATGGGCAAATACAGTTTTAGGAATCAATAGATGAAGAATGGGAGTTTCGTATTCACCAACTGTTTGTTTACAAAGTGTGTTCTTTTGATTTATGCATTTAATATGAAAAAGGGAAACTATTGATAGTTTCAGTGAAAAAGAAAATGTAATCCAACCAGCATTTGTTAGAATAGATAAACCTTGACTCTAAATTAATCTCTGGAGCGTATGCCCATGTGCACACTTCATATAAGTATTTCCAGGTACCTATTGATTGCTGGGAAATAAAATGGTTCATATGGCCTTATGAAAGCTTCTTCATTCAGTGCAACAAGCTCTGAGATTCTTAAGGGAGCTCAGAAAATGAATCTTAAGCTTTGCTCTTGCCTTATTGCCTCTAACTGGAATACCATACTGTGAAGGTGTGAAAATCTATCCATATTTGGAAATTTGACTATCTGTAGGTCAACTGAGATGAGTCGACCCAGTTTTGGTGATCATCTAGGCTTATTCAAAACCAAATAAAGTGGCCATTTAGTCACTCTAGAAAACTTCTTTAAGTACTTACAATATGCCAGTACTGTGCTAACAGTTAGGGATTCAAAAGGAAGGTAAATACATGATCCCTCCCCTCAAAGAACTCACATTCTAATGGGGAAGGCATTATGCAAAACCCATGTACTTAGAAGATAAATACAGAGGAAATGGAAGGTAATCTCAATGGAAAGGCTTTGGGAGATAGGGGAGATGGAAGACAAGGAGATTCCTCCCTCAGAAGGTAGGATTTGAGCAGCCTTGAAGGAAATTATGCAGAGGAGAGAAGGAAGATACTTTTAATTACTAGTATCCTACCTTAATTGCTAGTATCCTTCCTTCCAAAAAAATTTGTATTTTAAACACACACACACACACACACACACACACACACACACACATACACACATACACACATACATAATTTGTCTGCCTGATTAGAATGTGAGGTGCTCGGGAGTAGGAAGTATTTAATTCTTTATACTTGGATACTATGCCTGGCACATAGTAGGTATTTAATACTTTTTGGTTTTGGTTTCATTTACCATTCAGGAGATTTCAGGAGAAAGTGGCCATCACTTTCCAATATGTGTTCTCCACCTCCAAAAACCCTCTTCTCCCAAAAGTGAGCTTCTTGAGGGTAAGCACTTATCCCTCTTTTGTATCTGTTTTTCCATTATTTGATACAGTACATTATATTTTAAAAATGCATAATAAATACTTTGTTCATTCAAATATGTTGGATTTTGAAAAATCTGAGATTTATCACTGTGGGTACTGTTAAAAGATTATAATCACCGTGTTGCTGGAGGTGATTCTCATAAGTTCCATGCCTATATCTATATCTATGTCTATATATATTTATGTGATGCAAAGTATACTTGTTCACTTGAACAGAAAGGCGCTCTTTAAAGAGGTGAATTCGTGAGGGAGAATTATATATTTGGAAGAAATAGAATCTTAAAAATTGTATCTGATTCTTATTGGTTTTGTTGAGCTGTTTCAGTTGTCTTCCTCTCCATGACTTCATTAGGGGTTTTCTTGGCAAATTATATTGGAGTGGTTGCCATTCCTACTCCACATCATTTGACAGATGAGAGGTAGAGGTGAATATGATTAAACGATCCGCCCAGGGTCACACAGCTAGTAAATGTCTGAGTCCAGATTTGAGTCCAGGCCCTTGTAACTTTAGCCTTGATGCTCTTTCCACTGTGCCATCTAGCTGCCCCATTCTTATTGATATCCTATGTCTTTTACACTGTATTTGTTTCCAAATATAACACAGTTTCCATACTCAACAAACTATTCTTTGTAATAAAAAACTTAGAGAAAAAAAGGCAGCTTATGAACCCATAACTAGTGAACCTATTAACTCTTTCTGACAGTGTATGTAGTATTCTATATCCATAGTCTATTACTGTCTCCCACTAACAAAAAGGAATGGATGTATCTCTCTCCTCATTATAAATATGTGACCTAACTATAAGATCTTGGAGCTGTAAAGAATCTTAGTGATTATCTAGTATAATATTATACAGATGATGAAACAGAGGTCCAGACAGGTTGTGATTTGCTCAAAGAGAAACAACCAGTTAGTGGTAAAACCAGGACTCCTGACTTGGTCCATTACATCCCGCTACTTCTCTAATTTTCAGTATGCCACAAATCTGGACAAAGTCCTTAGACAACAAAAATTTGTGTATTTCCCATTCTTGATGTAGCTTTTAGATCATATCAGTGTTAGGGGGCCATGTTTTATTAAAATAAACATCTAAGCATACCATTAGTAGCATTTCTTATGTACTTATGTGCAAACTGCCATATTAAGTTCTTGGTAAACAAGTAAGAAAAAAAGGAAAAAACAAAACACAGTCCCTGCTCTAGAGAACTCCCATTCTAATGGGAGCAGTAGTTTATATTGTAGATTTCAGCTGCTAAATTCAGATATCCAAGACTCATGATCCTGAGATTACAGCAATAAGGTAAAGGATAATGCCTGTTCTTTAATTTCATTGCTACTGATAAAGCCATATCCATTTCTGAGATTGAACCTTTTGGTGATGCCAAAGACTTAAAGGCGAGAATTTTCTCATCTTCACTTGACTGTGGCTTCTGAGGTCATGACTATTGCATGGTCATAAGGCTTGATTCCTAGGCTTCAAGGGTTGGCTTGGAAGTAGGGCCAGTTTTCTAGATATAAGACCTTTCTTTCAGAGAAATTGGCTGTGAAGGTATTTTCCCAGTTAACTTTCTTCCCATGTGCATCACTTTTTTTCTTTCTCATTTAAAAAATAACACAACAGAACAAAATGCAGCCTGGTGTTTGACTAATTTCACTCTCTTTTCATCCTTTGAGGATAGTAGAATTCAGAAGGGGTAATTGTGGCTTCTCCCCGTTAGAACATAAATACTTCATCATTGTTTAACCCTTTCAGGTTGTTCAAATGCATTTACTTTTCTAGATTTTTCTTGCCCTTTGTGTTTGCATTTCAAAATTTATACTGGGCTATGGTGGTCTCATCAGGAATGCTTAAGAATACATTATTAAGCTAAAAAAAAATCTTCCCTTTCCCCTTAGGATTACACTCAGTTTTGTTGGCTTTTTTTTTTGTAATCTTTATCTTTTGCCCTCTAAAATATCATATTCCAAAATATTATCTCTTTAACAATAGTAGCTGCTACCTCTTTTGTGATTACAATAGTGCTTCCATGGAATTGAAACTTTTTTTCTGACTGCGTGTAGCATTTTTTTTTAATATGGAAGCTCAAGATATTGGTCACAGCACTGCTGGGTGTTTTCAATTGAGGTTCCTTTTAGGAGGTGACCAGAAGATTCTTTCTGTCTTCATGTTACACTCTTGTTCTGGTAGATCTAGCCAGTTTAATGATTTATTGAAATATAATATCTATGTTTTTTGTTTGTGAATGTCTCTTGACTTGTTTTCCATGTTAATTGCTTCTAATATTAGATCTTTAATATTTTCTTCAATTTTTGTAATATTTGTTCTAATATTTGCTACTGTTGTTCCCTATAGTCTTTGGGTTTTTATGTCTCTATTTTATTTCTTCAGGAAATTGTCTACTTAGATGAGAATTCCTAACTTTTGCTCTAAGGTGTTGACTGTTCTTTCCATTTTTAACCTTTCAAACCCTCATTTCATTAATACTTTTTCAATCTCTTCATTTCTTCAGCTACCTTTTCATTCTTTGTATCCAGTTCATTTTTTTTCTCTCACGTTATCCTCACAGTTGTGGAGTTATTCTGTTCTTCTGAGTTTACTTCTTGGGCTTCCCTTAACTCATAGTATTTCTATATCCTATTTGTTTTTCTATTGAGTTGTATTTTTGTCTTTAGATCTTAATATGAAATTTTACTTTTGGGCAAGTCCTCTCCAATCACCTCAGATGGGTTGGATGGACGTTGTTTCTTCCTGTCACCTCTGTAATCTGGATGTTACTGGTGATTCAAATGGGTAGCAGATAATAGTCTACTGCCTTCCACCTCTATAATTGATTTCTGCCTCATGTTCCTGGTGGTCCACTGCCACATTCCCAAAGGGGAATTGCTTCTGAACTTTGCTGTGGGCCTTAGAAATCGTAGTGGGATACTAGAGATCACACTGATTTCAGGCCTT
This sequence comes from Bettongia penicillata ogilbyi, assembly GCA_023548195.1. Taxonomy (NCBI): domain Eukaryota; kingdom Metazoa; phylum Chordata; class Mammalia; order Diprotodontia; family Potoroidae; genus Bettongia; species Bettongia penicillata. The sequence goes on from JAJHZJ010000526.1 coordinate 9,739,368, forward strand.
CTACATAGTTCCCCAACACTGACACCCAAGAGCTGAGTTGGCCCAGTCTCTTGACATGGCTTCTTATGCTCTGGTTAGCTCACCGTTGGTTTCTGTTTCCCTTTAGGTTAATCTATTGGAGCTGGCTCTGTCCTTGCTTCTGTTTTCATAGGCCATTGTCAGAATATGGGTTAAGGTTTTTGATTACTGACTTGGAAACCTCCTTCACAAAGAATGGGCTAGCTGGTTTCAGCTCTGTTTGCTGGAGATCAGACTTGCTTCCCTGTTGCTGTTTCTCTAGCAACCTCCACTGGCTTCTTGCCATCTTTTTGTGCTATAGACTGGATGGAGGAACTTATTTCTGATTCTTCTTGGTGTTTGTCACAGCTCTTTGGGGGATTCTTGTTTAGCTATTTCTTGGGATTTTTTGGTAGACATGGCCCTTTGGTCTTTCAAATCTCTATTTTAATCATAAATCCTCTACTGTCATTTCCAGACAAACTCTTGATATGTTGTATTCCAAATGAAAAAACAAGGAAATAGTTTGAATAAGAAATAACTCTTTAAGCAACAGACCTAAGTTAACCTCTCTATGTCTATGGCATACACTTTGGTATCTGAATCAGCTTATGCTTTACAAAACACTTATCTTCTCTAATAATCATAAAATTATTCATAGATTTAAATGAATCATTCCAAATTTTAATTTCAAATAACACAAATTGTGCCCATGGGAGGTATGCTCAATACAGAGTGCTAGAATAGCAATTGCATGAGACCAAAGGCAGATTCTTTGCACACTAGTAGATATTGCAAAGTCCATGGTTAAATAGACATGAGATGGTTTGCATATATGTGGAGGAACTGTACTTCATCATTCATTCCATTTTTGTGACAAACTGAAAGAGAATTGAGGCAATCATTTGGATAACTTGAAAGATAATAAAAAGAAATTCACTTGAAATATAAAGATATGAGAATATTTGGATTTTCCCCTCATACTTGGAGCATCTTCCAGTTTTTCTTTGGGAACATTGGAAAGTTCCATATAAGAGAGCATATAGATAGATATGACCCAAAATACATTTTCATGTCAGACAAAGTTTTAAGAAACAAGAACTTAGAAAGTCTTCCCTTGATGTAAATGTTTAAATAGCACTCTCTTCAAGGTTTTGTGAAGTTCCAATTGAACTCTGAAGTCTTTTCAGAGTTTAAGAGGAAAAGGAAAAGAAAAAGAAAAAACAAAACATTTTTAGCTGTTTACTAAACATTTCTATTTACATATCCCACCAGTACCTCAGGCTTGATATTTTCCAAACAAATTATTTTCTTTGTTAGCCCTACATACTTCTTTAGTATCTACTGCATTTAGTGCTTTTGAGGAGATAGAGTTCAATAAAAATCCTTTTTCTTGTGAAGGAATCTAAAGTCTAGCAAGAGAATAAGAAGCAATATATATATATATATATATATACATACATATATATATATATATATGTTATAACAGAACTAGCTGCCCCTATGAGAGGGAGGCGGAGCAGGAAGGAAGAAGAAAGAATAGTTATAAGAGATGCTATGAAACTACAGTTAACAGATCTTAATAAATAGCAATCTAGGATAAGAGAGTGGAAGGAACTGAAGAAAATTCCATATTTGGCAATCTAGGTGAATTGTGGTTCTATAAACAGAGACAACGAAATGAGGAGTAGCATGTTAAGGGAGAATGGTAACTTTAGTCACAGTGAATTGAAGGTTCTGGTGGAGATCTCCTGAGTATTGTTAAAGATGCACAGACCTGGAGTTCAGAAGAGGTATCAGGGCTGGAACTACAAATTCAGATGTCATTTACATAGTATTTGGTAGTTGAAGTCATGAAAACAGAACTCTAACTAGCAATTTTGGCAACTGGTGCAAAGAACATGAAATTTGCCTGGGGGAACAGAACTGAACATATCTTCAAGTCAATTTTGTAATTTATGATGTAAAAATATTATATTACATAATTAACATAAATATAGTTGAGCAGGAGGGGAATCCTGGGATACTATCTTTATTGGAGGAGAGACCTTGGAATATGGGGTCCTGGAAAAAGGAACAGAGACTTCAGGAGCCTAAGACCACCAGGCCATTCTGGGGAGCCTTTTACTAGTGGGGAATAGATTTTCTTGATTTTCTCCCTAAACTTGACACATTATCTCTAATCAGTCATGACTTTCATAGGATTTTGTTTGCACATCTCTAATATACTTACTACTGCTGTATAGATTAGGGCAGAGGTAGGGAACCTTCACTCTGTGAAGTTTGGATTCAGTCAAAGGGCCACACTTGAGGACTTAGAGGGTCACATGTGGCCTTAAGGCTGCAGGTTCCCCACCCCTGGACTAGGGCTCCCAACCCAAGGAATGGCATTTGGCCTCAGACCCAGATTCCTCTCAGAAAGACAGGCTGGCCTAAAAAAAAGAGTGATGGTTTCTCTGACTCTGGCCCCTTTACAACAAAACTTAGGTATGACTCATGATTAGGGTCTCTCAGTGTTATTAGGGAAGAAGCACCATTTGGTTGCTTCATATTTGAAAAGTAGGTTATTGTAGTTAATGATTAGGAAGTTATTGGTGACCCTTTGAGCAGTTTCATTAGAATAAAAGGGGTTAAAACTAGATTTAAGAGGCATAGGTTACAAGGAAGTAGAGGTCTTTGGTATGGGTAAATTTTTTTCCCTGAAATTTAAGAGAGATGAGAGGGATGGAGAAAGGGCAGTAGATATATGGAGACATGAACACATTTGTAGGCAGACATGAGCCAATGGTTAGAGAACCTTGAATATACTTAGGAGAGAAAAAGACTGGCTACTGAAGCAAGGTACTAGATTAAATGAGAGGGAATGGGATCAAGTGCACAGTTAGGGGGCTTAGCTTTGGGGAAGATTTCATATGTCTCTTTTATGACAAAATGAGAAGAGAGCATTTGACTTCCCTGAGAAATTATAAGGAATGGAGGAAGGAAGTTGAGGAATCTCATGTGGGATGGTCTTGATTTTGTTGGGGAAATTTCAAGGGAAGTCTTCTGCTGTTTTTCTACTCCCTTCTCCATAGCCAAGCAGACACCAAATTAATTCCATTCCAGTCCAGAACATGCCTTCCAAACCATAGGTGTCCCTCGGGTTCTGTCCTGGGCCCTATTCTCTTTTCCTTCAATTGATATTCTCATCAGCTTCCACGGATTTAAATGATCATCTATATACTGATGCTTCTCAAATCTATCTTGCCCCAATCTCTCTGCTGACCCCCAATCTTGGCAACTCCAATTGCCTTTCAGAATCTCAGACTGGATGTCCAATAAACAGCTTAAACTCAATATGTTTAAAATGGAACTCATTAACATTTTCCCCTTTGTATCTTCCCTATTGCGGCTGCTGGTTGCCCTGCCAGCCTCGTCTCTCCCCACTCCAATCTATCCTTCATTCCACTATCAAAGTGCTTTGTCCTAAAATGTACATATGACCATGTCATTTCCTTACTCAGTAGACTCCAGGGGCTCCTTATCACCTCTAGGATCAAATGCAAAGTGCTTTGTTTGACATTCAGAGCCTTAGCCCCCCGCCTACCTTTCCAGTCTTCTACGACACCTGATGGTTACTCTGAAGCCTTCTGGCTCTTCTATGAATAACGTATCTCATCTCTCAGCTCTAGGCATTTTCTCTGGCTATGTCACTTGTTTGCCTTGTTCTCCCTCCTCCCTCAACTTCACCTACTGACTCCCATGGCTTCATTTAAGTTTCAACAAAAACATCATTTTTGACAAGAAGCCTTTCCCAATGCTTCTTAATTCTAGTGCCTTTCGTCTGGCAATTACTCCCTATTTACCATGCATAGTTGGCTGTATATAGTTTTGTTTGCACGTTGTCTCTCCCATTAGACTGTAAGCTCCTTAAAAGCAGGGATTGTCCTTTGACTTTTTGTATCCCCAGTGCTAGCCATAATGCCTGACACTTAATAAATATTTATTGATTGAAATTTCTCATTTGTTAATTTATTCAATAATGAGCACTTTTCTAGGACTTACGGGGTAGGTAACTGTAATTTAAAACATGGTCCCTTCTCTGTTGGAGTTTACAATCCATCCATTGGGGACATAGAACACATGAACAGATATGCAGTACAATACAATGATTATACAACAGCTGTGAGGCAGAATAAAATATGAGTAAGAGCATCAGAGAAATACTGTACAGAGTGCATTATTAGGTCCTGAGAAAGGAAATTCAGGGTGGCCCTTCTCTGCCTCTCAGACTTGACTGATCTGTGTTCAATTGCTTTTTATAAGGAATCCCTTCTCACTTCAGTTTACAAGGTTTTTATTTGAATATTTACCACTCTCCACTGATTACTGTAATAGCTTTTTAATTCTTCCCACTGTTTCCATTCTCTCCCTACTCCAATCCATCTTACATATGCTGTCAGTTTAATTTTCTTTGCATATCTCTGATCTGCTCACAAAACCATTAATTACTGCCCATTACCTCCTGAATGAAGTCCAGACTCCTTTCTTACCTTGGCATTTAAAGCACTTCACAGTATAACTGAACTTTTTTCGGTGCTGTCTCACACTGCTCCTTTGTACACTTACCTCATTTTCTTGTCTTTTGGTTTTTGGCCCAAGAACTTGCGATTTCATCAATATAAGGAGTTCCCCGTAAGAAAATTCCCTCTAAATTTGTTGTTATTCAGTCATTTCCATCATGTCTGACTCTTTGTGACCCCAGGTAGGATTTTCTTGACAAAGATTCTGGAGTGGTTTACCATTTCCTTCTCCAGCCCACTTTACAGATGAGAAAACTGAGACAAACAAGGTTAAATGACTTGTCCAGCTAGTAAGTGTCTGAGGCCAGATTTGAACTCAGGTTTTCATGGCTTCAGGTCCAAAGCTCTGTCTACTCTGTCACCTAGGTGCCCAAAGATTACTAACTCTTTTGCAATTTGCATTCTTAGAGAATTGCCTTGTTTTACAGATTAGGAAACTGAGGCACAGTAAGATTGAATGAGTTACCCAAAGTCATACAACTAGTATGTGTGCGAGACAGGACTTGACCCCTATCATCCTAACTCTGCCACAGGCTCTCTATCCACTAGCTACACTGCTTGCCCTTTGTTTGATTAAATCTGTAGTTCCCCAAACACATCACGTGATTTGTGTCTTCATTTACTCCATTTTCTATGCCTGAACTTTCCTCTCTGCCAATTTTTGCCTGTTGTACTCCTATTCATCCTTTAGGACCTAGCTTAAATATTATTTACTCCTTGATGAAGCCTTCTCTGATTCCTCTAGCTAGAGTAAATTTTCTCTTTCTAAAACACAGTGTACTTCCCATGTACTTGTCACAATTCTGTGTTTTCTTCTCTTCTCTCCTAATGCAAGCACTTTGGGGATAGAAATTTCTCTTTAATTATCTTTTCTCCCCCTTAGACCTGTCTAGTAGTTCTTGGCATTTAGTAAGTGCTTAGTAAAAGTTTGCTAACTAAATAAATGAATGAATGAACTAGTGAGGCAAGTCCTTCATGAAGTAAGCAGTACTTTGGTTGAAGAACCCTTTAGAAAAAGGATTGTATACAGGAGAAAGGGGAGGGAAGAGAAACCAGCTAAATATTGTCAGGATGATTGTGCTGAACATGAATGTGATGTGATTTATAAATAGAGAAAACATTGGAATGTATTTGTTCAAGCACACTGCCCAATTTTTCTAAGTGCTAATAGGATATATGTACATGAGCATTCAGAATTTCTTTCCATATTTTTATACACGTATGCTGTCAGACTTGCTAAAATTTTCTTCTGTGCTACATGTAGTAATTAATGAAACTGAAACATTCATTTAAAATATGCTTATAAGTTGAAGTCTCATATGGCAGTATTCTTCAATGGATTCATGATCTCATTGATGTGAGAACTCCCTCCCGTAGTGTAGATTACAACCCAGCCTTTTCCTCATCTCATACCAATCTTACTCAAGTCTACATATAAATCCTCCAAGGTAGATCCATATCATGGAACACAGCCTTTTCTTGAAATCTTTTAACATGTTGTGGGTACTGTGAGCATTTCCTGGGCTGTTCTTTTGCTGTCCCATGACCAAACTGCAAGCATCAATATACATAGATGTCTGTGCCTTTCACATAGGCAAGCAAGAGATCACTTCTCAATTTTAAACAAAATGGGCAATTCAAACATTTAACTTGATTCAAAATTTTAAACAAATAAATGAAATTATATATGTACACATATATGTGTATACATTAAGATATAAATACACATGTGAGTATGTATGTACATATACACAGACACACATACCTACATGACTGCTTCAAGTTAAAAATGGCTAGTAAAGAAATGTAATCATTTTAAACAAGGAGAGGTACCTAGATGGAGAGAGAGTCATATACTCTTATGGGAGAGTTTGAATTACAGGCTTTGTAGCACTTTGTTTCAATCAGTTTTGGTACTTGTATATTTTTGGACTAACCTGAGATGCTAGAAATGCAGCTTATTGAGCTCTTGAGATTTGTCCCTTTTTGAGTCATTGTAGTGACTGCTGGAGCTTGGATCTGATTTGCCTTGTGACTGGGAAAGAAACTCATTGCTCTGTAATTTCAGGTTTGCTAACTAGGAGTTTCATTCGTAGTACAAGAATAGCTTGTCCTGAGGTCACAACAAGAATTACTAGTGATGGCTTTAGAGATAAAAAAAGTAAAGATTATTTTTCCAATGAGTTAGTATTTTATTCAGATTAGCATTTTATAATTATGAGGTTTTGATTCGTATTGTGACCATACTCAGGTAACCAGATTGTTGTTTAATTGCTTTTTTTATAATTAATTTATTTGTTTTCGGTTTTCAACAATCACTTCCATAAGTTTTAAATTTCTCTCCCCCTCCCCACAATAGTATGCAACCTTTTATTGGTTCTACATATACATTTTTATTAAACAAATTAATGTTTTCACATTAGTCATGTTGCATAGAAGAATTAAAACGAATGGGAGAAATCATGAGAAAAACCAAACCAAAACAAAACAAACACAAGAGAAAATAGTCTGCTTCATTCTGCATTCTGATTCCATAGTTCTTTCTCTGGATGTGATTGGCATTTTGCCTCAACAGTCCTTTGGGAGTGAAGGGCTAAGTCTATCAGAAACAGTCCTCACACACTGTAACTGTTATTGGGTATAAAGTTCTTGTGGGTTCTACTCATTTCACTCAGCATCAGTTCATAGAAGTCTTTCCAGGTTTTTCTGACATCTGCCTTTTTGTCATTTCTTATAGCCCAGTAGAATTCCATTACATTCATACACAACTTGTTCAGCCATTCCTCAATTGATGGCTATCCCCTTGATTTCCAGTTCTTGGCCACCACGAAAAGAGCTGCTATAAATATTTTTGTATATGTGGGTCCTTTTTCCATTTTTATGATCTCTTTGGGATACAGCCCTAAAAGTGATTTTGCTGGCTCAAAGGGTATGCACATTTTTATAACCCTTCATGCATAGTTCCAAATTGCTTTCTAGAGTGGTTGGATCAACTCACAGCTCCATCAACAATGAGTTAGTGTTCTAACTCTCCCACATCTTCTCCAACATTTATCGTCTTCCTGTTTTGTCATGTTAGCCAATATAATAGGGGTGATGCAGTACCTCAGAGTTGTTTTGAGTTGCATGTTCAATTGTTTTTCAGTCATATTTGACTCTCTGTGACCCCATTTGGGGTTTCCTTTGCAAAGATCCTGGAGGGGTTTGCCATTTCCTTCTCCAGCTCATTTTACAGATGAGAAAACTTGAGACAAACAGGGTTAAGTGACTTGCCCAAGGTCACACAGCTAGAAAGTGTCTGAGGCCAGATTTGAACTTAGTTATTCCAGACTCCAGGCCCCCCGACTCCACTGTGCCACCTCGCTTGCCTAACCATAGAATCATTAGTAAGTAGGTAACAGAATTTTTCAGTCATTTGTTGGGTCTAATTCCTGGTGCTACACTTTAAGAACACTGACAAGCTAAATCATATCCAGAGGAAGTTTATGAGGCTGTTGGGGGAACTCCAAACCCTATTAAATGAAGACATTGAATTTGGAGGCATTTACTTTGAGAGAGAAAGCATTTATTAAGTGTACACTGTTTCAAGCACTATACTTCAAATACAAACAAGCAAGATGGTCTCTGCCCTTGATGAGATTACAATCTAATGGAGGAATATGGCTGCTACTGTTCATCTTTTGTTCTCAAAGAGGACCAATGACATCAGGCGAGTGATGCTTTGACTTGCAAATGAATTAGATTTAAATGAGGCAGGGCTGTGCAAAGTCATAAGCCTCACGGTCTCATCTAGAGTCATCAGCATCCAATGACAAGACATAGGTCAAGACAACTGGTGATAGCCTCTGGGAACATGATACATAAAGGGATGCTGGACAAAAGGGGGAGACGACAAGGAAGAGTAAGGCAAAGTAACAGATGAAGAAGAAAAAGAAGCTGGAGAGATAGTTGAGGTGATACAGTGTGGTCAACCACATGCTCTTCCTAAAAGAGCAGTCCCAAGGAAGGTGTTGATAATGAGGAGAGGAGGGTCCAGAGTCGGGGTTTCATGAGGTGCAATGTCACAAGTGAAGAGAAAGATGAAGGTACTGGAGAGAATGTCCAGACATGAGTGAGGGGAAAGAGAAACAACAGAAAGTGAAGGTGATAAACTATCTTCAAACAATTAAAGGATTTTCTCATGCAAGAGGGATTAGATATATTTTGACCCTAGAGAGCAAAGACTATTTTATGGATGTTATAGGAGCACAGACAGTTGCCCCCCCTCATGCCTGGAATGGACCTCTTCTATTTTCTTGCAAAGAAAAAAGGTCATAAAGACCCACATGATAATGTAAAGAATGGTAAAGCAAAAATTGTAAATATGGGGATGTAAGGAATCAATCTTCCTTGGATGCCTCAATGCAAAGTGAAGATGGCAACACCGGTCTTGGAGGCTAAATTAAGTACACATTACTGCAGATATACCAAGGGAAAGTATACTACAGATATACCAAGGGATAAGCCTGGATAAATTTGGGGAGATTTATTGGCAGAAGCTTGGTTACCATTTAATGATTTCGTTTGATTGTAGAGACTCATGAAGACTGACTGTCAAAGTTTACATCAGTGAAATGAAGGCCTACAACTGTGAAATCAAGGATTCTTTTACTTTTTTTTTTTTTTTAACATTTTTAACATTCATTAAAAAAAAAAAACTTGAGTTCTAAATTTCTCTTTCTCCCACCCCTCCCCAACCATTGAGAAGGCAATCAATATGATATCAATTATACATGTGAAGTCATGCAAAACATATGAAATTATGGATTCTTGAAGTGATGAAATGAAACCCAAGGTATGTGTAATTACATTTCTGAATTAGAAGGACTATTTTTTTGAAAGGAAAGTAAAATATTTATAGAATTTTAAAGGCAATGAAGAAACTAGCAAAGAATTGCCATGATTCTGAATTTCCTTGAAGGAAACTCACTTTTAAAGTGCATAGACAGGTGATAATAATTGGCTAATTATACTGAACTATTTTAAAAAATCACATAACATATTTTGAACCAGAAAAAATGAAGGGAAAAGTAAAATTTTTCTGGCTTTTGGAAGTTTTTATTTTTAAAAATCTATTCTGATGTAGTAAGAAGAGTACTTGGACTTGGAGTCAGAAGATGTGCTGGGCCAAGGGGTCTGAAGATGAGTTCAAATCTAACCTTAGGTACTTTTTAGCTGTGTAACCCTGGGTGACTCACTTAACTTCTGTCTGACTTAATTTTCTCAACTGTAAAATAGGGATAAATTGAATAGCATCTACCTGCTAGGGTTTTTGTAAGGATCAAATGAGATTATATTTATAAAGCACTTAGCACAGTGCCTGGCACTTAGTAGGTGCTTAATCAATACTCATTTGCTTCCTTTTTTTCTTACTCTATCACTTATTAGCCTTGTAGCTGTGGAAATTTAAAGCCTCTCTGTACTTCAGTTCCCTTATTTTAAAAAAAGGACATAAAAATACTTCGATTATCTTCTTTATAGAATTGTCAGGAGAAAGACATTTTGAAAATTGCAAAGAAACATGTAAAGTAAATTTTTGTTACACAGAAAAAAATTAACCTTAACAAAAAGTACTTAGGTAAGAAAACCTGGAAATCCTGAGGGTTGACTGGATTAAACAAAAAATTGTAATAATAATGAGTCCCCCTTAATCAGGAAGTGGAGTCTATCACGTGGACATAAGAGCCAAGCTATAGGGGACTAGAGATCCAAATTAGGTGTTGTAACTGGCCCAGTGGTGAAATTCTTGGTCTGGAGACCATTATCAGGAGGCTTTGGACTTGAACTGGATGGGATTAATGCCTTGTAGGAACTGAACTAAATTCTGAGCCTAACACCCCTCTTCTTCCCAGAGACTGAGGTGGCAAATGAGGTGTTTGACATGGTTTGAGAAAACGTTTGTGTACTTGTTCTTGCTGTATCTTTGAAACAAATATCCTTTTATAAAAGATAATGGAATATTCAGTTGTTAAATGGAACTTGATTTCTAGTTCTCGGGAGTAACCCAATCAGTGGAGGCGCTAGACCAAGGATGGGGAAACCTGAGGCCTTAAGTCCTCATGTGGCCTTCTAGATCCTTAAATGGGACTTTTTGACTCAGTCCAATTTTTACAGAACAAACAAAATTTGGACTCCCTCAAAAATCCCCATTTAAGGATCTAGAAGTACACTTGAGGCCATAAGGCAACTGATTCTCCACCCCTGCTCTAGGCTATGGCAGAGATGAGAGAATTCCTCAACCTGGCAAAACACTGAAGAATGCTGAAGGAAGTAGTGTTGAAATGTGACAGACCTGACTGGTCCTGAGATAGTGGGGCTGGGGTAGTAGTATTAACAGTATATAATAGAGTTGGTTCTTATTCAGCTGTGAGTTAGACTAAATGGCTTCTGATCTTCCTTCCAACTCTGAGATTCCTTGATTTAGAGTTGTAAAAACTGGTTTATGGGCAACAACAGTCATATTTCAATACATCTAAATATTTAAGTACTAAGAAATATATTTGAAATGCTCAAAATGTTTTCAGCTTGGTCTTATCTTCCAGAGCTTAAATTCTTCTTCTTGGTGTTACTTCCCCATGCCTGCATCTGGAACATGGGCATAGGAATTTAGATTCTAATGTATTATGGGAGGAAATACACATTGTTTTAAATGCCTTCTATATGCCAGACTCACTGTGCTAAGCTCTTTATAAATGTCACCAAATTTGCTCCTCATAACAACCCAGGGAAGTTGGTGCTATTATTATCATCCCCATTTTACAGTTGAGGAAACTATATTGGCTTTAAGGGACTTGCCTGGGGTCACACAGTTAGTGTCTAAGACTGGACTTGAACTCGGATCTTCCTGACTCCAGGCTCACCACTCTAACCACTGTTCTATTTAGCTGCCTCATTGAAGCTTGGGGAATTTAATCAACTGGTTGAGAAGAGATTGGGAGAACAGAATGAGGAAAAAATTTGTATATGTAGATGTTATTGCTTAGTCATTTGTCAGTTGTATATGACTCTTCATGGTCCCATGTGGGATTTTCTTGCAATGAAACTGAAGTGGTCTGCCATTTCCTCTCTAGCTCATTTTACAGGTGAGGAAACAGGGGAACAGAGTTAAGTGACTGAATGAGGATCACACAGTTAGGTCATGTCTGAGGCTGAATCTGAACTATGGTTTTCCTGACTCCAGGTCCATATGTAGATAGGTTATTCTATTTAAAATTAAATTTTTTTTTTAACAAATATTAGTTGAGTATTTCCTCTACACATTAGAATACTGCATAGGATACAAAAAGAATATATTTCTGCTCTAAGGAGTTGATTGTTCATTGGGGGCATAAAATAAGCATATAGGTGATTATATTATGTCACAGAATGCTATAAAAGAGGTAAAAAGTGCTATGCGTATTCCAAGGACAGAATAATATTCACTGACATTTATACAGTTTATAATACGCTTGATCTTTATTTTTTATTTAAATTTTTTTTATTAATTCATTTAAATTTTTTTATCTTTATTATCTCATCCGAGTCTCAAAACAATTTAAAAAATTAGGAAACTGAGGCTCAGAGGTTAAATGACAAAACAGGAACATCCTAGTAGTTTCCCAAGTGGAATTTAATCATTCAGCTAACAAATATTTACTAGGCATTAACCCAGTGCCAGGTACTATTTTTAAGGATGCGGGATACAAGGAAATTGACAACAGTTCCTGCCTGCAAGGAACTTCAGTAGGTATGTGATACATATAGAGTAGATAGATACAATGTAACCTTAGAGGGGAAAGCATCAGTATCTGGGGATAAGGGGTGAATGGAAAAAGATCTAAAGCTGAGTTTTGAAGGAAACCAGGGATTCCTTCTAGGCAGGGGTAAGAGCCAGTGTAAAGAACAGAGAGATGTAACAGTGTGAGGAACAGCAAATAGACCAGTATGCCTAGATCCTAAAGCAGTTAGAGGAATGTATAAAATAACTGGAAATATAGAAGGGAACCAGGTTGTGAAGAGTTTTAAACCTTTAATAGGAATTGTTAATGTTTTTTTCTAAAGGTAATAGGGAGCCATCATAGTTCACTGAATGAGAGTGGGAAGATCATCAGTGTGTGACATGAATAGACTTGTTCTTTAGGAAAATTATTGGCAGCCTCCACATTGAGGGGAATTAGAGTGGGGGGGCAGGATTTAGGTCAGGGAAACCAATGAGGAAGTTATGGCACTAGTAGAGGTGAGAAATGATGAGAGCTTGCATTGGGGTGGTAGGGATGTCAATGGCAGGAAGGGTACAGAGAACTATCCAACCAATGTGTCCTAACTCCAGGGTTAGTACTATACCAATCTGTCTCTAGAATAGTGAAGAAGGAGGGGGAAATCTCAAGGGCTATTTAAAAAAGTTAGTATTTAGTTTGGTTGAAGTGTAGCATACACCTAAGAGAGCAGTGATAAAAAAATCCTGGGAAAATTGTGTGGGATCATATTGTAGAAGGCTTTAAATTGCTAGGTTGAGGAGTTTGTATTTTGTTACATAAACAATGTGGCAGTAATGTAAGTTCTGGAGCTGTACAGAGTGGTGAAACATTAGGAACATTTATTCATCAAATCATGAATTGGAAAGAGATGCAAGAAATGAGAAACTAATTAAGAGACCGTAATGATAGTGTAGCTGAGAAGTAAAGAGGGTCTGGACAAAAAGTTTTCCTCTCTTGTACATTTGTTCACATAAGTATGGTCTCTCTTAGATGGCAGGCTGCTAGAGACTAAGAACAGACTATATTTATATAATTCAGCGTATTGATCGATGTGCCTAGTAATTTGATAAAAAATTTTAAAATTTATTTTACTTTTAATTTATGGAATAAAGTAACATAGTGTGATAAAAAGGATGATCACCCATGAAACTGCAAATCTATTATGTACATCTTCCTATTCGTCTTTTAAAACTACTAGTAGCTGTAGAGATTTGAAAAAAGTATATAGTCAATAAATAACAAAAACCTTGGAATAAAAGAATGTGATGTCAGGGTTTATGTGAGAGGGCATAGGACCCAAGGTGAATGAACCTTGGAAAACATGGAATTATAGATTTAGAGTGGGAAGAGACCTTGGAGATTATTTAGGTCAACCATCTCAGGAGACTGAGGCACAGAAAAGCCACATGAACCACCCCAGGTCATATAGGAATTATGTAGAAAAACCAACAAACCGCTATTTTGTGTTTGTAATAATATTTAACTTTGCTTGTTCTACTTCTCCCCATCTGTAAATTACAGTTCTAATACTCCTTCTAACATATTTCACAAGAAATGTGTGAGGTAATGTCTGAAAAAAGACTTTGAATCTCTAAGCATGCAAGGTGATTATTGATCAAAATGTACTGGGATGAGTCCATAATTAAAAAAAATAAAAAGCAGAGTCAAAAGCAAATAGGCCAAGTTTAGCAAAATGCAGAAGAAACAAGTCTTTGAGGTCCAAAGGCCTTTACCTGTCAATCACATCTATAGGCATTATTCTTACAAAGATTAGCGTTGGTTTGTTAAGTGAGGGAGCTGGCAGAAAGCAGAGCAGGGTGATGTGGTCTTTAGGTATCTATGCCCAGCTCGTGACTGACTGACCAATTTCATAAGATGGTATGAAGGATCATAAAGTTTAGTTCCATGTGTATTTTGATGATAGTTGCATCTATATTTAAAGCTTTCTGTCACTGAAGCACTCTTGGTGTTGTCAGACTGTCTATTGGACTGGATGAGCTGCAACTTCTTGCAATTTAATGTCAATAAGACCAAAGCAATTTTGGTTGATTCATAGCACCAGCTTAAGCATATTCACTTGCACAGATTACATTTGACAGATAGTTACCTTCAGCTGAACTCTGTGGTTAGAAGCCTGGGTGTACTCTTGACAGTGAGCTTAGAGTTGATGCCTAATGTTTATTTCATATCCTGTTTTTACCTTCCTAATATTGCATGTGTAAGTCCATATTTAAATATATTCACAGCTGATGTTCTAGTCAGGCTGCTTGTTATCTATGGACAGAATGTTGTAATGATTCAATTTCAATGCTAACACCAGTACCCCTTGCATTTTTCCAGTTTTAATTTCATAAGCCATCTGATAGATTTTTAATAGCTCTTTCTGATAAACAATTGTCAAAGAGTGATAGAGAACAAGGAAATGCTGGGAGGATGCTTACAACTCCAATGAGTTCAAAGGCTTGAATATTTTAGGTGTATTTCCCTGGTGTGTAATTATATTATGGATATGTTTATTTAATGGACATATACAGACATTTTTATTCTATCATGTTCATTATTTTAAACCACTTCTATGTGTTTGTTCTCCGTTCCAGCTAATGTCTTTCTGAATGCTCAGTCCTTTTCGACTTTATTAAATGAAAATATTGAAATCCAAAAATCTAGCTATATGACAACCTTTTGCAAGAATATTTGCCTCTTCATTAACCTAGTTTAAATAGCAAGCACTAAAAAAAGTTTTCATTAAACCATGAACTGGTCATGAGAACACACTGCAAAAACAAAAAAAAAATTGGCAGGTATGTCAAGATTTTTAGTTTTGCAAAATAATTAAGTTTTGAAGCTTAAATTCAGGATGTGGCACAATCATGTATCAATCACTGTATAATTCTCTTGGTTTTTGATTTGTGTCAGAATAGTTCTATTAAAGTTTTGGGTAATCTGAGGAAAATAAAGATCTCCTATAGCTTGAGCCTGTCCTGTTCTGCCCCATACAAATGACACCAGAAAGCCTTGGAACTACTGTGATTTCTCCAGATGAATGGCAGGTGTGTCGGCATCAACCTGAACATAGCTTAGAAATTGTGATTTCAAACTAAATTGAGAGTCATTCAAATTCTCTTTATGCTCGTGTGTCTATCTTTCCCACAATCTACCATTTTGAGACATCAAACAATTCACATTATGTAGTTACACTTTTCACACAGGACAGAAACTAATGCTGGAGTAGGTAAAATATTTTTCTAAATCATTTTCCCCCTATTTACTGGCATTCCTTTTCCTCTTTCTTTACTGACAGTCATTTTTTTTTAATTTTTCTCTTTTACTGACAGCCAGTAAATGTACTGACAGTTGAGAACCAAGATGTAAATTTAAGTCACTATTATTCTGTCCACCTGATACTTTGAATACTTGCAGAAATACTTAGCTATATTTTAAAATAAGAACTAAATCACTCCAATAATTCTGAAAGAAAATGGGGGTAGAAAGTATCTTGGCTAATAAAAATTCATCAAAGTGGTGAGATATGGATATTTAGGAATGCATCATCATTTCTTCATTAAATTGCCCCTGTAGTGCAGATACCAAAGAGCAGACTAATTATTTGAGAAGGACAGAGCCTTTTTGTTCCCCAGCTTATGAAGGATTTGTGTGTCTGTTTCTGGCCCCTGAAATGTCAGCCTTGCAGAAGTGAATTCCTCTTCTGAACTGACCAAGAGAGTTTTCACCTTTCTCCCCTGCATTCTAGAAATAAATCACTAACTTCTTTTCAGTATTCTATGATCTTGGACCATGAACTATATCTGGGTGTCTTGCTTTTGGCCTTCTATATTCTTTCCTTAGACACCCCATATTCCAGACCACAAATGTACTTCCCCAGGCTATTCCCTTTATAGAGAAGACAAGGCAATGTGGTGTAGTGGAAGGTACATACAAATAGAAATCAAGAGTCCTGGTCTGAGACTCAATTCTTTCACTAATCATCTGCGATGAAGAGGCTAGTCACTTTATGGACTCTACCTTTTTTGTCCATAAACATTCTCAGGACTCCTCAATCTTACGGAAAAAGCTTTATTTTGATACTTTTAGCTCATTTAATCATTATCCCATTTCTCTCTTCTCTTCATTGCTAAACTTCAGGAAAAAGTTGATTACACATAAATATCTGAACTTGCCATTGCCACTTTCTCTTCAATACCTTTGCTCCTGGATTCAACCCTTAACCTTTACTAAAACTGTGCTCTCAGAAGTTACCAATGACCTAATAAATTCCAAATTAGATATTTATCCTTCATTGTTCATCCTCCTTCATCTCTGTACCTTTTGACGGTATATATTGTCACTCCAAATGTATACCACCTCTTCCTTTGGCTTTCTGAACTTCACCCCTTGTGTCTCCTATTTCTGTAACTCTTCCTTTCCTGTCTCCTTTACTGAATTCCCATATTCTTAATCTGGTTCTAAGATTGTTCTCCCAGGGAGTCTCCTTAGTTCTCGTTTATATTAAATAAAAATTTAAAAAATAAATTATCCTCTCCAAGCAGCTTCCATATATATCTTCATAGCTCACCCTGATTTGTCTTCTGAACTCCCCATCTACATCCTCAATTTCCTACATAAGATTTCTCCTGAATATTCTACCATTGTGTCAAATTCAGTATTTCCCAAATTGCACTTATCAGTCTCCCACCCCCAAAACAACACCAAACCTTTTCTCTTTGCCTCCACAATTTCTCTGTGACATCACCATGTATCTTGTCTCTTGTATTCAAAAGTTAAGTGTTGTCTTTGATACTTTCTTCACCCTCATTCCTCACATCCAATCAGGTCCTTTTCATTCTATCAACAACTTTCTGGCTTCTATCCCTTTTGATCAGTTCTTCCTTAAATGGATCACTTTTCCCCTAAATAAATCTTTTGCTTTCTGACATCTTTCCATTTTCACTCCATCTGTCTTTCCACTAATCTTTCAACAACTGTATACATGATATTTATTACATGTAAATCTGGTCATATAACTGGTTCAAAAACCTTCAGTAGTTTCCAAATAAGGGATAAATCCTTTCTATTGTTACTACTCTATCATTTTAGTCTTATCTCATATCAACCTCTCCAATATTTTCAGTCAAATTGGTCTGCTCTCTGATACCCTACACTCTTCTACCCTTGGCCTTTACTCATGACAATTACCATGCCTAGAATGTCCTCCTGCCCTCTATCTATTAAATCTTTTTGCCCATCCTTTAAGGCCCAACTCAAATGCTATCTCCTTTATAAAATCTTCCTTAATTATCATATTAGTATAAACCTTACCCCTTGGATCTCATGTAGTTTTTCATTTTATAATGCTCTAATTATATATTATATTAAACTTATCTATTGGTCATAGCCTCTTAATAGACTGCAAACTCTGTAAAGGAGAGGATTACGGTTTATCTGAACTTTGTATTTGAACCCAGTGTTTTGCACAGTTATCTACTTGTAGTAGTTGCTCAATAAAAAAAATTGTTAAATGAATGACTGTGTTAAACAATGGAGTTGGACTGGATGATCTCAATAATGGTTTGTAGTTCTAACCATTTATGAAACTGACATTTGCTGAAATACTGTGAGAAATTCAGAAAATAAAAGAAAATTCTACAAGTATCAGACTAAGTCTCTGAAAGGCTTCCTAGATGATGCTTTTTACCATTTTTCTTGGACCTATTCAATGTTCCATGATAATTCCTAGTACCTAAAAGATCCTACTTCACTGAGGAAGAAGTTTATTCATAAAAGTTGCAGTTCCAGGCTCACTGTTAGGTGATCAGGAATCCTGGTTAAGGTCAGAATTTTGCTACTCCAACCAAAAATGATAACAAAAATATTGCTAAAGCTATACTATGGGGAAAAAAAGATGATCAAAGAGGAGTGAAGATCTCTGTTCAGAGCTGATGGAATGCTGATAATAGTAAATGGAAAGAAAGCAGAACTGAATTTGTATTTTACATCTGTTTGCTAAGAAGAATGATTGTTAGATTGGAAAAGGACCAAATGGAAATGATTAATGGGGTATTTGAATCCAACAATAAAAGGGACATTATGGTTTAATGTGTAAGATGTTTGCTTGGAATTAGAAGAGGAATGGTTTGAAAGTCTGACTGTAATATTTATTTCTTGTGTGTCCCTAATCAAGTATCATAAACTCACTGAGCCTCAGCTTTCCTATCTGTAAAATGTGGTAAGTTTATAATACTTGCACTGCTTTCAGAGCTAGTATGAGAAAAACCTTTTGTATAAGTCTTAAAGTGTTATATAACTATGAAGTGTTATTAAAAAGAGAGCACAAAACCCATTGATAAGTTTGGGTCATTAGGACATGGTCAGTTTCCAGCCTGCAACAGCTCTGAGTGTAGCCTGAACCAGATTAAAATGTAATTTGGAGCTATTTAACAAAATAAAATGTAGATAATAGTACATTTTAAAAGACAGTCAATGTGTGGCCCACAGGGATCCTGACATATGAACTGGTGACCCCTATTTCTGTTTTAGTTTGATAGTGCTGCTCTAGGCACCTCTCACACTAAGTTATGGAGAAGGGGCCGACCTTCATTGGTAGATGGAATTTTCTGGGAGTTCTCAATGTCAATGGAATCACAAGTCCAATCCCTATCTTTATTCCACAAACATTATCGTATATATCCATGTTGGGATGCTAATTGGAAATTATTTTATCTAGCTAATTCACTCCCTCTGGAAATCTAAACTAAGTGGTTGTTGTGGGAAATTTTATTCCCTGTTGATTTGTCTAAACTTGGGTCTCATAGAAATCTACCTCTAGGGACATATTCTTTATGACCAATTAAATTCTTGGAATGATTGGCTCCAAAATACAAAGTAATGATGCAGTACATTGTTATGGCAAATTGATAGGTTGGGAGATGAGAAGTGGAGATTCTGGCCATTGCAGATCCATGGTATACTTCAATGGGTGAAGTGAAACTGATTCTTGATTATAGTAAGGGTTTGGTTTCCCTTACTTCTTTCATCAAACTACTATTCAATCTAGCTTTAAACATCAATATTCCTATAAATTATGTTTTACACACAGTGGGGACTTTTTTTTTTTGGTGTTGAATTGGTAAATAGCCCCTGACTTTGGAATCAGTATTTTTTAAAGTGATTAAATACTTAAAAGGATTTACATAATGGCAGTACTTAGCATTTACTGCTTTCAAGGAGCTAAAATGATTTTGTATAATTGTTCTTTATTTTCCCCTCATGCATTTAATATCTGTGAGAAAGGGGAAAAAAACTTGCAATGTACATACTTCATTGCTTTGTGCAATTTCCTACAAGTTTAGTTATTCAAGGGTGTTTTCCCTTTTACATTTTCTAGGGAGTTCACCAAAAGTCAGAATGAATGATGTATTTGTGAAGCATTTAGCCCTCTGGAGTAGGTGCTTAATAAATGCTCATTCCATTCTATTCCCTCTTCTCTCTCAGTATTTTTCATTATTATATGTTTATTCCTGTATTTTTTGTATTTTATTCTTATGGCACAATTATACCTGGTTTTGTGAAAACTTGTCATATAAAAGTTGAAAGGGTCTATGTTTAGATGCAGTTGGTCAAACCTACCTTTAATTGTTCAAAGAGCTTTATACATTAAGTAGTAAAATATTGTTCCCTGTGCCTCCTTACTTAAAAAAAGGGGGGCAATAGGAGCTTCCTTGGCATTATCAGTAAATAATATCTGTAGCTTAGAAGTTTCCACTGGCCTGTCAAGAATTATGCAGATAAATTGTAGCTCTGGCTTGTCCTCTGGATGTCATTCTTTGATTTTCTTCCCTGTTAACATGGCATTTGCATCTTTTGGTCTGTCTGAGAACAAGGCCCTACACAAATTCCTCATGACACATCCAGAGAGATGCTTTTATGTTAAAAGTGCTATATTTTCTTGTTCTGTGTATTTGTAACATAAATACATTATCCCTCTCCTAGTCTTAGATCAGCAGGAAGTCCTTTGTATGTTTTCAATTTTATTTTACATCAAAAATTAAAATGTAAAGTGTGAAAGTACACATACACACACACATTCTCATTCTCTCTCTCTCTCTCTCTCTCTCTCTCTCTCTCTCTCTCTCTCTCTCTCCTCTCCCTCTCCCTCTCCCTCTCCCTCTCTCTCCCTCTCCCTCCCTCCCTCCCTCCCTCCCTCCTTCCCTTCCTTTCTCCCTCTCTCTCTCCCTCCCTCTCTCCCTCTCTCCCTCTCCCCCTCTCCCCCCCTACCCCCCTACCTTTAGGTTACTTTCAAACACGAGCTCAGTAAATGCTCCTTCAAAGAGAAAATACCTTTAAGGATATGGGTGGACAATCTAACATTCCCATCTAAATCTCTTTTGTTCCACATTTCACATCCCTTGCAACATGTATCTTTCCTGGCATTCCCTGTTTAGAGATTCTTTTTGGGTAGCTGGATCTTTTTAGAAAATAGTGGTTATATTATATAAATATTAAGCTAAATCCATCAGAGTTACTTGCTTTTAACTCTAAACAGAAAGGTAAGTGGGTTATGACAGAATGTGACTCATTCTGGGCAAGGTATTTCTTTTTCCTTAGAGTTGTTATTTAATATAGGCTACTCAGTGTGTGACACACTTGGTTCTCTGGAGGTCTGGACAAAAGAGAAGGTTCAAGGGTCAGGAAAGCCTGATGCCATTCAGCTAGATATCTGAGTTGAATTCCCATACTGGAATATTGCCTCATACTTAATTCAAAGAATGTAATAATGGGGAGGTGGGGGGAAGGGTAGTGATGGAGTTGTCCTTTCAGGTTAAATGTTAAAATAAGGTCCTTTCTTGCTGTCTCTGGTGACCTGAGACATTAAATACCTTATGACATATTTTGGAAGTGTTGCTTTAAAATAGATTTTAACATTTGAGGATCTGTAAATGGTATTATAGAGTATTTAATAGAGTCTATGTTTACCTACTGAAGTCACTACCCTGCCAATATCTGCCTCATTAATTTGTAAAGCACTTTGGGACACCCAGAGAACAAGTTAGAGTAAAAGAAATTCTATACTCCAAATTCTGTTGTCTTGTGACAATGTTCAACTCCTTTGAATATTGTGAAAATGATTTAACCATTTACCATGCAGAAAAAAAAAACACTGCCCTAAGTCTCAAGAATTTTTCCATTCCCCCCGATTATCTTTCCGTACTGTGGAGCTATGGGAGCTAGTGATGGAAAAGACTAATTAAATGTGGTCCATTTTCCCTGCCAATGCAGGATTGATTCTTGAAGTATTTCTTTCCATAGTATATTAGAGCTAACTTTAGGTACTGTCAATGATAAGGTTTTTGCCAATTCTGTTTGGAAACTATTCCACAATACTGCTGATAGCGGGTTTGTGAAAGTTTCTGGTATTTAGCTTAAATTTTTATTTTTAAAATTTATGTCTCTTGACTTCTATGTCATATTTATAACAATGTAAACCATGACTCTATTTTATATACTTCAGTACTGAAAGTAGCTTTTATTCCCCTTGCCTAAAGTGATTTAACCCAGTTCATAAATAATTACAGTATTTTAATCTTACATCATAAACCAGTCTGCCCCTTACTTCAGCCCTCAGTCAGAAAGTATTTATTTACATCCAAACTGTCTACCAAACTCTGTACTAGCCTCTTTGGGGGAATACTTGAAGACTGACATTCTAAAACTGGCCTCATATTGTAGCTGCAGAGCTAGGAGTCTTGACAGGAACGAGAACAAGAATAGCCAAGTGAGATATCCTTACACAAAGTGTGTGGTTCCAGGGGTATTTATTTCACGGTATTTCATAGGTGACTTTTTCTGTGTTTGCAGTTCCCTATATGTTTATACATATCTCTATCTATATTTGTATGTGAATAGATATATTCTCTAAGCTTTTCTAGTTGAGCACAGAAAACCCCTAAGGTCTAGATAACGACTTTGTAACAAAGTCAGCAATAGCTGCATCTGGGCAATTTTGGAACCCTTATATAGTCAGGTGTGTCTTAGAGGTTGAGTATAGACCCTTACAAGTGGTAGAGAGCAGGAAGAAATTTGCAAATTTGAGATTGTAAAGGAGTAATCAACCAAATTTAGTTAATGACTGATGTCATGGATTTTGCATTTTCTAAATCCCAAATCAGAACATGTGCTCTGATAAAGGATTATTTTTTATTTTTTTGTACAATTACATGAATTTTATATTATGTGATATGGGTAGAGAATCTGAGGGCAGTACCATATTATATTTGAACTTTCCAAAAAATTCCCTTTGGGAGGTGGAGACTCAGAACAAGTACAGATGAAGCAGTTTCTTTTTTTCCTTTTTCTAGTTTTGTAATCAATAGCAGATTATACTTTTTATAAATTAATCAATCTATTTTTAGCTTTCAACATTCACTTCCATAAGTTTTAAATTTTCTCTACCTCTCTCCCCTCCCCTCTTCCCAAGGCAGCATGCAATCCAATATAAGCCCTACATCTACATTCTTATTAAGCACATTTTCATGTTAGTCATATTGTATAGAAGAATTAGAATGAGTGGGAGAAATCATGAGAAAGAAAAAAGAAAACAAAACAAAAAAGAGAGCAAATAGTATGCTTTGGTCTGCATTCAGACTTCCTAGTTCTTTCTCTGAATATGGATGGCATTTTCCATCATGAGTCTTTTGGAGTTGTCTTAGATCCCTGCATTGATGAGAAGGGCTAAGTCTATCAAAGTCAGTCCTCACACACTGTGGCTATTACTGTATGTGTATGTGTATGTGTATGTGTATGATGCTCTCCTGGTTCTGCTCACCTCAGTAAGCATCAGTCCATGTTAACTC
This sequence comes from Bettongia penicillata ogilbyi, assembly GCA_023548195.1. NCBI lineage: Eukaryota > Metazoa > Chordata > Mammalia > Diprotodontia > Potoroidae > Bettongia > Bettongia penicillata. The sequence goes on from JAJHZJ010000526.1 coordinate 9,762,549, forward strand.
AGATGAAGCATTTTCTGAAAGGCCTTCTCATCACAATCTCTTTCTGGAATACTCACTTCTTGCTATTAGGGGCCATGCCACGTGCTCCAATATCCTTGAAGGGAAAATTAACAATGTATGTGTATGGTTTATATATATATATATATATATGCATACACACACACATACTGTAGCCCAGCTGCTTTCTTGCATGTTATTGCATGGAAGACAGTATATAGAAATATAACTGGGTCATGGAAATTTTTCCTTGGGAAACTCCAACAAAGTAGCAGATCTCTTTTCCTAACACTGAAGTTGACCTGGAAAGTATTCACTGGAAACTGGAAAGCACACTTTCTTTGGACATCAAAGACCACCAACATTCATAAAGTGAACTAGACTTATGAAGTCACTATCCCTAGTAGCAGGCCTTTCACTATAAAGACGAGTGGCCATGTTAGCTTTACCTAATATCGCAATGGCCTTGTAATTCGACTCCACTGTGTAATTTTGTTCTGTCCTTTACCAGAGTGCTAAATGAGCCAGCTATTTTGTTTCACCACAGCTGCTGGCCATGGTGCTGCCCATGTCTCTGATAACAGCAGCTATAATAGACTGTGGCAGAGGTGGGGAGGCAGGTTTAAACAGGAAAATAAGTAATGTAGGTAGCAAGGATAAAGCCAAGCTCAAACCCAAAGACAAGGACTTTAACTAGATTGTATCTAATGAAAAACAGTGAAGTAGAAAGTGATACTTAGTGAGGATGAAAGAGGCAGGTTAAATTTGGAGACTTATGCATAGAAAAAGCTTGAAACATTTGGGTATTATAGAGAAGAGCCAGTAAGAGATTCATTATTTTTTTAAAAATTAGTCAATTATAGTAAATGTCCTATTGAGGTTAGACATGTACAACTGTCTGCACAAAGGAGGTGCTTAATATATATTTGTAAAGTTAGCATGAGTGGGTAGTGGATACAATTGGTAGAGTTTTAAAACTATTCACATCAGTACTAATCAGCTCAGGAGTATAGAAAGAAAATGATGTAAGTTATTTAAGATTGGACATTAGCATTATGGCCATTGGGGAACAAGGGATGAAGAAAGTGAATGAAGATGCCATTAAAACGACTGGTCATAGGGTTTAGTGTGGGGATTGATCCAGAAGGGAGTAGAAAAGGAAATAGGGATGGCGCTCAATACCCTAATAAGAGTGAAAAACAGGTTTGGTGGGGATGGAGACATGAAAAATAAAGAGACTGGCTGCTGAAGTGAAACTCCAAGTTTGAGAAGACAAGTGGAAAGCAGTTCTCTTTAAAGACTAGGTCCCTGGATATTTATCTCAGTGGGTGGCTGAAATAGAGTAGTGATAAAGGCCCTTGGAAGTTGGGGAATGTGTGTTTACAGTACTAGACGGGCAGCAATGCAACAGTTAGTCAATAATCAGTCAGTAAATATTTATTAAGTGCCTAGATAATGAATAAACATTTATTAAGTACCTACTATGTGCCAGGCATTGTTCTAAGCATTGGGAGTAAAAAGAAAGCTAAAGACCCTGTTCTTGAGAATCAGAATCTTCCGGGGGAATCAATATGTAAGCAATTACGTACAAATAAGTTATATACAAGATAAATTGAGAAAGAGTTAACTAAATGCTAGGAACTGTGCTAAAGGATGGGGATTAAACAGAGGAGAAACTGCCCCTGCTACACTATAGTGGGGAAGGCAGCATATAAATATTCTATTGCACACAAAATATATCCAACGAGGTTGGGAAGCAATCTCTAAAGGAAGACACGACCAGCACTGGGGATCAGCGTGGGTGTGCAGGGAAAGGAATTTGATCTGTCTTGAAGGAAACTGGAAAACTAAGGAGTGGAGACAAGGAAGGAAGGGATTACTTGCATGGGGGTCAGCCAGGGTAATTGCATAAAATCTAGATATGTTATATTTGAGGAACACTTTTTTAGTAGGCCAGGGTGATGGGTGTAGTTATGTGTAAGATGACTAGAAAAATAGGAAGGGCTTGGGTTATGAAGGGTTTTAAACGCCAAACAGAAGAATTTGATCTTAGAGGTAATAGGGAATCACTCGATTATATTCTTTCTTCCCTCTCTCCCTCTCCCTCTTCCCCCCACCCCCCATCTCTCTCTCTCTCTCTCTGTCTCTCGGTCTTACTCTCTTTTTCTGTCTCTCTCTTCATCTGTCTCTGTCTGTCCCTCTCTGTCTGTCTGTCTGTCCCTCTCTGGCTCTGTCTCTATCTCTCTCTGTCTCTCTCTGTATTTTGTGACATGGTCTGATAGATGCTCTTGGAAAAACACTTTGGCAGCTGAGCGGAAAGATCCTTGAGACAGGGAAATTCGTCTACTGAAGTTTTGCGGGCCAAAGGTGACGAGAACACGTATATGATGATAGTAACTGTGTAAGAGAAGAGAAGGGGACATAAATATGCTAAAGTAGAATTTGCAAGATTTGAAAAGAGAGGCGAAGAGCTGGGGGTGCTAAGGAGGTTGTGAGCCTGGCTAAGGAAGTTCAGAAGAGCGGAGGCTTTGGGGTATCAATATAATTATTTCTGATTTGGAAATGCTGAGTTTAAGATGTCTATGGGGTTTCTAGTTCAAAATTTCCAGTAGGTAGTTAGTGATCTGAACTCAGGAGATATACTAACATAAATAATAATACATGGGTGATGAAGAGAGAAAGTACAGAGGGAGAAGACATTTAAGGCCAACTGCAGACCTTGAGGATATCCTAATTACTGGGTATGGCATGGATTAGATTCAACAGTGGAGAATAAGGAATCTTTAGGACATGAAGGGTGATGGTAGGAGAAAGTGTGCAAAACAGTCGTGATCCTGGAGACGAAATCAAAGAATCTGGTCCTAGAAATGGATAGACCATGATAATGAAGTTGGGAAGAAAATAATATATGTGGAAGATGTAAAATTAAAAGAAAAAATATTGGGTGATAGTGACATAATAGAATCATGGTAAATTTTTAGCTGCTTTCTTAAATATAGTTATACTTATATACTTATACATACATATATAGTTATGTACTTATTAATTATATTTATATGTGACTTTCTACAAACAACTAAAGCTTTTCCTCTTTGCCTTTTCCTTAAATGTAGTTTGCATTTTTTGTTGTTACTGTTATTGCAGTGACCCTTATGCTTTAAAATTCTCTACTTTCCAATTAATTTAAAGTGCTGTAGCTAAGCCAGTTATCATTAGTGACATAAATATCTTTCTCCCACTTTTTCTTTTTGTTGTTTTTTGATGTTTTCTTCCTAAATAGCCCTCCCACCCAAGTCTGAAATATCATACTCTGCGTTCATGAAAACCTATCTCCCTTCCTTCAAATTTCTTCCGTAAGTGCTCTTGTGCTCAGTCTTACCTGTCGTAGCCAAAAGATAACTGGAATTTCCTTAAAGGTAGTACATCTGACCTTTTAATTTAATTTAATTTTTGGAGGCAACAGGGGTTAAATGACTTGTCCAGGGTCACAGAGCTAGAAAGTATCCAAAGCCAGATTTTAACTTAGATCCTCTTGATTCCAGGGCTGGTGCTTTATCCGCTGTGCCACCTAGCTACCACACATCTGAACCTTTTATAACAAGTAAAAAGATCCCTGTTCCCTGTGGTCCACTACAGAACCCCTTATTTGAATATTAGCGTTTCTTGTCTATTCAATTTGTGCTAATTCTATATTCTGTCCAGTGCCCAAGATAGTGTTGTCTCTCAATAAATGTGAGACAGTAATACTCGTAAAATTTTTGAGCTATTTGGAGAGAGAGAGATGTTATTTAAAATGCATGTTCTGAATGACCTTCCATTTGTCTCAAATGAATCTCATTTCTAAGTTCCTGGCCAATATTTAACCTCTTGAATTTTCTTTTATGCTGCTTCTTGGTGACTTTTGCAACACCTTGGGTTTTAGTATTATCTGCAAATTTCATTAAATGACTGTTTATTCCTCATTGCAGATCATTATTGAAAATCTTAAATAAAATTTGACCTACCCCTTGATTCATCCTCTTAATTTAATAAATGGCCATTTATCACTGTCTATGACCAGTTCTCAATGCAGCTGTCAGTATTCAGATCCAAATTCATATAAAATATTTAACTGAGATGAACTGAATTGTTCCATTGATATGGCTTCTTTTTTTTCTCTTTCCAAATATAATTCAGTCCTACTTATTCTACTTTTTTTCCTCTGCAGTTTACTATAAAGAGAATGTTCCAGTAAATGACATGCTTCTCCTAAATTCTAGTATTGTGGGATAGATGGTATTTAATTATGATTGTATTGTTTTCCATTTTGAATACAAAAATAATTCTGTTTTGCATCCTCAAATATAAAAATTAGCATCTGAAAATTGGAAAGTACTTTAGAGGTCACCCAGTTCATCCTCCTTCTGAATACAGACATTCTTTAATATTTTGATTCTGTCCTAGCCTGTCTCCTGAGCTCCATTCTCACATCTCCAACTTCCTTTTTTTGACATCTTCAGCTGGATGTCTCATAGACACCACAAGCTCAATATTATCAAAATTATCTTTCCTTGAAAACTCTTTTCCTTTAAAACTTCTATGTTACTGTTGAAGGCATTATTGTCTTCCCACCACCCAAGTTTTCAACCTGTGTCATTCTTGACTCCTCACCTATGTTCACCCCACATATTTAATTTGTTAGCAATTCTTGTAGTTCTATATATATGGATCCTCTTTTCTCCACTCATACAACCCCATGATCATCTTGAGCCTGTACTATTGCAATAGATTTCTGCTTGTTCTCTCTGCTTCAAGTCTCTTCCAACTTCGATTCATCTTCCCCTCACCTGCCAAAGTGAAGTTCCTAAAATACATATCAGGCAATATTACTCCTCTGGTGAATAAATTGCAGTGGCTCCCTATTACCTAAAAGATTAAATAAAAATTTTTCTGATATTGTCTTTTTGTAATTTGGCTTCCTTTTGCTTTCCAGTCTTCTTGACCTTTCCCCTCTTCTATACACCATTTATACTGGTTTTCTGGTTTCTTTCATGTGACCATACATCTACAGACTCTGCGTTTTCATTCTCTTCCATACCTTGAATGCCCACTCTATTTGACTCCTCCTCTTGGATTTCTTCAAGACTCACTTCAAATACCACCTTCTGTAGGAGGCCTTTCCTGATCCTCTTTACTACTATCTCCTTACCTCTGAGATTACCTTCTATTTATATTTTATATGTCACATATATTTGTATGAATGTTTATAAATATAAATACACACGTATTGCGCATCTTATCTGCTATGCCTTTTCATCTTGTATACTTATTATCTATACTCTTTAATAAATACTTTAAAGTGTTCTACCCAACATGATAGGGACCTTTATCTAAAGAGTAGATTGAAGGTCTCGACATTGAGTGAATGCTAGTGATACTATAGTTTCCTTTCATGATGTTCTCCTCAAAACCTACCCCTCCTTCTAACATTTATTAAATGTATTGTGGTAAGTACTGGGAATATGACATAATAGCAAAATAGTCCCTACTCTTCAGGAACTTAATCTATTTTTTATATTTGCAAATAAATTATAATTTCTTTCAATTATCAGGTGCTCCCCCAACCCCCAACACCTGGGGAAAAAAAGAAAAAATTCATCATATACTCATAGCCAATCAAAACAAATTCTTATATTGGCCACACCCAAAAATGTTGCCCATTCTGCATATTAATCTATTAGCTCTCTGTCAGGAGTTAGGTAATATTCTCATCAGTCCCAAAGAGTCATGGCTGACTGTTGTGTCCGTAAGAGTTTTCTTTCAGAATTGTTCTTTTTTGCATTATTTATGTTACAGAATAAATTGTTCGGTTTGTTCCACTTCCTTCACTCTGATTCAGTTCACACAAATATTCCCAGGTTTCTGGAACTTTCTTCATTCCTTATAGCACAACAGTATTTCATTATACAAATATGCTGTAATTTGTTCAGCCATTCCCCAGTTTGCGGGTACCTTTTAGTTTCAAGTTCTTTGCAAACACAGAAAAAACTGCTATAAATACTTTTTGAACATATAAGACCTTTTCCTCTTTCTTTGATCTCCTTAAGTATAGGCCAATAAAGGTATTTCTGAGTCAAAAGGTATATCCAATTTGCTAACTTTTGGGAAATAATTTCAAATGAATTTTCCATATTCCCACCAATTCATGACTGCATCAACAATTATCAATGTATCAATTTTCACCCCAGCCCCTCCTACATTTGTCCTTTCCTTTTTCTGTCATTTTTGTCCATCTGATGGATGTGAAGTGGACCTCAGAGTTGCTCTAATTTGTATTTCTCTATTAGTGATTTGGAACATTTTTTTCTTGTGCTTATAGAATTTAGGTTTCTTCCCTTGAGAATTGCCTGTTCATAGACTTCTACGTATATTAATTGTGGCATGGCTCTTTTTTTCTCTATATATGTGAATCAGTTCTTTTTATGTTTTGATAATGAGACCTATATCAGAGAAAATTGCTGCAAAGATTCTTCTCCCTCAGCTTTTCCTTAGCTATAGCAGATATGTTTGTTTCACCCCTTTTAAATTTACATGTATTATCTGTTTTGTCTTTTGGGATTCTCTGTTTCCTTCGGTCACGAATTCTTCCCCTCTCTATATGTTTGAAAAGTAATTTCAGATGGAATGTTGTGCAGATTGTAGAGTATATAAAGTGTAAAATTGACAAAGTGAGGAGAGGTCAGGTTGTGAAGGCCTTCAAAACTCAGGGAATTATATATTTTTATCCTAGAGATAATAGGGAAGTCACTGGACTTTATTGACTGCAGGAGGATACATGGTCAGATCTGGACTTTGAAAGAGTCATTCTGGCAATTGAGTGGAGAGTAGACTGGAATGGGGAAAGACTTGAGGCTCAGGAGACCCACCAGGGGGCTAATGTAATAGTTGAGATTTGAGGTGATGGGGGCCTCAACCAAGTTCATGTCAGAGGGGAAACGGGAACCTTTACAAGTGATATTTTGAAGGTTTATTAATGATAGGGCTTGGTAAGATATTGTACACATGTGGTAGAATCAGATAGAGGAGTTGGGAATGACATTGAACTTGTTAGCCTAGGTGAGTGGGAGGATGGTAGTGCCCTTAAGAATAATATGATAATTGGGAAGAAAGGAGGGTTTTTGGAGGAAAGATAATGAATTGAGTTTTGGACATGTTGAGTTTAAGACATCTACACCCAGTTTGAGATGTTATAGCATATTGAAGATGAGAGCTTGAAGGTCAGGAAAGAATTTAGGGCTAGATAAATAAATTTGAGAAGCATCAGCATAGATGGGATAGTGAGTCCATGGAAGCTGATTAGTTTCTTCAATGAAATAAGGAATAAGAAGAAGTGCCAGGACAGAGCACTGTAGGATACCCACCAATAGAGAACATGACTGGATGAATAAATACCCAGCAAAGGAGACTGAGAAGGAGCAGTCAGATGGGAAGGATGAGAAACATGATAGAAATATATCACGGAACCTGAGACAGAAGAGTGAATCAAGTAGAAAAGGGTGATCAACTGTGCCAAGGGTACAAGAGAAGTCAATGAGAATGAAAACAGAAAAAAAGGGCCACGAGATTTGTCAATTAAGATATTATTGGCAATTTTGGGGAGAGCAGTTTCAACTGAAGATGAGATCAGAAGCCAAACTGGAGAGAACTTAGAAAGTGAGAGGAAAGGAAGTAGAGATGGTGGTGTCCTTGATAAAAGTAGGGAAGTTCAGAAGAAAATTATATTTGAAAGGAACTATAATGAGTTCTGTTTTAGACATGGTGAGTTTCAGATGCCTGTAGGACATTCAGTTAGAAATAGGTAGTAGGTGATGTGGGATTAGAGCCCAGGAGAGAAAGTTGAGCTGCATACAAAAATCTGGAAGTCACCAGCACAGTGATGATAATTAAATCCACAGGAGATGATGACGTCATCCAGCGATAATGTACTGAGAAAGAAAAGAAGGGGGCTTTTCCGAGCCGTGGTTTTGGATTGCTCCCACCATATGCTTGCACTCCTATTCATGTGTTGAATAGAGCTGGAGAAAATCACAATCTACAGAGGCTATGAATATGTGTTGCATAATCTCAAATGAGTCCTCACTGAAGCAAGACAATTCTTTGCTGACTCCCTAATTGCTTCACTATCACAGCAGTTTTCTAAACCTTTTGATCCTTCCTCAAATGTCCTATGCCATTCCCTTCCCTCAGACTCTCAGCTGAGAACCTTACTTCACACATCATGAAAAAATGAGGCCATCCACCTCTTATTCCCTTCTTATCTAGGGGTTTTTCTCCATTTTTTTTTTTTTTACATGAAGAAATGGCCTCCTCCTTCCCAAGTCTAAGTAATCCCTCCATGTGTACCCTTGTTCCCATTCTATCCTCTCATTTTTATCAGATTGCCCTCATTATTGTGTCCTCTCTCTAATCTTCAATCTCCTTGCCTACTGTCTATTTTCCTGCTTCCTACAAACATATTTCTCTCATTCTCATTCTTTTCATTTTTTTTGGTGATTTTTAAAATTTAATTAATTTATTTGTTTGCAGTTTTCAACAATCACTTCCATGTATGTATATCATCCTGTTTGTCCATGATTTTGGTCTCCATTGCTAAGCCCCTATGTTGTGAAATCTTGGACATTGTCAGTATTTGGTGGTGATGATGATGGGGTGCTTGGGTGCATGTGCTTGGACCCCAATTCTAATATCACGTTTCTCTCTAAAAATCACATTTTTCCTTAACCTCAAAATACTATCCCAGGCAGTTTCTCCCTAGCACAAGAACAGCTTACCCCAGCAAAAACCGTTATCTCCCTTCCTGCTACAGTAGCTAGCTGCACCTATAGAACTTATTAGTCTGAATCAGCTGTACTGGTTGAGCTGGTTGTGTACTGGGTCATAATGACATTTACTACTCACCGACCAATCATATGTATCCTAGACTTAGACATATGTATACTCCCTTACATTTATCTTGTCTAACAAGATATTGATGAGAGAAGCCTGATATTCCTTAGTCAGTCCTGACCACTAGGTGACTTAGTAACACTTCAGGTATAAAACCACACTTTCATATACCCCCCCATACCCCACCCCTCACTCCCCAGTCTATTTCCCAATAAACTCTGAGTAAAATATCTGCATAGTGGATACCAAAAGTGCATGTTCCTTTAAGAATTAACCACTCCTTAACCACTCCTTGATCCTACCCTGAATCACCTGGTTAACATATTTGGCACATGTTTTCCTATAGAATATCCAATATAAACTTCACCTGTACACCTCCAAGGTTGCAGGTTCCCTAAGAACTCTTGCCTGCTGAAAAGCATAATAAACCTCTTTTTGTTTAAATTTTATTTTTTTTTATTAAATTATTTTGTTTGTTTTCAGGGCTTTACAATCACTTCCATATATCTTAGATTTTTTCTCCCTCCCTTCCCCTCTTTTCTCCCTCACTCCCCACTCCCTCCTTCAGGCAGCGTACAATCTTATATAGGTTCTACACATACATTCCTATTAAATACATTTTCACCTTAGTCATGTTGCATAGAAGAATTAAAATGAATGTGAGAAATCATAAAACAAAACAAAGCAAAACATAATACAAACGAAAGTGTTCTGCTTCATTCTGTGATCCAATTACATAGTTCTTTCTCTGGATGTGGAAGGTATTTTGCCTCAAGAGTTCATTGGGAATTTTTTTTTTCAGCATGTTTAGTTTTTTTTTTTATAAATATATTTATTTAACATTTTACATTCATTTTCACAAAATTTTGGGTTCCTCTCCCCTCCCCCCACCCCAGTACACTGAGAATTCTAATTTCTCCTATCACCAATCTGCCCTCTCTTCTATCATCGCTTCCTTCCCTTGTCCCCATCTTCTCTTTTGTCCTTTAGGGCCAGATAACTTTCTATTCCCCATTACCTGTATTTCTTATTTCCTAGTAGCAAGAACAATACTCTACAGTTGTTCCTAAAACTTTGAGTTCCAACTTCTCTCCATCCCTCCCTCCCCACCCATTCCCTTTGGGAATGCAGGCAATTCAATATAGGCCACATCTGTGTAGTTTTGCAAATGACTTCCATAATAGTCCTGTTGTATAAGACTAACTATATTTCCCTCCATCCTATCCTGCCCCCCATTGCTTCTATTCTCTCTTTTGATCCTATCCCTCCCCGAGTTTTGATTTCAAATTGCTCCCTCCTCCCATTGCCCTCCCTTCCATCATCCCCCCACCCTGCTTATCTCCTTCTTCGCCATTTTCCTGTATTGTAAGATAGGTTTTCATACCAAAATGATTGTGCATTTTATTCCTTCCTTTAGTGGAATGTGATGAGAGTAAACTTCATGTTTTTCTCTCAGCTCTCCTCTTATTCCCTCCACTAAAACATCTCCTTCCTGCCTCTTCTATGAGAGATAATTTGCCCCATTCCATTTCTCCCTCTCTCCTCCCAATACATTTCTCTCTCATTGTTTACCTTCATTTTTTAAAGATATTATCCCATCCTATTCAATTCACTTTGTGCTGTCTCTGTGTGTGCGTGCATGTGTGCGTGTGTATGTGTGTGTGTGTAATCCCACTAACTACCCAGATACTGAGAAGTTTCAAGAGTTACAAATATTGTCTTTCCATGTAGGAATGTAAACAGTTCAACTTTAATAAGTCCCTTATGACTTCTCTTTGCTGTTTACTTTTTCATGCTTCTCATTCTTGTGTTTAAAGTCAAATTTTCTTTTCAGCTCTGGTCTTTTCATCAAGAATGCTTGAAAGTCCTCTATTTCATTGAAAGACCATTTTTTTCCCCTGAAGTATTATACTCAGTTTTGCTGGGTAGGTGATTCTTGGTTTTAGTCCTAGTTCCTTTGACTTCTGGAATATCCTATTCCACGCCCTTCAATCCCTTAATGTAGAAGTTGCTAGATCTTGTGTTATCCTCATTGTATTTCCGCAATACTGGAATTTTTTCTTTCTAGCTGCTTGCAATATTTTCTCCTTGACCAGGGAACTCTGGAATTTGGCCACAATGTTCCTAGGAGTTTCTCTTTTTGCATCTCTTTCAGGCAGCGATCGGTGGATTCCTTGAATACTTATTTTGCCCTCTGGTTCTAGAATATCAGGGCAGTTTTCCTTGACAGTTTCATGAAAGATGATGTCTAGGCTCTTTTTCTGATCATGGCTTTCAGGTAGTCCCATAATTTTTAAATTGTCTCTCCTGGATCTATTTTCCAGGTCAGTTTTTTTTCCAATGAGATATTTCACATTCTCTTCCTTTTTTCATTGTTTTGGTTTTGTTTTGTGATTTCTTAGTTTCTCCTAAAGTCATTAGCCTCCATCTGTTCCATTCTAATTGTGAAAGAACTATTTTGTTCAGTGAGCTTTTGAACCTCCTTTTCCATTTGGCTAATTCTGCTTTTGAAAGCATTCTTGTCCTCATTGACTTTTTGAACCTCTTTTGCCAATTGAGTTAGCCTATTTTTAAAGCTGTTATTTTCTTCAGCATTTTTTTTGGTCTCTTTTAACAAGGTGTTGACCTGCTTTTCATACTTTTCTTGCATCTCTCTCATTTCTCTTCCCAGATTTTCCTCCACCTCTCTAACTTGCTTCTCAAAATCCTTTTTGAGCTCTTCCATGGCCTGAGCCCATTGAATATCTATTTTGGATGTTTGGGATACAGAAGCCATGACTTGTATGTCTTTCCCTCATGGTAAGCATTGTTCTTCCTCATCAGAAAGGAAGGGAGGACATATCTGTTCACCAAGAAAGTAACCTTCTAAGGTCTTATTTTTTTTCCCTTTTCTGGGCATTTTCCCAGCCAGTTACTTGACTTCTGAGATTCCTCTCCACACCCACCTTGCCTCCAGATCTGCCCAGCTAGTGCTTGGGGTCTGAGAATCAAATGCTGCTTTCCAGCCTCAGCGCTTTCAGCGGGAACAGGGCAGCTATTCAGTGTGAGATTAAGTTCAGGTGCTCAGGTTGGGGCAGGGCTGCCTCATAGGGCTCAGTTCCCTCAGGGGGTTTATGTGAAGATCTTCAGCAATGGATCCAAGCTCCTGTCTGCTTTGGGAGCCTCTGTCAGCTGCTGCCTCTGCTGCTACCTCCTGAGGGGGCCTGAGTTATGGAGATACCCTGCTCCCCTCTCAGCCAGCCGAACAGGCTCTCTCACTGACCTTTGCACCTGTGGGTGGAGGGAACTGCTCGGCTGCTGGAGATTTGGTCCCTGAAGACTGCTTAGATCTGCTCTTCTCAGGGCCGCGTGGCCAGAGCAGGGCTGGGCTCTGCTCCGGGTCTGGTGTGCAGTGGACCTTTAGTGTCAGTTTTTCTGGTCTCTCTGGAACAGGAATCTCCTCCACTCCATTGTTCTGTGGCTTCTGCTACTCCAGAATTTGTTGGGAGTTCTTCTTTGCAGGTATTTTAAAGGCTGTGGGTTCAGAGCTAGTGTATGTGTGTCTTTCTACTCTGCCATCTTTGCTCCTCCCCTCATTGGGAATTTTTTAAGCATTGCATTGCAATGAAGTACTAAGTCTACCAGAAAAATTCCTCACACACTGTGATTGGTATTATGTACAAAGTTCTCCTGGTTCTGCTCCTTTCACTCAGCATCAGTTCATATAAGTCTTTCCAGGCCTCTCTGAAGTCTTCCTGTTCATCATTTCTTATAGCACAATAATATTCCTTTACATTCACATACCACAATTTGTTCAGCCATTCCGTAATTGATGGGCATCCCCTTGATTTCCAGTTTTTGGCCACCACAAAGAGTGCTGCTATAAATAGTTTTGTACATGTGGGACCCTTTCCCATTTTTATGATCCCTTGGGGATATAGTCCTGGAAGTGATATTGCTGGATCAAAGGATATGCACATTTTTGTAGCCCTTTGGGCATAGTTCCAAACTGCTCTCCAGAAAGGTTGGATCAACTCACAGCTCCACCAATAATGAATTAACATTCCTACTCTCCCACATCTTCTCCAACATTTATTCATCTTCCTGTTTTGTCATTTTAGCCAATCTGATAGGTGTGATGTGGTACTTCAGAGTTGTTTTAATTTGCATCTCTCTAATCAATAGTGATTTGGAGCATTTTTTTTCATATGACTACAGATATTGAAAAGCATAATAAATCTTTTTTCTTGACCTCAACAATGCTTGAGTCTGTGAATTTTTCTCTAGATGTCCCCCAGAGGGAACTCCAGCCTTTGAGTTCCCATACCCCTATCTCTCCAGCCCTCATCATGGCATATACAAGTACTTTTCTAACATCTTAGTACTATGTCTGAGCAATTGTGGACAATGGCTCAGTTAGTGAAAGCGATCTGGCCTCAGTCATTTCTTAGTTGAGTCTTCCAGGATATTTTGAGGTCTATATTTGTAATAAATAGATGTTTTCATCTTTAGGACAGTAAACAAACATTTATTAAATGCCTATTATGTTGAAAACACTGTACAAAAGAAAAAGCTGCTGCTCTTGAAAAGTTCACAGTCTAAGGAGGGAAGCAACATGAACGCAACTATGTAAAAACAAAACAAAGATAGGATAAATTGGAGATAGTTAACAGAGGGCTTGGGAAAGCCTCTTGTAGAAGGTAGGATTTTAGCTACGACTTAAAGGAAGCCAGAGAACACAGGAGGCAGAGATGAGGAGGGAGAGAATTCAAGACATAGGACACAGCCAGAGAAAATATTGGAGTTAGTAAGTCAGGGCAAGGTGGAAAAAGGCTGGAAAGTAAAAAGGACTCTAGTTATGAAGGACTTTAAAAGCCAAACAGAGAATTTTATAGTTTATCTTTGAGGTGATAGGGGGCTCAGTGGAGTTTATTGAACAAGGGAGGGAAAAGTATGACCTCTGTTCTAGGAAATCAAGACAGGAGTGGTTAGACACTTGAGGCAAGTAGACCGCCACCAGAGTCGTAGTAGTGTCGTGGAAGAAGGGGGCATGCACAAAATATGTTATGGAGGTGAAACCAGTAGATGTTGGTAACACCTTGGATATGCATGGTGAGAAGGTGGGAAAGAAGGAAGAAAAGATGGAAAAGGGAACAAGTGCTGAGTGCCTTCTATGTGCCAGGCACTGTGCTAAACTCTTTACAGTATTATGTTACTTGATATTTGAGGTGGTATGTTTTTCTCCATTTAACCACTGAGGAAACTTTGGCAGACAGTGGTTAAGTGGCTTGCCCAGCTAATAATTGAAACAATATTTGAACTCAGGTCTTCCTGATTCCAGGTCCAGAGTTCTATCCCACAGTGCCTTCTAGTTGTCATTATACAAAGTTTCCAGCTAGGGAGACTGGAAGAAGGATAATAATAGGGAGGTTTGGAAGAAGAAAGATTATGAATTCTGCTTTGGTCATGATGAGTTTAAGATGTTCATGGAAGATCCAATTTGGCATGTCTACTGGGCCATTGCAGAGGTGACCCTAGAGGTTAGGAGATAAGTTAGGCCAGTAAGTAGATCAGGATAGGTGATAATTGAACACAGGTGACCTGATAAGATCAGTTACCTAGAGAGTATAGGAAGAAGGCCACAGGGCCCAAGGGAATGGCCTTGAGGGACAATAAAAGTGAGTAAACAAGATTTTTAAACCATGTTTAATTGTAACAACCAGGTCATGACTTTTTAGGAGTTTTGTAGGTCCTGAACTTTTCAACTTGTAGTAGTTTCTGTTCTTGCACCACTTACATTGAATACAAAGTCTAGACTTTTTAAGGATATAACCCCGTCTGTAATTTCTGGTGGTTATAACCTGATCCTGAATTGGCATAGAAAAACTTGTCTAAATCCCATTCCTCTGTTGTTTTTTGATTCTTTTTCACAGACATTGCGTTGGTTAGCTTCATGTAGATATTTCAATCACTCTTGGACCTTTGCTGCTGGATTGGCTCAGTTCAGAAGCAAAGGATTTTGCAGCACAAAGATATCAAAGACAAAATTGGGGATGGTAAGAAGCTGACTAGCATGCTGAAATCAAAGCTATTGATTGTATTAAACACATTCTATCTAGCTTTGATCTTTGGCATGCTTGCCAGTCTCAATTTGTCTCGCCTGGCAAGACCAAGATATTTGTAATTATTATCTCTATCCATTAGTTCAATGACCGCAGGATTCAATCTTTAAGCCTTCAGCTATTCTCTTCCCTTGCCATACATTAAAACTGTTTGCATATCAAGTTCAAATGATATTTTGATATTATTGGAGAAGGATTCTATGAGATTAAGGAAATTCTTTAATGTGTTTTCTGGTAGAAGCATATAACTTGATATAATCCATAGATATTAAGTGATTAGTACAATGTTTTGGTCTGACATCCTTTTAATTTGGGAGTCATGCTAGGTACAATTTAGGATTTAAAGCTAGGTAAAACCAAAACTGGGCTTAAACTATCCTTCCAAAAGATACCAGTTACTTGTCAGTTGCTTGTTGACATTATTGTGTTGGTGGTATGTTTTGGAGAAGAGTTTTCCATGAGGACATCAACTCCTTAGTGTTCTCATCATACTTTGGATCTATGTTATGTTTGTAATATATGAATGAGCAATAAGTGTAGAATTGGGGGGTTTGCTGTAATCACCAATGGCAGTATAAATGTTATACTCTGAGGCACCTTATTAAATAATTACTATATTGATAATAAGTTGCTCCTCACCTGCTTGAGATTTTTGGCATGTACTTTTTGCTTTTGAGATAAAATATAGTATTCTTATGAGTGTTTATAGATTTGTTTTTTAGTGAGTTAAGCTGCAAGTATTTCACATAAGAACATGCAATTAGTCTGTTTGGAAAGGTCACTGGTGATCTCATACTTCAGTAAAAGATGTGTGATGTTCTCTGTTGAGAAAGATGGAATGAGGCTTATACCTGAGAGGCAAAGTACTTAAAAAAATCACTATTTTATTATAATTGGTTTGTTAGATGACTTTATGATGCTATTCAAAAAGGGCTTTTTGGAATTCCAGTCCAAGTATACCTGTCTCCTTTGCAAAATTATTTGAACTGCCGGTGCTATTTTTCCTATCTATTTTGTTATTAGGCATAATTTCTGGTTTTTGTGTTAAGTGGAGATTTTCAAACACCTTAGGATCTTTTCAGCTTTGAATAACTCATTTTGTTTCTTATTTTGTCTAATTAAGGCTTAGGGATAAGTTGTTGTTCATTTTTATTGCAACTCAGTCATATAGCAGTTGGTTTACAGAGTAGTTTTCTCCACAATTACCTGAAAAGATGAGTAGTACATTATCATCCCTATTTTAATGAGAAGGATACTGAATCTCAGAGAAGCTGTGGCTTACCAACAGAGCTATTAAACAGAAGAAATGGAACTTGAATCTACATTGTGGGATTCCAAATCTAGTGCTCTGTCCTTCAAATCATGATGCCTCACTCCTGACAGTTATTCAGTCTCTGATTGAATATGTCTACGATGAGAATCAAACCACATTGTAAGGGAGTATATTACTTATTTGGGAAATTTTGCTTACCAGTAAAGTCTAGGCTAATTTCTATTTTATTCTTCAAAGACTGTGGGTCTTTGGAAACTAGGAAATTTGTTCCCCCTCTGCCCCATGCACTTTTACCTCTGTAATTCTTATTAGCTGAAGTCTTACTGTACCTGAAATCTTTTGAATCAGATTCAAGATGCTACATCAGTTACAGAGTCCCTTATCATGAAGCCCCATCATAATTGCTCTGTTTATTCCCCTCTGCTTAGGTAAGACTAATTTCCATTCTGTACCTCAGGGTTTCTCTTTCTTGGCCTTTTTATATTATTTGAACCTATTTCCTTTCTCTTTTAAAGTACATCTAATTACTCCAATCCATGCCCTCTTTCTCAACCCTTTTGTCACTATTACCACCATGGTCATCAGGAGTATGAATGCCTATAACTAGCTATATTGATCACTTTTCAGGGTATCTACTGAGTTCTCTTGCCTAGTTTATAAATCCTTGGAGGATGGGGATTTTGCTTTTCTATGCTTTTAAATCTGCCCGTCTCTGTCCAATTGAGATTGTCAATTTGTTGCAAAAGGAAACAACTTTGGTCAATCCTATTCTGAAAAATAAGATGCCATCAATTGATGAAATAACGAATGTATGGTGGGAAATTGCTACAATGAATTACTCAAACGAAAAGTTAAAAAATTAAAGAATGGGAGGCTGATACCTTGAATAACAGTAATAAAACACTGAAGACTTCTACTTGATACCATCTGAATTCCCTGGGGGTAAAAGATGAGTTTGAAGTCTATCCTAAATAGTTTAGTTATATAGCATTATAATATAAATGGAAGCTACTCACCAAGAGTACTCTCAAGAATTCAATGTGCCTAGTGGAGGTAGAAAGAGTGCCCAATCCCACTAACAGCATATAGCTTGCTCAGCTCTTTACTTTGTAGAGTAGGTGCCCATCAGTCAGGAAATCTTAATATCTGTTTGTCAGCAGGTATGTTCGTATTAGAACAGTAAGGTGACTGGACTGCTGGACCTGAAGTCAGGAAGACTTGAGTTCTAATTCAGCCTCAGAAACTTCCTAGTTATGTGTCCCTGAGCAAGCCACTTAACTTCAGTTTGCCTCAGTTACTTTATCTATAAAATGGGGATGATAATAGAGTTTTCCTCCCAGGACAATTGTGAGGATCAAATGAAATAACATTTGTAAAGTGTTTTATAAAACCTTGAAGGAAGGAAGGGAGAGAGGGAGGGAGGATAGAAGGAAGGAACGAAGGGAGGGAGGGAGAAAGGAAGAAAGGAAGGGAGGGATTAATATTATTTATGTTGGGAATAAACAATGCCCATATAGAGTCCTGCCTCCTCCCCCTCCCCCATAAATTGATCATCTGAAATCTTATCACCATGCACATTGGCTTTGGTTTTGATATCAGCTCCTCAACTCATCATTAGTTTTCTCTCCTTTCTGATTAGAGGGCTAGAAGGTGGAGTATTAAAATCTTCCCAAAGCCTTACTTTTTAGAGGGCTCACAACCTCTCAAGTAAATTCATTTTCCATCAGTAGCTCTGCTTAATCTTGCCCCCTGATCTTTCTTGTTGGTGACACTCTCCCTTTCTCCCTTTTTAGATTCTTTTGTCTGTTGTCATGACCCTTTAGATCATAAAGCTTCTTTGAGGGCAGGGACTCTCTTTTTCTTATTTGTATCCCCAGAGCTTAGCATAGTGCCTCGCACAAAGTAGGCACTTAAAAATGTTTGTTGAGTTGAGTTGAATATGGTTCATTATGAAAGAAGAATCCATTTCTCTTTGTTAAAGAGATGGCCAAAAAAAAAAAAAAAAAGAACCAGTGTCCATAAGAATTCCCGAAGGTCACATTTTAATTTAGAACACCACATATTAATATTATCTATGGTCTCAATTACATTTTAATCTGGTTTGACAACACTTGGGGAGGATTGTTGACTATGGAAAAATCACTTATCTTCTTAGTGTACTGTTTAAAATTGGGGTACAGGGAGAGGGAGTTGTTGATCTGCGTTGGTGGAGGGAGTTATTAAAATGAATTTTCCCTACTAATTTACTCATAGGTTTAGACCAAATTTCTAGCCTCTTCACTCCCTCAAAATATCATTAATTTAAAAAGGCAGGCATTTGAATGAAACGTATGATATCTGAAAGTATTAGTGTCTTAAATTTCTAATTTTACTTTTTCTGTATCTTTTTATTTTTTAATTATTTTTTTCCAATAGTAAAGACCTATTCTCTTTCTGTTTGTCCCCGCCAATTGAGAATGGAAGCAAAACAAAACCTCTGTTCAAAACATATAGTCAAGCAAAAACAATATTACACATTGGATCTTAAAGAAAATACATTAACGTGTGTATGTAAATGTCTCATTCTGCACTGAATCATCTCTTTATCAGAAGTGAGTAGCATGATTTGTCACTGATCCTCGGGAATCTTGATCAGTCATTTTCTGATCAGAGATCCTAACTCTTTCAAAATTGTTTCTCCTTGCAATATTGTAATCATTGTATGGATAATTATCCTACTTCTGTTCATTCTTTATCAGTTCATGTGAATTCCCTAGGTTTCCCTAAAATCATCCCTTTCATCATTTCTTATTCCACAATAGTATTCCATCACATTTATATACCATAACTTGTGCAGCCATTTCCCAATTGTTGGACATCCCCTCAGCTTCCAGCTCTGGCACCTCAAGAAATGCCATAAAATTCTCTAAATGCAGCCACCTCTCTTTCCCAGTTTTGTAAGTTCCTCATGGGTTTAGATCTTTCCCACAGAAAATTTCTGAATTTAACCATTATTAGCCCACTGAGAAACTGCTGGTTCAGTGACAGTACTATAGGTTTCACTTTGGTCTGGGTTTCATGCCCTGGTTATTCCTCCACAGGTTTCAGATTGGCTAAAAGCTGCAAAGTCTCAGTTCCCTCGCTCTGCTCCTGGGGTCTGAGCCCTCCTTCTGGGGCTTGGTTCTGAACTCTCTCCTTTCTCAGTATACAGGCTAGGGCCTGTGACCTCTCCTCACCTTTGGATGTAAATGTCTTCCCCAGTCTGCCCTGGATCTGTTACCTGGAGCTGAATAATGGGTGATAGAGCTTCCAGTTAACATCTATTCCTGTACCTTGACCAAGGTCAAACTTGATATGGGGTCTTGGACCTCTTCTTGCCCTTGGATAGTCCCTAGGTACTGGAATGCTCTAAAAATGCTCCTGGTCAGACTGCCCGCAACAGCTCCAAACCTCTTTGACTATCTTCCTGTGCCGATCTGAGCTGGAAAAATAACTCTGTGGTTTTTCCTTTCCTTTTTTCTCCCTTTCCTTTTACTTTCCTCCTCATCAGAATTTGGTCTTGTACATTTTTTAGCTCTGTTAGGAAGAATCTGGGGAGGGAATTTACTGTATTTCTTCCTGCGCCTCCTCTGTTTTGGTTCCACTTTGTTTTTTCGTCCTAGTCTTTAATATTATTTTACAACTCTGATGTTTATAGCCTCAGAAATGGTCATCACAATTTTGTCCATAGCATCCTGAACTTTTGAGGAAAAGTGCTTTGTAAAATTAATACAATAATCCAAGGCCCAAGGTTCCATTTTGGATTACCAGATAACCCCAAAGAAGTAAATTTTTCTCTTGGCTTGTTGCCTTCCCTGATATGGGGGATTTTATTCAGGAGAAATCTCTCCAAGTTTCAAGGACTGTGTTGGAATTTCTCTTCCCTTTCCATAATGTGGAAGGCATCTTCTCTATATAGTGTGTGTTTGTCCTTCATTGCAGAAGAAAACCATGCCATCATGAGAAATAATGACATGACTTGCACTTGACTTTGTTTTGAGTGAGGGAGGGCTGTGCAGGTCACCAGCCTCACTTCTCCTCCAGAGCCATCTGAATCCAGTGACCAGACATTAGTCAAGATGACTGGATATGACCCAGGATGAGGCAATTGGGGTTAAGTGACTTGCCCAAGGTCACACAGCTAAATGGCTCTGGAGGAGAAGTGAGACTGGTGAACTGCACAGCCCTCCCTCACTCAAAACAAAGTCAAGTGCAAGTCATGTCCCTACATAGTAGGTTCATGCTTAAGCTCTCAAATTTGGGCACTCTTGTACTTGGGATTATTTGAGGTAGTCTCCAAAGCTGGGAAAGTCCATTCTTGGAGGTCTCTGCTCTTTGACCACAATGTAAGTATATAGTTACTCCTGTCTTGTGCTTCTTTATGACCACCATCAATATTAAGTCAGTTGCTCCTGCACTTTGAGCATGTGAAGTCCATTCTCAGTACAGTCTAAGCACAGACTCTACCCTTAAGTCTTCACTGGTTATGAAGATCAGGACCTCCCTTTGAACCAATGAATAGCAGTTTACTCAATATTTAAATAACATTAGTTACTCTCATTGCACTAACATGAATGATCGCTGCTTTTGTAAGAGAATGTATAAAGAATGTTTTTTAGGGGGGGTTGAGGAGAACATCATGGGCAACATGAACTGTACAGTTAAGTAGCAAGTAAAAGACAATGGATTAAATTCTGTAATTTGTTGCAACATCATCCGGAAAGTGCTTTGTTCCATCATGTAACCAGTTGTCTGTGTTTGTAGTATACATTTCCATCAATTTGATAACACTTTCTTTATTGTCATCACCAGTGATTTGTGACTTGTTCTTCCAATTAGAGAGCTAGGTGACAGAGTGCATAGAGTCCTCGACCTATGGTCAGGAAGACCTAAATTCAAATCTATCCTTAAACATTAGGTCACATTACTTAACCCCTGTCTCCTCATCTGTAAAATGGGGATAATAATGTCACTTACCTCCAGGGTTGTGAAGATGAAATGGATATAATATTTATAAAGGGCTTTGCAAACCCTGAAGGGCTTTATAAATTCTGACTCTTCAATTAAGATAATCAAAGGGTCCTCAAACCTATTACTTTTCTGGAAAGCAAAGACAAATTTCTATGCTCATTCCAGTTCTCCTTTGTTTTGCCTTGAAGCACACCATTTTGGCATGAGACAAACTCTTAGATGTGGTAAAATTAGCCTGAGCCAGAAGGAAGAGTGATTGTTTTACTCATATCCTACTTACTATGTAAGTGGTATTTTATGGCCACTTGGTGTTCCCCTTGGGGAAAGCCTCATCGCCTACACTCACTACCTAAAAGTTGTCCTTGACTTCTCATTCTCTTTAACCCCTCATATCAGATGTCTTGCCAAGGCTTACTAATCTTTGTCACATGCCTCTAATATACCTCCTTTACTCTAACACTCACTATCCTGTTCTGGAGTACTGCAGTAGTATGATCACTGGTCTTCTTGCTATAAATTTTTCTCCCCACTGCAATCTACTTTCCATTTGGCTGTGAAAATGACCTTCCCAAAGTGCAGGTCTGACCATATCATGTCTCTACTTATCAATAACTCCAGTGGATCCTTAATGCCTTTAGAATCAAATATAAAATTCTCTGTTTGGCTTTTAAAGTCCTTAATAATCTGGCCTCTTTCTAGTCCTTCTAATTCCTTACTCCCTCTACACATTCTGCAATCTAGGAGCACTGCCTTCCTTGCTTTTTCCTCCCAAAAGACATCCCATCTACCAACTCCGGGCATTTTCACTGGATATCCCCCATGCCTGAAATTGTCTTTCTTCTTGCTTTCTTCTAGTCCCAGCTAAAATTTCACCTTCTATGTGAAGCCTTTCCTGATCCCCCTTAATTTTAATGCTTTCCCTCTACTGATTATTTCCAATTTATCCTTTATGTAGCTTGTTTGTACATAATTGTTGCCTTCCTTATTAGACTGTGACCTTTTGAGAGCAGGAATTATCATTTGCCTTTCTTCCTACTCAGTGCTGTGCCTGGAACATAGCAGACATAGAATAATTATTAATTGACATGAGATGGGAATAAATATTAATATGACATGGGAAAATTGGGGCTAAATAAATATGCAATCCGATGAGAAATATAACATGGTGTTTAAAGGTTAGTTTTATCAATCAGTCAACGAGTATTTATTAAATTCTCACTCTGTTCCAGATACTGTGCTAAACCCTTGGAATATAAAGAAAGGTAAAATCGTGCTCTTAAGGAACTCACATTCTAATGGGAGATAACAGAAATAACTCAGGACATATCAGATATATCCAGAGAAGATGAAGGTAACCTGAAAGGGCCACTTTCAAATCAGTGCTCATTTCTGACCTGAGAGTTGGAAGGAAACCTCTTGATATGAAATACTAAAATGGTTATAAAAGTAATTCATTTTTTCTTGGTCCAGGAAAGCAGCAACATCTCACTCAGATTCAAAGTCTTGTGGGGATTAGGAAAAGGAAGATGTTAGCTGTGTGTTCCTTATTTGATGGATAAATAAAGTGATACTTAGAGTTTCCTGGGCTGACAGACTTCCAACCTTCAAAAGAATAAATATTTGCTAGTACCATTTTTTCAACCAAAGTAAAAGGGCATGTCACTCCCTCACTGGATGAACAGTAACTACTCATACCGTTATTATCTTGCATGCCTTAGGGCATAGAGCAAACCCTTCAAGGAAGGGTCATTGTGAAGACCTTTCTTTCAGTTGCAGAATTTTTTTTTTTAAAGAATAAGACAATTCAAAACGCACTGCATGATACTTTGCTGTGAGAGGTTAAAGTGAGGCATAGTCTTCCTTTGGCCTGAAATTTTTTCCCTCTGTTTAGTTTATCAGAAATGTTTTAATAAGTTTTTCTCAGTACTGGGTATTGGAGCTGAAAAAAAATCTAATAAGACATAGAATGGCTGGATGATAAGTACTTATGGTAAATCATGTATTTCTTTTAAGTATATAAAACTTAGATATAAGCCATTTATTATTTAATGGAATATAAAGACTCAGTATCCCATCTTCTTCTTTTGTTCAAGGTTTTATCAGAGGTAATTCATGCATAGTAAAAATGGAAGTTTTAACTCAGTTTTGTTTGTATGGCAAGACTTAGTTTCTACTTAAGGCAACTGCTCAGAATCTTAAAGACATCTACTGAATATTGGCAGGAAGTTTGAGTGCTGGATGGTATGCAGAAATGATTTCCTATATATCCATGCACATGTCAAGTGTTTGAGTGATAGCACTTCTGACTTTGGGTCAGTAGTGAGTTCACATCTCTTACCAGTCCCTTGGCTTACTTCCTGAGAGTGTAAGGGAAGATTCAACATCCATCATTTTCATCCTTTCTTTATTCTTTGAGATCTGTGAGTGGAGATCTGGCTCCATACTTTTTAAATGGAAGAGAAGAAAGAGGAAGGGATTTGGATAAAGATTAACAAGGATTATTCTAAAGCAATTGTAAAGAAAATGGGGGAAAGATAAAGGAGTTATGAGCAAAGGATCATAGATTTAAAAGTAGAAAGGTTCTTAGAGACTATCAAGTCCAACTCCTTTATTTTATAGATGAGTCAAAATCAAGTCAACAAAAAATTATTAAGTGCCTACTATGTGCCAGCTGGGCAGCTAGGTGGTGCAGTGGATAGAGGGAGAGTGCTAGGGTCAAGAAGACTATCTCCTTGAGTTCAAGTCTGACTCCAAATGAGGTCAGAAAGAGTCAGGCAGCAGAGCGACAACCTCATGTGCCAGGCAGTGTGCTAAGTGCTCAGGATACAAAAACAGGCAAAAATAGTCCCTGTCCTCAAGGAGCTCATAATCTAATGGGAGAGACAACATGCAAACAACTATGTACAAGTCTTAGAGGGAAGGCATTAACACTGATGAGGAGTAATAAAGGTTTCAAGGAGAAGATGGGATTTTTACTTATACTTGAAGAAAGCCAGGAAATACAGAGGGCAGAGGTAAGGAGGGAGAGAATTTCAGGCATGGAGAAGAGCAATACTGAAGGAAAATCTTGTGCAAAGAGAACCAAGGCTTGCTAGAGTTACTGGATCTTAGAGTGATCGACTGGATGAGCAGACTGAAACTTTTAAAGGTTATGTGACTTGCTAAAGACAGTAGGTGGGGGAGGCTATGTGTCAGGCACCGTACTAAGCTCTTTACAAGCATCTTACTTGAACTTCATAACAACCCTATGAGCTAGGTGCAGTTATTATCCCCATTTTACAGTTGAGGAGGCAAACAGAGGTTAAACAACTTGCCCAGGGTCACGCAGCTAGTAAGTGACTGAGGTCAGATGTGAACTCTGGTCTTCTTGACCACAGACCCAGGACTCCTTCTACTAGGCCAGCTAGCTGCCTGAAAGAACAGAGCAGTCAATAAATTTATGACTTGCCTTTATGAAAATTTCATCCTTTATGAGGTAGAGGAAATGACAAGGGGAATTACCATTCTGGACCTGTTTATGTATACATACATAAATAAATATGCATACAGATGTATGTAATGTATGAGTCCATAAACACTTATGGTTTGACTGTCTTTGCATCTTCCACCGTCCTCTAAATTCTGTGACATAAGGCCTTATCTTACCTAAGCTTTTTCTTTCTTCCAGGGAATAGTGGAATGCTTTGTAAATAATAGATGCTTAATAGATATTTGTTGAATGTCTGAATAAATGTCTCATCAGTTAGATTTACATAACCCTAAAGAGCAAATATCAGGACCTTTCCACCTCAGTATGACCCATGGTACCTAGAATGATATTTGGTATACAATTATTTCAGTTGTATCTGACTCTTCATGATTCCATTTTGGATTTTTTTTTGGCAAAAATACTGGAATGGTTTGCCATTTCCTTCTCCAGCTCATTTCACAGATGCAGGAACTGAGGGAAACAGGTTTAAGTGACTTGCTCAGTCACACTGCTTGTGTCTGAGGCCATATTTGAGCCTGGAAAGATGAGTCTTCCTGTTTCCAAGCCCAGTCCTCTATCTACTATGCCAACTAGCTGCCCCTGTGAGAACATTACTCTCCCTCCAAGAATGAAGTAAGTCTGTGTAATGGCCTTTTCTTTATGGTTCAACCTTTAAGCCTGCACTGCCTATAAGGTGATGAAAGACAACTGAATTTGAATGATTAGGAGCAGAGCTTTGGCAAGTTTCTAGACCACAACTCATCTCCACTGGGGCACTGCAACATTTATTTCAAAATAGGTTTGATTGTATTTCTCTCCTGAGGTCTACGTTGTTCTCCTATGACTCTTGCTTAAGCAGAAGAGACTGTGGGAGTGTGGTATAAGGAAGCATATTTCTCCTCTGTAGCATGCTTTTGAACTAGAAGGAATCAATAGAGTCCATTATAGAGACCTAAAGGTGACCCAATCAAAATGATAGCAAATTGAAAATGAGATGCCAACAGAATGAAGACTAGAGAATGACCTGACATCGTACCTCTTCTTTCCAAAATATCTTCATACTCCTTAAATTGGGATTTAAGGACTTCTTAGATCCAGTTACTGGTCCTACCTAATCATGCATTTAAGATACACCATCCACATTTTTCCACACTTGCCTCAAACCCTAACCTAGTGAAATAAAAGAGATAGGTGGGGAGTTCTTTTTCTCTAACAAATCAGAAACTCTATCTTGCATATTCCTATCCCCTTTGATATCTGGCAAGGGGATCATCAGAATGAGCTATTGCCAGAAGCAGAACTGCCACCTTAGCCTTCATTATTTGTTGAGCAGTGCACCCCGATCAGAATTGTAAAGTGGTCCAGAGACACTTGAAGCATGAAATGTATTGCAAAAATCCAAACCAGTTTTTATCTTATTTATATAAAGAGATTTGAGAGGGGGCAGCAGCAATGGAAAAAAAAAAAGAAATAAGATCATCATTCGTAATCTTTCTTTTTTTAAAGTTAAAAAGAAGCAAACATACCTTATCTTCCTAAAACTCAGTACACATGACACCAAATTCTTCTAGTAAGCAAATTTGTGGTAAGTTGATAAAAAAGAAAAAAGGGTCCTGAACTCTTGACTAGGGACATAACACAGTGGAAGAAGAAAATCAAAAACATGCTTTCTATCTGACTCAAAATAAAGGTGCACTTAAACTTGTAAAAGACAACATTTTTATTTGAATGATATGACAGAACTGTCACAGGCGTGTTACCTGCTATAAAGAAAGCCCAAGAATTATTACCTTTATTAGACCAGTGACACTGAGCTTTCCGCCATACATTTCTAACTTCTGTCCCTCTACAGAGACAATTTTCTTTTCTTAAATAAACTGTCATGGTAGTGTTAATATATTGTTGGCTCTCTCATACTCGGAGAATACTGCTGATATAAAACATGTATATGTTAGATTGGTAATAGTATCTTTAGTGTAGCTGACTAGAACAAATGTGTTTCCCTCATGGCTGTGCTAATGTGATAAAGGAAAATTGGCTGTTCATCAGCTTTTGGCTGGGCAAAGACAGTAGAGATGGAGCCACATTCTTTTTTATGCATTAATACCACCGAGAACTTTTCACTAGTTATATTTCATGTGCCTGCATGTTGTACAAAGATGTTGTAAAACATGAGATAATGCTACAAATAACAAAGTGGAAAAGCCTGTATCTTTTATAATGATAACAGTCAAACACCAAATGACAGTAACAGGCTGTAAAAAATGGGATGCAAAAAAGGCAGTATAACTGTCCCCCCTCATGCAACTTCATGTATGTGAATGCATTGGGTTTTTTTTTTTTTTTGAGCATTAAATAAAATCTAGTGTTTGGGTCACTGATATTTACAGAAAGAAAGTGGTGAAAATTAAAGAAGTTCATTTGGACTAGACAAAAACCACATTGGATAACTCTGGGGAAAGCTGTTGTTGCCAGTAATTACGATTCTAAGTCTAATTTTTTTTTCTTAAGGGGAAGAGACTTTTATAATCATCCAAATCATGATCTTATAGACAAATAATTAACTGTTTCTGTGAATCAATTTGCCAAAGCTTTAGGAATAGTGGGGTATATCTAGTTTGCTCATGTTTGATTTTCTAAAATCAAATCTTCAGGGTTAAACCTTGCAATTGTCTGATATTACATTATCTCTGAAGCCTTTGTTTGCCCCCTTCAGACCCTTTGTTCATAGGGACACCATGATTTCTATTCACATATCAGTCAAGAAGATTTAGTCCCATAGGAGAGCTGTGCAGACCAAATCTGTATCTATATTATGTTAAAATAGTCAGCCAGTTTGGTTAAAAAAATTCAACCAATCATTTGGGTGTTTTGTGTACATTAGACCTAAGAACTTTGTTGGGAGGATTTTTCAACCAAATTAACTAGAAATTAAAGGTAAATTATTACAGAACTGTCTTTTTTTTTTCTTTTCATTCACTTTGCACATAGAAGGTACTTACAGTCATTTGTCTTTTCTCCCTCATTCAGTGCAGCTAATTTGCTTGGTTACTAGAAATGTTAAATACTCACACACACACACACACACACACACACACACACACACATTGCTATTAAAGACACATCCAGAGGCAGCATAATATAGGAAATAGAGATCCAGCCTTGGAATGAGGAGGACTTGGGTTAAGGTCTCACCTCTGGAACACACTAGCTATGTGAGCATAAATAAATCACTAAACTTCTCAGGGCCACAGGTAAATCTCTAAGAGGCTCATCACTAGAAATTTGGAGTTGGGAAAGTTTGAACTGAATTGAGTTTGAATTTCTCCTCAGACACTTACTAACTGGGCAAGTAACTTAATTTCAGTGTCTGTTTCCTCATCTGTAAAATGTGGTTAATACTAGCATGTAACTGTAAGGATCAATGATTTAACATATAGAAAGTGTTTTGCACACACTAAGTGTTACCTAAATTTTCCTGGCCACTATCATTACTGTGATCCTCATTGAAGGACATTTCTACACTGAAATCAGAGGTACAGATAGATGAAAGAGAAAGAGAGAGAGACAAAGCTTTCAGTAACCTGCTGGAGATAAACAGAACAAAGGTTAATATTTCAAGAGAGTTTTGTTGCATTTTTGGTCTGGATAAACTTGTATACGGAACTTCCTGGTGTGGAAATTCCAAGGTAGATTGACAACTTTTAGGTTCCCAGAATTGCAAAGCTACTATCCCCAAGGCAAGACTTGAAACTAGGTGTTACTGGCTCCCTATTCATTATACTACACTGCTTTTTTAGAGATATTTTATTTGAATCACTTCCATGGACCGATATCTAGTATTAATCATGCATTTGGTATTCTCCGGTCAGGTTATTATTATTTTTATTTGCTGGGGTCCATTTAGAGTCTTAAAGTTCTTTCCTCAATGTCTAGCTTGTTCTCGCAGTTCCTGGGCCATCTCTAGTCATCCTGAGGAATTTCAGGTCACTGGATTCAGATGACTCTGGAGAAGTGAGACTGGTGACCTGCACAGCCCTCCCTCACTCAAAACAAAGTCAATTTCAAGTCATGTCATCATTTCTCTGATGGCATGGTCTTCTTTGGCAATGAAGGATGAACACGACACGAGTTTGTTCTTAGATCCTGATGTAGACGGTGTTGCCAGCCTCTCCTCTCCTGGGGACATGGGGAGATGCTGATAGAATGCCAATGAAAAAGTCCAAGTCCTCCAGCCAGCAAAGTTCATAAAGTACTCCTCTTACGTCTATGTAGAGGCAAGGAGCCTTCTGAGGCTCTCTCATTCACTGATAACTCATTCGAATGGAATGGTTCTCAGCTCTTGAAAGCTCAGTTCTAAACTATCTTCCTGGTTTGTTTAAACCCCATAGGATGCTACCAAATCTCTTCAACTAATCTGAATGTACTTTGTGTGCAACATTACTTCATTGAATCCAATGCTTTTTTTTAACCAAAAAACTGTAATTTGGTGATTTAGTCAATTGAGATGTTCTCACTAAGTTAAGGTATCAGTGAATAGCATCTAGTTATTTAAAAAAGTGTTGTTCAGTTGCATCTACTCTGGACCCCATTTGGGCTTTTTTTTTGGCAAAAATACTGGAGTGGTTTGCCATTTCCTTCTCTAGCTCATTTTACAAATGAGGAAACTGAGGCAAACAGGGTTAAGTGACTTGCTCAGAGTCACACAGCTAGTGTCTGCAGTATAAATTTAAACTCGGGTCTTCCTGATTCCAGGCCCAGCCCTCTATTCACTTTGCCACCTACTAAAGCAGAATAATATAGTAGAAAAAAATACCTGATGAGGAATACTTTGGAGTCAGGAATCACTGATACCAATTCTCACATTCTGCCTTCACCTGCACTAGGACTTTTAACTTCTATAAGCCTCAGAGAACTGACTCTGAGGATTTGGATTTCAGCTACTTTGTGTGACTTCATCAACTTCCTTAACTTGGCCCTCAGTTTCCCTATCTGTTAAATGAAGTGTTGGTCTAGATGGCCTCTGATTTCTTCCTATGATTTATCAAATAAATTTATCAAGATGGGTTGAGATTTTCAGGAGCAGAGGAAGTTCTAAACTCAGATGAATTCAGAGATCCTTCCAGTATTTTATAAATTCAGGTAGTGATGAAAGCTCTTCAATCACTGAAACATTTATTAAAGACTATGCAGTGCATACTGGTGCAAAGATAATTAAGGCATAGTTCTGCCCTCAAGAATATTATAATTTGTTAGAAGTAATAATGTGTACCTAAATGTAAATAATGCCAATGAGCAATTAATGGCTTCTCCTATTAATGCTACAACCTTACATATGTAACTGATGTATAGTTTTTCACAACTTCCCAACTGTACACTTTTTTAATTTTTTCCTTGCAGCAACCTTGTGAAATAGCCCTAGCAGCTAATCTGATCTGCATTTTACAGCTGAGGAAATGGAAACAGAAAGTTTTTAAGTACAATTGAGTTCTAACAAAAGCACTGGATTTGGAATCTAAAAACCTACAGGGGAATTTCTTCTTTGTTGCTAATTACTTGTATGATTTTTGCTGGCTATTCTTTAATATGATTGTCCCTAACTATCTGTTCTGGCTCTGTCCTGGGCAGTCTTCTCCTCTCTCAACACTCTCACTTGGGAATCTTATTAGTTCGTATTTGTATGCATTTTCATCTCCATGAAGATCGTTCCCATATTGACATAACCTAGTGTCTTCCCTGAACTCTAGGCCTGCATCACCAACTACCTAGTGGATACTTCAAACTTATCATAAGGTCTCCCAGTGCATCCTGGTCATCTCCCGTCATCCTGATAAATATCTGGCCACTGGATTCAGATGGCTGTGGAGGAGAAGTGAGGCTGGTGACCTTGCACAGTCCTCCCTCACTCAAAACAAAGTCAAATGCAAGTCATGTCATCATTTCTCTGATGGCATGGTCTTCTTTGGCAAACACAACAATCAACAACATATTGAACCCACCATATCAGTAGTAATCATTATATTTCTCCTCTAACCCACCAGTCTTCCAAAATTCTTCATGTTTGTTGAGTGTTCCACTCCCCCCAATTCCTTCTATTGATTTTTTTATATATTCTATAGTTACATATTCAACTAGGCTCCCCTA
Organism: Bettongia penicillata ogilbyi; assembly: GCA_023548195.1. Classification (NCBI taxonomy): domain Eukaryota; kingdom Metazoa; phylum Chordata; class Mammalia; order Diprotodontia; family Potoroidae; genus Bettongia; species Bettongia penicillata. Next base: position 9,793,447 of record JAJHZJ010000526.1, read on the forward strand.
CTATATATGGTAGCATAAAATACAACATACATAATGCTAATTTGTGGTTTCTGATTCTCTATGTGGCCACAGGCTTCCATTTCTATTTGAGTTTGACACCATTGTTCTAAACTTCTCTTTTCTATAGGAATAGATTTTAAGTGATGACTCACTCCACTCTGAATCTGCTACCTCACCTGATTTGTCAACTCCATGGGATGAGATGATCCCTGGTATGCCCCAACCCCATCTCCTCCCCCCATGCTATCCTGATTCTTGCTGTATGTTGTCTTCCCTGTTTAGATTGTAAGCTCCTTGAGGGCAAGGACTGTATTGCTAGTGCTTGTCATGGTGCGTGGCACACAGTAGGCACTTAATAAATGTTTGTTGTATGTGACTGAATTACTCAACCTACTTCGATACTTTAACACAATTACGATCATTCTAATTATTGTCTGTGAGTATAAACAATAATTTGATAACATATTTAATTAAAGATAATAAATAGTAGGGGGACTTCTGGTAGCCAAGATTTCACCCTCCCTTATTGACTTCTGAAGGCTCAGGAAATATTAATCCAGGGAAAATGCTGGAACAGCTAAGTCAGCTGAAAGTTGGGATACAACAGTCTTGTAGCCCAGGAAGCTTGGGCTCTCTCACTCTGGGAGAGGAGGAGCAGGACAGGATGGGAGGCATCCCAGCAAGCCCCAGCACAGCAAACCAGGGCAATATCCTGAGCCCCATGGTGGTGGAGCAGGCAAGCACCAACACCAGGACCCCTTGAGTGCCTCAGCACAGACAGGGGAACCACCAGAAAACTACCACATCTGCTACTGTTCTTCAGCAGTCAAATCTCCTGGTGTTTCAGCATAACTCCAGCCTGGCAGACATCCTCCAGAAGCCAAACTTTTGAGTGCTTTAAAGAAGCCCAGGTGAGTAGGCATCCTCCAGAGGCCAGACTGTCTACCCACATCCTGAGAGCTCTAGTGCTGCTGACCCCAGTCAAGCACCAGGTAAGCTAGTAGACCCCTATAGCCTCCAGCTGCCAGAACTTGAGGCCCCAGCACACAAAGCCAGTGATCAAGTCCCAGGATCCCAGCACAAGATGCTTGGGTCAGTATCCCCTGCACTCCAACAGGAGAGTTCAGATTTTAAAGCCTGGAAATAGGCATATACCATGAGCAAAAAGTAGAAATGGAAAATGACCATGGATTCTTTTTATCGGGACTGGGAAGATCAAGGCACAAATTCAGAAGAGGATGGTATTCTCAATATACCTACATCCAAAACCTCAAAGGGGAATATGAAATAGTCTCAAAACCAAAAAACATTTTTGGAAATGTTCAAGAAGGATTTAAAAATTAAATAAAAAAGGTACAAGAAAAACTGAGAAATGAAAAGTATGTAAGAGATTGTCAATAGCTTAGAAAAGGAAGGACAAAAATTGACTGTAGAAAACAAGTCCTTAAAAAATGCAATTGGCCAAATGGGAAAAAAAGTACACGGAAGAAATCATCTCCTTGCAGAGCTAATTCAAGTAGAATTGGCCAAATGGAAAAGGAGGTCCACAATCTAATAGAAGGAAACAATTTGTTAAAAATTGGAATTGGGCAAGTGGAAGCTAATGACTCTATGAGATATCAAGAATCAGTCACATGAAAACAAAAGAATGAAAACATAGAAGAAGACATAACATACCTCAGTGGTAAAACAACTGACCTGGAAAATAGATTCAGGAGAGAAAATTTAAAAATTATTGATCTATCTGAAAACCATGATGAAATAAAGAGCCCACACAGCATCTTTCAGGAAATCATCAAGGAAAATTGCCCTGAGGTCCTAGAACCAGAAGGTAAAATAATCATTGAAAGAATTTGCCAATCACCTCCTGAAAGAGATCCCAAATTGAATATGCCAAGGAATACTGTAGACAAATTCCAAAATTACCAGGTCAAAGAGAAAATACTGCAAGCAACCAGAAAAAAACAATTTAAATATCATGGAACCACAGTCAGGATTATCTAGGACCTTGCAACTTCTACATTAAAATATTTGAGGGCAAGGAATATGATACTCCATGAGGCAAAGGAGCATGGATTACAACCAAAGATCAACTACCCAGGAAAATTGAGAATAATCTTTTGGAGGAGGAGATCAACATTCAGTGAAATCAGGGACTTCCAAACCTTCCTAATGAAAAGCCCAGAGTTCAACAGAAAATTTGATCTTCAAATATAAGACTGAAGAGAGGCATAAAAAGGTAAACAGGAAAGAAAAAACACCATGTTATTAATAAGGGTAAACTGCTGACATTCCTACAAGGGAAGATGACACTTGTAACTCTTGAGAACTGTATCTTTATTATAATGCTTGAAAGGGATATACATAGATACAAGGAGTGGGTATAAATTGACTTTGATGTGATGATAAAACATCTAATTAAGTGATAAAAAGGGATTGTTCTGGGAGAAGAGGAAAGGGGGAGACTGACAAGGGTAAATTACATCCTATGAAAAGACACAAAAACCTATTACTATAGAGGGAAAGAAGGGAGGGAAATGAGAATTATTTGAACCTTGCTCTCAGCAGATTTGACTCAGAGGGAATAATATAATCAGTTAGTTATAGAAATCTAATTTACCCTATAGGAAATAGGAGCAGAGAGGGGAAATAAGAGGGAGGGGATAGGCAGAAGGGAGGGAAGAAGTAATAAGGGAAAACAGGAAGAAAAAGCAAGGGGCTGACAGAATGGAGGGCAGACTGAGAAAGGTGATGATCTAAAGCAAAACTCTAGGGAGGGGGTAAAGGGAGAAAGGAGAAAGAAAAGCGTAAATGGGAGTGGAGAAGTGTGAGAGGGAGATAGAATAGACAGAAAGCACAGATAGTAATCATAACTGTGAATGTGAATGGATGAACTCTCTCATAAAACAGAAATTGATAGCAGAGAGGATTAAGAACCATCAACCTAAAATATATTGTTTAAAAACATGGAAAGGCATATATGAACTAATGCTGCATAAAATGAGCAGAACCAGAACACTATACACAGTAACAGCCACATCGTGTGATAACTGACTTTGATAGACTTAATTCTTCTCAGTAGTGCAAGGATCTTAGACAGCTTCAAAAGACTCATGATGGAAAATGCTATCTACATGCAGAGAAAGAACTTTGGAGTCTGAATGCAGATGGAAGCATACTATTTGCTTTCGTTTTCTTTTGGTGTTTATTTTGTTTCTTCTTTTTTGAGGTTCCTCCCATTATTTCTAACTCTTCTTTACATCATGACTAATGTGAATACATGTTTAATATGAATGTATAAGTAGAATCTATATCAGATTGCACACTGTCTTGGTGAGGAGGAAGAGGGGGAGGGGGCAAAAATTAAAACTTCAAAATCTTATGGAAGTGAGTGTTAAAAACTAAAAAATAAGTAAATTATCTAAAAAAGCAATAATAGGTAGTATTTATATGGGGTATTCGGGTTTACTCAGCACTTTTAAAAATATCACAAATGCCAGGTTGAGAGTCCTTGAGTGAAAGATTTGCAAATTGTCATTTCTATTTTATAGATAAAGAAACAGAGCTTCAGAGGGGCAAATAGAATATAAGCACCTGGAGATCAACCTTCCTTCCTTCCTTCCTTCCTTCCTTCCTTCCTTCCTTCCTTCCTTCCTTCCTTCCTTCCTTCCTTCATTCCTTCCTTCCTTCCTTCCTTCCTTCCTTCCTTCCTTCCTTCCTTCCTTCCTTCCTTCCTTCCTTCCTTCCTTCCTTCCTTCCTTCCTTCCTTCCTTCCTTCCTTCCTTCCTTCCTTCCTTCCTTCCTTCCTTCCTTCCTTCCTTCCTTCCCTCATTCCTATCCTCATTGCTGAGCACATCGTAGATGCTTAATAAATGATTACCAATTGATTAATTGTCCAACTTTCTTTTTAGGGCCTCTTTTTAAAAAAAAATATATACACTTAGGACTAGATCATCTTAAAGTCTCTTTCAGGGCTAAATGCTATATTTTTATAATATATGTATAGCAAAGTGATGGCTCTGGTACTAGAACTTGGCTCTTTTGGACGCCTAGTTCAGTGCCTTTTCCATTACACTGTCTAATTTATGCATTCTCTGAGCCTATCTACTTTTTTTTTTCTGAATTTTTTTCCATCTGATCTCTAAATTTCTTAGTGATGGGAAAAATATGAAAACAAACACAATTTTCAAAGACTGTATTGCCGAAAAGCACCTGCCTATTCACCTAAATTATACATCAACACTTTAGATTTATTGAACTAGCAATGTGATTGACTAAATCACTAAATTAGTCTCTAAATTATTATTTTAAGAAATTAAAAATAACTAATGGTGATGATTTCTTTATAGGTACATCATACAAAAATCAGTTTCTTCATCAATGGTTTGGAAGATGACCACATGGCTTTTGATGTAAAAACTCTTAGTGGTCCAGTTACAGATCTTGCCCCTGGGGCTGTGAGAATTGGACAAAGTTCAAATGGTAAGTTTCAGAACTTGAGGGCTATTATGTTTCATTTGACCTATATTTTCTTGAAAAAAAAAAGTCAGTCAAATCATTATTTTAAAGGCTCTGTGAGTCTGAATGCTTAAACACCCTCTGATATATGAATGCTTTTGTGAAGAGAACCCTTTTGTAATGTAAATAAGCATCTATTTTGGATTTTTGCTTATAAAGCTTTCTTAAAATGAAGTTTATCATGATTTAGCAGATAGGAGCAGGGCTTATTAGTTTTATGGTGAACCATAGTGATTATTAAATTATTTTGCATATTAAGGAGAAATTGGATGGTATTTTGCTGATCTGGTCACATTTGAGATATTTAACCATTATACAGGAATATCAACTTTTCCCTTTTGTGTGACATGAACATCACTCAAAAATGAATGGTTGATTTCAGTTTTTAGTGTGACTGTATACGTCCTTAGATTTGGGCAAGCTTAGGCAAATGACCTATTGGTAAATGGGTAACATTTGGCTCCTTGGGGAAAAAAATGTACACAGCACAGATATGTTTTATGTACATTATTAACATTTTCTCTATCACTTTCCTAAATTTAGGCAATCAAGAAAATAATAAGACAAGCTCTAATTTGTTGTTTTTGTTGATTTCTGAGATGTCAATGTTCACACTGAAAATTAAACAATTGACTCTTCGTAGCCAGTTTGAGGGGGCACCAGAACACCCCTGCTTGAATACCCCTCAGGCCTCTGTAAGAATTATCCTTTTTGGACATCAGGTGGTTTGGCCCAAGTGGGTTCATCCTTTTCAGCCTTCTTTTGGAGTTTGAGAGCTCTGGTATGGAGAAATCTCCTTCCCACTTTTCCCTTCTTTTGGAGAACTAGCCAGAGGTATCACAGCTGAGGTCAGCAAAACTCCCTAGTGTCGCCTGAACCAGATTAAAATGTAATTGGGAAATGTTAAACAAAATAAATAGAAATAGCAATACAACATAAATAATGTTAATTTGTGGTTTTCTAAGTCAGTATGCACCCAGCAGGGATCCATTTTCTGAGTTTGACATCACAAATCTCAACCCATTCTTTCTATAGGAATTGGTTTTAAGTGACTGCTCACTCTACTTCTGTGCCTGGATCTCAATTATGATTGCTGTAATTATTGTCTCTGAGCAGAAACAGTAATTTGATAACACGTATGATAATAAAAATAATACCAGTAGTTATCACTGATAAAAGCCCATTCGGATTGCAAGATCTTTTTACAAATAACACAGATTTGAAGTTAAGAGCCCTTGACTGAAAGATTTCCAAATAGCTGTCTTCATAACAAGTCTGTAAATTAAGTAATAGGAGTATTGTCTCCAATTTATATTCAAAGAAACTGAGGCACAAGCAGGTTAAGTGACTTGCCCTATGATCACAATGTATATAGAATCCTGAATTTGGGGTCCAAAATGTCAGATGTTAGAATATCAAATTTGGATCCCACCTCTGATACTAATGAGCTTTGTGACCATGGACAAATCACCTAAGTTCTCTGAACCTCAGTTTCCTAATCTGTAGAATAAGAATACCTTTAGTACCTACTTCACAGGTTTATTCATTGTAAAAACCAAATGAAATGTGTGCAAAAAGATCTTTGAAAAGGTTCAAGACCTGTAGTTGTTATTTTTCTGGAGTATCTTGACTCCAAGTCCAGTAATTTTCTATCACACCATATTTCTTTATTGTTGTGTTTGCCCTTCATTCTCAGAGAGATCCAAGATATCAAGCTGATGACATAACTTACAGTTGACTTTGATTTGAGTGAGAGAGGGCTGTGCAAGGTCACAAACCTCACTTTCTTTTCCTGAGCCATTTGGATCCAGTGACCTAATGTTCATCAGGATGACCGGAGATCACCCAGAATGCAATGTGAAATCCTGGCCCTTTCAGACTAAGGTCTTACAGCATTCTCACTTTGAGTGAGATACAGCCATTTAATGAATAGGCTTCTTTAAGTAGTTGCTCAAGGGATGGCCCCTTTAATAAAAAAAAAAAAAATCAAGCTGGGAGGAGAAGACCCCAGCATTCCTGGGTAAAAGAGAAACTATTACTATTTAGTATTTAAATCCACTCTGTGCTAGTTTATGGTGCTATGGTTTCTTTATTATGAAATTAATTTCTCTACCTGATGCCCTAGATTGGCTTAGGGACGCCTTTTCTCAGAGGGCTAGGTAGCCCCTAAGAGACGATAAGATTTTGCCTCCTTCTTTCCTCTACATGTTTATTAGCATTTTTCTCTTCTTCCTTTACAAAACCCATACCATTTGATGATCTTGCCTTTTTGTGTGTGTGCCCAGAACTCAGCACAGTGCCTGGTACACAGCAATGGCTTAAAAAATGCCTGTTGACAGACTGACTTCCTATCAAGTTCCTATTTCTGACTTCTGGGTAGCTTGTTCATTAACTGATAGATCTTGTGTCCGGTCCACAGCGGATGACTTTCCTTGGCTTGACCTATGCTCCATTCAGCTTGCCACTTTGTTTTGAGGGTACTGACTCGAAGTTCTCTTTTGTAGGGAAGAGAGCTGTTTTTTAGATCCTTTGCTTCACAATCATTAAAAAACAGTCTGTTGCATACAGCTCATTGTATCAGCATGTTCTGAATGAATCAATGAAAAAACACTTTTAAGCAAATACTCTGTGTTAACTGTGTTAGGTACTGAGGACAGAGATAAATAACAAAGGCAAACAAAGTCCTGGTTCTCAAGAAACTCATATGGGGAGACAACACACTTAATGGAGTATAGGGAGGAGGGGTAGAACTGTACAGGGATGGTGAGTTGGGCCATAGGGGATTAGATTGACACACCCCTTCCAGGAACAGTGACAGAGTTGATGTGATCATGATTTCCCTTCCTCTCCCCTCAAACCCATAAGGAGAGACCCTACTACCACAATAACAAATTAAATAATGTCAGTCTTTTCTAAATTTAGTTTCCACTAGTACTTTAAAGGGTTATAGTGCACCAAAGTGCTCCCCCCAAAACTTTTGATGGGTGGGTAATAAGATTTGTCTGTTCTATACTGCTTGGGATGACTAAGTTTTAATCCTCTCAATGTACTAAATGTTGAACTAGCTCTTCAATACAAGAAGCATGGACTTTAATATGAAGTTGTTTTTTTTTTAACTGAATCAAGTAAAATTTAATCTTGATTCCTTGTTGCAAAATGCTTCTTTGGAAAGTTTATTTTTATTTTTTTTCCATTTTCAATATTAGATCTCTAATGACTATAGTAGAAAAAAGATATTTTAAAATAATTCTAATCTTTATTGTATCAATTTATAGGTACAGTTGTACCTACTGTATCTTTTCTCTAATTAGAGGTGGCACAGAGACTGGCTCATTACTTCTGCTTAATGAGCCAGGCTCCATGCCACCTCTCTAATCAGAAAAGAGATAGGTACAGAATGTTCCTATGGACTTATTATAAATCATTCTTTTTTTTTTTAATCAAAAAATTAAGTCACTGCTCTCCATACTTTTGTCCATATCCAAGATGGTTTCATTCAGGAGAGGTAATTGTGCAAGAGAGATCACTGTGAGCTGAATTAAGGGAGCTCTCATGCAATTCAGGACCGGCTGTCTCTGCCTCAATGCTTATACCATTTCACACAGAGGTAGCTCAGATGATGGCCTATGGCCAGTTCCTCCCACCCTTCTGATCAGGATGTGTCCCACCTTTCTATCTGGGAAGCCGCTGTGCTGTGGTATGAGGCAGGCCTCACTTCAGTCCCCATTTTCTGGAACCGGGCCTGACAAGGGTTGGAATTTCTATGTGTGAGTTCTTAGATCATTTTTAACACCTGGAAGATGGTATTCTTGAAATGAACAAGAACAAAGATCTTTCCGTTGTTGTTGCTGCTGTATTTTTCACACAGTCTTTTGATATAATTAAAAAAAAATAAACTGAGTTTATATTTCCCTGCACCTTCTTGATTAGTCAGTAATCATTTACTAAGTGCTTACTACATGTTAGCATTGTGCTAGCTAAGCGCTGGGGACGCAAAGAAAAGCAGAAGACAGTCTCTGCCCTCTTACAGCTCATAGTCTAATGGTGGAGACAACAAATATGTACAATCAGGTTCTACGCAGGATAAACAGGAAATAAGAAAGGGAAGGCGCTAGAATTAGGGGGATAAGAAAGGTTCCCTGTAGGAAATGGGATTTTTAGTTAGGATTTAAAGAAAGCTAGGGAAACCAGGAAGCAGAGATGAGGAGGGACAGCATTCCAGACATGGGAAAAGATGCCCAGAGCCAAGAGATGGAGGACTGTGTTCATGGAATAGCAAAGAAATCAGTGTCACTGGATCAAAGAGTGAGTAATAGGGAGTACTATGGGAAGTGGGAAAGCTGTGGGAAGGCTAGAAAAGTGGGCAATGAGAGGACTAATTATAAAGAGCTTTTGATGCCAAACAGAGGATCTTGGGTTTGATCTTGGAGGCAATAGGGAGCCATAGGAGTTTACTGAATAGAGAATGGACTGATCTGATCTGTACTTTAGGAAGCCATTGAAGGCTCTTGAGAATGAGAGTGACATGGTGAGACCTATGCTTTAGGAGGCTTATTTTGGTAGCTGTGTGGATGATAGATTGGAGAAAGGAGCATGAAAATAGGAGGAGGCTATTATAAATCCATGTGAAAGGTGAGGAGGGACTGAACTAGGGTGGTGATTGTATCAGTCTAGAAACTGAGATGGATGCAAGAGCTACAACAGATAGCAAATGCAAAAGACTTGACAAAGATCAGATAAGGAAAAACAAAAGTGACTAAAGACTCAAAGATGACTGGGGTGGCCATCTTGGACAAGTGAAATAATCATGGTGCCCTCAATAACAACATAAGGAATTTGGAAGAGAGATGTATTTGTGGGAAAGAGAGTCCTGTTTTAGACATGTCATTTGAGATAATCCAAGTAGAGATGTCCACACGTGATGCTGAACTAGAGCTCAAAAGACATCAGGGCTGGATATATAAATTTGGTATCCAATCAACTATCAAGGCTTTTTTACCTCCACAACATCTCTTGTCCATCCCATTTCCTCTTCTCACACAGCTACCACCCTGGTTCAGAAATTCCTTACTTTCATCATCATCTGCAAAACCCTTCTAACCAGTCTCCCCACTTCAAATCTCTCCCCACTCTAATCTGTTGATTATATAGCTGTGAAAAAATTTCTCTGAAGCTCAAATCCAACCATTTCTCTTCTCTATTTCAACTTTAATGATGCCCTGTTGGTAGCCCCTAGGTTAAAATATAATGCTCCATTTCATATTTAAAGTCCTTCCAACATGACCCCCATCTTACCTTTCCAATATTCTTACATATTATACTCTTTCATGTACACTATATCTAGCAAAACTGGTCTTCCTAATGTTTCTTATACACAGTACTCTGTCTATTTCTAGGCAGTATGCTGGGAAATTCAAACGTTGTTGAGTTGTTTTAGTTATGTCTGACTCTTTGTGATCTCATTTAGGATTTTCTTGTCAAAGATCCTGGAATGGTTTACCTTTTCCTTCTTCGGCTCATCTTATAGATAAGGTAACTGAGGCAAACAGAGTTAAGTGACTTCCCCAGGGTCACATAGCTAATAAATGTCTGAAGTCAGATTTGAACTTAGATCTTCCTGGCTCCAGGCCTGGGGTCATCTAGCTGTCTGAAACAATAACAGCCAATAAGCAGCACTGTGAGAGATTCAAATATATGATTTCTGTCCTCAGTTCTACAGAAAAAATAAAAGACAAAGCAAATGAGACAAATACTACAATCCATCAGTAAGCATTTAGTATGTGCCAGGTAGTATAAGTTGTTTGTCCTTCATTCTTGAAGAGGACCATGACATCAGGAAGATGATACAATGAACAAATCAGTGTCTGCCTTCAAAAAGCTTACACTTTAATAGGGGAGACACCATATACAAATGCACAGAATTTATATAATGGATATGAGGTAGTTTTGCAAAAGAAAGTACTAGCATTTGGAGGGTGGGGGTCAGGAAAAGTTGCATGTTCAAGGTAGCTCTCTGAGTTTTGAAGGAAAGCAGGAATTTCAAGAGGTGAAATGCATTTCAGGGATAGAATGCTTAAAGATAATAGTGCTTTGGGAGTTAGGAGGCAGAGATTTCAAAAGAGAGGATTGGCTTCATGAAGGAAGCCATACTTAAGTTAAACTTTGAAGTGTGAGCAGGATTTTAACATGCGGTAGTGTAGCATCAATGGCGTTCCAGGTAGACAGAACAACATGAGTAAAGGCATAGAGCTGAATTAAAGAATGATAAATTGTCTACTTTGGCTGGAGTATTGCAGAGCACGTGAAAGGAAGGAGAGTTACTATGGAAAGTTGATGAGCATCACATCATGGAATGCATTAATACCAGGCTAAGGAGTTTGGACTTCATTTAGTAGGCAATGGGGATCCACTGCAAGTATTGCATCTTAGAGGTACTGTCATCTACTTGTCCTGATCTGTATCTTGCCGCTGGGCCTAGATGTCTCTGGAAGACAAAGTGAGGCTGGTGACCTTGCATAGCCCTTCCTCAGTGAAATCCAATTCACTTGCAAGTCATGGCGTTATCTTCCTGATGTCATGGTCTTCTTTGAGAACAAAGGTCAAATAACAGGAACTGTGATCAGTACTTTAATAAGATTATTTTGGTAGCTGTATTTGTGACTAATTAGGGACAGGAGAGACTGGAAGCTGGTAGAGAAGTTAAGAAACTAATCAACAGTCCAGGTAGTCACAGAATTTTGAATTGGAAAGAACCCCGGTGGCCATCTACTCTAAACTGTGTCAGAAAGGGATGCACACAGAAGCTTAGCCAATTAGTAGTCATCTAGCTTCTGCTTTAAGACATTCAGTTTGGTCCAATACACTGCTTTTCGGGTAGCCCATTCCAATTTTAAACAACTTCAATTGTTAGGGAACATATATGTGTGTGGGGAGATTTTATACACACATGCACACATAAATACATACACATATGTGTGTATGCATGTACTTGTATATGTATGTGTATATACATATGTACATACACAGATATACATATATATGTTTGGATATGTGTACACATATGTATGTATGTGTGTGTGTGAGTACCAAATACAGGGAGTCTAATCCTTTCCTCAGCTTGTATCCCTTCAAATGCTTGAACACTGCTATCCCATCCTTCCTCTAAATGAGAGAAGAAAATTGTAAGTTTGGCTTTGAAGGAAACAAGGATGGAAATGTTTAATTTAAGGTGCCGGTGGGGCATCTAGATAGAGATAAGAAGCAGGCAGCTGGAAATGGGAGACTCTTTGATTGGGAGAGAGGTTGAGGCGGGAAATAAATTTAGAAATCTTTTATGTAGAGTTAATAGTAAAAGCTATGGGAATGGATAGAATTCTATAGGACAAAGGGTATAGAGATAAGAACAAGACCCAACACAAAACCTTAGGAAATATTTTAATTTAGGTAATAGGGAGTTGTAAGGAGGGTTGTGGTGGGGGTAGGGGTGGTGGTGGTGGGATGAGGGTGGGGGTGAAGTTGGTGTGAGAAGAGAAGAATTGCAGCCAGTGAAGGGAACATCCTGAAAGTACTCAGAGAGGTAGAAAGTGCTCAACTTTTGCTTACAAACCACTAAGTAGGGAGTACACACTATTTTTGTAGGCAGCTCATTCTAATTTTGGTTAACTCTAATTGTTGGGAGGTTTTCCTTGCTTTGAGTCTGAATCCATAGTTTTTAATTCAGCCTTCTGAAGCCAACAAGGATGCTAGTCAACAAATATTAAGCCCTTATTAGGTGCCTGGAACGGCGGGAAACAATCTTTTTTTCTACTTCTATAGGACAGCTTTTGAAAGATAGTTTTCATATTCCCTTAAAATTTCATCTTCTCCAGTCCCAAGTTCCCTTGACTAGTCCTTTCATGTCATGATTATAAGACCTTTCCCAATCCTAGTTGTCATTCTTTAGTTGACTTCAGCTTCTCAACATGTTTCTTAAAATATGGAGAGCCACAGAAACCAAGGGATTTTAAGGAAGAAGGAGGTCTTAATGAAGTCAGATGTTACAGATAGGTTGAAGAGAAAGAGGACTGAGAAAGACTACTGCGGGGAAAAGGGGAGTGAGAAATCCTGTTGGCCTTTGAAATAAAAATTTTAATAGAATGACTGGGGAAGAATCCATATTGCAAGGGAGAAGGTACAGTGTAAGGCAATTGTGAAGAGTACTGAATTTAGAATCGGGGGATATCGGTTGGAATTCTGACTCTGCCACTTACTACTTGTCAAATCACTTACCATCTCAGAACCTCAGTTTTCTCATTTGTAAAATGAAGTGTTTGGATTAGATAACCTCTAAAGCCCTCTGCAGCTTTCAATCTATGATTCTATAACCAGCAAATAGGAAGTAGAGGGCAAGATTATGGACCATTCAGAGAAGGTCTTAGGTGAAAGGAAAGAAAAAGATAGAATAGAAATAGGGGCTTATGTGTAGGTCTAGAGAGCTATGTAGTATCTTGATATGGTAGCTGTAGTTGAGATCCTTTTTTTTTAAGATAAAAAAATTTAAGCATGTTTGTAGAGAGATGAGATCATAGGGGAGGAGATTAAAGAAGAAAAAGAAAAGAGTTAGCTGACAAAGTAAACATCTTTGAGAAGTTGGGAAGAGGTCACAGATAGAGGGCTTGACATGGATGACGACTCTCCAACACATCTCCTCTCCCCTTTCTGCTTCAGAGTCTAATTTGTTTCACTTCTCTCATGAATCCTCCATTGGCAGCTCACTCCTCTCATTTCTGATACGGTATAGGAGATGCTTGATTTTATTATTTTAATTGTTTTATTAATATAAATCTTATTGCCACCAACTAGATTGTGACTATTGAGATTAGGGACATTTCCCCCCCTTATGTTACCTTGATTGTGTGAGAACTGCTTGGTCCAAATTTAGTGTTTCAGTATTCAGAAATATTGAGAAATGACTGAAAAAAAATGGTGCTCATAAAATTCAAGTGGTATAGGAATCCTAAGTCGGAGTAATTCTCTTAGGTGCCAGTAGAACACAGCAGATGCAGAAAGATGCAGACCTGTCCCCATAGTTCAAAGGACTGATAGATAGAAATTGACAACAATTGTAACTTGATTGTAGGAACACAATCTCCAGTCTTCTCTGAACACTTATGTGAAAATGGTTTTGGTTCTGTAATCAAGTAAATGGTCCCAGTTCATTCTTCATTCTCAGTGGCTTATGATGCCACTGAGTTTATCTACTTTCCATGGTAAAATGACTGTTTTCCAAACCAATTCTCATTCTGAATAATATCTTAGGTTGTCTAATCAGATTTTCCCCATTGAGCAAAACCTGGTGTGGCACCTGGCTGCTATATTGCTCTTCTTCCTTCAACTCATTATTTAGTCTATGGTCAATAATGATTTCCTGCTGATATGAGTCATGTTTGTTCATTGCTTGGTTCATATCATTTAGGGCCCTCTCTGCCATAGGAGCACTTTTCAAGAAAGCACCTCCTAAGAATAATTGTTCCAACAATTAATTTGAGTCAACAAGTGTTGACTCAAATTAAAATTGGTAGCTGGGATAAGAATAAGTAAGGTCCCTCTTTATGCCAATGTCCTTGAAGGTTTTTTTGTAGCTCACTTTCTAAAATATAATTCTTGGCCATTCAGTAGACAATTCAACATTTATCAAGGACTTTAGAGGAATTTCTTTAGGCTGCTTCGTTAAATTTCAAGATATAGTTTCCAACCAGACTGTAGTGTAGTGAAAAGATCACTAGAGTGATGACTGGGAGATTTAGCTTCTAGGTCTGGCTTTGCCATTCACTAGTTATGTGACCTTGGGCAAATGACTTTGGCTCTTTGGGATTATAATATCCTCGACTCTAAAATGAAGGTCTTAGACTAGACGACCTCTGAGGCTTCTTCTACCTGTAATTTCTGTGATTGGGATCAATTTCCGATTTTGTGGGGAATGGACTCCAGTATTCCCTGTGAGGAGAGTTTCTATTTTATGATCAATAAAGGTGAGATCTGGGTGCCATTTTCTGTACTAAAAGTTTTTAGGTCACCATAGTAATGACTCAAAGTCCTGAATCACAGGTAGTATGCTTCAGTACTGACCTATGTTTTGAGCATATCACTACTTTTGTCATTTTTGCTTTGCTTGATCTGATATATTGGCTATTCAAAACATCAGCAATCAGATTGTTATAATCCAAGTTTTCATTGTTCCTACTAGTAATAACTTCCATTTAAGTAGTTTTTGTAGTTTGAACAATGACCCTGAAAAGTAAGGAATGCAAATATTAATGTCTCCATTTTGGAGATAAGGAAACTGAGGGTAAAAAAATGTGTCTTTGACAAGAGTCACACAGCTTTTAAGTGTCTGAGGCAGAATTGTTCTGGCTTTGAGTCTAGGCTTCCATTTGGCCATGTTGCCTCTAACTCTATTATACTATTAGTCTTAAAGGTAGAGTATCTTCATTAAAGCAGCTGCAAATGGATCTTTAAGATTTTATATTGGTGGCTTAAACTTTAAAATTTTTTGAATTTTTTTTGACTTGGATATGTTAATGGGTAATTTAGGAGCTATGAACTTTCTTATTGCTCTCTGATGATTTCTTTTGGGAGCCTGTGATTTTCTCTGTTTTTGAGATTCTAGGCTGAAAAATAAAATCTTGACAAGTCAAACAAAAGTTCCTTTTGCCCTCAGTACAGTATTTGCCTTGTTGCCCCATTGTATTAGGTTGATGACTTTGTGCAACTCTGCTTCACAAATCCAACTCATGCCAAAGTTAAGACATTATCCAGTGTTCTTGTTGGTCCTCTTTGAAAACAAAAGATGAGCAGTAAGAGAGTCCTATAACTTCTGACTGATGGAGACATGCCTAAGGGAACGTTTGAATTTTATGTCTACGCCAGTGCCTAGCACAGTGTTCTATAAGCTGTGGGTGCTACGTAAATGTTGAACACTTAATGAATGACACGTGAATAGAGAAGGGTTCAGAAAGAATGTCAAAGATGTCATAAACACTGCCCTTGTGACAGTCATCTTTTCCCAGTTCTTCAGTGTGCTTTGCATCTAAGACTTTGGGCAGTTTCCAACAGTCTGGTATGCAAAAGGTCTCCATCAACACAAAAAACATCAGAGAAGAAAAATGTAGATTTATTTTCAGGGTAAGTCATTAAGGTATGTGATATCCTACAGGTCAACTACTTTCTCACAACAAAGTCTCACACACATACACACACACACACACACACACACACACATATATTCTTCTCTCTCCTTTGAATGCACAAAGTTCTCAAACTGCAATAGGACAGGCCAGCCTAAACGCCAGCCCATAAATGTTGGTTCCTTCAGCTTTTACATGCTGTTTTATTAGCAGCTTCAGAGTGGGAGAGAGATTGGTTCCCTTACTGGTGCCATTGGAGACTGTTGCCTTTTTTTTTTTTCCATTTGTCAGTTGCCCTACTTTCCTGATTGTGATCTTGTCCCAGTTCTTTCCACATTCCTTGCCCTTCTTTCCTCTCCTGTCTCCTCTCTTCTCCCTTCTCCTCTCCTCATTTCTCTCTGGAATTGTAGTGTGAATCTTTTCCCTTGCTATTTCAAGCTACTGAATGATAACAATTACCTCTTGCTGGTCAGTTAGGAATTTCTCAGGGACTCACCTTGATTGATTAAACTGGATGAACTTTATATGGAGAATTTGGGGAATAACAAATGTTCTTGGAGTAGAGAAGGGAAAATATCAATGAAATAAAAATTATAGCAAGCAGTTTTTGCAAGAAGACTTTTTTTTGAATATTTCTTGTTTAACCCTTATGAGTATTTCTTAGAGATAGGCCATGTAATATTTTGAGTTAGAGGAATCCTGACTGTTACTTATTGTCTACCTAACCTTGGGTAAGTCAGTTTCTCACTCCTTCATCTGTTAAATGAAGGAATTGTTAATATCTAAAGTCCCTTCTAGATCTAAATGCAATGGCTGTCACGTATCAGTGAATATCTTAGGAAGGAGCCTTCCACACTTCATTATTTACAGAGAAGACCATTAAGGTCCTTGCAAAGCAGTCCCAAATATGCCTATTTGCTGATAGGTTTAAGTCTGAATGTTTAAGTCTGTAAGAATCTGATGAGGACACAATGAGAGGGTAGGTGTATTATGAGTATGTCTCATTATTATCTCTTTAAAGCTATTGCAGTTTGATGCCCCCCACGCTACCTTGCTATATTAGAGTGGAATAATCTGTAATATATGTATTTCTGCAGGTTCAGAGCAATTTATTGGGAGAATGCAAGATTTTCGATTATACCAAGTGGCTCTTCCAAACAGGTAAACAGATATAGTCTTGTAAAACTCCAGAAGGGTGTGAATAAATGCTGAATTCGTTTAAATAAGAATGGAATGAAAATTATAGCATTTTTCATCTTTACAGTATCTTGCAAACATCATATAATTAATGTTTACTGTGTTTGCTCTGGGCTCTAGTCTATGACTGTTCCCCCACCTTACTCCACTGGGTAATGCTTTAAAACATGCAATTGATCAAATACTTGACAAAAGACTTTCTCTAGGAAAACTCAAGTTAGAAACAAGCTATGTTACACTATTTGGCATAGCCTATTGAAATGTTCTTTGAATAGTTTGTGTGAAATAACTCCTAATGCTTTTTTATGAAATTGCCAGATTTCCTTTTCAGAGTCATTTCGTTGAGTACATGCTTCTCCATATTAGGAATGTGAAATGATAAGAATGTTTAAGACATTTGCATCTGCAAGGAAACACTAAAGGCTAAAGGAGGTTGAGTTTTTGACTGAATACTCTCTAACCCCGCTTCCACAGTAGAAAATAGGTTCCTTGAGGACTGAGATGCTTTGTCCTTGCATCCTTGACCTGGGCATCTAGGTGGTGCCATGGATAAGAGGGTTAGGCCTGGAGTCAGGAAGATCTGAGTTCAAATTCTCCTTCTGACACTTAACTAGCTCTGTAACTCCTGGGCAAGTCACTTAACCAAGTCTCTTACCTGTCTACTTCAGTTTCCTTACTTGTAAAATGGGGATAAGAATACCACCACTTCTCAGGGTTGTTGTGAGAATCAAATGAAATATTTGCAAAACACTTAGCATAGCACCTGTCACATAGCGGTTGTTTAATAAATGCTTAATTCCTTTTTTTCCTAGTGAACTAGAACAATAAGTATTTGTC
Source organism: Bettongia penicillata ogilbyi (assembly GCA_023548195.1). Lineage (NCBI taxonomy): Eukaryota > Metazoa > Chordata > Mammalia > Diprotodontia > Potoroidae > Bettongia > Bettongia penicillata. The sequence continues at coordinate 9,811,164 of JAJHZJ010000526.1, forward strand.
ACTGGGGTTGCTGTCTAGTCTAAAACATTTTAAACAGTGCCTATCACACAGGAGTTGCTTAATAAATACATATTTTCTCTCTCCCCCCTCAGCATCTAGCACAGTCTTATACAAAATAGGTGGTTAAAAAGTGTCTGTTAAATTGAATTAAATTGATTTTATTATTTCTACTAAATAAATAATAAAAAAATTTAGGCTAACTATAAGAACGATTTCCTGGGGTTGAATCAAAAAAAAAATAATCCTTAAAGATAATGTAAAAAAGGATGCGGTTTTTTTCAGACTAAGTACAGTTTAAGCCTCTTCAAGGATATCCTGACTGCCTTTTTAATATTTCTTCCTGTCTTATGTTTCTATGAGAAAGTGATATATGTTTGATGAGTACATCCTCTTAATTCTATTGACTAGAAAACAAGATGAAATCAGTTCATATTGCTGCAGTATTGTTACTGTTCAGCCATTTCTTAGTTATACCTGACTCTTTAAGATCATCTTTGGGCTTTTCTTGGCAAAGATACTGGAGTAATTTGCCATTTGCTTCTCCAGCTCATTTTACAGATGAGGAACTGAGGCAAATAAGGTTAAGTAACTTGCCTACACAACTAGTGATTGTTTAAAGTCAGGTTTGAACTCACAAAGATGAGTCTTCCTGACTCCAAGCCCAATGCTCCCATCCTCTCTATCACTTAGCTGCCCATTGCTTCGGTGGGGATCTGGATTGTTAAAGTGAACCGCTTAACAATTGAAAATCTCTGATATGTGAAAATTATGTGTTGGAGCTAAACTTCCAAGTGTGAGAATCACCTGAATATGATTGCAATTCCATTCCTTTAGATTCCATTTATACTTAGGTGGATTTAACCAGCCTTTGCTCTGTATCTACTCTGTGACAGATACTTTGTTAAGTGTTAAGGATACCAAAAATCCCTTCCCTCAAGAAACTGTTACAGTAGAGTGGCTGCTTAAGCAAAAGTCTTTCATTACTGAAAATAATCAAAGTCTGTCTAAATGTAATGTGATACCAGAACACATTTCAAAGGGAAGGTCTTTTTTTCTTCCTCCTTGTTCAACTTTACTGTAAGCTACCTGGGTCTGAATTTCTAAATATGGTCTATAATTCTCCTTTCAGTATGTATGATCCAGATGAAGTTCTTTCTTGAGAGAAAGTGATGAACCATGTCATCTCTTTTAGTTCCCTTTGGTGTTGAGCAAACCTATTAATGTAATTTAAAGGAAATGATGTGATTTATTAAAAATGATCGCCAAATGGAAGAAATATCTACCATGTCCAGTTTCCACCCCCCAACCCCCTGTGGCATATTGGAGAATGCATCTGTCTTCTTTATAATATCTAGTTAATACAATTAACCAAAGTGAGAAAATTGGAAATCACATTAAGTTGAGGCCTCTGTTTCCATATGATCCTTAATTTTCATTTAGGACAGGTATGTGGACTCTTGATAAAAAAAAAATACTTGCTTGGTATTTTTCCCTCTTTCTCTCCTGGCAGTATATATGGGATATAGGGCCAGGAGAGCAACTCAGGGTGCCAAGATCTGCAGTGATGAATCACAGGCAGAGACATTGGCATGTGGCCCTGGCCCCAGCTCCTTTCAGACACATGTGAAAAGTCATTCAGAAATAAGTGTGGATGAAAGGTCACTTATTTGTTACTTCTCATGAATGATCCAGTAAACCTATCTATACCTGATACAGAAATTGTCTCATGTATTTTTCGTATTGCTAGTATTATAAATAAACTGTATCAGTGAAATGAATGAACTCTTACTAAATTAATATTGTCAGAACAATTACTCTAAATGAGTAGAAATAGTCACAGTGTGCTGATGTTTAATTATAGCCATTCATGATTAGATTAGTACCTATAACTGGGATCTGCTGCAAAAGGTCCGAAGGTGGACCGCTTTGCATTTTTTTTGAGTGTTTTTTTCCCCTTGTGAATTTATTCTCTTGTCAGGAATATATTTGAGATGTGATGTTGTACAGTGAAAAGAGCAATGAGGTCAGTCAGAGACTTGGGTTTGAATTCTGGCTCTATCAATGAGTAGCTGTATCACCTTGAGCAAAATGGCTCATTTCTCTGAGCCTTAGCTGTAGATGGCCCTCATAGTTGAGAAGATAGCCTCCAGACAAATGACCACTGTAGCATCCCTAGTAATTAGAAGCTGTGCTGCTTTGTTAGGGGGTGGGAGTGGGGTGGGGAGGGGTGGTGGTGGTGGTGGTAGTGAGGATATGGCCAACATGTTTTCTGGTCATAAATGCTGGCATTAGGCAGGGTGATGGGAGACCTAAATGGACATTCTATATTTCTTGAATCTAGTTAACTCCCAATATCCTCCTCTTCTGCCCCCACTCTGGTTCATGCTCCTACTAACAATTTGGCTTTATTCTATGCCCATCTGCTCCAATTTTAACCTCTGGCTGAGGTGTGTATTTATTCTGGTTCAGATCCATCTGGGTCTCTAATAGGGCAGGACATCTTAAATTATTGAATAATTATATTTTCACACAATTATGATTAGTCTTTGAGGGATCATGGAAGAAGAGACTCTAGAAGACCGTAAATTGGAAAAAAAAATCTTAATTTATTTTTTAGAAACGAGAAAGTAGCCAATAATAGCCAGCATTTTACATATGCCTTAAGTTTTACAAAGAATTTGAACATATATTCTTTCATTTGATCCTTGCAACAAGCCTGGGAGCTAGGTCCTATTATGACCCCTATTTTACAGATGAGGAAACTGAGGCAAATAACAATGTGATTTGTTTAGAGGCTCACAATTAGTAAGTTTTTGAGGTCAGCTTTGAAATTGAGTCTTGCTCGTTCCAGGTTCAGATCTGACCATAACTAGCTTTATAGTGATGGCATAAAAAAATTTAGAATGGTTTTTTTTGTGAATCGCTTTTGGGCACTTAGAAATGAAAGGAATAAACAGTCAACCGTCACAAGCATTCACCAAGCATTTTCTATATGCTAGGCACTGTACTGAATACTTGGAATGTAGCTACAGAACGCCAGTGCTATACCCATAGCATTCTCTATGAAGATATGTGTGTATTTCCAGGGTAAATTCACAAAATATAATAAACTCTCTTCTTCAGAGGCAAAACTAAGATATTTATTTGGGATATAGTTAGAATACTGGGCGATAAAATTTAACAGGGTGCTTATCACTAATCTAGTCTTAAATGGTTTTTCTGTCAGATCCCCCATAAGAACAAGTCCCCCTGGACAAATTCCTCCCTCCACCCACTCATTACCTGCTGTTCTCTCTGCGCTGTGCCTACTCTCACTCTCTGCTCCTGCTCTCTTTCTCTCTCCTCCTTGGGTAAGCACCTCCCAGTCCGAGCTCTATGTGACCACAGGCTCCATGTGTTAGGGCTATTAATGAGAAGGGAAGATCTTCCTATTCTATTAACATTACAAATTACAAGCAGAAAAATAGACCCTGCCTTCAGAGAGTTTATATTTTAATGGAGGAAGATAGCACATAAATGGAAACTGAAAAGGTTGAGTGTTGGTGTGGGGACAGGGAGAGTTGATGAAGATACCTGGCTTTGGGCAGTAGGGTGGGGCTTGGTAGAGAGTCTTGGAGAAGAATGAGACCTGGCTAACCTGGGCACCCACCTTACTTGGAGGTTGTGGGAGGAGCCTGTGAGAAAAAGAAGCTGTAGGGGGGAAGACACTTCTACGGGTGCATTGTTTCCAAGACTGTATTTAGGATATACGATGAAGAGCTGGAGTACGGTAGATGAAATCTTTGGTGCATCCTGGAGAGGCATCAGGACAGACTAATACCGTAACTTCTCTTTTGAAAATCATACTAAATTGGTTCATCAGAGTGACATAGATGCCAAATCTATCTAAATTTCATCAAATATTTGACAAAGTTTCTCATAGTATCTTTATTCACAAGGTACTGAAGTATAGACAGGATAACTCTATGGATTAGGAATTGGTTCCTGGTGATTTTCTTCAGGGTTTTTTCCACTTAACATTTTTATTAATGACTTGGATAAAAACATTTAGTGTTCAATGTGTAGTATATGTGATAACTCTCATTCAACACTCAAAATTCTTTTGCCCAGTTATTCTGAATGAATGTTTACTATGCAAAATAACTATGGAAATAGATGGGATTAGATAGGAAATAGAGAGCACTGTCAGTTGAAAGAGATTTCTTTCTGAAATTTTAACAATGCAGGTTTTCTCTGTAGAATAAATAGTAGAATCACCAAATGGTGAAGGCTCTCAGAGGTCTCACCCATGTCTGAGCGTGAATGTCATCTACAACATTACCACAGGTGATTAATCAGATTCTACTTAAAGACTTTTAGTGATGGGTAACTCATTTTGAGGGGAAGCTAGGTGAGATAGTAGACAGAGCACTAGACCTAGAGTCAGAAAGACTTAAGTTTATAACTGGCTTTAGACTCTAGCCATATGACCCTGGGCAAGTCACTTATCTTCTGTCTGTCTCAGTTTCCTCAACTTTAAAATGGTGATCAGGGGGTGGAGCCAAGATGACAGAGCAGAAAGACATACATACAGACCCTCTCCTCACACAGCCCATAAAATACCTGTAGAGAGGGACTGTTAACAAGTTCTGGAGCAGCAGAAGTAGAGAACAACAGAGTGGAGGAGGTTTCCAGCCCAGGGTGACCTGAAAGGCCAATAAGAAACGTCTGTTGCACTGTACATGGAGCAGAGCCCAGCCTAGCCTTGGCTTGGAGGAACTGGAGGCCAGGTGGCTATGAAGAGGTAACTGCTAAGATTCTGGGCACAAAATTCCCATTCTGGGCACAAAAATCCCTTCTTGTGCCCAGACCAGTACATACTTGATTATGCCACCTTGGAGGAACTGAGATCTTACAGATTCCCAGAGTATACCCTACTCTTGACAAAGGACCCAAAAGTTGAGTAACTGGTTGGGAAAATGCCCAAAAAAGGGAAAAAAAAATAAGACTATAGAAGGTTACTTTCTTGGTGAACAGATATCTTCGCCCATCATTTCAGATGAGGAAGAACAATGTTTACCATCAGGGAAAGACATAAAAGTCAAGGCTTCTGTATCCCAAACATCCAAAATAAATACTCAGTGGGCTCAGGCCATGGAAGAGCTCAAAAAGGATTTTGAAAAGCAAGTAAGATAGGTAGAAGAAAAATTGGGAAGAGAAATGAGAGAGATGCAAGAAAAGCATGAAAAGCAGGTCAACATCTTGCTAAAGGAGACCCCCAAAAATGCTGAAGAAAATAACACCTTGAAAAATAGGCTAACTCAATTTTCAAAAGAGGTCCAAAAAGCCAATGAGGAGAAGAATGCTTTCAAAAGTAGAATTAGCCAAATGGAAAAGGAGGTTCAAAAGCTCACTGAACAAAATAGTTCTTTCTCAATTAGAATGGAACAGATGGAGGCTAATGACTCTATGAAAAACCAAGAAGTCACAAAACAAAACCAAAAGAATGAAAAAATGGAAGAGAATGTGAAATATCTCATTGGAAAAACAAGTGACCTGGAAAATAGATCCAGGAGAGACAATTTAAAAATTATGGGACTACCTGAAAGCCATGATCAGAAAAAGAGCCTAGACATCATCTTTCATGAAACTGTCAAGGAAAACTGCCCTGATATTCTAGAACCAGAGGGCCAAATAAGTATTCAAGGAATCCACCGATCACCGCCTGAAAGAGATCCAAAAAGAGAAACTCCTAGGAACATTGTGGCCAAATTCCAGAGTTCCCTGGTTAAGGAGAAAATCTTGCAAGCAGCTAGAAAGAAACAATTCCAGTATTGTGGAAATACAATCAGGATAACTCAAGATCTAGCAGCTTCTACATTAAGGGATTGAAGGGTGTGGAATAGGATATTCCAGAAGTCAAAGGAACTAGGACTAAAACCAAGAATCACCTACCCAGCAAAACTGAGTATAATACTTCAGGGGAAAAATGGTCTTCCAATGAAATAGAGGACTTTCAAGCATTCTTGATGAAAAGACCAGAGCTGAAAGGAAAATTTGACTTTCAAACACAAGAATCAAGAGAAACATGAAAAGGTAAACAGCAAAGAGAAGTCATAAGGGACTTACTAAAGTTAAACTATTTATATTCCTACATGGAAAGACAATATTTGTAACTCTTGAAACTTTTTTTCAGTATCTAGGTAGTTGGTGGAATTACACATACACACACACACACACACACACACACACACACAGAGCACAGGGTGAATTGAATAGGATGGAATCCAATCTTAAAATAATGAAATTAAGGGATGAGAGAGAAATATATTGGAAAAAGAAAGGGAGAAATGGAAGGGAGTAAATTATCTCTCATAAAAGAGGCAAGTAAAAGACTTTTCAGTGGAGGGAAAAGGGGGGAGGTGAGAGAAAAAACATGAAGCTTACTCTCATCACATTCAACTAAAGGAAGGAATACAATGCAACTCATTTTGGTATGAAAACCTATCTTACAATACAGGAAAGTGGGGGAGAAGGGGATAAGCAGGGTGGGGGGGATAATGGAAGGGAGGGCAGTGGGAGGAAGGAGCAATTAGAATTCAACACTCTTGGGGAGGGATAGGATCAAAAGAGAGAATAGAATCAATGTGGGGCAGGATAAGATGGAGGGAAATATAGTTAGTCTTACACAACATGACCATTATGGAAGTCATTTGCAAAACTACACAGATATGGCCTATATTGAATTGCTTACCTTCCCAAAGGGAATGGGTGGGGAGGGAGGAATGAAGGGAAGCTGGAACTCAAAGTCTTAGGAACCAACTGTTGAGTATTGTTCTTGCAACTAGGAAATAAGAAATACAAGTAATGGGGTACAGAAATTTATCTTGCCCTACAGGACAAAAGACAAGATGGGGATAAGGGAAGGGAGGGATGTTAGAAGGGAGGACAGATTGGTGATAGGGGTAATTAGAATGCTTGGTGTATTGGAGTGGGGGGAGGGGAGAAATGGGGAGAAAATTTGGAACCCAAAATTTTATGAAAATGAATGTTGAAAACCTAAATAAATAAATTTAAATACAAAAAAAAAGAATTTCAAATATTCAGGTGAACTTAGTTTTGAGGTTTCATGTTCTGGTGAGTGGTTAAGCTTCTTAGAGGAATTAACTTCAGTAAGGTAAGACAATTTTATAGTGTATATGATGCTGATTGCATAATAAAAATTTACATAGAAAAAATAAAAAAATAAAATGGTGGTCAAAATAGCACCCACCTCCTACAGTTGTTGTGATGATCAAATAAGTCCTAATAATTGCTTGTTTTCTTTCCTTCCTGCTGGCCTAGTACAGGAAATATTTGTCACTAAGACAGTTGTCCAACTGTATCTCCGCCATCCTATACTTTTTCAACAGACTGAATTTTTTTGAAGCCAAGTTTAATAATTTATTATTGTTGTTATGACTTTTATTACCAAATCCTGAATCTATTATTTAGGCAGCTAGTTGGTGTCAGAACACCTGCAGTTCAAATCTTGCCTCAGACACATACTAGCTATGTGATCCTATGCAAGTCATTTACACTTACTTGGTCTCAGTTTTCTCATCTATAAAAGGGACTAATAATAGCATTGAGTTTACAGAGTTATTGTGAGGTTCAGATGAGATATGTGTGAAATGCTTTGCAAATCTTAAACCACTGTATAAGGGTGGATCGGTAACATTTTATAATGGGATTGGCAATCTAATTCAGTCAATTTTCCCCAAAAATCATTATGACATGTCCAACAAATAGTGATCCAACTTCCCTCTTAAAGACCTCCAAGAGAAAGATTTTCCATGCTATCAAGCCTATAACTTGCCTCTTTGGAATTTCCCATTGTTCCCAGGTCTGCCCTGAGGCAGAGCAGGATAAATCATTTCCTTTTCACACTTCATCCCTGCATAACTTGACTGTAGCTATTATATCATCCCCAAGTTTTCTCTTTTCCTGCCTAAACAATCCTACTTCCTTCAACTGATCCTTATTTGACATGATCTCAAGGCTCTACTCACTTGTGGTTGCTCTCCTCTGCACCATTTACTATTTGTCAGTTTTCTTCCTAAGACCTAAACACAGTAAATATTTTTGATGAGATCTGATAAAAGCAGAATGCAAAAATACCGTCATCTCCTTTTTCATGGAAGTTATGCCTCCTTCATAGTCCCATTAAGCATAGGCTAGTGATCCACTAAAGATTAGCTTATTCCTGCTAGTTTTGCATCATTTGTACATTTTATAGTCATGCTCACTTCTGCCTTCATAAAATTTGTAAGTATTAAAGATTTGAACCCAGGTTTCTCCTGAGTACAGATTCTCCTGCTCTTTCTATTATAACGTGTTGCCTCATTGATAAAAATTGCTGACAACATTGAATGGAGCAGAGTCAAAGATAACTGTATTTGGAAATGCCGCTGGTGACCTTCCCCCAAGTTGCTTTCAATTAGTTAATTGTGATTTTTGTCATCAGTTGTTGAACTAGTTCTGAATACTATCTTATCATACAGCCTTCAATCTCCAGAGCTATTTTTACTTTATATATATATATATATGGCAAATTATCAAAGTTAAATTGATATCTAACAATTCCTTTATTACAGGAAAAGTAGCCCATTTTATACCTGCTTTTTGAAGTTTTATTATTTGTTGAACTGTTTTGTCATGCCCTTGACTGATTGTCTTTCTTGTCGTCTCCATAGAGACATTATGGAAGTTTTCTCTGGAGAATTACTCTACTTGCACACCCAGACAGAGTGCCGTTGCCCTGTCAGCCACCCGAGGGTCCATCCTTTGGTGCAGCGGTACTGCCTCCCTAATGATGCAGATGACACAACCAATGATAGAGTTTTGAGGCTGAATTCTGAAGCTCATCCTCTTTCTTACATCAATGATAATGATATTGGGACTTCATGGATTTCTCATGTATTTAAAAACATGACTGAACTTGAAAATGGAGTGGGAATTACAATAGATTTGGAAAATGGACAGTACCAGGTAATTAGATGAACTTTTTTGCTTGTATCAATAGCATCTGGGAATTGAATGAGGCAAATGGCATTTGATTCATTAAAAAAATATAGGGAATAAAACTTGTGAATTAAAAGGTCCTGTACAGATATAGTGTCTTCATTTTTAGAGATGTTTTATATTCAAAACTTATCTTGTAAAAAGAATACTTGATATTTATAGAAAGCTTTAAGCTTATGTGGCACCCTGTCTTCATTATACCCAAGGTCAGAATACTTGTATAGGTCATCATGTATTCAGAATTAGGACTTGAGACCAGATCAAATGACATGAATTCAAAGGCAAGAAACAGTATAATAGAATAACAAAGTAAGTAACAATAAATTAAGTCAAGTGATTAGTAAATGCACTACTCACACATACAGGATTGCCCTTTTTCATGCCCTCCAAGGAGTGCCAGTTGACTTCTGATTTAATTCCTCTGCATCTTCAGTATAGTATAGTAGGGATACATTGAGATCAAATGTATGCTGAGCAACTGGGTCCAAAGCCATCCTCTTTGCCATGCTGCAGGTATCATTGGTATAGCCAGTTAGGGGATCTCAGTTCGTAGAACACTGCACCTGGAATCAGGAAGGACTGAGTTCATATCCTACCTTAGGCACTTATTAGCTGTGTGATCCAGGGCAAGTCACTTAACTGCTGCCTGCTTCAATTTCCTCATCTGTAAAATCTGGATTCTTAAAACCTCCCACTGTTGTAAGAATAAAATGAAATATTTATAAAGGGCTTTGCAAACCTTGAGCTCTGTATAAATGCTATCAATTCTAATTGTTAACTTAAGGAGTACTGACTCCTCAGGGTCTGAAAAGAACCCCCACAATAACTGAAAACTCTTGCCATGGCCCTCATAGTTATTATTATATTTCAGATAGAATACCAGAGTCTGATTGACATGGATAGGTTGATGCCATTTACTTTTGCAGTATGGATTTCCTTTTATTCTGTCTCCTATATCCACTCATCCTATTCACATTCCTGTCACCCATGACCCTGCCACCCATGATTCTACCGTTTCTATGTCAGACTCACATGTGCTACATTTGCCTTTTTACCCTTACATAACTTCCTCACACACCCAGAGTGTGTTTCAGGTAATGTCATCTTATTTCAGGCTTCTGAAAATACCTCTCAGTGAAAAAGGATTGTGGAAAATGGAGACCATGAGTAGATTATAATTACAAAACATCTCCACCATACATAATGCTCTTTTTTTTTTAACGACTTATTTTACCTGTGAGGAAACTGAGGACTGGAGAGGACAAAACTAACTTAGTCAAGGCCATTCAGGTAGTTAGTGGTAGATTCTGTTCTGATTATTTTTGAAATGCTGAAGGGAATTTGATTCAGGTTGAAGTTCTAGTGGATGAATTCAGTAAAGTGCTTATTCCAAAAGATCACTTTAAAAACTACTCTGCAGATATACTTTTATGGTATTTGTACTTAATTTTGTAGAAAGAACATTGGAGGGGGGCAGGTAGGTGGTGAAGTGGAGACAACTGCCCCAGGAATCAGGACACTTGAAGCTTACTAGTATTATGACCCTGGGCAAGTCACTTAACCTCAAGTGCCTTGCAAAAAAAAAGAAAAGAACATTGGATTTGGGATTAAGATATCTGAAGTTTAGTTCTCAGTTCTTCCTCTAATTTGTGGTTTATTCCATATCTTTTGAGTTCTCAGATTCCTTATTTAGAAAATGAGGGAGCTGGGCTGTATTAAGGTCATTTTGATCCCCTCATCCTTTTAAAAATTATTCTTTGATTGAAAATATTGAATTTATCATGTTGAGTTTCTTTTCAGATTATAATAAGGTCATCTCTTTTTGAAGGCCTTAGCACAGTACTGGGTACAAAGTAGGTGCTTAATCAATGTCTATTGACTGACCCAAAATAGGGACCACATGCAACCAACCAACAGACTTGATAGCTCCTAAATACATGATGTCATTGACTAGAAATGAGATATATTGGATGAATATAATGTACTTAGTTGGTTTACCGATGCATCACGCTTAGAAATTTCAGTTTAATATTTAATGTACTATTCCTTTACAGGTTTTTTACATTGTCCTTCAGTTCTTTAGTCCACAGCCAACAGGAATTCGAATTCAAAGGAAAAAGTTGGATGACTCAGACTGGGAGGACTGGCAATATTTTGCTAGAAACTGCGGTGATTTTGGAATGAAAAACAATGGCCATTTGGAAGATCCTGACTCTGTCAACTGCCTTCAGCTTCCTAAGTATGAAAAAAATAAAAGAAATATATTATTTTTTTAAATTGAAGTAGTTAGGTGATGAAATAGATAGAGTGCTGGAGCTGGAGTCAGGAAGTCCTGAATTCAAATGCAACCTCAGACACTGACTAGCTATGTGACCCTGGTCCAATCATCTAACCTGTTTGCCTCAGTTTCCTCATCTGGAAAGTGGGGATAATAATAGAACCTACCTCCCAGGGTTGTTTGGGATAAAATGAAATAATAATTATAAAACACAACACAGTGTCTGGTGCATAGTAATCACTACATAAATGTTGTTTTTGTTAATTGGTACTGGGGAACATATCTTAGCCTAGAGCTATAGATGACTCAAGTGAGTGTCTCTTGAGCTAATTTGGTCATGTGACACTTTGAGACATGAAGAAATTCATTAATTCTTGTTGGGGAATTTTATCACAAAAAAGGAAATTAGGAACATTTAAAATAGAAAATCACTATATATTGCATGTGTATATATAATCATCATACACTATGTATGACAGTATTGATGTATAGATCATTTCATATTTAATATTTCAGAGGGGAAACCTGATGGCAAGAAAATGTTATGGAACCTCCACATTATGTGAAACACTAGAATTCCATAAAACATGGCTTGAGAAATGCCTATGTATGCTATAGGAGCCATTGACTCTGTTAAGGCCTTGTTCATCCCTCCTTTGTAAGGCAAGATCCTAAGCAAGCATTGTCAAAAAATTGAACTCTCCAAGAGAGATTTGTATATCTTCTATCATTAACATGATTTAGCACTTTGCAGCCCAGCATCTGAACATTCAGTCATATTTTTCACACTTTCGATAAGGTTTTTTTATCATACTTACAAGAAATATATTTCTAGGGTACCAGAAGGGCAATCCTATCACTGGTGTAGGTCACAACTCCTCCACACTTTATTAGCTGGTTTTTATGGGTTGCGGTCAAATATCTGAGGATGAGCCTAATAGAATTTAGTTGTCTGGTTCTTAGATGACAAGTACACAATCCTTTACAAGAGCAATACTTGAAACTTCTTTAGATCAATAGAACCTTCCAGAATTAGGGTGCTCCACTGCTGTAGCTTTTAAAGATCTATGCTTATCTCTGTTATATAGAAGGTGAGTCATAGCACTTGAATTTTCAAATCACATACCGGTAACTAAGACTGGAAGGCCTGACTTAAACATAGAAACTTCTTATGATCTGACCACAGAATAACATAGGGGCTTTGCAATCTCTGTTAAAATGTGATGTTTAATAAATGGGCACTGTAGATGTGGCTGCCAAAATTTAAAAAATTCCCTAATTATTTAAATAAGTGTGAAAAAATATTTATTTCCCTTCCTTGAACATAAAATCATCACTCTAAGAAAATATTCTAAAGTGTTTCTCCTATTTGATTTGAATAGGAAATACTTGGAATATTTATAGTTTTTTAAATGCCAAGGATTTAAGCTTCCCTTGATGTTCTATAACATCATATAACATATTCATTTCCCCTAGGTTGCATGGTTTATTTTGTGCAAAGCAGGAAAGGGATTTTCAATATTTTTTCATTTCTTTCCTCTACAGTTTCACCCCATATTCTCGCAGTAACATCACATTTAGCATCTTGACACCTGAACCAAATCATCGACCTGGATATAATAATTTCTACAAGAATCCTTCTCTACAAGAGTTTGTAAAAGCCACACAAATAAGGATTCATCTCCGTGGTCAGTATTATACAACTGAGTCTTCTGTTAACTTCAGGCATAGATACTATGGAGTGGATGAAATTACCATCAGTGGCAGGTAATGTTCCTTGAAACTATTTGTATTAGCTTGTGATTATGAATTGCAATTTCTTTTTTTCTTTTAAATCTTTTATTTATTTTTAATATTTATTTATTTTAAGTTTTCAACATTCATTTCCACAACATTTTGAGTTCCAAATTTTCTCCCCATCTCTCCCTTCCCCCACCCCAAAATGCCTTGCATTCTCATTGCCCTTTCCACCCATGTGCCCTCCCTTCTAACACCCTCCCTTCCCTTATTCTCCTCTTCTCTCTTGTCCTGTTGGGCAAGATAAATTTCTATACCCCGTTACCTGTATTTCTTATTTCCCAATTGTATGCAAAAACAATTCTCAGCATTCATTCCTAAAATTTTGAGTTCCAACTTCTCTTCCTTCCTCCTTCCCCTCCCATCCCCACTGAGAAGGCAAGCAATTCAATGTAAGCTATATATGTGTAGTTTTGCAAATGACTTCCATAATAGTCATGTTATGTGACTAACTATATTTTCCTCCATCCTATCCTGACCCCCATTTCTTCTACTCTCTCTTTTGACCTTGTCCCTCCCCAAGAGTGTTTATTTCTAATTGCTCCCTCCTCCCATTTGCCCTCCCTTCCGTCATCCCCACCCACCCTGCTTATCCCCTTCTCCCCTACTATCCTGTCGTGTAAGATAGATTTTCATACCAAATGAGCGTGCATGTTATTTTTTCCTTGAGCCAAATGTGATGAGAGTAAGCTTCATTTTTTCTCCTCTCACCTCCCCCCTTTTCCCCTCCATTGGAAAAGCTTTTTCTTGCCTCTTCTATGAGAGATACTTTGTCTCATTCCATTTCTCCCTTTCTCCTCCCAATATATTCTGTTCTCATCCCTTAATTTTATTTTTTTAGATATAATCCCTTTCTATTCAACTCACCCTGTGCTGTGTGTGTGTGTGTGATTCCTTCAACTACCCAGACACTGAGAAAAGTTTCAAGAGTTAAAAATATTATCTTTCCATACAGGAATGTACATAGTTCAACTTTAGTAAGTCCTTTGTGATTTCTCTTTCCTGTTTACCTTTCCATGTGAATTGAAATTTCAATGAAAGTTTTTGTTTAGGTTATATGGAAATAATTAAGATTGGTAGTACTTAAGTCATAAATTCTACCTGGTTGGAGTCTCATTAACCTTAGCCTTAGATGTGCATTTTTCTAGGAGCTCCCTGGGAATATGGTGATGGTAAACTGCCTCTATATGTCTTGAACTCTTATAAACAGCTAGCGGTTAGACAAACATCTAATTTTCTTTCTTATCTTAATATTATCTTGTCATTTTTAGTTGTCTTACCTTGACTCATCTGCTTCTTTCGCTTTCTTTTGTTTAAGACCTTGACATCCTTCTTTAGCTTACTCTTTGTTCCCCTCTGCCATTCCTTTTCTTTTTCTTGTTTCTCTTTGCTTTCTCTTCCTTCTTTTTTTCCTCAGGTGTTTCTGCTTGAATACTTCTCCTTCTTCCTCCACTTAATTTCCTCTCACATACTTGAACCCCTAGTGACCATCAGACACTCTAGTTCCAAAAGTCAAAGTCAAACTTCTTTCTGAAAACCTGAGACTATTTTCCATCGTTTGTGACTTATTTTCAACTCTGCTATGATCACTTCTCTATGGAGTCAATTTGGTGCAGTGTCAATGAATTTGGCACCACAAATTTTATTTGGGAATGAATCACCTTACTTTTTATTTTGTAGTAACCAATCAAATATGATTATGGTTTTTTTTAAGAAACACTGGAATTAAAAATTTATTATAAAAGTGAGAGGCACCCTTTAGGAACATTACTAGTCAGCCAGAAATCTTTGAATACTGAGGGCTTTTTCCATTTTGCACCCAGACTAAACCTATGTGCGCTTTGAACCAAAAGCTGTAGGTTCTAGTTCTGACTCCTCAAGGTGTCACTAACTCTCTCTGTAACTGAAGGAAATTAAGCCTGTTCTTTGGCCTTCTGCTTTGTTAAATAAAAGACTTAGACTACAGGTTCTCTAGAAGGTGACATTATCAGTCTCCTTTTAGATCTGTTCAAGACACAGCTAGGTCAGCAAACTCCCCTTTCTATCTACCTGAGACACTCTGAGGCATAATTTCTCCCTATATGCTCTCAGGGGACAGAGAGATTTTTTTTCCTGAATTCAGGGTCTAGAAATTTGGATAGTCATAGCAGATCATGTGTGGTAGCCAGGTGGCACAGTAGATAGAGTACCAGGCTTGGAATTGGGAAGACTCATCTTCCTTAGTTCAAATCTGGTTTCAGCTACTTACCAGTTGTGTCACCTGAATAAAACATTTCACCTGGTTTGTCTCAGTTTCCTCATGTGTAAAATGAGCTCAAGAAGGAAATTGCAAACCACTCCAGTATCTTTGCCAAGAAAACTCTAAATTGGATCATGAAGAGTCAGACACGATGGAAAACGACCAAACAACAAGAGATAGTAGCTGAATATGTGAATGTGCAAATTCTCAGTTTATCAGAAGGCTGCTGCAATAGACCTAAAAGAAGCTATAGCAGAGTTAAAGGAGAATAATTGTAGCAGGAGTCAAGCTATGAATATGAGACTCAGTTCCCTTAGGTCCACACTTCTTTGATACCACAGGTTTTATTCTAGAGGGACAATCTGATTATCCTCAAGAGAGTTATAACTTTCTCAGCATCATTAAGGAGGATAACATTTCATATGACTGTATAAAGTAAAACATAATAGTTGCAAAAAATGTGGTGTGATGGTGTGTTTTTGTTTATTATGTATTTTTTCTTTTCTTGGAAAGGAAGAAATAGGCAAAAAATATAACCTTTGGATGGTTTCCATACATATAATATTCCAATTTAACAACAGAATAATCTCTAAAGGTGCATGGTATAAATAATGGGAACAAATGTTATTGAATTTGATATCTAATATCTATATGTAAATAACATATATTTAACAATATAAGTAATATATAATATACAAATAAACATAAATAATATATATGTATATATACACACACATGCATGTAAGTGTGGCGACTTCTCATATATAGTATAATCGAATTGAATGATTTTAACAGAGATATTCTTACCTGGTTAAGATAGTTACTTTAAGTGTGGTGGTGTGATTTAGTGATTGGTTCTATAGAGATGTTCTCACCTGATAAAGGTGTTAGGGCTTAAGCATTTCCCTAGTTATTTGAGTCAGATAGAATGATTGATTTATCATTCCATCTGACTCAAGTAACTAGTGAAATTGATTTATCACCTTGATTGACCACCACCCTATATTATCCCCAAAGTTTAATATATATATAATATCCATATCTAGATAGATCATCTATAGCTATATGCTTTAGAAAGGAAGAGGAGGGAATAAAGAAAGAGGGATAAGCAAAAAGAAAGAAGAGGTAGAAAAAAGGGACAGGCTGCATGGCATAGTAAGTTTATGCAGGCTGGGTTTCAAGTCAGGAATAATTGAGTTAAAATCTTTGACTGTTGGGATAATTCTAGTCAAGTTACTTGCCTCATGTGATTCTATAGAATTTAACTATTAAATGACAACCTACATTGATGGAGGGAGTTCTCACAGTGAGAATTCCCTACATAGCTAAAATCAGACCCTATGTATGTATGTATGTTAAATATAAACATGACATATTTGGAATTTGACTAACTTAATAACAGAATAAAACTGCACTCACTTGACTCTGCGTTCTCTATCTTCCCATACAAAGTGAAAAAGACAATTAGTACACTTACCAAATATTGAGGTAATTTGAAAAATACAGTTGGAGGTTTCTTTTTGGTATGACATTCATTCACTTCACTATGTGGGTACATAGGCAGAGCTTGAGCTAGATTGAAAGAAGTGTTGATTTTTATTGGCAATCATCTAATGTTTCTATTCACAGATGTAATTGTCATGGTCATGCCAATGACTGTGACATGGCTAGCAAACCTTATCGATGCCTCTGCTCTCAGGAAAGCTACACTGAAGGACGGAATGTGAGTTTTCTCTTTTGTGAATAGAATGATTTTTGTTCTATGCTTTAGTTAATTTCCAATAGAAATGCAACACATTTTCCTTTGTATTTGAGTAGGAGTGAAAATAATTGGCATATGAACATAAAGGTAGGACTTTTTTCAATAAATCTATAAGTTTGTTTCCTATGTTAAACATTTTGTTGTTTTAATGAATTGTTTTAATGAATTCAAAGCAGGTATCAATGGAACTAAAATCTGAATGAATTTCTCTTTTTATTGTCTGACCTATTATCATTATCTTTTTTAAAAGACTGTTATCTGTGTGCTCAGATAAGCATGATCTTATTATAAGCCCTGAACAGAATTAAACAAAGGATAGGAATAGTTCTTGTCTTTAAAAAGTTTCTTCTTTAAGAAACCAGAGATTTTAAGTATGCAAAGGGAATCAAGAGTTATTTAAGCAAAAATTGTTTATTGAAAACCATTTTACTTTTTTGCTCATTATGTGAATTTTAGGTGGAGTTTTATTTTGGTTGTTCAAAAATAACAAAGATTCAAGTGAAAAAAAAATCATGTCATTAACACTTATCATTCCACAGCCGTAGGGTGTGGAGTCCTTTCTGAGCATATCATAGTTAACATCGTCATCATCATCATCATCATCATCATCATCATCATCATCATCATCATCATCATCATCATCATCTTCCCAGTATTTATTAAGGTTTATTTTTTTATTTGTTAAGCACTAAAGCAAGGGAAAAAAAACCTGCTCCCTGTTCTCAAGGAGCTTGTAATATAGTTAGGAAGATAGGACACAAATGTAATAACTAGATTTAGTTTATTTTTCCCATTGTTCCTTTGTTGTAGTGGAGATAAAAGATCTAAGAAGAGAAATAGGAGACATTCTTAAAGTCAAAATCTGATTTCTTTTCACTGGTCTCAGGAACAGAGAATGGTATGGAGACAAGAGCAGTACATTTATTGTCAGAAAGAAGATTTGAGTTCAAATACCATCTCTTCTATCTACTACTGTTGTAACAACCTCTCTTGGCCTTACTTCCCAAATTTGTAAAATGAGGAGCTTGGGCTAGGCTTTGAATCTTATGATATCATTAAGAGACCTATTAGAAATAATGAAATATTAAAAGAGACCCCAGTATTGCTATAGTTTTGTGAAAAATGATTCATCTTAGAACTCTTATAGGTAGGTCTCTTGTTCAATGCCTAGATGATATAATGATATGAACATTTGGTACATGCGTTAGAATCCTAGAATTGGAATTTATCTTATGAAGTAATTTGACTTTTATGTCTCTCTCCAAGGAATACTCTAACAGAACTATCAAAACTATCAACTATCAAAGTTATCTATTCTATTTATACCTAAGTATAGTAGCTACAGGAATGTAGTTTCCACAAAGAGTATTTAAATACATATGCACACATTAACTGATCACAGTCTTTTATGGCTCAAGTTTATACTGTTAATATTTGTAACACATGGAACTATTTGGCAGTTGTGTAAGATACCATTTCCTAAAATGCCATCTACATTCAGAGAAAGAAATGTGGAGTTTTCTCTTTTTTGTTGCTCATTCTAATTCTTTTGTGTAACATGACTAATGTGAAAATATGTTTAATAAGAATATATACATATAGAGTCTATCTCAGATTGTACACCATCTTGGGGAGAGTGAAGGGGAAGGAGGTGGAAAAAATTTTAAACTTATGGAAGTGAATGTTAAAAACTAAAAATAAACTGATTGATTAAAAAAAGATATTTCTTTACGATTGATAATATTTTCCTTAAAAAATGACCCCGTTTCTCTTTGTCAGGGATTGTATTATTTTGCCTGTTACTCTTTTACTCACTTCAGATAACAACTAAACTTTATTGTTTTAGTTATTAAGTCATTTTCTGGTCATGTCTGATTCTTTGTGACCCAAATCATGTTTTTCTTGGCAAAGATACTGGAGTGGTTTGCTGTTTCCTTGCCCAGATCATTTTACAGATGAGGTAACTGAGACAAACCAGGTTAAGTGATTTGCCCAGGGTCACGGTTAGTAAGTTTCTGAACCTGAATTTGAACTCAGGAGGATGTGCCACTTAGATGCCTCTAGATTCTATTGCTTGACAGTGAATAAAATATGGAGCCTAATTCTCATTTCATGACATCTTAACAATCTTAACGCAGATGTAACAGAAGGACATATATAAATACACACACTATATGGGCCATACTTGTGTTATTAAAGTCCCTTGTTACATTAATTTTTAAAATAACATTATGATGATGATGACATATTTTACCTTGTTGTCTTCTCCAACTCCCAGATCACATTCTGTTGTAGTGGCATCTAGTCAGTCATTCTTGTCTCATTTCCATTTGTGTAGTTTATCTTGGTTGGTTAAGTTGATCGTATTGAATGTCTCCCACAGAAGAATATACTCTTACTGCTGATTTACTTTTTTCTAATCTGTTTTCTTTTAATTTAATTTTTTTCTAACATAATAACAACATTACATAGTAAGGATTTAGTAAAAAACAAATTTTTGTGGACTTATTAGTAAATACCTGTTGTCTGCTTGATCTGTTTTACCAACTTCTGGTGATGAGTCTTTCTGAACTTAGACTAGTCATTGAATGACTATACAGCACTGGTCTGGAGGTTCAGACTTTTCAAAATTGTAAAAATTTTGAATTTGGATTTTTCAATTTTAAAAAATTAATTTGTCAATTAATAAGAATGTATTTCCTCTCCTTTCCATCACCTCTTTGCACTGCAACTGGGGAAAAAAGGAAAAACAAGGCCATTGTAACAAATATGTATAGTCAAGAAAAACAAATTCCCACATTGGCCATGTCCGGAAACATCTCTTATCCTTAATACTTAGTCCATTATTTCTTCACCAAGAGGTTGGTGCCATCCTTCTTCTTCTACCCTCTCAAATCCTGGCTGGTTATTACATTGATTAGAATTTTTCAGTCTCTCAAAGTTGTTTACTTGTACTAAGTTGTCATTGTAATATAAATTTTTCTAGTGGTTCTACTTGCTTCACATTGTATCACATCATATAAGTCTTCCCAGGTTTCTCTCAAATTGTCCTTTTCATTGCTTTTCACATTCCTATAATATCATGTATTCAACTATCAATGGGGGAATGAATGATTTTGAGAAAGCAGGATGAATTCCACCCCATAATGACACATTGAAATAGGGCTTTAGTAGAAAACTCTGCTAGAACATGTGCCAAAGATAAAAGAAATTTTAAAAAAGGAAAATAAATTTAGTCCACTCCATAGTATAAGAAATCATTAAAAAAATGCTGTTTTAATTTGTGAGATCCAATCTAAAAAACATTTATTGAGTGCCTACTATCTCCAAAGTCTAGTACTAGGAGATGGGGACATGTAGACCAAGTGATAAACAATCTTGGCCTTCAGAGTGCTTTCATCTTCCTTGAGAGTGAAGGGAATTACAAGATTTATACAGCTAAGTGTAGCCCTGATGATTTGAAGAGAGGGAGAGCACTGCCTATTAAGGAGATCAAGAAAGGCTTCCTGAAAGAGGTAGTCTTTAAGGAAGTTAGGAATTTTAAGAGGAACAGAGGGCATGGATTTTCAAAATGGAGGCAGATTGTTCAAAGTCAAAGTTGTGGGAGATGGAAGTTGAAGTTTAGAAAATAGCAAATAGGCCAATTTGGTTGGAATGGAGAGGAAAAGTACAGGAGGAGTAAGCAATATGAAATAAGCCTGGCAAGGCAGGTTGGGGTCAAATTAAAAAAAAAACAAAACTTTATATGCTAAACTGAGGAGATTAGTACTTATCCAGGAAGCAATAGGGAGCCACAGAAGGCCTTTAAGCATGATAATGACGTGGTCAGATGTTGTTTAGGAAGATTATTTTGGCAGTTATGCAGAGGATGAGTTTGAGTAGGAAGAGATTGGAAGGCAGAACTTCAAAGTTTGGAAGCTTTTAAGATACAGAGTGCTGTTAAAGGCCTTAATTAGGATGATGGTTATAAAAAGGATAGATTAGAGATATGTTAGAGAGGTAAATATAACCTTGATTCAGTGCCATGCTATATGTAATATAAAGACTGCATTCCTTTCTTATGAAGAGAAACTCCATGCCTTTGCAATTGTGGTTCTTCATATCGGAAAATCTTTTTGTCTTCTTAGCTTCTTTCCAGACTCAGTGCAAATGCTACCTTTTACAGGAAACTTCATTATTTTCTTCAGTCTCTAGTATTTTTCCAACGAGACTACCTTCTACCTACACTGTCCGTATCTTGTATGTATTTAGTTTTCAACATCTCCACTATTAGAATGTAAACTCGGGTTAGAAATAATGTATCTAACTTTCTTTGTATCCTTGTCACTTAATACAATACCTAACACTTAGTAAGCATTTGATAAATATTTGGTGATTGACTGGTGTGGGGGCTAGAGTGCTGGAGTTGGATACAGGAAGTTCTGTGCTCAGATCTCACCAAGGATACTTACTGACACTTAGCAAATAATTTAACTTCTATATACCTCAGTCAGTTCTCTAGTATATATGTAGAAAGTCATAGCTTGATTGCAATGTGTTGGTGAGGAGAGCTCCATGGTGGGGTTGATTTACTATTTAAAAAAAAATATATTGGTGTGAACTACGATATCAGTAATTATAATCACTTATCTGTTTGCTCATGTAGATCCACACCTAACACTATGCATTTGGGGGCCTGCCATGGCTAAGGACACTTGACTGAGATAAGAATAAGTTTCGATATTATTCTGCTTTTTAAAATAATAAGCTTTAAGATAAACCATCCATTTCCTATTGGAACTAGTGGTTCTTTTTAAAGACCTGGAAATAATCCAAAAAGAATGTCTTCAATTTCACAGTATTCTGCTAACCATTAATAATATTACTCAATAAACAGGGCTTTTGTGAATTATATTACAGCCATTTGGCAAACAGTTGAAAACGTAAGCCTTGAGAATATGCCAGTTCCTGGCAATTGCTGTTCGTAAGAGAAAGTGTTTTCAGGGGAAGTGAAAATGAATGAAGAAGGGAAAAAAAGGGTAGAACTCAGCAGAATACATGTGCTGTTATCTATATTCTGGGAGTATTTTTCTTAAAAATGAAACTTATTTACCTTCAGGAAGTTATCAAATGTTATGATCTAGTACACAATGTCTTGACTAACAACCAGAATAGTGAATTAAATCACTGTCGGTATAATCAAGACAACTCAAATCAACTTTCACTCTTTCCATCCAGTTCTCTTACCTCTACCTACTTCCTGTCCTCCAACCCCCAAATCTAAACAATTTCCAGTTAGTCCCAGTTGTAAGATGAACCAAAACGCTTCTTCATTCATAAATTCCCGTTACTGTTTGGTTTCTTGGTGACTTTCCTCAATGTTAGTGTTTTTGCAGTGTTATGTTAATGTAAGACATTGGACAAAATAAAATACATAGGACAAGGAAAATTGACCCACTCTTTTTCTTTTGGAATTTTAAAGACTTTATATTTAACTTGTCTGCATTTTACAGAGAATATAAGAAATATCCCCTCATTAATAAGGCATCATCTTACTGGTTTCTGATAAATTTCTTCTTTTGGTTTGATTGTAGTAAAGAAGTAATAATAATTGAAGGAATAGCTGAGATAATTACTGGACCTGTTTTAGAAGTTACTGAACTAGACAAGGAAATCCTAAATGGTTTGCTTTGCCCATTTAATAAGGAAGGGAATTAAAAGCAAAACTCAGCATTTTATAGTACTTATTGTATTTGAAGTATTTCAAAGCATTAGATTTCACCCTCTTTATTTCCCCAGCTTTCTTTCTCTTTCTCTTTACTCTCCCCTCTCTCTTGCCCTCCAACTCCCTTTCTCTTGCCTTCTCCTTTCTTTCCATTATTTTCCTTTCCTTTCCCTTCCCTAAATCCTGTCCTTTCCTTAATCCTCCCCTCCCCTCTTTCTTCCTTTCCTTTCTCTTTCCCTTTCTTCCGTATTTTCCCCTTTCCCTTCCCTTCCTGCTCTTCCCTACCCTTTTCTCTTTCTCCCCTCTCCCTCTCTCTCCCTTTCTTCATTTCATCTCTCTTCCTTTTTCCTCCTTTTCTGCTCTTTTTCTGTTTCTTCAGTGGTTTGTCTCTGTATCCATCAGCATCTAGACAGCTAGGTGACTTAGTGGACCCTTCATTCTCAAAGAGGACCATGACATCAGGGAGGTGATGCTGTGACATGCAAGTGAATTGGATCTAAATCAGGGAGGGTTGTGTAGTCACCAGCCTCACTTTCTCCTCTGGAGCCATCTGGGCCCAGTGACAAGATATAGATCAGGATGACTGGAGATGGCCCTGGACATAGGGGGAAACCTTGGTCTTTTTGAGCTAGGGTATTTACCAGGTGTCAGTTTGACTAAGGTAATCCCCGTTCATTGATTAAGGCTAGTAAGAAACGTAGGACCTGGAGTAAAGAAGACTCAAGTTCAAATGTGGCCTCAGACATTTTACTATCTGGTTGACTCTGGGAAAGTCACTTTACCGCTGTTTGCCTCACTTTTCTCACCTATAAAATGGGCATAATGATGGCAACTAACTCCCTTAGTTGTTGCAAGATAAAATGAAGTAATAATTGCAAAGCACTTAGGGCAATGTAAGCGCTATATGACAGCTATTATTTTCTGTCTCTCTGGATCTTGATGCATCTCTCCATCTTTCCCAATTTTTTTTCTTATACTTGGACACATCAAAAATAAGCCTTTGAGGAACACCGCCCCCCCACATTGTATTTTAGATGGAGCATCTATTTATAAATCACCATTGCCCTTTGTAAGGTAGTTTTCCTCCCCATATGTAAGACTAATCTTTATTAGTTTCCCTCTCTGAAAGTTTGGCCTCGGAGAAGGGAAGGTGAGGTGGAGCAGTCTTGGGCTTTCTTGCCTTCCTTCCATCTCTGTTGCCTTTAAGGGGCTTCTGGCCAAGTGTGATGCAATGATCAGTACATTAGCCAAGCAGGGCCACTTTGCTGGCTCCTTAACGATTCTTTCATCATTTTGTGACATCATTACCTGCAAGGGTGGCCAAGCCTTCACAGAGCAATTTATTAGCATCCATGAATAGTTCCTTTTTTATTCTCTGGCTCTGATTTGTGACCCTTTTATAACATTAATCACAGCTCTTATGAATTAACTATAATCAAACTCTCAGTACGCATTATTGTTAGTATCATAAGTAGCAGAGCCAGCTTAAAGCATTTCATACAATAGACCTTTCTACTATTCAATAATCTGAGCTGCGCCAACACATCCTCAATATGTTCCCTCATAGACCCAAAATATGAGACATCCAGGACTCACTTGGGTTATGTTTCTCCTACTAGCTTTCAATGCCCTATACCTGACCTTCAATTTTCATAAACTATTAATACTTTTAAAAAATGTTTTATTTTCAATGTAATAATAAACATATTTAGTAGCTATGAATTAACTGAAAACTTTTCTTTCTATCTTGCTTTACTTTCATAAAACTAGCCCCAAGGAAGCTACTATCATGGCTAGACTATTGGCTACACGCTGCATGGGTCAAGATTAAGAACTTTATCCTCTTTCTGCTACATGATGAAATCATTCATCTTTGATAAGCACTCAAATTAGTTCCTTTTGCAAAATAAGGCTATAGGCTATCAAAGTCATCTAAATTCCAATAGAGTGATGTTAAACTCTGAAATAATGGTGAGCTATGAGTGCATCTTTACCAGATTTTCCTACTCTTTGCACGATCCAATGTTAATGCATTTTAAAGGGATTAAAGGAAGAGATTTTATAATATCTGGAAGTTCCCCAAGGTCTATAGTACCCTTTGTCTAGACTGACGACTTTAATTTTATATAGGAACTGAGTCAGAGAATAATCATTAGACGGGAGTTAGGGAGCCTGGCATTTGCAATGCATAAGAAAACCTTTGCAAATTAAAAGAAATTCCCCAATTTTAGGTTCAGTTCAATTTAATTCCACAAACATTGTTTAAGCATATAATACTTAAAAGGTGTAATGCTAAATAGGGGTATAAAAGCAAAAATGAAAGTCCTTGACTTCGAAGAGCTTACATTCATTTAGAAGGTTGGAACATAGATGTACATAGGGAAAAATAAGGTAATCTCAGTGGATAGGGGGAGAGAGACAGAAATGGAGGGACCCACAAAGAAACACCAGAGAGAAATGGATACCTACAGAGGTACAGACCCTCAGACATACACACAGATACAAACACAGAAAGACATAGAGAGCCAGATAGACACAAAGAGATGACTATAGACCAAGAGAGGTTGCTGTAGACAGACCACCTAAGTACACACACATATGCACACACACAGATTACCACAGATAGACACACAAACACACAGAGAAAGACAGAGATAGTCACATACAGAAATTAATACAGAGACGGAAAAATGAGAACGCATAATTTTGAGCTTAAGAATTAGGGAAGGCTCCATAGAAGTCAACAATAAGAATTTATTAAGCACCTACTTTGTGCCAGGCACTATGTTAAACACTATACACCTGAAATGACACCTGTATTGAGCCTTGAATGAAGATAAATAGATAAGACTGGAGATCCAGAAATGAGGAGAGAGATCCTTCTAAGCACAGGATACAGACTCAATGAATGCAGAGAGGTGGGCAAAGAAATGTTGACTTCAGGGGACAGATCTTATTCCAGTGCCTTTAGAATGCATAGTGTATGATTGCAGAGGAATATATTTTGCCTAATTATAGATGAATTATTAACTGATTGAAATCCTCTGCCTTCCGGGGTTCTGGGTCTGAGCATATGGACCTTTGAATAGGGGAGACAATAACTAAATAAGTGTATATGTAAGATATATATGCCAAAGTCTTTGGGAGGAAGGCTGCAGCAGTGAGGGCTGCAGGTTTCCTACAGAAAGTGACATTTGAGCTGAGTCTGGTAGAAAGTTAGGAATTCCAGTGTGGAAGGTGGAGAGGAAAAGAGAATTTCAGACAAGGGAGAAAGTGTTCAAAGGCACAGTGAGGATAGCTAGAGCATAGAGAATGAGGGAGAACAAGTCAGCCTCTACAGCTGGACTATAGACCATATAGAAGAGAATAATATGTAAGAAAATTGAAAATGCACGAAGAAGTCAGGTTTGAAGGGATTTTGAACAGTGAATGGAGCATGTTGGGTGGGAATAGCCTTCACTGGGCATCTTTCTGTCGCAACACTCCTGTTGCTGCTTTCTTTTGCTTTCCTACTTCTAGCTGGACCTCTTTCTACCACCCAGCCTCCTGTCACCGATTCTTTAGAAGGGAGTCCAGAATTCCATGAGGACTCTTTTTCCCAATGGTGGTGAGCCAATCCCTCTAGACTTTACTTCCTTCTTACCTTGTCCTCCCCAGTTCTAGCAGATGGGGATACTTATAATTCTTGGATTAGTTGACTATCAACTTGTTGACTATGTTAGAGAACCATCAGGCCTTACCATTTGCCCTGCTACTACATCCTAAGATCCTTTGGACCATGACATTTGTCTTGTTTCTCCAAGGTCCCTGTCCCTAGCATTTGACCTATTGATACACTCAAAAAATCCTTGCCAATCAGGTAGAATTTATTAAGCACCTACTATGTACTAGGCTCTGTGCCAAGTGCTGGAGATACAAAGAAAGGCAAAAAAATCTCTGCTCTCAATGAGCATATAGTATAATGGGGAGAAAGCATGCAAACAGCTATAAATAAAATATATACAGGATAAAGTAAGGGGTAACTCGGAAGTCTCTAATATTAAGGAGGACTGGAAAAGGCTTCTTGCAAAGGGTTGGACTTTACTGAGAGTTAGAAGTCAGAGAAGTAAGAAGGGAGAAGCAAGCATTCCAGACATGGGGGACAGACTGTGAAAAAATCCAGTTGGCCGATAGAATATTCCATTCTAGGGAAAGCAAGGTGTCTCAGTGTCACTGAATTGCTGAGTAAGTGGGAAGAAGCAAAGTATGAGAAGCCTGGAAAGGTAGGGGTGGGGCCGAGTTACAGGGCTTTGAAAGTCAAGCAAAGGATTTTATATTTGATCATGAAGATGACAGGGAGTCACTGAGGTTGACTGAGTAGAGAGGGATACGATCAACCTGTATTTTAGGGAGATCAATTTGACAGTCAATCTCAAAGAGAGATTTTAGCCAGGGAGAGCAACCTGCAGGCCATTAGCCATTGTCCAAGCATGAAGTGAAACAGATCTGCCTCTTAGGAGCAGTATTAGAGGATTTAAGAGGCAGTCTGCAGAGATATTAGAAAAGTGGAAACAACAAAACTTGGACACTGATTAGGAGTGGGAGTGGGGGGATGGGAGACAGAACAGTTGAGGATCACTGGGAAAATAGTGGCCCTTGCTATGAAGCACTGCTGACCTCTTAGAACATCTGGGTATTTCCTTTTGTAGCTGAACCTTCTATCATGTGTCATCTACCCTGATTGCATAAAATATGAACTTCTGGAGAGTCAGGGACTTTTAATTTTTATCTACAGTGCTTAGTATAGTGTTTGGCACATAAGTGCTTAATAAATGGTTTATCATTCATTTATTCATTCATTGATCCCAGAAGTAATACCTTTGTCTCCTTGAGGCTAGGGATCTTTAATGAATCTGGGCTCCTTTCATATAAAAATGACTTCATTATTTAAATTATCAGAGGCTTCTCTATATTTTATTATATGAAAACTTGGGAAAAATGTAAAAGTTGAGGAGTCTGCATGTTTTTAGATGATAACAGAGGCTATTCTGATTTAAGAGAAGTCAACCAAAATTCCCACTAGTATAATAACTGCAAATTCATAAAATAGAGTATGTGATATACAAATACGAGAACATGGGTAGGGATTACAACCTCAGGGCCACATGTGGCCTTCTAGAGGTCCTTGGGTCCGGCCTTTTGATTGAGCCTAAATTTAACAGAACAAATCATTTTATTAAGGGAATTTCTTCTGTGAAGATGGATTCAGTCAAAGGGCTGCATTTGAGGGCCTATAAGGCCACATGAGGCCTTGAAGTTGCAGGTTCCACACTCCTATACAACAGGATACTTGGAAAAGCAAGCATGATATTTGGGAAAGTGAGTACAAGTAAATTAAATATTTTATGTGTAGCTTATGATAGGACTATGAGGGAAACACAGAAATTAAGATAAGATTCGTTAACTTAAAAAAGATTATAGTCTAGTGGGAAAGATAACACAAGTAGCCACAATCCAAACTGGAATATTAAATGTATGAGAGAGATACAAATAAAGTGTAATCCCCAGAGGGGATTGTTTCCAATAGATGAAAATGTGGACTTAAAGGAAAGATATATTAGACAGTAATCATGTATTTCAAAATGTAGGACTTTTTTAAAGAAAGCAACTTCAGTGAATCTAAAATGTAATTTGATTTGTAAAAATTGAATTAACTAAAGTCCTTTTAGTAACATAATCTTCAAGGTATATTGACATATATTGCAGCTTGAGAGAAAATGGTTGAATTACCAAAGCATGGAAGAAGCATTAACAAATGTATACATTTTCATAGAGTAATGAAAGGTGAGCATTGCTTAGTTTTATGCATTTAACTAA
Source organism: Bettongia penicillata ogilbyi (assembly GCA_023548195.1). Classification (NCBI taxonomy): domain Eukaryota; kingdom Metazoa; phylum Chordata; class Mammalia; order Diprotodontia; family Potoroidae; genus Bettongia; species Bettongia penicillata. The sequence continues at coordinate 9,839,842 of JAJHZJ010000526.1, forward strand.
TCTTTACTGAGCCCCTGCTATATGCATAATAACATGCATTGAATTCTGGTAAGTTTACTTGGAAGTATAGAATGACTATCATAAGATACAAATTATTATTCAATGACAAACCCCAATTATTTTAATGAAAAGCAGAATCTAGTGAAAATGAGTGATGCTGGCCAGTAGTGGAAGTCTAAAAAGGATTCTTAATATTTTGCCAACAAGTCTTTCGTGATAGGGCACTTTACCCTCTTTACCTATAAAATCATGATCTCTTATTTTAGCAGTTGGACAAGTTTCACAGAATACACAAAGGTTCCCTCAAATCAACTTTTTGAGACAAATTTAGTTGAGGAATATGATGAGAGAACTCAGCCCTTGGGGCACAAGGAAGTTAATAACAATAGCAATTGGTAATAACATTAACTAGTAGTTGTATAGCATTTTAAAGTCTGTATAGCACTTTACACATGAAATCTCATTGACAACCCTTGGAAGTAGATGCTACTATTACCCCAATTTTACAGATGAGAAAATTGTGGCAGACTTGTCTAGAATCACCCAGTGTTTGAGTCACATTTGAACTCAGATCTCCCTGACTCAAATTCCAGTGCTCTGTTCACTAAACTATCTAGTTAAACTAGTAAACTAGTTTACTAGTAAACTATCAGTGGTAGAGACCTCAAGGCCTAGAAAAACCACTGGGAAAGCCATAGACAGGGAAGAAAATGGGGAAATTGGAGTTCACTCTTGGAACTTTCTATTTTAGCTAACTCTTTCTTGCTAACAGTGCTAAGCCATGTTTTCACTCGTTCAAAGACTACATGTACATACTCTACATTTTGGCTTCTTGAGACAAAGCCTTGGTCCCTCAACAGCTTGAATCAAAATGAAATAAGAGAAATCTTATAAGAACCAGACATTTCAAATGTATCTCTTAGGATTTTGCTTGTAGATATGATATTTGTTGGCCTTTAAAAATCAATTTCTCTTTTCCTGTCCTAAATGGGTTGAATAACATCCTTGATTGAGTACTGAGACTATTTTTGTCTGTTTTCCCTAATCAGTGACTTATGCATAGAAGTACTAAATCGATACTTTTAGAATTGAAATAGGAATTCTAAGAAGCAGTGGTGGGGGGGAGGAGAGAGAGAGGGAAAGAGAGAGAGAGGGAAAGAGAGAGAGACAGAGAGAGAGAGAGAGAGAGAGAGAGAGAGAGAGAGAGAGAATGAATGATAGGGGATAGTCTAAACTAGAGATAGTTGGTAGTCCAAATAGAGCACTGGGTCTGGAATTAGGAAGACTTGCTTCAGACACTTTCACCCTTAATAAGTCCCTTTGCCAGTTTCTTCAGCTCTAAAATGAAAATAATAATAGGACCTACCTTCAAAGATTGCTATGAGGATCAAATTAGGAAATATTTGTAAAAGAGCTTTAGCACAATGCTGGGCACATAATAGGTGTTATAGAAATCCTTACTCCTGTGCAAAGTCAGGAGATGAAATGTTGTGTGAGGAGGATAGTAATTCCACTTTGGTGAAAATATAGATTGTATTTTTGGTTTGTTCTGTCATTTCAGTTATGTTTGACTCTTTGCAATCTCCTCCACATCCTGGAGTGGTTTACCATTTCCTTCTCCAGCTCATTTTATAGATGAGGAAACTGAGGCAAACAGGGTGGAGTGACATGTTTAGGGTCACACAGTTAGTGTCTGAGGTAAGATTTGAACTCAGGAAGATGAGTGAGTCTTCTTAACTCTAGACCTGGTACTCTATCCACTGTGCCACCTAGTTGCCAACACAGACTGTAGAAGGGGGAAATAATATGAAATTAATCTTTAAAGGGAGGTTTGGACTAGATCATAAAGGTTTTTTAGTGCCAAATGGAATATTTTTGTATTTTATGCTTGGGCTAATAAGGAACCACTGAAACTTATTGAGTGGAGGAGTAACGTTGCCAGACTTTTGCTTTAGGAATGCCATTCTTGTAGCTGTGTGGAGAATGGATTGAAGAGTGGAGAGAGGGTGGATACAGTGAGACCAAGGAGAAGGTTATTGCAGTAGTCTAGGTGAGAGGTGATTAGGGCCTAAATGAGGGTGGCTCTGTGAGTGGTGAACATGTATTTTGAGAATGTGGTGGTTCCCACATACAGTCAACTGTTGGTCAAATACTGCCATAGATGATGTCTTCATTTCTTTTATCTTGGCATTTCCTGGACACTTTCCTCCTTTACTTCCAATTCATGGTGCCTAGTTATCACTGACTTGTAGTTTATGTCCTTCCTAACATCTGGAGTTGCTATTTCTAAATAAGAGAGAAATGAACCACTAGGTGAACATTATGTTTCTTTATTAAAGCAAAGGGTCGATGTTCAGCGAATCTGGAAACAAAACTTTTGGCTCACATTTCAGAAGTTAGTTTCATTCCTGATTCCTACATTCCCCCAACTGAATGACAAATATCCTCCGTGCCTGCTGGCATCGCCTTTTTACCTGGCTGGAGAACCACCAACCTGGGTTTCTTTTTGCCTCAGAGGAAACCCAAGCACAGCGTGCGGGTTGGTCAGTTGTAGGCACAGTGTAAGGGCAGACTAAATATAGCCCTATGTGGAACAAGTAGATGGACCCTACTTAGTCTCAGATAAGAAAATCAGTGATAATTGGTTATGTTGTAAAGATATGATTTTGTTGTAAAGAAAAAATTGCAACAATTGAAACTATACAAGACTTGAATGAGCCTGTTGTGGAGATATTTTCTGTTACTTGTTACCTGAGTAGCCTTTGGCAAGTAAGCCATTCTTCGGGCCTCATTATCCTTATCTTTAAAATGAAAGTGTTGGATGAGATGATCTAGTTGGTCCCTTCTAGCTCTAAATCCTACAATACTGTGTTGCAGAGGAAATTTGCCTAAGAGGTTGAATGACATGATCTCTAAGTCCCATTTCTAATAACCTAGAGTTCTTTTATAATCATCCTCCAATCATAGTTCAAATGCTGCTGATGCTGGGGAGATTTTTACCTTTTTCCTAGCCCATAACCTTTTTGTCTTGTTCTCCATTGTGAGCCCCTGCCTTTTCAAGTCATGATCAATAATGGGAAAATTGATATTCAATTTTCACTTACTGATGGGTATATACCTATCCTCCCTAACTTCCTGGGAACTATCCAGTAATTGATATTGTTGACTGACATGTTGACATTTTGCAATGGATAACATTAATGGTGGCTCTGAAGGCATGTGAAGACTTGAAGCAATTTATTGAAACAATTTAGGCAAAACTCTCCTATGATTGACAAGAAGGTTCATTGTTTTTTCACTTGTCAGAAATACTGAGTTTAAGGAATGATTACCTTGCTCTCCATTTCACTTTGCCAAGAGAGATGTAGCCCTGGTTTTCGAGAACCTAAACTAGGCCAAGAGCAGTAGTCATACATTAGAAACTGATATGCCAGGGAAGCTGGGCATGCTCAGTGTGTAGAACCGTTATAATGCCACTGCTTCTGATCTGCCAAAGAGTATTAGAAACAATTTAAGCCAGGCTTTAAATTTCAGTGCACAAATAGCATGCAACTACACTCAATCTGTGGACTCTTTAATTACATGAGAATTACCAACTGGTGGAAGGATAATTACTGAGTAAGGAGTATGTCATTGAAGGATAAATACATGATTATTTCTGTCTTCTGAATGGCAATGCATGGTAATTGCTTTTGGATCTGCTAATTGTAATTACATAGTAATCCATAGGTGCAAATGGTCCTGCATTTACCATTAAACCTTTGATGTTACTATTCAATTAAATACTAGTTACATTAAGGTGGAACCCTGTAACTTGTCATAGGCTAAAAAAGTGTACTGGGCATTGACCTCAGTCCCTTTGTGTAGAAGGGACCTTTTTTCTTTTAATATACACTTTCCTTTCAAGCTTTTAAATTCATTGATCATTGATTATCACTAGCTAGAGTTGCATCAATATTTTCTTTGTTACTGGAGGAAGGATTGGAGTAGATTCACTCAGACACAGTTTGACTGGATCAAAAAATATATGAATACTCAGAAGTTTTATCTTTATTAAGATGATTACCATAGCCAGACAAAAGAAGTTAAACTGGAACTGAGTCACCTGAATTACAACAGAGTTGCTAGGTACAAAGGTAAAAGGAAGCTGCGAATCGAACATTAGAACAAATTATTGTTATTAAAGAGATTTGGACTCTAAAAATTTCTAACAAAGTAGGCCTGATCGGACTGATGAGAAGGGAGCAATTTGCAGACTTTAGGAGGCTCTCTAATTCTATTAGGCCATTTGAGTACAGCCTAATAAATTACCTCTTTCAATTCAGTAAGTGGTGCCCTACTGACCTCCAAAAACTGAGCAGTTTATTTCCTTCTCTTAGGCTGATTCTCCTCCTTCTTGGCACAAAGGAGGGGAGGGAGCTATTTGCTTGGTCCTGGCCTTTCTATTTAGCATGGGGATTGCATGGAAAGGAGTGCTCATTTCCCCTTTGCTATGAGTCCTCTTTTCACATAGCTGTGATCTATCTTTAGAGCTGTTCAGCCTGGTTTGCAGCTCTGTTGAGAGAAAGGTAAGAATTGCTATGGCATTGTGAGAGCCAATTCCCTCACTCAAAGACCCTTAAACCCTTAAAACACTTGCTAGTTGGGCAGAGCTGTAGGAACAGACAACCTCCAGTGGTCATTGGGCATAAGGGTTATCTCTGTAACTTGTGCCCTCCAGATAGAAAGTAGGGGGTTGCCTTCATCATGTCCATTTAACAGTGGATATGAGCTCAGTTTAAAATTAATGTCAACATAAATGTTTTCTATTAATAAAATTTTATTAAAGTGAATAGTATAACAAATAGAAGACTGGTCTTGGAGCTTGAGAGACCTGGATTCAAGTTCTCTATTTGTCATATATACTTGCTCTGTGACTGGGGACAATTCACTCAACCTCTTAGTGTTTCTAGGAAATTCTCTAGGACTCTGTTATAGATGGGCTGGAGTTGTTTTCCTATATTACTGGAGGGGAATTCCTAGGATCTTAATAAGATTATGGGTACAGACAAAGGTAAAAGTCACCCGAATTTATGGGGATTTGGAAAATATAATCTGACTGGCCCTGTTGATCAGCTCTCTCCTCCCTTCCCTGCCCTAAATATTAGCTAAACCCCATTTATCTAAACTGGTTGGAGACTGAACTTTTTATCTAGAAGCAGATTTTCAAGATAACTGAAGCATACATACATACTCTTTAAGGGTAAAAACTTTAAAACACTTAAATTGTTTTTGATAGAAGTCTTTTTGAAAATGTCATTACTTACTTCCCTGCCTTCTTAAAGAGGGTATATTGAACAGAATTTTGCCTTTTCTTGAAGATGGAGGGTCATTATATGTATATACAATATGCATATATTGTACTATGCTATAGTGTAGGGATGCTCAGAGTTGAGTTGGATAGGACTCTCTACCTAATAGCTCCAGGCTAATATACTTTTTTGAGTTACAGTGTCTGCTTTTCATAGTTTTCCTGTCTTCTTGCTGTCAAGTTATCATTTCTTCCTGCTGTCAGTGTGCTTAGCTCTAGTGGCTCTTTCCCCCACCTTCTATTTTGCTGATTTCATTCCATGGTGGGTTGGAAAACCAGAGATTGTGAGGAAGAAAGCCTGGGGGCTCTCCTGTAAGTAAAATGCATGAGCTTTTGTGACTTTGTGACTTCTGTTTGGGCTGCTCAGAGGCCCATTTTGCTTCCTTCTGTGTTCTCTGTTGCCTTTCAGAGAGTTTAAGCTCCCGAATAGTACCCCTAGATAAAGGGAGTGATACTCTAGTTATATGATATGCATTTTTTTCTCCATATGACTTTTCCTACTTTTCCTGTGATCTATTTGCATATAAAAGAACAAAAACAGGCTGGATAGGGACAGTACCGATATATTCTTTTTCGTCTGGTAGCTTAACTTTGAAGATATTTGCAGGCCTAACAGTGACAAAAGGAATGTATTCTAGCTTAATGATCTGGAAGACTGAAGTGCCATTGTGTATTATTAGAGGACAATGCAATAAAATCAATTTTATCAGTGTCCTCAGGACTCAGGGATTATTCAATGATTTTCCTACCTGAGCATGTCAAAGTATTTGGCTGAAACTCTTAGTGAAGTTGATTAGTCGTCTTTGAGAAGCCATCAAGTTGATGGAAGTTAAATGAATCCATGATAAAGGTCCTCAACCTTGATATCATAGCCATTGTAGAGTCTTGTAATTTGAACATCCAGGGACATATCAGGGGGAATCCAGTTGTTACAGAGGAAACTAACGCATAATTGAAACTGACAAATGATCAACTGGAGATTGTGGAAAACATTATGTAGAAAGCCATCTGGTTAAGGGGCTGCATAAAGTGTAAGATTTTAAATAATTTAAAGTTGTCAGTAGAAAAGATGTGTATATTTAGACATCTGGCCTCAGAAAATTGAGAAAAGTTGTTGTAGGTATTGTGCAGTATTTCTCATCCATGGATATTTCTTGCATTTCAGTTTCTTATTGTAATTGATTAAGTGACCAACAACTTGATTTAAAAGTCATTTTGCCAATCAAAGGGCAGATCTGTATATGGTAAAGGTATAGAAAAGACTGATTGTCTCCCCTCACTCTGGGATTGTGGATTTTAGGCTTGAAATTAAGTAGAAATGACATCGTCTCCCCTCAGTCTGGGATTGTGGATAGAATATAAGGCTTGAAGTTAAATAGAAATGGGTTCAAACCTTGCCATTACTGGCTGCATGATCCTTGGCAAACCTAACTTTCCTAATCTGTAAAATGATGGTAATTTGTTTATGTTATGGTAATTGTTTTTATCAACTTTGAAAAAAAGAAACCTAATATTCTTCTAAGTCCATAATTTCAAAAGTTAAGACTTAGATTTAAGTCTCCAGCGTGTTGGCTAGATCCTATAGGACAAATTTGTGCAAAGGCTTTGATTAGTAATTATACAGGATGAGGAGGTATGGATGGGTTGGAATCCATACCAGTGGAGACCAGGTTAATTAGACAACAGATCTATCAATGAAAAAGTGCAACCTATGCCCAAATTCACTTTGTAATAAAAAAAAATCATCTTTTCTTCTGTTTATAAGTTCTTGAATGTGACCAGCTTACATGGCATACTAGAAAAAAAGTCACTGAATCCTTTACATAATATTAAGTAGTCAGTAGGTGAAGCTTGGTGGTACAGTGGGTGGAACACCAGACTTGGAGTCAGGAAGATCAGAACTCAAATATGACCTCACATACTCACTACTTGTGTGACCCCTGGGCAAGTTACTTAAATCCTGTTTGGCTCAGCTCCTTATCTGTACAATGGGGACATACTGGAGAAGGAAATGGCAAATCCCTCCAGTCTCTTTGCTAAGAAAACCCCATGGACTAAGTTTATGGGGTCATGTAGAGTCAGACGTGACTGAGTGACTGGTCAAATGAGTTGTTTCTTTGTGGGAAGGAAGTTTTTGTTGTTTTATTTTTTCCATTTTGTACATGTATCCATATTGCCTAGTGTAGTACTTGGCACATAGGCTCTTAATAAATGCCCACTGGATTAAATTGATTTGAATTTAGATCCATTAATACAATTTAGTGTCCAGTTGATGAAGATCCAGAAATGATGGGATTCTATTAACTCAGTGAAAATTAAAATGCAAAAAGTATCTCTTTGGGTCATTTCCTTGTGTCTGCTTTAACTAATTGTATTTCACCATGACTCCTCTCTGGAAAGGATATGAGAGAATGAGTATTTATATTATGACTGCTAAAAAAAAAATCAGGTATTTTTGGGTAAAAGCAAGTTATTTATACCTAGAACAATCACTCTGCTTTAGTGGCAAAACATTCTTTAATTATAGGCTTTTCAATGGCAAGGACTGCATCTTGGTAGTGTTGTCTATAGTGCATTGCCAATATCATGTACTTATTAAGTGGAGATGACGATGGACATGCTGGACCTAGGCAGGTCTATTTTCATTTTGCTAATTCAGATTTTTATGTCAACATCCAGATTCTGCAACAAAATGTATCTGCAATACACACTATTAAATTCAAAAGATTTTGCAACTGCATGATTTACCCCATCAGCATCTATAATCAAAGCCAAAAATTCCACAACATGAGAGGTTCCACAAGCACTGTGTGTATTTGCTTTCCAGAAGACAAACTACATATGTAATCACTCTGACAGGGCCCATAGGTTGCACATCCATCACCTACATCATCTTCTATTCAAAAAAGCAACACTCAAAGAATAAAAGTAATACTGTCAGGGGAGCAATGTCTTCAATTATGAAGAATAATTATGAAGGAAATGAAAAAGACTTGAGGCATTTTCTCCCGGTCGCATTCCTCACTTGGCCAAGGCTTGATAATAGGATGAGGGCAATAGAAATGAATGAATTGAAGAGTCAGCTATGTTTCCTGCTATGTTCCTCCTGTCTCCATGGAAGCTAATGTCGCAGTTTAGCTTTGTCTAGGACACCAGTGTGGGAGAGAGTTATTCTATCATTCTGTTTGGCTTTATCACAGAGATGCTCCCAGTGGATCATAATGACTCTTTGTGAAGACCAGGTGGACTCCCTGGTGGATGCTGCCCCCACTGCCCACTTCCCTAGGGCTACCACGGAGCTTGCTTTGCATTCTGAGCCAGTGACTGTAACCTATGACCCTGGGGGCACAAATGATACAGTGGTTACAAAAACAATAGAGGGTTAGTTTGCTTCAGGCATAACTGCCACAACACAACGCTACATAGTCTCATTCTTCCTAGACAGGAAGTAACAGTGAACTGAGCAGTCAGAAATGGAGAGATAGTATACAGCATGGGAGAAGATTTTTAGCACACTCTTACAGTGCCGGTTCAGAATTGCTTCCTCTTTATTTCTTTTTAGGAAAATTATCACTAATATAGTCAACCATATTAAAAAAAAAGGGGGCAGGTTATTTTTTGCTGCAATGGACTAGGAAGGAAGAAAGGAAACATACATTTATTAAGTGCTTATTATGAGCCAGGCACTAGTCCAAGGGCTTTTGATGCTCATAATAACTTTGGGACTTGGTGATATTATCTTCATTTTACAGTTGAGGAAACTGAGATACACAGCAAATTGACCAGTGTCACACAGCTAGTTAATATCTGAGACTGCATTTCTTTTTTTTTTTAAATTTTTTAATTTATTTGTTTATTTAACTTTTTATATTCATTTTCACAAAATTTTGGGTTCCAAATTTTCTCCCCATTTCTTCCCTCCCCCCACCCCAATACACCAAGCATTCTAATTTTCCCTATCACCAATCTGCCCTCTCTTCTATCATCCCTCCCTTCTCTTGTCCCCATCTTCTCTTTTGTGCTGTAGGGCCAGATGACTTTCTATTCCCCATTAACTGTATTTCTTATCTCCTAGTATCAAGAACAATACTCAACAGTTGTTCCTAAAACTTAGAGTTCCAAATTCTCCCCATCCCTCCCTCCCCACCCATTTCCTTTGGGAAGGCAGGCAATTCAATATAGGCCATATCTGTGTAGTTTTGCAAATGACTTCGATAACAGTCATGTTGTGTAAGACTAACTGTATATGGCCGTGTAACTGGCCGTGGCCCCAGAGGAGCAGATCCGAGCAGGCTTCAGGGATGGAACCTCCGGTGGCCAAGAAGGTCCCTCCGCCCACAGGCGCTCCAGGTCAGTGAGAGAGACTTCTGGGCTGGCCGAGAGGGGAGCAGGGTGTCTCCGTGGCTCGGGCCACCTCGGGAGGCAGTGGCAGAGGCAGCAGCAGCCTGGGACTCCCAGAGCAGGAAGGAGCACTGCTCCATTACTGAAGATCTCTGCATAAACCCCTGAGGGAACTGAACCTGGGAGGTGGCCCTGCCCCCACCCCAGCACCAGAACTTAAGCTCACATTGAATAGCAGCCGCTCCCCACCACAGAAAGCCCTGAGGCTGGGAAGCAGCATTTGAATCTCACACCCCAAGCACTACCTGGGCGTATCTAGGCAGGGGTGGAGAGGAATCTCAGAAGTCAGGTAACTGGCTGGGAAAATGCCCAGAAAAAGGAAACAGAATAAGACCATAGAGAACTACTTTTTGGGGAAGAGATGTTCCTTCCCCGCTTCATTTCTGATAAGGAAGTACAATGCTTGCCATCAGGGAAAGACGTGGAGGTCGGGGCCCCTCTATCCCAGGTATCCGAGGTGGATGTCCAGTGGGCTCAGGCCATGGAAGAGCTCAAAAAGGATTTTGAAAATCAAGTTATACAGGTGGAGGAAAAACTGGGAAGAGAAATGAGAGAGATGCAAGGAAAGCATGAAAAATGGGTCAATACCTTGGTAAAGGAGACCCAAAAGAATGCTGAAGAAAACAACACCTTGAAAAATAGTCTCACTCAATTGGCAAAAGAGGTTCAAAAAGCCAATGAGGAGAAGAATGCTTTCAAAAGCAAAATTAGCCAAATGGAAAAAGAGGTTCAAAAGCTCACTGAATTTAATAGTTCTCTCAAAATTAGAATGGAAGAGATGGAGTCCAATGACTTTCTGAGAAACCAAGAAATCACAAAACAAAACCAAAAGCATGAAAAAATGGAAGAGAATGTGAAATATCTCATTGAAAAAACAACTGATCTGTAAAATAGATCCAGGAGAGACAATTTAAAAATTATGGGACTACCTGAAAGCCATGATCAAAACAAGAGCCTAGACATCATCTTTCATGAAATTATCAAGGAAAACTGCCCTGAGATTCTAGAACCAGAGGGCAAAATAAGTATTGAAGGAATCCATCGATCACCACCTGAAAGAGATCCAAAAAGAGAAGCTCCTAGGAACACTGTGGCCAAATTCCAGAGTTCCCAGGTCAAGGAGAAAATATTGCAAGCAGTCAGAAAGAAACAATTCCAGTATTGTGGAAATACAATCAGGATAACACAAGATCTAGCAGCTTCTACATTAAGGGATCGAGGGGCGTGGAATAGGATATTGCAGAAGTCAAAGGAACTAGGACTCAAACCAAGAATCACCTACCCAGCAAAACTGAGTATAATACTTCAGGGGAAAATATGGTCTTTCAATGAAACAGAGGACTTTCAAACATTCTTGATGAAAAGACCAGAGCTGAAAAGAAAATTTGACTTTCAAACACAAGAATGAGAAGAAGCATGAAATAGTAAACAGCAAAGGGAGGTCATAAGGGACTTACCAAAGGTGAACTGTTTACATTCCTACATGGAAAGACAATATTTGTAACTCTTAAAACGTTTCAGTATCTGGGTAGTTGGTGGGACCACACACAAATGTACACACACACGCACACACATGTACATGCGTGCATGCACACACATACACACAAGCACGCACACACAGAGGCAGAGAGCACAGAGTGAATTGAATAGGATGGGACCATATCTTAAAAGAAATTAAGGTAAATGGTGAGAGAGAAATGTAGTGGGAGGAGAGAGGGTGAAATGGAATGGGTTAAATTATATCTCATTCAAGAGGCAAGCAGGAGACTTTTTAGTGGAGGAGAAAAGAGGAGAGCTGAGAAAAAAACAAGAAGTTTACCCTCATCACATTCGACTAAGGAAGGAGTAAAATTCATACTCATTTTGATATGAAAACCTATCTTACAGTACAGAAAAATGGGAGAAGGAGATAAGCAGGGAGGGAAGGGATGATGGAAGGGATGGCAATGGAAGAAGGGAGCAATGTGAGGTCAACACTCTTGGGGAGGGACAGGATCAAAAGACAGAATAGAAACAATGGGGGGCAGAATAGGATGGAAGGATATACAGTTAGTCTTACACAACATGACTGTTATCGAAGTCATTTGCAAAACTACACAGATATGGCCTATATTGAATTGCCTGCCTTCCCAAAGGAAATGGGTGGGGAGGGAGGGATGGGGAGAATTTGGAACTCTAAGTTTTAGGAACAACTGTTGAGTATTGTTCTTGATACTAGGAGATAAGAAATACAGTTAATGGGGAATAGAAAGTCATCTGGCCCTACAGCACAAAAGAGAAGATGGGGACAAGAGAAGGGAGGGATGATAGAAGAGAGGGCAGATTGGTGATAGGGAAAATTAGAATGCTTGGTGTATTGGGGTAGGGGGAGGGGAGAAATGGGGGAGAAAATTTGGAACCCAAAATTTTGTGAAAATGAATGTAAAAAGTTAAATAAATAAATTTATATTAAAAAAAAAATAAAGGCCATCATCATTTCATCCCTGGACCACTGAATTAGCCTGCTGACTGGTCTATTTGCCACAAGTCTCTCTTTCTCGTCCAGTCTATCCAAAAGCAATTGCCAAAGTAATCTTCCTAATGTGCAGGGCTGCTCATATCCCTTTCCTACTCGATATATTCAGTTGACTCTCTATCACCTTCAGGATCAAATATTAAATCCTGTTTGGCATTAAATGTTCTTCATCATTTGGTCCCCTTCTACCTTTTCAGTTTCCTTACACCTTATGACTCTTCATGTGTGCTGCAGTCCAATGGCAGTGGCCTTCTTGCTCATCCTTGGACAAGAAACCCCATTCTCAACTCTCCGCATTTTTATCAGTTGTCCCCCATGCCAGAAATGATCTCCTTTATTTCGGCCTCCTGGTTCCTTCAAATTCCAGCTACAATCTCACCTTCTAAATGAAGTCTTTTCCAATCCTTCTTAATTATAATACCTTCTGTCAGTTGATTATCTCCAATTTATGCTGTCTACAAGTTGTTTCTATGTAGTTGTTTGCATGTTGTCTTCCTCATTACATTGTAAGTTCCATGAGAGTAGAGATTTTCTTGTTTTTTCTTCATGTCTCCAGTATTTAGTTAGTTACCTTGCATGTTTATTGACTGACTACCTTACATGTGAAAAGTACTTTGTAAACCTAAAAGTGCAATATGTTACTATTATGAAGTACAGTGGGCAAAATTCCCATTAAAATGCGAAAATTACACAATTTTTTTTCATTGAAGCTCTGAAAAAAATGATAAATTGCTCAAAATCATAAAGTGTCATCTATAGAAAAATAGCTCATTATGGGAAAATATTTTTACTCCAACTTCCGGTTTAACTTCTGTTAAGTAAATTTTAATACATATCTCCTCTCATTCTATTATTATGGAGGGCAGGTAATTGACACTCTTTCAGACTTTATTACAACCTTTACATTTCCTGAGTCTGATTTCCAATTCCATGGGTATATGATAATCTATTTTTAAGAGTAGTATAGACATTTTGGGTGGTTATAATAATGCTTTCATACCAGGAATTGTGTAAATGATGATTTTAGGGTATTTTCTTGCACTTAAGTAGTTCTTTTAGTCTCTCCCTGAATTAGACATTGTACATCAAAAAATCTTGGTCAAATTATATCAATTTTGATGTCTGGAAATAATTAAAATTTTAGATTTTTTAACTTTTAAACCAACCAGCCCATTAAATTTGGATATATATTTAGATACATATTGCATTGCTGTTACAAAAAGCCAACCATCATATCAAATTGCTGTATTTTTTCTGGAACATTGTATTTGGGAAGTAGAGATTTTGATTTGGTCCCTATCATTAGTATATATGCTTTCTGAAGTCAGGACTATTCATTTTTAATGTTATTTCCTCACAATCTAGCTTAGTGTCTTGCACAGAGTAGGGTTTAAATGCTTGTTGAATGAACAAGTATATTTTTTAGGTGAAATATATTTTAGTAAATAATGTGAATGCTATATGATTTCAGTTCAGTTATCTTTATTTCTAACATGATGTTTCCTTATTTATATGACAGAACTTAAGCAATACTTAACTGAAAACATAGTCCAAAGGTAAATGAATACATTGTCTCCATAGTATAAATTTAAATCTACACAGTCCTTAGGGTTTGATTTTTTGATGTTATTATTGTGTGGGAAATGTTAATGTCTCAAGTGGATAATCTCAGAAGCTGTAAAGTAACCTCCCCAGCAACATTTTTTCCCTTTTTTTTTTCCTTTAGTGTGATCGTTGCTTGCCCCTTTATAATGATAAGCCTTTTCATCAAGGGGATCAAGTTCATGCTTTTAATTGTAAACCTTGTCAGTGCAACAACCATTCAAGGAGCTGCCACTATGATGTGATAATGGACCCATTTCCTGATGAATACCATCGAGGTGGGGGTGGAGTTTGTGAGAACTGCCAACATAATACTACAGGTAACTCACAATTTAAATGGATCATTTCATCTATGTATTTTTAATAAGATACATAAGGGTCACTTCAAATTATTTTGTTGGTATATTTCCTGTGGAAAAACAAAGTCCATGCTATAAGGTTTGAACTACCTCCCTGAAGCAGACTGAGCAGATTGCTACAAAACCAGGCTACTTCTTGGCTCCTTCCCTTTGTTAGAAAACTGCAGTAAGATAGATCATCCTACTGGTCCCCAAGTCAATACTGAACTCTGGATACTTTCATCCTAAAGTACTATGTTACTGATATTATATTGACCTTTAAGGTTTACAGAGCACTTTCCATATATTATCTCAGTTGATCCACATAGAATTTGACGTAGGCGCTATTACTATCTCCATTTTACAGATAAGGAAACTGAGGATGATAGGTTAAGTGGCTTGCCCAGGGTCATAGAGCTTGTAAGGGGTTATAACAGGATGTAAACTTAGGTCTTCTTGACTTTCCAGTCTAGCACTACATTCATTAATTCCTAAATCCTCCTGGCAGTCTATAATCATGTATAGTCCAATCAACATATCCCTAAAAACAAGTTTGATTATTTTGTTTTTTGATTTTCCATTATATGTTCTGTTTCTCATAAGATTATGCTTAAGCATTTATTAAAAGCTGGATTTTGGCTTTCAGAGTAGTAATATGGGAAGACATATTTCAGCATAGTTAATTTAATGCAACAGTTAAATGAAGACATTATATAGTCTAAAATGGTCATTGAAAATTTATTTCAAATATCAATAATTCGTAAAGAACAGAAGTAGATTGGTTTCTCAGACAGTTTGGTAGAACTCAACAGTTCAATGCAAGTTTACATTTTGTCTGTTCAAGCAACTATATCAGGTGGTAGGGATTTATGAAAAAAATAACCACTTTTGGGTGAGAAATTGGTGAGGAAATCCTCTCTGATTCAAGAAATAAGAATGTAGCAGGCACCCTTAATGGAACTGTATAGTAGCAAGCACCCTAACACATCCAGAATGTCTTGCCAGCCACAAGTTCTTAGAGTTGCTTTTCTTTTAGAAAAGGTTAAAAGGGGGTCAATAATCTATTTCAATTATATTCGCCAACAGAGAAAATACAAGCAGAGAAATAAAGATCAACAGACAGGGCTTCTGTCTGACCATAAGAAATACAAACATCAGAGATCAACAGACAAATCCAACTGTCTGAACATTACATACATACATACATACATATATACATACATACATACATAGTTACTAGAGAGAGAAGCACCAGCGTCTGGGCTTTCAAAGTCAGAGGGTTCCTTAATGGATACTATTTCATATATGTATTATAGGCAATGTGTGTTATTGTGTATATTATTGTGTTATATTATAAAAATAATAATTATTATTGCCATACATATATACCCTTTTCAGAGTCTAAGGGCATCATGATCCTCTGACCTAGTGCCTCATTAGAAATTAACACAAGGTGTAGACCTTCCTACAAAACAAATCTCCCCTCATCAAGCTTCCCTTAATGGGTTCAACCTGAGGCCTATTAATGGACAGGGAAGATCTTTAACTCTCATTGCCTGTGGTTGTTACAAATCATTGTCCAGTAACAACCTAGTCATTAGTAATTACTATGCAGATAACAAGAAGTTTGAATCCACTTTAAATAGCCTGCAAAGAAACCTAAAAGAGAGTATGAATATTCACAAATACATTTCATGGCCTTCAAAGGACAAATAGATAATGTCTTACAAATATCTTAAAATGTCTTAATTTTAAAATTATTGACTGTGAAGATAGTGGATTTTTTGAGGATGCTTGTTATTTTGAGTCTTTTCCCAAATGGTAATTTTTCACTTTTTAATATTGGGTTAATGATGGCAACATGTATGGGGAGTTAGAGGAAATGCCATACTTCAAGTAATGCTAGTGACTTGAATGACCTTTTGTAAGTCTTTGAAACTTTCATTCTTTTTTTTTTTGTTTGTTTTCATTTTATAAAATGGTGACAGTCTCCTACAGGGATGTGATGAAGTGATGAGTACTAATTAACAACTTGTAAATCAACAGAATATCCTTGAATACTAAGACAATATATCACAGTAGTAAAAGAAAACAGTAGTATTTTTTGTCTTCACATTGTATTAAAAAACTACTGATTCACCAAAGTATTCTTCGCTGATACCGAAAAGCAGTGTATAGTATCTTTCTACTTACAAAATTATATGTTATGTTAATACCACTCATCTTTTCACAAAAGGATCCATTTCTGGGAAAAATACTTACTTTTAGATGTAAGACTTAAGCCTATACTTCATGTAAAAGCCCACAACCTCATACGTCACATACCTAGATGATTTTCATATTTCATGGAGATTATATGACTGGCACTGAAAATCAAGAAAAGTTTTAGGTTCAAAGCTAACTCTTTCAAAATATATAGACATTTCAAGCAGAGCTTTTATAGAAATGTGGTATTATATAACAGATGGAAGTTTAATGAAGTAAAACACAGTTTGTAACAGGTTCATTGTTTCATATGCTCTGGATCACTAAATTGGCAGGTAGAGATGAAAGGTGCATTAAAATGGACGTCCTGAAAATTATAGAATTCTCTCAAAGGAATAGAGTCTTTAATTTTGAATTATGCAGCTGATATTAATGAATTGGAAGCCATAATGCATAACCTTTCCTTGATTCAGGAAGAAACTGTGAGCTGTGTAAGGATTACCTTTTCCGACAAATGGGTGCCGATCCATCAGCCAAAGATATTTGCAAACCCTGTGATTGTTATGAAGTTGGCACGAAAAATGGCAGCCTCCTTTGTGATCAGGTTAGTCTCTCCAGTATTGAGCATAAAATATTACTCTATCAGTCAGAAATAGTTTGGAAGAACTTTGTACCAGGGGATAGATATCATGCATATACTGGGAGAATTTGGCATTTCAAAGACATAACTGTTTTAAAAAGTCTCCAAAAACAGCCCTTCAGGTTATGAAACTTGGGGTTAGTTTGTATGTTCCTCATACTTTGGAAATGTGCATTGCATCTTTGCCAGGCCGAAGCAGTAACCTAGGGTGCACAGTGCTGTAAAATTCAAATCTATCATTTGTAGGTTTTAGGGAATCTGTGAACTTGGGACTTTTAATATTTTTAAGTATATTTTTTTCATAATTGATTTCTTTTGCAATTCTGTGTCTTCCTTTCTTATTCACTTAAAAATTATTCTGAAAAGTTGATTCTAGATTTCACCAGACTACCAAAGGACTATGGCACAAAGTGGGTCATGAACCCATAACCTAAGAAATGTCAAGAAAATTTTTCTAAAGTTCATTCAGTCCATTCCATGTATTCATAGGTGGAACTGTATCATAATGATGGCATTCTGATATATGTGGTAGATATGGTTCAAAATGAATACATCTTATATTAAATTCCATGCTATGGTAGATATCAATGGATCCAATGTATTTTCAGAAATGGTTGCTAAAGAAATTAGAAGCCATGATAGCATTACTTTTAAACCTCTTGAGCCCATCTTTTTTTGTTTAATATCTGCTTTATGTGTATCATATTAACCCAATGAAAAGATGCTAACCCAGAGATCTAAGTACTGATATATTCTTGGAACCTGAGGTAATTCTATGGGGATGATGATTTGACAGTTCCTTTTCAGACTTTCTCAGTCTATTCTTCAGGTTAGGTGATGCAACTGCTATGTATTTTTCAGGTAAGATCTTGAAAGGTCAGGTTACTTTAGCATTTTCTAATAATAATGTAGTTTAATACAAATAAGCATAAAATTATAAAAATGATCATGAACAATCTTAAATATAAAAGATGGATTCAATGCATGAATTGAATCTCCAGTAACAAGATATTTATTTGTTAATAAATATGTTTCTTGTGGATGAAAACAATTAAACACATATCAGTTACAGAAAATATGAAGGAAATATTTTAGTTCCATTATGAAGAAAATAAACTATTGGCAATTAATTTTGTACTAATACTTCTGAAAATTATTTAGCACTGCTTTATAAAATGTTCCATGTAGATCTAGAGACAATTATTGTGTTTGTACAGTATTAATAATAATGCATTCTATGCAACCTTCAAAAGGAGAAATTGAGAGATCAACTTAGAGTATTCCTGGATTTAAAAACTGAAGAACAAGAGCCCTACATAAAATGATAAAACATAACCACATAATGGAAAGAGGGCTAATTGTGAAGTCAACAGACCATTGGTTTAAAATACCATCTTTGCCTTTACTGCCTATAACCTTGGAAATATCACGTTAAGCTATTTGGGCCTCAGTTTCCTTATTTGTGAGATGAGATAATTGGGTTAAATGATTTCTAGGGTACCTTAAAATTTAAAATCCTTGGGTCACACCACTAAAACTTGGAAACGTAGGGCAAAATCCAAGAGAGCATCCACAATCAATCCAGCATTAAGGCTGAGGCTGAAATTTAACCCCTTTCCTCTCCAAAGAGAGAGACATTTAATGCCTGTCCTTATCAATAAGTTAAACTGCTTTGGATAGGACCATGTCTAACATGTGACTAAAATTAGGTATGATATTTAGTGGCACTGTTGGTTTTGACTTGAGGCACTCTTGCCATCAACTCAGAAGTTAAACCTTCCTACATGCATTGTTCCTCACTGAAAGCTGTGATTGTTTTACCTTTCAGTTGTGACTTTAGCACTTGGCAGAGTTTTTGATGCATAGCACTTAACACATAAAATACTTCATCATTCATTTATTCATTTGTAGATAATGACAAAAACTTTGCTTTTAGATGCTAATGAGTCATCATAACTAATGAGATACAAGAGCAGGTAGTGAGAGAATGACCCATCTCATGTTAGGATTTCAGAGCAATAATTTGCCCTAAGGGGTAAACAAATTATACAATTTCAGTATTTCACATTTGGAAGAGATCTCAGTGGCCATACAATTCAATCTATACAAATTCCTCTTTATAACGTCCCTAACAAAGAGCTCTTCTTCCTGAGACAACCCAGTCCACATTTGGACAGCTCTCATCTGGAAGTTTTCCCTAATATCGAGCCAACATTTGGGTCTTTGTAACTTTCATCAATTTCTCTTGGTTCTGCTTTTTGGAGCTAAGTGCTGTTATTTGGTCTTTTATTTGTGTATGACTCTTTGTGACCCCATGGACTTATCCATGGTGTTTTCTTGGGAAACATTGCCATTTCCTCTTACAGTATGTCCCCATTATATAGGTGAGGAACTGAGGCAAATACGGTTAAGTGACTTGCCCAGGGTCACACAGCTAGAAAGTGTTTGAGGTCATATTTGAATGTGGATTTTCCTGACTCTAGATCCAGTGCTTTATCTACTGCACCAGTTAGCTGCCCCCATAGTTAAATACAGCAAGTCTAATTCTTTTTTTCATGTGACAGCAGGAATAGTAAAACCTCTGGAATAAGAGGACTTGTATTCAAATCTCTCCTCTGACCCTACCTTAACAACATTGGGCTTCTCTGGTCCTCAGTTTCTTCTGGATAAGTGAGGGTATTGGACTACCCAGCTTCCAAGGTCCTCTGAGGTCATCCTTTTCTGTGTCTCTGATTTCTATGATTCTTCAAATACTTGAAGAGAATTATCATGTTACCCACCTCTCTTAAGTCTTTTCTTTTCCAGGTTAAGTATCCCTAGTTCTGTCAGATTATCTTCACATGGCATGAACTTGAAGCTAACAATGAATTGCATCCTAAGAATGATCTCACAGAGATAAGTACCTTGGCCAAGATTATAGGTAGGAAGTGATAGATCTAGGATTTGAACTCAGGGTTTCAGACTTTTTGCCCATCACTGAGAAGTGTTCAAGAAGAGTCTGTTTGACTACATGTCAAGTATGATGTAGTTAAGATTCCTGTCTTCATGAGAGGATGGATTCAACCACTCCTGAGGCCCCTTCTGATTCAGTCTTTGATTCCATTACCTTGACTTTTCTCAATTACCTGGGGTAACAAAAGAAAGAAGAAAATTTATAGGATTTTTTTTGTTGTCTCTACCATTATTATGCTTAAAATAATACTTAAATAGATCAGTGATCTAATCAATGTTGACATCCTCTTCAGTCCTATAGGTTGTGCCCCACCCATGAATCTTCCATCAAGGATCAGTAGATCCAATGTGCCCACAGGCTTCTTCTTTCAATTCTTTCTCTTTCTCTCTGTCTCTCTCCTCTATCCCTCCGTGTGTGTGTGTGTGTCTGTGTGCACGCGTGCGCACGCACGTACACCAAAGTAACTTTTGGGATGTCTATCAGCTCTCCCTTGCTTTCCTAACATGATGATCCTTTTCCAGTTTCACATGTCCTGCATAACTTTTATGCCATTTTTAGTGGGAGAGTCATCATTTGCAGTCTGCTATCTCTCTATAACTATGTCATAAGCAAGATATTTATATTTGAAAATTTGATTGCAAATATACTATATGGTTATTAATTTGTAAACTTCATGCTAACCTGAGCAATAAGAATTTTTTTCACTTAAAAATAACTTTTTCTCTTTGAAGATCAAAGGCCAGAATACTTTGCTGCATATTGTTTAACTAATCTTCAGAGAAAACCTGTGAGATTATTTTTGGAGTTCAGTCATTTTCAGTCATGTCCAAGCCTTCACAACTCCATCTGAGATTTTCTTGGCAAGGATACTGGAGTGGTTTGCCATTTCATTCTCCAGGTCATTTTACAGATGAGGAAACTGAGGCAAGCAGTTATGTGACTTGTCTAAGGTCACACAGATGCTAAGTTTGAAGTCAGATTTGAACTCAGGAATATGAATCTTCCTGATTCCAGGCCCAGCACTCTATCTACTGTCCACCTAGCTGCCTTGTGAGATTATACTTTTCAGTTTTCAGCATAGCTATAAATGGAACCATTTTTACTAGAGTCAAAGAAGTAGATATTAAATAACTCACATTTATATAGTGTTCTAAGGTTTGCAAAGTGTATCTTTACAACATTGCTGGGAAGTAGATGCCATTAAGGAACTGAGGCAGACAGTGGTTAAGTGAATTGCCCAGGATCACACAACTAGGATGTCTCTAGAGCTGGATTTGAATTCAGGTCTTTCTGAGTCCAGATCCAGCCTTCTATTTGCTGTGCTGCCTATTTGCCTTCAAATATGCCAAACATAGTTTGTTTGCATGCACGTGCCCTTCTGTCTACACACATACACACACAGCCCTATATACATACAAGAATATACACATATGCATATATACACATATACCCCACACATGATATACATACATACATGATATACATAAAACACACAATATACATGCATACACATGCCTTTATATACACATGAGTATACACATATGCATATACACATATACACAATACATATACAGACATATATAATCATACATATTTTTATATATATGCATACCATATATACATACAATATGTGCATATGCATACATATGCCTTTATACCCATACACATATGAACATATTCATATACGCGCATGCACATATGTATACACACATATACACATACATTTATATGCCTATACATACATACACATACAGTATAATGCATGCATATACAACACACATGCATGCATAGACACACATGTATATTCATAAATATGCAAATACATATATGTACACACATATATACAGCCATGCATATGCATATGTATACACACAACATGCATACATATATACACAATATACATGCACACACACACAGTCTCCTGAATTCTAAAGTCCATTAGTGTGGGACTCTCAATGTATTCATAGAGATCAATGTCCTGCCACTTGCATGAGGGTCAGTGCAGAACTGATGAGAAGGGAGAGAAGAGAGGTTCGCTGTCTTTGTCACAGAAGAGACTGCCATGAGAGGAGCTAGCAGTTGCCATCATGTCCCTCTCCCCAGCCCGCTGCACTGGAGACTTGGGAGAATTTCCTTTTTGGGTGAAATCTGGAACTAACTCTCTCAGTTGAGCTGTAAACTTGCTCCCAGTGGGAGAGCTCCTTCACTTTGTGCGGTCTAGTATGTTGTTGAGTGGTTTCAGTCACGTTCAACTCTCTGTGACGGAGTTTTCTCGGCAAAGATACTGGAATGGTTTGCTATTTCCTTCTCTAGCTCATGTCACAGATGAAGTACTGAGGCAAATACGGTTAAGTGATTTGCCCAGACACACAGCTAGTAAATATCTCAGGATAGATTATAGCTCATGAAGATGAGACTTCCTGATTCCAAGCCCCAGTGCTCTATCCATTGAGCCACCTAACTGTCCATTGTGTAGTATATATTATCTTTTATGTATTTTGATTTCCGTTTTGCTATCGACTTTGATAAGTAGGCTTCTTTTTACTTACTAAGTGTGTTTCTTGTGGAATTGATATTTGGTGGGAAAGAAATTAAGCCTTGGATATAAAGCTTGAAGTTTTCTTTCACCATTATGAATATGATCAGAAATTTAACCTGAACCTGAAAACTCCATCCCCTTGACAAAAAATACTTAGGGAAAACATTTCTAACCCAGTATCCCAATTCTCTAAGGAGAGACAGTGTCCAAGCTGCTGACCCTTAACTTCCTGCTTCCTCTCCATGTAGGAAATAGCTTCCCTTAGAGAAGGATGGAGGGAGAAGAGGCTAGAGATATTTATTCTGCCTCCTTTTGAGGCACATAAAGATGGGGGGTGGGGATGGGATCCACACACACACACACACACACACACACACACATTTCTATTCAGTCATTTTTCAGTTGTGCCTGATCCTTTGTGAACTCATTTGAGGCTTTCTTGGAAAAGATACTGAAATGTTTTGTCATTTTCTTCTTGAGCTCATTTTACAGATGAAATAACTGAGGCCCATCGGGTTAAGTAACTTGCCTAGGGTAACACAGCTAGTAAGTGTCTGAGGTTAGATTCAAAGTCAGGTCTTCCTGAATCTAGGCGCAGCACCCTATTCACTGTACCAGCTCGCTGCTCCCTACATTTGTATATAAATATTAAAGAGGCAGCTATCATAAGCCAAAATTTATTATATTTTTTGTGTGCACTGACCACCAAGCAAACCACGATTGTTTTTCTTTAGGGAGAGGCAGAATGTTATTTAGCTTTCTGGGAGAATGCAATGAAAACCTGGTATGCGAGAGCACTGTAGTGTATTGGAAAGAATGTTGAACTGAAATGTTGAAAGAATGTTCAAAGATTGACTCAACAGACTGGCTGCTGATTGATCATTTTTTACCTTTAAATCTATACTACCTACTTTTCTGAGAAAAAGCTATCTTTACAAAGTTTTTTTTAAAAAAAATTTAGTTTTAGAGATGGGAATTCTTATTATTGATCATATAAAAAAATTTAACCCAATTTATTCTCTTATTAAAGAAAACTATCGCATTTGTAATCAAGTATTTGGCCTCAGATACCTAACAGCCCAATGTGACCCTGGGCAAGCCACTTAACCCTGTTTGGCTCAGTTTCTTCATTTATAGGATGAGTAGGAGAAGGAAATGGCAAACCACTTAGTATCTGCTAAAAAACAACAAAAAAAAAAACCAAATGGAGTCATGAAGTAGCAGACATGACTGAAAAAGGCTAAACCACAGATTTGTAATCAAAGAACATGGGTTTAAATCCTGTCCCTGTTACTGGGTTATTTCTCCAGGTCACGGTTTCCTTACTGACAAAATGGTGCTGAATAAAATAATCTCTAAGATCGCTTCCCTCTAAAGTCTATGATTCCCCTTTGCCCAAATGATGCCATTTCTCTAAAGTGACTAAGATGACTGGGGAATTTCTGTGCAGTCGTCTCTCGTGATTGGTTATCAGGAGAGCAAGTTATTGACCTCTTTTAATTGTGGGAACCTTCTCTGTCCTGAAAATAGCATAAAGAACAGAGTGAATGGTTTTTTCTTATGTCAACTAGCTGGAAACCCTTGCCTTTGCATAATCCAAACCTAAACTGTGCTGTAAGAGACAGAAGTGTTGACTCTCATTTCCAAAGGGAACACAGAATAGCTACTAAAAAAGTTGTCAACAGTGTCAGAATTATAAACCGTAAAATCAAATTCAAGGACATTTTAAAAATTCATGCAATTGAAATCTGTAATAATATTAGGAAGCACACAGGGAAATTAGGCACTCACTCAAGTCCCATTTTGTTATAATAACTTAGGACATAAGCCAGCCCCAAATGGCCTGAGCGCCTGTGTAGCATACTCTGTATTCTGGAAGGGAGCTTTTCCTTTGGCAGTCACTGGAGGGAGTTCAATTCCATCTTACAAGAGTTGGGTTGGCTTCCTTCTACTCCCAGGGGAAGTGTTGTGAGTTCCTTATTTGGATGCCAAGCTCAAGGCACTAGCATGAAGCAGTGCATGAGGCTACTGAATCCCAAAATTTGAGTGACAAATGAAAATACAGAGAAAATCTCAAGCCTAGAGAGGTGATAGGACATTATAAGGAAGGGGGCATTCAGTTTATGAATAGATACTGCAGGCTCTGACAGTCATAACATAGTTTTGAGGGCTAGACATGTGTCATCTATGACTTGGCCATATATTATTTTCCTTCTCACTCTCTGAAGCCCAGCCAAATGAGTTTTTACTATTCCTCATATATGATCCTCCATTTCTCATCTCCCAGCCTTTGTAATAGTGTTCCTTATGCCTGGTGTACATTCTCCCAACTCAGCCACCTCTTACTGTAATATTCTTCTAGACCTTTCCCATAATTCCTTTGTGTCCCCAGAGGACAGCTAACCCAGGTTATAAGGTACTCTGTGGGTTTGAGTTGAAAACTAAAGCTCACAAGCCCCACACTGATAAGGTTACTTTTAAAAGTAGCCATTTGACATAATTAGCTCAAAGCAAAGGCATTTATTGAAATGTCAAAGCAAGAAGAATAATAAAAAGCATTTCCCCATGAATCTGGAATGTGCTTGACAATAAACAGCTGCAAAATCAGTGGAAACAGGGACACACATATACTAGGAAAGAGGAAACCTATGCCACCAAGATGGCGGGGTCTTGAAGTCCTTGCTCTTTTTGTAGTTTCCTTATCTTGGCTACGGCATCTCTTCCAGGCAAGCTGCTCCATTGGAATCTCTGGTCCTTCTCTCTAGTAAGCTTGCTTTTGACTCCTCAGGGATTTGCTCTACCGACAGATGCCAAAGCCAGGGAGGGGAGAGGAAAGAGAAATCAAATCCTTTTCTAGTTCTGGTCTCTGAGAAGTACAGAAAAAAGTAAAGAGTAATTTCTACTCAAGTGTGAGGTCCTTCCTTCATAGCTGGCTATTCTTGACTATCATAGAGGATTCTCATCTCAACTAATTTTTCTCAGTGGCTCTTTTGCTAAGGCAACCGGATATGTGAATGATCCTTAAAATGGTCAAAGGCTAATGATCCCACGTTTGTCTGAGGAATCTCTTTGAGTAACTCTTCATATCTTTACACAACATAAAAAGAAACCACTCTAAATTTTGTACCCTTATAATCTGAGACTGTGGCTACTAAAAGACTGAAAGAAAAAAAGAGCTTTGATTTCTAATTGTTTCTATCTTCCCCCTATAAACTGTAATTTCTTCCAGTGCGTTAAGGAGACTCAGCTATTTTGACGTCCCCTGATTATCCCCTCCCCCACTACATTAGACTTGGTGATTTCGGCTCAGGTATGTTCTGCATGAAACCTTTCCTCATCTCAGTCGCTGGCTAATCCCACCCCCCTACCCCCACCCCCAACCTTGTATCTACCTCTCATATATTTAAGTTCCTTGAAGGCAGAATCTGTTTTGCTTTTGTCTTTGCATCTCCATTACCCCCCTAGTCCAATGCCTAGTACACACAGAGGGGTGTTAGTAAATGCTTATTGAAGAGGCCAGTCCTTGTTTCCAATGGACTTATACTCTCCTAGGACAAATGGGATGCCAAGTGCATGGGATTACCCACTAGGATATTTGCTCAGATGTATGTCTGCTTTGTTCCTTTCTCTAAAGTTCTTCTGCTAATCAAGAGAGAGCTATCTGAAATTGCTGTTTCATGGAGGTCACATTGCATTAGGGCACAGGAAAGCCTACTAAACTCCATCTTAGAAGCTGGAAGTTCCAACCCATGGCATTAAAAAAATAAATTGGGGAAAGTAAAGCTGATGAAAACCTGAAACATTATTTGGAAATATATAAAGTGAGAAGAATGGTTGGTTGTAATGCCCATCAATAGGCTGCTGCAGTAGAGCCAGAACAGAAAGCAGACATTAAAATACAAATTAATAAGTCAGGAGACTAAGGGCTGAAATGAATTAGATGAAATAGAAAGGCATCAGTGAAGGAACCTTTTCCAAGTCTGACCCATGGAAGATGGAATCATAAGGAATAAGAATCCTACTCATGAAAATTAATTGTCCCATCACAATGATAATTTTCAAGGAAATATGTTTAAAACAGTACAGAATACACTTTCTCTGCATAATTTCCTGCAGTTCATCAATGCTTTTACCATTTGCCTGGAACTAGAGTTGTTATTTGTCATGAAGTACCATAGAACTTCTAGAAGTGAGTGTTTGAATGTTCCAGGAAGAGTTTCTTTTTCTTTCTTTCTTTCTTTGTTTCTTTGTTTGTTTCTTTCTTTTTTGCCTCTCTTTCTTTCTCTCTCTTTGTTTCTTTTTCTTTCCTCTCCTTCCTTCCTTCCTTCCTTCCTTCCTTCCTTCCTTCCTTCCTTCCTTCCTTCCTTCCTTCCTTCCTTCCTTCCTTCCTTCCTTCCTTCCTTCCTTCCTTCCTTCCAATCTTCAAGTTTGTCATTTTAGTAGCTTTAAGAAGGAACTGCTTTATTTTAACACTATCCTTCCTATCCTTCATACCTCTCCCCAACAAAGGTGCCACACTATAGGGCAGGGGTGGGAAACCATAAGCCTCAGAGGCCACATGTGACCCTCTAGGCCCTCAAGTACAGCCCTTTGAAACTTTTTGGATTCAGTCAAAGGGAGACAATTGAGGACCTAGGGGGCCACATGTGGAATCGAAGCCTATGGTTCTCCACCTTTCTTTAGAGTGTTCTACAAGACACTGAAGGAAGAGACAAAGATAAAACATATGCTCATTTAATCCTTTTAGCATTTGTTCAGTGCTTATGTGCAAGGCACTACATGTGTGTTGGGGATGGAAAGACAAAATGGAACTAGGTCCTGCCCTTAAGGAACTTAATCTCTATAATGTTTGTAGATAGAAAAGGGCTCAAATGATACCTTTACTTAGTTTCCTCTTTTTAGGGAATTAAACAATCATTTTCCAGATCTTGAACATTAAGGAAATCACTGTCTGGCAATAATTTAAACATTTGAAAAATATGTTAATTCATTTGGGTCAATAGAAGACAATATTTAAGAATTGTTCTGTATTATTTATCTGAGATCCTGAGGGCCTGAAAGGGTTAATGTCTCTCAACTACTACTCAATTTGCATTAGGTTGTAGCTTAGCATCTGGCACACAACTTATGAATGCTAAAATATTTAGTAAAATTTGTTCTAAACTGTTATAATTATTTTTGATTTTATATTTTCAGATGTCTACTTTTCCCCAAGGCTCATTCCAAATATAATTTTCATCATTATAATAAACCATACTGACCCAATAGTCGGTCATTATATACTTATGGCATATTTATTAAAATCCATGTTCATTTTCATTATATTTTGAACCCAGAGCAACACATACCATCCCTACTCCTCACCCCCCCCCCAAAACAGTTAACTTTCCAGGAAGAGGGGAAAAATGTATTTCTGTGCGATGTTTATAACAGGACATGGATGATGAAGTTATTCATGTTGGAAAAGGTAAGACAAGGTGTGAAATCTTTGATTTTAATAAAGTCACAACATCATCTTGTTAATATCACCATATTAATTTTGCTGCAAATTACAATAAGCCCATACCACGTAGTTGTGCCATTCAAATGACATTTATGAAATGCTCTAATTTAGTACAATGACATATATTACATGCATCTTTTACAAGTTATAGCTTGTAATCTTGGAGAGAAATAGACCTAAAACAGCAAAAAATGGATGATGCAATATGAAATTATACCCCTTTGAGAACCAGGATAGCTATAATTGCACTAGTTCCTCTTAAAATCATTCAAGTATGTAACCATCACTGGATATAGCAGGAGGTAGGAAACCTCTTTACACTTTTTCTGTTTTGAACATTCAAAGGCTTGAGGATAAATGCATTCCATTCTTCCTATTGCTGTATTTGAACAAGCTTCAGACTCTGACTTTTCACACACTCCTTAGAGATTATGGTAGGGAAGTTTGGAAAACAATTCCTTAGAAATGTCTTTTTAGGGGGGAAAAGGAAGTATTAAAAAAATGTCTAATAGGCTGAAAAACAGCAGGGATTGTAGAAGGGGGGAAATGGCATTTTGGATTTACACCATTGTAGGATCTTCTCAAATGAATATTTTGGACAGCTGAGTAAGATGATAAACAGCTGTATCACAAAACACTTAAATGGAAGGAAGTATTATGATGTACATTATTCACCTACTATTCTCCAATTCGTGACATTTATATGTGGCAGAAACCACAGTAGATTCATTCATTTATTTTGAAATGGAATGAGCATCTTACAAAGGTATTCTGTTCTATTAAACGACTCTTCTCTTCTCTAGAGGGGCTTAGGATTTTTTAGAAAATGAACAACTGTGCCAGGCCTGAAAATGAAGTGATTCTCAGGCACCAGATCTTAAGAATGAGGAAGCTTCTAGGTGACAAGGGACATGTGTTCACAGTTTTCTTTTTATAGTGACTCCTAGAGACACAAGTGATTGAATATTTAGTAACCTATTTCTTTATGTTGCTGATGAATATCTACCTCATGGTTTTGTTTAGTGACTTTGGAAAGTACAGTAGGTCTTTTAGGAAAGAATTGTAATAGTACAGATCAGGGGTGGGGGTAATAAAAGGATTTGTTCTGTGAAGTTTAGATTTAGTCAAAGGGCCACATTTTGAGGGCCTAGAGGGCTATACAGGGCCTCGAGGCTGCAGGTTCCCCACCACTAGTCTAATGTTGTTCTGGTTCCCAGGTGCTGTGCCCCTTAGATGCCAAATACCGCACATCCCACTGACCATTGAAACATACCACTGACCCGAGAAAATGAGGAGGAGGGGAAAGAGAACAGTGCACTATCCCATACAATATATTTATTTATAGTATTAACTTAAAATGCGTTTACTGCGTCTTACTGGTATTGAGCCCAGCACCGTAGTGATTCATAAGTAGTGATGCCATGAAAGGAGAATTACTATGCAAACGATTTATTTTTCAGAAGACTTACCAACAGAACATGGTATCAAACACCAAACCTAGATCAAAGTTGGTTAGTTAACTGGTAATTATTGAGCATCTACTGTATACAGAACAGGGAATTAGGCGCTCAAGCTGGCAACCAGCCTTCTATCTGACTGGAAGACCTGGACTTGACAAAGACATCACATTCAATGTCTTAAACAAGTTTCATCAGCATCACTAGTGAGCCCTACTTAACACTAAATGCTAAGAGCAGAGAAACCCCACGATCTTGGAATGCAGCCAGTTGAGCAGTTGTAGGAAGGATGCCTTCTGTGTGAAGAGGATTGATGACAGTGGGAGATTAAAGCAGCTGCTGTTCAGTGAGTTGGAGCGAGAGCGGGGCGCTACAAGAGGGCAGAATGGAATAGAAACTTTTCTTGAGGCAATATGGCATACCCATGGAATACTGAGGGTGAGAAAAAAACAGCTACCAACAAACCACAACTGCATAGCCTAAGTCAGAGACCTGATCACTCTTCTTAAGGTAAGTGATCATGTAGCCCAGGAAGGAAAAAGTCAATGCTGCCAAGAGAAACATTCGCTACAAATGGCAGCACATGGAAAGTATGAACCATGTGCTTCTACTGGGCAAAGGATTCTGAATATAATGTGTACATTTTCAGAGATTTTTTTCACTGTACAGAGTGCCACAGTAGGGAAAATCTAAAATGATTTGTTCTCAAAATGAATGAAGTAGATAGCAAGTGCTGCTCACTTCCCCACGTGGACTGAAATGGTCAGAGGAGTCTTCATAGAGGGCTGGAGTCTTCACCTTAGTTTTAATGTAAGGATTCTTAATTTGGGGTGCATGAACTTATTTTTTTCAATTTGATAAGTGTATTTCCAACTCATATGTATTTGAATTTTACATTCAAAAACATTATTCTGAAAAAGGGTTCTGTAGACTTTAACACACAGTCAAAGTAGTACACAAAAATCTTTAAGGAACTTTGCTTTGAAGGAAGATCACTAAAATCTCACTGGTTGGCAGGGAAAGCATTTTGTGTAGTGATTATAGCATAAGCATGAAAACTGGGGTAGGGTAGAGTGAGGATAGCTTAAGGAATATTTAGAGGGTTCACGCTGAGGAGCATCAGGACATAAAGTAGAGTTGATGCCAGGAAGAGGAGTTTGATTCTGGTAGAAAGGGGAGTGACTGAAGGTTTTTGAGAACAAGGGAGTGACATAAAAGCTAGGCTGCTCAAGATGGATTGGAAAAGCAATAAATTAAAAAAAAAATCTTACTACTCCTGTTCTCCTGCCTACTCCTCCTCCCCAATTTCAGAAGATAATTCTAGGCTACAGAACATGCACACACATACACATATGTTTGCATGTGTGTATATTAGACTGGAAAAAAATACATCCCCTCCCACCTCCATGTTCCAATGATCAAAGAGTTAAGAATGTCGTACAATAGTTGTGATAACAGTGTTAAGGGAAAATATTCATTTGGTCCTATTTAAAGATCACAGTGTGATGTGCCAGAAAGATCATGTGGATTTAAAATCAGGAGACGTAGGTTTGAGTTATTTCATTTTTCAGTTATGTGACTTGTTCAAATCTCTTAATCTTTCTGTTTCAGTTTTCTCATTAGTAAAATGAGGTTAGTAATACTTTGAACTATTATATATTCTATTGATTAAAAATATAGATTGATAACATTACAATATAGGTTATATATATAGAGATTAAAAAATCAACTTTAAAAGTATTAGGTAGGGGAGGAAAGACTAGATAGCAATCATTCTAAAAAATAAGTAGGGTTTTAGTAAACATAAACTGAGTATCAATAGTATGACACCACAATCAAAAAAAATGTAATCTTAAACTTGGATAGGTGTTATGTTTAGAATGGGTCTTATACCTGGTGCCCTGGACCATAGCCTGTCTGATTCTGGGTACTTCATACTATAAGATTACAGAATCCTAGAGCTAGTGCTTGAAAGGACCTTAGACCAAGTAGTCCAATCACTTCATTTCTCAGATAAGGAAACAGGTTTAGGGAGGCTAACTGACTTTCCCAAAATCAAATAGGTGGTAAACTTCTGGTTTTCTAATTAGGAAAGATGTTGATGAGCAGTAGAGTGTCCACAAAAGGGTTAACATGTTGGTGAAGGGACTTAAGACCATGCCATATGAGGACCCAATTAAAAGAAGTAGGGGGATTTAGCCTGAAGAAGTCTCAGAGTGGGGAAGAGGGTATCATGACAGTTATGATACGGAATAATCTTATTCTGCTTGACCCAAGAGAGCAGAACTATGACTTGTATGTAGAAATAAAAGAATGGAAAGTTGATCTAAGGAAAGCTTCTTGACCATCAGAGCTGTTGAAAAACAGAATGGGATGATTTAGGGGCTATTGGGTTCTCTTCTCTAGATGTCTTCAAATGAAAGCTGGGGATATAGTAGAGGGAAATCCTGACTAGTTGAAATCTGAAGTCCCATTCAACACTGACATTGACCAATTCTGTAATGTTATCAAGTGTAGATGTTTTATGCAGGGAATGGTGCCATGGGAGATACAAAGGAGTAGACCTCAGATATTCAGTGCCCTTGAGAATCTTAATTTAGTCAGAGAGACAAGCTTTTCATATGGGGAACAAATACTGAAAAGTATGAGATTGTTAATAATCAGATATTCTATTGTATGGCACAGAATACAAGTTCTATAGGATTTTATTTGTGAATGGAGAAATCAGTATAGGCACAAGTAGTTAGAATAGGCTTACGTAAAGAGGTTAGAACTGGAAGTGTAGAATTTGCCTGATCAGAAACAAAAGGAGATCATTTTAGATAAGGAGAATAGCTTGGGCAAAGTAGAATGAACGTGTGTGTGGAGAGAGTAATGAGACCATCTTGACTAAAATGAAAGGTTTGCCTTGTTAAATAATATGACAAAGATTTCTACATAAGGAAAGGTTAGTTGATAGAAGGTTTGAATGACAAACTGAAGAGCTTGAATTTGATCCATTCCTAAATGTGTCGTAAGCATTGGAACATGGACATGATTTGGTGATTTTTTTTAAAGGGATGGTCAGTCTACAGAATGATTGGGAATAGAGAGACCATTTAGGAGACTACTGCTGTAAGTGAAGTGTATAGTGACAAGAACCTTAACTGAGATAGTGACTGTAGGGAAGGAGAGGAGGAGAGCCAATTCTGGGGATTTTGTGCAGGATTGAGTGATTTGTTAAATACAAGGTGTGAATGACAGAGCAGAATCGACTACAGTTCTGTGCCAAATGACCTGAAATAGTGGTATAGGGTCAAATGCCATATGGTACTGATCTAAAGAAGAAAATTATGGACTTGATGTTGTTACCCAAGCAAAAATCATATCTGCTCCACTCTCCATCTTTTGTTAGAACAGTGCTAGGAAAAAGGCATCAAGTTAAAAGGTGGATATAAGATTCCTTTTGAAAAAGGATATGGAAGTCAGTTCTGTACTGGGAATATAGGATCTAGAATGATGGAGTTCTCTGCACCTTCTCTCCCCTGTACTTTACTTTTTAGTGCTGATGCAATCAAAATATTCCCAACTATATTTTTAGAAAAAATGTAGATGGGGTTTTAAAAATTAATTAGGAGATAGCTACCTCTTGCATCTTTCAAAGTATCATATGATTTAGATATATATTTGAGAGGTATTTTATTAGATAACCTTTAAGGAATATTTTGCTTTATTAAATCAAATGCATTTTAAAAAATCATTGTCAAACAATAATCAAAATGGGATCTTTAATTCTCTATAAATTTTGGTCACTTGTATAATTGTTAAGATATGACATGCTATAGAATATAATTTGGAGTCTTGTGTGCCCTTCTCCTTTCATAAAGGATATTCTTTATGTGCATGTAGACCATATACACACTATACATATATATGTACACATACATATATAGTTGGGAAAGTAGACATATGAGTCAGTAATTACTGATTGAGTTGCTGTTCTCTCTTGGTTTATTTTTCATAGTAAAATAAAGAAATTAGACTAGATGACATGTAAGATCTGATACAGTTCTAAATCTCATGAGCATTCAATACTTATTCCTGCTTGTCATTACTAGCGCTGTCTCCAGACTTGGATGCCCTCCTTATGAGCCTTAACATATTTCTATCCTATCAGTCTTTTACTGCTCTTTCAGATTTCTCCTCCTTCATGCAACCCACATTGATTTATCCCTCACTCAGAAATTATATAGAGTTTATTTGTTTACCCTTTGGCTTTGCTTCTAACTTTCTGGACTTTTCCTCAGTTGCTCTGGTACCTGGGACTTCCTCATGCAGAGACATTTACCATCCCCGATACCTTCTTACCCCTGAATATTACTATTTGCTATGCTGGTCCATTTTCGCTTTTGTGAGTTTTTCTTATGGTCTGTGTTTTGAGGAGGGGCCCAGGCTAGCCATACCTAATTTCCCACACAGGCATTTTCTCTCTTCTCCTTCTTCGCCCTGCATTTCAGCCCTGATTTGTGTATTGTCTCCTCCAATTAGAGTATAAGCTCTATGAGGGTAGGCTCTATCTTGCTTTTTCTTGTGCTTGTATCTGCAGGGTATGGCACACAGTGGATGTAACCTACTATATAAGCTTTTAATAAATGCCACGCTTAGTCATGTATTTCGATTTAAATGTTTTTATGCATATATATACATATATATATATTATTTTCCCAATGTGGATTTAGTCTTTGGGGCAGGGAAAATGTCTTATTCTGCCTTTCATTCATTCAGCAAATATTTGAGTATCTCCTATGGTTCTAAACCTTGGCACTGTACTTGATGCTAAGTAGGACACAAATCAAGGGAGATGTAGGAGATAGTACTGGGGATACATGTAGAATAAAGGTTGTGAAGGTACTTAAATACCAGGCTAAGAATTTTGGGCTTCATCTAGCAGATAACAAGAAACAACTCAAAGTATCTGAGCAAGGAAGTAACATGATTAGGACTCATAAGAAAGATTGATTTTGTATTTATCTATAGAATAGGTTGAAGGGGGGAAAGAATGGAAGGAGGGAGACAAGTTAGGAGTTTATAGCAATAGTTAGAGTCAAATTTAAGAAAAGGCCAAATTAGAGTGTTGGTAGTTGGAATGGAAAGTCAGAAAAAGATTAAAGAGGGGAGAGAAGAGAAGGGAATAGGATTTATTAAGCATCCTCTATGTACCAGGAACTGTGCTAAGATCTTTAGAAATACCTCATTTGATCCTCAGAACAACCCTGTGAGTTTGATACTATCGTCATTAAACAGCTGATGAAACTGAAGCAGACAGAATAGCCTGTGAATAGCCCAAGGTCACACAGCTAATAAGTATCTGAGATTGAATTTGAATTCAGGTCTTCTTTCTTCCAGACCCAGCATTATGTCTATTGTGTACCAACTACCTGTCCATTGCTGGTGCAGTGCAAAGAGCACCAATGCAGGAGTCAGAAGGACCTGAGTTCAAATCTCACCTCAGACACTTGACACTCATTAGCTGTGTGGCCTTGGGCAAGTCACTTAACCCCAATTGCCTCATCCTGGGTCATTTCCAGTCATCCTGATGAATATCTGTTCACTGGATTCGGATGCCTCTGGAGGAGAAGTGAGGCTGGTGACCTGCACAGTCATCCCTCACGCAAAACAAAGTCAAGTGCAAGTCATGTCATTTTTTCTCTGATGGCATGATCTTCTTCTCAATGAAGGATGAACACATACACACAGGCAGATATATTTCTTTCATATTACTTATAGTGCTTGTTAAAATGCTACCCATATCCTAGAGCCAATATTTAATTCTCATAAGAGGTAGCATGGCTTAGTGATCAGATACAAGATTTGGAGACAAAATATCTGGATTCCTATCCTGACTTTATATCATCGACTACCATAGCTAGATTTTTGGGCAACAAACTTAGCCTCAAAAGACAGGTGGGGGCACAGTTGATTTAACACTAGGTCTGGAGTAAGGAAGACCTGAATTGAAAACTAGTCTCAAGACACTTACTAGCAAAGGAGATGAAGTCATTTGTGTAAGAGAGAGAGAATGAAATAGCCATTGTGACCCTGGACAAGTCACTTGAACTCTGTTGGCCTCAGTTTTCATCTATAAAATGAAGATAATAATAGCACCCATATCTTAGGGTTGGCAGCTAGGTGACAAAGTGGATTGTGCATGGGTCTTGGAATCAGGAAGACTCATCTTCATGAGTTTGAATCTGGTTACAGACATTTACTAGCTGTGTGACTGTGGGCAAATCATTTAACCCTGTGTGCCCTAGTTCTTCATTTGTAAATTGAACTGGAAAAGGAAATGGCAAGCCACTCCAGTATATTTGCCAAGAAAACTCCAAATTTGGGTCATAGAGTCAGTGAGACATGAACGAAACAACTGAGCAACAATAGTCTCTTCAGGTTGTTAATGAGGACCTAGTGAGATATTTGCAAAGTACTTAGCACATTCCTGGCACATTGTAGGTATTTTTCCTCCTTCCTTTTCTTCCTTTTCTATCCTCATCTATTATGATTGATCCTATTTTGAATGAATGAATAAATGAATGAATGAATGTATGAGTGTTCCAAGGAGAGGGGAGGGGAAACTTGGCTAGAGGGTTTCTGAAATAAGAAAAGGATACATGTATTTTGATGATTTTATTCACCCTTTTAAAGATTTCTTTTCTGCCTTTATGGTGATTTATTTTCTGTTAAAACAGTCTTCCAAATCCAATTTAATTTCCGGTACAGACTTACTGTTCCCAATTTTTGAATCTCCTTTCCAGATTCTTGCTTTGTTTGGCAACATCGACATTACCTCATTGGCTTTTAGTGAGTTTTGTGAGAAGATGTAATCTATAGAACATTAGATTTTCCCTGCTGCCAGCCAAATGAGTGCTTAAGAAGACATATATTTATATTCCTGCTGTTTTAAAAGTGTTGCTTCACATTACTTAAAATATAGTATCCATAATATAGAGAACCTCCTATAAATTTTAACTTTTACTACTTAATTTATTAATTTTGAAATCATGTTCCATAATTTCTCAAAGTACAAAGATCCTGTTCTGTTCAGCAAGAATAAAGCATTTTTTGGTACCTTAAATTCATCAGGAAAGAACCTAATAATACATGGGAAAAGTGAGAAAGTAAACCATTCTAATTTTTGTGACACCTTACTATTCTTTAGTTCATGCAAGATCCTCACAGAAGTAATTTTCAACAGAAAACTTATTGCATAATCCCTTATATGCTCCAGAATTGGAACATGATTCATTTACATGATGTGAAAATAGCACATGGGACTTGTAGCAAAGAAAAAAAATAGGAAAATAGTATGTGGTAACAAGTGGTAACAAGCCAAGATTTGGCAGTCATAGGAAATGCCCCTGCATGTTTGTTAAAGCCCTATTATATGTACTATGGTAGGTATTGGGGATATAAATGAAAATAGATAATTAAGCAACTAGAATAAAACTGGAATAAAAATTAGAAAATTATATATGCCTAGGTGATACATATGTGATACATATGTGATATGTATGATGGTGGAGCAGAAGTGGAGATTCCTCTTCATTTAGTGCCTTGAACTAACTCTAGTGTATAATGGTTTCGGTTGATTTTTCAAGTGTAACACTTTATATTTATCTTTATTAATTTTAATCTTATTTTACTTGGGCATTCTAACTTACAGGTTTTTTTTTCACATGCTTAATATTTCATTCTACATATTACTTTCAGCTACTTCCCTACCCCCATTCTCCCTGTTTCAGATTTTTTGTCTTTTGAAAATTTCATATGCACATCATCTAAGCATTGATCCAAGTGGATGGAGAATTGCAAAGGGCCTTGGAGATAATTTAGTCCATTGCTCTCATTTTATAGATGCAAAGACTGAAACCCTGACTTGCAAGCTAAACTTTTTACTTGTAGTCTTGATCTCTGTCGTGCCTCTCTTTATCGTAATCCATCCTCTTCCTCTTAGCAGATGACTGGTTCCTACTCTAAAGAGAAAATCAAGGCCATTTCCTTGAAAGTTCCTAATCTTTCCTACCCTACATTTTCAGATACATCTGCAACTTTACTTATCTCTTCTTTTTCTTCAGTGTCTGAAAAAGAGACATTTCTCTTGCAAAGACCGGTAGTTAATTATGTCCTCAATTCTATCCTCTTCCTTCTCCACTTAAAGAATGCTTCATTATTCCTTCTTGATTTCTCATTTTTCAATTTGGGTTTATCTACTGACTTCTTACTTACTGACTACTAAACAGACACTCATCCTTTAAAATGTTTTGGCTTATTCTGCCATCCCCTCAAGCTATTGTCATATATCTCTCTAACACTGCTTAGCAACTAGAGTCAACTGCTTTCCCTAATCTTACTGCTTCAGTACCCACTCCACAAGCATGTGTAATTTGACTTACATTTCCACCAACTTTATGTGAAATTTCTATGTCAAACATTATGATCTCTCAACTGTTAGATCCGATGGCTTTTTCTCAGTCCTCACGTTTCTTGACCTCTCTGCAGAATTCAACATTGTTAATAATTTCCTTCTCCTAGACTCTCTTTCCTCTCTTGACTTCCATGAGACTGCTCTCTTCAGGTTTTCCTCTTAATTGAATATCCACTCAGTTTCATTTTTTCTTTTTGTTCATCACAAATTTACTGAATGAATGTAAAAAAAAAACAACATAAATGCCAGGCCTTGAGCTAAGCTCTGGGGATATAAACACAAAAGATTAGACCCTGCCTTTAAAGGAACTATCTGAATAGAGGAAGAAAACAAATATGATGGTTTCAAAACATTTTTCAGCCTGAGAAGTAAGGCAGTGTAAGAAGAGTCACAGAGCAATTGATTTCACTAATTATGGGTGTCTTTAATACTCTGTCATTAGCCTTTTCTTTTTTCTCTATTTTTTCCTTTCTCTTAGTGATGTCACTTATTACCATGGGTTCAATGATTATTTTTTATGCAGCTGACACCTAAATCTTTATATGCTTCATTAATTTGGCTCCTGAATTTCCTGGCTCCTGTCATCAGCTGCCTAACAGACAGGGCTTCAATGTCTTTTTGGTATTATACATTCAAAATGTCCACGCATCATCTTCCTCCTCCAACTGTTAGTAGGTATGAGTACCAGCATCCTTCCAACCCTTTAGGTTTCTCATATTTGATTTTTATCTCTCCCTCCCTAATACTACTATATCCAATTAAATACCATGTCTTATCTTTTATACCACTAGACATCTTTGGTGTATATACATTTCTATTTACTTACAATCACCATGGCAGGCAACAACTTTTCACTTGGACTTGCCTTTCAATTGGTTTTCCTTCAGTTTCTCTTCTGTGTAATCTTCTACGTCGTTACTAAAAGAATTTTCTTAAGTACAGGTTTGATCATATCACTCCTTTGCTGAAAAATCTCAAGAACTTCATGTGATTATAGTATAAAATAGAGATGCATCATCTTAGAGTTCTCTTTCTTGCTTGATTTTTCCATTGCCCCATATGGTAAACATTAGGGATCAGCACTGATACCTAAATTGGATGGCTAGAGGTTCCCAAATTTGACATTTTACTCCCCACTCCTATTCATTTGCACAAATGGTTCCCCATGATTACAAAAACTTTTTTTTTCTCCTCTCTAATTCTTGGAATACATATCTCTTCAGTTCCCATAATTCAAATAAAAGGAATAGTTAAGATTGCTAAATAAAGGAGTACACAGAGAGAACATAAAGGAGAAGAGGATTTATGACAGAGCCTTGAGGGGTACCTAATTTAGGGAAAAGAAGCAGGAAAAGAATCCAACAAAGAAGATCTAAAAAAAGAGAAATTAGTTAGAAATGCAGAGAGACACAAGAGAGTGGTACCATAAAATTAAAGGGAGGAGATTACTAAAGAAATGCTTTGGAAAGGTCAAGGGGCATGAGTACTTATAAGGGACCATGGATTTAGCAATTAGAAGGTCATTAGCAAATTGGAGAGAGAAACTTCGCCAAAGTTAGGGGGAAAGAAGCCAGTTTGCATGAGACTGAGGTGAATACTGAGGAAAAATAGAGCATGATATTTTGAGGAAGTAGAAAGATGTAGGGAAGATACTTTTAGGAGAGAAGTAAGCTTCATGTCTTTTGGTAGATGGGGAGAATACATTAGAAAGGGGGATTATTGAAGATATGAGGGAAGAATGGTTGATACAATAAGGTGCTGGAGGGACAGGATCAAAAACTTAGAGGAAAAGATATTAACTTTGCATTGGAAGAAGGCCATTTAATTATATGGAAGTGGATGGCAAAAGGAAAGAGTAGAAGCGGTTTCACGGTATGGAGGAAGGGTAACACTAATTTTTTCAGTAAAGTAGAAGGCAGAGGCATCTGTTGAGGGAGTGGGAGACAGAGGTCCTATAGGGAGATCCAGAAGAGAGGAATGATACTAAATAATCACTGTGGTGAATGTGGTAGGGACTCAATAAAAGATAAATAATGAGGTTGTTGTGAATAGTAGATAGATCTGTTGATTATAGACTATAAATTTGTCATACATTCTGTGGTATATTTCATGACTTCCTTGGACAGCACTCTGCTAAATAAGAGAAGGTAAATGATAGAAATTATACAGAGTTGGGGTTTATAAAGTATGTACAATATGCCTATACAGGTACTTGTACAGATAGGACATGTGCAATAGAAAATCAAGATGGGGAAGGGATTTAAAGGGGAGGGAAAGTACATATTTGAAGGGCTAACACTAGATTCCAGACTGAAAGGTGGGAATTGAATCAAAAAAGACTGGACAAAGAGGTAAAGCTCAAGGGAAGAGAGATTATGGTGAGGTGGAAGAGTAGGTTCTGTAGGACTCAGGGTGTAGGGAAGGTGGAATAATATTATAGATGGGGAAATTCAGGTAGATTTGGAGTAGAGAGGCCCTGAATATGGATTTTGGTTCTGAGAGCCACAGCAAGTCATTTAACCTCTGAGATTTAGCTTTCTCATCTGTATTATGGCTATACTAGGTTAGATGCCTTTTAAAGTCCTTTCCAAATCACAATCTATGATGCTAAGATCTTAGAGGTTGAGTAGTTGTATGCAAAACTCTTGATGGTAAGTAGGCATTGTCTATGGTTCTGAAACATCCAAATCAATGGGAACATTTGTCCAGATTCTGAAAATCCCATTAATTCATAACTTCCTAGTTATAAGGGACCTTAAAAATTTTCCAGTCTAACACATTTTTCAGACGGGTAAATTGAAGAGCAGGGAGGTTAATTAAATGATACAAAGTGACATAGGTATTAATTGGCAAAGCTGAAATTTACATCCATATCTTTTGACTTCACATTCAGTGCTCTTTCCATTGCATTACATTGTTACTGAGAAGTAAGCATCAGTTAACACCTGACTAGTTTATTGATGATTACAATTTGAGTGTATGTTAATAACTGCTCATGACTATGTCATATAGCCCAGTAATGATATCAAAGTATTACTTGATGCTGGTAAACCACTATGAAAAAAAAGAGTGGTCTCAAAATGGGCATTTATACTGTGAATATAATTGCAGTTCTTGGAGATGCTCTTTCTACTCTTTTGATCTATTGTGAAGTATCTGGGTCCTGCTTTCTTGTAATTCTCTGTATATTTTGTGTTCTTAGAGGGAGTGGACCTTAATTGTGGTTCTGTTTTCTGTAAGTCTTGGAGGTGGGGTGGGATGAGAATTTGTAAGTGGCTCCAGAGATGATCAGGTTAATGTTGGAGGGGAAAGCAGATGCTGATCAAAAGAATAGGATGTATGCTAGTCTCTTCCCGACTTGTGTGTGATGTTGACCTTTCTGAGATCTAACATATTGATCTCACTTAAATTCTTTTTAAATATTTTGTACCATTGCTAAAATAAAATTTATTTTTAAATACTCTTTATTTCATCTTTATCTTAAAATTATCTTTATCTTTAAATTTCTAGATTGTGCGTTTTATTCTGTATAATTCTTCCAGTAATGGAAGCAAGCAGATGAACAAATAAAACATGTCTCAAGTCTTCTGACCACTCCAAGATGGTATGGCCAATGATATTTAAGTTGTTTCATATGAACAGAAGAGTAAAACAGTATGGTGCAATGGAGAGAGCTCTGGGTTTGGAGTTAAAGGAGATAGGTTCAAATCTCAGCTCTATTATTCTGTGTGTCTTTGGGTATATCATTTGATCTCACAAAGCTCTAGTTCCTTTATTTATGAAATGAGTAGCTCAACTGGGTAATCTTTAAGGTCTCTTTCAGCTCTAAGTTCTCTGTTCCTACATTTAGCATTATCTACTATATTATGCATCAGAAATACACAAAGAACCTTGTATTAGATTGTGCTTTTGTTGTCCTTAAATACTAGCATTCAAAATTTTTCATTCATATAACCCCCTCAGTGCATTTTTTAAACACACAGCCCACTATATGTGCATTTATTTATAAATGATATACAAATATTACTACAGGAACATACTATATACATTAAAACACACAACCTAGAAATTTAAAATAAGATAAAGATGAAATAAAGAGTATTTAAAAATAAATTTTATCTTAGTAATGCTACAAAATATTTAAAAAGAATTTGAGATCAATATGATTGAATATGCTTCATGAAAAAAACACACACAAAAAAACTTCAGTTTAACCCTTTGTGTTACCATGACTTTGAAGGTCTGGTTCTGAGTTCAATTTTTTATAGTACTTGATTCTAATTGCTGTCATAACTGAAAAAGATATTCCACAGATACATTTAAATGGAAGAGCTCATTATCGGCTGCATTTCCTAAATCATGGTACTCATTTTTCAATCCCACTCACCAATTATGCATGAGTTTTTGATGAAATTTGGCTAATACACTTCCATATTTCTTTGTCTTATTCAGATAGTTTTGCAAATGACTACGAAGACATTGCATATTTGTATTTTTCACAAATGGTTTGAAGACTCACTGAAATTTCTCAGAAGATTTTTAAGCAGGTTCAAAATTTCTTTTTCCACATTTGAATGTAGCTATAAGAGTTTGAAAAGGCAATGCACTTAATTTTCATCAACAAAAGCTTCATCTCAGTTATCATAGTGACTCCATACTATGATTAATTAATATCTAGTGGCATAATACACATTTAAGGGAAATTTCATCATTAATGACAATGGATATAGATTTATATTTAAAATAATTTTGATAATTAAACTTGGGGAGGGACAACTTCTTGACAGATTTGGTTCGTGTCACATTGTTTTTACCTTAAACTATGGCTGAGGAGCTTCTAATAGGAGTAAAGGTATTGACTCTGCCATTTTCTTTGTGTTGTTCACAGTATTATCTTCAACTTGTAATTTCTTTGCAGAAATATTTTAAAGACATATATATTTTGTGAGGGTTAATTTAAAACTGGATAGTAAATCTGTAAATTCACTTAACTCAGCACATGGAAATTATAAGAGTTGAAAGAAGAGAGAGCTCAGTGAGATCTAGACAGGAGAAACCAAAGACCAACTTATATACAACTTATATATTGTTTGTTACTTGTTCTTAAAGAGGACCATGATTTCATGAAGGTGATGCCATGACTCCCAAGTGATTTGGATTTAAGTTGGGGAGGGCTGTGCAAAGTCATCAGTTTTACTTTCTTCTCTGGACCATGGGTTCAGTGGCCAGGTACACATTAGGATGACTAGCGATGTCTTCAGATGAGTTGGAAGACCTTGTCAGGTCTCAGTTTGACTGAGGCAACACCCTTTCAGTGATAAAGGTTAGGTAAAAAATGAGGCAAAAAGTATCCTCTTTAACCTAGTCCAGTAAAAAAAATCAAACTGGGAGGGGAAGACCCTCAGGGTTTCTGGCCAAAGAGAAATAATTCTTATTTGCATTTACTCTGAGTCAGTCAAGGCTCAACCAATGACCAAGTGGGGTTTGGTCTGGGACTTATTGTTGGCCAAACAGTGAAAGCCAGATCAGGTAGGATGTAGTTAGGTGGAGAGTGGAGGGCTCTCTATGTGGGAAGCATAGTATCGCTGAAGCCTTAGAGGCTGGAATGAGCTTTATGTATTTGTGGAACAATACATGGGAAAATTTAAGTACAATATATGAGTAGGGGAGATTAATGAGAAATATGTGTGGATGGAGAGGGAGCCAAGAAAAGACCATGTGAAATGGATCGTATGTAGCTTTGTGCTTCCAGAATTTTGCAGTGGGGACACCTAGAGAACAAATAATTAATAATATGAATCTATGTAAGTTCTTCTGAGAATAAGGGAAGAGTTAGAATTGTAGGTTTCTCTTGAACCCTGAAAAGGGCAACTATAGAAAAGAAGCTGGTAAAAAAAAATGAAACTAGCTTTTCTTTTTATAATTTTCTTTTTTCTTTCCTCTGTGGGATGGATGGACTCACTATGACATCTCATATATGTATGTGTGCGTGTGTGTGTGTAAATATACTGCATTTTATTAATTTATGGGTCATCTGATGATCTAGCTGAAGGTGTTTCCCTTCTTCTATTTCTCCTAACCATACTGGAAAGATGAAACCATATAATCTATAGAACTGTAAAGACCATAGCCAGAAAATTGATCACACTGGATTGATCTTTATCCAAATCTTAGACTGTAGGACTTATTCATCATTGCATTATTTGATGGTTGCTTTATGATACCACTCTGATGAACAAGAATATATGTTAATGGCTAATCAAAGGCTGTTCAGTTCCCAATATGCATTTATCTCTTTGTCTTGCAGAGTAACATACTCATTCATTTATTTGACATACGTGTTCAGTGCCTTTCATTGGCAATATCTTTGTCAGGTCATATCAGTGTTATCTTTTTTATATGCCTATATAATAAAATAAATGCAAAAATCAATCATCCAAGTATTTTTGTCTATATAACACCAAGTTATCTATACATTTAAAAACAAATGGCTAATTTTTTTTTTTACTTCTGAATGTGAATTACTGTGAAGATATATTTTTGATATCAGTAGTTCATTATATCTTGGATGTTGACTGATTTTGGAAGGGT
Source organism: Bettongia penicillata ogilbyi (assembly GCA_023548195.1). NCBI lineage: Eukaryota > Metazoa > Chordata > Mammalia > Diprotodontia > Potoroidae > Bettongia > Bettongia penicillata. The sequence goes on from JAJHZJ010000526.1 coordinate 9,884,397, forward strand.
TGCTGGTAAAGTGTTGGAATTGGTCTGTGAGTGCAGGTAGAGCACAAATGGAGACTTACATGGTCGAGGTGTGTGTGTGGGGGAATGAAGGAGGGAGTAAGTAATACAGTACATGCTTTAAGCTCATTTTGTGCAGAATCTGTTACTGGACACAGTAGGGAGTTCTTCAGCCTCAGAGGACTACTGGTAAAGGAAAACTCTTGGGACTTGGAGAATCCTATATCTTTTTGGCTCCATTGAAATTCTTCTAGTAGATAAGCATTACATAAGTAAAGGAATGAATCAACGGATGATGTCAGAATTGACTGCATCAAAGTCAAATCAAATTTTATTTCAAATGATTTATCAGTGGCCCATTATATACAAGATACTGAGCATATACATACAAAGTCAGATGCAGCATAGACCTTTTTTAAAAAAGTCTGTCATAATCTAATGAGGGTAGGGGAAAACTGTAGACACAAAAAAAAGTGGATACAAGGAGAGTGTGATAAGTAAAAGGGAGAGGTTTAGGAAAAACATTCAGAGGTATAGAAAGATAAAGAGTTCACTTTTATTGGGAGTGGGGAGATGGCCTTGACAGTAGGGGAGGATTTAAGAGACTGAAAAGGGAAACAAACATCATTGTATCAATTGTTTTACCTGATAATAACTTCTAATGGTAACAGTTAACATTACGATAATGTTTAAGGTTTACAAAGTGCTTTCTTCATGACTGAGGCGTCTGGTTTAATTATTATTATCACCTTCATTTTGAAGATGAGGAAAATGAGGCTTAGAGAACTTAAGTGGTTTTCCTGGGTCACAAATAGGGAGTGTTACAGCTAAGGTTCCAACCCAGTGTCTGACCCAGTGTCCAATGTTCATTGCATGCATAGCTAGGTGGCACAGTGGATACAGTGCTAGACCTAGAATCAGGAAGACCTGAGTTTAAATCTAGCCATACACTTACTAACTGTGTGACTCTGGGCAAGTCACTTAACCTCTTCCACCTCAGTTTGCTCTGCTGTAAAATGGTAATAATAACTCCCAGGGTTCTCATGAGGATCAAAGGAGATGATATTTGCAAAATACTTAGTCTAGGGCTTGACACAGAGTAGGTGCTTAATAAATACATAATTCTCCCTCAATGTCTATTTTTTGTCTATTTTTTAAATTGAATTAATTGATTTTAACCAAGATCTGAACCCCATCTGGAAGCAGTCTAGACAAGTGAAATAAATTCAGTGTTGTTAAATTGGTGCCCAAAGAGGAAGATGAAGAAAAGGGGAAGACACGTTAGGAAGATAAATTAATGAAGATTCATATTTTAAATATTAACCACCGGATCTGGAATCAGGAAGACCTGAGATCAATTCTGGTCTCCAGTACTAGCTGTGTGACCCTGGGCAAGTCACTTAATCCTGTCTGCCTCTGTTTCCTCTTCTGTATCTTTGCTAAGAAAACCCCAGATGGGATCACGAAGCATTGGACGTGACTGAAATGAGTAAGCAACAACGATAAATGAATAAAGAAGCTTATTTTGAATGTTGAGAGAATGCTTTCTGGTAGGAGGGGCTCCTGTATAATGTAAATAATATCTCCTAAAGATTTTCACCGTCGAAAGATAAAATTAAAAGATATTTGAATGAAAACTTAGACCTTTCCTGGGTTACATGTCTCATCCTTTCCATTGCCTGTTTCTATAATTTTGAGATATGGTTGCTCTATATTCCTTTATATACAGCTTAATTGTTAATCCCATGTTGCTTTTCGTTACGGCTCTCTGAAGTTGTACTCTGAGCTTTATTTTCACTAAATTATTCCGTTTATTCTCTCTGCTTGAGCCTGCTCTTATGTTTTCAGTCAGGAGGAAAAAACACCTCATTGCCTTTTTGTCTGTTATATATTTAAAGTTTTCCCTCTCTCCCTCTCTGTCTTGTACCTAATGAGCGTATTATCTAAAAATAGATACGTTTATCATTCTACAAAATTTTGTATCTTCTCTAGATTGGAGGCCAGTGTAATTGTAAGAGACATGTGTCTGGCAGACAGTGTAATCAGTGCCAGGATGGATTCTACAATCTACACGAGTTGGCTCCTGATGGCTGCAGTCCCTGTAACTGCAATACCTCTGGGACAGTGGATGGAGATATTACCTGTCACCAAAATTCAGGCCAGTGCAAATGCAAAAGAAATGTTATTGGTATGTGCAATGCAAGAGTTTACAGTCATATCTCTATTACTATCTGGAATAAAATATTCTCCTTGGTTTCCTAACTGGAGAGTAAAGTAAATTTCTTTGCTCAAGGCAGACTGAGGGGGAAAAAAATTTGAATGAAATTAACTGTCTAAAAATGATTAAATTAATAATTCTATCAAACTACAGCTTGAAGCTTAGTTTAATCAACCCTTTAGAAGTTTCTTTATACTGTAGATGCATTAGCTTACATGGTTCCATACTAATAAGTCACAGAAAAATATAATTTGCTTACTGCATAGATGTTTCTTTTAGAAAATTAGCACTTTCTCCAAATGGTTTACCCTTAATGAGTTCTAAGCAAATTCGTTTCCATGTTAGTTTCTTTAATAGACTAAAATAAATGGATTTTTTCAAAATATTCTGTGCTACAGGGTCCTTTGTGATAAATCTTTCCATTTTTTTCTATTATATTTCTTTGAACTGTTCCTATGAAATGCAAAATAAGTCAACATAATTCCACAGATCATGTACATTGCTAGGGTTAGTTATCAAGGGCCACATAATTTTAATTTTGTAATTCAGTGCCAAGCTGATTATAATAAACTGCTACCTTCTGTGTTATTTATCATTTTTTTTTAATACAAGACATGCTTTTTTGTTTGTTACTCCCAAAGGTATTTTTCAGAAATTAGATTTGATTATAGCAATTTATTACTTCCAACATATTTGAGGGGAACCACAGCCACATAAGGACAAAATTTATCAAGTGCCCGAAATGTACTAGGTACATAATGCAGTTTGAAATGTTGATATATGGGAATATTATGCAAGGAGAGTTTTCTGATAAAGAAAGTCCTACATTGTAACTGGTCCATACAGGAATCTTAAAGAAGACCTTTACTGTTTTATTATCATTCAAGCCACAAGGCATCAGTGTGTTTTCTAAAACTGACCCTAGCCGTGATAAGAAAAACATTCCTTGAGGGTTTTAGAGCCTTAATATGTTTACAGTTACAACATTCTGAATCTCATTTGCTTCCCATGATCTAGATCTGAAACTGATTTTTCATATGGCATGTTTCATATATGAAGGTGCACCCTGTTTAAAATTAGCCAGCTACCCAAATATTTGACCTTACCAAACAGATAAATGGAAGGAAGGTTGCAAGGATTACAGATAGATCCATCTTTTTGAAGAAGGATTACATAGGATTCCTTAAGCTAACGAGTCCTCTTAGTACTTTGAAAACTAACAATTCAATTTACAACAAACTGAGTTACAAAGTACTTTTCAGAAACGTATTTACTGCATAAAGTGAGTCTATATATGAATATGTATACATATATATGGATGCACGTATGTATGTGGTTATATATATCCTTTGAAAGGATTCCAAAACACTAATTTTTTTTTAATTCCGATTTGCTCTAACATTTTTTAAGGTAAGCACGAAAGTCAAGTGAAAGTATAATTTAAAAAATCTTCTTCAAAGAAAATGCAAACATTTTTTTTTTTTTGCATCAGAAAATCTTCTCTATGTTAATTAATGTCTCAGGACAACACTTTTATCAGGGATGGCTAGCTAGCAGTTCAGTATTTATCTAAACCTGTTGTATAGCCACCCTGGTTGATGTTTTATTGTTTTCCCAGTTAAACTGGTTGGTTTTAAGGGGAGGAAGGGGAACAACAAATTATATTTCACATTCTGAGAACTGAATCTTTATTTGTATGGCTAATCAGTACAATTAATTGGATATTGTATAATGCAGTACTTTGATTAAAATGATAAACTTGCTTAAGATATATGTATACATTTTTTCCCTTATAGAATTAGTAAGTTAATAGCAATCTGTTGTCATTTTCACCCAGTTGAAAAGTTAATATGAGAAAATGTAACTGTGTACTGTATACGCTACGGAAAGCAAACTGTTAGAGTTAACACAACTGTTAAATCTTACTAATGATTCTATCACCAGTAAAATACATTAGCACCAATAATTTTATTAAAGTAGGTCATTCATCTAGAATAAAAAGGGAGAAGAATGTGAATTAAATGCCAAGTGTGCTAACTCGCCTCTACTTGTTAACACTGAATGTGATGCCCTGTAGGCCTTCCTCAGTATCGTTAGGAATAGATTACCTGTCAGGAATATGTATGGCATATTCAAATAAGCACTGTGCATATTTTTAAAACTGATATGATATGAATCCATGTAGACCAATTTTAATAGTTCAAAATGAGTCATAATTCTTGTTAACAATACAGTTATTTTTAAAATTTGCAGCAATAGTGGTCCTTTTTTATTTTCCTTATTGAAATTAAATGATATGCCTTAGGTGAGTCATTCATCACTGTTAAAGGAGCTTGCCTTCTATTGGAGTTCTTGAATTTTTATCTATATATACGATGCGTTTTCTTCCAGTTTAAGAGATGCTTTTCTACATAGAAGTTCCTGAATATATTTTTGGCTGTTATTTTAAGCCAGACTTCTTACTTTCTTTCTTTTTTTTTTTTTATTATAGCCTGAAATAAATGTCTTAGTTGATTCAAATACAGGTGATGGTTATATGGTAGATTCTTAAAGTCATAGTTCTCTGAGGATTATCTTAGTTAAAGCATTTTGTATTTGAGCTTGTCTTTCTCAAACGTTATTTTATTTTCTTTTTCCTAGAGTCAGAGGAATTGTTTTTAAATACTTGTATGACCTTGACCAAGTGGTTTACCCTCCTTGGGTCCTAATTCCCTAATCTATAAAATGAGGGATTTGGACCAGACGGGCTACTTCAGGTGCCTTTCAGTTTCTAAAACTATCATCCCATGGGTTGAAGTATAAATTTTGACAGCTAAATCTTAGTGGCCTAGGTTGAAGTGCAAACAATTTTTTAAAAGTCTATATTTGTTCCCATGAAAAGAACATTTACTTAGTTTTTATGGAGATGTCTTTTGTATCACATACTTCAGCAAATGACATGATATCTCTTGTTCCATGGAAAATATACTGTTGACTGAAAATGAAAATAAATGATACAATACAAAGTTCATATTAAAATGAAAATTTCATTCTCTGTGAGTTTCACTCATTGTAATAAAAATGTATTATTATACATTATATATTATACATTATATATAATGTAATAATTTTGAGATGTCCAGATGAGAGTTTCTTTTTTCCGGTTATGCAAAAACGTTACCTGTCCAGCCATTTTAGTGAATCTATTTTATTGCATATTAATGTTAGCAGGGAAAATAATCCATTTAATAACATAAAATCTTAAATATAAATATTTAAAATCCTAAATGTAAAATGGGCTTTGGAGATATACTTCATTGCCTACTAGGTCTTTAAATGTCCAAACTGTTAAAGCAGCATTAAGAAATAAACAAGAAATAACTCCTGTGTATACAGGGAAACAAACTTTGCATTAGATATTGAATAATTAATGAAAATTACCATAAAGCACTTGGCAAACATGAAGTGTTATAATAGTGCTAACAAGTAATATAAGCATTGTATTTTGAGGGTTGTGATGGATTCGTTTCTTTCTGTAGTCATGCACGTGAAAGGTGCTCAAAATTGCATGTCTGCATTAAATATCCCCAGTAGTATTGCTCTTACTTCAGCTATGTTGCCATCGTATTAAAATGATTTCCTCTTTATTAATTACATTTTAATTCTTAAGGGCTCAGATGTGATCGTTGCAATTTCGGATTCAAAATACTCCAAAGTTTTAATAAAGATGGATGTGAACCATGTCTCTGTAACATTTACGGGTCAGTGAACAAATTCTGCAACCCTCTTTCTGGACAGTGTAAATGTAAAAAAGAAACCCAAGGCCTTCAGTGTGATACTTGTGTGGAAAACTTTTATGGACTGGACATTGGTGGCTGTAAGGCATGTAATTGTGATGCAGTGGGGACGCTCCCTGGTACCGTCTGCAATACCGAGACTGGACAATGCACTTGTAAACCCAACGTAGGTGGAAGACAGTGCGATCAGTGTTTGGATGGCTACTACCAACTGCAGCAAAATAATTCCTTCTTCTGTCTACCATGTAATTGTGATAAGGCAGGGACAATAAATGCCTCTCTGCTGTGTGACAAATCAACAGGACAATGTCCTTGCAAAACTGGTGTCATTGGCCTCCACTGCAATCACTGCGAGCCTCACAGGTACAATCTCACCATTAGCAACCTTCAAGGCTGCCAGATGTGTGAGTGTGACTCCTTGGGAACATTAGTTGGGGCTATTTGTGACCAGATTAGCGGCCAGTGTCCATGTTTACCTAATCATCAAGGAAGACAGTGCAATCACTGTAAACCAGGTAAGAAAATCACTTGTACTACCTTTCAAAGACTGAGTAATGTCCTTTTTTCCATTATCCCTTGACAGCAGGTTTACTCTTTCTCTTTGGTATAAAACTCCTAGAAATGCCCTCTGTGCCAACTCTATAAATTAACTGAATTGGATATGACTGAAAGATTTGGTTACTCAGAACAGCTGGTTTATCTGGGTCCTTATTATTGCTCTGGGTGGGTGGAACGCATAAGCCACAGCCAACCAGGCTAACTGTAAAACAAAACGCTACGTAGTAATGAATATCTGGTGAAAAGAGAAATTTATCTTGCAGAATAATTCAACACCAATTTGATTTTCATAATTAAATTAGAGCCCTGAGGTCTAGAGTCAAGAAGACCTAAGTTATAGCCTAAGACATTTACTGGCTATGTGAACCTGGGCAAGTCAGTTTTCTCATCTGTAAACTGTAAGCATCTACTTTCCAGGATGTTGTGAGGATCTAATGAGATAATTGTAAATCACTTAGCACAGTGACTGGCACAAAGTATTTGCTACATAAATGGTAGCTACTTTCATTACTAGTAATTTTTATTATTTAACCTAACTTGCACTGACTTGGAGACTTCATAGTGGTAATAACCTCTTAATTAGCTCTACCAGTAAGATGGGAAAACTAAAGATAATGGGACAACAGAAACAAAAAGATAGCAGCCAGCTTCCTAGTGGAGTCAGGGACAAAACTCTTTCCTACAGCAGGTAAGTGATAAACCATTTCTGGGGAGTTGAGCGACATCTTTAATCATCCTGGTCATTGTAGCTGTTAAGCACCATGGCCCATGAAAAAGCAGTATAATGTAATGGAAAGTCAACTGACTTTAGAATCAGATACCTTGGATTCAGATCTCCCTTCTGCCACTTACTATCCTGTAATTGGGATCAAGTCTTTTGACCTCTCTAAGGCCTCAGTTTCTTCATCTGAAAGTATGGGAGTTAGATCAGATGATAATAATAGATAACATTGTATATTTCTATAAGGTTTGTGAAGACCTTCATATTTATTCTTTCAATTGATACTACAACTCTAAATCCATAATCTTACAACTCTAAATCTATAATTCTACTACTAGAAATTGATTACTTTGCCTATTTTTACACTATTGGTTAGAAATTTTCAATCAGCTTTATTTTTGTGTTTTTGTCCAAGGAACCTCAAGCACTTGTATTTTACCATATTTTTTTTTTACTCATAGCCTTGATTGTGGAGGAGAAAAAATTGAATTCTCCTTTTAACTAATATAATATTTTGCCTACACTCTTCTCTCAAAGCTGAGATCACACACACACACGCACGCACGCACAGAGAGAGAGAGAGAGAGAGAGAGAGAGAGAGAGAGAGAGAGAGAGAGAAAGAGAAAGAGAGAGAGAGTGAGAGAAAGAGAGAGAGAGGCATTGTATGAATAGATTTTTTGAAGAAAGTTCTAAGACTACTATATGGATTGGTTCTTAGCCCTATATCACAAATCATCTACAGTTATATTCTTATCTACATCTATATTTACATTGCCATGTTACAGCTTCTCCTCAGGTATCCCTATCTTTGGTGAAGAGGTATGTTTGACAATTTGTGTTATCAATCCATGGGAGGAGAGAGGAATAAGAGATTATTGCAGGATATATCCAGCACTTCCTTCTTTCTTTTGTGATATCATAGTTAACAACAGAAACCTTCAGTACTATGTTGATGGAATCATAGGCTCTCAAGATGGAAGGAAACTAGTCATATTATCTAGCACATACCCAAGTAGCAATCCTTTCTATACTGTCTTCTACTGCTGAGTTTCCAGCTTTCACATGAGGATTTTGGAATGTTGAATTGATAACCTTCCAAGGCAGTCTTTTTCTTTGGAGGAGCCCTAAGAATAGTTTTTCCTCATACTGAATCAAATTCTCCCTTCATTGCATCATGTTCTGCCCTCTGGAGTCAAGTAAAATGGAAATGTTTTTTTTCCCATGTGACTGTTTGAAGATGACTGTCATGTTCCCCTAACTATTCTTTTTTTTTCATGCCAAACATTCTCATTTTTCTCATCTAGTGCTCATTTATAAAGTTCTGAGAATCCTTCTGTCCTTCTGGTTCCTTTTAAGGGATGGCCTCCATTCTTCCTTAAAATTTAGCACCCATAATTGAACATAATACTGCAGATGTGGTCTGAATACAGTGAGATGATAGCTTCTTCATTCTCCGTATTTTGCAGCATGATTGCTTTCGAGTTTTTGGTTATCACGTTGACATAATGATGCATCTTGAATTTGGAGTTCACTAAAACTTCCTCTTCTTTTTCATATGAATTTTTGTGTAGTTACTTTCCTCTATTCTGTACTTGTATGATTAGTTACTATAATCCAAATATAAAACCTTACATTTATCCCAATTAAATCTTTTATTATATTTCTTCCTTCTAGATCCTAGAATAATGAGCCCAGTGGGACCTTTTTAAATTTCAGTTCTACCCATCAATATATTTACGAACCTTCCACATTTTGTCATCCAAATATTTATTAAGCATGTCATTTAAGCTTTCATCAATGTCACTGATAAAAAAGGAGGAACATAAGGCCAAGGACAGAGCCTTGTCCTATAATGGAGACCCCTATCAGGCTCCATTAGTGACCACTTCTTGAATTTGATAGAATTTGTCAGGTATCTTGATTATGTCCAGTTTGTTTAAAGCATTACCTTGAGCTAATGTGACCTATTTTTGATGAGCCCATTTTAGCTTGTAATGATCACAGCTTCTCATTGTCAATGCCCACAGACCCTTTATTAATGTACTTTAAGTTTTTTGCTAAGAACTGAGGTTAAATTCACTAACCTATAATTTGAAGAATCTAATTTACTTCCCTTTTCAAAGATCAAGACATTTTGTCTTTATCCATTTCTTTGAATTGGATCCTTTTCCATTAGCTCTGATTTTTCCAAGATCAAAATCTTTATTTCCTACCAATTTCCAACATTCCTACCTGTCCACTGAATTTTTCCTTGACTCTAAGAACCCATTTGAAGCTCTCTCTTCAACTATTTACTTATGTTAATAATAGTAAACATTTTTATAATGTTTGCAAAGCATTTTACATATGCTATTTCAATTATTCCTCACAACAGTACTATGAGGTGCCATTATTATTTACATTTTACAGATGAGGAAAGTGAGGCAGCTTGTGATGACTTCTCCAGGAACACACAGATAAAAAGTGATTAAGGCTGGATACTGATTTTTCATACAATGCATACAAGTCCAACACTCTATCCACTATACTACTTTGCTGTCTTATGCTAAAAACACACAGTTTAGCACATAGGATCATAGGCTTTTGGAACTGTAAGTGACCCTAGAGATTTTTCATTTGAAGCCTCTGCTTTTCTAGATGTGAAAACTCAGGCCATGAGACACTTAGTGCCTACTGTAGGCTATACAGTTAGTCAGATGGATGAACTAGGATTACAACCAAGGTCTTTCAAGTACAAATACAATGTTTTTTCTAGTGTTCTCTATTTTTTTAAACACGTTAGGTTTGCCTACCTAACTAGACTGAATCTTCTAAGGACTAGATCCATATCTTTTCTTCTTATCTATCATTTCTTTTGTATCCCTTCCACCAACACTTACCACCGTGCTTGTCTCAGATAATAGTCTAAGCTCTTTCAAAGGCCTTAGAGAAGGACTTATTTTGGATAGCCAAATTTTTCTACATAGCTGTAACTAATAATAGTAGAAATAATAATGGTTATCACTTGCATGTATATAGTATCTACTATGGGCCAGGCACTGTGCTAGGAGACTTACAAATATTATCTTAATTGATTCTCACAACAACCTTGGGAGGTATGCTATTACAGTCCCCATTTTTATAGGTGAGGAAACTGAAGTAGACAGCAGGGAAATAATGATCCAAGGTCATACAATTATTGAATGCCTGATGTCAAATTTGTACTGAAGCAGCTAGGTGGCATGGTAACTAGGCCTGGAGTCAGGAAGAACTCAGTTCATATTCGGCCTCAGACAATTCCTAGTTGTGTGACCTCTGGACAAGTCCCTTAAGCTCTGTCTGCCTCAATTTCTTTAACTGTATAATGGGCACCATAGCAGCACCTGTCTCCCAAGGTTGTTGTGATCATCAAATTGGATGTTTTTAAAGTGCTTAGCATAGTGCCCGGCTATTCTATTTATTAAATAATTTATTATATTAATAATATTATTTTTATAAATTTTAATAAATCAATATTTATTTAATAAATTCTTATTCCCTTTTAAATTGTTGAACACCTCAGAAGAGTTATAACTTCATCATTATTACTATTTCCTTCCCCAATACAGATCATCACTACTCTGTGCCTTAGATGGTCCATAAGTTAATATGACCAAAATAACTGATCAATTAATGGCTAAATTTTCAGTGATGAACTTCTTTGACCTTAGCTAGAATGTTGCTCAGATGGCATTCTGGCACTAGGCCTTTGCTGAAAGCAGATCCAGTCAGGTAAGACCTATGACTAAATCATTAACTCAGCAATGTAGAAATCTATCATAATTGTCTGATAATTGTCTGAGACATCTAGGTGGTGCAGTAGTTAGGGCCTGGAGTCAGGAAGATCTGAGTTGAAATTTTGGCTCATTTGCTTGCTAGCTCTTTGACTTTTGTACAAGTCATTTAATTTCTATCTGCCTTGGTTTCCTCAATTGCAAAATAACAATAATATAAGTATCTGTCTCCCTGGGTTGTGGTGAGGATCAAATGAGAGAATTTTTATAAAGTATTTAGCACAGTACCTGATACATAGTAGGGACTTAATAAAATATTTCCTTCCTTCCTAATGATTTTCATATAATAAAGACAAAATGTTTGATAAAAATTCTAGAAATATATTGAAAACTGTTATTCTTATAAAGAAGATTTCAAGAGACCACAATTGTTACCTGTGCCAAGCTTGGTTAGATCTACCTGGATATGAGTGCTTTTACACATTTAAATGTGTATGGGGGGGGAGCAAAAGAAGAGAAAGCAAAAGTGGGGAGGGGGACAATAGAAGTTAAGAAGTAGGCTCCAAAACTAAAATTGTAGACATCCTGCCGATCAGGTCACCTGCTTGATCATATTGCCTTCTTAGCTTTACCTCCTAAGAAATGAGGCGATGCCCATAATCATTGAGTTCTCTGTCAAGAAGTCCTTTTAGAAGGAGGAGAGTCTAACCCACAAGGATGACTAGGAATACATTCTTCTCAGGAACTCTGGTATTGAGTCAAGGGTGTGGTGTTCAGTCATTTCAGTTGTGTCCAACTCTTCAAGACCCCATTTTTTCTTTGTTTTTTTTTCTCTTTTTTGATGAAAAATACTGGAGTGGTTTGCCATTTCCTTCTCCAGTCGCTGTTACAGAAGAGGAAATCGAGACAAGCACGGTTATATGATTTACCCAGTGAACTAGCGTCTGAGGCCAAATTTGAATTCAGGAAGAGGATTCTTCCTGACTTAGTCCTAGCACTCTTTCCATGGTGTTACTATCTTAAATATGTGTTAGAAAGCAATCCCTTCAATACCATTTGGGATCCATTTGGGAATACTTATTGGCTAAAGCTTGGAGGGGCAAGAGTAAGGTATTTTTCCACCTTCATCCCAATTCAAGGTGTTAAAAAAGTATCAGTGTCTAGGCGTTGTAAAGAATAGCGGATCCAGGAGCACATCATTAGGTAACAATTTTTAAATATGGTATTATAAAGGAAAGCAGGGAGCTCTGGATACCCTGCAATAGACACCTGTTCCTCTTTCCTCCCATGGGCTGAAAACACAAGTCATCACAACTACCTCATCATCAAGGAATAACAGAAGATACCTTGTAACAAGGCATTAGATGAGAGGTATAGTTTGGATGATGTGGAATAGAGGGCTGACTGTTTATGGATTCAGGTAATCTTAGAACTTTCTTCAAAAACTTGTGGATATCAGTTTAATTTGGGGGAATTTCATGAAAGTGGAGTGTAGTTTAATGGTTTCCTGGTTGGAATAACATTCCACCTTCCTGAAATATTTATTTATAAACCAAAAGCTGAATCTTTCTTTTCTGAGTCTTTCTCTCTTCCACATAAAATAAATCCCACTTATTATTCTTATCAATAATTTTTGATTTGCCTGCTTTACTCCCAACACATGCGCACGCACACACACACACACACACACACACACACACACACGGGGTGGGGAAGGGAAGGAGAGAATGTGAGAACAAAGATGCCTTATATCTTCAAGAATTTTAGCATTGAGGTGCACATTCATTTCCTCACCCTGCAGATCTGTCTTCAGTCGATGACTTTCCTTGCTCGGTTTGAGGTAATTTGTGTTTGCTCTGAAGAACCTGATTTCCATTAGATAGAATTAACACAATTTCCCATCGGATTGGATATTACATGTCATGTAGAATCATCTGTTTGGCTCTTCTTGGTTGAGTTCATTTGCTGCTAGCTGCTGAGGATTCTGGGAGACTGGCGTCTTGATCAAGTTTTGTGTTAGTGGATACTCAGTAAATACTAATTAGCTATTGATTGATGGGATTGGAAAGGATAGTTATTAAAGAGAATCAAAGTCAAGTTTGAAAATATTGCCTTGATCATATGACATCTGTGGTTATCATCTTTGTTTAAAAAGTAATGTTTCTGTCATTTTAGTTCTTTAACTGCTCTTTTTTAAAAATTTATTTATGTATTCAATTTCATTTATTTATTTATTTTAGTCATTTCCACAAAATTTTGGGTTCCATATTTTCTCCCCATTTCTCCCCTCCCCCACCCCAAAAGACCGAGCATTCTAATTGCCCCTATCACCAATCTGCCCTCTCTTCTAACATCCCTCCCTTCCCTTATCCCAATCTTCTCTTTTGTCCTGTAGGGCAAGATAACTTTCTATACCCCATTATCTGTATTTCTGTTTCCTACTTGCAAGAACAATGCTCAACAGTTGTTCCTAAAACTTTGAGTTCCAACTTCTCCCCATCCCTCTCTCCCCACTCATTCCCTTTGGGAAGGCAGGCAATTCAATATAGACCATATCTGTGTAGTTTTGCAAATGACTTCCATAATAGTCATGTTGTATAAGACTAACTATATTTCTCTCCATCCTATACTGCCGCCCCCCCATTGCTTCTATTCTCTCTTTTGATCCTGTCCCTCCCCAAGAGTATTGACTTCAAATTGCTCCCCCTTCCCACTGCCCTCCCTTCTATCATCCCCCCTACCCTGCTGATCCCCTTCTCACCCACTTTCCTGTATTGTAAGATAGGTTTCCATACCAAAATGAGCATGCATTTTATTCCTTCCTTTAGTCAAATATGATGAGAGTAAGCTTCATGTTTTTTTCTCTCACCTCCCCTCTTCTTCCCTCCACTGAAAAGTCTTTTGTTTGCCTCTTTTATGAGAGACAAGCTGCCTATTCCATTTCTCCCTTTCTCCTCCTAATATATTTCTCTCTCACCACTTAATTTCATTTTTTTAAGATATGATCCCATCCTATTCAAATCACCTTGTGCTCTCTGTCTCTCCATCTGTGTGTGTGTGTGTGTGTGTGTGTAATCCCACCAACTACCCAGATACTGAAAAAAGTTTCAAGAGTTACAAATATTGTCTTTCCATGTAGGAATGTAAACAGTTCAACTTTAGTAAGTCCCTTATGATTTCTTTTTGCTGTTTACCCTTTCATGCTTCTCTTGATTCTTGTGTTTGAAGGTCAAATTTTCTTTTCAGCTCTGGTCTTTTCATCAAGAATGCTTGAAAGTCCTCGATTTCATTGAAAGACCATTTTTCCCCCTGAAGTATTATACTCAGTTTTGCTGGGTAGGTGATTCTTGGTTTGAGTCCTAGTTCCTTTGACTTCTGGAATATCATATTCCATGCCCTTCAATCCCTTAATGTAGAAGCTGCTAGATCTTGTGTTATCCTGATTGTATTTCCACAATACTGGAATTGTTACTTTCTGGCTGCTTGCAATATTTTCTCCTTGACCTGGGAACTCTGGAATTTGGCCACAGTGTTCCTAGGAGTTTCTCTTTTTGGATCTCTTTCAGGAGGTGATCAGTGGATTCTTTCAATACTTATTTTGCCCTCTGGTTCTAGAATCTCAGGGCAGTTTTCCTTGATAATTTCATGAAAGATGATGTCTAGGCTCTTGTTTTGATCATGGCTTTCAGGTAGTCCCATAATTTTTAAATTGTCTCTCCTGGATCTATTTTACAGATCAGTTGTTTTTTCAATGAGATATTTCACATTCTCTTCCATTTTTTCATGCTTTTGGTTTTGTTTTGTGATTTCTTGGTTTCTCAGAAAGTCATTAGGCTCCATCTCTTCCATTCTAATTTTGAAAGAACTATTTTGTTCAGTGAGCTTTTGAACCTCCTTTTCCATTTGGCTAATTCTTCTTTTTAAAGCATTCTTCTCCTCATTGGCTTTTTGAACCTCTTTTGCCAATTGAGTTAGCCTATTTTTCAAGGTGTTATTTTCTTCAGCATTTTTTTGGATCTCCTTTAGCAAGGTGTTGACCCACTTTTCATACTTTTCTTGCATCTCTCTCATTTCTCTTCCCAGTTTTTCCTCCACCTTTCTAACTTGCTTTTCAAAATCCTTTTTAAGCTCTTCCATGGCCTGAGCCCATTGAATATTTATTTTGCATGTTTGGGATACAGAAGCCTTGACTTTCATGTCTTTCCCTGATGGTAAGCATTGTTCTTCCTCATCTGAAATGATGGGCAAAGATATCTGTTCACCAAGAAAGTAACCTTCTATAGTCTTATTTTTTTCCCCTTTTTTGGGCATTTTCCCAACCAGTTACTTGACTTTTGGGTCCTTTGTCAAGGGTAGGGTATACTCTGGGAGCCTGTAATATATCAGTTCCTCCAAGGTGGCCTAATCCAGTGTGTGTTAGTCTGGGCACAGGGAAGGATTTTTGTGCCTAGAATCTTAGCAGCATTTCCTCTCCACAGGCATCTGACCTCCAGTTCCGCCAAGCTAGCACTGGTGGGGTGGGATTAAGTCAAACTTCGGGGGCAGGTCCTCCATTCAGTTGGAAACAAAGATCAGCTGCCTCAGGGCATCTACGAAGGTCTGAGGTAAGACTCAGCTTTTCAGTGCCCCCAGGGGTTTTTACGATCCAACTATGGTCTCAGGCTGCTGTAGGGGCTGCCCTGAGAACTCCTGCTGCTTGCCCAATGTGAAGGCCCTTCTCCCTTCCTGGCCA
This sequence comes from Bettongia penicillata ogilbyi, assembly GCA_023548195.1. Lineage (NCBI taxonomy): Eukaryota > Metazoa > Chordata > Mammalia > Diprotodontia > Potoroidae > Bettongia > Bettongia penicillata. The sequence continues at coordinate 9,900,151 of JAJHZJ010000526.1, forward strand.
GCTGAGTAAACCCCATCACTGACCTTTGGCACCTGTGGATTGAGGCATCTGCAGACCCTTTGATGCTGGGACTGGGGATTCTGCGACTGGAGATTCTGCCCTGGAGGGCTGTTCATGCCATGCGTGTGTGGCCAAGGCTGGGCTGGGCTCCACACTCAGGGCTGGGCTCTGCACTCCAAGCTCCACTCCACATCCAGTGCAATCGATGTTTCCTGTGGGTCTTTCAGGTCACCCTGGACTGGAAATCTTCTCCACTCTGTTGTTCTCCACTTCTGTTGCTCCAAAATTTGTTAAGAGTCCCTCTCTACAGGTGTTTTATGGGCTGTGTGGTGGCAGCCTCTATATGTGTGTCTTTCTACTCTGCCATCTTGGCTCCACCCTTTAATTGCTCTTAATTTTAAGTCTCTTTTGTTTTTAACTTCCAAAGTTTTTTCTTTTTTTTTTTTTAAATCATATTAATGGCAATTTTCTTCCTCTTTAAGGAATAGAATTGGGTATCATAAGCCTGTGACAGGATACCATTGCTGTGTCTCTGAGACATTCTGAAAGAAGCACATACTGTCTTTCCTCTAGCAATGGGATTCCTGAGAAGGTATCAAGCTTTCCAATATTGAAAGGACATTAAAGGAGGGGCTTATGTTTCAGTTGAGGGATTGTACTAGATGATCAATTATCTCTGAATTCCTTCTTGGATCTAAAATCCGTGATTTTTTTTATTGTGATTATTAGTGGATCTTTCCTGCCTCACACCTCAAAGGAGATGATCTTGGAGAGTGAGATGAAAGTAAAACAATGGTATGTAATTTCCCAGAATCATTTAGGGAATGAACACTGTATGGATATGTCTCCATCACAGTGGGGTTTACAGTGAAAGGGACAGAGGAAGGGGCTGAATATCTGATATATTTCTTCTTTTACAAAAAATATAATTTAGTGGTATATGTACATCTTTTTATATGTGTTTGTATAATAGTTACTCTTATGTTGCTCTACCATAGGGATCTCTATTTTTTCTTTCTTTTTAAAAAAGTGTTTCTTCCCAATGGAACTTAGATTGAGGAACCCTCTTCTCTGCAAGTGCTTTCCCTATAAACTAATATTTCACAGTGGCCAGCTCTGTAGCTGCCACATTAAAATGCATTACCACAATCTGGGACTTTCATTCTACTTTCCTAAACATATCCTATATAAATAGATCATTTATTACTGGGAAAAACTCCATTTTGGCTATAGGAATTAACTGGAGGACCTATGGAGTCCTTTCCCCCTTTCACTTCTGTGATTTTAAGAATTGTTTAACCATGTTATCCCACTATACCTAGATTTCACTCCAGTTTCTTTAAGAAAATTATTAAGGACGAAGGTGCATATAATGAAACCTCATGTATTATTAACCTAACCTTACTACAACTGCACAAGGAATAGGCTTGGTTCAACTAAAATTTATAGGCAATTTGTTAAAGCAGCAGTGCACATTAGAAGGTACATTAGAGCCACATTGGTTTTAATATGCCATTCAATAACTTGAACAGAGGTTAAAAATGCAGCTTAACCTCCATTAAGTATTTTTAAAATGCTTTAATTTAAAATTATTTGGGGTATGTGTACATATATGAATGTACACATGCACATGCGCTAATAAATATAGTGCTCCAGTCTTTTTTCCCCCTTGGTTCCCTTTCCCAGGGCTGTGTGACCTAGTGACTTTCTGCAGAAGGCATTTAATCAGAGGCCAGGCTGGAAGAGGCAGAGGAATGATGATGTCAAGGCATCCTGAGCCAGTGACCCACCCTTGTCCTTGAAAACTGAAGTCAAAGAGGGTTTATTGAGGACTGCAGCTTCTGGAATAAAGAAAGTCTAATTGTTAACATGTAGATCATCCTACATCTCTTTCCTGCTAAAACATTTCCTCATGTTTGCATTTCTTTTGTGTTTCATTTCGCAAATAATGCTCTCTCTCTCTCTCTCTCTCTCTCTCTCTCTCTCTCTCTCTCTCCCTCTAAGTATCTTATTTCACTAAGAACAAGAATCATATGTGTTTAGCGTGGAACTCATAAATCAAAGCTAGATCCAAGGTTTTGTTAATAGAATTAGGATTTGACCACTACTTTTCCATCAAGTAACGGTGCATCAAAGTAGAAATCTATGGCTGATCTTCAGTTGTGTGATGTAACTTTCTAAGCAAGTGACTTGCTCATGTTGGTACCAGTTTTCAGGTTTGGGTACCAAAGCTACCAGGTAGGAAAAGCTGGCATAAAAGGTTAGGAGAGAACTCTTAGACATATCTGTGAGCTTTATAATCCTTGGATTTAAGAAGTACTCAAGTTGGTGGGAAAAATTTGCTACTGGAGTCAAGAAAAGAGCAACTCTTTTGTAGAGTACATTCAAATCTCTGCTGTGTCATAACGAAGGTTCCTAAAATTCCAGGAAGCAGATGAAAGTTTATAATTCCTAAAGGGGGTTTTACTTCCTTTCTGACATTGACTTTGCTAACAGTATTGATAATCATGTAGAGTTTTTGATCCTTAGGTTAATTCTTAGCTCTCAGCATGATGACCTAGAAGTCAAGGGTGAGAAATTATTTGTCAGTTACTGTTGTTATATTTTTATCATTGTTGCTGCTGAGTCCGATTCTCTGACTACTGAATTAGAGCCTGGGGTGTTATAAACTGGGATAAGGGAGCCCTATGTGGGTTTTAAAGTAGGTGGTAAAATTTGGCTCCCAATACAACTGGAGAGTCTAATGAAATAGTTTCTTCCTGACATAGCATTGGAGGGTGCATTTTTACATCCTGTAGATTTGGAATAGGAGAATTTATGTTTGCAATTATTTTGTTTTTGTAGCTAAATTAAAGCTGGCATAACATAGTTTTACTTTTCTAGTGGCCTATTGGTTAAGCATATTTTTAAAAAAGCTATTGTTTGGATAGAAATAAACCATTGATATGGCGTAGAAAGACAAAGGTTTAGAAATAGTATTCCTTATTTAAACTATTTTGTGCCCTTCCTCTTCTAACCCTTTGCATTTCCCACCCATTTGAGTATCCTCCCCATGTGTAAATTTAAGTTATATGTATACATATATGTATATATACATATGTGTGTACATTATCTATGTATTTATATATAGATATGATATGTGTATAATATATATGTATACATACTTATACACATACACATCCCTTTCCCTACACGTAGAAGTTCAGTGTCAACAGGTAAACCTCTTACCTTGATAGAAATCTTGACGGTGGTTACAAGAAAGCACTATTTAATTTAAAATAAATTTGTACTTAAGGGAGAGATTTTTTTTTAAATTGAACTTAGGAAATTTAAATATTCTCTGTATGGATGAAAAATATGAAAGAATTAAGAGGATCAGACAAGTTAGAAGTTTCATAATATTGATAACATTAATCCTTGATTGTGTCATTTATAATTCTCTACGTGGTTTTGTACGTGTTACCTAGCTGGCATAATCCCTAAGGAGAATAGTCTTTGTTTAAAATTCTGAACATGAATATCATGTACAAAACTACTTTGCAAACTGGGACCGATCATGTCTCTAGCAAGGTAGTGGCAATAAAGTCCATATACATACTTAGTCTTTTTGCTTCTAAACTGTGTCCATTCTCAAGTCTGGTTTGGGAATCATTTCTTCTAAATGGTTTATAATTAGTACTTAGCCTCAGATTTGACCTCCTTTTCTGTAAAAGGCCTAGAGGTTAAATTTGTTTCCCATCTCCCATCTAAGACCTTGGCACAGCTGAGTTGTTCATAGTCCTCCAGAGGGACATTGCTGGGGAATGGACTCTTCATTTTATGCACAAGACAGGTACTATGCTGTGCAAATAGCAACTGTAGGAGAGAATACCAGCTGCCTCACTAATAACTTTGAGCTGTATGACTTCTGCAGTAACTGAATCTGGGGCTCCCTCCTGATGAAAAGACCATCTTTTTATGATATGGGTGACTGCTAATTTTAGAAAACTAACACTTGGTTGTCCACCTGAGGTTTGCCTCTCAAGGGACTGGGGCTGAGCTTGAACCAAACCTGATGGAATAATAGACATAATGCTTTGATCCATTTTTGTAGGTCAGTATAAACTCATGGTGTAACATGGTGCTAGGTTAATAGCATTGTAATGACCACACTTAAGAATGTAATCTAGGATTGGTCACAAAATTTAACTTAGAAAATGAAACACAGATAAAGGGGAGGGGCATGAAAAATGGAACTGATGGCATGGGCTTGGTTAAGGACTGGGACAAAGGGCAGGAATTAAGGTTAGCTATCATTAAACTGCACAAAAGATTTGAAGTTTTAACAGGAGGCGAGGGAAAAGGTTGTTTTCTATAGTTAGAAGTCATAAAAGGAGAGGTAATGGTCTAGAATTAGGTTCACTCAGGTAAAAGTAAGAATAGTTGAACTGACTCATCCTAATTAGCACTATTTAAAAATAGGGCAACTAAAATACTGGTGGGATTAACCTTAATAACCATGCTCCTGAGAGGGGAAGGGGGAATTAACCCGATGGCAAATTCCTATGTAGTCCCTTCTGTGGGTTCTAAGGAGCTCACCCATCTGGTCTTAGATTCCTTGAAATCTTTCATCCTCCACTATATCGCTCCTTGCGTTCTTTTCTCTCAGAGAGCCTTTATTTCCTACATCCAAAGAGCCTACCTATTCTTCTTGGACTACCCATCTTCCCCTTTTGCTTTCCAAAATGAATAAATTCATTAATTCTCCAATTCTTCTCTGATGGACCCAGCTTTCCTAATATCCCATACTATCACAATACCTTTCACTTAACACTTCTTCTGTGTACTTGTGCTGTAAATTTTTTTGACTCATTAGCTCAACTTGGGACATGATGATGATGCCAAAGTTATAGGCTCACAACCTCCATGAATCTGTTGGCTTCAATCCATTAGAAATATCCAAGCAATTAACCATTATGTATTAGGCAACCATTATGTGCCAGGCTCTGTGCTGGTGATACAAGACAAAAGTGATGAGCAGTCCCTACCCTCAAGAAGCATACATTTCTGGTGGGGCAGACAACATACATACATAGTGTAACCTCAGTTTTGAGAACCTCTCTCACAGAGATCTGGATAGTTTTATTATACTCTGATGACATAGAAAATTTTCCAAGCATTTGGAGAGGGAGGAACTGAATATTGGGGAGTTATAGTTTAACTGTTCTTCTGTTCTAGACAGCTAACTGTTAATGGCTAAATAAAGATTATGTAGGGCCAAAGAAAGGACCAAAAAAAATTTTCTGAGAAATTGCTAAGTAGAAAGGTATTTTGAGAGAACTGAGTTTAACTTTTATTGTGGAGAAGACATCTTGAGAAGCAACTTTAACTACCATACTGAGAGAGCTGAACTAGGATTTTAAAATGTCTGAGGAGGAGGAGTCATCAGTTGCCTAAGGTTAGGTTGCTTGTAGAGATAGAGATGATGTCAATTATGACTTTTACTATAGTTTGTACAATGTTAAAATGTTAAAATATCTTTACATTATCTGTTCCTTTTTAATGAACTATATAGTCAGTAATGCTGATTTTTTTGAAGTCTTTGAGATTGGGGTTTTATATTAAAAAAGAAGTCAAAGTTTCTGGAAAAAAGTTTCTTCAGTTTATTTATAAACTGTGTTGGGTACCCAGAGATTAATAATAAGAGATGGTGAATTTCTATAATTTATGAAATGTTAAAGTTTACCCTTTGATTGCCTTAGAACCCAAGATGAGAGATGATAAGGAAATGAGTCAGTAGCAGTTGGAAAGAAGGGTTTTTGTACTCTTATTAACTCATGAAGTAAACTATTAAAGTCCACCTGACCTCAAATCTTTTACTTGCTCCTTGCCAAGAAAACCCCAGATGGGATGATAAAGAGTCAAACGTAATTGAAACAGCTAAGCAACAAAATAACAATACAGCTAAGTGGTTGAGTGCCTAAATTAGGCTGGTAGCTGTGAATTGAGAAGAGACATACAAAGTATATTGTGTAGGTAGAAATAATGAGATTTGGCAGATGATTGGATATAAGGGATGAGAAAGTGAGAAATTGAGCATGACCTTGAAAATGGGAAACTGGAATGATGGTATTGTAAACACAAACAGGAAAGTTCTAAAGAGAGATTTTGAAAAAAAACCAGCCATTTCACTGAGCATTTATTAAGTGCCCACTATGTGTCAACAACTATGCTAAGTGTGGGGGATACAAAAAAAGGCAAAGGATAGTCCCTCCTCCCATGGAGTTCACAATCTAATGGGGGAGACAGCTTGAATAAAATAAGAATAGTCTTAGAGGAAAGGCATTAGATTGAAGGGGGATTGGAAAAGGCTTCTAAAAGAAGGTGAGCTCTTAGTTGAGACTTGGAGACCAGGGAAACCAGGAGCTTCAGATGAGAAGAAAGGGAGAGATGAGAGGCATGTGAGACAGCTGATAAATCTACATGGAGTTTTGAAATGGAGTGTCTTATATGAGGAATAACAAGGAAGGAAGCCAGTGACATTGAATCCCGGAGTATATTTGGGGATGGGGGAGAAATAAGGTGGAAGAATACTGGAAAAAATGGGAAGAAAACAGATTATGAAGGGGTTTGAATGCCAATGACCACTATAGTTAATCCTGGAGGTGATAGGGAGCTACTGAAGTATATTGAATAAAGGCGTGACATGGTCAGAACTGTGCTTTAGAGAGATCAATTTGACAGTTTGGGTGGAGGATGGGCTGGAATGAGATGCTTTTGAAATGCCCAGTTGACATTTAGGGATTATGAGTCTAAAGCTCAGGGAAGAAAGTAGGGCCAAAGAGATAAATCTGGAAGTTATTAGCATAGAGATAATAATTGAACTATTGAGAGCCAATGAAGTCATCAAGCAGCAGAGTCTTGGGGCACTCTCTAACACAGAGAGAGCATGGCTTGGACGAAGATCTAGCCAAAGAGAATGAAAAGTACAGAGAAACAACAGGTGTGAATAAAGACATGAAAACTCAGGAGTATTCAGAAAGACGCAGCCAACAGAAAAGACATTCAATTTTAAATTGGGATCTGTTTTGAATAGAGCAATTCTGGTTGAATTATGACATTGGAAGCCAAAATTAAGAGGGCATAGTAGAGCATTAGAGATTAAATGTAGCCATATGATACAGATAAGGCTTTTTTTCCCCAAGAAATTTGGCTTAAAGGGAGAGATATAGAATAATAACTTGTGAGGATGGTAGAATGTTGGGAAGGTTTTCAGTTTCTTTTTTATCTGTTTTGTTCTTTTAACCTAGAGCGAGGTTTGTAAGCTTCCTGAGGGCAAAGATTATTTCACTCCTTTGTCCTCATTCTTTGAGCACCTCTCGGTCCATCAGTCACTTACTTTGTATCAGGCACTATGCTAAGTGCTGAGGATAGAAAGAAGAAAAAAGAAAACAGTTCTTGTTCTTAAACGAACTCACAATGTAAAGGATGAAACTATATACGAATAATTATGTACAAATAAGACATATAAAGCATGAATTGGGGCGGTAATTTCAGAGGGGAGGTACTGAAATTAAGGAATATTTGGAAAGGTGGAACCTTGAAGGAAATCAAAGATGCCAGGAGGCAGAGCTGAGGAGTGAAGAGCCTTCCAGGACAGCCAAGGATTTGTGAGATAGAGTATTGTATGTTTGGAATAGCAAGGAAATCATTGTAACTGGATTGGTATGTAGAAGGGACTAAGGTTTAAGAAAACTGGAAAAGTCAGAAGAGGCTGTACTGCAAAGAAATTTAGAAGCCATGTTGGATTTTTATATGTGATCTTGGGGGCAAAATGAAGCCACTGGAGTTAACTGAGTAGCAGAGTCTGGTCAAACCTGTATTCTAGGTAGATCAGTTTGAGAGCTGAGTGGGGAACAGAGAGGAGTGAGTAAGACTTGAAGCAAAAAAAAAAAAAAATTAACCAAAGACTATTGAAATAGTCCAAGTATGAAGTGATGAGTCAGAGGTTAAGGTTAGAATTGGAGGTAGTTAATGTCAGAGGAGAGAGGGGCATGTATATGAGAGATGTTCTAAAGGAAGAAATGACAGGATTTGATAAATAATTAGATAGATATGTTATGTGAGAGTGAGGCGTCTAGGATGACACCTAGATTTTGTACCTGGACATCTGGGAGAATGGTTGCATCCTCTATAGTACTAGGGAAGTTATGAAGAGGGGATTTAAGCTCTCTAGGGGATTTGAGCAGTGTCATGAAAGAGAGAAAAAGAGAGAGAGAGAGTGAGGGAGAGTGAGTGTATGCACGTTAAGGAGGGGAAGACAGTGATCAACAGTGTCAAAGGCTGAAAGACAGGTCAAGAAATATGTGGAGTGAGGAAAGGCCATTAGACTTGGCGATTAAGAGATCCTTAGTAACTTTGGAGAGAGAAATTTGCATTGGATGATGAGGTCAGAAGATTGAGAGGAAAGGAAATGAAGGCACCTATTACAGAGAGCTTTCTTAAGTAATTTAACCAAAAAGGGAAGAGAAATGTGAGATGGTAGCTGGCAGGGAGAAATTAAATGAGGGTTTTTGAGTCTGGGGAAGATGCAAGGATACTTGTAAACAGTAGGAAAGCAGGTAATAGATAGAGGATGAGTGAAGGTTAATGAGCTTAGGAATACTAGAAGGAGTGATTTGCTTGAGAAGACAGAATGGAACGGGATCCCTTGTGCAGGTAGAGTGGTTTGCCTTGGTACCGGAAGAGCCATCTCTTCATGTGAAGCAGGGGAGGAAGGATATTGTCGCAGAAAGCACTGGAGTAATAAAAGATGAGCAATAAGGGAGAAGAGGGGACCTTTTGAGAATGGCCTCAAAATTTCAGTGAAATATAAGGCAATGCTCTCTGCTGAGAGGGTGGGAGAGGCAGAACTGTCAGAGTTGTAAAGAGGAATGGAAAAGCCACTGTAGTGAGTGGGATGGTGAATCATTTACTGTTCAGTCACGTCCAACTCTTTGTGACCCTGTGTACCATAGCATGCTAATGCTGTCCGTGGGGTTTTCTTGGTAAATATACTGGAGTGGTTTGTTGTTTCCTTCTGCAGTAGATTAAGGCAAACAAGTTAAGTGACTTGTCCAGAGTCCCACAGCTAGTATATGTTTGGAGTTGGATTTGAACTCAGGTCTTCCTGACTCCAGGCCCAGTGCTCTATCCACTGAGCTACTTAGTTGGCTCAGTGAATCAATCAGAGTCAAACAAAATAATTGTCTTGCTGCAGCGAAGACCCAGATGAAATGATGTGACATAAACTTGTAATTCGTCCGGTCAGCACTTTCTCCAGGTTGTTTCAGTTGTATGTGAGTCCCTGTTGGTAATGGGGACTTCTTGGAAGACAAAAATGCTTGTATTTTTTATTAATTCCCTTTACACAAAGAACACTATTTTATTACCGTACTATTATCCCTAAACAAAGTCAATCATCTTGTACAAAATACATTCACTCAATAATGTTGTCTTGTTAAATGAATAGTTGTAAATTTGTATGCCAGACAAATGTGTTTTAACTACTTTGTGTCTGCAACCGGTCCGATTATTTGTTAGTGTGTTGGGCCATTTTTCAGGTGTGTACAACTCTTCATGACACCATTTGGGATTTTCTTGGCAAAAATACTGGAGTGGTGTGCTATTTCCTTCTCCATCTCATTTTACAGATGAGGAAAGACAGTCCTTACTATCAAGGAGCTTACACTGTAAAAGAGGAGACAACATATATACCTCTGACACATGCTGACTGTGGAACTAAGGATAGATGTATTTACCTCTTGGTGTCTCATGCAGCTCTCTAAGACTATTGATTACAAATTAACGCCAATCTTCATCAGTGGGAAGGTGTTTCCAATTGCAAGTAGTTCACATTGAAGAAACGAGAGATTCTTATATGCCTCTTAGTCCCTTAATAGCATGGAGATTAAAAAGGGAGCATAAGATATGATCTCTAGCTTTTCAGAACTTACTACTTGGATAGGGATATAAGACATATTCACATGAAAAAAATCCTAAAATACAAGGCTATGTACAGTTAGTGCCAAATGAGTAGGATAGACCCTTGACTTTACCTCTTTCCTCTTACTGACCACAATTTTCCATTTTCAAGCTTGCTAACATTTTCAAGAGAGAGTACACAGAGGTTAGGAGAGAATGGAAAATACAAACCAATCAATTTTGCTAATTGTTCGCAGCTATGACAAAATGGTTGGTGTGGGAGAAGGTTGCAACTATGGGCTTAAATGAGGTTTTAGGGTTATCTGTGAAATCCAATTACTCTTTGCTCTTTTCCATTACATAAGCAATTGACAGTTGACTATATATTTATGCCATGTTTGTATTTTTTTGTCCTTTCACCCCACTTAAATGTAAGATTTTTGAGCACAGTGACCATAGTTAACCTACAATCTTTTAATCTCTTCATGTGTAGGATAGTGCTAGTGCTTAGCATGTGTGTATTGATTACCAGTGTAACGATGGAAGTTAAAATTGTTATCTCTCTTTCACATGATTTTCAGGAAATTGAGGGGTAAACATGAAATTCATAGGATTTATAGTAGGATTGCAAGGGGCCTTAGAAAATGGTTGCCAACCCTCTCATTTTACAGATGAAGAAGCCGAGAACTAGAGGGGTTAAGTGATTTGACTGAGGTCAAATTACTTACTACTTACAGGTAGTAAGCGATAGAACTAAGATCTGAAACAAGGTTTTAATTCCACATCCAGTATTCTTTCCATTGTGCCATTCTATGTCCCTATGGGACCAGTGGTTTCCCCTTTTATATTACACGATCACACTATCTAATGGCCAACAAAAATAAACCCCAAAGCCCACAAACAAACCCCAAACCTGAAATTCTGATGATGGTCCTAAACACCTAACAAGACCCTAGGTATGAGTGATTTAATTTGTCCTTCTGGCTTCCAAAGGTCACTCCCTTGGGATGCCACAGACATCATAAATATCTTATAGCTGTTCCCAGTTCACAAGCTTTCATTAGTTCAAATCTTCCTTATGTGATAATTTATACAGTGATTCAAGAAAACGTGTGCCATGATATATATCCAAGTGTAATGTGAGACACAACTATATGATGGTGTTATTTCTTTATTAAAAGGAAAAAGAACATAACAAGGTACTTCATGAGCTAGCCTTGGATTCAGGACAACTCATGTTCAAGTCCTCCCCTTGACACAGGTCTGAGAGTGCGAAGAGACTTTGGCAATCAACTCGTCATGAAAGATTGATCCCTACTATCATATATCTAACCAGCTTGGCTACTGCTTCAAAACCTCCAAGGAGGAGGAGCCATCACAAATATTAGCTATGTGACGATTTGAACAAGTCACTTAATCTCTTGGTACCCAAGGCAACTCTCTTCAAGATTATAAATTGCTTGGAATCTATGAGGTTATGATCTAAATTGTGGATGAGTTTCCAATTGTCATCAGTGGAGAGAGTTTCCATACTGGGAATTCCCTACACTGATGGAATCACAATTCTGGACCAATAAAATGGGGGGAGGGAGAGTGGTGGAACACAAAAGAAAACAATTTATAATAGTTTGATTTCTTTATTCCTAGGTTTTTATGTTTCTCCAGACAATAAAACTGGCTGCCTGCCATGCTCATGCCATACAGCTGGTGCAGTTCATCAGGTCTGTAATAGCCTAACTGGTCAGTGCATTTGCCAAGATGCTTCTGTTATTGGACAGAGGTGTGACCATTGCAAGGACCATTATTTTGGGTTTGATCCTCTGGCTGGGAGGTAAACATCTATTAGTTTTAATAATTAAATGTTTCTGATTTAATTATCTTGGCAATTACCTCTGCTTGCTAACTTTGAAATCTTTATTGGCAGCCTCAAAACATTTCCTCTAAAAGGTAAACTTTTCAATTTACTCACTTGCTTATATTTCTGTCTCTTTGACCTCTGCTTCTGATGTTAAATATGTCACAGGGCTCTCTGCATGTTTCCTAAGGCAGTTGCTTTAAAAAATGATTGGTGTTAAATAAGACTATTTTCTGAAGCCTGGGGTTTCACTATGAAGTTTTGGTCCCCCCCCTCCCTTTTTACAGAAATTCCCAAATGTCAACCTCTTGAAACTCCAACACTCAGAACTATTGGGTGCTGAAAGACCATCACTCCCTATTATCACTATAGATTCCCTGAACTTATTTCCCATCATCTCGTGCTGGCTGCGTTTGTGTTTTGTCTGTATCTCCTTGAGGTTTAAATGCAGATGAGCATGTCTGCTTTTTTCTACAGTATTATTTCTTTTACCAGTGAGCTAACTTTTTTCAGTCTATAAGGAGCAGCCTAGAAATAAATTGAACATTTTCTGAAACTTGCCCAACTCTTTTGAATCTAGTACATTTGACTTCCTCTGCCTGTAAACAGATATTTATACTGTATTAATTTGCACTCGTTTGTGTGCTATTAAAATATGTCCTTGCAGCATTTCTATGTGTGTTTATCTGATTTCCCTCATAAGATTATAAGCTCTTCCAAGGTAGGAACTTTGACTTCTGTTTCTGTGTTATTCCCATCCCCATGCAGCTACGAAGGTGCTCTGCACCCAGCAGGTTCTTAGTATATGCACACACATATATTACTGGTTGACTGACTAACCCCTAAATTACTACATAGTCCACTGCTGATTATTCAAGGGTTTGTAGATTATCCAAACTCTTTTCATCTTCTCATTTCCCTCCTGCTGCCTGCCTTTTGGCCATGCCAATACTCATTAACACCTCCATTAGAGTGTGGACAGGGTAAATACAAGCTGAAAATCTAGCTGGTAAATGAGGGAAAATGTATGCCTTCCCTATGGGTAGGAGAAGGTGGTATAGACACTTGAATTGTTTCTCCAAGATTCAAACTCATGTTTTTATATTTTTAGTTTTTGGCAAAGTGGGAATCAGTAGTGTAGTAAGTGAGGCATACCTGGGTTTGAATCCCACCTCAAACATAACTTTGCTGTGTGACTCTAGCAACTCACTGAACCTTTCTGAATATCAGTTCCTCATCTGTTACATGAATATGTTGTACTTGATGACCTCTTGGGTCCTTTTTAGCTCTCAATCTATGACCTTAAGGGAGTATAGTAGGGAGAATGGAAACAGAAGAAGAAATGAAAAAGAACTGAGGAACAGGTTGGAATGGTGAGATTGCCTTTGCAGTCCCCACCATCTCTTTTCAAAACTCCTTTATACTTTATATTTTTAGTATGGGAGAGAAATCCCTTTATTATGGCTAACAAATTCAGTAAGGTGAATACGCTAGAGATTTCCTTTCTCCTCTAAGACTCAGTGCCATGTTGTATCTCCTTGAGCTGAGGAGGAAAATGAAACTGTGGTGTCCTTGTATCACTAAAGGATATAAGCATGATTGTGGTTTTGTAAAACTTGACATGTGGAACGTGTGTGCATCTGGAATGACCCCCCTTACTCAAGGGTAACTGATGATTTCTGGTGTGTCTTTTCTCTTTAGCACTGATCATCATTACAAAGGAAATTCCTTAGCATGAAAGGTCAATAGGGAATCTGGAAGTATGACCATGAGAAAAGACTCGATTTATTCTTTCTCTTGTAGTTGGAAAATGATAAAAATTCATTTTATCTTTACGGTGTCTTTTTTTCATTTCTTGAAAGATGTGGAAATCTCCCTGATGACTTCTGGTTGGTATTGTACATATGCCATTTACTGTTTCAAAATACTCTTAAGCTTTAGTGCAGAAATAGCTATAAATATGGGGAACTATCAAATATGTGGTTATCTCTTTTGGGCTGAGGGATGAATATCCACAAATCTCAGGAAATTTATATAGTTATGTAGCAAGAGAAAATTTAGGCCTGGAACTTGACTTAAACTCATGTACTGAGTCATTGTACCCTTTTGTTTGGGGGAAAAATCGCATCCCCATCTGTCCTTCCTGTTGAAGTATGCTGAGCATCCCCTAAAGACCCTCCACTAGTTCTCACAGGTGTCATTTCTTCTTGCTCTCCCTCATGTTCCCTTCACTTTATTCAGTTATATCTTATGTTTTTTCCTTTGTTTCTTTCTTCTATATTCCTCTCATGCTCCCTAGAGCCAAAACAAGTTCCTTCTACCCAGTCTGACAAACCACCTGCCTTTTTCTTCTTCAGTAGTTCATCCTTCAAAAGACACCTAACGGAACAATGGGGGGATGGGGAGTGATGCACACAAACTGATCTAAGAATAAAATTCCCTCCATTTATTTTTGACACATGAAATAAACAGGACTGAACACAGCACAGAAAACAGCGAAACACCATGATCGACCCACTGAAAATCAGTGTAATATAAAAGTAAATAGAATTTGACCCTCAAACAATGGTACACACAAGGAATCATGTTCAGCTTCTTTCCCTCAATTGTCAACTCATAGTTAAGAGCCATATTTAACTCACTGAATTTACTAATGCCATCTTCACTTACCCTGCGACAATCATTTCTGTCTTGGATTCTCAGCCTGGTGCATAGTCAGTGCTTGCTGAATGCTCATTGACCGACTAATCATACCTTCCCTATTCTGTATAATCTAGCAGATTTTCCCCATATTATTCTTGTCCATATCTTACTCTAAACTCCAAAGAGGTATGCCATCTCTGTTAGACATTGCTTTATCATATGAATGTTTATTAAGCACCTGTTATGTGCTAAGCACTGTGCTAAGTGCTAGGGATTAAAAAAAAAGAGAGGGCAAAAGACAGTCCTTGCCCTTGCACAGTTTAGTTGGGTAATCAAGAAGCAAATGTACCAACAAACTTTATACAGGGTAAATAGAAAGTATATCACAAAGGAAAGGCGCTAGAATTAAGAGCAGTTGGGAAAAGCTTATTGTGCAAGATCGGCTGGGACTTGCAGGAAGCCAGGAAAGTCAGTAGGCAGAGATAAACAGGGAAATGTGTCCCAGGCATGAGGGCCAACCAGAAAAAAAGGCCTATATCTTCTTTTGTCTTATTCCTTATGTCCTTCAAGATTAAATATAAAAATTCTCTATTTGTCTCTGAAAGCTATTCATAACCTGACTCTTCGACCTCCCTTTACCCCTTACTCATCTCCATGTCCTTTACTATCCAGTGGCACTGGCCTTCTCACTCTTCCTTGAACATAATCTCCTGCCTCTAGGGATCCCGCCTGGTTGTTCCCGGTGGTATTCTCTCCCTCCTCGTCTCTGCCTCCTGGTCTCCCTGGTTTCCTTTAAGTCTCAACTATAATCTCACATTCTGCAAAAAGCCTTTCTTAGATGTCTTGCCTTAATCTTGATCTCGGCTGAGACTAATCTTATTTTATATCGCATATATCTAGTTTGTATATAATAGTTTGGAGTCTTCACTGTGAGCTCCTTGAAAGCTTAGAGATAATACTTGTAAAAACTGCTTAGCACAGTGCCCGGAACAAAATAGACACTACCACCACCACCACCACCATCACCACCACCACCACTACTACTACCGCTACTACCACTACTACTACTACTGCTACTACTACTATTACTGCTACTACTACTACTGCTGCTGCTACTACTACTACTACTACCACTTCTACTACTACTACTACTGCTACTACTACTATTACTACTACTGCTGCTGCTGCTACTACTACTACTGCTGCTGCTACTACTACTACTACAACTGGCTATTTTCCTTTGTGTCCTCAGTGGTCAGTATAATTTCTGACACATAGTAGGTGCTTAATAAATGCTTGTTGACTTATTCTTAAATTTCCCATGTTGAAAATTATCTATTCTGCTTACTATCAGCATAACTGAATGCCTGGAATATACTTTTCTCCTTGAACCCTCAATTGAAGATTGCCAGACTCCAGGCTATATGTGGAATCTATAGGACTTGCCTCAAACTTTTAGGACTTCAAATGAATTCATAAGATCATGGAATCAGAATTAAAACAAAAAAGAGTACATAGAGGGAACCTAGTTCAACCCCTTGATTTTGCAGACGTGAAGATTGAGGTACTGAGGGATGGAGTGATTTTCTCAAGGTACCATGGGAAATTGGTGGCAGAAGCAGAGCTAAAAATCTATGATCTTATTGCCCCAAATCTGGCATTGTTTCCACTATATTAAAAATAGTTATTAAGCACAATCAAGAAGTATACTTAGTACTAGGGATACAAAACCTCAAATAAAAAGAGTCCTTGACCTCAGGCCATTCGCATTCTCCTGGGATGAATGCAAAGAAAATCCTGCATGTGAACTAAAAAATTTGGGGCATTTTTGCTCTTCTTTTTATATATGAACATTTTAATATGACATTTGGTCATGTGTAAAAATGACATGCAAAATTCTAAATTGTGCTCAGTTGGAGTTTTCTGTCAGAACTAGATAACTGAAAGAAGTAAATTAGAATAAAGCAGTCAGATACATTTCTTGTCAACTTGTCTCTTTTTATAATATGGTAATAGAAAATATTGGGGAAAGAGTGATAGTTTCAACACAGATTTTGAAATATTTTTTATATTCTCAGTTGCTCCCCAAAGGATGCTGAATGTTTGGCTAGTGTTATACCCAATACCTTAGGCCACTCCCCTTGTAACAGTCTTAGCTGAAATGTTTATGGAATCATGGACTCAGAGATAGAAGGGACCTTAGAGGTAATTTTAAAAAATGCATATCTGGAGCTGGGAGGGGCCTCAGAGGCTATCTTATTCAAACATATCATTTTATAGATAGGGAAACTAGTGCAGTACAGCAAGGATAAGTGATTTATCCAGGGTCATACAGATAGTAGATAGTAGAGTTGGTATGCTAATGTGGGTGTACTGACTTCAAACAGCTCACCCCCCCACCTCCCACTTTATTGCTGTTAGGGTAGGATTTGTAGGTCAAAACTTAGAGCTTCTTCTATAGTGCCCCATGATTTTTTGCTCCAAATAGTCAGTTTTGTAAAGATTATCTTAATTTATGAATCCCTCAAAGAGGTTTGGGGGAGTCTTACAGTTGTAAGAGTGGAAGCTTGAGGTTGCACCAGGACTGAAATAAAGCTTTTGTGTACACTTGGCAGTATTTGAAAAATTGTACCCTTTTGTATTTGAACATTCCCCTCTGTGTGTTATTGTCCAGGGGAAACTTGGAGATGTCACTGAGTAATACATGGAGCTTGTCTGATCACACAACAAACATCTACATAGAGTGAAAGGAGACATTAAGATGTGCTTTTATAAAAAGTATGTCATATCCTCTGTATGCTGGGTTTGAACACCAGCCCTACTGCTTGCTGCTTCTATAACCTTGGTCAAGTCACTTTTTAACTCACTTAACTGATATTTAAGATCCTTTACAGTCAGCCATCCGGTTACTCAAAGAGCATTTATTAAGTGTACCAGGTCCTGCTATACCCCTAAGGACACAAAGAAAGATATAACCATACTACCTTCCTTCTAAGAGATCACTTTCTAATGGAGTGATACACTCCCCCCCAACCCTACATATCTATGTATATACAAGATAGATTAATGTAAATGGGAGGTAATCTCTGAGAGAAGGCATTCATATTGAGGAGGACTTGAAAAGACCTCTTGGAGCAGGTTAGAATTCAGTTGAGTCTTGAAGGAAGTCAGGGAAGCCATCATCCACTGGATGAGGGCCAGAAGGCTTAGCCTATCATGATGGAAGGCATGGAATGAGGGAGAAGTGATCTAGTCTGGTGACCTAGAAGGTAAACTAGCCAGGAAGGCAGTCTCCTCCTGCTTGCCTTCTACTTATAGGATATAGCTTCATATATTTACAGCTGGAAGAGACCTTAGCATCCATCTAATTCAACTCTTTCATTAGGTTGAAGAGCTAAGATCCAAATAGGTTAATTAACTTACTCAAGGTCATTTATAAGGAGTAAGCAGGAGAACCAGGATTGTATCCCAGGACCTTTGATGCTAAATCCAATGTTTTCCCCCCCATTATTTCTGTCTTCAAAAACAAAGCTTCTTGTCAACAAACTGTATTTTTCCAATGCATTTTTTTCTAATGGAGATATTACTCTAATAATAGTAAACAGGTTCTGATTCCCTTTCTGTTTGCACACCTGAGTGGGGAGAAGGGAAGGAAGCTCTTGAGAGAGGAAAATATATGAGATTTGTGATCTTAAAAAGACAGGCAAATTAACTGTTTTCCCATTTGTATCTCAGGCAACATTGAGTTACATAGGGGTCCAAACAGAGCTATAACGGTCATGATTGCTGGCCAAGATTAGCAATGCTTTACTCCTGTTTTGTTTACTGTAATGAACTGGTCAATAAACATCACAAATTGTTTATCTATATAAATCTTGACAGATGACTCTTTATGAAATCCATTTAGCAAGTGAGGTTTTCCCATAAGGATGAAAAATGATGATTTTAAACAGATTGTGGGAGAAGCTTGAGCCGTACCTAGAGAGTCAATGTAATAAAGGTTTCTTTATATTAATATTACAAAAACCATTTATCCTGGCAAAATCAATATTGCAATTCATCTTAGTTTGGTTTTTCTCTTTCCAAGTTGAAAATGTCTTTTCTTTTATTATATATAATTCTGTTTTAATAAATGTGAGATATAGCTCATTTAGGAGGAGCTTGTGAGAAGGAAGCATTTATAAAATGACATGAAACTTGTAAGTTATTTGGTAAACAGTTCTAGAGAATGTAGAAAATTACATTTGTGGGTTGGTGAAATTTGGAGGCGTCCTTGTACTTAAATCTTAATCATCAGGACTCCCCCATGACCTTTACTTTAGAGGAACAAGCAATTGCATTTTGAGAGGATCTGATCTAAAGGTTCATCAGGCAAAATTCCCACCAACCAAAAGCAAACTATTGTCACAACAGTCAGGCTTTTGTCTGGATAAGAGGTTATAAAATCAGGCAGTCATTTTTAATTTCTCGAAATATAGTATGCTTTCGTGAGAAAGGATTTATTTAGTTTGGGCTTGAGGTTAATATCTCACAGATATTGATTGAGTGATGGTGAAGTCAGATGAGTAGTAGTTGGTTGGGAGAGAAGGGAAATATATCAAGGAAAGGAACAATGTTAGATACTGGGAACCATTACTGTAAATGTACTGTATGTAAAATAAGTTTGATTGTCTCATGAGTGAATGGTAATGGAAACTGAAATACTCAGGAGACACTTATTCATGAGTGATGCAGTAAAATATTTGTTGCAAGAGCAGAAGCTTGTCTCTCAATGTTTGTGAGTGTCACCATAACATCAACCTCCCCTCCGCAATCATACATGCTAAGTAATGGAATGAAATGAAATTAAGAACAAATGAAACATTTTTGTCTCCCCCAGGATTCTTTAACCTTATTTTTTAAGGGCAATTTTCTTTAGCTGTGGAAATAACTAAATAGTTTAAGCAAAATCCACTATATGAAGGGGGGATTTTGAGGTTATGCACATAGATAAAAGAGTCCAGTACAGTTTTTTTGAGAAGAAAAAACAAAATGTCCTTTTCTCTCCCTTTTTCTAAAAAAGAGGGCAAACTAGAGTATGGTGGTTTCCAAGAGAGAATGTACTTTATTTATTCCCAAAGGAATATTTGTCCATAAAACAAATTTGCAGTTTATTTTGCAGCTTTAGCTTTTATCAGCCTTTTTAAGGGTGTTGAATGATTACCCAGGAGATCACACAATCAGAGTTGCAGTGGGGAGAGGAACTCTAATAAAGAAAGACCTTTGATGGATGGAAAAGATAGCGGAATGATTTCCTTAAACTTGTTTTAAATGTGCCACACGAAGAACCCTGTGCTAAATGTGATCTTTAGGCATGTGCAATTTTTTTTGTTAATAATTTGTGGTGCTAAAATTGCTTATGCTAATCAAGACTATTGCCGTGGGCTAATTGTTAGAGTAATTCTTTTTTGGAGGTAACATGTTTCAGTTCTATCATAGTTAATAAAATGCCAATGCAATCATTTTCATGAGCAAATCTGAGGCCTAGAAATTGCAGGTGAATAGTTGATAATTTGTTCCCTAATATATGATTCACTGGTTATAGTCCCTGGTTAAAGTGATTGATCTCAGCCTACTATTAACTACAAACTACTACTTATATTACAAGGTATGTCTTATTGTGCTCACCAGGCAGAACTGAGAATATGGTATCTGATATTATTTCAATGGCTAAACTAAATTTCCCAGACTTATGTGTCAGGTGCAGGGCCTGGTTATGTTTTAGAGAATGTTTTCACTTCTCAACTCAAGAGAACATAACTAACTGACTTAATTTTGAAGGTAACTTGACTCAAGTAAAGGTAATTTTACTTTGGGAAACCTGAGAAAATATATGCACAGTAACTCCTATTATCTGATACAGACCTGAAAAGTGCATATAGTCTATATCATAGTGTTTTCATAGGATTACAAATCTTGACATGGAAGAGATCTTAAAGGACATCAATTCTAGCCCCCTTGTTTAATGCATGAGGAAGTTGAAATTGAAGAGACAGGATTTGAACCTGAATCTTTTGCCCCCAGTCTTTCTCTTCTACCACACTGTATTCTTCTTTCCACCCCTAGCTAAGCCACAAAAAAAGGTAGTATAGAATTTAATTCTTAAATGAGTAAAACAGGTACCAAGTTATCAGATTCTAGTCACAAATCAGAATAATAGATTTATAGTTGCAAGAGATCTTGTTCTTCATCTTGTAAAGGCTCTTCATGAACCCATTTGAGGTTTTTTTGGCAGATACTGGAGTGGTTTGCCGTTTCATTCTTTAGCTTATTTTACAGGTGAGGAAATTGAGACGAACAAGGTTAAGTGACTTGCCCTGGGTCACATAGCCAGTGAGTGTCTGAGGATGGATTTGAACTCAGGAATATGAGTCTTCCTGACTGTAGGCCCAACATTCTATCCACTATACCAATAAGAAGAAATCTTATTGGGCCATGAAATCTGAGGTAGGATTTGAACTCTGGTCTTGTTCTTTATTAAATACAGCACTTAGCTTCCTCTTAAAATTTTATTAAAAGGAGGAAATCAAAATCAAGACCCTTGAATAAAAAACTCTTGGTTCCAAAGATCCATAATAATTTCCTAATTATAGTTCTGAAAAGGAGGACTTCTCAGGTTCTTTGTCCCCATTAGTCTGTTTTCCACCATGATGCTCTCTGAAGATCAAAGTGAGAGAGAATGGGATACCTTGATTTTTCTCCTTGATACTCTAGCTTCCTACCATATTTTATGGATCTCTAGCTCTGTAGCCTTTTTTAAAGCTTGATTGAAGACAATTTTCTATAGTTTTACAGTTTTTCAGTGCCATCTTCCCCATATAAAATGAGGACAAAACTTTTGTGCCCCTTTCCAGTCTCTAAGTGCTACTAGTAAGATATTTTCTCTCTTTCCTCCAGTCTCCAACTCTCACTACCCCACCCCACCCTCCCATCCTTATTAGTTAACAATGAGCCTTCATACAAACTTGCATTTATTCTTCCTAGTCATTCAACTGAGGAAGGGAAGGGAATACAATAATAGAACATTTGATGCATGAAGGGGAAAACCTCCTCTTCCAGATAAGTGCTACACCAATGTCTTACACAATGCGGAGGTAAACCTGGGTTCCTAAAGGCTATCCAGTAGAATACAAGGTTGGCAATCATACCAAGTTGGGAAGTTTTTGAGAAAGGGCTTAGTGATAAATTGTCAGACTGCCAACCTAGAACCCAACTAGCCAAGTTTGAGAGGCTTATCACCAGAAGGTTGGTCTCCAGGTAATAAAGCTTTTTGGCAATCAGAACTCATGAATGTCTGGAGGCCTTGTGATTCATATTGGTAGAGGGGAGTGCTCAGTGATTAAATTATAGATTCTTGAAGAATATCAAGAAAAACATTAAAAAACTTAGGCTTGAATTCCCCTTGCATCATGATAGGGGAAGATTTTAGAATTGGGTCTGGTGTCTTTCTCTTCAAGAAGCTCTTCAATAATTCAGCTCTCAGTTGCCTGTATATTTAGGCCTGTTGTCTCATTCTGGGCATTTATTTTATACCTACTATCAATTTGGGGCAATGAAGGATAACGGGAAAAGGGTAGGATCTGGAGTCAGGAAGACCTGCTTTTAACCCTTAAGAGTTGTGCAACCCTGGACGAATCATGTCACTTTAGCATGCCTCAGTGCAGATAAAAGTGTCTATAGCACCTATCCCACAAGGTTGTTGTGAAACTCAAATAAGATAATTACATGTAAAAAGTTTAAAATGTTTAATAACTATTGACTATCATTATCATCATCAGTTAATATCTGCCCAGGGAATGCCAGTCCTGATATTAGCTAGTCAAACTAAATTCTGACTCAGAGCTTTTTTAAAAAGTCATGCTTCATTCCAATGATAAATTGGTTAATTCATCCATCCATTCAATGGACATGTATTAAGCCTACTACATGCAAAATATCGTTTTAGTCCTTATGTAGTGTAGTATGTTGGAAAGAGCTGGTTTTGAAGTAAGGAAACCTAAATTTGCATCCTAACTCTTCATTTAGTTGCTGTGTCACCATTGACAAACCGCATAAATTCTGCATGCCTCAGTTTCTCTGTCTGGAAATGAAATCTCTTATTATTTATCTACTTTAAAGAGTCATTGGGAAGAAATTTTTTTTGGTAAATCCTAAAATGCTTTATTGACACAGATTATTATGAAAAACGGTTCTTGATCCCAAAGATTTTCTAATCTAGTTATGGCTTTTGAATCACGTACTGCTCTTCTGATTGCATGTGCCAAGGTTCTCCTGCAGAGGTACAGATATTTGAAAGTTAGTTATAATATTGAAAAAAAATGAAATAAAATATTGGCTAATGAAGTAATTCTTTAAATTTAATTGTCTTTCAGTTATTTCAGTCATCCCATTCTTTATGACTCCATTTTAGATTTCCTTGTCAAAGATACTGGAGTGGTTTGTCATTTCCTTCTCCAGCTCATCTTATGAAGGAGGAAACTGAGGTCTACAGGGTTAATTGTCCATGTTCACACAGCTAATAAGTATCTGAGACCAGATTGGAGCTCATGAAGATGTCTTCCTAACTTTAGGCCAGGCACTCTATCCACTGTGCCACTTTTGTGCCCAAGTTTAAATGATATCAATTACCTTTAATTGACTTAGAGAATATTGTTTATGTTATTAAAAATATGCTTTCATTTCTGGTACATAAAATATTGGATTGCTCTTCTGGTTCACAGAGAAGAGGAGATAGAAAGATGGTGCTGTTGTCTCTATAGTGTCATGCTAGGAAATTAGGAGCCCTGAAGAAGCTGTTCCCCCAGGGCTTGACACAATGCCTCACACATCAAAAGAACTTAATAATTGTTTGCTGACTGGACTTGATTTGAAAATGGTGCATTAAAAAGACTTTCAGTATCATCTAGTTGGACAAGAAGTCACAAAGCACTTATCAAGCTTTTACTCTGTAATCTAGACTCTGTGCTGAGTGCTGGGATACAAAGAAAGACCGAAAAGTCCCTGCTCTCAAGGAGCTTTTGATCTCTTCCCTCTCCTTTGACTGATAAAGGCATGCCAATACCATGGTTTATATTATAGAAGAAAGTGTGTGGCTTGACTTTAATCATATAGAAATTATTATCTTTTCTTATTTTCCTGAGAAAACAGATTATTTAGTACTTGGCAAAGTCTATAGCTTTAGTAAATTTATGTTTAACAAGAATATTAAATAACAAAACAAGCAAAAAAAACCTAACAATGTTATTTTAAAATAACTGCATCTTTTTTTTGAATGCAAAGGACAAATAAAAAATCAGAAATTTATTCAATACATTATTGTTCAGAATTTGTTATAGGATTATTATAGGTTCAACCCAATCTCCTATAGCTACTACATAGACCTGCAAAATGCTGATTAATGATGAACACAAGTAGTCCTGAAATGTTTTCTGAATAACGCAATTAAATTTGCTCCCTAAAATTTGAGTGTGAAATGTATTTATTGCATTCTAATTCTTTGAAAATCAATAATCCATGTGGAATATATCTGATCACTCAGAATTCTATTCCCCAAACATTTTAGAAAAATAGGAATTTACTGCACAAAATGGACCATGGAAATTCAAGATATGTTAAAACATTGGCAACATTTAAAGTCATTTTTTTTCTTAGAAAACAATCCTTTTTCTCAAACAAAGAAATTAGAGAAATTCAGAATTAGAAGGGCTCTCCAGCATCGAGGAAGCACAAATCTCCCACCTTTAATGAGCAGTTATCTAACTCCCACTTATAGACCTCTGCGGTGATGGGGAACTCACCATCTTCCTAGCCAACCATTCCACTAATGGATATATCCAGCAGTTAGGAAAGTTTGTTCCTTATCTAAGCTAAAATCTGCCTCTTTGCAACTTGTACCAATTGGTCTTAGCTCTTCAGTGAGGCCAACCCACACAAATCGCATGTCTTTTTCACATGGTAGTCTTATAAACATTTGAAGACAGTTCACGTCAAGAGATTGAGAACAGTGGGTTTGGAAATGGAGAAACATCCAGGTTACTCTCACTTTCTGCATGAAGGGAAAATTCCCTCAGCACCTCTTACTGCTACAGGAGTGGCTGATGAGAAGGGAGGTTGATAGGGCAGGTATTTTCATCAGCATATTTAGGAAGGCCAAGGTATGGGAAGGCTTTTGACCTATGAATGGTGGTAGATGTATGAGCTTGACGTTTACTCAGTAGCGAGATAGTCTGTTGTGTGGAGAGTGTAATGGTACTAAAGGTTGATGGTTGTCAGGGGTTGGTGAAAGCTTGAGGAGAGATCTATTAAGGGAGGAAAAGTCTACAACAATTACATTGTGGTGTGCGGATTCATGCCTCTTCATGCATCTTCTTGTGGCATAAGGGTATGTTCATGTATGAATTGATCTGGCTTCTTGACTTGGTGGCTCTAGTCCTCCTATGCAGTATATGGAAAAACAAGTACTAATGAAGCTATGAAATATACTCCAGTAAAAATCTTCCCCTAGATTTGTATCCATCCGTAATCATTGCTGTAGGGTTTCCATTGTTCAACTATAACCAAACCACCAAATTGTACCAGTCCATATCTTATTCACATGGATATAATAGGGTTAGAGATTTAGAACTTGAATGAGGTCAGCTGATATAATCCCCTGATTTTTATAGATGAGGATTTTGGAGTTACTAAGTTACTTGCTGAATATAACACAAATACCAAATAGTATTAAATAGTATTATGTTAAGATTTAAATTCAAGGACTCTGACTCTACTTCTATTTCTCTTTCCACTGTAGTATATTATGTTCCCTTTCTATCAGAGAGGCTTGTCAAACGCTGATTTTATTATGTCTGTGGCATTCTTCTGTTTCTGTAAGGTTTAGTAACTGTGTTAAAAGGATCATGAGATCATAGATTTAGGGCTGAAAGGGGATCTTAATCCATGTCATCTAGTTCAATTCCTTCATACTCTTCATTCCAGTGACATTGGCTTCCTGGCTGTCCCATGAACAAGATACTTTTGTGGGCATTTTTACTGACTGTCCTCCATTCCTGGAATGCTCTCTCTCCTTAATTCCAACTACTGACCTCCTTAGCTTTTGTTAAGGCCCGACTAAAAATTCTGCCCTCTACAGGAAGTCTTTCCCAAGTCTTTATAATTCCAGTGCCTTTCCTCTTTCAGTTTTTTATATTTTTCCTGTATATAGCTCGTTTCTACATATTTATTTCCTTTTTTCCCTATCATTAGTGAACTCTTAGAGGGCAGGTATGGTCTTTTGCCTCTTTTTTGTATCCCTGGTACTTAGCACAGTGTCTGGCACATAGTAGGCACTTAAAGAATATTGATTGATTGATTTTACAGATGTCTTTTTGTGAGACAGTTAATCTCTCTTAATAGAATGCCACTGGGTAGGTTATTATATTCCATGCTTTGGAACAGAACAAAATATCTTTAGCAAAGAAAGAAGAAGACACAGCTCTTGTAATGAGTACCTTAATTAACCAAATCAGGGAGGATTTTGTGGGGGAAGTGTGAACAAGATTTTGAGTCACTTGTATTGTACTTCTCAATTCTTTATCACATGGGGAAAATAGCTTATCTTACCTTATGAAGTTGATGTTCTACTCCAAATGACATTTAACATGACTGATAAGACCAAATGTTCTTGTCCTTTGATGGTTTATTTATTTTATTTACAGATGTCACCCATGCAACTGTCATGTCCCTGGAGCCTTGAATGGAAGTTGTCATCTGGTCACTGGTCAATGTTTCTGTAAACAATTTGTAACTGGCTTAAAGTGTGATGGTTGTGTTCCTGGTGCAAGTCATTTGGATATTCAAAACCCATTTGGTTGCAGCAAAAGTAAGTGCTTGGGGCCTAAAAGATGTATTGATTTTAAAAATTTGAAACATGGCAAGTCAGCTTTCTTGCCTAAAAACTGAGGAGAAAAGTTGAATTTGCATTGAATTTGAGGAAAATATAGGTGAAAGACAAAGATCAATTATCAAAGGAAGTAATGGAACCTACTTTTCTGGATCTGACTACCCTCATCTAGAATTAGTGGCTTGATTTTGCCTGTAAAGAAAATAATTGACTGTATGTCCTTCCAATCAAGATTCCTTTCAGCCTTCCAATTCCATGACAAATGGAAGATTTCTAACTATCAGTGTCAAGTTCTTATGTCATTACCTTTTTCAAAGTATTTAAAGGAATGCCTGATGTGCAGCATTTATATTGTGTGACACATATTCTTCCATATGGTCTCCTGAGACATCTATAAATGCTCATGCTAGGAACTGTCCCAAGTGATATCAGATTGTCACAAGCCAGTGAGTTGTTGTGCCACCTGTACATTTGAGGGTATGGAAGAAATGAATCATCCAGCATCACCCCCATGGCGACCACTGCGAATCTGGAGTGGAGGCAAGACTGAGTGTTCAGGTTGCCTTTGTGTGTTATTTAATGAATAGTAACGGTGATTCCTGAAATCCATGGTACGTTAAGCTTTAAAAAAACGCTTGACATATGTTATCTTACCTGATTCGTTTAATCATCCTGGGAGGTAGTTGCCATAGGTAATATCAACAGCAATAATAATGATAAGTATTATTCTTATTTTGAGAAGCGGTGAAGTTTATACTTGTGGATAGAGAGCTCATCTTGGAGCCAGGAAAACGTGGGTTCAAGTGTTGTCTTTAACATTTACAGCTGTGTGACCCTAGGCAAGTTGCCTAAACTTTCAGGGGCTTCAGGAATTCATAAAGACTAGGAAGAGCTATGTAGAAGACTTTAGGAGATGATATTATATTGGAAAGCAACATTGGTGACCTTCATTGGTGAAGAGAATTTCATCATCTGGCAACTCATGCTAATGATACCACAGATTCAATTCCAACCCCGTTATTTCCATTTTCCACAGGAAGAAACTAAGGTTTAGAGACATTAAGGTGCCCATGAACAAGCATAGCTAATATCATAGGAAGAAGATCAAGCCCAGCTTTGTCCCCCTGACTCACAGTTCAACATTTCTGTTATGCTATAACTCCTCAAATTTACTAGAAAGGAAAGGGAGAGAACAAATATTTATTAAGTGACCGAAATCTACTAGAAATTTTACAAATAACTTCTCATTTTATCCTCATAAGCACATTGGGAGATTAGTACTATTATTATCTTCATTTTATCATTGAGGAAACTGAGGCAAACAGAGGTTAAGTGACTTGCCCAGGGTCACATGGCTAGTAAGAATCAGAGGTTGAATTTGAACTAAGGTCTTCCTAACTCCAATGCACCAGAATGTTTGGGTCACAGTGTCTTGCCTGCACATTTTAAGGTATATTATCTCAAAAGTGTTGTGAATGTCTGTCTTTATGTGCTTATATATGGAAAATTATTTTATTCAGTGTCTGTGCTTATTAATATAGCATCTGGGTCATAGTAGTCTTTTAGCAAATTTTTGTTCATCGTTATTGATTAAACATATAAACTGATATCAAAACTAAAAGAGATTTCAGAGATTATTTCACCCAACCTTTTCATTTTACAAACAAGGAAACTGAGGTCCATGAAGTCACATGATTCTTTAGGGGCAGATCTGAGACCAAAACCAATGGCTCCAAATGCAAAGTTTAATTTTTTTTCTGTTACACAATACTGCTTTTAGCTTATTTGAAGTGTACCTTTTGGATACGGATTTAGGTGAAATTTTTGCATCTGAATCTAGTATTGGCATTACATATACCTAGTGCTAAGAGATTCTGAGGGCCTTGTTACTTGTTCTGATTCACTTTAATATAAAAATAGATAGCAGGAATTTTGTGGGAATATTGGGCACCTGCTCCAACTTTGCTTTCCAATATAATATCATCTCCCAAAGTCTAAGAGCTTATTCTTTGATCATGAGATAAAATATTAAGAATTATCTCAGACAAAGGTCATGGTCATTGGTTATGTGACTGAGTAGTTCTTTGATTCTTGAACTGTATTTAGCTTAATAAATATATTGAATCTCATTATTGATTGACAGGGAAATTAGCAAGATCCTGCTATACTAAGCTTCTCTTATTTTATAGTATTTAATTATTAAGGATTAATGTTTGTGAAATTTGAAAACAAATGCCTTCCCCTTTAAGAAATTGCTTGGTTAAAATTAGAGGGTGTATTTATTGCCTAAGAAAGCTCTTCCAGTTCTGGGGACCCCTGAAAGGAAGGATCCCTCAGGATGTATGCCAAAACTATCTGGGGGCAGTCATCTGGAAAGGGTCCTCTTGTTGAATTTGACTTAGGAACCTCAAATTTAAAATATGCTACTGGTCACATTGTGGCAACTTATATCATGCTAACTTTATAATTTTTAAAACTTCTTAAGGGTTTGGAAGAACTCACATTTACTCAGAGTACCATTGAGCTCATATAATATCTTTTCTGACCCAAGAGCTTTCTCATTTGGGACTTTAAATTGCCTCCTCAGAAAGCCGAGTGGTACTCGTGGAATCATTAGACTTCAGTCTTTGAATTTTCAAAATTTCTCATTTCACTGCCATCCAGCATGGTTTGCTTAGACTGTGAAATCTGACAAGATCCTAGTCAGAGGCTATCACAACAAGTAATCATGTGTAAATGTTTGAAAGGCTAAGTGAGATGAACTCTTGTTGCCAAGGAAATCTTTATTCCATGCAGATCATCATTTTGGCTTTCATTTTCTGGGACCTTAGGCGTGAGACTTCAACAGTCTTCTGGGAGTTGTAGGAAGTGGAAAGACCATGTTAAGGTCAATTGTTCTACCTCCTTTATCTTCCATGTTTCTGATTATATGCAGATAGCTAGATAATTAATAATACTGATGATAATAACAATTTGTATGTGTAACATTTGTATAGGGCTTTAGGGCAGACTACTTTTCAAATGTATTAACTGATCCTCACAGGAACTCTGGAAGGTAGGTGCTGTTATTATCCCCATTTTACAGATGAGGAAACTGAGGCATATAATGGTTAAACAATTTGCCCAGAGTCGCACAACTAGTGTTTGTGACTGCAAATAAGCTTAAGGCTCTGATACTCTACCCACTTTTCCATCTTGCTACCTGTATATATCAATACTCCTTCCTTCCTTCCTTCCTTCCTTCCTTCCTTCCTTCCTTCCTTCCTTCCTTCCTTCCTTCCTTCCTTCCTTCCTTCCTCTCCTTCCTTCCTTCCTTCCTTCCTCCCTCCCTTCCTTCCTTCCTTCCTTCCTTTCTCTGTTCACACACACATTGTTTCTCATATACATAATGGTGACTAGAATTAGCCTCCTTTTTTCCCACAATAAGCTAGAAATACTAAGTAGGCAAGAATTGCTGGCCTTTTTGGATGACTACACATAAGATAGCTGAGTCTCATAACTTTTTTGAGCAATTAAAGACAGTTGAGTTCAGAGGCCTAAATATAGACCTACTGAAGGGATCAAATGAACTACCAGTACTTAGTCAGTAAAGGAGATTTTGCCAAGGGCAAGCCCCCTAAGTCTTTAAGAATAGGGTGCTCGTTGTCAACAGTTATATTTTCATATGTCATCATTAGTGCTACTTCCTTTAGATCCATATTCATCCAGGTTCATGGCCTGTAGGAATTGTGACCTAAGGAAGAAAAAGCCCAGGTCAGGGGAAGGGCAGGAATGAATAGCCATCTTAATGCTTCTTCAGAAAGCAACCTTGACACTAGCTATCAAGCTAGCAGAAGTATCATTTTGGAGGTGTAAGTATGTCTGGAACTGGTCTGGAACTCTCTATGTTTCAAATTAATCGATTTTGAAGTTCCTTTCTCATTGCAATTGTCTCAAAATATTTTTAGGCTATTGCACTGATATGGAGGCAGCCTGGAGTATATAGCATGCTAGACCTGGAATCAGGAGAGCTCTTTTGAATTCTGCCTCTCGTATAATCTTAGGTGTGAGTATTGGCAAATCACTTCACTTTTCTGAGAGAGTCTTCTTAATCCATCAAATGGGGGTTGTGAGGTGAGGGCTTCTTAACCCTTAAAGGGCTATATAAATATGGTATTATTGCCCATAATTATGGAATTCCTTTTAGTACTGATGAATCAGCAATGAAATCTGTTGGAAAACCTTTATTCATAAATTCTGCCACTCTTTCTTACTGTATATGATTCTTAAATTTCATGGCAGAAGTAGTAACAGATGCAAAGTGTTTGTGGGGGTTGAAATGAGGCAGGAAAATATGTCAGCAAACTATATTAGAGACAGTAAAGTGGCATAATGAATCGGGTGAAGTGGCATAGTGAATTGCAGTCAGACATGAGATGAAATTCAGTCTCAGATACTTCCTAGTTGTATGATGTTGGATGTGTCACTAAACCTCTTTTTGCCTCAGTTTCCTCACCCATAAAATGAGGATCACAATAGCATCTACTACCAGGATTATTGTGAGGAGAAAGTGAGATAATATTTGTATAGCACTTTGCAAAGTTTAAAGTATTTTGTAAATGCTAGCTATTATTATTTTTCCCGCTTATTAGCATTTTATTTTTTTAAATTACATGTAAAATAGTTTTCAACATTCACTTTTATGTTATTATTATCATGGTATCCAGCTTAATATATTTTGTGGTTTGACAAATCTTTATTGCAAATTTGTGGATGTCAATGTGTGAGTGTGGAAGGGGTATATATAATTGACTTTTGGAAAGGTAAGAAAATACTTCTCTTTTTTCTTGTGAACATGATGGAAATGACAATCAAGTGACTGATATGACACCTGCTATAATAGGAAGAATCCTGGATTTGAAGTCAGGGGACCTGGACCTGAATCCCAGCTGTGCTACTTATTAACTATGTGACTTTTGACAGGTCATCTAAGCATACTTGACCTTAGTTTCTCAATCTGTAACATAAGGGGATTGGAGTATATGTCATCTAAGGTCTCTTTCAGTTTAAAATCTATGAACTTGTGGATGCAAAAGAGGAAAAATGGGGTGATTTGAAAAGAAGAAACAGAGAAAGAGAGAGAGAGAGAGAGAGAGAGAGAGAGAGAGAGAGAGAGAGAGAGAGAGAGAGAGAGAAGAGAGGAGAGAGAGAGAGAGAGAGAGAAGGAGGGGCGGAGGAGGGAGGGAGAGAGGGAGAGAGAGAATATTCTTTCAACACGCAGGGTTTTGCATTAGATGATCTCCAAAATTTTTGCCACCCTGAGGATGCTATGATTCTATGAAGTAGTTATTTAGTCATAAATGTGGTATAGTTATTTTCCTTTCTCAGAATGGAAGGTCCCTGAGGGCAAGGACTGCCTTTATTTCTGCTTCTATTTATATCTCCAGGGCTTAACTCAGTTCCTGGCACATGGTAAGCACTTACTATGTGGTTGTTTTCCTTTCTACAAAGCAATGAGATGGATTTTCCCATCTAGCCTTAGGGTATGCCGTCTCATCATTCAATAGTTACATTGAGTGTGTATGTCTGTTGCTTTGTGATAGTAACTCTGCAATTTAAGATCAATAGCCATACATATCCCCAAATAGGATCATTTTTACTTTGTGAAGTGAGATGTGAGATGACTGTTGCAGCAACATAATAGAAAATTTCCTTTAAAAGTCAAGAAATTACATTGCTTAAAATTTCAGTTTTAATTAAACTCAGTCATTTGGGGGATATAAATGAATTAAGTAGATGTATGATAAGCACTATCCATCTTTGGATAAACTCTGAAAATAAGGGTCAGGAAGAAAGCTCTTAGAAAATTTTGGCATTTATGATCATAGACTTTGGTGGGTTTTTCAACTAAATTTATGTCAGCTACTTTGACCTACTGATTTGTTTTATGTTGATAGATAAAAAGCTTTGTTTTAGAGAGCTCATGATACATTAGCTTTGTTTATTAATGTCTTGGTAAACCACATGTCTTTTTGATAAAGTAATTCTGAATCAGAAAGACCTCTTGGCTGCTGATTCCACTCCAGTTTACTTGCGTGTTTATTGATTGCCTTTGTTTATAAATGCTCTCTTCATTGTAATCTAGCTCCATCCCAGCAACCTCCACCCGGAGGACAAGTTCAAAGTTCTTCTACTATCAATCTCTCCTGGCATCCACCTGATTCCCCAAATGCCCACTGGCTTACTTACAGCTTATTTAGAGATGGTACTGAAATTTACACAACTGAAGATAAGTACCCATACGGTAAGACTGATTATTTGAAAATAAAGCCATATACACTGTATTGAGTATTTAATTCAGAATTTTTATTTTCTGAAGTTTCTGAAAAGTGGAATTTTGGTGATTTTTCTCCATTTGATAGGCATCATTTTCTCAAATGATTTTTTAAATTTAATTTTTAATTTATGGAACAAAACAAACATTTGCATGACAGTACAGTAAAAAAGATGATTGTACATGAAACGGAAATCTACTATCCACGACTTGATATTCCTTTCAATTATACCACAAAATTATCATGTAAATTTCTTTTTATTCTTTTTTCTTTTCTTTCCCCCCACCTTAGAGATGGCTACCATTAGACGCAAATAGGCATATATGTATACATATATGCACACATGCATATGCACATATATGTATATATACACATATGCATGTAAAATTATTCTGTCCATACTTCTATTTATCTGTTCTTTCTCTGGATGCAGATAGCATCTTTCTTCATAAGTTAATTTGGGTATTTATAATAGGCAAAATTACTTATTCATTCAAAGCCATTCTTAAACAATATTGCTGTTACTATATGCAGTGTTCTCTTGGTTCCACTCATTTCATTTTTCATTATTTCATGGAAATTTTCCCACATCTTTCTGAAATCATTGAGCTCATCATTTCTTATAGCACAGTAGTATCACTATCATATAGCACAACTTGTCAACACTCCCCAATTGATGGGCATACACATACATATGTGTGTACAGATGTACATACATGTGTGTTTTTTGTGTGTACACACACTAAAACAACATTCTTTTATCTTCATGTCCCTTCAAAAATATAAATAAATAATTGTTAAAGGACTCCATTTTGAAAATACAGGGAAACTAAGACTCAGTAAGGAATCAAAATTCTTAGGAGACTTTATATGTTGACTGATAAAATAGTCTAATAATTTCAACAAATAGTTAAAAATAACAAATAAATTAAATAAATTAAAATAATAAATAAAATGTAGTTAATAAATAACTACAGTGTGCAAGGCATCATATCCACAGCTAAATAAATGTCAGAATATACTGGGAACAATGTGGAAAGGAGGTGATACCTGAATTAAACATGAAAGGAAGTTAAGGGTTCTAAAAGGTGAAGAAGAAGCACATTCCAGGCACATGGCTCAGTGTGTGTAAAGAAATCATTCCATCAAAAGATGGAATATTAGCTATGAGCTTAATATGGTTGGAACATCAAGTACATGAAAGGGAACACTATGAAAGAAGTCTCAAAAGGTAAATGGGACCCAGATTATGAAAGGCTTTAAATGCTGAGCTGAGGAACTTGGAGTCTAATATGAAGACAATAGGAATGAATAAAGATTTTTTTTGAATAGAGAAATGCAATGACCAGGTCTCTTACGTAGAGAAATTCTTTTAGCAGTTATATGGAAGACAGCTTACAATGGGTTAGAGACTGGGATCCCTCTGATTGACTATAAGATGATTGAATTGGTCTGAGTTACAAATGTTGTGGGTATGAAATAGGGTAATTGTTGTGTGAGCAAAAGAAAAGATAGAGATAGAATGGACAAGATCTGGTAACTGACTAGATAATGGGGGTTGAAGGAGAGGGAAATCAAGACTGCCTGGGAGGTTATGAACCTGGATTGTGGGTTTAAGTGGTGAGTGGAATGAATTCTGACTTGGGTGTGTCGACTTTGAGATGCCAACTGAACAGGCAGGTAGACATATTTCGTAGGCAGTTGAAAATGTGGGACTGGATTCCGGAAAGAAGTTAGGACTGGATACACACATTGTGTGTGTGTGTGTGTGTGTGTGTGTGTGTGTATGTGTATGTGTATGTGTATGTGTGTGTACAGGATCATTTATATAGAGATGATCCTTGAGCCTATAAAAGTTGATGATATCACAAGATAAAGAATATATAGAGAAAAAGAGAGCAAAGTTTAGAACCTTGTGGAATGCCCATTTAATGGATGGAGATAGAAGATAATTTAGTAAATGATACTGAGGGACAGTACGACTGGTAGAAGGAAAACCAAGACAAAACAATATAACAGAAGCTAAAGGAAGAGAAAATATCAAGGAATTGTCAAAAGTTGAGGGAAGTCAACTAGAATGAGGATTAAGAAGTGACCATTGGATTTAACAGAAGTACTTAGTAATTGGAAAGAGCAGTTTTGTTTGAATGGTGTTGGAAGTCAAATTGGAAAAAGTTAAGATGCTAGTGTTGGTTAAGGAATTAGAAGCAACTCTCTAGAAGTCTGTGAAAAAGGGAAGAGATATGACAGTGATTTGAAAGGAATGTAGGATCAAGTGAAGGGTTTATTAAGGCAAAGGAAGCCTGGAAATATAATCAGCCGGGAAGGAGTCAGGGGATAAGAAAACACTGAAAATAGAAATGGAATTATCAAAGATCTAGGCTCCTGGAAGGGATGGCAGGGAATGTGGTCAAAAGCACAAGGTCATGGATTGACCTTGAGAAAGCAAAAATCCAGTTTCTCATCAAAGACTGGAGTAAAGGAGGAGATAAAGAGTAACGATGTAGACCTGGTGGCCAGTAGATGATTACATCAAGGTTGTGGCATGAGTTGTATAGCTGGATGGAATTTATATTAAAGGAGGAGAGGTTACTAAGGGAAGGAAAGTCTAGTCATGGTAATGTGAAGTAGTAAGTATGCCCACTCCTCATCCTGGCCCAGTGTGTACAAGGGCATGAGAGGAGTGCCCAGAATTGAAGAGGGTGACTATGAATAGAATATCTTCTGAGAGAAGCCAGGTTTTCATGACTTCCAAAGCAAAATAAACTTTTATTGATGGATGAGGGCTTTGGATGGAAGGTAAGGAAATTTTTTATTGCTGGGAGATAACTAAAAGGGCTCAGAGACATTTTTTTTCTCACAAATAACTGTCCTTACTCATTATCTTTAAATATACTTATTTTCAGTGATCTAGCTACCCTTTCCAAGGAGACAGAGAGATAGACTAGGAGATTCTGGGCATTCTTGTACCCTTTTTTGTGTGACTCTATTTATATTTTGTTACAGAAAGTTGTGAAATTTAAGAAACATTAAGAAGGACTTGAATCGATTCTACTGTATTCAGAACTTTAAAATGAATGATGACTTGGAAAGTTATGTAAAACCAAACTTAGTATGCTCTTGGTTCTGTGTTTATCCTTTTCAAAGTGGTTAAAGCAATGGTTCTTCCCACCATAGGTCGATGTCCTATATTGATTAACTTTGAAATGCCTGTGCAGCATAATGTTTTATTATTACATATCACTGTAGGTTACTTTTTGTAACTTTATAACCTCTGACATGAGTCTAGGCTGTCATGTTTACAATTCTTATAATTATACCTCTCTTAAGTGCTCTAAGCTTTCTTTGGAGTTGTGAGGGAAAACTCTATACTCAAAAGAGATACAGATTGCAAAGGGAAATGAACATCTGTCTACATCTGCTATGTTGGCAATGTGGCCTAAAAACCTGCCACTTGAATGTTTGTTTTCTTCCAAATAACAGCATGATGCAGGTGTCCTGAAACTTCAGTTTCCATGATAGTGGAAAAATATGTACAGAAATATTGGAAGCACTTCTAAAAAGTACACAATTTACTTTGTAATTGACGATCACTTATGAAGGATGGTGTCATTTTCATATATGACCATTTGAGATCAAGTTGTCCTACTTCCCATATAAGATTTAATTCAGTGAAAGAACTAAAGTTGAAAAACTGTTTGAAATACCTTTGTACCTAGAGACAAATTTCACCATGGCAACATAGTATGATCCATTTTATAGAACATTAAAAATGGAATATAGTGCTTTGACACTATTTCATGATTGCACTCAGCTAGTATCTAAATAATAGTTTCTTCCACAATAACTGTGTACTAGTTCGCTAATCAGACATTTATATAATCCCATTTAACAAGCCATTATTTTCGAAAACCACAGTTTTCGTGAAAAAGATTACAATTCTGACATTTCTTGACAATCACTGTAATTAATGATGTGAAAATCATCTGCATGATGGCATTTGAATAGTAAGAACAATTTGTTAATGCTGTCAGAACTTTGCATCATTCCAATAACACCCTGATGTTTATTACTGTAGTTTTGGTGTGTGTGTAGCATGTGTAATATGAGAAGGAAACACCACTTATATACAGCTGAATGAATACAGACATTTTGGCTAAATAAAAGAGTTTGAAATTATAGTTGGAAGAGCATTGAACTTTTCAAGGAAAATTAACAATATTGCCTTCAAAGATAGCTTGATGTTTTGGATGAGGGCATTATAGAATACCTCATTAAAATAACTTTTGGACTTTTGTTCACTGGACTGATGAACCAAGGGGTTCCCCAGGAGACAACTCTCTTTGTTTGAGAGATAAACCAGACATCCTTAATATGAAAAATGAAATATTTGAGACCTCAGATTCACTAGAAATAAGACAGAAATATATAAGGATTTCATTTCATTCCATTGATTATTTCTAATGTGGTCATTTTGAATGCTACCCAGGAATGTTACCACATTATTTAAGTTGAATATTAAAGGTAAAAGGATGTTGAAGAATCCTGTGTGGTTATTTCTTCCTTTTATGAGTCAGGAATAGGATAGAGTTTAGTCAGAGAACTGTACAATATAAAACCTGGAAGAGACCTCAGAAGCCATCTAGTAAATTCGGTACATAATCAACAATCTTTTCTATGGCTTCTCTTGTTTAACAAGAATGTTTTTCAGTGTTCACTTAAAGGGGACTTACTTCTTACCAAACCATTTCTTATCATTTTTGGACAATTCCAAGCGTGAGGAAGTTTTCCTAACATTGAGACCACATTTGCCTCTCTAATTTCTGCCCATTAGTAATTCTGTCCTCAGAGGCTAAACTGAACAAGTCCAGTCCCTCTCTTACACAATAGCCCTTGTAAGGGTTGAAAACAATTTTCATATGTTCCCTAAGTCTTCTGTTTTCTAGGTTAAATATCTCCATTTCCTTCGATAAATTCCCATATGACATGTTCACCAGTCCTTTCATCATTTGGTTCACCTTCTTCTGTACATGCTCCAATTTGTCTGTGAATTTCCTAAAATGTGGTATCCAGAACCAAGTATATTATATCAAATATGCCTCGACCAGGGAAGATTAAAGGAAATTATATTCCCACCTGGCTGCCTTCCTTTAGACTCCATCATGCCTGAAGGAACAGCATCCTCCTGTAAGATCACATCAGCTTTGGTACTGATACTTCATCAGTACCCTCTGCCCCTTGTACTCAATCCTCTGATTAAAGAGAAGAAACAAAGAGCTCCTCTCGTAATCTCCATTTGAGGAGGGCACTAAGCCTATCCATCTATTAGTTTCCCATCGGTCTTCACTCCTTTTGTCTTTGTTATGTCCCCCATGCTGGGTACCTTCCCTTCTCCTCTTACCCCATGGTTTTCAACTTCTTTTGTGTTATCTTTACCCATTCAGTTGTAAGCTCCTTGTGGTCAGAGATTGTCTTCCTTTTATACATTTGTATCTCCCAGTATTAGTACACTGTATGGCACTTAAATGTTTGTTGTCTGGCTGATTGACTGAAATGGTGGATGCTCCTGAATGTGCAGCCTGGTGCTTATATACCTCCTTTTCTGGCATTGTTCCTGATGCATATTTTCTTGCATAGCTTCCCCCCTCCTGCTCCATGATGATTGGACTGGCTAGTCTGTCAGAGTCTAGCCCTAGTCAAAAGTCAAAGAAGTTCCCCAGCAAATGCCAAGAGAATATTCTACATTCATCCCTAGGGTCAGAAATGTTGTAGTCCCTTGCAAAATCCATAGTAGTTACTTGACATTCCATATCACAGCATCACTTTTGCAGTATTAATCACAGTCTTTATATTACTCATAATTATACATAAAATGGATATCAGCACTTAATACAACAGGGATGATTAATCTACACTCCCAGGAAGCCATCTCAGGCAGCCATTCACAACAAATATATATAAACAATACTTATAATAGCATAGTATAAAGTAGTGCTTGACAGAATAACTCATTATTTAAATTATACACTAGAAATATTAAGTGCATGTCATAGCAGTGCATGAATATCCATAGAACACAAGCAAATATGCACAACAGCAAGCAGTAATAGCACCACTATGCTTACAGAATAACAAAGCATGAATCGATAGCATTGCAGATCCACATAAACAATAGAAATATGTAAGACTAATAGATAAGCACATGTACAATATATACATGATGCTGAATAGACAAATATACATGGACAAAATATAATAAATCAGAAACATGCTCAAAGCATTCAGTGCTTACCATGTGTTGATTATATGTAGTAATTCCATTTCAGGCATGTGCCGTCTGGGGGATGACCTGATTACCTGCTCCTTAATCCATGACTCTACCCCTTGTTGGAACTGAGTTCTGGGACTTGGACCTGGACCTCCCTAAACTGAATTAGTCAGTGGCACAATTTTGGCTAGTTATGGCCCTGATTCCCCCCTGCCCAAATTATCAATTTTCTTTCTAACCCCATTGATCCTCACCATAATGTTACTTTCACAAAATCACGGAATTGTGGAAATTTTAGAGTTGTAAGGAATATTTAATTCAACCCATATATATATATATATATATATATTGCAATGTATCTGCCGAATGGTCATTCAGTTCTGCTTGAAGGAAGAACCCCATTGAGGGGGAAACTCACTACCTATTGATGCAACCCATTTCTATTTTGAATAACTCTAATTATGAGTTAGTCTTTTCTTGAAATTAAGACTACATTTCACTCTGCAACGTCCATGTTTTGCTGCTGGCAAAGCATGTTCAATCTCATGACAGACATTCAAATATTTCAAAATGCCTATCATGACTCTTCCCTGTCTTATTTTCAGGTACAAAATCCTTAGTTTCTTCAATCATTATATTATGAAGATTCAAGGCCCTTTATCATCCAATTTAATCTGCCCTGGGCACTCTTCAGGTTATCCTTCCTAGAAATCTCTCTCCCTTCTCCCTTCTTTCCCCTCTTCTCTTCCTTCCCTCTCCTCCTTCCTCTCTCCCCCATCCCCCAGCAAGGACCTTAGGCTTAAGTAGAAGTCTCAGGGAATTACCCCTTAAATATCTTTCCATCTCCCCTTATCTTCCACTCCCCTCTTATCTCCCCCTCTCTCCCCTCTGCTATGTAACAGCTATACCTTTCAATGAAGTCCAAGAAATATTAGTATTTTTTTACTGCTATGTCACAATACTGACATACTAAATTTGTAGTCCACTAAAAATCTTCTTTCTTTTTCTTTTTTTTCAAAGACAAACTACTCTCTACTCTTGCTTCTTCCATCTTGGATTTGGAATGTTGACTTTTTCAACTCCAGTAAAAGACTTTACATTGTTCCTATTGAATTCTTTTTGTAAATGAAACCCAATTCACTAACTAATCCAAATCTTTTTGTATCCTCACAGTCATCCAGTGTTGTCAGCTGTCCTTCCAGCAATACTTTTATCCAGGTCATTGCTAAGAATGGAGACTGGATCTATGATTTCATTGGTACAGGAAATTCCTGGATTGATAATGGGATTCTTTTTTGTCAATCAAAGAAAAACAAAGTTTATTAAAAATCCACCATACTGGCCAGACTCTTAAGGAATCTGAACATTGGTCAGACTCTTAAGGAATCTGAACATTTGTGTTGCTTGTATTGGCAAGCAGGCCAGATTGAATCCGAGCCCCTTCATGGAGGCTAAGATGAATCTTACATAAAGGAAGACTGTAAGAGGGATCTAGAGTTGGCCAATGATCTGGGGTGATTGAGAGAGGGGTCTAGGGAGGGTCTTGATGGGAGTGATCATTGGATTCTATCAATAAAGATGAGCATTTTCTATGTAGCCTTCCATATTGGAGATCGGTTTTTCTCAGGGTCACACAGCCAGTTTGTGTCAGAGGCAGGACTTGAATCTTTGTTTTCCTGCCACCAAAGCTCACCCCTCTATTCAATATGCCATGTGGCCATTCATAAGTCATTGATAAAAATGTGAAATTGTAGTGCTATTCTTATTTTTTATGGTAGCCAAACTACTTTAACATGTCAGGAGCTCCTCAGTCTCTTAATTAAGCCTGACTAGCAGCAGCATTTTGTGCATTGAAGAAAAGTACCCCTCCAACTGGAAAGGAAACCTAAACTCCTACAGAAAAGACCAGAGCCTTTGGAGTAGCTTGATCTATCTTATGTGGTAGATCATCACCTCATTAACTGTGATGGACCATATTAGGACAGTGACACTCTAGATTGCAGGGTGGAGTCAGAATTGGTCATAGAAAGGAAATGCTCATCCAGCACCATAGGTGGTAGTGATGGAAGAGTCAGGCCTTAGCAATACAGTGGAACAGAGCCTAGGCCTACAGCAATAAACCTGTTCATACTCAGCAATGTGCAGGTCTTCACTAATACAGGATAGGGAGGATGGACAGTGGCAGCACCTGAGATTGCGCTCAGTCTCTGGCACACATGGGTAGCAATTGATCTCAGAAGAATGAGTAGAAAAGTAGATCCAGCAGTAGTAATCGAGAAACTAGAGGAAAGAGATCTGGGCTTCATTGGGACTGCAAACAGCACAGAGTAGAATTAGCCTAAGCAGCAAAATGGAAAAGAGAATGAAACCCAGTCATAGAAATGTGGTAGGAGAATGGACAGTAGAAAAAGATAGATATACTATAATCTATTGCTTACTGCATTCTAAGACTGATCCCCCTACAGTTTTGGCAGCATAATACTCAGTGATGATTGTACAATTCCCCCTACCCCAGAGAGGTCTTGGAGAACCAAGGCACATCATTGTTTGGAGGAGCTCACTTTTTGAAAACATGGGGAGGAAGACATTTCTTTTCTTTTTTTCCCCAACTTCTACTTTCCTTTATTTAAGTAACTGAAGCATTAGCCTTGGCACAGCAGAGGGAAGCGGGGGCTCCCAAGGTGG
The DNA here is from genome assembly GCA_023548195.1 of Bettongia penicillata ogilbyi. Classification (NCBI taxonomy): domain Eukaryota; kingdom Metazoa; phylum Chordata; class Mammalia; order Diprotodontia; family Potoroidae; genus Bettongia; species Bettongia penicillata. Next base: position 9,941,778 of record JAJHZJ010000526.1, read on the forward strand.
GGTGAGGCCTGGGGAGGTGGGCATAGTGGGGCAGGGGCTGGGATCAGTACCCCTGGGCTCCCCTCACCCTCTTGGGCAGGCTGGTTCTCACTGCCACAGAGATTAAGGGGGAGAGACAACAAATGAAAACACTTGTCTCTCTCCACAATCAATCCTAGGGAGAGATGAAAGGGGAGTAGCGCCAGCTTCGTCCAGAGCCAAGGTTGGGGTGCACCAACTACCGGAGGAGATAAGTGAGGAGGAGGAGAATGTTATGGGTTCCGGAAGGCATTGTTGGCAGCACCTGCAGCTGTATTGGCTGCAGCAGTTCGACTGCAGGATTGGAGAAGACACCGGCAGCAAACTCCTGCTGGGCCTTCTGGAAACTGGCACCTGTGCGACGGTACAGGGAGTGGATCCGCTTCAGCATCACAATGCCCAGCACAGCAATGCCAATGAAGAACAAGGCGACTAGCAGCATGAGTACAGCCACAACTGTGTTACTCTTTAGCACCATCAAGGCTGAGATCCAGCCACTGAATCCTGATGATGGGATGCCAATAGCTGCCAGCACGTATATCACGTCCTGGACGAAGAAAATGAAGAAGAAAACGAAGAAATTGAATGAAGTGTCACTCCTGAAAGCCTTGTACATAGGGTGATACCAGAAGACAAAGGAGCAGGGCATGAAGAGTAGGGCCCAGAGGATGGAGAGCCCAAAACTAGAGCCACTGGAAATAGGGGTCACACAGAAAGAGGCCAGGCAGCAAGGAAATTCAGGAGAAGGGCCAAGGGACTGCACATCCAGAGGTAGTATATAGTTGACACTGTCTTCTGGAACTCCTGGGGAATTTCCATGGAGATGTCTTGAAAGAAGCAGGGTTGGACAGGACAAAACGAAGGCAGTGGAGGCCAGTTGTTCTGTCGGGTAGCAGAACCTCCTAGGGCTGCATGCCGCAACTCCCTCTCCCGCCGATCCAGCTCCTCTGCCTTTCGATTGAGCTTCTCCTGCCTTTTCGGAAGTTCTGCGGTGGCTGCTGCAGCAGAAGCCTGAGTGTTATAGGAGCCATAATTCTTCGGTTCTGTGGGGCTGAGTTTTCTGGAAGGCTGCTGGTGGGGCTGGATTGTTGGGGGAGGCGGTGGGGCAGGTGGCTCATAGGAAGGTGGTGACGAGGAAGACATTTCTAACCTATCCCTCCTCCCCAAAGGAGGCCTGTCATTGGGCAGAAATTTGTATTTACTTTCCTACCCTCAGGGAACTCCTGGGGAAGGGAGGCCCTGGCTGGAAGTTCAAGGATAGTGGGAGTACAGGGTAATTCTCCCTGACCCATGATGAGAGTCACGGGTTACGTAGGAAGTGGGATTGTTTTTGATTTTGCCATGATTGTATTTGTGCTGGTGCTGCTTATGATCGTTTTGTTTTTACACTGAGAGACCTATTGGGAATGGTGCAAATTTGGCATTACTTACCATATAGATATGATCATTGAGATCTTGCATGTACTCTTTCCAATAGGAGGATGGGAGCGAAAGAAGCCTGGGATTTCCGGTCGTTGTTCTCTCATATTCATTCATTCCTCCATGGAACTGTAGTATTGTTGTATTTTGGTTTTGTTATGATTCTGTTTTAATTTTCCTTTTTCTTCCTTAGTGTGGTATCTATGAGGCTTCTTGAATACAAGCATTCAAGGTTGACTATTAACAGTCCCAAAATCTTTTAAGTGGAGATAGCTTCTCTAGAAGACCTTAAGAGTCAGTAATATCTGAATCCCATCTCATGCAAGTTAGTTTTTCCTCAGCAGTCACAGAAACCATCCCTGATAATTGATCGGTGCATAACTTTAAAGGCCCAGGCTCTTGACATCACTTCTGGTTGCCTGAGGACAATCACGCAATTTGCTACAGCATCCTCTCTGATGCTTGACTGGTATTAAAAATGATGAATATCTTAGACAAAGGTATTTTGCTAAACTGAGTCATTTCATGGTGACCTAGATTTATATAGTGCATTTATATCTTTCTCTGACTATGGCTAAGTAAATCTCCTTTTGTTAACTGTTGAATGACCTGTGAATATCTCAATCGATTTTAATAATGAACATAAATTACCAAGGGATTGGATTGTTAGGTTCGGCCTAGAAACTTGGTTTGCTTATAATCCCAGTACTGACGGCTCTGGATAAAGGGATATAAATGGTTTAGTAATCTTTTTTTTTTTCCATATAAAAAGTTTTTCAAAATGGTTAACAAAAGAATCACAACATCAGCAGGATCAGTTGAATCAGCTTCTTTTTCCATAGCCCTTACATTTACTTTGTATTTTTTCTTATTTATGGGTGTAATATAATATCTCTGAATTATTAAAATTTATATTTCTCTGATTATTAGATTTAAAAATTTTTTCAGGTTGATAGCTTTGTTTTTGATATAGTTGATGTCCTTTGACCATTTTTCTATTGGGAAAATTTCTCCTAATTTACAGATTTATGTCAATTTCTGGATAAATTTTAGCTGTCATTTATATCAGAACTATATTCTATATTATTTTAATAATATGCTATGTATTACATAATTATTATAAATGATTTTATTTTTGTCACTAATAAGAATAATTATGCTAATAATTTTTCTCTTTTAATATTCATTGTGGCCTTAGTGAATAATATTTTGATATATTGCTATAGATTTTCTCCCAATTTTTAACATTTTTATTTAAAGTTTTGAGTTCCAAATTCTATCCTTTCTTTTCCTCCCCTTTCTCCTTCCCTGAGATGGTAAGCAATAGGTTACACATGTGCAATTATGTAAAACATTTCTATATTAGTCATTTTGTATAAGGCAATTCAAGTAAAAGGAAAAAATGAAAAAAGTGAAAAATAGCATGCTTCAGTCTGTATTCAATCAATATCAGTTATTTCTCTGGAATTGGATAGTATCCATCATTAGTCCTTTGGGATTGTCTTGAATCATTGCATTGCTGCAATAGCTAAGAATAGTTAAGTCATTTATAGATGATCACACAGTATTGCTGTTAGTGTACACAATTTTCTCCTGGTTCTGTTCACTTCATTATACATGAGTTCATGTAAGACTTTCCAGGTTTTTTGAAATTATCCTGATTGTTATTCCTTATACCAGAATCGTATTCCATTACAATCATATACCACAGCTTGTTTAGCCATTCCTCAATTGGGAAAAAAGAACTGTTATAAATATTTTTGTACAAATAGGTCCTTTCCCCTCTTTTTTGGATGTCTTTAGGATATACATCTAGCAATGATATGCATTAGTGATAAAAGTTGATTTATGATTTTATTTTTCTGATTTGTTTCTCAATTTAAATATCTGGGATGCATTATTTCCTAGAGAATTTTAACTACCTTTGAACTCCTTATTTTTGTGAACAATTTATGCAATACATTCATCTTTACATTTTTAATATAATACGTTTGTAAATTCACATGGACTCAGATGTTTTCCTTCAAGAGTCTATGGGATTATAACTCTAGAATTAGCAGAGACCTTGAAAATTATCTAGTCCGATCCCTGCATTTCACAGATGATAAAATTGAGTCCCAAAGACATTAAGTGACATTCCTAAGGTTTTGCAGGTAATAAGCTGCAAAGCTGGGATTGATCCCATGGCATCTCAGTCCCTTGTCCCCTAGTACTCTTTCTGTGAAATTGTTATCTCTCAAATTCCCTTATGGCTTGCACAATTTCTCTGTTTGAGATTAGGGTTAGATTTTCTACTTCTTGTATTGCTAATTTTGCTGTTTTCTTAATTCAGTTGTTTCTAATTTTTTGCATATATTAATTACTTTTATCTAACTTTTCTTTTTTATTGAGATTTAACTGTTTACTTTAATTTTTGATAATTTTATTTATTTTCTTTTCATTATGAATTTGTTCTTTTCACTTTTTATCATGATAAATTACTGCATTAAAAATCAAATTAGCCAATAGCTTATTGAATTCTATGATCTTTTCCCTTTATAAGAAAACTGTTTATTTTTCTTTAGTGTAAAATTTATATTGTACTGTTTATTGCATTATTAAATTGATATATTGTTGAATTGAGAGAGTATTATTAATTACTACCTATGTAACTTTAGAATGTCTAGCTTCTTAAGAAATCAATTTAATTATCTGTTAAGCATTTAGATGCTATGCTACTTGCTATACACATCTTAAATTGATATATTTTTTTTCATTATGGGAAAGCAGCATGGTGACTTTAATGTCAGCATGATGCAGATTCATGTAATCTTCCTGACACATACTGGTTGTGTCACCCTGATCAAGTACACTTTCAGTGTACCCTCAGAATTCTAAGTCTCAGAATCTTTTTCAGTGTGCATTGGCTAAGGCAGATTTGTTACTGGGAACTCTTAAATACCAGTGAAATTCTAGATCTAAGCTCACACACCCTTTATAACCAACTTCTATTATTTATGGTACTTCAAATAAGGTAGTTTCCTCATTTTTATCTTTTGATGGTATTTATGTTGTAACATCTTCTGCAATCATGTTTTCTTTTTTATTCAAGTGAAATATAAGTTTTATTCTAGTTCTCCATTTTAATACCAAATGAGATTTTTATCTAACCTATCTCATTTTCTATTTTGTTGTTTTTTCAATTTAAGGATCAATTTTGCATTACATTATGTTATATTAACATCCAAGTTTATAATTTTGATGTTCATTTTTTTCATGAAATTTTATTAGATTACATCTTTTTTTTTTTTTAAATCAGCTCTAGGTGCCTACAACTTGTCTTGTTTGAAGCAACCTGAACTTGGGATCCTTCTTCCCTTTTCAATCTATGATCCATATTGTTGTATCCTCTCTATATATCCTTTATAATTGACCCTAGATACCTATTTGCTGTTTTTATTGAAACTGATCATCCCGGACTTCACCTTCTCACACAAAACTTCTTTTTTCCATCCTTTTCTCAACCATGTTAGTTCACTTTTTAACTTTTTACTCTCTTTCTCCTCTTGGATATGTTTTTTCTCTGATCACCTGAGCCTACAGTTAATCTCTTTGTCTTATTAACATTAGAAAAAATGGTTCTTCATTGAGAGTTTTACTCTCCTTGAAACATGAAAAATGAATCACCTGGTCTTTATAGGCTATTTGAATTTTTTGCATTTATTATATTTCTCTTGTCTTCTGAATTTATATTTCAAAAGCTTTTCTTTTCTCGTCAGCTTTCTCAAAAGGAATGATTGGAAGCCATTGATTCTGTTGAAAATTCACCTCCCCCCTCCCCTGAAATATATTTGGGTTTTCTGGATACTATCTTTAGACAAATATAATTTTCCTTTCAATTTTGATATGTCATAATTGAGCATTTTCTTCATTTCTCAGTGTCAATCAGTAGTCCTGATTTGAAATGGAATTCTGTTACAAATTAGTTATCTTCTCTTTTTATCTTACAAAACTTTCTTTTTGACCATGAACCCCTTTTGGGGCAAGTGAAATTTAGGGTTCCTTTCTGATGGCTCCAGTTATACTGTATTCATCTACATTTTGGTCTCTAATTCTAATAATTCTAAGCAATCTTCTCACACAATTTCCTGAAAAAACAGCCTTTTATGTTATCCTATTTTCTAGAATATGAGTTATTCTAAGATTTTCTCACTAAGTAAGTTTCAAGGTCTATTGCTTTGTTTGTAGAGACTTTAAGTTTTCACTGTATTTTTACTTTGCTCTAATATTTCTTCTTGCACCTCTGCATTTCTGTGTTCTTTCTATGCTATTTCCCTTTGCAGAATGTCCCTTACTAACCATTTTCACCCTCTCTTCTAAAACTTTAATTTTTGTCTTTTAAAATTCATCTTTTAAAACTCTTTTTTCCTTTATAATTTCCCTTAATAATTTAATTAAAACTCTTAAATACCTTGAGGTGTGCATGATTGTTTTATCCTAGTTAACCTAGTTGAAGTTATTCCAATATTATTCATTGGCTTTTACTTCATAATATTTCTCATAGCATTGGATCTTTTTTGTTTACTCATTTCTTCAATATCTCTTGTGCTTTTATGTGGTATTTTTTTCTTATGGGGATTTCTTTCCTTTTCCTTTATGTAATTCCTATTATTTTACTTCATTTATTAGATTTTTTCTGTTTTGAAGTGTGAAATGAGAGCCAAGTTTAGAAATGACCATTCACTAAATTATACTATTGCAACTGTTCTCTCCACGTTTGTGTGTGTATGTATATATATATGTTTCTTGACCATGTGTTACATCACCTAAGAAGTCTGACTGCATAATATTTTTGATTTCTTGTCTAACAAACAATATTCCTGATAATCTTATATCCTAAATGATTCTTAAGAGCTCTGAGAATTTTATAATAATTATTAGATATTCTTCTCTCCCCAACCTAAGGCCTATATACTCTGTGGGCTATGAAAGCAATTAAACATTTGGATGCCCTTTTGACTCTTACTTACAAAAACTTTAAATTTTGACATTGTGAAATTGAGGTTCTCTTTTCTTTCCTCACCACAATTTTTTGTAGATATATCATCAGTCCAAAATATATCCATACACAGGCTTAGATCTTTGTACAAATCCCAAATAAAAATAAAAAGAGAGAATAAAGGAGTCAACAGTCACAGCTGCCTAACCATTGTTGATATAGAAGGATTTTACTGGTTTTTTACCATTTCTCAGATTTACTAGTACCATGATTACAACTAGTTAGCTAGGTCATTAAATGCTTGATTAAGGAGTACAAATCTTTTTTTTAAATTGCTTTCTATGTTTTATAGGCTAAGAATACTTGCTGAACAAAAAAAAAATGAGCTATGAACAAAAACAAAATCACTAAGAGATCTTCAGTAACTTCAAAAATCAGTAAAGTGTTTTACTCCTTTAAACCCTGGCAGAGTAGAGTACCAGGCCTCCTTGTTTCACTACCAGTTTTGACATGTAAAGGTCCTGAGATCCTGTGTTGTTCTCCTCTTCAGCCCATTTAATCAATCAACAGGTGCTTATTAGGTGCCTGCTCTGTGCCTGGCACTGTGCTAGTGTATCAGTAAATACCTCAACAGCACCTCAACATTCACAGGGGGACTTGCTACCACAGGTTCTTATATCTGCATAAAAGGAAGGCAGTTTTCTTTTTTATTAATTATTTTATTTGTTTCCAATTTACTACAATCATTTCATCTTAGATTTTTTTCCCCTCCCTCCTCCTCTTTGTGTCCCTTCCTGAGACATTGTGTAATCTTATATAAGTTCTACACATATGGTCTTATTAAATACATTTTCACTTTGGTCATGTTGCATAGAAGAATTAAAATGAATGGGAGAAACCATAAAACAAAACATAACACAAGAGAAAATGGTCTGCTACATTATGGGATCCAATTCTCTGGATGTGGAAGGCATTTTGCTTCAAGGGTTCATTGGGAACTTTTTAGGTCCTTGCATTGCTGTCAAAGATTAAGTCTACCAGAAAAGTTCCTCGCACACTGTAGTTGCTGCTGTGCACCAAGTTCTCCTGGCTCTGCTCCTTTCACGTAACATCAGTTTATGTAAATTCTTCAAGGACTCTCTGCAGTCTTCATGTTCATTATTTCATATAGTAAAATAGTATTCCATTACATTCATATACCACAACTTGTTCAGCCATTCCCCAATTGATGGGCATCCCCTTGATTTCCAGCTTTTGGTCACTACAAAGAGAGCTACTATAAATATTTTTGTATATGTGGGACCCTTTCTCATTTCTATGATCTCTCTGGGATACAGTTCTAGAAGCAATATTGTTGGGTCAAAGGGTATGCACATTTTTGTAGCCCTTTGGGCATAGTTCCAAATTGCTCTCCAGAATGATTGGATCAGCTCACAGCTCCACCAACAGTAAATTAGGTAACAATAGATAATAATTAATTTTTGTCTTTTAAAATTCATGTTTTAAAACTTTTTTTCCTTTATAATTTCCCTTAATTATTTAATTAAGACTCTAGTTAACCTAGTTGAAGTTATTTCGATATTATTCATTGGCTTTACAACAATAAGTAAATTTCACATCTTCTCCAACATGTATCATCTTCCTGTTTTGTCATGTTAGCCAGTCTGATCTGTGATGTGGTTTTGATTTGCATCTCTCTAATCAATAGTGATTTAGATCATTTTTTTATGTGACTATAGATAACTTTAATTTCTTCCTCTGAAAACTGCCTGTTCATATCCTTTGATCATTTATCAATTGGGGAATGACTTGTAGTCTTGTAAATCTGAAATTCAGTCCTCTATATATTTTAGAGATGAAGCCTTTATCACAGACACTAGTTGCAAAAATTCTTTCCTAGTTTTCTGCTTCCCTCCTAATCTTGGTTGCATTGGGTTTGTTTGTGCAAAAACTTTTCAATTTAATGTAACCAAATGTATCCGTTTTGCACTTCATAATGTTCTCCATTTCTTGTTTGGTCAAAAATTTCTCCATTCTCCATAAACCTTACAAATACACTATTCCTTGCTCCCCTAATTTGTTTATAGTGCCAATCTTTATACCTAGATCATGTATCCATTTGGGCTTCACTCTTGTGCATGGTGTCAGGCATTGGTCTATGCCCAGTTTCAGTCACACTGTTATCCAGTTTTCCCAGAAATTTTTATCAAACAGTGAGTTCTTATCCAAGGAGCTGGGATCCTTGGGTTTATCGAACAGTAGATTGCTATATTTATTGACTACTGTGTCTTGGGCACCTAACATATTCCACTGGTCTACCCTTCTATTTCTTAGCTGCTACCAAATGGTTTTAATGATTGCTGCTTTCCACTACAATTTGAGATCTGGTAGGGCTAGGCTATTTCCCTAGCATTTTTTTTTCATTAGCTCACTTTATGTTCTGGACCTTTTGTTCTTCCAGATGATATTATTCTTCTAGCTCTAGAAAATTATTATGTGGTAGTTTGATTGGTATGGCTCTGAATAAGCAAATTAATTTAGGTAGAATTGTCATTTTTATTATATTAACTCAGCCTACTCACGAGCAACTGATATTTTTCCACTTACTTAGATCTGACTTTATTTGTGCAAAAAGTGTTTTATAATTGTGTTCATAGAGTCCCTGAGTTTGTTTTGGTAGGTAGACTCCTAGATATTTCATAGTGTCTGCCATGGCTTTAAATGGAATTTATCTTTCTTTGTCTTGTTGTTGGACTTTGTTAGTAACATATAGAAATGAAAAAAATTTGTGTGAGTTTATTTTGTAACCTGCAACTTTGCCAAAGTTTTTTTTTTTTCAGATAGTTTTGTACTTCATTCTCTGGGATTCTCTGAATATATCATCATATCATCTGCAAAGAGTGATAACTTAGTTTCTTCTTTACCTATTCTAATTCCTTCAATTTCTTTTTCTTTTCCTGTTGCTAAGCTAACATTTTTAGTACCATATTGAATAACACTGGTAATAATGGACATCCTTGTTTCACCCCTGATCTTATTGGAAATGCATCTAGCTTATTCACATTGGAAATAATGCTTGCTGATGGTTTTAGGTAGATACTGCTTATTATTTTATGGAAAATTCCATTTATTCCTGTGCTCTCCAGTGTTTTCAGTAGGAATGGGTATTGTATTTTGTCAAAAGCTTTTTCTGTATCTATTGATATAATCATGTGGTTTCTATTAGTTTTGTTGTTGATATGATCAATAATACTGATAGTTTTCCTAATATTGAATCATCCCTGCATTCCTGGTATAAATCCTACCTGATCATAATGTATTATTCTCATGATATGTAGTTGTATTCTTTTTGATAACATCTTATTTAAAATTTTTGTATCTATATTCATTAGAGAAATTGGTCTATAATTTTCTTTCTCTGTTTTGACTCTTCCTGGTTTAGGAGTCAGAACCATATTTATATCATTAAAAAAAATTGGTAGGACTCCACCAATTTTCCCAAATAGTCTATATAGTATTGGAATGAACTATTCTTTAAATATTTCATAGAATTCACTTGTAAATCCATCTGGCCCTGGAGATTTTTTTCCTAGGGAGTTCATTGATGGCTTGTTCAATTTTTTTTTTCTGAAATGGTGTTATTTAAGTATTCAATTGCCTCTTCTGTTCATCTGGGTAATTTATATTTTTAAAACAATATTCATCCACCTCATTTAGATTGTAAAATTTGTGGGCATACAGTGGGGCAAAGTAATTTCTAATTATTGTTTTAATTTCCTCCTCATTGGAGGTGAGTTCACCCTTTTCATTTTTGATATTCATAATTTGGTTTTCTTCTTTTTTTTGTAATCAAATTGATCAAAAGTTTATCGATTTTATTGGTATTTTCATAAAACCAACTCGGTTTTATTTATTAGTTTAATAGTTTTCTTAATTTCAATTTTATTAGTCTCTCCTTTGATGTTCAGTATTTCTAATTTGGTATTTACTTGGGGATTTTCAATTTGTTTTGTTTTTTTGAGCTTTTTCAGCTGCATGTCTGAGTCATCGATCTCCTCTTTCTCTATGTTATTCATGTAGGCATTCCAAGATATACAATTTCCCCTAAGAACTGCTTTTGCAGTATCCCATAAGATATGGTAGATTGTCTCATTATTGTCATTTTCTGGAATGAAGTTGTTGATTGTTTCTATGATTTGTTGTTTAACAGCTCATTGTTTAGGATTAGATCATTTAGTTTCCAATTAGATTTTGGTTTATCTTTCCATGGCCTTTGATTACATATAATTTTTATTGCATTATGATCTGAGAAGGATGCATTGAGTATCTGCTTTTCTTCACTGGATTATGAGGTTTTTTTGCCCAAGTACATGGTCAGTTTTTGTATATGTCCCATGTACCACCAAGAAAAAGATATATTCCTTTCTATCTCCACTCAGTTTTCTCCAGAGAGCTATAATACCTATCTCATCCAGAGTTTTATTCATCTCCTTAACTTCTTTCTTGTTTATTTTGACGTTGGATTTATCAAGTTCAGAGAGGGGGAGTTTGAGGTCCCCCACTAATATAGTTTCTCTGTCTATTTCTTCCTGTAACTCCCTTAACTTTTCCTCTGAGAATTTGGATGCTATACCAGTTGGGCCAAATATGTTTAGTAATGAAATTCCTTTGTTGTCTATGGTGCAATTTAGCAGGATATAGTTTCCTTCCATATGTCTTTTGATTCGATCTATTTCTGCTTTTGCTTTGTCTGAGATTAGGATTACTACCCTGCTTTTTTTATGTTAGCTGAAGTGCAATATATTCTGCTCCAATGTTTTACCTTTACCCTGTGTGTATCCCTCTGTTTCAAATGTGTTTCTTATGAACAACATATTGCTGAATTATGGTTTTTAAATAGTTTTATTTGAAGATTTCAACATTCATTTCCACAAAATTTTGAGTTCCAATTTTTCTTCCCATCTCTCCCCTTTCCCCAGCCCATAACACCTTGCATTCTGATTACCCCTTCCCTCAATATGCCCTCCCTTCTATTACAACCCACCCTTTCCTTATCCTTATCTTCTCACTTTTCTTGTAAGGCAAGATAGATTTCTATACCCTATTACCTGTATGTTTTATTTCCCAGTTATATGCAATAACAATTCTCAACATTCATTAATAATACTTTGAATTCCAACTTCTCTCTCTCCCTCCATTCCCACTCATCCTCATTGAGAAGGCAAGTAATTCAATACAGGCTATATATGTGTTGTTTTGCAAAGGACTTCCATAATAGTCATTTTGTATAAAAACTATATTGCCCTGCATCCTACCCTGTCCCTCCCTTTTTTTCTATTCTCATTTGATCTTGTCCTTTCCCAAAAGTATTTACTTCCAGATACTCCCTTCTCCCATTTGCCCTCCCTTCTGTCATCCCCCTTAGCCCACTTCTCCCCTTCTCCCCTACTTTTCTGTAGTGTAAGATATATTTTCATGCCAAATTTAGTGAGCATGTTATTCCCTCCTTAAGTCATATGAAAAGAGAGTAAGTTTCCCTTTTCATCTCTCACCATCTCCCTTTTCTCCTCCATTGAACAAGATTTTTCTTATCTCTTTTATGAGTGACAGTCTTCCTCATTCCTCATTTCTCCCTTTTCCCTCCCAATATGTTCCTTTCTCACCCTTTACTTTAATTTTTTATGGATATCATGTCTTCTGCTTGAACTTAACTTGTAGTCTCTTGTCTATGTGTGTGTGTGTGTGTGTGTGTGTGTCTATGTGTGTGTGTGTGTGTGTGATCCCTCCATCTACCCAAATACGGAGAAAAGTCTCAAGACTTGTAAATATTATCATTCCATGTAGGAATATAAACAGTTCAGCTTTAGAAAGTCCTTTATGATTTGTCTTTCCTGTTTACCTTTTTATGCTTCTCTTGATTCTTGTGTTTGAAAGTGAAATTTTCTCTTTAGTTCTGGTCTTTTCATCATGAATGCCTGAAAGTCCTCTATATCATTGAATGACCATTTTTTCCCTTGACATATTGTACTCAGTTTTGCTGGGTAGGTGATTCTTGGTTTTAATCCCAGTTCCTTTAACTTCTGGTATATCCTATTCCAAGTCCTTTGATTCCTTAATGTAGAAGCTGCCAGATCCTGTGTTATCCTGATTGTATTCCCACAATATGAGAATTGTTTCTTTCTAGCTGCTTGCAATATTTTTTTCTTGACCTAAGAACTCTGAAATTTGGCCACAATATTCCTAAGAGTTTCTCTTTTTGAGTCTCTTTTAGGACATGATCAATGGATTCTTTCAATATTTATTTTTGCCTTCTGGTTCTAGAATATCAGGGCAACTTTCTGATAATTTCATGAAAGATAATGTCTAGGCTCTTTTTTTGATCAAGGCTTTCATGTAATCCCATAATTTTTAAATTGTCTCTCCTAGATCTATTTTCCAGGTCAGTTGTTTTTCCAATGAGATGTTTCACATTATCTTCTATTTTTTCAGTCTTTTGGTTTTGTTTTGTAACTTCTTGGTTTATTATATAGTCATTAGCTTCCCTGAACTCCACTCTCATTTTTTAAGAACTATTTTGTTCAGTGAAGTTTTGAACTTTCTTTTCCATATGGCTAATTCTGCTTTTTTAAACCCTTCTTCTCCTCATTGGCATTTTGGACCTCTTTTTCCAATTGAGTTAACCTATTTTTGAAGGTGTTATTTTCCTCAGCATTTTTTTTGGTTCTCCTTTAGCAAGCTGCTGATTTGCTTTTCAAGTTCTTCTATTCCTGAGGCCATTTCATATTCATTTTGGAGATACTGGAGGCAGAAGCCTTGACTTTCTCTGACAGTATGCGTTGTTCTTCCTCATCCAAAAAGATGGAAGGAGATACCTGTTCACCAAGAAAGTAACCTTCTGTGGTCTTATTTTTTCCCCCTTTTTTGGGCATTTTCCCAGCCAGTTACTTGACTTCTGAATCCTTTGTCAAGAGGAGAGTCCTAGTGCTCCAGGACAGTGGTCAAGGCTGAGATTCAGATCAGCTACTTTATTCCCCAGGGGTTTTGGTGGGGGGCAGAGCCACCACTCAGGGCTGAGGTTCAAATCATCTGCTCAATTCCCCCAGGAGTTTTAGGCTGGGGCAGGGCTGCCACTGAGGGCTGAGGTTCAAATCCCCTGCTCAATTCCCCCAGAGGCTTTAAGCTGTGCTTCTAGGATAATGGATCCAGGCTGCTTCCTTGGCCACCATGGCTGCCTGCTGCCTGCTGCTGCTGCCTTTGCTGCCACCTGGGGACAGGGCTGGGGGACCCTGTTCCATTCTCACCCAGCTGGGAAAGCCCTCCCAGACTGACCTTTGAAACCTTCTTTGTCACTTGTGGGTTGAGTGATCTGGGACCCTCCCTCCTGGGGATTCTGCCCTCGAGACCTGTTCTGGTCCTGTTCCTCCCCATGCCATGTGGCCAGGGCTGGGCTCCGCTTCCCTCAGAGTCCTGAGGGATAGAATTTTTCCTGTTGGCTTTCCAGGTTATCTTTGACTGGAAATCTCTTTCACTCTGTCGTTTTGTTGCTTCTGCTGCTCCAGAATTTGTTGAGAGTCATTTTTACAGGTATTTTGTGAATTGTGGGGGAAGCACTAGAGTATATACATGTTTCTACTCTGCCATACTGCCCTGCCCCCTGGATTATGGTTTCTAACCCATTCTGCTATCCATCTCCCTTTTATGGAAGAGTTCATCCCATTCACATTCACAGTTATGATTGCTATCTCTGTCTTTCCCTCCATCATCTTTCCTCCTTGTTTATGCTTTTCGTTTTCTCTTCTCCCTTCTACTCCATAATAATTTTAATTTTTGACCACTGCCGCCCTCAGTCTTCCCTCCTTTCTTTTAGCCTCCCTCCCTTTTATTTCCCTATTCCCTTACTACTTCTTCCCTCCCTTTTAGCCTCCCCTCCCTTTTCTTTTCCCCTTCCACTCCTACTGCCTATAGAACTAGTTAGATTTCTATACTTAACTGAATTTATTGCTCCTTCTTTGAACCAAATCAGATGAGAGTAAATCTTAAACAATTCTCACCTCCCTCCTCTCTTTCTCTCCACTTTAATATAGAGACACTTTTTGTGTCTCTTCCTGTGATATAATGTGCCTTTTTCTGCCTTCTCCTTTTCGTATCTCCCATTATAATACCTTTTTTTACCCTTAAATCATATTTTTATCATCACATCATTTATTTTATTCCTACTCCCTCTATCTACATAATTCTTTTTATATATCATAATAAATATTCAATTCTCAAGATTAACAAATATCATCTTCCCTTATAGGGATGTCAACAGTTTGCCCATATTTAATATGAGGTTTGGTTTTTTTTTTCATTTACCTTTTTATGCTTCTCTTGAGACTTGTGTTTAAAGATCGAATTTTCTATTGAGCTCTGACTTTTTCATCAGGAAGGTCTGGAAATCCCTTATTTCACTGAATGTCCCTCTCCTTGCCTGAAATATTATGCTCAATTTTGCTCGGTGATTGATTCTTAGTTGTAGTCCCAGGTCCTTTGCTTTACACAATATCATATTTCAATTCTTTCAATCTTTTAATGTAGAAGCTGCAAGGTCCTATGTGATCCTGACTGTAATTCCTCAATATTTGGATGGTTTCTTTCTGTCTGCCTGCACTATTTTCTCCTTCACTTGATAGTTCTGGAATTAGCTAGTGATGTTCCTTGCTGCTTTTAGTTTGGGATCCCTTTCAGGAAGTGAATGGCAGATTCTTTTAATGACTATTTTGTCCTCTAGATCTAGATATGTGGGCAGTTTTCCTTGATGATTTCTTGGAAGATATTGTCCAGGCTCTTTTTAAAAATCATGACTTTCTGATATACCAATAATTCTTAGTTTTTCTTTCCTGGATCAATTTTCCAAGTCAATTCTTTTTCCAATTAGATATATTATATTTTCTTCTATCTTTTCATTCTTTAGATTCTACTTAACTGATTCTTAATATATCATAGAGTCATTAGCTTTTGCTTTCCCAATTCTGATTTTTATTGAATTGTTTTCTAAAGTTAACTTTTGCATCTCCTTTTCTATCTGTCCAATTGTTCCTTTTAAGGAGTTATTTTCTCTAGTTATTTTTTGTTCTTCCTTTTCCATTTGTCCAATTTTCTCAATTAGCTTTTGCATTTCCTTTTCCATTAGTGCAATTTTCCTTTGAAATTCTTCCATGATTTCTTTTTTTTTCATATTTTTAAAATCATTGGCCAGTTTTTTTCTACTACCCTAGTTTGGCTTTTAAAATCCTTCTTGAGCTCTTCTGAGAATGCTCTTTGGGCTTGAGACCTTTTCATATTCCCTTCTGAGGTTTCAGATGGGAGTACAATCTCAATGCTGACCTCTTTGGTATTCATGTTTTGGTCCTTGTCCCCACAGAAAGTTTTTATAGTCTTATCTTTTCTGGTTTGTTTGTTTCTCATGATGATCATCCTTTTCCTGGCTTTTAAAGTGGATCTCTGCTTCTTGGGCTCAAGGGGCTCTGTCTCACTGTTCTTGTGCCTAGAACTTGAGGCTTTGGGTATTGTGGTCTCTGGTTCTTTCAGCTAGAAGCTAGAATGCTGTAGCTTACTTGGTGATGAGCTGGCTGATGTGCCAAAGCAGAGGCCAGCTGAAGTCTTTCTGAGTTTTCCCTGAGTTACCCTGGAGCTAGCTGTGTTAAGTGTGGGATAGGAGTGGTCTGACAGGAGGTCTCCTCTCCTGAGCACAGGCAGGCTCAGTGGTTGGTGAACTCCATTTGCACTAATGTCTTCCCTATTCCCCTGGCTGTGCTGAGGCACACCTGGGGTTCTGGTGTTTATGATTGCAGGCTCCACCTCCCTGGAGCTCAGGATCTCCTTGTGGCTCACTGATGTGAGGCTATCTGGGACAGCTCTGGTCCTGCACTGGTCCCCTTCAGCCATAGCAAGATGACTCCCCATTTCTGATTTTCCTAGTCTTATAAGCTAAGAGACTATTTACCCCTTGTGCTAATTTCACTGTTACAGGATTTTTTCCTGTGGAAAAATTCTCTGAGTTTTTCAAGGTCAACAAGGGGAGAGGTAGAGCATTTACTGATCATTCTGCCATCTTGGCTCCCAGAAGTTGAAGTAGGTGACTTACAGATATTTAATCTGTGGGCTGATAGTCTCAGGAGCAGTTGTTGCAGTTACTTGGGGTTCTGTGGTTCTTTCTTGCTCAGTTCCATTGGACTCCCATCCTGGCTGATATGTTTGAGATGCTGTAGTCCTGCTGATGCTTGTTCAAATCACCTGGGGCTTCCTGCTGGGTTTTGTTATGGCAAGGTTTGTGCTGGTAAAGACTGTAATGCAGCATTTCCTTCCCGTGGACCTTCCACTCTGTTCTGGGTTGGAAATCTGCCACACTCTGTCTCCTATTGGATTTTGCCACCCTGAAATTTGTTCAGATTCTCTTTTTAGAGGTATCTGAAGGAATTTGTCTTAAAGTTTAGGTGAGTGTGAGGTCTCACTCTGCCATTTTGGCTCCACCCCCAAGTAAAGCAACTTTCAAGGGGTTAACAATCACTTTAATCAAGCACAAATATCAAAGGAAATCAAAATCAAAATTTTGGAGAAAATACAGAGATATCAAAAGTCACCAGATATGCTGCCAAAATGTCTAACCATTACACACATACACACAGTTACAAGACAGGGAAGCATCACCCACTGAGCTTTAGTAGGAGAGAGTGGGGGAAAGTAGTCTTGGCTTATACTCAGAAGGTCTTTAAATGCTAGAATAGTTTGTATTTTATCCTAGAGATGGTAGGGTACCATTGATATTTCTTCAGCAGTGATGTGTTGTGATCAGACAACTTGGCAGCTGTGTAAAGAGTAGATTTAAGTATTTTTATTATACTGGAATGGATAGCAGTCTTTCCATTTAACCAGTTTCTCAGAGCAGGAATAGGGTATAAAACTAAGAGTACAGTGATAATGATAATGATAAAAATGTCCAGATTAGTATTCAGATTATCTAGATACATCTACATTCTGAGAATCTTTTCAAAAGATCATCGTTCACAGATCTTAGAATTAATCAATAAGCATTTATTAACCACTTACTGTTTGTCAGACCCCTTGCTAAGTGCTGGGGATAAAGGAAAAGTAAAAACAGTTGTTGCCTTCAAGGAACTTACATTCTAATGGGGAGACAGCATGAATATGAATCCATATCAGACACATACAGAGTAAATGGAAGGTAAAAACTCATATAGCTATTAGAACATATTTTTAGATCTCTTAAGGGTCTTAGAATATACCCCATCTAATTTCCTCATTTTATGCATAAGAATACAGTTTGAAGGAGGAGCCAAGATGGCACAGTAGAAAGACTCATGTATGCTAGCTCCGAACCCACAGCCCATAAATTTCCTGTAAAAAGAACTCCCCACAAATTCTGGAGCACTGCAAGCTGTGCAGAAACACAGTGGAAGAGATTTCCATTCTAGAGAGCCCTGGAAAGCTGTCCCCAGGCGTCCCTCACGCACTGGACAGCAGAGCCTACCCCTGTGCTGCCCTGGCCACGTGGCCCCAGAGGAGCAGACCTGGGCAGGCTTCCGGGAAGGAACCTCCAGCGGCTGCGAAGATCCTTCCACCCACAGGTGCTCCAGGTCAGTGAGAGAGACGTCTGGGCTGGCCAAGAGGGGAGCGGGTGTGTCCGTGACTCAGGCCCCCTCGGGAGGCAGCAGCAGAGGCAGTGGCAAAGGCAGTGGTGTCCAGGCACTCCCGGAGCAGGCAGGGGCTCTGCTCAATTACTGAAGGTCTCTGCATAAACCCCCTGAGGGAACTGAGCCTGGGAGGGAGCCCGGCCCCCACCTGAGCACCAGAACTTAAGCTCACATTGAATAGCAGCCACACCCTCTGCGGAAGGCCCTGAGGCTGAGGAGCAGCATTTGAATCTCAGACCCCAAGCACTAGCTGGGCAGATCTAGGCAGGGGTGGACAGGAATCTCAGAAGTCAAGTAACTGGCTGGGAAAATGCCCAGAAAAGGGAAGAAAAATAAGACCGTAGACATCTACTTTCTTGGGGGACAGATGTTCCCGCCTTTCATTTCTGATGACGAGGAACAATTCTTACCATCCAGGAAAGACATGGGGGTCAGGGCCTCTGTATCCCAGACATCCCAGGTGGACATCTGGTGGGATCAGGTCATGGAAGAGCTCAAAAAGGATTTTGAAAATCAAGTTAGATAGGTGGAGGAAAAACTGGGAAGAGAAATGAGAGAGATGCAAGAAAAGCATGAAAAACGGGTCAATACCTTAGTAAAGGAGACCCAAAAAAATGCTGAAGAAAAATAGGCTATTACCTTAAAAAATAGGCTAATACCTTGAAAAATAGGCTAACTCAATTGACAAAAGAGGTTCAAAAAGCCAATGAGGAGAAGAATGCTTTCAAAAGCAGAATTAGCCAAATGGAAAAAGAGGTTCAAAAGCTCACTGAAGTAAATAGTTCTCTCAAAATTAGAATGGAACAGATGGAGTCTAATGACTTTCTGAGAAACCAAGAAATCACAAAACAAAACCAAAAGAATGAAGAAATAGAAGAGAATGTGAAATATCTCATGGGAAAAACAGCTGACCTGGAAAATAGATCCAGGAGAGACAATTTAAAAATTATGGGACTACCTGAAAACCATGATCAAAAAGAGAGCCTAGACATCATCTTTCATGAAATTATCAAGGAAAACTGCCCTGATATTGTAGAACCAGAAGGCAAAATAAGTATCCAAGGAATCCACCAATCACCACCTGAAAGAAATCCAAAAAAAAAACTCCTAGGAACACTGTGGCCAAATTCCAGAATTCCCAGGTCAAGGAGAAAATATTGCAAGCAGCCAGAAAGAAACAATTCCAGTATTGTGGAAATACAATCAGGGTAACACAAGATCTAGCAGCTTCTACATTAAGGGATCGAAGGGCGTAGAATAGGATATTCCAGAAGTCAAAGGAACTAGGACTCAAACCAAGAATCACCTACCCAGCAAAACTGAGTATAATTCTTCAGGGGAAAATATGGTCTTTCAATGAAACAGAGGACATTTAAACATTCTTGATGAAAACACCAGAGCTGAAAAGAAAATTTGACTTTCAAACACAAGAATGAGAAGAAGCATGAAAAAGTAAACAGTAAAGAGAAGTCATAAGGGACTTACCAAAGGTGAACTGTTTACATTCCTACATGGAAAGACAATATTTGTAACTCTTAAAACTTTTCCGTATCTGGGTAGTTGATGGGACCACACACACACACACGCACACATGAATACACGCACACAGACATACACACATGCACACACATACAGAGACAGAGAGCACAGAGTGAATTGAATAGGATGGGACCATATCTTAAAAGAAATTAAGGTAAATGGTGAGAGAGAAATGTATTGGGAGGAGAGAGGGTGAAATGGAATGGGGTAAATTATATCTCATTCAAGAGACAAGCAGGAGCCTTTTTAGTGGAGGGAAAAAGAGAAGAGCTGAGAAAAAAACCATGAAGTTTACCCTCATCACATTCGACTAAAGGAAAGAGTAAAATGCACACTCATTTTGGGATGAAAACCTATCTTACAGTACAGGAAAGTGGGGGAGAATGAGATAAACAGGGAGGGAGAGATGATGGAAGGGAGGGCAATGGGAGAAGGGAGCAATTCGAAGTCAACACTCAGAGAGGGAGAGGATCAAAAGACAGAATAGAAACAATGGGGGGCAGAATAGGACGGAGGGAAATACAGTTAGTCTTACACAACACGATTGTTATTGAAGTCATTTGGAAAACTACACAAATATAGCCTATATTGAATTGCCTGCCTTCCCAAAGGGAATGGGTGGGGAGGGAGGGATGGAGAGAATTTGGAACTCAAAATTTTAGGAACAACTGTTGAGTATTTTTCTTGCTACTAGGAAATAAGAAATACAGGTAATGGGGAATAGAAAGTCATCTGGCCCTACAGGACAAAAGAGAAGATGGGGACAAGAGAAGGGAGGGATGATAGAAGAGAGGGCAGATTGGTGATAGGGAAAATTAGAATGCTTGGTGTATTGGGGTGGGGGAGGGGAGAAATGGGGAGAAAATTTGGAACCCAAAATTTTGTGAAAATGAATGTAAAAAGTTAAATAAATAAATTTATATTAAAAAAAAGAATACAGTTTGAAGACGGGGGAATAATTTGCTCATATTCTCATAGGAATTTAGTAGCAAAGTCAGGATTCAAATTCAGGTATCTTGACTTTAAGTCCAATTACCTTTTTCCTTTACAGCGAATTAGTTCCTCAAGAATCCATTAGACTGTGAGATCCTTAAATGCAAGGACTATATTTTGCCTTTCTTTTTATCCCCACTTCTTTGCACAGTGCCTAGCACATAGTAAGTGCTTAATCAATGCTTATTGATGGATAAAAAGGATATTAAAGGAGATAGGATAAAAGGATAAAAAGGAAATATTAAAATATCTCCTAGATATGACTTTTTAAAATTCAATATTAAAGTAAGTTAGAATTAACCGTCAGTGCAAGGGAGTTTTGGGAGAAAGAATGTGAGAGAAAGAGAGACATTGTTACTATATGATAGCAAACAAATTTGGAAAATAATGAGGATGTAAATGCAAACGTGGATATTAATTCCTTCTTTAAAAGAACCTCCTCTGAAACTTTCCACAAAAATTACAGTTCTAAGGCTGTTTTTTACCTTAATAAGAACCACTAAGGAGAGTGAATTGCATGTAGCAGGAACTTAATGGAGTTATGCTGAATTGATTTGAGAGATGTCCAGATAAAATGCTAAGCAGGGACCATATCCATCTTTTTGTATCTCATGATTGAATAATAGCAAGTTATATGTGAATAATGAATTAGGTAACAGATTGAATGTAAAACTATTTAGAAATGTCCCCTTTTCTCTAATTACAAATATGTGCTTCGTAAGCTTCTGTGTTTTTGCATAGTTTTCTTGGAGCACAGCAATAATTCTGGTTGTGCAGATTCTTAGAACTTTTGGTCTTTCCAGTGTGTTCCAAATACTTACTTAAATTTCAAGAAATACTTTTGAAATAAAATACTTTGTAGTCAGTGTGGATAAGGCAAACTTCTCTATAATCTTCATCTCATTTAATGTATTTTTGCAATGCTCTATTATAGGGCAAAAATAGCATATTTAAGAAATATTAAATTGGGTAAATGTGTAGGATACACATTTTAACATTGTTGGTGGGTGTGATGCTTACAAGTAAATAGAATTATTTAAGTATTTTTTTGCCTTTCTTGGAATCTCTAATACTTAGAGTGCCTAGCATGTAGTAATAATAATAAATTCTTGGTGACTTAATGATTGGCCTGGAGTTGAGTGTCAGAAAGGCAATTTGAGGTGCTCTCTTGCCTACTTAGTGAATGTAATTATGTTCTTTTTCTTTATTTCAGGTGTTCAGAACTTCACCGATACTACTCTGCTACCTTACACATCTTATTCCTATCACATCTTGACCACCAGTGTGCATGGTTCAGCAAGGAGTGTAACCGTGACTTACAGAACAAAATCTGGAACCCCAGAAGGAAGCCTGAACCTCAATTACATCGTTCCCATTAGCCCATATTCTGTGACACTGTATTGGACTGCTCCCTTAAATGATTCTGGCCCTATAGAGAAATACATTTTGTCATGCATTCCTTTAGATAGCCTTCAGTCTTGTGGCCCTTATGAAGGTCTTGACACCTTAGTCACCATTTGGAATTTAGTTCCATTCACAAAGTACCGCTTCTCTGTTCAGGCCTGCACAAGTGGTGGGTGTTTACAAAGCTTACCTCTGACCATAACTACTGCTCAGGCACCTCCCCAAAGAATGGGCCCTCCTACAGTGCAAACAATCAGCTCCACAGAACTCTATGTAGAATGGCATCCACCAGAAGAACCAAATGGTAGGAATCCAAGAGTGTCACTGCCATTTAAGAATGCATGCCATTGTGGAATATGAATGGGAATCTAGAAATTTGGAATTATGCATTGCAAAGCTGTGGTTAGGTTCTCAAGTGTGGACTAGTCACTGAGAAGCAATTTCGAAAGATGAAAGATATTAGTTGTCCTGGTCAGTGGAGCAAGTGCGTTTCTTTTAATCTAATCAAAAATTCCATTCAATTAAATTGCCCGTTAAAAGGCTAGTATTATCTTTGCTCCTAATGACATCTGCCACAACAGGAATGATGTTTATAATTTGAAACTCACTTGTGAAATGCATTATATTTGACTGTGTCACAAGTTAGGTCACCCACATGCAGTAAATTTTCTCCTTTAAGCAAGAAAAAGATGTAAAAATAATAAAAAATATGCATATAGGGTAGCTGACTCCATTAAGTTAATTTTAGTGTTGATTATATTGAGCCCTTGGTTATATAGGCCAGACTTGCATATTAAGATTTTTAGTAATGTAACATTACATACTTTTTCATGGCAAGACCCTATGAGGTATTAGTTTTTCTTTGTTAGGCTCTATGACTTATTTGCTGATAACAAGCAGAAAATGGCTAAAATATTATATCTTCATGCATATCAGCTAGTGTTACAAGAAAAAGCTAACCAAAGAGAATTATAATCCCAAATTAGAGGAATAGTTGTCAAATCTCACAACAGAATTAGTTCTTCTTGTTTAATAATAGAAATGCTAGCTTTTCCTCTGGGACAGATTTTGCCAGTTAGAAGTTGCAATTTCTATGGCTACTTCTATATTTGGCCATGTTATGCAGAGTAAGGGCTTTGCCCACTGAACCAAAATTTAGAGGACACTGACAATTTTATTTGCAATTTGTTAACAGCACAGAAACAATGGAGTTTCTTATGTACTTGACAAGAATCGTAGTATTTTTACAATGACCAAAGACTAAGTGGGCTGCTCTTTATCCTGTACAGATTTTTCTGTTCCTCTCCTTCAGAGCTATTTGTTAGACTCCATAACAATGATGTTTCTGTCTCCCCTACACGGGAAGTAGGCTAGGGCCTCACCTCCCTAACTCAATTTGTCTAAAAAAATCAGTGTTAGGGTATGATTCCTCAGCTTCCCAGGTAGGTCCTAGTTCCCTTTGGCACCAAAAGGTTTGTGTGTGTGTGTGTGTGCGTGTGTGTGTGTGTGTGCGTGTGTGTGTGTGTGTTAGAAAGAGAGAGAGATATCACCTTTTTGCTTAGTAAATTATAAAATATCAAATTATTTGATGATATATTGACTTGTATATTTCAATTTCTAGGAATAATTATAAGATATGAACTTTACATGAGAAG
Source organism: Bettongia penicillata ogilbyi (assembly GCA_023548195.1). NCBI lineage: Eukaryota > Metazoa > Chordata > Mammalia > Diprotodontia > Potoroidae > Bettongia > Bettongia penicillata. The sequence goes on from JAJHZJ010000526.1 coordinate 9,965,477, forward strand.
ATTACAATTGAATGATGATGTTACTATGACAGAAAGTAGGGTTTTCCAGAATAGTGGATGGTTAAATCCTCAACCAGTTACAGCATCAGCCAATGAAAATGCCTTAACACCTCCTAAAACGACTACAATTATTTCTGATTTGGAGCCATACACTAACTATGAATTTAGCGTTGTAGCTGTGAATATGGCTGGTAGCGTGTCTTCAGACTGGGTATCTGGAAAAACTGCAGAGTCAGGTAATGATCAGCGATTTCTTTCTTTTCTCCTTCCCTTTTCCTTTTTCCTTCCTTTTCCCTCTTTCTTTCTTTCCTTCCCTCTTTCTTTCCCCGGTCCTCTGACTCTAAATTGAATGCTGTTTCTACTGCACAGTATTGCTTACTTTCCCTATCTTCTTCTATTCTTTCCTGATATGAGATGTCTCCTTCTCTAATAATTCTTCTTTGTCAAGTAAGATAGATGGATATTTATATATTCAGGGTAATTATATTTTAATCATATCTTGTGTAATAAAACATCAGATAACAAAATGAGAGGGCAGAAAAGAGAAGCCACATGTTTATTTCAGCAAGAAAAAAAGGAACCATGAATGATTTCTTCCAGTAAATTCTATTCTAAAGCACTATCATGGTATGGAGGTCATTTGGGGCTGTTGAAGGTTAACCCAAGTGAAGTGCAAAACTCATCAGATCCTAGCACCCTGGAAAGGTTTCTTAGCACGTGTCTGGTGATGGAATTGCACATCTCTTGTCTCAGAACCAGCATAGCTCAATGAGAGGCTCCATCGTCAATCAGTCAAGAAGTATTTAGCAAGTGCTTACTCTGTGTCAGGAACTGGGCTAAGAGACAAAGACAAAAGTGAAGCAATGCATTCCCTTACGGAGTTTAGATTCAGATGGGGAAGATAGCTATACAAAACAGTATGTGTTTGTGCGTGCGCGCACAATTGCAGGGTAATTTGGGAGGTAGGCACTAATAACTAGAGGGAGGAAGGAATCAGAAAAGGATTCATGTAGAAAGTGGTGTTGGAGTTGGGTTTTTTTTGTGAGTTTTACTGGAAACCAGAAATCTGAAGGGGCAAAAGTGAGGAGGGACCAGCGTTCCTAGCTGCGGTGACAGGTAATATGAAGGCATGGAGATAGGAGGAGTCTTGTATGGGACAAGCAGTAAATAGGCCGGACTGTCTAGATTATAGTGTGTGTGGAGCAAAGAAATGAATGGGACTTGGGAAGTTAGGAAGGGGCCAGGTTGTGAAAGGCTTTAAATATGAGAAGAGTTTATAGATGATTCCTAGATAGGAAGCCACTGGTGTTAAGTGTGTGTGTGTGTGTGTGTGTGTGTGTATGTGTGTGTGAAAGAGAGGGGGTGGAGGGGAGGGAAGTGTGGGCAGGGGCAGCCATGGTCACTTTAGGAAAATAACTTTGACAGCTATGTGGAGGATAGATTGTGGTGGGCAGAGATCATCATCATTACCACCACCACCACCACCACCACCACCACCACCACCACCACCACCACCACCTAGCATCCCTAGCATTTGCCTAGTACTTAAAGGTTTCACAGTGCTTTACAAATGCTATTTCCTTTGATCTTCACAATAGCCGTTGGAGGTAGGTGCTATTATTATCCCCCTTTATACATGTGAGGAAACTGAAGCAGACAGAAACTAAATGACTTGCTGAGGGTTAGCTAATGAGTATCTGAAACTGGATTTGAACTCGTCTTCCTTACTCCAGGTCAAAATCTCTATGCTAATAGAAGGTTACTGCAATAAAGGTAGTAAGAGGTAATGAGGACCTGAACAAGGATGGTGTCTGTGTGAGTGGAAAGAATTGGAAATTTGTGGGAGATGTTGTGGACATAGAAATGACAAACTTTGTCAGCCGATGTGGGAGGACTAAGAGTGAGGAGTTGAGGATGATACTGAGGTTGAGAACTTGGGTGAATGAGAGGACTGAGTTGCCCTCAAGAGTATTAAAAAGTTCAGAAGTGTGATTAGCTTTGAGGAAAGATAATGAGTTTTGTTGGGAACATGTTAAGTTTGACACACCTATGAGACATGGAGCTCAAAATATCCAGTAGGCAGTTGGTGATGAGGCAGTAGAACTCAGGAGAGAGACTAGGATGGGATACTTACATCTAGGAGTCATCCACATGCTACTGATGCTGTTCAGACGTTTCAGTGGTGTCCAACTCTTCCTAAACTTATCGGAGGTCTTCTTGGCAAACCTACTGCAGTGACTTGCTATTTTATCCTCCAGCTCATTTTAAAGATAAGTAAACTGAGGCAAACAGGGTTAAGTGAGTTGCCTAGAGTCACACAGCTACTGTCTGAGGCCTGATTTGAACTCATCTGCATAGAGGTGCTAGTTGAACTCGGGTAATGAGATACTATAGTGAGAGGAAAAAGAAGAGGGCCTGCAATTCTCTCCTTTCTCTCCTTCATCTTTTATGATCAGTATAAGTATTATCTTCTGCAGAAGGCCTTTCCCATTCCCCCAAGCTTCTAATCCTTCCTCCTAAAGTTGTTTTATACCTAGTTTGTATGTGTCATGTGTGTGCATTAATAGGACAGTTTTGTGCAGCTCCACCTTGCTTAAATCCAATTCACACAAAAGTCATGGCATTGATCTTGTAACATCATTGATCCTCTTTGAGAATGAAGGACAAGTAATAGCAATAGCATACATATATATACTCATATGCACATACATGTATATACAGGCACATGCATGTGCATATGTGTAGACATGTATATACGCACACGTGTATAGGTGTATATTGTACACACATGTGTATATAAGTAGGAATGCATCTATGTAAACACACACATATATACATATGTCTATATTCACACATGTTGTCTCCCTCATTATAAAGTAAGCTCTTTAAAGGTAGGGAATATATCTGCCTTTATCTTTGTATCTCTAATGTTTGGCACAGTGCTGAGCACATGATAAGTCCTTAATAAATACCTGTTGATTGATTGGTCCTTTCACCTCTAGCCCTGGTTGTCACAACTAAGGCTTGCAGAAAAGGAAATCAGAAAATTTTTGAATCGATTTCTCCAGATCAGTAACTTGGCCTAATACTGTGCCCTTAGTAAAGAAACAAAAAAAGAAAAACCCCAAACCCTTCTTTTTTCCTTAAATGGAAAACTTTCATTTATAAACACACACACACACACCCACCCACCCACACACACACCTCCTCCTGTCATGCTCTGTGTTTAAAGAAAAGCAGATCCTGATCCATATTTAAATGGTAAGGCCCTTTGAGGGAAAGTCATTTTTATGTTGGCATTCATGGGAATATTCATGAACAGAAGTTCATTGTGCTTGAGGATCTCTTAATGACTATTAGCCATCTTGGACAAATAATAGAACTATGCTATCACAAGTGATGAGGCATGGAATTCTGGAAGGGGAAAATCAAGGTCAGGAATGAAAAGTAATGGGTGAAAATGCAATAGTGGACCCTCATAATATTATGGGTCACTGGCTAATGGAAGTGAGATGAGGTCCTTTGGTAATACACCTTTGGTTAGCACATTTTGAAATCCATATCGAGATACCAAAGGTAGCAGAAGAATATATATATATGTGTGTGTATATATGTGAACCTTCCAATGAAGATTTATTTAAAACTTTTTCAAGTCATTATGAGTAGTAGAATCCTTCAAGTTTACTTGTTTCTAAACAGTAATTTTTCAGATGGAAAACCGGTTTGTCTCAGTGCAATATTTTTTTGCCTAGGAATTTTTTTATGACTTGTCCTTATTTTATTACTAGCTCTTTGAGGCTTTTCCACTTAAGTGAATGTGACTTTGCTTCAGATACCTAAAACAAGAAGCCCACGTGATTAACAATGATGGAGATTAATTTCATGTCTTCTTGTTACCCAGAAAAAGATTGCACTTAATATGTTTGTGCAATGAAGCCTTTTCCTTTGGTCAGAGCTATGTGGTGGGAGTCATGCTTTATTTCAAAGAGATCTTTTTTAAAAGTATGAATTTTTAATTGATTCTTCCTCAATAATTCCCTACCCCTTGTTTAGGAGGTACATAGTACCATCTTTTATTTATTTATTAAGATATTTTTTGATTTTGTATATAGGAAATAACTTCATATGCAGATACCACAAAAAATGGGAAAATGCATTTTGAACTTGAATATTGCTTTTCTTTTTTAAAGGCAAGTTTGATTTGAAGTGATGTTAGAAAACAGAACTAGTGTACAAATACTGTTAGAAAACTGGAAATCATGATATAAAGCAATAAGAATGAAACACCTTACTCAGTGTTTTATCTATCCTCAGCTCCTGTTTTCATGCCACCTCCTTCAGTATTTCCTCTTTCTCCATATTCACTAAATGTGTCTTGGGTGAAACCAGGAAATAGTGCAACAAGGGGAGAAGTAGCAAGGTATAAAGTCAACTTGATTTCAGAACAAACACCTCACCAGCTAGCCTTCCTTGAAGTTTCTCAGGTACTGTCATTTTCCATCATTCTTCATTAAATGTTGACTAATATCTTTGTTATTATCTTTGCTAAGAATATAGGTATCCCAAAGTCCTCTTTACTATTTCAATCAGAAAATAAGGGTTGTATCTTTCTTGATCAATAGGTTTAGATTTATGTGCATTAATTTTTACTAATTATTTAAAATTTCATCAACTATGTGACCAAAAGAACAGAAATAAATGATCAGACTACATTATTAGCCTAAAAAGGTGATAGATCATTTGTAACTACCAACCTATATGTCTCCTTTACTTATCTTTAAAAAATATTTATGAAAATTATCTACATGTATATCAAGGGTGTCTGATAAAAAAATATAAGAAGCAACAAGCTTTCACAAACATTTTCTTTTCATCAGACCACATTTTTAAAGTCACACTGTTGGCTTAAATGTACAGAGAATAAAAGATGGTCATGTATCATCTCAATTTTGTCTTTGTGCGCCAGGAGTCACATAACAGAGTCCCTGGATCGTAACAAGAACATAGTCAAAGCTTTTTGACTCAGCTTTCATTTATTGATTTCTAAAAAAGATTTCACTTGATGAAACAGAATATAGACTTAAAGCCTCCTCCCCCCACAAGAAATCATTCTTTTGTTAAGATTATGTAAGATCCCATGATAAATACAGCCATACAAGGTGCAGGGGTGGGATGACTCTGTTCAGGAATTCTCTGAAAATGAGCAGACATATACTCACTAAACATATTTGTTATTGTTATAGAAGATGTGTAAGATACAAATGGAAGATGGTGAGTGGTGTGGTTGAAGGAATGGCTTTCTGCTGGTCGGTCCCCTAGCAATTTTGAAAAAAATTAAACAAGAAATTGTCATAAGATTATTGATGACTTTTTGAAAGATAGATTTACTTAGTCATAGCAGTTGAAAGAGTAATAATAATTATTCAGCAAAAGCACTACCTTGATTTATTGGAGTGTAGCTTCCTTCCTTCTGTTTTTCCATGGCAGCCCTTTTGGTCAAGAAGTTTCTCATGACTTTATACTCAGGCAAGTGTGTACACCATGGGCGTGTCCAAAACAAAACTCCTAAAATTCCCCATCTCTGTTGAAGATGTTGTGTTAGGTGTTGAGAAATGAAGCAATTTCCCCAAGTTCAGATCTGGTTTGAGACAGTATATGTCAGAGATTGAACTTGAACTCAGGTCTTCATGGCTCTGAGGACAATTCTCTGGCCACTATGCTGTCTCTTACCTTGAATATGGTGGCCACTTAGTAAATGTTTGTTAGATTGGATTACACTATATATTTTTTTATTTCAAAGTCAATCCCCAGATGATAAGTCCTGAATAAATTGGTCCCCTGAGATTATAGAACATATATATTTGAGTGGTTGCTCATTTTTCCAGTCAGAAGCATGTGGTCAGCTCTTAGTTCTTTTTCTGATTGTATTCTCCCTATCTGCATTTCATCTTTCACAATGCAGCCAGATTAATCTTGCTTATGTGTAGGTGTGGCCATACTACTCTGCTCAGAAATCTTCAAGAGCTCACTATTAGGTACTTGTTAAAATCCAAATGCTTTTACCTAATGTTTATGACCCTCTATATTCAGGCAGCTCTTTATGTTTCCAAGCTTATCTCATTTCCAAGCTTACCTCAATCTATTGTATACTTCAGCAAAATTGGGCTAAAGTATATCTTGAATATACCCCATACATTTCTTCTTTTGTCTTTTGAATTCCTTCAGTCCTTTAAACCAATATAAATGCCACCGTCTCTATGAATTGTTCCTTGGTCTCCCCTGTCAATAATGACCTTTACCTTCCCCACAGACTTCAATTTGTACTTTAATACTTTTCAAATTCCCTTATGCTGCTATTTTTCATTATAGTTTCCTGTGTAAGTATGTACCATTCCTTAGCTAAGCTGTAAACTCTGTAAGTTCAAGGACAAAGTTATCTAAACTTTGTCTTTCTTTCCCCAAACCCACCCCCAAAGCACAGTGCTTAGTACACAGTAGTTATGTAATAAATGTTTCTTCAATAGAATTGAAACTTTTGGCTTACCCAAGGTTGGCCACCTAGGTTTCCGGATTGTGCAGCTTTTCCTATTCTTCCTTAACTGTCGTCTGTCTCCATTTAAACCAGCAAACTGAAAGGGAGTTTAGAATGGGGATTTAATTTGGGCAACACCTTTATGGTATCCCTCAGTCAGTCAGACAACTGAGAGTTGACTTTATTTGAATGCTGAAATAATCTAGTTAATTTTCCTTTTAGTTCAGTTTTAAGGGAAACGATATGTTTATTTAACACAATGACATCTATCTATCCATCCTTACCTCTCAGTGTATTGGCCATGGTAACCTAATTTCCTTATGCCTAAACTGCTCCATGGTTTAGCTTGGATTTCATCACATAATAGTGACACTGTCATCATCCTTTATCTCCACTGTTGGTGGCAATAACCATCCCACCACGCTGCTTTATGAGGCAATAACTTGGTTTCCTCATTTATCCACTCAGGAACTGGATTATTACCTCATAAAACAGTGTGATGGTATAATTATCAATTAAATTCTAGCTTGTTGAGATTCTCTTTCCTCCCCATCACCCCCCCTCAAATATCCCTTTTCCTAATAGGTCTTGGAAATCATTTTCACTGTCTGAACTCATGGAATTTTGAATATAGAGGTTAAAATCTATCATACAATTAATTATGTATTAATAAACAGGATAAACTAGAAATGCCATATTGCCATTGGTTGTTTTCTTTACAGGTCTTGTACACTGCTGAAGCAGAAGAAAGCTTCTATGTTGTAAAAGGACTAAAGCCTTATAGGATTTACAATTTCACCATTTCTCTCTGCAATCTGATAGGGTGTGTTACCAGTGAGCCAGGAATGGGACAGACCTTAGCAACAGGTAAGCAAATGAAAATAGACTTTTTAAATGCTTCAAGTACCATGTTTTACTTCGACTTGATACTTAACCTTTATTCCTCCCTCACACTTGCTCTGCTTTTCACCCATACTGATCCCTTGTTCTGCAGTTAGAAATGCAAAGAATTTAAACTTGAAGTGTGTCAGAGATGCCAAGATGATTTAACTCTCAAAAGTGGCTGCCAGGAGTTTGGATTTGCCAACCTCTGACCCAAGAGTTCACATTATAGACAGACATCTGTTAATTTCAAAGTCAATTGACAAGTATTTATTAATCACCTGCCATATTCCAGGCACTGCACCATGCTAACACAGGGTATAAAAAGATAAAAATGAAACAATCCCTGTCTTCAAAAATCTTAGGGCAGGAATGGGGCACCTGCTGCCTTGATGCCACAAGCAACTCTCTAGGTACTCAAGTGAAGCCCTTTGACTGAATCCAAACTTCACAGAAAAATCCCTCATTGCTTGTGATCTCAAGGCATCAAGTTCCCCCACCCCTGTTTTAGGGAGTAGAAAGGAGTCATTTGTGCGTGTATAAATACATGTCCATGCACACACATATAACCATATAATTCTCATACATATATGTATATTTATATTGTATATATACCTATATGCATTATCTTTATCTTATCTATCTATCTATTTAGGAGAGACTATAGTGGTACTGTAATTTCATTAGTACATGGAACTAGGGTGATAAAACTCTAGCAATGCAAGTCAGGACTTTTCTCTGCAATTTATATTCTTAGAGGGTTGCCTGCAATACTGAGAGGTGATTTGCTCAATATTGCGAAGACAGTATGTGTCAGAAGCAGGATTTTAACCCAAGTCTTCTTGATTCTGGGCCTGGGTCACTACAAAATAAAAATAAGAACCTGAATAACTAGAACGATGAAGGCACTCTTGACAGAAAAAGAGAAGTTAAAAAAAGGGATGGATTTTGTGGGAAAATACAGTTATCCCTTCTACATCCATGACATTCCCCATGATGCTTTCAATATATTGTGAGTTAGCATGAGAAATTAAATGAGAATTTTGGGGGAGTTTTGTGGAAGCCACAGATGATACATGAAAGCCAGCAAATGACACAGAAAAAGGTTCAAAGATGAAATGTATAAAAGGCATGTATAGTATTATATAATATCAGCATGTTTTATCTTTTAATATCAGAGTAATTCAGACTTCTTCTCCGGTATGAAGGGAGGGTCAAAAATTTTATGTGGATTTTCCAGATCATTGGAATCCTGCACCTCTAACCCCCTCAATGTGGAAAGGATAACCATAATGAATTCCATTTTGGATATGTTGAGGGGATATCCAGGTTAAAATGTTTAGCAGGCAATTGATGTTAGACCAAAGGTCAGAAGAGTTACTAGGGCTGGATATATAGATCTACAAGTCAGAAGCATATAGATAATTAAACACATGGAACTAACAATGTCACCAAGAGAGTGTAGATAGCGAAGATAAGAGGGTTTAGGAGAGAGCCTTATGGGACGCTCATAGGGAATGACATATGTATAATGATCCAGCAAATGATGTGAATAAGAAAGTCAGGCATATGGGAAGATGATGAAGAGAGCAGTGTCCTAAAGATACAAAAAGGAACAAGTATCCAGGTATAGACAGCAGTCACCGAGGCCAGATGCTGTGAGAGAACCAGAAGGATGCGAACTGAGAAAAGATCACAGATTTGGCAATTAAGAACAGTACAATTTACCCTACTGTTATTTTATTACCCTTTCATAATTGGGTAACTTCTTATTTCTTGTATTAGTCTATAAAATAATACCAAATTTCTAAAATTCCTAAAAATCTCATATGATTTATCAAAGATATGTACTGTTCATATGAAAAGATTTTATTCATTTATTCAAGGATGGATTAAAAACTAGCTTAATTTGCATAGGGTAGTAAGCAGATTTTACTTCTGATTAGGTGTCTTACTAACTTGAGTTAATTGAAGTTCAGTAAATTTCCAAGTCACAAAATTTCTTAGTTGGCAATCTAATAAGGCTTAGTCTCCTAGTGCTGTTTGAGAAAATGTCCAATGTGGAAAGGGTAAGAGATGCTTAGATGAATTGTAGAGATTGTGCAAAAAATTTACGTAGAGACAAAAATATTCCTTAGATCTCCCTTTTAAATGGTATCCTATTACTAATGGGCCCAGTGCTACAAGGGAGGAAAATGAACCACACAATTGTTAACTCTGAAAAATTAAGAGTTGATTTAGTTGAGGTAATATTTTTTTATTTAGACAATTTTGTTTTCACCAAATAGGCAATCTGTCACAGCAATCTGTAAGTCCTCTCTAAGTGAGAGAATATCTAATAATATCTAATTAAATTATATTAGATATTTTATATGTATTTATTATAATTATTTATAATTTATATATATAAATTACCTATAATATATAAATTTATAATTATGATATAAATATATATTTTAAATAAATATATATTTGTATATTAAATATATATTAAGATGCATATCTATTTTCCCCTGATTCTTGTCTGCTATTGAATTCTTAATCATTTGAATGTGTCATCTTGCTTCATTACCTCATGGTGGTGTTATTGACCCTGAGTTTTTGAAGGTCAGGTTTGAAGAGGACAAGCTCTAGTTGATTCTACCATGCTAAAAACAAAACAAAACAAAAGAAAAAAAACCTTTTGAGTTTGTCACTTTTGTAGGACTAGTTCATCTAATTACAAAGAAGTTCATCACCAGTAGAACAGTCATTTGGTCATATGAACTATGTGGTTATGGAACCCTATGGAACAAAGAAAAATACAAAATGGTGTTCAGTCCTATGGGATCTTTTCCTGCTTTTGTGATGATAGTTGCCATGGAGAAAAAGGACAGGATTAGAGGGTGGCAAAAATCACATAGTTTAAAAAGAAATTATTGGTATATTTTATTTTTATGTCACTTGTACTTCCCAATCTATCTCTCCTCCTCTTATAAAAGAAGAATTCTCTATTACAAAGAATTTTTTTCAAAGGAAAAAAAAAACAACCTCACAGTTAATCAAAATTGACCCATGCAAATTGACTGGTTTTCTTCTTTGTTAAATTTGTGCAAAAGCTTTCCAGTTTCATAAAAGATCTCTTGAAATGATCAATTCTATCTTTTGTGATCATCTTTATCATTTTTATCATTCAGAATTCAACTCCTAGTGATAGTTTTGAAAGGTATTCATTCTGGTTCATTCTCTCTCTCTCTCTCTCTCTCTCTCTCTCTCTCTCTCTCTCTCTTCTCTCTCTCTCTCTCTCTTTTTTCTCTCTCTCCCCCTCTCTCCCTCTCTCTTTCTCTCCCTCGTACTTAGTACATGGTAACAATTATTAAATACTTGACCTCTAATTTTCAGATCATATATCCATTTTAAGCTTATTGGGATATATGTTATAAGATGATTGTCTAAACCTCATTTCTGCCCTTCTGCACTCCAGTTTTCCCAGCACTTTGGGGCAAATAAATAGTTATTTCATGTTCTTAGATTTATTGAAGGTTAAATACATAGGAGAGGAAAAGTATCATGTAGTAAGTAGAAAGTTGAATGCAGATTCAGGAAAATCTTTATTCAGGCTCTGTGACTCTTGACAAATCATTTAACCTCTCTGTGTTTAAGGGAGCTCTTTATTTCCATAAACTGTATAACAAATGCTATTCTCCATTGACACGAGTTTCATCACTGAAGAGCTCTCCACACTAGTGAAATCAAAGGATATATACCTATATACACATACATGTGTGTCTTATTTATAGACACACATGTATGTACATATGTGTATACACACACGTACACGTGCATACACACATATATAGACAGCTGAGTGGCACTGTGGATGGAGCACTAGATTCAGAATCAGATAGACTTCCTGAGTTCAAATCTGACCTCAGACACTTCCTAGTTGTGTGATCCTTGACAAATTACTTAATCCTGTTTGCTTCCATTTCCCATTATCTATAAAATGAGCTGGACAAGGAAGAGGCAAACTGTTTCAGTATCTTTGCTAAGAAACTCTAAATGGAGTCTGAGAGAGACTGCTAGATATGAGCAGTGACTTTATTGAAATATAGAAGTTAGTATCATGCAAAGAGATGTTTTTATTTTCTAAAGAGTATATCTTCTTGATTCTTGATGAGAAGAAGCAATACCTGGACTTCCTAATAATTTAGGGTTTCCTAATCTAGGATTTGAGTAACTTGTCCATGAAATGGTTTTTTGAAAGAGGAATAAGATAATTAAAAGTCCTTCCCTTAAATGATTATCTTAGTAGGAAGCAAGATAATTGAAAGAACTCATTGAAATAATTATCTTAGTTAGGGAAAAAACCCTGAAACTTCACTATGTGAAAAGTCAAATTGGTAAATACTTGCTACGGAGATTTACATATCAGGTCTTCATGGCTTATGAGATGGGTCAGTAGGCAAATTCAGGGGGCTGGAAAAAGTCATCCCTTGATGTCCATCTTTTTTCAGATTGTGCATTTTTCTATTGCTATCCTTCACACTGCTTTCCCTGCATAATTTCTCATTTATAATATGGTACAGCCTTCTCATGCCTATCATGTACCGCTCCACTGCCCTTTGCATGATACTCAACTTCAGCTTTTGAGAAACGGTGGTACTGCAAGGCTCGTAGCCATGCAACAAACTGAAAGAATATTTGCCATGCAAGAGATGGGTCCTTGTTTCAAGGAGAAGATTGGGGTCATTAAAAGAATTGTGCAATTTCTTAAAAGCAATCTATCCCCCTTTGTCCCTCCTATTCAATTCTGGACCCAGATGATTGTTCACTTGCTGTGTCCATATAAGTTTTATGCAGTCATGAATACCCATGAAACAAAGGAAGTTTAACCAACTTAAATCAGTTACTTCAAAGAGGAGCTCCAAAGAATGCAGTAACTATCTTTTGCCAGCAAATATTTGATCAGAGGGAGTTAGGTAGTGGATATGGAGTTAGGATGCCTGATTTAAAATTTGGCCTCAGATACTTACTGGCTATACGATCCTAGATATGTCATTTAACCTCTGTTCTTTCACTTGTAAAATGGAGGTGATAAGAACTCCTGCCTCCTAGAGTTGCTGCAATTATAGAATGAGATGTTATTTACAAAACCCATTGCCAATCCTAAATGCTAGATATTAGATGGATAAATGTTAGGTATTTTTATGATCGATAAAAAAAGAAAGATGACAACAAAGAGAACATTGATTTAGAAAACAAATGTTTATTCAGTCTTACAAAGGAGGATAATGATGATGGTGGAAGATTCTGAAGTGTATCAGCCCATATAAGAGCAAGAAATGATTTAAAAAATGTAGCTGTTTGCCACTTGGATATGTACAGATGAAACTAATTCATTGAGCAGGCAAAGTTCAGAAGAGATTTGCACAGATTTCTGTAACAAACTCTTCTCCATCGGTGAGAATGCAGTTGCCTATTTTGGACTTAGAGTTCTCCATGTCCTGCATGAGCAAGGAGAAGTGCCATTCATTAGAAAGAGGTTGGAATAGAAATTATATAATCCAAGAAAACACAGAGGGGAACTAAACTGGGGTAAATAGTTTGCAGGCACTGGAGAAAAAACTTCAAAAGAACAGAATATGAAAACTATTAGGAAAATGATGAAATGAATAATAATAGCTAGCACTTATGTAGCACTTTAAGGTTTGCAAATTGCTTTACTGATGCCTCATTTGATTTTCCCAACTATCCTAGGAAGTAGATGCCATATTTATTTATTTTTACAGATGAGAGAACTGAGATTAAGTAGTGAAGGGACTTGCACAGGGTCTCACAGCTAGCATGTGTCTGAGACAGGATTGGAACTCAGGTCTCCCTGACTCCAGATCTAGCACTTTATCCACTGTTACCTAAATACTACAGATCTCATTACCATAAAAGGTAACAAAAAATTCAATAATTACCATTCCATCTTCCTGCGGTTTTAGTCAATCAAGAAACGTGTATTAAACACTTACTATGTGTAAGTACTGGACATTGGGGATATATTTCTCCAAAATCTTTGTCAGCATCCTTGGCACAATGTAAAAGAAAATATAGGATGGTAAAGGAAAATGTGTTCTAAAGCATACCACATCTTGATGTCAGAAAATTGACTGAAAGTTGAAGGAAACAGAAAATCTTGATGTCATGATTGTTTGCTTACTATGAAAAATAGGAATTGATTCAATGGAATAAAAGGCTACCTTAAAGGATCTCATTCGATTATAATAATAACTAGTCCATGTATCTCTTTAAAGTTTGCAGAGTGCTTTATAATATCCCAATTATTCCTTAGCATAGAACAATCCTGGGAGAGAGGTGCTATTATCATCCTCACTTTACAGTTGAGGAAACTGAGGCACACAGAAGTTGTGATGTGCCCAGAATCACATCCCTGGTGTCTGAAGCTCTATTCTAACTCCAGTCTTCCTGACGTGAGTCCTGTGCTCTTTCTACTACACCAGCGTGAAGACAATCTCTCATGGCAGCACACCTGAGCACTACCACTGTGAATGATGTCAGGTGTCTGATTGCGTAAGATGATGAACTCTTAATTTATTCAACAGCAAGTTAGACATTTTTCAATAAAATAAAGCATAACATTCATAGCAATGTCCTTAAATAAAACACATCATCTAATATATATATATATATATATATATATATAATATGTGTGTATATATATATATGTAATCTCATAGCACTCAGTATGTCATATGGCACATAGCATACATCATTGCATCCCCAAAGTCAGGGGGTGGTCTTCCCTAGCATAATGCACCCTTAAGGAGTAGCAGAAAATACCACACCATCCACCCCTAAGTCACTGTGAGAACAGTCTTCTTTATTGATACACCATATCCAAGTAAAGTCCTCTCTCATCTTGACTTGAGGCTGACTTCCAAACCCCACAGCCCCTCCTCCATGGACTCCTACTCCAAGGACCAACAACTCCCACCTTTTTGCCCGGGTTGGCTGTACACAGGCAGCCCTCTGCTGCTGCTCCTTGTCTCAGCTCACAGGCACCGTTCCACTCTAAACTATTCCTGCTTTCGTCTGATGCAGGCACCAGGGGCTCCGGCCCACAGTTTCTGTATCTAGGAAAATAAGACTTAACAGGACTATAACAATATTTATATACCTTACCAGTACCATAATTGCAATTCACTCATAAAGACCATCAGACGACTTCTGTCTGAGAAATCAACACAGATCAACAGAGCACCAATATCGCAAACATTCTTTCTCTTAGGCCTCCCCACAAGTAAGTTCCCCTATCTTTCTCATGATCACTTCTCTCTCTCTCCTCTGCGTCTGTCTCTTCTTTCTCAGTTCTCCTTCTGACTGCTCTCTCTCTCATATGTGTATATATATATATATATATATATATATATATATATATATTTATATATATATATATATATATATTTATATATATATATATACATACACACACACACACACACATATATATATATATATATATATATATATATATAGTTTCTAATCAAAGAGTCTTGATTGATTCAATCAAAAGCACGATTCTATCAAAGGCACTTAGTTGGCTAAAACCTAAACACCAAAAGATCCTACTTTGCTTACTGTTACAGCCACCCAGCTGGGTATCACTCAGGCATATGTTAAAATCAAAGAAGGTTCCTTGAAAGATGAAATCACAAAGATAACATATCTAAAACAGAACTCATTATCATTACCCTCTAAATTCACTCCTCTTTTAAACTTCCAATTTCTGTTGAGGACCTCACCATCTTTCCAGTCATTCAGGTACTCTCCTTGACCATCCTTGATGCTTGCTTCTAATTTACCCTGCATATCCCATTAGTAGCTTAAGTTCACAATTTTTACTTCCATAACATCTCTTGTATGCATTTCCTTCTCTCCACTCAGTGAGAGCCTTAGTTCAAGCCCCCTCCTCTCTCACCTGAACTATTTGGGGTACACTGTATAAGCTCTTCACCTTGGTATTTAAAGCCTTTTACCATGTAGCTCCAGTTGACATTTTTAGCTTCATTATATATATTATTCTACTTCATGTGAGCTATGGTCCAACTAAACTGGTCCTCTGATCCTCCTGATTGGTGGCCCATCTTCCTGTCCCTATGCTTTGCATTGGCCATTTCCAATGTCAGGAAAACCAATCCTCTTGGTTTTGTAGAATCTAGTTTTCCATTAAGACTCAGCTCAAGCCTCACTGTCTTCATGAAGGTTTTTCTGCCTCCCCCGGATGGTTTGTTCCCTCAGTTTGATTGTAAGTTCCTCAAAGGCAGGGACCGTTTCACTTTTATTTTTGCTTGCCCGGCATGGAGCAAGGGTTGGCATGTAGTAGGTATTTAATGAATGTTTGCTGCTTGATTGATTCAGTGATCTGCGCATTACTAACATCAAAGAAGATATAAACAGGGAGACATATGCTCTCCAGAGGAGGTTGGCACCATTGCGTAGGGTGTGAAGTTTGAGTCCAATGGAAGAGGGATTTCCTATAGACAGTGATGTCCTTCATATGTTCCATCTGTGGATGACGTTGTGCTTGAGACATCAGTATCCAGAACGTTGTAAAACATTCTAAATAAGAATCATAATGACATAAAAGATTTTGACCTACCTTTTCATATAAGAAAAAAAGGATAAAGAATAGCTTTTTTTCTGACTATGATATATAATTGGGTGGAAAATATATCAATCAATCTCTTGATTAGCAAGTATTTATTAAACACTTACTATGTGTTAGGCACTGTGCTAAGTGATGGAGACACAAAGAAAAAGAAAGCAAGTCCCTGCCCTAAAGGGGCTAACATTCCAATGTGTGAGACAACATGCACATAAATAAATAAATAAATAAATATAAATTATATATATATATATATATATATATATATATATATATATATATATATATTAGATACATACAGAGTAGATAGAAGATAACCTTAGAGGGATGGCAGTAGCAGATGTAGAACCAGGAAAAGTCTCCTGTTATAGTTGTAATTTGACCTAAGTCTTAAAGGAAGCCAGGGATTCTAAGAGGTGGAGATGAGGAGGAGATCATTGCTTTCCAATCTTATGCCATATAGAAATCCAACTTGATGGTTCAGTGGATAGAATGCTAGACCTGGAGCCAGGAAAGCCTGAATTAAAATCCAGCCTCATGAACTTTCAAGCTGTGTGACCATGAGCAAGTCACTTAACCTCTCTATTAACCTTAACCTCCATGTGTCTAGCACATAGTAAACATTTAATAAATGCTTATTTCTTCCCTCCCTCCCTTTTTTCTTCTTTCTTTCCTTTTCTTCTTCCTTCCTTCCTTTTTTCCTTCCCTCCCAATGTATACAGCTAGGTCATGCATCCATATATCTTGGAGAGATATTGCTCCTGGACAATGAGCCAGCTCCAGAATTGAACAGGGGTTGGAGAATGGGCTGGGATTATCTTTGCAAAATTGTTTAGTGCTTTCAATAACACTAGGCCTCTCTTTGAAACAAAGGCCCATGCTTTTGATAGTAGTATTCCCTTGTTAATGTTGTGTGGTTAGCAGTAATGTAATACTCTTCTCTCTGGCTACCTCCTCTGCAACCTCCTTGAGACCATGTCCCTACACACATTAGAGGCCATGCTCTTTCATGGAACATAGAAAAACCCCAGCCAAACAGCACTTCACTCCTTTTGCTCTGAATACCTACACTACAGCTTCATTGCCAAACCTTGGCCACTCCACTAGATACCGTGTTTCCTGTGGCATCATCCTTCTGTTTTGTGACTGTCTCTCTCAGAACACCATTTCAGGAAACCCTTTTCTCTCTCCTCCCTAGCTATCTACTCCACAGTCTTTCTGGTTATCTTTCCCTTACCCCATTTATTCCAAATTCTGTAATCATCAACCAATATCAAATAAACGTTACCACTGTTCCTTTGTGGGATGTGTCAACTGACTCCCACATGTGACTCCTGTACCATACCTATAACTTTCTGGATCAAAGATTCTCTTCCACATTATCATGTTTTGCCTATTAGAATGTAAGTTCCTTGATGCCAGGGACTATCTTTGTTTTTAAAATTTTTCTATCATACCTGCTATATAGTAAGTGTTTTTCCATTAATTCCTTCATGTTAAAGTTATTAGCCATCCAAAGGGCAGTGTATATGGTATACATTATGAGGCTGTAACATATTGCCAAGAAAGAATTGTATAGGAGAAGTTGCCTAAAGGTTGTCATTGAAAGATGGATAACCAGAAAAATGACTCAGTCATTTAGAGACTGAGAAATAACTAATGGATAACTTAGGCACTCAGTTGGTGTCCAAGTCAAGGTTGAGATAGGCCCTCCCTGTGGAGGATGTGATGGTAGCATATCAGCCAGCAAGCTCTTACTAAGTGCCTATTTTGTGCCAGGTACTATTTTAGGTATTGATATTGATCAGTTTTTTCAGTTCTGTCTGACTCTTTTGACCTCATTTGGAGTTTTATTGGCAAAGATACTGGAATGTTTTGCATTTCTTTCTCCAGCTTATTTTATAGATAAGGAAACTGAGGCAAACAGGGTCGAAGGACTTGCCTAGGGTTACACAGCTAGTAAGTATCTGAAGCAAAATTTGAACTCAGAAATACAAGTCTTCCTGACTCTAGGCCCAGCACTCTATCCACTATACCATCTAGCTGACCAGTTAGGTATGTTAGGTGCTGTTGTTTGTCCTTTGTTCTGGAAGAGGACCGATGGCATCAGGAAAATGATGTCATGATGGGCAAGTGAATTGATTTTAAGTGAGGCAGGGCTATGAAAGTCACCAGCCTCACTCTTTCCTCTGGAGCAGTCTGGGTCCAGTAGCAAGATATAGATCAGGATGACTGGAGATGGTCCCTGTTAGGTAGTAGGCTACAAAGGGAAGAGTAAAGTCCTGGTACCGGCTCTTAGGAAACTAACATTATATTGATAGGATAATATATGACCACAGATAAATAAATGTATGATACTTTAAAAAAATAAAGTGATTATTTTTGTAAGCGGGGGCTAAAACAAGCTGGAGGAATTATAAAAAAAGAAATCTTCTTGAAGGAAGCAGTCCTTGAATTAAAGAGACTTAAAGTTTCCAAGAAACAGAGTTGAGTAGGGAAAACTTCTGAGAAGGTGGAGAAAAGAAGCACTTGATGGTCTTTAATCTGCACCATTAGGGAGGCGACCGGGGTAGATGATATGATTTTAGATTCCCTCAATTTACATAAGCATATATAATAACATTTTTGGGGGGTCATAATTGATCTAAAATATGCAGAGGAAATGTTATCACAGGTTTAACTTTCAGAAGCTGAGTATTCGAAGAGCACAAAGTTGCTAAGTAATCTCTGGAGGAAATAGAAAGAACTTGATTCTCCTGATTTCACTGATTGTCACTCACCATTCTCAAAACACCCTTCAAACTCACATTCAAGTATTCTTTCCTCACATTTTTACTCCCTGAGCATCAATATATCATCTACTCTGATAATATCTTTAATTTTTTTTCATGGAACTTTTTCTCTTTCCTAGTTGAGGTCAGTTTAGGCAAGAGTGGGGCATCTCTATGCCCAAACACCAAATGTTTCTCACCTTCATTGAACCAGCGCTTGCGTAGCGTTCTCACCTGGATGCTTCAATGATACCATATATGCAGAATACCACATTTCTTTCCATTAAAACCTTTTTTCTGGTCTGCATTTTGTGTGTGTGTGTGTGAGTGTGTGTGTGTGTGTGTGTGTGTGTTGCCTGTACTTATTGAAAGAATATGAAATTTTGCTTAGAATCTGTTGTCCTCTGATTCTCAAATGAAGCAACTTTTTTTAATTCTTTCATACCTGATATCAAGATGAACTATATGTTTATTTGCAAGACAAAGAATGAATTCATTTATCAACCCATAGAAACATTAGGAAGGAAAAATAACTTTGGTGACTGTGATTTAGTTTGTCATACCATATATGAAAATTTCAAACTCTGAGTCAAATAAAGCAAAAAATACAAGTTTCCATCCCTTGGTCATTTGCCATAGGCTGCATTCATTCAGTTTCCCTTCTACATATTTTCTTTCTTTTTGGACAACATATTTTACAAGATTTTTTTCAGTGTCTGGATGAAAACTTTAGATGTATTGCTATTTTAGATCTAACCAATGAAAATAGGTACCATTCTGTATGACTAAAAGCTATAGTGTGGGGAAGCCACATACAGGGATTTGTATCATCATCAACCTTCCAGCTCTTCCTTCTCCCTCTCATTGGAGCAGGAGAGGTAGCATTAACTTGAAGGACGTAGTCATCGTGAGAATGTAATTTGGTAGTAGCTTCAAATATTAGAAGTATCATTGAGCCTGTTAAGAGTGTGAAAGTAAGAGAGCATATAACTTCCTTCTGAAATCTCAGTACAAAATATGGAAAGAAAGACTTGTACGGATCTATCTTGATAAGTGTAGTTAGCAAGTGGGTAAATGTTATAACTGTCTCCTATTTGTCCTTTTCTATTAAAAAAGAAGTAAAACTATGATTGGCATTGATGGCACTTTTACTGGTGCATTGTATTGCTGTTCTTTTTCTTTTGATGGCAATTACAGGGTTCAAAAGCTAATTCGTGCAAGATAGTCTTCCAGGGGCAGCTGCATCTGTCCTCTTGGCAGACTCCTTAAGCAGTGGTATTGGAAGCTTAGGAGATGCCTCTGGGTTTACTGGAGTAATGATGCTGATGGGCTGTCGTAGGTTCCTTGATGTCATTTTCTCTTTGATTACCCTTTTAATCTAGGTAATTTGTGCATTTTCCCCCTTTGTGATTGAGGTCCAGAGTAAACCCTTTTTGAGAGAGGTTCTTTTTTGAGTTCCATTCATATAGTCACAATGTGTCATTTCCTCTGCTTGTCATAAATCGGTCTTTCTGAGAAATATGTGCCACAGGCTTAAAACTACCCATATCCCATTAACCAGGTAATTAGTGGTGCATTAAGTTTTCTTTCTGAAGCCAAAGTAAAATGCAGAGGCTGTTTGCTGCTGGGTTGAAAACATACATTGTTTTGCATGCATGTACATAAGTCTTTTCATTGTGAATAGCACCCAGAGTGATTAAACAAGCACTCTTAATATGTTAATTTATAATTTTAATTACAACAATCTTGTATATATAGTCATTAGTGAATACTAATATAAATATTTTTCTACCTTTTTATTCATAATGCATAAACCAATCATCCAGTTACTTCTCGGCAGTTGCCTGTTTTCGTTTCATAATACAATCTTTGTTCTTAGTTATGAATGCATTTTGTTCATTCCTGTCTTGAATAATCCCTCATTAAGCTAGTCACTTTCTGCTCCATGCTAAAAAGGAAAAATTATCATGCAAATGTGGCATGCCATATTAAAAAGCACATTACCAAACATTTTTGTTGCTGTCCTTCAATTAGTTTCCCTTCTTTGAATTTAATGCCATTTGTTGTTAAACTAGTGACTTGATGTATGGACTCATGAATCTGAGGCTGCTGCCAAGAATGTGGGGGAAAAAGCATCAAAGCCTCTTCGGAAAGCTGCAGAGGCGAGCTGAAATGAATTTGCTTCACCTTTGACAAGAACACTTGAACAGCCCTGGAATCCTCTGATGATTCGGCTTGGCTAATTATCCAATTATTTATTTCAAGAATAAAGGCACTATTTTACAATTAGAGAAATGTATCTGAGAAGTATATGGAAATGTATCTGAGGAACATATAGAGAAGCAAATCTGAGAAATTTGGTCATGATGGGTGACTTAAGAAACTGACGAGATGAGCAGTATGTTCTCAAACTTGGTGCACTGAGGGTTCTCCAGAAAGTGTTCCCCACTCTCTTAGTGAGATCGTTCAATGCTCCAAAGTTATTTGTTTGGTTCTCAGGACATTTCTAAAAGTGGATAACATTATTCGTTACTCAACCCGTTGAATTTCTATGGTCTTTAAGCTCTGTTTAAGTTGTATTTCTCTTGATTAAAAGCTTTTGGTTCAAAGCGATACTTTTTAATTGCCTAATGATATAAGTCAGTTCTTAGGAAAGAACCGCACATTTAGGAGTTCATTTGCAATATAACTGAAAAATTCATTGCATGGCAGTAAAACAATTTACTGTTAATTACAAGGAGAAGAATTTGCTGTAGCATGCTCCCAGATTGCCATGAATCATGCAGCACTCCTAGAGATTTATAACAGATGTGTAAGTGGGATGAATTAGCAGGGTTTAATAACAGAGACACAAATCATGCAGACTTCAAGGAGCTTTAATTGATATACTAGAATGTGACGGGCATGAATCACTCAGCCATTCAGCAGCACTGTAACATATGGTCAGCTCAATATGCTGCATCTTAAATCGGTTGGTGAGTCGTTGGTTGGCCCATATGGTGGTGGCAATATATTTTTCATGATTTTTTTTTTAAAAATCTATTTTTAAAAAAGAAATAGGATTATAAGGAGTGCTTGTTATTTTATAGTCACCCAAAACGCAATTTTTTATTTTTTTTTTTTGGTTAGGATTTGAAAAGGGCATTTACCTCAAAGAAATTGTAGCTGTTGGGTTTATAACCACATCATTGGAGGCGGTAAGCACAGAAGTGACTGTACCAATCAGTGACCCAGGACACTTGAGGCCACATGAGAATTGTGGAGGACAACACAGCTGACAGTAGGGTAGTCTGGGAAATCTCATTGGCCCGGTGGAGGAGCACGAATAAAAACTATGGCATCGGTGTCAAGAGAGGCAGAGGAATGCCCATATTAGCCTGCCAATGTAAAGACAGATCCTTGAGAGGGAAAGTATATGTGTCTATACTTTTACAGTTTGGTTCTTTAAGGGAAGGAGTGAATGTTCATACCTTATACGAACCTCTTCAAGAGGATATTTATCAACAGGATACTGATAAAACACTGGATCAGAATAGCAGGATTCCCCTTTAAATACTGAAGAATTATCCTTTCAGGAGATGGAAACAGGTAGCTTGGTAAAGGTTTGTAACCTGTACTGTAAACATGTTTTTATTGGAACTAGAATCTGGCAGCTTTCTGAAAAGCTTTCGTAACATTAGTAAACCTGACAGACTTGAGAAAAGAGTATTGCAGCCTTAGAACTGTAGCTGCCAGAATTTAATGTCAACAATTAAAATTTATTTTGATCCTTACCTAGTGTTTATTACTGTTTGTATACACAACAGACCTTACTAATACAGAGATGCACTATTAGATGGAATTGCCATCTGTTCAGAGTGAAATGCTGGCATCTGTCTTTGATTCTAAAACTAAAATGATATTATTTCAAACAAAACAAAATTAACCGCTTTTTATTCACCAACTTCAATTGTGTGTTATGTGTGTGCATGTATGTGTGTGTGTGTGACCACCCAAGGAAAAGACTTGTTTGTAAAGTTTTTTAATGACCTTTGTCACCACGTCTACATTTAGATATATGATTTTAACATAAGTTATATGAGCCATCTGTCTTTATTGGTCTTTTTCGGTGCCCTCTTTCACACAATACCATACAGCAATCGTAGGCTTTTAAATACTGTTTGAGTTTTATAATACATTAAATATGTATTATATAGCAATGCATTAAAATAACATAATTAAAATACACAAAATGTGACTTTGAGTTTGTGAAGCTACAGTATGCAAATGATTTTGACAGATGTGTCTTTACCAAATGTGACTAAAAACAATTAAATAGATAAAAATTATGGTCGATTCGTTTTAACAAAGTTGCTACAGGTACTACAGTGACACCTTTAGGAAAATATATACCATATCTTTTATGCCTGGATATTTTTAATTTCCCTATACACTAAGGCATATGTTAGAGATTTATGTACAGCCTCCTTTCTCTCTCTCTCTCTCTCTCTCTCTCTCTCTGTCTCTCTCTGTCTCTCTCTCTCTCTCTCTCTCTCCCTCCTCCCTCCCCCTTCTCTCTTACTCTCTCTTCTCCCTTGCCTTTCCTCATGTTCCCTTCCCTTCTTTTTTCTCCTTCTTCCTGTCTTTCTCCTCCTTTCCCTTTCTCCCTCCCTCCCTCCTTCCTTCCTTCCTTCCTTCCTTCCTTCCTTCCTTCCTTCCTTCCTTCCTTCCTTCCTTCCTTCCTTCCTTCCTTCCTTCCTTCCTTCCTTCCTTCCTTCCTTCTCCTTCAGTGTCTGTGTCTTGATCTTAATCTCTGTTTCTCTATCTCAGCCTCTGTGTGTCTCTCATATATCACAATCTAAATATCCTATTGAGGATAGTCTCCAGGTTTTTTAAAAGAGAATTGTGGTGAATCAAAGACACCGGCAGATGCAATACTAATGTTTGATCAAAGATGCTACTTTCTGAAAAGCAAAGGCTCCTATTCCATATATCACAAAATAATAAATCGTGTCATGCCAATGTTTAATGCGTGTACACAGTGCATTAACTGTAACTGTAGTACATTTATTTGTGCTGGAGGAGACTTGAAAATGATTAAAAAATCAATACTTCGCTGTCAGAGAAGCATGTGTTACGATGCATTTAAGTAGTTAATTGCATAAGCCCCATAAAAGCTTCAAGTTTGGGTAGCAGGGATGCCATAATTACAGTCCAAGCAGCTACTATTTATTAATGGTGGACTTTAAGGGAACACTGGTTATTGTCATCACTACTGGCTCTATGTACAGTAAGGAAATAATGGGCCCTCTACTCTTTCATCTGTGTAGAGAGAATGCCTGTGACCCAGCGATTAATGAGAACCAAGGCAATCCCTTGTTGGCACAAGTGTAGGCACAAGTGGGCAATGTTCTTTAGACAGGTATTTTGCTGTCATGGGGAAATCTATAGGATCTTCTGAAATTTACCAGATTTTCCTTTTTGGAGGAACTGACTTTAGAGCAGCTGCTAGATTAGAAAAATCTTCACATTGATGTTATAACAGACAAACATTTGTTTATATCCTGGGCCAAATTCATTTTAGAATGCCATTTGAGATACACATACAAACACATTTTGTTTATATATATATATATATATATATATATATATATATAGTATATATATACATATACACACACACATATGTTAGAGGGATGTGATATGCACTATTAAGTAGCAGCATTTCACCTGTGCAAAGAACAAGGAATTTCCTATTGAATGTCAAAGGATTCTTTTCACAACATTTTGACAGTCAACTTTTCTTGCTTATGGAAAGACTCTTTGCATTTGGACATCTCAATTTTAGGAAAAAAAAGTTGCTCAACACTTAAAAATATTGTCATACCTATACTGTCTTCAAAAAAGCTTTTGTCCCCTTCAAAATTAATAAGATAAATTATTCTTACAAATTGGTGACATGGTAAAATATTCCCTCTCCAGCTTTGTGTTTCTTACTTCTCTTTATTTAAACACTCTGCTCTCCTTAGGCCAAGCAGTTCAGGACTTCATACCACCCCACTTTAATTTTGACATTATACATTTCTTCATTATGATGTGATACTAATTAGATTATAAAGTCATAAACGATGCCTAAAGAGGAATTTATAAAATCCAGAGATTTTTAAAAGAATATTTATGACAGAATAGAAAAGTAGGATCATTGTATGCCAATAATGCTAGTATAAAAAAATTCAATAAAATCTTTTTATTTAAAATAAAAATGGATTAAGGCTTTCTTCTTTAAACATGTTGATTTTGGGAGGCAGTCCTCATGTTTTAGATGCTATCACAGAATTTAGGATGCTACAAATAACCAATATGTCATGGTAACAGGTGACTTTTATGTGATGCTCAATCTGAACTGAAGAAAACATGTTGATTTTTTACATAAGGATAGAATGCATCATTATTAGTAAATTTTATTATATGTTACTTGGAGGCTATACCAATCACCCTATCTGGTCATTGTGATGTGTTATATATACAGAGGAAATTCTCTGTAATCCAAACTATTTTTTATGATTTATTTTTATCTGAAATCAGTTGACTGCCAAATTACTCCTCTGCCATAGGAGAAGGAGAATCTTAATTACACCCATTTTGTATATGAAAAACCCCCTACTAAGATTCATGTGCATTGAATTGTTTTCTTAAACTCACACAGATTTGGCACTGGAGACAGGAAAAAACACATTCATGACTGTTAGAACATACTCCTTAATTTACTGCTTTTTCAGGCAGCAGGTATTTAAGTTTACAAAAGCATTTATTCTTATCTCTAAGCCCATCAATTAATGATTCGATGAAATCTGTCTAGAATTTCCCCAGTTTTTACTTATTTTTTAAAATTTACTATTATTAAAGTTGTCAACATTCATTTCCACAAGATTTTGATTTCCAAAATTTTCTCCCTATCTCTCCCTTTCCTCAACTCCAAGGCACCCATGCATTCTGATTACCCCTTCTCCCAATCAGCTGTCCCTTTTATCATACCCCTCCCTTCTCTTATCCCTACCTTCTCTCTTTTCTTGTACGGTAAGATAGATTTCTATACCTAATTACCTGTATTTCTTATTTCCCAGTTGCATGCAAAAACAATTCTCAACATTGGTTCCTAAAAAATTGAGTTCCAACTTCTTTCCCTTCCTCCCTCCCCACCCATCCCCACTGAGAAGGCAAACAATTCAATATAGGCTATTCATGTGTAGTTATGCAAAAGACTTCCATAATACTCATGTTGTGAAAGTCTATCTATATTTCCTTCGATCCTATCCTGCCCCCCATTTCATCTATTCTCTCTTTTGACCTTGTCCCTCCCCAAAAGTGTTTACTTCTAATTACTCCCTCCCATTTGGCCTCCCTTCTATCATCCTCCTTCCCTTTCTTTCCTACTTTCCCATAGTATAAGATAGATTTTCATATCTATTTTACATTGTGTGCATATTATTCCATCTTTGAGCCAAATGTGATGAGAATAAGCTTCATTTTTTCCTCTCATCTCTTCTCTTATCCCCTCCATTGAAAAAGCTTTTTCTTGCCTCTTTTATGAGAGATAATTTGCCCCATTTCTCCTTTGTTCTTCCCAATATATTTCTCTCTCACCTCTTAATTTTATTTTTTAGATATCATCCCTTCCTATTCAGTTTACTCTGTGCTCTCTCTCTCTCTCTCTCTCTCTCTCTCTCTCTCTCTATATATATATATATATATATATATATATATATATATAAAATATGTGTGTGTGTGTGTGTGTGTGTGTAAGTAATCCCTCCAACTACCCAAATACTGAGAAAAGTTTCAAGAGTTACAAATATTATTTTTTTATGTAGGGATATAAATGGTTCAACTCTAGTAAGTCCCTTATGATTTTTCTTTCCTGTTTTCCTTTTCATATTTCTCTTGATTCTTGTATTTGAAAGTCAAATTTTCTATTTAGCTCTGGCATTTTCAACAAGAATGCTTGAAAGTCCTCTATTTCATTGAAATTCCATTTTCCCCCGTGAAGTATTATACTCAATTTTGCTGAGTAGGTGATTCTTGGTTTTAATTCTATCTCCTTTGACCCCTAGAATGTCATATTCCAAGACCTTCAATCCCTTACTGTAGAAGCTGCTAAATCCTGTATTACCCTGATTGTATTTTCACAATACTTGAATCTTTTCTTTCTGGCTGCTTGTAATATTTTCTCCTTGACCTGAGAACTCTGAAATTTGTCTGCAATATTCCTAGGAGTTTTCCTTTTGGGATCTCTTTCAGGAGGTGATTGGTGAATTCTTTTCTTTTCTGTTTTGCCCTCTGGTTCTAGAGTATTAGAGCAGGTTTCCTTGATAATTTCTTGGAAGATGATATCTAGGTTCTTTTTTCAATCATGGTTTTAAGGTAGACCAATAATTTTAAAATTGTCTCTCCTGTATCTATTTTCCAAGTCAGTTGTTCTTCCAATGAGATATTTTACATTGTCTTCAATTTTTTTCATTCTTTTGGTTTTGTTTCATAATTTCTTGGTTTTCTCCATTTGCTCCATTCTAATTTTTTAAAAAATTATTTTCTACAGTGAGCTTTTGAACCTCCTTTTACATTTGGCTAATTCTGCTTTTTAAATCATTCTTCTCCTCATTGACTTTTTGGACCTCTCTTGCCATTTCAGTTAGTGTGTTTTTACAGGTGTTACTTTTTTCAGCATTTTTGGGGTCTCCTTTTGCAAGCTATTTGCTTTTCATGATTTTCTTGCATTGCTATCATTTCTCTTCCCAATTTTTCCTCCACTTTTCTTGCTTGATTTTTCAAAATCCTTTTTGAGCTCTTCTGTGGCCTGAGACCATTATATATTTATTTTGGAGGTTTTGGATGGAGAAGTCTTGACCTTTATGTCTTCCTCTTAATAATATGTTTTGTTCTTCCTCATCCAAAGGGATGGAAGAAAATGCCTGTTCACCAAGACAGCAATCTTCTATAGTCCTATTCCCCCCCCCCCTTTTTTTTTGGCATTTTCCCAACCAGTTACTTGCTTTTGAGTCCTTTGTCAGATGGAGGGTATATTCTAGGGACCTGTAAGTTCTCAGTTCCTTCAAGGTGGCACAGTTAAGGGAGAGCACTTTACTCCTGTCCTGGCCTGTATCTGGTCTGGGAGCAACGATAGACTTTTCTGTCCAGTATCTGGGAATTGGATTCCCTCTCCACAACTGCCTCCAACTCCACCACATCAGGGGTCCTCATTACCATAGGGCTGCTACTCAGGACTGAGACAAGATCAGATTGGTCAATTCCCCCAGGATCTTTAGACTGAGGGCTCCAAAAGGGGATGCTGCTGCAGTGACTTCCTCTACCCTAGAGCTTGAACTGAGATGCTCCCTTCTCACCCAGGTGAAAAAGCTTTCTCACTGACCTTTGAAGCTATCTTTGGCATTTGTGGGTTGAGAAATCTGAGAACTGCAGTTGCTGCCCATGATTCTGTGCTCTGAATACTGCTCCAGTCCTATCCTTGCCATGTTGTGTGACCAAGGCTGCTCTGCCCTATGCTTTGAACCTGGTGCCAAAGACTTTTCCTGTTCGGTCTTCCAGGCTGTTTTGGGCTGGAAATCTCCTTCCCTCTGTTATATTGTGGCTTCTGATGCTCTAGAATTTGTTTAGAGTCATTTTTTTACAGGTATTTTATGGAATATAGGGATGGAGAGCTACAGCAGATCCATCCTTCTACTCTGCCATCTTGGCCCCATTGCCCAACACTTCTTATGTGTGTTTCTAATTGCTTTACAAATATCTGTGATCTTTTCATCATCCATCTTTTGTGAGATTAGCCCAGTTAAATTGCTCTATAACTATACCTAACTCTCTCTTCTGGTTTTGGAGAAACATGGAAGATAATGACTCAGGGCACTTACTTGTTAAAATTAACAGAGATGGTAAAATTCTCTGCATGAGTGTGTTTGACAGACCAACTGGGATTTTTTAAAAAGCCAAATAATGATAATAAAAATGTGTTCTGATGAGAGACATCCTCTGACATTGACTCCCTAAGGCTAATATAACTAATTCAAAGAAATATTTCCCTATGAAACTAAGAGGTGGTCTCCTACCAGCTAAAGTTAGAACACTTTGCACTAATTTTAGTCAAAACCAATGACTGATAAAGACCATTTTACTATGTCACTAATTAGTAGGTCATGCCTTCTCCAGTAGAAGACTCAACCAAAAGTAGGAAACTGCTTGGAATTTGGTTTTTCTAACTTACTTCCAAATTTGTATTTATAATCACAAAGAGAATATTAATTCTGATATATAGGATGTGACTCAGATTATTAAAGCCACACAAGACTTGTTAAACATCCTAATTTTGCCAGTTTGATGGGGTGATTAAAGAGTTTTATCAGAATGTTGAGCACCAAATAAAGCATTGAAGAAAGGGCTGCTGTGGACCATGGAAATCCCACCCCTCAGTTATTGAATGTGTTTTTTACATACTTCCTCCAACTATTCAGTTAATGAGAAGTCACTGTCATTTATAAAAAAGTGGGTAATTTTTAATGCAAATTTAGCTAAAGTGAATGTTTTTCATACTAAAGGTGCTATTTCTTGCACCTAATAGGGTTCAAAAGGAGTTATGAAGACAGCAGCTGTAGAGCTCCACCTTTTGGGGCTAACTTTGGGCTGTATACATTGGAGAGATGTAATCATTCTCCATAAATTGCTTGCTCTCATCTTCCTAGCCTTCAATATCTATTGCAACCTCAAAAGAAAGGCTATAGGGGTAGACATTGAATTGTTGATGGTGGAAGCACTTTGTGGATAAATTGAATTGTTCTCTATTTTTTGACTAGCAACCTGATGGTAAGGGATTCTTAGTGGAATTATGGACTGAAAATTTCTGAGAACCAACCACTAATGTAGTTTTTGTCAATGAATGCATGAATAAATTAATGAATGAAAATGAAGCATAAGGTAAAATAATGAACATGCTTGATAAACATTCATCTACTACAGTAATGATACCCTATGAATCAAAATAGCATGTAGAACATAGAATTATTTGATATTTCACTAAACTGGCCAATATGTAACCCATATTTCTTGTTACATATCATTTAAATTAGCTAAATGTTTTAAATTCAATTTTTACAGATACATATTTTACTGAAAAACTTGGTAGGCACTTTTAAAATTAATAAAGAATAGATGTGTCTTCAGTTTTATTGAAATAACTATGGCAGTAATCTTAATGTGAGGTATTTTCCCCATATACATACATGAACCTTGAACTTTATGCTTGGGCTATTGTAATAGCTTCCTTATAATATATAAGTTTATGCTTTAGTTATACTTTATGTACATATGTTTTCTCTAACTAAATTGTAGACTCCTTGAGGGCAGGGACCATGTCATCACTGTCATCTTCATCCTCATGACAGCTAGCATTTATATAATGATTTTATATTTGCAAAGAACTTTGGAAATACTGTCTTGTTTGATCAACTCAACATTGACTTTGAACATGGACTTGTTAATACTATTTGTAACTGGAGGACTGATATCACTAATTTGGAGAGGGTCATCACTAGTTTATGAAATTTAAGGCATAACTTTTAAAAGATTGTTAACTGAGAAAAGGAATATCCATTGCCAGGAGTATCTATCCCAGTTAAAATCAAATTCTTCAAATCTCTATCTTGTCTATGTCAATCTATATTTATCATGTTTGGTTGTAATGAACACTTTCTTATACACAGCCCCAGACCATGTGAGAGCTCCGCATGTTGAAGGAGTCAATTGTACAACTATGAAAATTAGCTGGCCTTCACCTGGAAAAATGAACGGACCTACTCCCATCTACCAGCTAGAAAGAAAGGAGATATCTTTGCCAGTGCTGGACACTGAAATGATAAAAGGCATCCGTTTTGTTGGAAATGGATATTATAAATTCCCCAGCTCAACTCTGCCTGTCAATACAGACTTTACAGGTTAGTGCATTGATTATTGCTTTACCTACAAGAAATTGAATAGGTAATCCCTAAGTTATGTGCTATATTTCTGACAAATCTTTGCAATTAATGTAGTTTATCTGTTTATAGAAATGAACGCTAATTAAACGCATTCATTAATGAAGACATTCTGTTATTTATACTGTCCTTTTTTTGTTGTTTACAACTGGTATGATCTCTTATAAGATGTTGGGCTGCTCAGGTGGAGAGGGCAAGAGGAGTTCAAAATTTATTGGGTGAGGCAGAAGGTCTATCCAAACAAGTATACATGATGAAGAAAGACCCTAATAAGAGTATGTTCTTCCCTGCTCTGTCCAAATCTCTCTAAATCATAGTTTACAAAGCCCTAATTATAGGACCAAAGAAGTAGTTCTCTTTTATGTAGTGCTTTATAGTCTATAGAGTGCTGTCCTTATTAAAAAAAAAAACCTGTAGAATCAGTAGGGCCAGTAGTATGATCCGTTTCACAAATGAGGGAACTGAGCCATGATCAGATGGCTATAAGTCCCAGATGTGAGATTAAATTCCAGGTCTTTTGATTCCAAGAATTCCTGGAATCATCAAGTATCCTTTCACAATACCATTCTTGTGCAAAGTCTTCTTTTTGATCATGGACCATTTTTCCACCCTAGGTTAATTTGAAAAAAGCCACGATTATTTGTGCAAACTCATAAGTGTCTTGCTTTAATTCAGAGGTTCCCATTTTGTGCATAGGAATTTGGTAAATGTCTTGTTAAAATGAATAGTTGAATCCAGATCATCAAAATTCTAGTAATAAGGAAGTAAACCAATGGAATAGTCTATGGTAGACAATTTCTGATTAGCATTCACATAAGGCAGTTATACAACACTGTGGGAAAAAAAAGAAGAGAAACACCAGGATGAAATTAGAACTCAATTACTTGGTGAAATAGTTCTGTAAGCTGTGTTCCTGGTCAAACATTTGGCATTATAGCATGTTTCACTGAGGAAGCAGTCTCTGTTTGTGTACAGCTGTGCGTTCCTGATGCAGGTGTGTCAGCCTGAATCTGCTGGCCAGCTACTGGACAGATTTTTGATGGGATCACCCACTGCTGTTGTACTGAAAGATAGAGTGGTCCATTTAGTGTTAATAAATTTAGTTGTCCTCATCATCTCCCTGGCCAGACTTATACTCAGGTTCAAGTGCTAAGGGCAGATGTATTCTCTGGGAAGTTTTCCAAATTAATCTTTAAAAAAGTTAGGCTATAAACACGAGTCTCACTGAGCAGGATCCTTCTGCCTATAACAAAAGCCTCCAGCTGTACTGAAAATGTGCTTAGAGTACACATTATTAAAAGGAGGGTAAGATAGGTAAAAGGATAATTTTAGATTGAAAAGTCCTTAATTATTTGTCAAATGCTAGGCAAAGAAAGAAATTCTTCGTTCATTTAGCTGCATCTTAGTTTTAACAATTGCATTTGCATCAATAGCTGGACCCCATTCCCATCCTCACTCTACTTTTCAGCATTTCTTTCACTTGGAAAGTAGAGAGTAACCTTTGAAATGTCAATATCTGATCTAGCAGACTTATTTCCTGATAACCCTTTATAAGTTATAAAAGAGTTACCTATGTTTATCCAAGGAGGAAGGTTCCTAATTGAATTTCTTACATAGATGAAATCACATTTGTGAATCCCTCCCTCCCCTCTCAAAAAATGTTTTTCAGTTGACTGAGACAGTTGAATTTTTCAAATCCATCAGGGTTTTTTTTGGTTCTGTATGGGAACCATCTTAGAACGATATAGGGTAGATAATATGCTAAAAGTATGTATGAGAATTGAGATGGAGGGGGAATTCAGAATGGTGGATATGGATACTTGTATTAACTGAAATTCACCAGAAATACCAAAAGTTTCTGTGTTTGTTTTAAGTTACAGTTCTTTTTATAAAGAGAGCATCTTGTGATTAATAATTAGTATTAGAAAGCTACATGGTACAATAAATAGAACATTGAGTCTTGAGTCAGGAAGACCTGAATTAAAATATGACCTCAGGTACTTAGTAGCACTGTGAGCCTAGACAAGACACTTAATCTTTATCTCCCTCAGTTTCCTCACTTATGAAATGGGATTATTAAAAGCTTCTACTTGCCAGGATTGTTATGAGAATTAATGAGATATTTGTAAGGCCAGTAGCTGGCACATAGTGGGAATTTAATAAATGCTTATTTCTTGTTATTTCTTAAATCTTTTCTGCATTTCATCAGGCCCCTAAAGAAACCTGGGAGATAATACTTAGGAAGGCAAAATGAAGCTTTTCACTCTTTTTATGACAATTCCTTTAGACGTATCAGCGAAGTTCAATTCCATGTTGTAAAGAGTATTTTTATTAACGTAGTGCTTGGTACACACTCATATGTGCATATATATATATACACACACACACACACACATATATATACACAGATATGCACAAAACACATATGGGTTATACATGTGTATATATTTTTTTATCTTTGATAGGACAGTTATTTTATTGATGAGGGGACTTCCTTTAATAATATATATTAAAACCCATACAGTGTGACTTGTGAAGATCCTCAGGTGAATCCTCCATAGTGGTCTATCTATTGTTCCTAAAAATATTAATGGTGAAGAGGATTGAAAAGAGAATATTACAGTTATTATTTTTATTGATACTTTCTTTCCCCAAATCTACTTTGATCATTTCATTGAACTTACTAAAAGATGAACTCCAATACTAATTATTTCTTATGCTACTCATTGGGGACCACTGATTAAAGTTCTATGGTCTTTCAGAATTATTTTCCTTTACATTATTGTGATTTTAGTATAAATTGTTCTATTGCTTCTATTCATTTCTCTCTGATTATACGGATCTTCCCAAATATGATAGGACCAATACCTACCAGGATTCCCCACCTCACCTCTACAGTTTGAGTTAGGCTAGTGTTACCCAAAGCTAGCCTACTCCTTCTCTGTACTTAATCAACTCCTAAGGCAGCCTTCCTGGTCATCCATGGGCATAAAGATCCCACAAATGGGATATTGAGAACCTTTAGACATTTTTTGAGTGACAAATCATTTATTAAGTTCTTACTATGTGCAAAATATTGTGCTAAGCACAGAGAATACAATTAGAAAGTTGTAAAAATAGTTCTTGCCCTCAAGGAGATCATATTTTAATGGAGGATAGTACACATGGGAGGTTTCAACTCTAAGTGAGATGGGAAAGTCTCCTGGCCCTTAGTGTTCAGCAGCAAAGCAAGATGGAAATAAAATCTCCTTTAATGTCATTTCTGCTTATAAAACCATATAATTTTCTTATGTTGAACCCTTTGAAGGTGCCCACCATCTCCTGAAAGAGCCTATTTTATTTTTGATACAGATCTGACTCTCTAGTAAGATTCTTGGCATATTCCTAATTTTGCCTTCTGGGGCCAAAACTAACAAAGTTAATGACTCTTCTTCTTTAGGGGTTCCCTTCAAATACTTGAAGACAGATATCATGTCTACTATTCTCCAGGCTGTGTCCCCAGTCTATTCAGTTACATAGCAAAAAGAATGTTGAATCCAGAGTCAGTACCTCTATGATCTCAGCCAAATATTTAACTTCCCTGAGTCTTATTTTCCTTAATTATAAATGGAACCTATTCTACTTGATGGTCTCTAATATTGTTTTAGCTCTGTGCCTAAAATCTATGCTTCTGTGACAGGGTCCAAGACTGCCAGATGTGGTGGTGTACGCCTTTAGCCCTACTACTAGGGAGGCTGCTGCTGGAGAATCTCTTGAGTTCAGAGCTAAAACAAATTGAGATTTGGCAGTTTTCCTGAGGCTACATAAATCACTATAGCCTATTCTAACCTATACATTTTCTTGAAGAGGTGAGGGGATCTACATTTACCTGAGTTATACTCCTCTTTCCTCATTATACTTTTTATGGTATGGCTAAATACATCTTTTGTTAACTACTGAATGAATTAGTGTTGTCCCTCACATTGAACTTGAAATGACAATGCCAGACTACATCTTTAGCATTTGGTATCCTTGGCAATTGGGATAATTTGGCTAATGTCATGTCTGAGTTGGGGAAAGGTGTGATCAGAAATAGCACTGTGGCACATGATCTTTTGATGGTGTATGTTGATTCCTCTCAGTGAAATAAGGAGTAGACTTCTACTCCTCCACGTGAATGGATAACACTGTGACAGTGAAGATAGGGCCCACAACTAGGAACCTATGAGTGTGGGACTGGAACTGTGGTCTCTGACCTGGAGGTTTTAATATATCCTACTGGAATCAGAATCATGAGATAGGAGAATTAAAATGGAAATGAAGAAGAGATTTGTGAACTCTCTTTGTGATGAGAGAACCCCAGGCTTATCATCTTGTGTTTTCTGGAGTATTCCCTCCACTGAGGGAGCAAATTGAACCAACTTTCATGACCAAGGAGTTGGGGAGGTTGTAAGGGAAAGCAATAGCCTGGTAAATTGGGGGAACAAAGGCTCCTGAGAGCATGTTTCAAATGAGCCAGTGTAGAGATCATCTCTGTAGCAGTTTCACAGACTGGGGAGTTCTCTGAGGACTCAGCATGACGGGAGAAGTCAAGATGGGAAAATGGTAAGAACACCTCAGCTCGATACATCCTCTCTACAAAGATCTAGAAAATGTACCACAGTAAGTCCTGAACAGGAAATCCAAGGAAAACATTACGGTGAGACTTGTTTCCAGCCCAAGTCAGCATAGTTGTCATAGTTGGGTGGGTCTGGCTGCAGGCATAACGACACAGAGCATTCTAGTACACAGAAACAGAGAGAAGATTGTGGCTGTGCAAAAAGACAAGAGAGAGGTACCAGACCCAGACAGGACGATCCCAACCTCGTTTCTGTAATTCACTCTCCAGTTCTAAGTCATTGGTTGAGGGTAGAATTAGGAGAGGACCTGTACCTATATATGACATCGCAAACTGAAGAGCAAACTCTGGTCCTAAGATATATACTGGGCAAAGAGGAAGTTCAGAAACAAATAGCTGTGTAGGTTTGACTCTCATAGTAGGGCAGTAGTCTCAGTTATACCTTCTGTGGTTGTTCGGTCTTTTCAGTCATGTCCAAATCTTCATGACCCCATTTGGGGTTTTCTTGGCAGAGATACTGGAGTGGTTTGCCATTTCCTTCTCCAGCTAATTTTTCAGATGAGAAAAGTGAGGCAAATAAGTTAAATAACTT
Organism: Bettongia penicillata ogilbyi; assembly: GCA_023548195.1. NCBI lineage: Eukaryota > Metazoa > Chordata > Mammalia > Diprotodontia > Potoroidae > Bettongia > Bettongia penicillata. The sequence continues at coordinate 10,001,521 of JAJHZJ010000526.1, forward strand.
GCTCAAGGTCACACAGCTGGTAAGTGTCTGAGGCCATATTTGAACCCAAAAAGATGAGTCTTCTTGACCCCAAGTCTGACACTTTATCCATTAGAGCACTTATCTGTCCACTTCCAGTCCGATGGAAAAACCAGGACAGGAATCCCAGACCAAATAGCATTCTATAGTTCTATCACTCCAAATTCATAAAACTTTCTAACTCTCTGATAGTGACTGAGCACAGCAACAATTTACAAGATTTTTGAACCAGGGACAAGGCAACAGCAGTATTGTGAAGAAGCGAACCCAGCTCAGGAACTGACAGAGCTCAGACCAGGAGAGCAATGATGAAACTTTGCCCTGAATCAGATCACTATGAGAAGGTGGAAAGCTAGACATCCCCTAGCTTGATACTTTCCTGAGAACCTGGGATAGTATAATACTCAGTACCCCAGGAAAGCAACAGAAGGACCCAAGAGATCAAAAGCTTAGCAGTGTCAGCCGCATAATAAGTCCTTAATAAATGCCTGATGGCTTCACTGTTTTCATGGGAACCTTAAAGTTGGATTTTTTTCCTTTCCTTTTATTTTTTGTTTGTGTGTGTGTGCCACTTCCTAAAAAGCAGTTCAGCTCATTTTCCTTTTCCTTTTCAATTCTGGGTCCAATTCATTGTCCATCTGTATTGTCTGTCTCAGATATACATATCAATTAATAAGGTTTATATATTCATAAAAATACATGTTGAAATCTGGCAATAGATGTTCATCACTTGGTCTTTTCTACATAGGTGGTCAGGTCCGAGTCCTTTAAATGACCTCAGATCTCTTCCAGGCAGCTCTGTAATGTTTTGGGGTTCGATGCAATCAGCACAATATCATGAATAAATATAAAAATCTGGAAGATCTCACTAACTACAGATTGTGATAGTCCCAACACAGATTTCTATATAATTTTCTAGTGTTTATTTTCTTTAGTTCTATTTCTAGCTCCCTTATAAATGCATTCCTGACCATAATGTTAAGATCCAAGTGTAGTGGTTCCATTGTCTTTGGTGGAAATAATAGTTTTTTTCCCAATAATTTTAACAAATCTTTTCCATTTTTCTTCTGTTTGTTGTTCTCTTCCCATTTTCATCCTTGCTTTGTTGGATGTCTTGCCAAATTTTTTTTAAAATGATTTTACCCTCTACTGCTTTACTCTTCATTATGAGCTGATAATGATTGTAAACATCCATCATTTTTCTTTATGAGATTTCACAAATGAATTTATATTCTAATCTGATGTTACCCTTGGCAGTCATCTCTCTTTTTGGCAAATGTCAGATATTTGTTGAATAAGACTTCTTCTGGGATCTTTTGTTCTTGTTGTAGCAATTAATTTATATTTGTTTAATGTCTGTAAAAATATTAAAATATTATAGATGTCATTTCTGTTATCCATTTCCCATTTATGATCGTCAATTAATTGTTTAAATAGTTCAGGATTAAGCTTTTTGGCTCAATTATATGCCATATATTTTCCTCGTTATTACGCTTTTTTGCTTTTCTTTCTAATCCATGTTCTTGTACTAGTCTGTTAAAATATCCTTTGCAAATTCTTTTAATTGTACAAGGAATTATTAATAGTTTAGGCCAAGAAAAAATATCATTTAGATAATGTCAATCTTTACTTCTAACATGTTCCTTCTGTGCCCCTTTCCCTACTTAATGTTTCCTTTATTTCTTTTACATACCGCATCCTTTCTCCTTTTTAAAAAACTCAATATTTGAATGAGATATAAGACCATTTTTACCTCATTGTGTGGTTGTAGCCAGCCATCCTGAGGCATTTAGCAACTTTACCCATTTTGTGATGGTTAGATCCTAGGTATGAACTCCATCTTGTCCCATTGTGCTGGTCTATGTCCCATAAATATTTTTCGGGTCCCATTAGTACATATCGTCCTATCTAGGTGTGACTATATGTGTGTATGTGGAACAGTGGGGGAGACTGACCATAAGAGTTCCCCAGTTAATTTGATGATCATAGTCTTATCACATGATAGTGAACTTTTATCTGGGAGCTTTTAAGGTACCTCTCTTTATAAAATTTGGACATGTTCCTTCACATTTTGCAGAGAGGATAAAAGACAACCCTGATGATGTCTCAGAGACTGAGTCAACCCAAAGATTAGCTGGTTATTTTGGAGTGACTTCTTGTGTCTTTTTTGGTTCAGATTTTAGTGACCGTGTCTGCTCTCAAGATACTTGATTCACTTGGATGTTTGGAAGGATAGACCCTTATTAGATGATCCCATCCCCCGTATTAGCCTATAAAGAAGCTGGCAGAACGTTTTTAGAACCTTTATACCTTTTACCTGTTTAGAGGACAGACTAGAGTGTAGCAGAGCTGTTCCTGGATTCTGGAGAGATATGTAAAGCCAGTGTCTGCTCTCACTTTCTCTCCTCCCTATCCCTAGCATCCTACAATTACTGTGCCTTGGGGTAAAAACACAGAGGAGTTGTCTGTACTCATCAACAACTTTCTGGTACAAGTCAGTAACCTGACACCTGAGAGTGGGCTTACTTGACCAAAAGTTGGTAATAGCTGGGGGATGGACAAATATTGGGTTTCTGCAAAATCCAGAAACAGAATCCAGAGATAAATATGTGACTTGAGGGCAATTAAAGAAAGATATTCTTCAACCCCAACCTTTTGCTATCTCGTTTTCTGGTCAATAGGATTCTGAAAATCTAATCTTTTAACCAGAGAAAGGAGATTTCTTGGGCAGCAATAACTTTGGAGATTGCCATGAAAGAAATCACAATTTAGTAAATCTATGGATCTAGATCTCTAAAGAGAGGAGGGAAGTTCCTAGGTGGGTTGCATCTTGGAAGAGGATTACCTTTGTGTTTCACACAGAAGCAGCTGGTGGCACAATCCGTTGAGTACCGGACCTTAGAGTTAGTAATAATTCTTTCTTGAGGGGAATTTTGGTGTGTGCTTGAGGAATTTTTTATATCTCTTTTTCTGCTGCTATATTTTATACGTTTTGTGTTTTTTTGGAAAGTGAAATAAAGACCATTTTCTTTTTGATACACTCTTGTTTCTTTGACTACCTGGGACCTGAGACCCTTGTTGCCCAAATTTGTGGGAACTTAGACATGAACTATATCTAAGCTATAGTTAACAATTTTCTGCAATAAACTCTGGATAGCAGCAACTACACGACAAGGAGACTTTTTTTTTTTTTTACTGACTTTTTGGTAAGAATTAGTCCCTCAGACTAAACCAAGTCTATATGTGTCCAGTCAGGGGAATTGGGCCAAAGGGTACATATAAATCAATGCATTGCTACTGAGTTCAATTAGCATTTCAACTCTTAATTTTCAGTGCAAGTGTAGGTTAAATGGTTTGCTTTGGTAAGGAATTCCAAGGGATGGGAATGACGATGGCGAAGTTTTTCTGCATCAAGGAAACCTTGGTTTACTCTCTCAAAATAGCTCAGCTGAAAGACAAGTCCTATAATATTTATTTTATATTAAATTATTTCTACACATTTAAAATGTATGTGGCATAATGGGAATGTGTCATATAGGTGACATACAATAGTTGATATTAAAAATAATATACCGTTCATTTTTTCAGTTGTCTGACTTTTTGTGACCCCCATTTGGGTTTTTCATGGAAGAGATACTGGAGCAGTTTGCCATTTCCATCTCTAACTCATTTTCACAGATGAGGAAACTGAGGCAAACAAGTGACTTGCCCAGGGTCACACAGCCAATAAGTGTCTGAGGCCAGATTTAAATTCAGAAAGATGAATCTTCTTGATTCTAGGCCCAGAATTCTATTTATTGAGAAACCTTAAAAATGGAAAGTGAGGAAAAGAATGACTTAATTGTAGTAAACTTCACACTGATATGTATATATGTGTGTATACATGTGTATATATGTATATGTATGTATGTGTATATGCATGCATGCACATACATACACACATATATATTTGTTATCAGGCCTTTGAATATTTGTCACTGTGATCCTGGTTCTTTATTGATTTTTTTTGGAGCTTAGCCAATTTTAACAAGTTTAACCAGCTATAATATTAATCTGAATTCACCCGCTGCTCTTAAATGGAAGGTAATAGCACTTACTGAAGGTATCCCAAAAGTCTGTGCAATATAAAGCCTTTACAGTTTAAAACGGCACTAAGATGTCTGGGATATCCTGTATTTTAGATTTAAAGGGGTACTAAACCAACAAAATGAGAGCATGTAGAAGGCAGTTCAGGGATCATCTCATCACAGTGTCTCTTTTGACAGATGAGGAAACCTGAAGCCTAAATTGAAACATTCTGGGAAGTGAAAAATATTTGATCTCCAGATCTGTCTTGACCCCTAGTTGTGAGGTGTAGACGTGGGACCTCAGGCATGGCGAGTCACCCCCTCTCTAGGTTTCCTTCTACTTTAGAATTCTGCGATCAAGTGCTAAGTGTGACCAGGCTCCAAAACTTAGGTCTTCTTTCTTCTGGGTCAGTGTTTGAGAAACTATATCATTCTATTGGGAGAGTTTGAAAAATGCATTTAGGTCTTTGCTCACATGAGATAATCAGACCATAGGGTCAGGGATCTAGAGCTAGAAGAAATGTCAGAGGAGACATTTTACTGATGAGAAATTGAGAAAACCCAGGGATGTTAACTAACTTGTTTCAAGGTCACACAGTGAAGCAAGATTTGAACCACTTGTAGTTACAAAGCTAGTGCTTTTCAAGTAAACAGTGTTCAGGATAAGTCTCTGTTTTGAGGATTGGAAACCAGAATAATATATATTCTATTAGGGAAATCCCCTTGGAACTAGGAAAATTTCATTACTTAAAAAACATAAATGCCAATGAAGAACATTCTCTTATAAGATTAAATACATTATTGGTCCTATAGAGAAAGATTTTTTTTAAGCAAGAATGGAATGTTAATTCAAGTTGGATTAGTGCTGAGACCTCTGTGGCTTTCCATATGATACAAATAATCCAAACATATCAAAGTAGCAGCCATACCATTTTCTAAAATGATATTCTTCTCTACTTCCTCCATTAAGAGAATTGTATCCATGATTGTTTAGGAGTAAGTTCAGTTGTTTTAGGATCTGAATACAAATATAAAACAGCCTGCACACTTTAAGGGTGAGGTTGAAGCTGTTCTATCTTATTTTAGCTGTGAGTACACTAGATGAGAAACTAGACGAGAAAATCCATTTATTCAGTCAGCCATTGAAAAGACTCATAGTAAGTAGTTCTCAAAGGGGACCAAAATGACATCGCTAGAGTTAAGTTACAATGTGTCTGACTGTGGCTGATCAGACCAGTATGAGCTTGGAAGTCTCTACCACAGATCAGGCACATATAGTCTATGTGAACTTTGGGATAGATTCTTTGAAAGCAATTAGATGAAGTCAAATGAAATGTGTCAGGAAGTCTCTTCCAATAGGCTGGGAGACTTGGTCTTACTTCAGAAATAATCTATAAATTATTAAATGAGTTGAGAAGGGAGAGGACTCCCAGAAATTGGATCACTAAATAGAGGGTAGTATAGAAAAAAAATCTTTGCACTTAATGAAAAAAAATTATTTTACCTAATCCAACAATGGAAATGAAATTTAACAGGAAGGCCTACTTGCAGATGTAAATATTTTATATTATCATTTAAAAAATATCCATTACTACTTGTGAAAAATTATCTTATTTTATTAGAAAATGTCATAGATGGTTTTAGGGGAATGAGGAGTGAATAGGAGAAGAGTAATCCCTCTTCATCTCTCTTTTTTTTTCTTTAGAAGTTATGTAAGACTATTCCTTTGACTTGGTTATTAGGAATAGTGGATTCCAATAAAGGGAAACATTCATAATACTTTGAGTATATTTAGTCTTTTTTGATGAACAGATCCCAGATTCTTGTATTTCTTTTAGCCTTTCCCTCAGAAGTGGGAGAAATATGTTCTTTAGAGAAAAAAAGAAATAATATAAGCGTATGAATATTTTTTCAACTCGCCCCCTCTCCACGAACCCTGTGTAAGTCAGAAACTGTAGTGTCTTTCTTAAATTGGCCAGCTTGCTTATGCAATGAGTTGCAAGTTCATTAAGTACTTTGACATATACAATTTTGTTCATTAGTTCTTTGTTTAGAATCTCTTTTTATTCCATCCATATTAATTAGATTTACATATCATGTTCTAGTCTGAGTTTTTCTAGTCTTAAATTTTAAACTCTAGAGAATAGAACCTACTTCTATTTATGAGTAGTACAGAGAAATAGACATACATACCTAAGTGATTTTTGATGATGATGTGTAATCAACTGAATGTATTCAACAAAAGTCCTCATTTGTGCTTCAATATTTAGCCCATAATTCCTCTTAAGGAATATCTTCCAAATAATAGTTAAAATTAACTTTAGGGAGATACTCCTAGCCTGTTTGAACATACCTCTACAGCTACATCTAATTTTTTAACCTTTATTTCTACCATGAATATATATATATACATATATATTATGTAAATAATAATAATCAACATTTATATAGCACTTTAAATTTTTCAGGGTACTTTACATATATCATCTCATTTGGTCCTCACAAAAAAATCTGTGACATAGGTGTCATTATTATCCCCATTTTACAGATGAGGAAACTAAGACTGAGAGAGGATAAGTCACTTGTTTGGGGTCACATGAATGTATGGGGTGGGATTGAAACTCAATTGTTCTTGACTGCAAACCCAGCACTCTATCTACTGTGATATCTAGATAAATTCCAAAAGGATGTGTAAGACCATGCTTTGGTATAATTAAATAATCAAGGCAAAATATAATTTTGGAGTTTTAAAAAAAAGCAGACTATATATTTTGTCTAATTACATTTTCCCCTCCTTGAGTATTTGAGTTCTTATAATAAAACATGGAGGGTTTAGATATGGCAGCCAAGAACCTGGGTTTGACTCCTGACCCTGCCATTTACTAACTGTATGACTTTAGGTACTTCATTTGACTTTTCTGGTCTTTCGATTCCTCATCTATTAAATAGGGCGTTGAATTAGATGACTGTTAAAGTTCCGTCCAAATCCTTCATTTGAGTGAGAGAGGGCTGTGCAAGGTCACCAACCTCACTTTCTTCTTCTGAGCCATCTGGGTCCAGTGGCCAGATATTCATCAGGACAATTAGAGATGGCCCAGGATACAATGTGTCTGATACTATTAGAGTATATAGTAAGAGCAAAGGATGGGCAGCCTACAGGTTCCACTGGAATGTTTACATACAGTTTCAAGAATCCCAGTGTGCCAGAGCCACCCTTGTGGAAGACCTTTGGGAGGATAAAGACCACACACCTCTAGAGGGAGAAATTACTTTGATGACATCTTAGAACCACTGAAGTTTCAAAATATATTCAAATGTGTCTTTAGATTGTACTTTAGCAGATTTTATGCTTGCCTGCACAAAAGAACCATTTGAAATGATGACTTTTACTCTGGTTTCTTTTTACCTGAAGTGTTATACCTGTTTTCTATTGCTGTAGTGAGCAGGTTCAGTGAAAAGGCAAGCTGTTCTGTGCATATACCATTCCTTCAGTTTCTCAGAGCCTCTCTGAAATCTAGTCCTAGTTTTTAAAATGAATTCTGGGTTTCATCTTGAACAAGACAATTTTCTTCCTTCTTTCCTAATCCCAAGGAGCCAGAAAATAAGGGAAGAGTAGCTGAAATAAAAGAAATGGGAGCGAAACCAGCACAACAAAGTAGATAGTATTTCTTGATGAACAGCAACAAAAAAATCTTAAAACATTTTCTAACTTGCTCAGCAGGGACTCATGCAGTCAGTAAGCTGGGCTGACATTGACCTTGCCAGTATTTCTGAGGTAATATTTCCAGTAGGATGATCTGTTTTTGTTGGGCACTAGCATTCTTTATATCAGCTTTCTAGCATCTGCTTTTCCACTTATTTTAATCATAAAAAGATTTATTGTTGCCAGTACCAAAAAAAATAAAAAAAAGAGAAATCTATACTTTACTTGACTACTCTATGAAATCTCATATTTACCTCTTTCAATTCTAGGGGTCTTTTAGTTTTAGTCTTTCTCTTTCATGATGTTTATTTTAGAATTTTTTCAAAGCTAATATTACTAAACAACTGTTGCCAATTCTTAGTGGAATTTTGCATCAATAGAAAAAATACTATTAATTTATTTGCATTCAGAATTTTTGAATTGATAATAATACCAATAAAATAGCTAGAATTTATATTGCATTTTAAGGTTTGTTTGTAAAACACTTATCCCCTTTTCATATTTAAAAATCTCCTTGAAGAAGATGTTATTATTTTCAATTTACAGATGAAGGAACTGAGCTCAAGAGTAAGTTGTTCAGAATCATACATGTTGTAAGTATAAATGCAGGATATGAAATCATATTTTGCAAGAGTTCTACCATCCAGCCATTGCACTGTACTGCTGCCAAAAGAAGAGAATATATTATTTTGGAAGTTGCAAAAGTCAGATAACTCCTGTTGAATAGTTCAGGTTTTTAATATGTATTAAGGGAATTTTTTTTATTAGCAGTCTTCTTAAAAATGAAGAAAGAGTAGCAGTTATTTTTATAACAAATAGAAGGACTAATAATTAAAGTAAATGACATTTATGTAGGACTTTAAAGGTGCCTTACATAACCAACTTCATTTGATCTTGCAACAACCCTGTTGAGTAGATGTTATTCCCCATTTTAGTACGTGAGGTTTCATGACATCCTCTCATCACACAGATAGTATCTGAAGCAGAACTGGAATTCAGGTTTTCCTGATTTTAAGACCAGAACTCAAAAATCCCCTAAAAGTAGGCTCACAGACTTAGAGCCGAAAGAAACTCCAAACTCATATAATTTAATCCTCTCATTTTATAAATGAGAAAATTAACCAGGGGAGTCAGTGACTTGCATGCAGGTCTTGTAGGGAGCTGAGTATTCTAACTTGAGAGTGGAGGATGGTCACTTTTGTGTATTGCCATTACCTAGCACAGACTAGATGCTTAATAAATGCTTTTGGAGGTCTATAAAGGAAAACTAGAGATGGTGGCAATCTTTTGGAAAGAGGAGCTTAAGAAGTGAATGATTTTTTTTTAATATAGGAAGAACTTGTAAAGATAAAGATATCTAATTCTTTTGTTGATAAAATAAGAGAAAATCAATGGAAGATATGGTGGGTTAAAGAAAGAATTCCCTGAAGGTGAAGATTTTTTCTTCACTGGAATACAGTGCTGAATGTCTTTGGAAGTACTAAAATACAGGATAGATTATTAGTCTGTTTAATTCCTTCTAACCTAATTATATGATTTGACTTCTTGGAGTCAGGTATCAATATTCATAGTTGGAGTGCCTATTATTGTGAAGATGAAAAATTCAGTTCCATATTACTATAAGTAACTCTTAGTAGTTATGAAAGTGTCTCTTGTGCCTTAGGTACCAGTTTCTTGGGCCTGTGGCCATCACGTTTTAATGATGATGAATATTTCAATATAGTTTTATCAGCACAGCATTATGGCTTATTGCAGGAGGTTTAAAATGACAGTAATAATAAACATACACAATACAATAAAAGCACTTTTAATCTTGAAAGTGCTTTATAAACAGCCCTGATAAGTGTTACCAATGTATTAATTGCCTGCAAAAAGATTGAATCCTTTTTCAAGGTCAAAGAAGGTACTGGTGTTGGTATGCTAGTTTCAACTTTGACTCATGGTTTTAGGTTTGGATCGTTGAATTATGGTACTTTCTAAAACAAATATGATACAATTACTCAATTGATCTATTGCAATCTTGCATGACATTTCCTTAAGCCTGTATATCTCACCTTTTATTTTAAAAATATCAAGTTAGTTACGCATTAAATTCGTTATAAAGCAGCTAAGTGGGGCAATGGATAAAGGGTAAGATTTGGAGTCAGGAAGAATTGAGTTGGAATCCTGCCTCAGATACTTACTAGCTACATGACCTTGAGTGAGTCATTTAATCTCTGGGTGCCTCAGTTTTCTGTTTTGTAAAATGGGAATAAAAATAGTGCCTATCTCCCACAGTTTTTGTGAGAATCAAATGAGTTAGCATATGTAAAGCCCTTATCAAACATTAAAGTGCCATGTAAGTGCAAGATGTATGAAAAACATTCATAGATAAAACTGTCAAAGGGTTAACAGATGGAACGTATTTGCCACAATGTCTATGGTAATTTCAGGCAGCTAGGTGACAAAGTGGATAGAGATGGGTCTGAAGTTGGGAAGACTCATCTTCATGAGTTCGAATCTGTCCTAAGATACTTCATAGCTGTGTGACCCTAAGCAAGTTACTTAACCCTGTTTGTCTCTGTTCCTCATTTGTAAAATGAGCTAGAGAAGGAAATGGCAAACCACTCCAGCATCTTTGCCGAGAAAACCCCCAAGTGGGGAAAAGAAGAGTGGTACATGACTGAAAATGACCGAACAGCAACAATTACGATAATCCATTGTCACCATTAGTGACAAAGGAACCATAAAACAGAAAGTAGCAGAATCCTACTTAAGAGGAAGTAGCAGAGAACGACTGAAATTGAACAGGTATGCACTAAAGGATTCCTGCTGAAGATATTAACAGATACTATAGACAGGTGGCAGTGCCAATGTAAAAAATAAAAGAAATATTGTTTTTAAAAGATAAGAGAAAATTAGTAACACTCCATGCTCACTTTCTTATCTTTGTTTAGTCTTTGGGAGAATGATCTATGTATATACATACATTTTTTATTAAAATATAAGAAAAGAACAGAAAGGTCTTTGTGAAAGCTTCTTTGCAAAAGACCACATCCTAACAATTACACAGTTAGTTGAAAGATGTAGCAAATACAAGATTCCATTATGTTGATTTCTTGTTCCTTACAAAAAAAAGATTCTGAGGGCAAAACATGACCTTAAACACTTTCTGCCAATAAGAAATCTTTAATGAATATATTAAGATCACATAAGACCCTCTGATAAATGCAGCCGAAGGAATAACTGTGTTCAGAGACCCTTGGATTATTAATGTCAAGTGAAACATAAAGGAAAAAGATCTAGTGCTTGTGAAAGTTCTTCTCCACTCTCCTAAAAGTTGTCTTCCACAAGGTCCAAACAGAACAGACATTCCCTATAGGTAGTGAAGTCTTCTTCCTATTTGTATGTAGCATTGTGCTGTTTGTGACAATCTCCAAAATATTCTGAGTCCCCTCAATCAGCTTGATGATTACCTCAAAGAGATCAACTTGACAATCCACTCAGGAAAAACTAAATGGATGGGAAATATCTATCATCCAAACTAGTTGGATGTCCAGTCTGTTGTATTCATACATCTATCTATATCTATATCTATGTCTATATCTATCTATCTATCTATCTATCTATCTATCTATCTATCTATCTATCTATCTATCTATCTATCTACATATATATCTGACAAACAATGAAGATGGATAATGAGTTGGGCCCAGAAATGAATAAGAATTCTTTGCCTCAGTTTCTCCAAATGTAAAATGGAGATAATAACAGTTCCTATCTCACAGAGTTGTTATGAGGCTGAAATAAGATATTCATGAAGTGCCTAACACAGTCCCTGGCACATAGTAGGCACTTAATAAATGCTTATTCCTTCCCTCCCTGAGCAAAATTCATAGTGACTCCATTTTGCCTTTAGGATAAAATACAAGCCCTTCCACTTGGCCTTTAAAAGCTTTCACAATCAGAGTTCAATCTACCTTTCCAGGCTCATATACATTAATCTCTTTCAGATACTCTACACTTTATACCAACTGGACTAGTCGCTTCCCCTGACATACAGCATTCCTTCTGGTGACTTCATGTCTTAGACTGTCTCTCATGTCTATACTGTATTCTCCTCTTCACCTTTGCCTCTTAGAATAGTCTCAAATACTATTTCCAACATGAGGTATTTCCTAAATTTGCTACTGTCTCCCCCTACCCTTGAAATAATTGTACATTTTGTTTTTACTTATGTTTATGCAATTGTTTCCTCCTTGTAAAATGTAACCTGTTCAAAGGTAGAAATGGTTTTGTTTTTATTTTTGTACTACCATTGCTTGAGGATATATAACTTGGCATACTGTATGGAAAGCTGATCTCAGGAAGACCTGAGGTCAAATTCAATCTCTGAGACATACTGAATGTGTGAACCTGGACATATCACTTAACTTCTTAGTGTTCTAGACAACTCTATAAGGCTATAAATTGTGAAGAAATTGCTAAGCTGCATTGGTAGAGGAAGTTTCTATGTATGAGAATTTCATATATATATATATGTATATATATATATATATATATATATATATATATATATATATATACACACACACATATTAAATCATGGGACTATTCCCCTTTCTCTATCCCATCCCTATTTTCCTATCTTAATGTCTGACATACAATAGGGTTTAATTAATGCTTATTGATTGATTTTTTCTATTGAACAGTGTTTTTATTGCTCTTATATTGTCTCTATATATGTACACATTGCAAATGTATACATATAAACATGCGTATATAATAGCCACAATATGATATACATTTCATACATATGCAATATATGACACACATATATACACATGACAAGTGTATATTCATAGAAACATATGCATATACACACACACAAACATGCACACATACCGTGAAACTATATAGGGATATCGTAAGTAGTTCAGTGGAATCCATCAATGAATCAACAGACAGAAATTAAGGTTTCCCTTGTTCTAGGCTCTATATTTATAAGGATATCAATATAAATAGACACAAATATCCCTCTCCCTATATATTTGTATCTATACATGTCTTTTTTTATTTAGGGGGCTTATCCTTTTATACTTTTTTGTGACATGTAGTGTAAATTGCTGACCTAAACATAAATTCAGCAGAACTTCTTTCCATTTTTTCTAGAAGTTCTCAATTGAAGAGAAAGGATTTCTACCCTTAATGTTTTGTTATTGGACTTACCCAATGCTAGATACTGCTTTCAATTATGGATCCAGTGATCTACTCTTTTGTCATTTCAGCCAATTTCAGCATCGCATTTTTGTATCTGTCTTTAAGTTTAGCCAACATTAGCTATTTACATTTTTGTCATTTTATCCATCTTCTGGGTGTGAGGTGAAACCTCAGAATAATTTTGATTCACATTTCTTTTACTATTAGTGATTTTGTACTTGCCTTTCCTATGGTTAATAGTTAGACATTTTTCTTTTCCAAGTAATTTGGCAATATCCTTCAGCTGTTCATTGAAATTAAATATTTGTGTCCCTTTATACTTTGACTATGAGACTCTTTATTAAAGGATATGGTGTAAATATTTTTTTCCTCAATTAACAGATTTCCTTTCTTATGCTGGTTGGGTTGATTTCATTTGTGCAAAGAATTTTCCTATTACATGTGATTCAGTCAATCAGCATATGTTAATCAATAAAACATAGTAAATAAAAATTATTAAGCACTTAATATGTGCCATTCACTGTGATAAGCACTGGGGGTACAGATAAAGGCATCAAACAGTACCAATTTCAAGGTTGTGTTTGTCCTTCATATTTGAAGAGGGCCATGACATCAGGGTTACTATCTAATGACACAGAATGTAAATAATTAGGAACATACATGACACATACATAGCAGATGGAAGGTAATCTCAGAGGGAAAGTAGTAGTAGTTGGGGGGTGTGGCAGTAAGTACTGCTGGTGGGATTTGACCTGTATCTTGAAGGTAGGTAGAGAAACTGAGGTAGAAGAGCAGATTTGGGGGACATGCATTGCAAATGCAGTCAGGAGAATGAAGAGTTGAATTCAAGGAATGCCAAATAGGCCAGATTGCTGGACTATAGAGTACATGGAGGGCAGTACCATTAAAGAAGATTGGAAAGGCAGAAAAGGACAAAGTTATGAAGAGCTTTGTATGACCATCAGATGTGCTTGTAGTTGATGCTGCAGAAGTAACAGCCACTAGAGTTCATTGAACAGAAGAGTGACATGGTCAGAATTAATCACTTTGACACTTAAATTTGAGTGGGGTAAGAACTGAAGTAGGGTGATGAGTTAGAAGGTTATTGAAACAATCCCTTTGAAATGTGATGAGTGACTAAACTAGATCATAGCTACGAAAGTGGAGAAAAGGGAATGTTAGATGTTGAAAGAAATTGGGCAACAAGATTGACTATATGGGGTGAGTGATAATGAGGCAAGGATCGGACTGAGGTTGTGAGTGTGAAGAAGGATGGTGCTAGTAGGGCAATTCATTAGGGGAGAATAGTTTTGGGGGAAGATAATTCGCTTGTTGAATTTGGGATTCCTATGGGACATTCACTTTGAGATGTCCAAAAGGTATTTGACCATGGATCATTGTAGATCGGGACAAAATACCTGGGCTGGATAATTGAATCTTGAATTCATCTGTACAAGGGAGGATAATTAAAGTCTTGATTGTTGATAGGATCACCAATTGAGTAGAATAGAGCAAAAAGAGAAGAGGATACAGAACAAAGCTTGAGTCTGATACGGTTTTTCTTAGCTCAATGAGAATATAATATCATTATAAAAGGAACAGAGAATTGGAATGAAAAGGACCAGAAGTATAAATGTGAAGGAGAAAATTGTTGGGAAGCTACTATGTATGATGGTAGATGAAAGGCATAAAGACTCAAGCCTGGAAAAGCAAGGCTGAAAGACCCAAGAGAAGAATATATAATATCATGAAGCTTGCTGACCTGTTCACTTAATCTTGAAACAGTAGGATGAAGGGGCACCCATTAAAATTTAGTTGAGAACAATGACAAGTAAGGGCTGTTTCACATAGAAGGTATTAAAAACTACTAAGGAATTAACTCCAAAAGTTGATCACCAATTTTATGAAGTTCCATGATTGTTGTTTATATGAGAATGATGGCAACTAGAGCAGTGGACTGCTGAGCAGATTGTCTTCTCCTTCCTCTTTCTTTTTTTATTGCAAAAAATTGCTTTGTAATAAGATTTTATTTCATCTCTGCTTGTTTCTGTTTTTGTTGTATAGTTTAGGGAGGTCTTTCTTGTTGATTTTATCTGGTAAAGGGGAGCACTAAATCTAGATAAGCTCTCACTGTATCTATCAAGGGTTCTCAGGGATTGAGAAAATGGATAATCAGAAAAGGAGATGGGCTTGTCATGTGGCAACAGCAAGCAAGAGAAGATGGACAGGATGAGTATTTCCATTGGTAGTAATGAACTATAAAAAGACTTAGGAGATAGCTGATAGGATGCTGGTTGGATCCTCAGGGAAAAGTTCTATCTGTCTGGACAAGTATCGACAGGATGAAATTGCACATGGATGGATTTGTGAGCTGGAATGATGGAGGGGAATACTCACCTTGAAATCAGAGAACAGTATCATATAATCTGTGTGCAAAAGTAAGCATCTTTATTGGACTCAACTATGGCAGAGCTCAAAAAATAATTCACTATATTTAACAAATGTTTATAAAGTTTCTAGAATAATGAATTATACTGTGAAAAATTCAGCAAACTGGTTGTTTAAGCTGCTCAATGCTAAACAATTATCCTTAATAAATTTTTAACAAGAATGGTCTGATTTTTCTCATACTGATTTGACAAAATTTAGTATCATGTAGACACAGCCTCAGTGCAAACATCATTGGGTTCTTTAAAATCAACGCCTGAGTGAAACTGGTTTCCAACAAATGTTACCTTGCCTTAAATGCAAGATAATGCAAGATTAAATTAAATGCAAGAGAAATGCATCTTGCATTAAACTATGCTAATAGCAAGAAATCCTCTATAAAATTTCTTTAAATCATTTCCCCCATTCTACAATATCTGGTTCCTTTGGGCTTCATTCATATTGTAATTTTTTTGAAAGAAGAAAGACTACTGTTTTGTCTGTTTAGAAGACATATTATCATAAGAAAGCAATTTTATGAGTAAAAGATGTGAACTGCACACCTGAATATGCAGTTGACCAATTTCAACTTTGATACCATTGTACTGCTGTGATATATTTTTCATAGCGTGTGTGATGGTGTTGTTATATTATTGAGGTTTAATTAGTACAACATTTTGCTGAAAACTGATTCTATCCTGTAACCATACAAATTCAGCAGTCAGAAAAAAATAACATTAGAGGAAATATAATTAAGAGCTGTGAAATCAATCTGAAGATCACTGAAAATGTGTTGAAGTGCAGGTATTAGGTGGCACTCTACATCCGATTATTGTTCACTTTGTAAAATGGTGCAAATGAAAAATTTAATTTGTGGAGCTGCTAATGCCTCATTGAAAAGTTTAGGGGAAATATCTGATGTTGAGATGTTTCTGCTTATTTTAAAGTTGTGACAGTATCCTTATAATTTGGGTGAGTACAGGTTAACGCATTTGAAGGCAAAATAATCTGAACTCTACAGATCCATAAAAGTGGATTTCAGAGTTGTTATGTATATGTTCTCTGAGGCTGTTGGGCCAGTCTGCTGCTGTAGTGAAAAAAAAAGGCCAGCAAAATGTGAAATGTTTTCAAGAAAGGAAAACACAAAGTAATATTATCATATCTTTCTTTAAAATATGGTGCTTATAGCTTAAATATGATGTCCAATTGTTTGTCAGAATTCAGGGTAAATACAATACAATTACAGAATGGACAGAACATGGAACTACAATGGCAGAATAAGTATGGAAGATAGATTGGGAGGATATTGTATGGGACTGAAAAGATTAGGACTTTTTAGTCTGGAAGGGGGAGGACTGAAAGTGGACAAGAGCAGAAGGTATGGTAATATCATGAACTTTGTGGATTAGGTGAATGTTCACTGGATCACAAATTGCTGGAATGAAGGAGCACCATTAAAATTTAGTTTAAAATTAAGTTTAGGATAGTTCTTAGGAAGTGCTGCTTCATATAGGAGGTAATAAACCTATGGAATTCATTATTCTAGGAGATAAAAGGGAGGAAATGTAAAAGGATTCAGAATATATCTGAAGAAATTTGTAAATGACAAAGCTACAAAAAGCTCCTAAGAGTCGTATCTGTGATTTAATTGGTATGAGAAGTTTCTGTTGTGCAGACTTCCTTCTCAGTTATAGGAAAGGTAATGTCCTTCCTACCAAAGTATCTCATTCCTCTTTTGGACAGAGTTAAGCAGTAGGAAGTTTTGTGCTTTGGCTTTTTTATTTTCCCAAGCTGACACTTGTTTTTACACCTGCTACCCATTCACGTTCATAGTTCAGCCTTCTGGGGTTAAGAAGAGCTAAACTAATTCCTATTCACAGGGCAGCTCTTCAAATACTTGAGGATAGCTAGCATGTCCTTCCCCTCATCCCCCAGGCTTCTCTTCAGATAAATATCCCCAGTTCCTGTATCTCATCTTCCATATGGTGTGATAATGAATTCCTATACCACTATTTAAGTTCCTAAAAAACAAAACACTATGTCTTGATCCACTTATCCCTCTTCTCTACCATTTCATATCTCCTCTCCTTTTTTAAGGTTTCATTTAAGGACGAATTGATTTGTTTTCTTTCAGAGTATGAATTAATTGATTTAAAATATCTTTCCCAGTTGCATATCCCGTTAACTAATGGCAAAACAGTGTAATCTCTTCTACTTTATCATGATGCAGATATCTTATGAATGCAATTTAAATGCTTAGGTTACAAAGACTAGTTATCTCTTCCAATTGCAATGCATAAGTATCATTTAAAAAAATTTCCTTCAACCATTGATTCAGCATCACTGGAAATATCATGTATTTGCTGAAACATGGTTTTGTTAGAAATGGGATCATCTCTAACTTCTTATAGACTCACACACATATGTGTGTGTGTACGATAATTGTTTTGGCATGTGACAAAATTAATTTTTTTGCAGTAGTACATTTCCCTATTTTTTTGCAACTTGAAAACTTACTAATTATGAAAATTCAATTGTTTTCCTTTCTCATTTTTTGAGAAATGAATGGATCAATATTGAAAATTTAAAAATTTTTTTTTCCACTAAAGAACTCTAAGACTCATCAATATGGTTTTCATGTTTTGAAATGTTGTGACAAAAGAGAAGGTGGTAAACTGATATTTGCAAGCACTAACCACAATGTGGTCATAGATATTAATTTTCTCTAAGAAATGAAAAAATGAATTTAGTGTATTCTTCCTTATATTTCTTTTTTTTTGTAATCACTGTAACACAAATACTTTACACATATTTTTGTAATGTTTCAGAATGATGACCTATGGAATGACTTTTATTAATTTTCTGATTGATTGTGAGTGAATGTTTTGCAATAACCCTAACATTTTTAGTATTCTTTTTTAAAATATGCATCCAGTCTTTATCCAACAATCCACTGGGTCTTTAATAAAAAAAAAAACAAGATAAAATACTTCTATGAAATTTATTTTCACATTTAATACTTTCTCATTATATACCAATATGCATTTATACATTTAATGTGAACATATATTGCTCTAATAGACATTGATTTGTGAGAACAGACAGGCATCAGTCCACTCCGCTCCATCTAAACCTTGTGTTTACTAGTGAGTATGGACTCCAAAAGGTATGGCTACCCAACCAGTCAATGAAAATGAATAGTTAGGATATAAAATATTTATTTTCTATTGGCTAATGACAAGCACTATATTAAATGATAAATGTACTCAAGGTTCAATTATATATATCTATTCATTTTAAACTGTATAATAAACGTAAAATAATACATAAATGAACCTCTGTAGGGGCAGAATTGCATCAATGATGGCTTTTTAAATCTGCTATCAGATCACTTTGGGAAATTCACTGACAAAATCAGTATAGCCAGGAGCTTCAGCCCAAGGCCTCTGCTTCAGGATGCCTATAGTGTATCAACAGCCCTCCTAAATCTCTATTCTGTGGCAGTTCAATCCTCCTTCCAGTTCCTCTTTTCAGTCTCTCCTTTCAATTTTTCTTGTCATATCTAGTTCTTCTGGTGTTAGTTCTTTCTGATTTAACTAATGTAGTTAAACTGGATAGGGTTTTCCATTTTACTTACAAAGGTGATTTTTAAAAATTATATAAGAATTTAGATTTATTCTTAATATATTTTATCTTACTTGATTTGACCCAATGTTCTATCTTGTCAAGATCTTTTAATTTTTTTTAAATTTTATTCTTTTCTTTTAAAAATTAATTAATTTATTTTAGTTTTTAACATTCACTTCCATAAGATTTTGAATCCCAAATCTTCTCCTCCTGTCTATCCTCTCCCTTCTCCTGGATGGTATGCAATCTGATGTCACATCTACTTATGCATTCATATTATATATAAATATTTTCTCATTAGTCATGATGTAAAGCAAAATTAGAATTAATGAGAAGAACCCCAAGAAAGAAGAAGCAAAACAAAACAATAGAAAAGGAGAGCAAAGAGGATGCTTCCATCTACATTCAAACTCCCATGGTCTTTTTCTGGAGGTGGTAACATTTTCCATCATGAGTCTTTTGGAGTTGTCTGAGATCCTTGCATTGCTGACTAGAGCTAAGTCTATGAAAGTCAGTCACTGCATAGCATGACTGTTACTGTATACAATGTTCTCCTGCTTCTGCTCGTTTCACTTAGCATCAATTCTTGCAAGTCTGTTTTTCTAGTCTGCCTGCTCATCATTTCTTATAGCACAGAAGTATTCCATTACATTCATATACCATAATTTGTTCAGTCATTCCTCAGCTGATGGCCATCCCTTTAATTTCCAGTTCTTTGCCACCACAGAAAGAGCTGCTATAAATATTTTTGTACATGTGGGTCCTTTTCCCATTTGTATGTTCTCTTTGGGAAACTGACCTAGAAGTGAAAGTTCTGGGTCAAAGGGTATGGACATTTTTATAGCCCTTTAGGCATAGTTCCAAATTGTTCTCCAGAGTGGTTGGATCAGTTCACAACTCCACCAACAATGCATTAGTATTCTAATTTTCACCATCTTCTCCAGCATTTATCATTTTCCTGTTTTGTTATGTTAGCCAGTCTGATAGTGTGATGGCAAGCAGAATAGGATCTTTAGCTATTTTTGTTTTAGTATAATGAAGTGCCTCTGATTGAATCTTGCCTTTATCAACCAAGATTCTTTACTAGGAGTAAGCACCGAAATAAGAATTTCTTTAACTAGAAGCAATATATGTATTTGTATTGTTAATTATTTTAATGTGATTAAAGATCTTCCCCATTAAGGTCTGCCCACTAAGGGTAGTTTGATTTGGGAAGATTTGTAGGAAGACAAACACCTTTTGTTAAGTTTCTAATGAGGCACCAGTTCTCAAGGGTTGTGATGGTCTCTGGTTCTAAAAAATGTGAAAATACTCTGAGGGTGAGGTTTTACTTTGGGACTTACTCTTTGGTAGCCACTGAGTTCCCTGGCTTTGAAAACTCATATGTTGGTGCTTCTCTCTCTGGTATGTATGTATGTGGAAGCATGTTTGTTGATTGTGATTTCTTGTATTTTTCTCTATTTGTGGATGGTATGTGCGCTTGATTAAAGGAGATTGTTAATCCCTCAAAAGCTGCCTTTCCTTATAGAGAAGCAGATCAAAGAACCTGTGATAGCAGACCCTCCTATGTATGTTGGGGTCCTTACTTTTACAGGCATGTGTGAAGTGATACCTCAGGGTTGTTTTGATTTGCATTTCTCTAATCAATACTAACTTAGAACATTTTTTAATATAACTATAGATAGCTTTAATTTCTTCATCTGAAGATTTATTCATTTATTTATTAATTGGGGAATGATTTGTATGCTTATAACTTTATTTATGTACATATATAAAGTTATAAGCATACAAATCATGTTTATATTATATAAGGTTATAAGCATTCAAATCATATATGTGTGTATATATACATATGTATATATACATATATACATACATATATATACATATATATATGTATATATATAAAACTTATAACTTTGACTCGGTTCTCTATATCTTTTAGAAATGAGGCCTTTATCAGAGACACTGGTTATAAACATTCTTCCCCGATTTTCTGCTTCTCTTCTAATCTTGATTGCATTGGCTTTTTTGTGCTAAAATTTTTCACTTTAAAATAATCAAAATTATCCATTTTGCTTTTCATAATGTTCTCTATCTTGCTTGATGATAAATTCTTCCTTTCTCCATAAATCTGACAGGTAAACTATTTCTTGCTCTCACAGTTTGCTGATAGCATCAACCTTTAGGTCTAATTCATGTACCCATTTTGACTTTATTTTGATATACAGTGTAAGATGTTGATCTGTGCCTAGTTTTTGCCATACTATTTTTTATTTTTCCCAGCAATTTTTGTCAAATAGTAAGTTCTTATCCTAGAAGCTGAAGTCTTGATTTATCAAACAGTAGATTACTATAGCCTTTGACTAGTGTGTCTTGTGTACCTAACCTATTTTACTGATCCACCACTCTATTTCTTAGCCAGTACCAAGTAGTTTTGATGATTGCTGCTTTATAATATAATTTAAGATCTTGTGTGGTCCTTCCCTATCATTTCTTTTCATTAATTCTCTTGATATTCTGAAACTTTTGTTCTTCCAAATGAATTTTGTTATTATTTTTTCTAACTTTATAAATAATTTTTGGTAGTTTGATTGATATGACACTAAATAAGTAAATTAATTTAGGTAGAATTCTCATTTTTATTATATTATCTTGGCCTACCCATGAGCAAGTGTGCTTTTTCCAGTTATTCAGATAATGATTTTATCTGTCAAAAGTGTTTTGTAACACTTTGTAATTGTGTTCATATAGTTCCTGGGTTTGCCTTAGCAGGTGTCTTGACAATTTCTTGAAATATGTCTGAGCTCTTTCTTTGATCATGGCTTTGAAATTGTTCTCCAGAATGGTTGGTCCAGTTCACAACTCCACTTAATGTGTCAATGTTCGTAAATGTAACAGCTTCCCCTCATCCTTTGTAATATTTATCATTTCTGAGAGGTGTGAGATGGTACCTTAGAGTTGTTTTAATGTGCATTTCTCCAATCATTAGTGATTTAGAGCATTTTTTCATATGAATATAGATAGCTTTGATTTCTTCTTCTGAAAATTGTTCATCTTCTTTGATCATTTATCAGTTGGGAAATAGTACTTATTTTATCAGTTTGACTCAGTTTCCCATACATTTGAGACATGAAGTCTTTGTCAGAGAAACTTGCTGTAAAAATTTTTGATGTTATTTCATTATCTTTGTACCTTTCAGCAAAAGGTAATTTCCCTGATTATCTCTTTTATTTAGGTCCATTTTTGTTTTGTCTGAAATCATGATTGCTACCCATGACTTTTTTACTTTCAGCTGAAGAAGCATAATAGATTTTTGCTCCAGATCCCTATTTTAACTCTGTATGTGCCTTTCTGTTTCAAATGTGTCTCTTTTAAAGAACATACTGTTTGATTCTAGTTTCTGATCCATTCTGCTATCTACTTCTGTTTTAGAGATGAACTCAGCCCATTCATGTTCGTAGTTATGATTACTGTCTTTCTACTTCCAAACCATTTTTTCTGTTTATCCTTTTCTCTCTCTTTTTTTCCTGTCACTCCTCAAAACTATTTTATTTCTGACTACTGCGTCCCTAAACCTATCCTTCCTTTTATCATCCTACCTTCCTTTCTCTTAACTCTTTCCGTTCCTATTTCCCTCTTGGGTAAAAGAGATTTCTATACCCAACTGAGAGTGTGTGTGTTAAGTATCACTTCTAACCCCTCCCCCCATCATTTTCCTTCCACTGTAAATGCTCTTCTTGGTATACTTTTTTTCATGTGAGAACATTTTCCCCATTTTACTTCTCCCTTTGCCCTTCTCCCAGTGAATCCCTCTTTATTACCCCTTCATTTCTTTTTGATGATTCCAACGTAATCAAGCCACACTTATGGCCTCTATGTAGACTCCTTCTAATTGTCCTAATAATGATAAAAATCTTGAGAGTGACATTTATCATCTTATATATAAAAATATATATAAAAATATGGGTTTAACTTTATTAACCTTATTATGTAATAATATTTATGTGATATTTAATGATATATCATAATATTGAATATTATATAATAATGTAATATATGGTATATATACAATATAACATGTACATATAATGTATATATATTATAATAATATAAATATTAACCTTATCTTCATGATTTCTCTTTTATATTTATGCTTCTCTTGAGTCTTTTGTTTGAATGTCAAATTTTCTAGTCAACTCTGGTCATTTCATCAGGAATACTTGAAAATCCTTTATTTCATTAAATATCTGTTTTTTCCCCTGCTCAGTTTTGCCAGGTAGGTTTTTCTTGGTTGAAATCCTAGCTCCTTTATCTTCTGGAATATTAAATTTCAAACCCTTTACTCCTTTAATGGAGAAGCTACTAGATCTTGTGTGATCCTAACTGGTTTAATGATATTTGAATTGTTTCTTTCTTGCTGTTTGCAATATTTTCTCTTTGACCTGGGAGCTCTGGATTTTGGCTATAATATTCCTAGTACTTCTCATTTTGGGATTTCTTTTTGGAGGTAATCAGTGGATTCTTTCCACTTCTGTTTTACCTTGGGAATCTTGTTCAATAACTCTTCAATTTTCTATGATCTATTTTTCAGATTAGTTGTATTTCTGATGAAATATTTCACATTTTCTTCTTTTGACTTTGTTTTACTGTTTCTTGAATTCTCATGGAGTCATTAGTTTCCACTTGCTCAATTCTAGTATTTAAGGAATTCTTTTCTTCAGTGAACTCTTGTACCTCTTTTTCCATTTCTCAATTCTGCTTTTTAAGGAGTTCTTTTTTCAATGAATTTTTATTCCTCTTTTATCATTATGTCAATTCTGTTTTTAAGGCATTATTTTCTCCAACTTTTCTTGTGTCTCATTTGCCAAGCTGTTTATTCTTTTTTTCACAATTTTTTTGCACATTTCTTTCCCCACTTTTCCCTTCTACCACACATTCTTTTAACTCTCCTAGGAATGCTTGTTGGATTGTTATTGCTTTCTTTGAGGTTTTCTTATAGCTGTTTTCACATTGTTGTCCTCTGAGTTTGTGTCTTGGTCTTCCCTGCTACCATAGTAGATTTTTACAATCAGGTTCTTTTTTTGTTGTTGTCATCAGCTCATTTTCCCAGATTATTTCTTGACTGTGAACTTTATATTAACATTAGACTCTGCTCAGTTAGAGTTGGAGAAGCACTGTTCCAAACTTCAACATTTTTTTGAGTTGCTGTTTTCAGAGCTCATTCTGGGGACCTGCAAGTTTTTGATGCTTCCAAGGTGTTGTGATCTGGGTAGAGATGTGATCACTGTTCTCCTGGTCTGCATTCTGGTATTTACTCACGACCCTTGTCCCTCTTATTGTTGCAAGTGCTAGTGTTTGCCTTGGATCTATGATCATAGCTCCCTGCTCTCCTGCACCCAGAAGTGCTAGTGCTTCTCTCTGACTTAGAACTTTTAATCAAGTCCCCTGCTCCTTTGTGACCAACCACAACTGCTCCTCTCAGTCCTGAAACCACGACCCAGAACTGCATGTGGGTAACAGAGTTGCCAAACAGCTCCAGTTGCATCTAGTCCTCGCAAAGGATCCCCTATAATCTCTTTCTGACTACTGTCTCATCCCCTTATGATCACTAGGCTAAGATCTCTCAAAGCTAATGCTGTTGCTGCTTCCAAGGTCCACTGGTGGTCCTGTTTCCTCATGCACTCTGGGTCACCCCCACCCCAGTGTCACAGGTCTCTCATACTGACCTCCTAAGTTGGTTCAGGCTGGAAAAATGTCTCACCCTGACCTTTTGTTCATTCTGCTAATTCAAAATTTGTTTTGAGGTATCATTTTAAAGTTGTTTGGAAAGGAATATTAGAAAAGTTCAGTTAGATTGCTGCCTCTCCTCTGTGATCTTGCCTCTGCCCCCTGATTCAGACATTTTGGAAAGAAAATGTTCTTTAGTGTAGATTTGGGGACTTGGATTTCTTTATTAATGATTTGGAATGGTGTTTCCCTTGTGTGGGAACAGTTTAATGTTCTACAAAGATTGAGAAGTATTTTTTATTTATTAAAAACTAGAACCCTGTGATGGTGAAGAAATATAGCTTCAAGGTACCAAAGAGAAAGAAAATACTCTGTTACAGACTTTGGAGGCAGTATAATGGATACTTTAGCTAATTTGCATACATGTGTTTTATAACTAAAGAAGATAAAACTAAGAAAATGAAAAGTCATACAATAATTTAAAGACTGAAGTATGACTGAAAAAAAGCTGTTGGCATGATAGAAATTTGGAAAGTGACCTATTATACAAAAGAGGAGTCTCTGAGAAGAGGCTCTCATTTAAGCCACTGAACTATAACTATAACTATATATATACATATATATATATATATGTATATATATATAACTATAACTCTACAGTAAGAGAACAGCAGGAAAAGAACAAGACAAAACAGCAACACCAGGGAAAGGGGACCTGAGAAGAACTGAAAACAAAAGAAAGAGGTGAGAGAGCTAGTCAATTGCTCCCCTATTGGAACTGTGGAAATTGGAAGAAGACCCCTGAGAGATTTCAGTTAAGTCTTTCCTGATTGATCAGAGGGAATTGATCTTATTGGCCAAGAGTTCCAGTGATCGTTATTGCCTTTGAACTCTGAGAAGAATCAGAGAAGGGTGAAGTTTTGCATTAGGGCTCATTCTTTACTACTACCTTTGGGTTGAGAAGGAAAAGCAGGGAAACATGTAAGCTGCTCTACTCTTCTGAGGAGAGGGCTATGTTGCTGTGACCCTCTTGATTACTGGACAGCCCAATACTACTGATTGGTTAGTTTAGTGCATATAACTTATGAGGCCAGCCTAATGATCTAGGTCAGTGGTTCCCAAACTTGTTTGGCCTATTGCCCCTTTTAAAAAAATTACTCAGTGCCTCCCCCCATTCTGGAAATCTACTTTAACCATTTTAAAAAAATTTTCCATCATTTCAAAAAATATAATATATATGTTAAAAATCATCTTAAATTTAATAATTTATTGTAAGTTTGTAGTTTTTTCCTCCTGTACAAAAATTTTGATGATACAATATTGCATCAAGTAACCATATAGTATCATATTCTAAACAGTTCATTACATGAACATATTCCCGCCAATGAATGCTGGACTTTCAGACAATGTGTAACATATTTTCTGCCAACACTTACTTGTTAAGACCTGTTGGTGGACTTGACCACTGACTGGTTTTAACTTGCATTTTATGTGTTTATCTGGAAAATACTGTAATTACTATGATTTTGACTCCGTTACACAACAGATGAAGCATGGACAAGTGGTTTTACAAAATGGTCTTATCTTCTTTTCTTATGCTTCCACTTCCCTCCTATTTTTATTTAATTCCCCTCAAATGCACCTGAGGCTACTACTGCCCCCCCACCCCCACTGTTCTAGCACCCCCTCCACAGGGGAAGTATTGCCCACTTTGGGAACCTATGATTTTAGGCTATTATCTGACTTAAAGGCAACTGTTACTCACATTAAGAACTAACATTTTCTAAAAATCTTTTTTAAGGGTAATGATTGACTGAAAGAACTTGAAAGGCTCTTTTCAAGTAGAGAACTCTCTCAGCTGAAGAGTAGTGGGGAATAACAGTCAGTGAGCAGAGGAGCAGTTTTGTGGAAAACAGATGTTTCTAAAGGATCAGTAAAGTTGAAATTTATGAGTTGCCTTTAGCACATACAATTTTCTCCCCTATACTGTAGGAACTTTCTAGATTTCCATAGATGTGTAACCCACTCCTCAACATAGCTAATAAGTGACTTGGTGAAAGGGTATGATCTGGTTGCCTTTATAGGTATGTTCTGAAGCACCTTTGTATCACACATATTTACTTTAATATATCAGTACCTATGATTTTATTCTTTTGCTTTATTAGCAAATGATTATGTTTAAAACCTAAAAGGGTCATCATTGTGAATGTGAAATAGATTGTGAACATATTAGATAGAAGTTGAAGAGCTAGAGTGATAGATAGAATAAGTATATTTCCTCTCAGCTACGTTACCCTAACACCCTGGGAGAGATTGGATGGGATGTGCATGGTGGTCATCTATTTCTGGAAAGTTAGAACTTACAGTGTAAGATAAGATTAAAGAAGCAAACCAAACCCAAAGAGATATGAGGTTTCTTATACTCAGGTGAGAAGAGTGATGCCCAAATATGACATTATAGAGGTATTTATATTTATGCTATACTATAGTCTCTAGATACCCATTATTTTCCATTTAAGGTTACCATTGGAATAATTTTAATAGTAAACTACAGAACACCTCATCAATATCATTAGTCAACCTCTAACTCCAAATTTGTCTTCTTGCGTTAGCATCTCTAGGTCATCTTGCTTGTAACCTATTCTTTATATATTCATCTATAAACTGCTTTTGCTTTTTTTCATTTCTACATTGTTACTAGGGAGCAAGTAGGTGGTGCAGTATAAAGCACTAGGATCAGAATCAGGATGACATTTTCCCTATGTTCATATTTGTCCTCAGTCACTCACTAGCTGTGTGGCCCTTGGCAAATCACATGACTAACTCTGCCTCAGTTCCTCATCTGTAAAATGAGCTGGAGAAGGAAAAAGCAAACCACTCCAGTGTCTTTGTCATGAAAACCTCAAATGGTGTCATGAAGAGTTGGACACAACTGAAAGCAACAAACTGTGCTTACAGTTTTGTTGAAAACATTCTTCCTTATTTGGATACCTTATTATTCTCAGGAAAGCTTAACAAAAGGAAGATTAATAAAGACAGAATAATGTCATGGAAAGTATGCTATATTTAGAATATCTGAATTAAAATTACACTCTGCCAGTTGTTACTTCTATGGCATTTTCAGATCACCTCACCTTTCTAGGTAAAATGAGAGATTTGGATTCCTGTAAGGTCCCTTCCATCCATAAATCTATGACTCGAAATCTTTTATTCATTTAAAGGAAAGTGTAAAGTTTAGTTTGCAGAGTTCCTTCTGAGGTAGTCCAAATTCTAGTAGGACACTTGATTTTTTTCTCCCCTCCTTTGATTGAATAGTTCTTCACATACTTTGATGATTCCGCACTATACGGCAAAGATGATCTTTTGGTTTTAAAGGGTGGGTTATTTCTCATCTGAACTTCTAAGGAGGATTAGCTGTATCGCTGCTGATGGACCTATTAGTTTCTAACGGTGTTTAGTGTGATGTAGCATGGTTGGATTCACAATCTGATAAGAGAAAATCTTTCAGTGATCAGAGGCTACAGAATATCACTATTCATACCTATCCCTTTAAACCTTGTCTTCTCAGCTGCTTTGGAGATGCAGTTCTGTGATTGCTTAGTAATTTTGAATGGGATGCAAGGTATAACTATGTGGTAACAGATGTCCATTTGACAGGGTTAACAGCAGGTATGATTTTTTTTCTTGCTCAGCAAATACCAGAGAAGATCATGACTTCCTATTCAGTATTCACTGACCTTGCCGAACTGTCTGATATCTTCAGTAGGGTGTGAGTTCTAGCCAAAGCGGCAGCATATACCAGGGTAAGACAGCTAGATGTGCAATCAGAGGACCTGAATTTAAATCATAGCCTTGCTCCTCATCACCTTTGTGGCCTTGGCCAAGTTATTTATCTTCTCTGGGCTGCAGGATTCTCATCTCTAAAATTAGGAGATTAGACTGGATGACCTCTAAGATCATTTCTAAATCTGTAATCCTATGACTTTGACTGCTGTATATGACAAATTTGACAGGCTGGAGGAATGTCCTAAGATCCTACAGGTAGTCTAGGGTGCTGAGGATCATCATTATTCTTTAGTTAATTGCTCCTTAGTTTCATTGTAGGGGGACAGTGTGGCCCAGTAGAAAGGGCTACGAATTTGATGTCAAAAGGTGTGGCTGCAAGTCTGGGACTCTAGGTAAGTCCTTTAAACTTGCAGAGCCTCAATTCCCTTACGTGTAAAATCAATATAATGATTGTGCTATCAGTTTCTTTGTGAGGGAAAGTTCTTTGTAAATCATAAAGCGTTAGATAAATGTGACCTATGATAGGATAGTTCTGTTTTTCTGAGTGGAATGCTTTATAGAATTAATCACAAACTCCTTGAGAATAGAGATAATGCCTTATATATTTTATTATATAATGTCAACTTCCATGGAAAAGCTCTATTGTAGATAACTTTTTCCTCATGAAATAAATATAAAATATAGAAGTAATTAGGGGGCATAATAGATTGAGCACTGGAGTCAGGAAGACTTGAGTTCAAATCCTGAAACATTAAAAAGGATTCAAAAGTGATGCTAGATGATAAGTTCAGAACAAATCAAGAGTGTACTGCTTTTTTGGAAGCAGATGCTACACTAAATTGTATTGGCATTATTATCATGTATAAAATAAACAAGGCAATTATTTGGCTCTCCTTGGCAATCATTAGCTCTTGATAAGGTGTACTGTATTCAGTCTGGGACAGTAGACTTTTAAAAAGATAGACAAATTGGGCAGAGATTTCAGAAGAGAGCAACAAAAATGATGAAAGGGCTAGAAAATGAGACCTAAAAGGAAAGGCTAAGAGTCCTGAGAATGTTTAATCTTAAGAAAAGAAGACTGGGGGGAGACATGATAACTGTCTACAAATGCATAAAGAGATGTTATGTAGAGTATAGGGACCCATTTTTCTCATTAGTCAACAAAGACAGAGCAAGAAGTAATGGGTTTAAGACACTGTGGGGGAAGTTCAGGTTAAATATTAGATGAAATTAGGTTAAATTTAAATATTTAAAACTTTATAATTCTAAGGCTAAATAAATTGGAGAAAATAATTCAGGTTAAATTGGACATATTATAATTTGGAGATAGACAGGGAAAGGTCTGGGGGTAGATGATTAGAGATTATTTTTCAAATACATTTATAATATGATTTTCATTGTATGTGATATGCATGATGATTCTTGGAATATGTTGTACCAACTGGGTAATAATTTTCTGTTTTCAATAAGAATGACCTTGAACTATTGTAATGGGATTTGGGTACATTTTATTAATAGTAAGTCCAACAGTAGTACTCTTGTTTTATAAAGAACAGTGGAGAAGGAGTTGTAACAACTAATGTTCAGTCTTACTTTGACTTTTCTGGTCATCTTATAATACTCACAAAGATATGGCTGCAGTACCAGATGACTGCAAATAATGTTGTAAGAACATCATATAAACTATAAAGGAGTATGATCTAATTCATCCACAGACATGTTTAAAGGACCAGTTATTTGCCCAGTGCCATGTTAAGTGCTTGGGCATAGAGACCTAGAAATGAAAAGGTCAGTACTGGGGGAAGTGTTCTCTGCTCCCGGGTCTGAGTCATAATTCTACAGTTAGCTATATTTGCCAAGTTAAGTCAACATCGTCAACAAATTACTTCACCCCTCCATTTCACTTTGCTCACCTGTAAAGTGATTGCCAAGTTGTTATGAGAGGAGTAATTTCTGCTATTTGGTTTTTCTGCCAAGGTCTATTCCGATCAAGGTCAAGATGTTGTGAGCAAACTCCCCTGGGACATGCTCGCCTTGGCAGGAATCAAGAAATATAGAATTACACCACACAGTCCTCAAGGATATGCACTATCAGAGCATTTTAATTTTGTGCTGTTGTGTATGTTAAGTCTTTTGGCCTAGACAGAAGGCTGAGGGACTTGCCCCTTACATCAACATCTTCTCTCTCTAATTTTTAGTTTCTTCTTATCCACTGGCTACTTCCCTGCTCCCTACCAATATGTCCAGATCTCTTCCCTTCTTCCAAAACCTTCCCTTGACCTTCCCATTCCCTCATTATCATTATCTTGTGCAGTCAAATCCTTAGCAAACAGGTGTTCATGTGTTGTTTCTCCTTTCTCACCTTCTCCTTCCTCACTCTATTCCAGCTTGGTTTCTACTTGTACCACTCAACTGAAACGTCTTTCTCCAATGTTACTAGTCTCTTTATTGAAAAATAAGTCAATAAACATTTATCAATTGCCTAGTATGTATGGCAAGCACTGTGCTAAGTGCAGGAGATACCAAAAAAAGGCAAAAGACAGTCCTCAAAGAAAGCACAGTCTAATGGGGGAGACAACAAAAAAGTATGTATAAACAAGGATGGAAAGGGAATAATGAAAAGAGGGAAGATACTAGAATTAAGAGGATTTGGTGAAAGCTCTCTATAGAAGATGGAATTTTAGTTAGGACTTGAAGAAAACCAGGGATTCTGATAGGTGGATATGAGAAGGGAGAGCATTCTACACTTAAGGCACAGGGGAAAGTCAGAGAAAATGCTTATAGCTGAGAGATGGAGTGAATTAAAGTCACTGGATTGAAGAGCAGGTGGTGTGGAGAAAGGACTTAAAAGGCGGGTAGTGGTGGAGGTGAACCAAATAGTCAAGCAGAGAATTCTCTATTTGATTCCGGAGTCAATGGGGAACCATTGGAATTTATTGCATGTGTGTGCATGGGAGGGGATTGACATGGTTGGACCATCACAAGGCAACAGGTCTCACAAGAGAAGACCTCAGAGAGGAATAATATGCCAGAGGAAATAGGATGTAGTAGAGTGAGTTAAGACTAAATTTCATATTTTGCTCCTGACACTTACTATAACCATAGGAAGTGAAGTAAGCTTGTTAAAACTTAGTGTACTCATTTGTAAGCAAAATTATTGATATTTCAAAAACTTATTTTAAAGGGTTTTTTCCTGATGCTCCAATAAGATAATATATGCAAAGACATTTACAAAACTTGAAGTACTGCACAAATGATATTTTATTGTTTTACTAAAAATTCATATTATTATTCTTTGAGACATTTGTATGGGAAATATATTCAGACAGTAGAAATACCAGCTGATCCAAAGATAATGGAAGATCATTGCTATGCTTAGCTATATAGGGAGTACAGAATGATCAGAATAGTTTCTGTGCTCATTCTGGTAGAGTGCAGCAGGGTTCCAGCCTCTCCCACAGAGCCCACAGTATCCCCCCTAGCATCCTGGCAGGAAGACCCCAGCAGGAATGCTTCCTGGCTGGATAAAATAAGTTTTAATGGCAGTATAAGCACCCTTGTGCACAATGTGTAACAATGTCCTAATTTTGGTTTTCTCCCCATATTGTGTATGCGTATTATGCATTCAAAATGATAAGATTCCTAATTTGAGGAGTATGGCATTACATGATATACAATCCATCTTAACTTTTTAAAGTTCCTACTAACAGGGGTCATTTGCCAAATTATAAACGATGATGTGGAATAAAACTTTTAATTTTGAAAATGGAATTTTTCACATTTTTGAATGTCATAAATTTAAAAATATTTAGAAAAAAAATCTCCCAAGGGATTAAATTCTACTTTATCTGTGAAGTATATGACTTATATGGATGATAAAATCTCCTGTAGAAACAGAGCTAAGTCATGAAAAATTGTGAGGTAGACAGGCTTTTGCAGTGCTTTTCCAAGGCTCCTTTTTGTACCTCATTTTTTTTTTCTTTTTTGATGGGGCTCTGTGACTCTTGTTGTTCATAGGCTGCTCTGGTTTTTGGCTGAGCCATTCCACCAATGTCTGAATTTACTAGTGTAATACCAAGGTCATGGAGTGTGCTCAAATTTCCTTATCCTAGCGAATTATACTAAAAATGTTTCCCTGCCTCTAAGCCACCTTAGGGAAATTTGGGGAAGCCTACCTACTGTCTTGCATGTGTGATTTATCCCTGAGGGGCTTATATTGTATGATGAAGAAGATTTCTCTAAATGGTTACTGATCCCAGAAGGGTGACCCACCTCTTAGTGCAGTCTCTTCCTTTTTTTTTTTTTAAACAATGACTGGGAATCTTTATTCAGATCAGCAGAACACCAAACCACATTTCTCAAGCCCAGACTTTGGGTGAGTCTTTTGAGGAAAAGTGGAAGGAGGGAGAAGAGAAGAGAATGAAAGGCCACCTCATTTCCCAGGACATCCCTTCCACCCAGCAACAGTACCTCAGGCTACTAGGCGAAGACCTTGGGAGGTCTATTAATAAATATGCCTCTCTGGAGATAACTAGGTTTGTCCTCAGAAAACAGACCAGACCAGAGGTCTTGTACTCAAAATCTTTCCAGAATCTTTCAGAGTTAATGCTCACCTTGTATAACCTTTGAGAACTCAACTCCTCAGATTCTCTTCTGTGCCATGATGTGACATCAGAGTAAAACTTCGTTGAGAAGTAATATTATAATATTATATTATATCATTATAATATTATAATAACAATACTAATAATTAAATATTGATGGTGATGATACTGATAATATCATATATTTATGTTTACATATACTTATAATATACATGTATATTATAATTATCATATTATAATATAATTTATATAATATATATTTATAATATCATATATTTATGAAATGTTTCAAGTTTTAACAAGCCCTTCATTTCCTCTACTTTTAAATAAGGAAACAGCCTCAGATAGTCAAAAGTCATTCTGAAATATTCAAGATACTCAAGTCCCTTAACTCCAATCCATCATTTTTGCCACTACTCCATACTGGCTATATATTTGGTTCAGGTTATAAATTTATCTTTACCAAGGTGTTTGTAGTCTACAATGTTTTAACTCTTAGTAAGAGTCCTTTACCTTTTTGTGTGTATCATGGGTCCCTTTGACAGCATTGGGTCAAATCTATGCTTTAGGGAGATTATTTTGGCAGTAATACAGAAGATGGATTGGAAGAGGGAGGGACTGGAAGCAGAATAAAACAAGTTTAGGAAAGTAAATGAATAGAAATAGCACCACTTAAAGGAAGCCCTGGGATTTTGATATCAGTGCTCATGTAAATTAGAACTCAGGAGAAGTACTGAACAGCAGGATAATATTATCAAAAATCTGGCTGATAGGTTTGGAATCCACTGAACTGGATCTATTTGGAAGTGCGTTTTCAGGAAGTCTAAATTAAATAGTAAGAGTAAGTGCTGTCTATGCAGCATCTTGCTTTGTCTACTTTCCAGGTGATAAAACACTGGCTGTTGTTAGCGTTATCATCAAGCATATTTAAAAGCTGTAAGGTAATAGCGTACACATGCAGACAGGAAAGGAACTAGTAGGAAAGAAAATGGATTTCTGCATTTCTCAATAAGGAGCAAAATTTCACCACCTAGATTCAGCTGTGACTCAAGGGCGCATTATAACTTCAAGATTTCTAACAGCCTAAATATAGGACGTAGCCTACTACTTTTGTCATCAAGTAGTGAAATGGGTCAGTTTAAACCACTGGGGGGAAAATTCAGGAGAGTCAAGAGTTCACTTTGAGCCAAAATAGACTGGATTAGAAGTTGGAATTCCCATACCTGCTCCTTGCCCTTAGCTGATGTTGCCCCAAAGTTAGTAATGGCAGGACATAGGAGCAGAAGAGCTGTGAATAAAAGAACGAGAGCTCAGAGAGTCAACGAGAGAAGCAAAGGAAAATGAAGAAAGAGTTGAATCTTTCCAGAAGGATAAGAAATGGAATGGGAGAGTATAGGAAAGACTGCAGGGGCCATACAGGAGAAGAAAAATGTATCTTTTGAAATTTTATTTTGATCAAATTTTAGCCAGGAAATATTTTGGGGCCATTTCTGTTCTCAACAATTTCCCCAATCCATGTGTCTCAATTTGGAAACGTAAAAATGGTTTCTGGGCAGAAGACTGTGCTAAGCATTATTCCATCCCTCCAGCTATTTCACCCACAGAAGACAGCAAAGATCTTAGCTATGACTGAGCCAGGAAGAAAATGGACTATAGAGTGTCTATATGCAAGTTATTACTAGAGCAGAGTAGAATAAAAATTAAAAGTCCATCAAGTGATCAGACAGAAGTCAATAAAAAGGTCAATAAAAAGCAAGGATGAGCCAAAAGTGCGGACTTGGAACATTGGAAAATGCCAGGGAAAGGAAAAGGTAGAGAAAACATTGTGTCAAGATCTTCTCCCTGAGGCCCCAGGAAAGTGCATGATAAAATTAATTGAAGCCTATCACCCATGAAGAAAGAACTACAGTTGTAGCACTAGCAATACTGAGTACAGGCATTCTGTGACTTGTGACATCAACGTACTGTTGATTTTCTGTGTGTGTTTCTGTCTGAACACCTCGAACCTATAAAAGTTTTTTCTTTCTTTTTTATAAATGGAAAACTCAGAGCACTTCTTTTTCATATAATTTGGAAATTTTAATGCTGTACTATAATAGCAGAGTACCATTAATGGCATTAGGTGGAACATAAGGCAATGGCATGGATTTTCATATGTGGCTTTGAGGAAGCAGTCTTATTTCTAGGTAATCACACCTTGAATAGACTTTGTGAGATGCTTTACTTCAAGGTGATGCTAAGGTGATGCTAAGACTGGAATTGACCTGTAAGAATTGTATATTTATTTCATTTCACCTATCACATCCTCAGTTTCTTTATCTGTATAGTGAAGGAGTTGATCTTCACGATCTTTCCTATTCTAAATTTGTAATGCTACAATTTAGAGATCGTGGGATTTCACACCATTCTATGAAAGCACTCTTCTTGTTTGCTTCTTTAAAACCACAGTCATTAAACATAAAGTTTTTAATATGTACCAAGGACTATGCTAAGCTGTGTGGATAGGGGGAAAAAAAGGCAAGAGTGCTCCCTGACCTCTAGGAAGTAGAATTCTAATAGGGAAGGCAACATACAAATAACTAGGTTCTCTCTCTCTCTCTCTCTCTCTCTCTCTCTCTCTCTCTCTCTCTCTCTCTCTCTCTCTCTCTCCCTCTCCCTCCCTCCCTCCCTCTCCCTCCCTCCCTCCCTCTCCCTCCCTCCCTCCCTCCCTCTCCCTTTTCCTTTTCCTCTCTCCCTCTGTCTCTGCCTCTCCCTGTCCCCCCCTCTATTTCTCTCTCTCTCTCTGTGTGTATGTGTATGTGTGTGTACAGAAAATGAGAACATAGACTAGAATTTCATAAGAGAAAGCTACAGGCATCCTACAGAAGGTGGGATTTAAATGAGTTTTGAAAGAAGCCAGGGAAACTAAATGATAGAAGAGGTGGATCACAGCATTCCAAGTGTGAAAAGAAAAGGGTGAGAAGATGGAAAAGTAGGAAGAGAAGAGCCTATAGCTGCTTCTAAATGGGCAACTAGATGATAAAGTAGATTGAGTGCTGGGACTGAAGTCAGGAAGACTCATCTTCCTGAATTCAAATCTGACCTCAGCCATTTACAAGCTGGTTGACCCTGGGCAAGTCACTTAATCCTATTTGCCTCAATTCTTCATCTATAAAATGAACTGAAGAAGGAAATCCAAAATAAGGTCACAGAGTCAGACACAACTGAAACAGCTAAACAACAACATCAGGTCTAAATGCACTCAAGCTAACTTGGACATCAATTGTAATTCAGAATCAAATGCCTTATTTGATCAGTGAAAAATTCCCCTGTACAATGCAATTTGATTCTAAAAAATAGAACTTTTTACCTTTAAAGAAGCCTCATAAATAAAGGGAGCTAGTCAAATTTGACTAATAATTATTCCAGCTAGTATCTGTCACATAAATTTGATACAGGTTACAGAACAGTTACAGAACACTTCTGTGCTTGAAATCTACTGACAAAAGTTGAAAATTTTGATCTAGGGGCCTCCAGAAGCTTAAAATATCCCTAGTATAGAAAAGGGTTTAGGAAAAAAAACTGTGAAAAATAGAGAAAGTTAGCTCTGTTTTCATGTGAAAAATTTTCCTACATATATATATATATATATATATGATCCCAATTATATATATATATATATATATATATATATATATATATATATATATATATATATATATACACGGAAGGAAAGATATTGGGATCAAAGTGTTATAATGTAACATATCCATCACTTAGTATTTATTAATGTCTTCTTTGTGCCAGGCATCATGCTAAGTGCTGGGGATACAAAAAAAAAAAAAAGGAAAAAAATTATCCCTGTTCTCAAGGAACTCAACAGTCTAATGGAAGAGACTACTGGAAGCAACTCTATACAAGCTTGGTAGATACTGGCTAAATTGGCATAGCATTAGAGGGAAGGTACTAAAATTATTTTCATTATTAAAAATGTTATAGCTCCTTGGAATAAAATGTGAAAATACTGATTTAAATCAAGTAGCTTCTTTGAAACAGAGACTCCACTACAGTGCACTTCTAAGTAGATAATTAACCAGTTCAAGGAAACATATTAACATGCTACCAAAGATTTTTTGTTTTATTTTGTCTGTAGATCCTCAATTTTAAGAAGTCTTTGTTACAGGATACAACATTTATATTTTCAGTCACTCCTAAAACATCAAGGATCTATTGATCATGAGCATGAATCTACTTGGATCAGATGTTTTTAGATGAAAAGCACTGATTAAAATTTAATTATAAGTATTTTTCCCTTAAAGTACTCCTTCCTTGCTTATCCAGAAAAATATGTTTTTATTCTATGAGTTAAGCTTACATACTGAGGTTATTAATATACTAGGAGAAAGTGTTCAGATTTAATCAATGTACCCATTATACTCTTTACAATATTTGACATCCTCACTCAAGATCAAATTTCTTTTATATATTAGTGAAAGTACTTGGTGATTTTTTCCCTCCTAATTTTCACAGTTATGAATGAATTTATACTGAAGGCAGAAGTAATTTGATTAAGCAATATTATATCCAAAAAAGGCAGCTTAAAAACTAGAGAAAACCAGTGATCCTAAGGAATTACTCAAATTTCACTTCAATTAAATGAAATTATTCATTAGGTACTTGTTTTTTCTCTCTTTCTTTTTTCAAACACAGCATGGTAATATGGGATAACTGGAGCAATCAGATTGTACTTCAAAGACAAGACCTTAAAAACTTTAATAACTGGTAGCTAGTCATATATACTGTGAACTTTTCCTTGAAATTTATCCTGGCTAAAGCAATATAATTTACAGGAAGCCATCAACATCTTATCATCATTAAAAAAGATAACATGTGTATAAGTTACAGATAAGTTGCATATCTGCATTTGTGGAGGGAATTAAAAAATGCTGATGTATTTTGTTTTCATATTGCTTTCTTCTTCAGCTATATGCCTTTCCACTCTTCTACATAAGCAGGCACTCCTTAAAACAGAAGACTTGAAAGAGGGGAAAAAACATAACCAATATGTCAATTGAGTTTGATAGTCTACAGAACAATCCATGTCTGTAGACCCCAACTCTTCAAAAATGAAAGATAAATGTATTTTCTCTCCTATTTTCTGGGACCAACATAATAGAACACCTACATGTCTTTGATAAGTTCAAATTACCTGCCCACATGAATTAAATTCTAGGATATTGAAAGAACTGGTAGATAGATGTCACTGCTAGGATACTATCAGTGTTCTTTGAAAGTTTGCGGAGAATAGAAGTAGTTTTGAAGAGCTAGAAAAGCCTAGATGTCCTGATGTTCAAAAGAATCGAAGAGTCTACAGTGAGCTTGAATGTAACTTCTCAAAAGATCCTAAACTTAATTCAGAGAATTGGTTGATTAACATCCAGAAAATGAAGCAGTGATTACAAAGAACCAGCTTGATGACATCAAGAATAGGTCTTGCCAGACTTAACTAATTTCCTTTTTTTTTTTAACATGGTTACTAGATTGGGAAATCAACTTATTTCTACCATGATTAGAGCAAATCATTTTATGAAATGTCTTATGTTATTTCCATAGGAAAGATGGGAATATGTGGGCAAAATAATAGTATTAACTGGGAATATTTTCAACTGATTGAATGATCGGAAATAGAGCTATGTGTAACGGTTTCATGAGAACTTGGAAGGAGTCCTCCAGTGAAATCCCCAAGGGATTTGTTTTGGACTGATGCTGTTTAACATGATCTGAATGAATATATAGATGAGATACCTATCCCAGTTGCATATGACACAAAGCTGTGATGGATAGATAACATACTGGGTGATAGTATTCAGAATAATCTTGAAAGTCTAGACTTTACAGTCTAGACTAGCTAAATCAAATTTGAATTTAAATGTAGATAATTTAAAGTCTTACTTTAGGCTTGATTAAACAAAAGTCAAATCAAGAAGAATTTATTAAGCACCAATTATGTACCAGCCACTATGTACAAAGTCATGGGGATAAAAAGAAAGGGGAAAGCAGTTCCTACCCTCACTGTCTAATGGTAGAGACAGCATGAAAACAATTATTTACAAACAACATATGCGGGATGAATTGGAAATAATCTCAGAGGGAAGACACTAACATTAAGGGGAACCAGGAAAGTTTCTTGCAGAAGACAGGATTTTAGCTGAGACTTGAAGTTAATAATTTTGCCATGGGAGATACCCAGTGAAAATAGATTATCTTGTGTGAGGAATCACAAGAGGGCCGGTGTCACTGGATTCCCAGTAATGTGGAGGAAAGTAAGGTATAAAGAAACCAGAAAGGTAGAAAGCCTCCTGGTTATGAAGAACTTTTAAAACCCCAAAGGTTAAGAATCCTTGGACCAAAAATAAGATGATAAATATTCTATATTCTGCCTTGGTGAAAAGGGACTCTACCCTTGGACCTAATTAAGTTAGGGAATACTCACTTCAATAATTTGAATGAGGGCTATTTCTTTGAGTTCCAAGTGTTTTTAAAATGAGAAGCTTTCATCAGCTTTTTTCTATTTATTTCAATTCTTGTTTGTGATGACAGAACACTTTCCAAATGAGTGATTACATAATAAATCAGCACCCGGTTTAGGAAGGGGAAAGAAAGAATTTCATATATGACTTAAATATCTGGATTAGATTTATTAAAGGATATTTTTCTATGCAGTTGACTGAGGCCTCAGGAGCTAAAGATAGGAGGGATTCTTGTGATCTGCTAAGTGTGCTCAAGGACCGGAATGGTGATGCTGTAGTTCCCTGCTTTCTTCTTTCATGCTTGTGTAATGAGTATCTCTCTGGCCCCCTCTTGAATGGAAAGATGACTGAGGCTTTGGTCATAATACATTTTTTCAAGGCACCTTCAGTTCTGACTATACAGTTGATTGAAAAGGTTCCTCTTAAGTATACAGAAATAGTCTATGAAAGTTCCTAGATTTCCCTAAGGCACTCCAATAAACAGTCTTTCCAGTCTCTCCCACAAGGGGAAATTTGCATCAGCCGAGGATACTGATGAATTCTGTAGATGTGCCAATCCCTGTTGTATAAGAAAAGTTTCATCTATGATGCATTAGGAATAGTCCTTTGTTTTTGGAGGATTTGAAGATAATGACTGGTGGAGAAATAAGACGTCTACACTTTGGGATATTTGAACATTCTAGCTGATTGAGGGATGTGAGAAACAGTGCTGCTAAATCTAAGTCTTTTCAGAATCCTCATCCTTGACCTCTCTGCTACATTTGACATTTTTGACAACCTTCTCTTAGATAATTTTTCTTCTCAGGTTTTCTTGAAGCTACTTTCCCCTCATTATCTTCCTACAGGTCTGCCCACTCCCTCTCCCTTGCTGGTTCATCATCCATATCATGTCCCATAACTGTGGGTGTTCCCAGGGTTTTCTCCTGGACCCTCATCTTTATTTACTCAATCTCTTAGTGACCTCAATAGCTCCACTGTGTCACAACATGATGTATCTGTAGATGACTCACAGATCTGTATATCTACTTTTCTCCTCATGTCTCTCCCCTCAACCTCAGGCTCTATTCTCATTTGCCTTTTTGGACAATCAGACTGGTCATAGTGGGAACACAAAAATTAACATGTCCAAAAGAGAATTAATTTCCTTCCCCTAAAACCCAAACAAAGCCCTTTCCCAATCTTTTCAGCTTCGTTAAAGTGCCCACCATACCTCAGTCTCTCAGGATAGTAAACCGGGGGTACTGTCCTCAATTCCACACTCTCACCCTACAGAGCAAATCAGTTGCTAAACTTGACATTTGTGTCTCCACAGTATCTTTTGCTTCTGATCCCTCCGTGCTCATAGAAATTACCAAGTTAGTTCAAGCCCTCATTGCTTCTCACCTACATTATTCCTCCTAATTAGTTTCTTGGCTTTTCTGTCTCCTCTAGTTCATCCTCACCTGAGCGGCCAAAGCGATTTTCTTTAAGGAGAGATCTGACTCAACTTCGTGATTCCCTCTTGTCTCCAGGAAATATCAGCCTTTCTGTTTATCTTTCAAAGTCTTTCTTAACTTGGCACTAGACTATACTTTTGACCTTAGTGTACATCATCCTTCTTGTTCTCTGCAATCCAGGTAACCTGGCAGAGTTCCTAGTAATTAGCATTCTATCTCTTCTCTCTATCTCTTTGTACTGGCCGTTCTCTATACCTGGATTAATAGAAAGATATCAGCAACAGATAACTTCATTGAACATTATTATAAAATACTAAGTGCCTCACAGAATTGTAAAACAAAGTGCTTGCTGAGATCTGAGCTACAATAGAAGTTGTAAAGTTTGCCTACCTTGTGTGTGGGCCTTATGTCTCTTTTTTCCTACATAAAAGAACAATGTTGAATTGATATGATACAGTTTTAGATTCACTAGTGAATCATTATTTATAAACTTAAATAGTTTTGAACATGCACTGTGTACATTGTATCCAATATTGCAATTCCTTGGATTGGAATTTAAAGGATTTTCTTTTCCTTTCTTTAAAATGAACATTTATGGGGGAGGATTTGGAGGTGCTTTTTTATGT
This sequence comes from Bettongia penicillata ogilbyi, assembly GCA_023548195.1. Classification (NCBI taxonomy): domain Eukaryota; kingdom Metazoa; phylum Chordata; class Mammalia; order Diprotodontia; family Potoroidae; genus Bettongia; species Bettongia penicillata. The sequence continues at coordinate 10,043,253 of JAJHZJ010000526.1, forward strand.
TTGGGACTTCTTGTTCTTTTACTATAATTAATTGCTACCATATTCAATATTGTTTCTTTTAAAATCTTTGAATACAATTCAAATAAAATATTTGAATACAATTCAAATTCAATTCTTATTTGAATACAATTCAAATCTTATTTGAATACAATTGTGTTGTTAAGGCATTTAAAACATCCTTTTTTAAAATTTTTCTTGTGAGGTCTTTATTAATGTCACTTATTCTAAATGTGCTATTTTTTGTGTTAGAGACTGAACAAAGCATTTGCAGGTTTTATAGGGCAGTTAGGCGAAATAGTGGATAAAGTGAAACAAGTTCAAATCCTGCCTCAGACCCTCAATACCTGTATGATCTTGAGCATGTCAGCCTCAGTTTGCCTCAATTTCTTCAAATGTAAAAGAAGAATAATAGCAACACCTACTTCCTAGGGTTGTTGTGAAGATCAAGGAAGGCAATAATTACAAAGAAATTAGCGCAGTGTCTGGCACGTAGTAGGCAAATGCTAGCTATTTTTATTTTCAGTTCCTTCCTTTTAATTTATTCTTAGACTCATCCTTTTAGTTTTAATTAAGCATCTCCTTTGGGTGTGGCAGTAGAGCAACATTCAGAGCTGCACGCATCTATTCACAGATTTGTTTTCCTTTTCAGGTAGCAGACATTCATGATTAAAGCAGTTAGTTCTGTAGAACATAGAGGGCAACCTTCTAGTTGTTGTTTTCATTGATTTTGAGTATTTAAAATGGACCCGGAAAGTCCTAAACAACTTGTATTGCATGTATCCCAGAAAGAGGAAAAGATCCAGGCTACAACTCTTGCTCTGTAAAGAGTGTGATATAGCCAGTCATCTGATTCATTATAATACAAATATTGTAATCAATCATAATCTTCAGTGTTCCATAAATCCACAATTCTGTGAAAGGGATAAGAAAAAGGGAATTAAGCTATCAGTGAGTTTAGTAAAAAAGGAAAAGAGATTTCCTGATTATCATCATTCAGAATTAGTCAGTCATACACATGGTAATCATTCATATTTTAAGCAATAATATGAAAATCAACATAAAGCTATGAAAGGAAAGGAGGAACGCTGTTGTTTTTTCTATAGTTTGAAAAATATAGTTATGTACTAATTTAATTCCATTTTCAAAATAGCATGGGGCTTCTGATGCAACAAATATGAGAGGAATATTACTTTATATTCATATACCCACCTCACAGTACTTCTAAGTTCATCAGACCTCATCTTCTCTCTTGCTTGTTATTGCTTCATTTTCAGCAACCAAACTCAGAGTTCACAATAAAGCAATTGTGTAAGTCTGCATGGAGGCTAAGTTATATAGGGAAAGCCTCCAGAACAGTGGCATTAAATTCAAGGAGAAACAGATCACTGCAATAACATATTGATTCAGAAAACTACAAATTAACATTATCTATGTTGTGTTGTAATTTCATTATTTTTTTTTTTTTAGTTAAATATTTCTCAGTTACATTTTGATCTGATTCTGGCTATACTTGTGAGTTTTGCAGGCCATTTGTGGCCTGTAGACCTTAAGTTAAACACCTCTCCTCTAGAATGCAGTCCTATTTTCCTAGCTTTCAAACTCACCCTCTATCGTTGGCTATATGTTATATCAGAGGTGTCGGATGCAGTAACTGTACAATGATGCCAATACTCCTAGAGTCCTATCTGAAGCAGATTAAAATATAATTGGGAAATTTAAACAAAATTTTTAAATAGTAAAGACAATGTTAATATTATTTTCTAAACTGTGCTGCCTGTCGGCACCCCTCTGTATGATTTAGTGTTCCCCATCTCTATTGGAGTTTTACACTACTATGTTACATGCCACTGATGGAAGCTATTCTCTTACCATTCATTGGGCATGAATCTAGTTTTGCATGTAAGTAGTATGGATGGATGGATGGAAGAGAACTGTTGCCCCAGAACAACTTTTTTATAAGTACATTTTTGGGTGCTTGGTTTACCATTATTAATGTCCATTTGTGACAGTCACTTAAGACATTGTCTCCTGTAAAAACACTTATTGTGAGGGGTGGGATGGAATATAGCATGGATAATATATTCTTCTTTTAAAAAAATCAGACTTTAACACTTTAGTGTGAATTAATTTATTAGTCCTTAGGCAGCAACGTAATATAGGGTAAGATAGTGAAGATAGTGACCTCCTAGGGAGACAAAATCTGGGTTCAAATACTGCTTTCCACATTTACTAGCTGTGTGACCATAAGGAAATTCCCCAATCTTTATGATCTGCAGTGTTCTCATTTGTGAGAGAGAGAGATGTGGATACCTATAGGATTCATCTTTTAGAATCGTGGTGAGACTCAAGTGAAATACTTTGTTTAAAATGTTTTACCAACTTTAAAAGACAAGGATCAGGACTGGACTGGTGATTTCATTGGTATGGGGAAGGTGGGTGAGGACACTTCCTCTACCAAAATAGGTCAATAATTTTTTATGCAACTTTTAATCTAAAAGTGTCTGGACCACTTGGAGGTTAAGTAACTTACCTTGGGTCACATAGAATTTATCACAGGCAGGATATGAGCTCAGGTCTCCTTGGCTTCAAGGTCCACTTTCTATCTACTATGGTATGCTCTGCTGCCTCTCAAACCTTAAAACTAAATTAATATAAACGATCATTTTTAATTGTGATTTTCTACCAACAGTCACTTGAGGACAGATTTTGTAGGAAGGAGATAAAGTGTGGGGAAGCACTAGGCACTTTTGGGTAAGATCACAGACCTGGTATGGGTAAGAAATGGGGGAGGGGAAGGGAAAGATCAGACACTGTGTCATATTCATTCCTTTAGCACTAAAAGTGGAAATTGGAGGCAAAACCCTTCTTATCAAAATCCTACCTGAATCCTTCCCTAGAGCCTATAACTTCATGGAAAGCTTGGTTCTACGCAACTTACGGGTTCCCTGAAGTCTGATTTGTGGTCACATTGCATTTGTATGTGCTTATGTGTGTATGTATATACAGACCTACAGAAAAAACCATATTTACTTACAAGGCCCACATACATGAACACACACATGTTACAATATGCAAAAAATAAAAAATTCCCTAAATGGCTTTTCAGTTCAAAAATCTGCATCTAGGTAACCTCTATTAAAATTGTACTATTCAAATACTATAAAACATATTAAAGCCTTGGATCCTAAATTTAGAAGTATTTGCCTCTTATCTAGCCTTTGGGTTGGCCTTACATCCCCATAAGAGTTCCAGAATCATAGAAGTTATTCATCTTGGATTGTGTGTTCTGGATTAATGAAAAATTTGAAAGTAAGCTAACTTCAGCATTAACATTTTTTAAGAATGTAGACAGTCCCTCTTGCTGGTGGACATTTTCTGATCATTCTCCTGGGATGCTGTATGGTCCATAATGGCTCTAAAGAAAGAAATAAGAACATTTTTTAAAGCAAAACTAATAAATGGATGCTTTAATTGACAGTTTTGCCACAGCAGCATTCAGTTTGATTCTTTTTGGTATGCACTCTAGGCTCATTGATTTCTTCATTCACTGACTGACTGGTCTTGTTCATCTAGTTTAAGGTAGTGAGAAAGCTAAAGTATTTGAGTCATTTTCCAGTACCATCTCTGTTATATTTTTAAAAGTAGCATCCTGCACAGATGGAAATTAGCAAGGTCTCTGAAAAAGGGCCAGAAATAGCAGCACTAACATCGTGCTGCAAATTTACTCATGGAATAAATCTGATAAAGAAGAGCAAATGTTGCCAGTGTTGGCCGTGACAGACAAAGTGGATCCAATAATGAACATCTCAATGGGTATATACATATGATTCAATAGCGTATGACCTTTCCTTTCAAGCTCAACTCTGTCTCTTCCTTTACTATTCACCTTTCTGGAGGAAAAAGATGTACTGAAGGCTAATGTTTGTAATTAGGATGTTTCACTTCTGGAGCTGTTTGCCATTAATATGGCAAGATTTATTGGATGTATATCCTCACAAATCTATTAAATTATGTAATGTAATGTAAAATATGTAATTATGGGGAAGTGGGAGGTTTGGGTGAGTTCTTAGAATTACCAACTTTATTAGACAGATGAGTCCCTGCTTTTTATTAACTGTGATCGAATTAAAACTTGCAAAATAATCATTAACCATGTTTCCTCAGTATTTGGAGTCTTGTCTAGTAGTGTAGAGGTAAAAAGCACCTTTTTAAAAGAAACTATCCATGACTAGGCTTAGATCCAGGAAACCCCACCTGGGTTCTAGCCCTACTTCTGACAAAGGTTTGCATGACCCTTGTCCAGTCATTTCATCGCTACAGGCTGAATGTAAGTCTTTAAGACTGTAAGTTGGAGAGAGGGTGCCAACATGTATTAATACAGTGATTCACCAAAATGGTTCCTTTTATCATTTAACATTACCCAGACACTGTCCCTATGTCCTTGGTCTATGATGATAGAAAGCAGAGAAACAACAACTAGAATAAAGGTCTAGTTACAAAGTCTTCTTTCATAAGCTTATGGAACCCACTGCTCTTGTAAAGAGTTGTCTGTATTCTTGAGTATCGTCAAGGAAGATTGAATAGATTGCCAGAGAAGCAGCAATGAAGACTAGAGTTCAAATCCCATCTATGAAGCTTTAATTATGGATAAATCATTTAATTACTCTGAACCTCAGTTTCTCCCTCTTTAAAGTAGGGATAATAATGCTTGCAGGGTCTACTTTAGAAGGGTTCTGAAAAACTCAAAGAGATGATACAATGTCTCAAAAGTTTTTGTGCAGTTTAGTTATTAAAGACTTTTAGAACCCATTGTAAAATTATAAATTATAAAATTATCAATTATAAAATTATAAAAGAACTATATATATGTATATATATATAGGTTATTATGAAAAAATTGGATTTTGGTAGTTTATTGTTTACAATTCCTGACAGCTCTAGATAAAAAGCAAAACAAAATAGTATCAAAAACATTTAACGTCTGAAAGAATATTCTTTTCTGTAGGGAGGTTAAGTTTCCAAACTGACTGATAGTTATCCCTGAAGAAACAGCTTTAAAAAATGGCTAATTTTTTAAAATGCAGACTTGTGATTTCATTGGTGTAGTCCAGCTTTGAAGACTGACATCTGATTATAATTTATAGCTGTAGGAGAGTTTCTTGAGACACTGAGGTAGTAAATGACTTGCCTGTGATTGCACTTGCCTGCTTACTTTTTGTCCTTTGTTCTCAAAGACGACTCAGACATCAGGGATGCAATGACAGCTGGTATATGTTAAGAGGCAGCAGGTGAACTTAGATCTTTCTACTTAAAAGCCTAAGTTGTTCTCCATAAAGCTCAGTAAAAAGAAAGATTTCTGAAGTTTTCAGTCTTATCATGATAAAACCCTCCCTTCCAGGATTTAAGCTTGTTTTCTGCCTGTGTATGTCATGTCCTAAGAGAGAGGAAAGGATCTGCAAAACTTTTGGGTGATGTCTATAATCTGATAGCTAACATCCAATCAAATTAGTTGCTGAGCATTGTAGAATTATAGAAATGTTAGATCAGGAAGGCATTTTAGAAATCATCTTTTCTGAACTGCTTGTAATAAACATAAGGAAAGTTAAATAGTCTGTCCAAGGTCATACAGATTGTGGAAAAGAAATGACTAGAGACTAGGTCTTCTAATTCAAAACCTAGTCAAAATGATTTCTCTCTCTCTCTCTCTCCCTCTCTCTCCTTCTCTCTTCCTCTCCTCCTCTTCTCTCTTCTCTGCCCCCCCTTTTTCTCTCTCCCTTCCAATCCCTTAATCCTTCCTTACTCTCCTTCTCTTAGACTCACATTTGATTGAATTTTTGACTAAATTTTGGCTTTATATTGATACATGGAGAAACTGTAAAGTTTTTATGGAGCTTGTAAACATGAGAGAATTTGATACCTAATATAGTATCACTGAACTTATACAGAGACTATTTAACTAGCAAACATATCCGAGAAACTAAGAAGCTAAAAAGAGCCCTGAGCAATCCCCAAAATTCCCTTCCTTTTACTGATGAGAGGAACTCTCAAATCCTGTTGACTCTTACTTTAGAAACAATTCTATTATTAGCATATCAGCTTAATTTTCTGATTTTCTAGGTCATTAAAGATGATGTGGGAAATGAGATGGGGGAGGGAGACCTGCTTGAGACAAGCATATTGATAGCTAAGGCAGGTGGTAATGAGAAGTGTTCACCTGATGTGGAAGAAGTAAACAGAAAATCAATAAAAAGCTCATATTAAAAAGTCCAGAGTATCATAATTTGATAGCCCCTAAGTATGCTGTTAAATTGTAACATGCTTCAGTAATTCATGTTTGTAATGATGAACCTAAGATAAGACTGAAGGTTTAGAAGCTATATTAGAGGTCATATAACTCAATCTTCTCATTTTATAGATGAGAAAACTGAGGCACTAAGAAAAAATTAAATTATTGAAGGTTAAACATGAATAAGCAGCAGGATCTTAGCCCATGACTTCTAACCCAAGTCAATTTTCTTTCTTCCCAACATATCCAGATACCTCTCTTTGAGAAAAGGATTCTGTTGAAGAAGGCAAAGAAATATGAACTATGTTCTTGATAGATTTCCATCACAGATGGTAATTTAGAGTAAGTTTTGGAGCTTAAAAGGAACAAGCCTCAGTTATTGGGAAACTTCACTTATGTGGAAATCTTTATTCCTAGAAGATGCCAGATAAGTAAATGTTAACTGTACTTGACCTTGAAGTTAATACATAAAAACACCCTTCCCTTACAATAGTAACTCCTGGTCAAATGCGGTTTTGGCATACTCCCTCCAAAGAAGTCTTACCAGTGTCTGCAATAATTAGGGGAAGTAGTGTGACGGTGACACATGGAATGTGGTATATTTCATACTTTCAATTGTTGCCACCCTTGTTTGAATCATTAACATATGGCAGATTTGTTGCTGAGTTTGTTGTTTTTTCAAACTTGGTGTTAGCCTGAGTATGTTCTTATCTTGATCTTATATTTCTGCCATGACTTGCATTTATGATATGTATTTTGCTGAGCTTTCACTTTTTCTTACATTTCTATCTGGACTTCCCCACCCCCCTTCTTCTTGTTATATTTCTACTTTGGCCTATTGTATTTCTCTAGCCATTCATTAGCTTTCCCGTTCCCCCGCTTTATAGTGATTCTCTTGTTCAGTATACACAGTATCTAATCAATAAGCTTCTTCGCTTGCTGCTGGATTTCCAACTTATTGTGCTTTCTGTCTGCTTTGATGCGGCATGATGGGGTTTTCTCTGCTTTGGCTAATGTGCTGTTGTCTAAATTTGCAGTGTTTCAGCTCATTACACTGACTTTAATTTTGATGTATTTGTATTTTATCCAGTTCAAGTCATGTTTCTTTCCTCTATCAATTTAATTACTTTCTGCCTGGGCAACATTGTGTTTATACAATTGCTGCTAAAAAGACAAAAGATTTCTTTTTAAATTACCACCCAGAGCATCAGCAACTCAGTCCAAAAGGTGCTCTTTGCATCACTGATTGATGCTTACCTTTGTGTGGGGAAAGAAAATCTAGAATATTGAGAAGGGCTTCTTTATAGACAATGTCTCCACTGGACTTTGATAGCTTAGTCAAGCCTGGTTTATAGCTGTGAAGTCATTAACGCAAGGGAAGAGTATAGGGTTAGAGGGTCACTGTCCTGCTTTTCAGTAAGAAAAAAAATATATGACTAGATTCTGCTCTGTAGAAGTCTTGCCCTTATAGGAGAAGAAATCTTTCTTTGGCTTCTGACTTATACAAAGGATAGCCACTGGCTTTTTGTTAGATATGGGATTTCTGTGTTTGATTCCTGACCTTTTCCATGATTAATAATGTGATATATTTTAAAAAGTAAATTTTATCACTGGAAACTAAGGGGATTGCTCACCTTTTGGGAAATGGCTGAACAAACTGTGGTACATGAATATAATGAAATATTTCTGTGCCGTAAGAAATGGACAGTTTCAAAGGAAACTGGCAAGATTCGTATGAACTGATTTAGTGTGAAGTGAGCAGAACCAGGAGAATATACACAATGATGACCACATTATAGAGAAAAGCTACCTTGCAAGACTTTGGAACTCTGGTTAATGCAATGAATGATAAACCATAAATCCAGAGGACTGTAGAGAAATGACGGCTCCAGAGGGGAAATAGACTTACAAGCTGGAATGAGACATATTTTTGGAAAAGACAATGTAGAAATTTGTTTTTCTGTGCTATTTATGTTATGAGGATTTGTTTGTTATTCAATTAAGGGGGCAGTAGGAGAGATAATGAATGCTAGTAGAAAACACTTTTTTTAAAAGATAAGGTTGTTTTTTAAACCTTTTGTTTGTATGCAGTAGTCCTTTCCAGGTATCCCTCCTCATGCCCCTCACAATGATTACATCTGACAATGTATGCAACATTTCAAATTTTTAGCCCTTCTCTCACCCCTGTTCCCCATCTCTCTGTTGAAAAGAAGATTAATTTTTTGTCTCTTCTCCAGGACCAACATTGGACCTTACAACTGTTCAGAATTTAGTTTTCTTTTAGCCTTCATTTTATTTATATTATTATAATCAATGGATATTGTTTTCCTGGTTGTGGTCTTTTCTGCATATCAGTTCATATGAGCAAATCCATTTCTCTGAATTTCTCATGTCTGTAATTTCCTATGGTAAAGTAATATTTCATTGTAAACATAAACCTCAGTTTGTTCATCCATTCCCCAATCAATGACCCCTAACTTAATTGATCAGTTTTATTGAAAAAAAAATGGTTTTCTATAGTTTACAGATGATTTTCACACACATTTTATTTGGTTGTCACTCTGTGTGAACTAAATAATGTAACAGATAAATAAACTGAGGGCTTAGGAAAATTAAGGTGACTTGCCCAGCGTAGATACATAGGTATAATCAACAATATGGAGTCTAAAAACTAAGTTTTCTGACTCTAAACCCAGTGCTCTTTTCAGCTATCCAGAACCTTGATTTGAGTACTTATGGTATACAGAAAGCTATGATAAATGTTATTTGAAGATTCAGAAAATATAGATGACAAGGGTATTATTGTCTTCACTACACAAGAACTTCCAGTATTGGAAGTGATATGACAAACAGGTTTGAATAATGGGTAAGAATATATATACCAGCAACATATGAAAAACCATATAAACAAATTCCTAGGTATGACATTATCTTTAATTAATAGTTATTTGGAGGCTTAGCATTGAAGTACTTAAAGAAATACTTGAAATAAAGATGCGGTATTAGTGAAATCATTTAACATCCCCAGTCCTGTGTGTGTGTATACCCCATCACATGAGGAAGTCAAACTAGAAGATGGTTAATATGCTTTTCATCTCTGACTCTCTATGGTTCTATATTTTGTAGGTTTATATAAACAAATGTCATGGCTAAAGTCCCTTGACTGACTAATATACACCAATAATCAGTAAGTTGAAATTTTTTAAAAGTTAATTTATCTTCATGGTACTTCTATAAGCGAAAATGAGATAAGATTTTGATTGACTGTGTTTACATTGGACTACATTGGGAGTAGTTCTTCCCAGGGAATAGATTCTTCTTCAATCAATGTTAAATGATTTGATTTTTATGAAATGACCCTAAATGTCTTGCTTTTTTATATCAAGGATTATTATAAATGACTATAATAACACCCTTGACCTTGATGAAAAGAGATTTATATTACAGTCTAGTTATATAGTACCAGGTTTCTTCCTTTAGATTAATAATAAATTTTAAAAAAATACATTCTGGATTCATAGTTTGTTAGAGCTTGAAGAGGCCTTGGTGGTCATTTAGTTCACCCTTTGTATTTTAACAACTTGGAAAACGAGACCCAGGGAGTCAAATTGACTTGCCTAAAGTTATGCTGATATTTCGTGACAAATATGAGACTCCAAATCCACATTTCCTAGTCTAATGCTCTTTCCAGTGTTCCATATACAGACTTCTTAATGCTCTCCTTAGGGTACATATTATGGGAACACCTGATAAATGTAGCTATTTAATAATGAGGTCCTTTCGGTGCTTCGGTAGTGAAGCCCTCTTGGATGGAGTCCAACATGGACATTCCTGCTATCAAAAGATGCTCTGTAGCAAGAAGTTGTAGGAGAATTCTGGAGGTATATAAAGGTAGCAAAGAAATATTTTTTAAAAATGAAATCCATAGTGTGGCAAACATGAATGTGTCTGTTGTCAATAGGAAAAATGTACATAAAATCAGTTGATATGAAAGATCTTCTTATTCTTCAAATAGGCTAATTGATTGTTCACCGGGCTCACTCAGCCAAAAGTAGAGAGAAACTTTGTACAGACATCATTAGTTTTTCTCCACTTAGAGATTAATCATGAAGAGCTCTGGCTCTTTAATTCTGTAATTTGTATATTTAATGGGCTGCTGCAGAATCTATGACAGTAATTAGCATAGCCTGAAAACTCATTAATACGCAACAACATGATTAATGCAGCATTAATGCAAACATGACTGAAGTTATTTGGGTTATGTACTAAGAAGATTAAAGCTAAAATGTCCTGTTTGTTTTACCAGTGGTGAGTATAATAGGGTGGCAAAAAAAATAAAAACAGGTATCAAATTAGTCATTTTAATATGGAAAAAACCCCCCACCAGATCTGAATCAAGGTGATCCCTTTTTGTCTCCAGCTACAAACTTTTTTTGTAGGAAATACTATGTTCAATTTATTCATTCATCATTACTGTGTATAAGCTTATTCAGCCATTTGGTTTGACCTAGTTAGCCTTTTCCCAGTTTTTACATAATATTAGTAGGACTATATTGAGAAGATCTTAAAATTATGCCATTCTTCAACTATGACCAACATTTTATCTCATATTTCTCTTCCAAAACTAATATACTCTCTAGGAAATGTCAAATGTATTAAAAATAAATTATTTTCCTGATCACATTGCCCAAGAAACATTATTCCCATTCAACAAAAGAATGTATCCTAAATAAAAATTAAAAAGTAAATTAGAAGATACAACAAATAATCAAAATAGTAACTCAGATTTTATAGCCATTTAAAACTATGGAACACTTTATATAACATCATTCCTCAGATCCTTAGTTTATAAAAATTTGTTCCATAAATGAAAAAGTTGAGACTCAGAGAATTTGATTAGGGTCATGCAACTATTAAGTAACAGACTTAGAACAACTTTTCTGACTCTAAGTTGAATATTTTCCCCAGTAATTCTTGTTCCTTTGGTACGGAAGTGATAATGACAAGAACAACCCAACTCCTAAATGAAACATTAGAAATTATGAATAAAATTAAAATTACATGTTTTGGAGGAAAGACTAAAGTATTAAAACTTAGACTTTTTTTTTTTTTGACTATAATAGCCATATACATATCTTTGACAAATTAGGAGTGTTTTCTTTTGGAGTTCATTACTTGAACTCTAAAAAAAGTTTTTCTTCTCAAACACAATTTTTTCCTGTAATGTTGGAAAGAATATGACCTAGCTGTTTAAAAATACTATAAAAATGTTTTGGTGTGAATATATCTTTCTTTTCTTTTTTTTTGTTATAAATTTGTATTGATATGAAAGTGTTATTTCTTTGCCTTATACCAATTTAATCTATCAGCCTATTTACAGAATATTTCTAGGCAGCACAAGAGTACATTTATCTAAATTCAGAGTACATATTAAGAGTACACAAGTATGCAAATGTGATCTCACAGACCTGAAAGTTCTCTCCAGTGATGCAAATTTAAATTTATTGATGTCTGTCCAGCATGTGCTGGACTATCTTTTCCTGAATTCACCTCACAGACACCAGTTAACATTGTGGAGGCCTTCTTCTGTTTCTTCTGTGACAAAAGTACCACTGGAACACTCTGGCTGTTCACCTATAATCTCTAACCCTGGCTATGTGAACAGCCTATCTTTCTTTCCTATCCTATATTACCTTGATGATGTCTTGTTCCTGTTCTTCAGAGTTCCACGTTGGTCACATATTACAACATGTTCATATTCAAATACATGTCTTTATAGCCCTTTTTATGATATTAATTTTTAATTCTTCAAAGATGGTTGCATTCTAAGTCTAGCTGTCCGTTGGTCTTAAAAAGATGGAGCTTTGTTTCAAGAAACTTTGCAATTTCCTGAATGCAATCAAGCCTTTTCAATCCCAGATCTAACTCATTTGTCAGTTTGTATTTTCTGTCCCAGAAATGTACTGATGAACAAACTGTAAGATAACCATATTAATGCATGTTGTAATCTGAGCAATAGATATTTATTATCTGCTTTGGTTATCCTGTGTAGATGATCAGGTCAAATTCCTTGAGTAGTCAGAGCTTTCTCCTAGTAGGCTTCACCATGATCTCGGACTATATGTAGTCAGCACTATGTCATTCACAAACAGAAGCATCTGGAGGATACATTCACAGAAAATCCCTCTTTAACTTGGATTCTGTGTCGGATCTCCTCTGTCTATCACAGTGGCAAGGACCTTTGCTGAATAAACAATGCCTCATTATGTACCCAGTCTCACATTTATTATCAGAGATCATTGAAAAGTTGTCTCTAGGGTGCAATAAATAGGTTCATGAAAAGTTGTGAATGTCCAGCATCATGGCTACTTTGACTTTAACTGAACAATCATCTAATAGCTCATTCTGAGTATATCATAGTGATATTGAATATGTTGCCATAGTCATTAGATTGTGAGTTTCTTGATGGCAAGAACTGTCTTTTGCCTTTCTTTGTATCTCCAGAAATTAGCAAAGTGCCTGGCACACAATAGGTTCTTATTAAGTGCTGGTTGATGGACTGACATTCTTTAAATGAGATAAATTTTTATTGTTTTTTTTCTTCAGTATGTCTCTGTACATCCTTCTCCCCTCCACCCATAACCTGTATTTTGGCCCTAAGAGTCTGAATAATCTCCTGTGTCTGTCCAGCCCCCTAAACTTCTTCCCTCATGAATTTCAGTATGCTTTTTAAACTCATTGGCTTCAAGCATTGTATTTGATCTATTTCAACGTAACAGCATCTAGGTTCTCTATTTTTATGAGGATTAGTTGAAGGAAGTGGAAATGATTAGCCCTAAGAAGGGAAGATTTAAGGCAATTGTTATAGCTATCTTTAAGAATTTGAAAATTTTTAATGAGGACGTGGGATTAGATTTGCTCATAGTTCAAGAGCTCAAAACTAGGATTAGTGATTAGAAGGTGTGAAGAGGAAAATTTGATAAAATGAAAAACTTCCTACTAATTAGATTTATCCCAGTGTGGAACAAGTGGAAGAGAATGGTTCCCTTCAAGAAAAAGCTGGATGACTTTCGTTAGTTATCTTCTAAAAAGATCCCCAAGCAAGTATGGCTTGCATTAGGTGGTCTCAGAGGACCTTTTCAGATTAGATTTACAACTTCCTAACTTTCCAGTCTTCTTACACTTATCCTCCCCCTCTCATGCATATTGTGATGTTGACCTTCTTGACATGGACTGTGTTCCATTGGCTAACTATTTACTTTAACAATCCCTCGTGCCTGGAATGCTTGCTTTCTTCTTCTCCACCTTTAGGCTTCCTTTAAGACTTAGCTTTCAGTTCTGCCTCACACAGGAAATAAATCCCCAGTCTTTCTCACCCCCCAACTGCTAGTGCCTTCCCTCTGAAGTGGCATTCCACTCAAGCTGTTTATACCTTGTAAACACCACTTTTTTGCATGTTGTCTCTCTCATTAGAATGTGAGCTCCTAGAGGGCAGACTTTTGCCCTTCTCTTTCTTTGTAACCTCAGAACTTTGCAGAATGCCTAGCACATAAGAATATCTTAATAAAGCTTGTTGATTGACCGAGGTCTCTGTGACAGGAGACAGATTGTCATGTGCCAGGAACAGTAAGAAGGCCAGTATCACTGGATTGTATAGTGCAGTGAGGAGAGTAAAGTGTCCACCAAGGCACTATCTTGTTGTCTTTTCAATAAATACAATCTCACTTGGGAAATTTATCTTCAATTATCATATGTATGAAGATGATCTCCAGTTCTACACATCTAGTACTTTCCTGAGGGATAGTCTACTCATTATCAAATGCTGTTTGCAAATCTTCAATGTTGATACCCCATAGGCATCTGATAGTCAACATATCCAAAATAGAACTTCTTATTTTTCCTGCTAAAATTATTTTATTTTCCCAATATTTCTTCTTAAAATCCAACAGTACTTAGCCAGAATGCTTGGACTATATCCTGGGCTTTTGTTTTCAGTCATTTCAATTGTGTCTGGCTCTTCATGACTCCATTTGGGATTTTCTTAGCAAAGATGCTGATGTGGTTTTCCATTTACTTCTCCAGCTCATTTTATAGATGAGAAATTGAGGCAAACATCATGCAAAAGATAGAGCAAAATGCACTACTAGGATTTAGAAAGACTTGAGTTTGAATCTAGCTTCAGGCATTTATTAGCTGTGTGACCCTGGGCAAGTGGGTTAATCTTTCTCAGCCTCAATTTCATCTTCAGAAAAATGGGGATATAAATAACATTCACCTTACAAAGTTGTGATGATTAAATGAGTTAATATATGCAAAGTACACTGCAAACCTCAAAGTGCTATACGAATGTAGTGTTATTATTTTATGACTCCTAATTTCCTTCGGTACTCTTCATTATACTTAATTATTATTATTTTATTAATAATAATAGCTAGCTTTCTTATAGCACATTAAAGTTTACAATGTACTATCATATAATCATTAAAATAAGATAAAAAAATAATAAACCCTGGTTTTATTTTCCATTTTGGAAATTTCTTGGTGGAAGAAATTCCTAGGCTCATCATTGATTGCACTTAAGTTTCTCAAAAAAAGTCCAATTATAAATCCAGGAATTGGATTTTGAGTGATAAGTTGTATCTTATAACCGTATAGACATTGAAATTTTTCACAAATCTGGAGAATAAATAGATGCTTTATATTTCTCACCCCTCCCCCAAAAGTTTTTGAATGTTATGGTTTTAGAATTGGAAGTAATCCATTTTGTTGAGCAAATACAATGATCTTTTGAATGGTCTTTCTGCTCTCCTCAAATAACAGGAGCCTCAAACAGCATGTGAAGAACTCGATGGACCTAGCCGATTAGTTGGCTAACACCACTGAGGGAGGGGCCCAAGCTTTATCACTTATTTTTCAATCAAATTGGAGTTAATATGCTTTCTTTTTTATTATATAATAAAAACTTAATGTATATAATCCAAAAGAATATGTATATATATACAAGATGAACAGAAAACTTTGAATCGCTATTAAGAACATTTACTTTTTAAAATGTGTATAATAACTTAAGCATGTTAGTTTGAAATCAATCCTCCTTAACGTTTTTCTTCTGAACTTCAGTTTTTTCTTTGTCTTAAAACAATGTTTCAGTAGCCCTCTTTTCTTTCTTTTCAACTCTCTCCTACCCCCGGCAGCATTACTGCTACCTTGTCCTCTCTCTCCCCTAGGAAAAACACAATGCTGGTAACAAGAAAAGCAAGCAAGCTATATCTACACATTGACTACGATATTAATAGATCTCTCTCTCTCTCTCTCTCTCTCTCTCTCTCTCTCTCTCTCTCTGTCTCTCTCTCTCTCTCTCTCTCACACACACACACACACACACACACACACACACTCTTTCTGTATCTTGTGTTCACCACTTCTGTCAGGAGATGGATAAAATGCTTTATTAGTCATTTTAAGGTTTTGGGCTGGCCATTTAGATAATCAGAGTACTTAAGTCTTTTACATTTTATTTTTCTTTTTGGTATTGTTATATAAATTGTTCTGGTTTTGCTTACTTAACTCTATGTTAGTGGATGCAGGTCTACAGGAGTTTCATTGAGATTGCCCTTTTGTAATTTCTTATGGAATAACAATATTCTGTTACATTCACAAACATAATTAGATCAGCTATTCCTGACTTGATTGGCATTCCCTTTCCAATTCTTTGCTACAATAAAACAACCTCATACAATCATTTTTTTCTTTATCCGAGTCTTCCCTTTCTTTCTTTCTTTTACTCTTAGAGTATAGGTGTAGTGTAAGTATTACTGGATCAAAGAACATGCATTATTCAATGACATTTTGGAAATAGTTACATATTATTCTGTAGAATGGATAGACACATCTACCAACAATGGACCAGTGTGTCTGTTTTCTTACAGACCCTTCAGCAATTACCATTCTCCCTTTTTTTCATCTTTGTCAATCTAATTAGTATGAGGTAGAATCTCAGAATTGTTTTGTCCACTTAAAATTGTTATTAGTAATTTGTATCATTTTTTCATATGGGTTTTGATGGTTTTAATGGGGATGGGATTTGAATTCCTAAAAGGAAAAGATCTTGTCTTTGAAAGCAACCCACTGCCTGAATTTTCCCATACATTTCAGTAGCTCAGATCACTGGTTCCTCACCCAAATCATCTGGCCCACCCAGCCCACCTTTATTACTTAAATAGTTTATTTTACACACCTTAATCCCATCCAGGCCCCTTTCTCCTTAACCTCCAGATCACCCCAGGCTACTTGCCACTCCTTGATCATATCAAGGATTTTCTCACCGTCTTTCAGGTATGAAAGTACTAATCTTACTCTCATTAAATACTTTCAGATTCTTAAAATCTGGCCCACTTGTATTGGCATGACAGACTCAGTAGGAGTCTGCCCCCCTTTTATTGGTGTTACAATAAACTTGGTACTTGGACTGAAAGAAGTCTTGAGTGATTGAATTCTTTCAAGACAGATCTGCACCCTGTACCAGTTTGACTTTGTTCCTGAGCACTGTTCATATCCTTTGACCATATATCTATTGAGGAGTGGCTTTCATCCATATATATTTGAAACATACACACACACAAGCACACCTTTTGGTTACTATTGTTCTTCAGTCATGTCCAGCTCTTCTTGACCTCATTTGGGGTTTTCTGGAGCAATTTTTTTTCATTTCCTTCTATGGTTCGTTTTATAGATGAGGAAATTGAAGAAGACAGTTAAGTGACTTTTCAGAGTCACACACCTAGTAAGCATCTGAAGTCAGATTTGAACTCAGGAAGATGAGTTTACCTGACTCCAAGCATATCACTCTATCCACTCTATTACCTAGTGTTTCTCTGTCAAATACACACACTCTCACACATCCTTATTGAATATGATACTTTTACTAGAGAAATTTGCTAGAAAGATTTTTATACTTAACAGTTTTCCCTCTACTTTTAATATTATGGTTTTTTATTTAGAAATTTTAATTTGCCATAATCAAAATTGTCCATTTACCTTTTATGATACTCTCTGTCTCTTGCCCTTATCCATAAATGTGATAAAGCTGTGCTTTTTAATCTGTTTATTATATAACCTTTTATACCTAGGTTATGTATTCATTTGTTTGAAGCTTATTGTGATGTATGGTGTCAGCTCTTCATATAAACTTGATTCCTGCCCACTCTTCATTTTCTCAGCATATTTTGTCAAATAACCAATCGTTATCCTAGTAGAAGAGGTCTTTAGATTTATTAATTATTGTTGTTATATTTAAATTGCATGCCAGATCTCTTCTATTGACTTTTCTATTTTTATTTATGCATTTATTTTGGCTAATACCATATAGTTTTGATGATTATTGCCTTGGAGAATAGTTTGAAATCTGATGCAAATAGATTCCACTATCTTCACTTTTTTCCAAATATTATCTCATTTGGTTTTCCCAACAACCTTGCAAGGTGGCTGCTATTATTATTCCTACTTTATAGTTGAGGAAACTGAGGCAAACAAAAGTTATTTGCCCAGGGTTATCCAGGTAGTAAATATCTGAAACTGGATTTGAACTCCGATCTCCCTGACTCCAGGCCCAATACTCTATTGTGCCACAAGCTGCCTCTGTGAGGATTGTATGCAGTTTGATTCCTCCACCCCCCTTTTTTCATGGTTCATATCTAACCTTCTCCCTCCACCCTTTTCTTCATGTTTATATATTCTCCTCATGCAACATGATTATATGAGATAGGAAGCACCAGTCCATTCATATCTTTTTCTTCCCTAGGGTATGTTTCCTTCCTTCCTTCCTTCCTTCCTTCCTTCCTTCCTTCCTTCCTTCCTTCCTTCCTTCCTTCCTTCCTTCCTTCCTTCCTTCCTTCCTTCCTTCCTTCCTTCCTTCCTTCCTTCCTTCCTTCCTTCCTTCCTTCCTTCCTTCCTTCCTTCCTTCCTTCCTTCCTTCCTTCCTTCCTTCCTTCCTTCCTTCCTTCCTTCCTTCCTTCCTTCCATCAAACTATAACAAAATTGTTTTCACATTTTCTCCTATATTCCCTCTCTGATCTTTGAAGGCTATGCTCAGAAGGGTTACTTATTTCTTCTCCTCCTATTAGGATACAAATACTTCATCATTGTAGGGTCTCTCTTTGTATGTCTCTCTTGACTCCTGTGTTTACATTTCCCAGTATCTCCTCAGGTCTTTGTCAGAAAGTCTTCTATTTCATGAAAGATCTATTTCCCCACTTAAGATTATATTCAGTTTGGCCAGATAAATAATTCTTGGTTGAAGCCTTTAATTTTTTGCCTTCTAGAATATCATGCTAACATATTTTAACGGCACATAAGAAAAGTTTGTTTTTCATACTTTGCTAGGGAATAAAAAGGTCAAACAATGACAAATTAATCCATTTTTTGTTAGAATTTCTTGTGGTAACTTTAAAAAGTCAATGCTAAAAAATGTTTACCATACTAAAACTTGGTTACATCAATATAATACATAAACACATTTCACAAGGTTTTCAAGGTAAAACAAAAATCTATGAAATTGAGGAAATAAAAAGTTAGGCTAGTCTCTCTGTCATTAGATTTCTTTAACAAATAAACAAACTTTTGTGTATACCAATTCCTTGGGGTGTAATTCAAAATCCAATTGGTCTAAGTGACATTCAAATTATATTATGATCTACCAATTTTTTCAATCCAGAATACAGTAGTTTCTTGAAACAAGTTCTAACATATATTATAATACATGAAATATTATTGTAAAATTGTATAGTTTTTGGTTAAGACTATTGTAATTGAATTTGTATAGTATATAAGGAGATGACAGAACATTTTATGACTAACATACATTTTAAAATACTGAGGGTAAGAGCATTCTATTTTTTACTTGAAAATTTCTCATTAAATAGTTTTTTTGTACTGAGGGGTATATGCATACATCTTTGTATATATGAATTTCCTTCCTTCATATGACAGCACATCAGATCCTCTATAAGACAGCCATCATGTCCCGAATATTTCAGTTGTGTCCCCTTTTCCCCAACTCTTTCTCCCCTCCGAACTAAGTCTTCCATTTTCCTTTAACTAATCTTTGTAAGACATGGTCTCAGGGCATCCATCATTTTGGTGGCCTTACCCTGGACATTCTCCAAGTTATTAATATCAATATCCTTCTTAAAGTGTAGTACCCAAAACTGAACACAACATTCACAAAGAATGCTGATGAGAACAGCGTAAAGTGGGACTATTCCTTCTCTGTTCCTGGAAATTATGGCTCAGGATAATATTTTTTGGTTTCCCACGTTATATTGCTCACTCATATTGAGCTTACAATCACTAAAATAACTAGATATTTTCCAAAATATTTGTTCTCTAACCATCCCTATCCCATCTTATATTTGTCAGGTTGATTTTTTGTACCTAGGTAAAAGATTTTAAATTTATCCCAATCAGCCATTGCCTGTTGATCATTTCAGAACATTATTCTCTCATCCAGTATGTTAGTAATAATAATTATTAATTGATATTAATTATTAATAAATATCAATTATTACATAACTATTAATTAATATTAATTATTAATAATTATAACATTACCTGGTATCCACTATATGCTAGGCACTGTGCTAAACACTTTATAGATAATATCTCATTTAGTCTTCACAACAATCCTAGGAAGTAGGTGGCATCATCATCCCTATTCTTAGTTGAGAAAATTGAGGCAAATAGATGTTAAGTGACTTGCCTAGGGTCACATAACTAGTAAGTATATAATACCAGATTTAAACTTGGACCTTTCTAACTCTTGGTCCAGTTTTTTTCTCCAGTGTGTCATAAACCTTCCCTCTGTCCCAGAACTCTGTCAATTGCATGTTTGGTGAATATGCCATCTCTGCATTTATCTAAGTAAATGATACATTAAACAGCACAGAGCTGAGAACAGATCCCCACAGTATTTCTTTGAAGATCTCTGTCCATGTCAAAGTTGAACCATTAACACTGATACTGAGTCCAGTCACCCAACCAATTCTGAGTCTAATTAATTGCACTCCCACCTGATTCATGTTTCTCCAACCCCTCCATGAGGTCACTATCAGAAACATTATTATATCCTCAGGAAAAATTTGGTAACCTATTTATAACCTATTTGCTAATTGCTAATTTCTTCTCTGGATGTTTGCTAACCATTTCTTGAATGATCCATTCTGGAATTTTTTCAATATTCCAAGTCAAGCTCATAGACTAGTCTTTTCCTTTTTCTTTAAATTTGGACTTTTGCCCTTCTCCAATCTTGTGGTTCCTCTCTAGTTTTCCATGATCTTTTCATTGTTATAGACAATGGTTCACTAGGTTCTTTCTATACCCAAGGATATAATTCATCTGGGCTAGGTGACCTGAATTCATCAAGGGCAGCTCAGTGGTTCTTTACTATCTCCTTCCTTATCGTGAGGATCAGTTCTCGATTAGTCATTTTTGTTCTGTCATCTTCATTTTAAGATTTGTTCTCCTTGGCAGAGAAAACAGAAGCAAAGTAAAAATCATATAACTTTGATTTCTCTCTGTTCAGTTAAGCCCTTTCTTCTCCTACTTTAGCTCAAAAAAGCCCTTTCATTGTTGTTTTAGTAGACCCAGCTTCCCTCATAAACACCCCAACTGGTTGGTTGTTATCTTTCATCTTCAAAGAGGACCAAAATGACATCACCGTTGTAAAGTGAAATTTCAGCATGTCCGACTGTGGCTGATCAGACCAATACAAGTTCAGAATCCTGTACCACAGGTTGGACACAGATGGTCCATGTGAATATCCCAGATTTGAGCATACTTCATGCTGTCTCAATTTTGCTTTGCTCAAAGAGTGCCGCGCCTTTTCTTATGTGGGCATGCCATGCTGAGTGGTCCTGTGCCAGTGTCTCCCATGTTGCTCTGTCAAATCCAAAATTCTTCAGAGAGACCTTGAGAGTGTCCTTGTATCATTTCTTCTGGCCACCATGAGATCACCTGCTTCATGTGAGTTCTCCATAAAATAATCTTTTTGGCAAGTGTATACTTTGCATTCGAACAATGTGACCAGCCCATCAGAACTGCGCTCTCTGAAGCATAGTTTTGAGTACTTGGCAGTTCATCTTGAGCAAGGACTTCAGTGTCTCGTACCTTAGCCTGCCAGGTGATCCTCAGAATCTTCCTAAGGCAATTCAAATGGAAGCAATTCAGTTTCCTGGCATGGCGCTTGTAGACTGTCCATGTTTCACAGACATATAACAATGAGGTCAGCACAGCGGCTTTATAGACCTTCAGTTTGGTAGTCAGTCTAACACCTCCTCCCTCCCAAACCTTTCTTTGGAGCCTCCCAAACACTGAGCTAGCTCTGGCAACGTGCATCAACCTCACTGTCAGTGTGTACATCCCTGGAAAAGTACGCTACCAAGGTAAGTGAACTTATCCATGGCATTCAAAACCCTTTCTTCTCCTACTTTAGCTCCAAAAAGCCCTTTTTTGTTGTTTTAGTAGATCTAACTTCCCTCATAAACACCCCAACTAAGATTTAAGAAAATACCATATAAAACAATGATCTATATGACCAAAGGGTAATACCTCTGAGACTCTTCATCTAGTCCAAGATCGCACAAAAAGATGACAAGATGGCTTATGAGTTTTCTGAGTAGGGATGCAACAGGGGGAAAAGAAAATAAAGATTAATATCTGGCAAATAGAGTCTATAGCCAGAGAGATCAGAGCACTTGGGGTTGGAACTAGCCCCAGTCCCTAGCATCACTGGATGATAAGATAGGTAATATGTTCATACCTTGTAGCCCTCCATAAGTTGTAAAGCTAATACTCCTGTCAAAGCCAAAGCAAGTGACAGGCCAATTCCAAGTGGGTGACTACCCATGGTCTTCTTGGCCCCTGAGGGGAATCTTCCTGGAGTCCTGAGACCAGCAGGATCTCCCAATATCCTGAAAGGACCGACTGTAGATATAGTATGGAAGGAACCAACTCCTAGTTGGTTATTATGCAAGGAGCAAAAGATGGAGGTTGGTACAAGGTCAACAGCCATCATCTGCTATAAGGATATGGTGGCAGAAGTCATGGATTGTAGGAGAAGGTGGGGCCTGTTCTCAGACGTCAGATCTAGAGTTTCAATAGGGCAGAATCAACATCAACAGAATCAACAGGGCCATGTCATCAAGATTGCAAAGGGAACTACACTAGGTAAGGCCTACCCTTGTAGTATGTAGTCTAAAGTATGAGAGGTGATGGAGTCTGGCATCGGCTTAAAGTATATGGTTAAACAAAGAAAAATTTAAATACAGTAACAAAATAGTGTGGGTTAATAGAGGCCCAAGAGGTAAACCTATAAGAAGAATGTAGCTCTACAAAATATGCAACTAGAACCTTAGAAAAAAGAAAGACTTAGTGACAAGAATTCCAAGAGTGGAAGAAAAATTAAGGTTCTTAGGGAAAATTGGAAGGATAATAAATAAATTCGAAGAGGAGATAAAAATATGATCCAAACTGTGGTCTTCTTGAAAAATAGAATGAGCCAAATAGAACTTGATTCAATGGGACAAGAAATTTCAGAAAAATGTCAGAAGACACAAACACTTTCGATGAGTAAACCCCAAAGTAAAACCTCACCTCAGAGCCTTCGTATACTTTTTACACATCTGTTTGTTTCGTACATCTCTCCTTGTCTATGACACAGAACTGAGATGTCAAGTCTGGGCCTGACTGAGGTGAATCACATCCCCTGTACTTGTTCATATAAAAGAGACCAATGAATAAAAGGTCAGCTTCATCAAGAACCAGTAGGAATACATATCACCTGGACATTAGGGTTAGAGGAGTTTACACTATTACTTCCCTGCTCAGCAGCAAGAGAGGGAATGTGAGAATCTAAGTAGCTAGACTGCATTCTGAAATTCCTAGAATTTTGTCTTGCCCATCAATTGAAAGCTTGTGAGCTTCCTGGTGGAAAAAACCACGCCTATGTATTTTAATATATCCTGATTTTATTCCTTTAGCTGCAATCATTATAAGTATAGGTGTCTACAGTATAAGTATGTGTTTATAAACATATACTCTAACTAATAACTATATAGAGTGAAGGCATGTAGTGTGAATTGTCCTATTATACTATGTTTATATAATTGGAATCCATTAAAATTCATTAGTGAAAAGGACAGGTGGTTGTCAATTCTACAGTAGTTAAATATGGAAAGTGTTTTGTAAACCTTATAGAACTATGCAGATGTGAGTTATTATTTGATCCCTATTTATGTTTATTCAAGCATAGTCAATAGTGATTATTAACTCTTGGCTTTTTTCTTTTCCTGTTCATTTTTTATTTTTGGAATAGTAGATGACCAAATTCAAGACCAAATATTATTTATTTTCCAGCATATGCAAAAAGGAGTCTAATTTCAATTTCGTTTCAAGACTTTTCCTTCTCTTCCTTTTTGATATGTTGTATTGAAATTGACAAGTACTAAAATTCTAATGCAAGAAAGAAAAACAATACTTTTCACATGTAAAAAATATATTAAATGATTAAAAGTTTCCACTAATTCTCAACAGCAGAATCATAATTTTAAGATGCTAAGACTATATAAATCTAATCCCTTATTTAATAGGGCAGTTAGATATTGATTGATTAGCTTCAGCCTCTAGGCTAGAGGACTTGACTTTAATTAAGGAAAATTTTAGAACACACTGTTAAATGTTGGTTTGTAAGGGAAATGGTGATCACTTTCAGTTATCATGAATTCCTCAGAAACACATTATTTCAAACCAGCTTTGTTTCTTCTATTTTTGACAGGAATAACTTGACATATGAATACCATAGACATAATATTGCTGAGTTTCCATATAACATTTAACAGTATTTTATGAGATTTTGTGAACAAGATGAAGATATATAGGATAGATAAAAGTGTAGTCAGGTAGTTTTAAACCTGTCTGGGTCACCAAACTAAAAGAATGATGATTGATGGTCTTATGTCAAGTTAGAAGGAAATACAATTGAATTCACCAAGTCAACAAAAGACAGATATTCCGTGGTACTCTAAACCTAGTATGTAGCACCAACATTCCTGACCTAGATGTCCTGTGTTACATAGTATCCAAGACAGGTAGTATATGTGTAGTATGACTAAATCAATGAAGTTGGGTCAGTAATTTGGGGGAGGACTGAGATGGGTTTGATATGATTCATGTGAGAATGGCAACCTGGTACAAGTGAAGAGGGGTGGCATGCTTTCTTTCCCCAAGACTCTGACATGAGAGGAATCCTTCCCAATACTGGTCTTTTGCAAGCCTACTCATGCTTGGATGCTTGTAGTCGGCAAGCATAGCTTCTAAGATGTTGGAGTTCTAGGGGAGAGAAGGAAGTGTGGATGTGTGCCTGGATTTATCTTTGCCTTAAGGGTGTATCTTAAGGCAAAATCTGGTCATCCAATAAGGGTTACAATTCTGGGTTTTATTATAAACCCTCTTTTTTGGTAATATACTAGATGTTTCCATAGCCTTTGTTTGGTTATTAGTAGTTTCTTTCCAAAGTCCATTTCTAACAGAAACTTGCCATCCATGTTGACTGAGATGAGATTCTCAAAGCAGTATCAAATTGCTAATTATTCTATATCTGTTTTCTTTCTTTCTTTTGAAGAGTGATTTCTGACACTATATCTATCTTTTCACTTCTCTGGTCACAGCACTCTATGGCACTAAGATCTATTTACATCTCATAGTTTACATCTCATAGTTTTTATACGTGGAAACCTCTGAGCTATTGACTATCCAAATTTTATCACTGCCCCTCATCCTCCACCCTTAATTTTGTCCCCTTTAAATTATTCTGGTACTCTTCTTGCAATTTTATATCCACTTCTCTATGGTCCTTGACTTACTAAATCTATAAGGGCAGCTTTCCTATAGTTTTCTAAAATTGTGCTGTCAGCGCTTTCCCCAACTATTTGGATCAATAAATTTAATTGTGTACAATTCTAAATGAAGCATCAGTGATAAGACACAAGTGACAACATTTCACACAAGGGTATAACTGACTCAGCTTTTCCAAATGAGACAGTTATCAGAGACAGATAATTAGAGCTCAGATAGACTTCTGGAAGTATGTTCTCAGCAGGTGAGTGCTCAAATTTATATAGGGGAGTAAAGATAACACAACACTATCAACCATCTCATGAAGTAGGCAATGTAAGTAGTTAGTCCCATTTTGCAGGTGAGAAGATAGAGGGTCAGAGAGTCTTGAGTGTTTTGGGGGTAGAAACAACAAAAATATGATAGTGGCAGAAATATGATGTCTGTGAAAGGTGTCTTTCGGTCTTTCAGTCAATCAGTCAACAGTTATTTAATGAACACTTTTTCTAAGGTAATAGGCAATGGGCTAAGTACTAATGCTACAAAGAAAAGCAAAAAGAAAACTACCTTTAAGTTTATATTCTAATGTAATGGAGAAAATAAGTAAAAATGTAATATGCATATATGTGTGTATGTATTTATACAGAAGGGAAGTAGTCTCAGAGGGAAATCCTTAACGGTGCAGGAAATCCTTAACTTCCTGAGGCACAGGAAGTTCATCATGCAGGATGCAATATTTGAGCTGAGTATTTAAGGAGTCCAGGGGACCCAAGTAGTAGATAACATTCCAAGCATAGGGTTAGCCAGGGAAAAAACAGAATTGTAATGTACAAGTGGATAGACAGATGAATCAGACTGGAGGGAAGTAGGGGAAATAATGCTGGAAAGATAAGAAGGGCCATGCTGTGAAGGGTTTTAAAGGCCAAATAGAGGATTTTATATTTGATTCTGGAGGTGCTAGGGTAATTCTGGAGTTTATTTAGGGGCATATATTTAATATGATCAGAAGTGCTGTAGAAAGAAAGAAGTGCTGTAGAAAGGAAAGTAGGGATGATACAGTAGGCAATCTTGATGGAATGGATTCAAACGTACATTTTGAAGAGTTTTCCTTGTTAAAGAGAAGGGCTGCCTCTTTAATTGTGAAGGCAGGATACAGTGGAAGGAGACTGTTGATTAATGTTTGAGCTGGAGATGAGAAGAGAAAGCTTTAAGCATTATATATTGGAAAGTATCCTATATTTGAAACCAAAAAGCTTAGGATTAAATCTTGACTTTCTTTGTTAATAACTTTTTGAACAAACTGCTTAACCTGCCTTGGTTTCATTCGCCTGTAAAGTAGGAATATTGGATAAAGGTCTCTTCCAGCTCCAGATATAAGGAGCCTGTTGTGTTCTTTCATTTTGGTCATGGATTTATTTCTTTCTCCCTCTCCCAGTAATAGAGAGACAATTGGATAGATGTTGTGGAAAAAGATATGTAAAGAGTAGAAGGACTCATAGGATTTGAACATATACATGCACACACTCATACATACACACACTGATTGTGCTTGTCCTTCCTTGCCAAAGAAGACCATGCCATCAGAGAAATGATGACATGACTTGCCCTTGACCTTGTTTTGAGTGAGAAAGGGTTGTGCAGGTCACCAGTCTCACTTCTCCTCCAGAGCCATCTGAATCCAGTATCCAGATATTCATCAGGATGACTGGAGATGACCCAGGATGCACTGGGAGGCTTTGGCCCCTTTAGGCCAAGGTCTCTGTAGGCATTCACTCAGGGTGAGGTAATGCCTACTCATTGAATAGGCCTGTTTAAGAAGTAGCCAGGGCATAGCCCCTTTATTGAGGTCAAGAAAAAGAAAGACATCAGGCTGGGTGGGAAACAGCAACAGTTACTATTGATAATCGTATGATTGTAGAGTGCTTTAATGTTTTCCTCTGAAAACTACCAGTTCATATCCTTTGACCATTAATTATTTGGGGAATGACTTGTATTCTAATAAATTCAACTGAGTTCTCTATATATTTTAGAAATGAGGACTTGATCACAGACTGTAAAAATTGTTTTCCACTTTTCTGCTTATGTTCTTATCTTGGTTGACTTTGGCAAAAACTTCTTAATTTAATGTAATCAAAATGATAAAAATTCAATTACAAAATCAAAATTTTGCATTTTATAATGTTCTCTATCTCTTGCTTGGTCATAAACTCTTCCCTTCTCCTTAGATCTGAAAGGTAAACTATTTCTTGCTCTCCTAGTTTGCTTATAGTATCAGTCTTTATATCTAAACCATATACCCATTTTGACTTTATCTTTTATAGGGTGTAAGATGTTGGTGTATGCCTAGTTTCTGCCAGGGATCATTCATTTTAATATGATCATTATTTCCAAATGCATCCCTCCTCTTTATCTACTTAGAAAGTTACTTCTTGAAATAAAGAATAATTTTTAAAAAACATCAAAACACATAAAAACCAGTGTATTGTACATACATAGATAGATATGAATGAAAAGAGAAAAAATCAGTAAACCTAGCCAAAATATCAACTGCTATGTGTATATATGTGCACACAGATATACCTTCTAATACATAACATACAAACATTTAAATATATAGCTATGCAGATATAGTTACAAATATACGCATATCACCACACATATATTTGTGTATACAGACATATATATATGCATATATTATATGTATGTGTGTATGTGTCAGACACATACATCCCAAATGATGTGTACGTTAGTTTGCTAGGTATTTTTTCCTTCTTATTTTTATTTTAAGCGCCTGAATAGATAAAAAGTAATATATTTGGAAATGAAGGTGATGTGAAAATATGGTATCTGTGTAAAATAACAGATAATGCACAACTTCAACAAAATGTACACTTCATTATATAAAATAGGCAGCTAAATATATTTATATTTTATTTATATTATAAATATAAAAAATAAGTATATCATATGTTTAAATATATAATTAAACATATAATAAATATTCAAATATTTAAAGTCTCTTTCCTTTAGATATCTTTTTCTCCCTCTTACCTTTTTGTGGAATGATCGTTCAGTTCTCTCTCTCTCTCTCTCTCTCTCTCTCGGAAGGAAAAAAGAGATATTACTTAACAGAATGCATAGCACCTAGTAAAAACTTAATAAAACTAGTTGACTGACTAATAGATTAAAAGATATGGAGAAAAATCTTTCACTGGTTATCATTTGCGGTACCACGTTTTTGCCCTTTTCCCCAGAGAACATGAAAAAGCAGCAGTTAACTTTTCTGAACCTCAGTTTTCTCATCTGCAAAATAGGAATTGCACCACACACACCATATATCTCACAAAATTCTAGTCTCCCTTAAATGCTACTATTTTTATTAATTTCCCTTGACATTGTAATGCTTGTTCCTCCAAAAGAATTTTCTTTTCATTTTGTCTAGCTGTATAAAGCATCCTCTTGGTAGTTTGGTATGGCACTAAATCTATACATTAATTTGGGTAGTATAATTAGTTTTACTATTCTAGCAAAGCACATACAGAATGGTGAATAGACCTCTAGGCATTTAAGTCCTTCTTTTTTTCATCTTGAATGTCCCTTGGTAGAACGGTGTTTCGGTATTTGATGAAATTTGTAGTTTTGATAAATGATACTTTTTATCGTTTCCTCCCAATTTTTTTATGTTATGTGGATTTTTTTTTTTTTGTGGGGAGGGAATCTTTTTTTCTGAAGTGATTAGTTGTCTTGATTGGTTTCTTTGCTAATTCTCTGGAGTTTTTCTAAGTAACTGTCATGTCACCAAGCAGGGTTTTATTACTTATTTTGTATGTCTTCTTTATAAATGTTCATGTCCTTAATCTCTTTCACATCTTATTACTAAAGACTTCTATAACAGTTTCCTATAATTGTGGGGAAAGTGTTCATTCTTCTTTTGCTCCTATATTAATTGGGAAGACTTCAATGGCAGATCTGGTTTTAGTCTTATTTTTATGTTAATGTGGAATAGTAATTTTGTATCTGTGCTTTTTATTTTAGTTTTAGTGGGGTTTTTAAAATTAAAAATGTAGGCAAAAGGACAGTTTTTGCTTTTGTGTGTGTGTGTGTGTGTGTGTGTGTATTTACATCACCTAATACAGTACCTGGAATATAGTAAATGCTTGTTGACTTGACTTTTGCATCTATTGATGTACCTTGGGTGACTTGAGGTGTTTTAATTTTAATATAATTAAATATATTAATTGTTTCTCCAATGTGGAACCATCTCTGCATCAGTGGTATAAATTTGGTTTTATCATTGGGAATAATTTTTTTGGATGTCAGCAGTCATTAGTAAAATTGGTTTATAGTTTTCTTTCTTTGTTTTATCCTTTACTGGTTTAGGGAGTTAGAATTATAATTATCTCACAAAAGTTTGGTAGAATATTTTCTTTCTCCTTTTTGAGGGTAGTATAGCATGGTGATTAATTATACTTTAAATCCATCTAGACCAGTTATCTACCTTTTTCGAGTAATTCCTTTATGATTAATTCAGTTTTTTTTTTTACTGAAATTGGATTGTTTAAAGTATTTCAAATTATGTTAATTCAGATTTTTATATATTTGTAGGTAATCATTTCTTTTCGGTAATAATTGTTTTGAATCATTTCTCAGTTTTGCTGCAGTATGGTGGTGTATAATAGGATCTGATAATTATTTTTACCCTCAATTTTTAGTTCTTCATTGCTGTTGTAATTATCATTATTGTTAACTTGATTACAAGTCAACTGTCTAACAGGCACTGGGCTACACCCAGGATACATAGATATGCAGAAACTAACCTTGCCCCGAAAGGAGTTTATAATATAGTGGAAAACAACATGTAAACAACTCTGTATAAACAAGGAAAAATTGGAGATAATCCCAGAAGGAAGGTACCAACATTGGAGAGGGATTAGGAAAGTTTTTTGCAGAAGGTGGCATTTAAACTGAGAACTAGGGAAAGCCAAGAAATAAAGAGGGAGAGAATCCAAGGAATGAGATTTCAGGAATGCATGGTTTCAGGAGATAGAGTAGTTTGTGTGAGGAACAGCAGAGACCAAAATCACATGGAAAGGAATGAGTTATAAAAAGAATAAAAAGGTAGGAAGGGTCCAGTTCATGAAGAACTTTAAATACTAAAAAGGGGAATTTATATGTGATCACAGAGCCCATTGGGAACCATTAGAGTTTGTTCAGGAGAGTAGTCAGACTTGTGCTTCAGGAAGATGACTTTAGTAGCCGAGTGGAGGACAGACTGGAGTAGGGAAAGAAGTGATACAGGGAGGCCACCTAGTAGGCCATTAAAATAGGCTAGGCATGAGATGATGAGGGCCTGTACCAATGGAAGACTCAGAGGAGAGAAGGGGTTTTTATACAAGAGATATTGTGAAGATAGAATTGACAGGGCTTGGGAAAAGATTGGATATATTGGGGGGTTAGAGAGAGTGAGGAGTTGAGGGGAATGAGGTTGTGAGGCTGGGGACTGGGAGGATGATAGTGCCTTTAACAGGCACAGGGAAGTTAGGAAGAGCAGGTAGTTTTGGAGGAAAGATAATTTTGAAAAGCTGAGTTTAGGATGTTTACAGGACATCTGGTTCAATATATCCAATAGATAGTCAGAGATGCAAGACTGATCAGAAGAGAGTGTTGGTATGGATAAATGGATCTGAGTTAGCCCCACACACATACAGACACACACACACACGCACACACATGA
Source organism: Bettongia penicillata ogilbyi (assembly GCA_023548195.1). Taxonomy (NCBI): domain Eukaryota; kingdom Metazoa; phylum Chordata; class Mammalia; order Diprotodontia; family Potoroidae; genus Bettongia; species Bettongia penicillata. The sequence continues at coordinate 10,074,158 of JAJHZJ010000526.1, forward strand.
TTTTTTTAAAAGATATTATCACATGAGAATTGTTTAGACAATAGCAGCCAGTAGAAAGGGAGAGATTAACAAGAGAGGGAGGATGATAGAGGGGGCAATGCACCAGAGAAGATAAATTGGAATACAACCACTTACTCTTATCAAAAGTTGTGACTTGGCAAGGAAAATGACCGCTTCTTCATTTGAAACAGAAATGAAAAAGGGTTGGAGGTATAGGGAAGACTTTTGAATGATGTGAAATAAGGGAAAGGGGATAAGAAGAAACTCTCAGTAAATGGCTGCTTTTTTTTCTTCAAATATGAGGCAAAGATTCTCAGCAGAGAGAGTCAGAGGAGGAAGTGACATGGGAAGCTTGATTAGATAAATGAAATTTCAGTATTATGAATATGAAAAATGGAATATTTGTGAGCAATGGCAAGATCAAGGATATAGCCATCTCTGCGCACCTGAGCTAACGTAGCAGAGTAGGTCAAGGGAAATGTATAAATGAGCAACTGGGACTTTAGAGGAGTTATGGTATTTGAGGGAGTTATCAACATGTACGTTTCAGTATTTTAGTACATAGAGGTAGCTAGTGGGAGAGATAGATTAATTTAAAATAATTGTTCATTGAATAAAATTAATTTCAAATTAATTAAAATAAAATTTAACTTAAAATTTAAAATAAAATAAAATTTAAATTTAAAATAAAGGTAATAAAATATTTAAAATATTGGTTCAATGTACATTGTTTTCTTCTTGGGGTTCCACATATTCTTCCTTGCTTATGATGCTTCCTTTTCATCTATTTGTAATCTAGGTCTTAATTCAGAATTTATCCCTTGAACTTTTCGTCTTTCAGTCTTTCTCTTGTGTTTTAGTCACTTCCTTGTTGTTTCCTCCCCATACCCCTGCTACACAGTTACCTGAGACTGGAAGACTTCATCATACTTATACTGGGAAAGTCGGAGCTGGGCTATTATGAGGTCTCTGTGCTGCGTTAATTGTTTTGAGTGGTAGGAGAGAAGAGAACTCGCCTTAGCTGGATTCTAGTTTTCTTTCTCTTCTACCCTGTGACTCTAAGTATTTGATGTGCTTTCTCTCCTGCCCATACCTCTAATACCCTACCCAGATCCCATTCCCTTTTTAATCTCTTTCCTTTTACTTGGCAAGGATGGGTGGAATCTACTGCCTCTTGAATAGTTGGGGAGGACAGTCTGTTCAGGCAGAATTAATGCCAAAAGAGATCTTTATCATTGGACTTTGAGTCAAAGTCTGGGAATTAATTTCCTCTCACTGTGCCTTATTTTGGAATTTGATGAGGCTAGAGCTTTGGGTGGGATCTATCTGTATTTGAGTTCTCCAATATTATTTTGTGTGGTTTTTATTTTATGCAGTGTACCATCTTGTGAATTTGTGATTTTAACTTTGTCAGTTGTCACTGGTACATAATTCCTTTTTCTGAGATTTATTGGTTTTTGAGGACTGTGCAAAGGAACTAGTTTGCCCTGTCATTAGATCATGTCCATTCCCTAGTAATTTTTCAAATGAGTTTAACTCATTTTTCTCCCTAACCCATTCCTCCAAATAAACTAAATTCAGTTGGCTTTTACTTTCACATAACCCCTTAAATGATTTTTTTTCCCCTTGTGGATCAGTAGTTCCTAATAGAATAACTAGTCTAAGCTCTACTTCAATATCTTGAAAAGAAGTGCTGAAGTGTAACTTAACTCTTTTTAGGTATTTAAAACATTCTTTTGAGAGTGCAAAGGTTCACTGAAGGCTCTTTATCTGCAGAAGGAAAATCCCCCTAGAGGATAAGGATTTAAATTTAAGTAAGAGGAATCTAGATTACACATCAGGAAGATTTTCTTCTTGAGAATGGCGATTAGACTATTAAACCTAATACTAAAGAATGATAGGTCATATTGCTACTACAGATATTTTTAATCTCTATGTTAACAATTTAAGAAAGTTAGTTTTCTGGGGAAATACCTGAAGTGGAACAGGGGGGAGTTCATGATTTCTCAAAGTCCTTCTCAGAAATTAGATTCCTTGATATTTTTTACTTAACCTAATGAAACAGTTTAAAAGTATTTCAATTTTTCCAAGCCTTTTTAATAGCAGATACTTTTTGCAAACTTTTTTTTTTTTTTTGCTTTTTCTTCTGGTTTCCAGCTAAATTCCTAAAACAATCTGGAGGGTTTTCTTTCCTTTTTCTGTTTTCCTATCAAGGTAAAAACTGAATGCACATTCACATTAAAGATATTACATTCATTGGATGCCACAGCACACTAATAAGATTGATGTGTTCATATCTAAGCATGTTCAGTTGTGGATTTAATGCATTCACAGAATTGATTGTATGATTAAAAATGTGTGGCTCAAAGGATACTCTTTAACTGTATCTATAGAGATAATTAACAGTCAATAACATAAATTTGCACTGTAGGTATACATCTTTATCTTTTTCATAGGTTCCATGTATGAGAAACCCATTCCTTCCTAATCTTTTTTTTTTTTTTTGTCTTCAAAGGAAAGAAAAATTAGGAGGCTGGTTATTTGAAAAACATTTGACAAAAGTTCAATTATAACAAATCAAGTTGCCTCATGCTCTATTAAATTTTTTTCCTTCCTTGAATTTTCTCTCATTTTCTGTAAATGTTTGAATTGTTGCTGCAACTAAATAATGTTTGGGGGGGAAATCAACAAAAATGTTTTGAATAAACTCTGAATTTCACAGGCAAAGTACATTATACTGTGTACTAAATTTAATATTCTAACTATGTAAAATGATCACAAATAAATATCAACAAAAGTCAGAACTTGGAAATTAAGTATATAAACAGGGACAGTATTTTGCACATTCATTAAGTATATTACAAAATTAATTGGCTTAAAATGCAGAAATATATTTTAACAAAATATTCTTTGAATTTTGTTTGAGCATAGGGGAATAAGTGAAATGTTTTGGGGGGGAGAGGAGAAACTGACAAACAGATCTGTGTACCAGGAAGGAAGAACCTGATAGGTGTAAGGCTATTACGATAATCCAGGAAGGCAGTAATAAAGGTCTCAGTTAAAGTGTTGGCAATGGGAACAGAGAGTGAAAGATAATACAAAGCTTTGAATACATAGAAACTATAGGACATAAAAGCAGACTGGCTATGGATGTAGGAGGAGAGAGAAAAAAAAGATCTTCAATGAGATAGATTGACTAAGTGAATGACAACACTAAACAGATACAATATCACAGATTTAGAGCTGGAAGGGACCTTAGACATCACCTGCATTAACCCTCTGATGTTAGAATAAGAAGACTGAGTCCAAAGAGGTTAAGCAATTCTCCCAAAGACACACAGGTAATAAATGACAGATTGTGGGATTTAAATCCAGGTCCCACAACATCCAGTTCTCTCTTCCACATGCCACCCTCCCCATCCCCCAATAAGCTATTTTGCAGGCAGAAGGAATAACAGATTTTTGAGAAATGATAATCAGTTTGGTTCCTGACTTACTAAATTTGAAACGTTAGTGAGACTACAATTTGAAAATGTCCTGTTGCATGTAATTTGGCCTTTGAATTTGAAGTTCATAATGCATTTCAGAATTGAAGATATGGCCTTGATAAATGAGAATTGACAGCACAACAGAGAATGAATTTGCTAAGCGGGAGAACATTGATCAGATAACAGACCCAGAATAGAGTCTGAGAAAATACCAATCTTAACATTTAAAAGGAAGAGCTGGTAAAAGACTCAGAAAAGGAAAGATAAGAGTGCATGAGACAGGAGCAGAACCTGAGTGTATGTCTTGAAGTCAAGAGAGGAATGTGTCTGGAATGAGTATCTGTCATCATAAGCTTGAGAGGACAAGGAGGCTGAGGTCCAAAGAAAGATTTTTGGATTTGTCATTATGGAAGTGACTGTTGTGTTCATCCTTCATTGCCGGAGAAGACCATGCCATCAGAGAAATGATGACATGGCTTGCACTTGACTTTGTTCTGAGTGAGGGAGGGCTGTGCAGGTCACCAGCCTCACCTCTTCTCCAGAGCCATCTGAAAATCCAGTGACCCGATATTCCTCAGGATGACTGGAGATGACCCAGGATGCACTGGGAGACCTTGGGACCTTTAGACCAAGGTCATTGCAGGTACTCACTTAGGGTGAGGCAACAACCATTCACTGAATAGACCTGTTTAAGAAGTAGTCATGGTGTGGCCCCTTTAATGAGGCCAAGAAAAAAAAAACAACTCAGACTGGTCGTGGTAAGTAATATTTGAAGAAAGCAGTTTTTGTAGAGTGGTTGGTCAGATGGTCAAAGTGTGAATGAGTTAGAAATTAACAAAAGCTCTTCAAGGAACTGACAGTTTAATGAGGGAGAAAATGCACATAAGAGAGTGGTGGCCAGGGAGGGGCACTTTGACCCATTTTGCATCATGGTCTCATTGTTAAAATAGTTCTTTGTCTTTATGCTTTAAACAAACATTAATTTATTCATTTCATTTTTATGACATGATAATAAGTTTTTCCTATTGACATTTTGATTCTACTTTAGTATTGACATCATGTTTTTTTCATTCTCATGTGTCTCCCCTGGTTTGTAAATTTGAAGAGTAGGCACTATGTCTCATCATGTATTGATTGATGAGCAGTCTGGCAAAGAAGGGCTTGAGTTTCAAGAGTGGGTTCTAATTCATAGTGAGTATGTGTTCAAAGCCAAATAGTAAAGAGGAATATTCCAGCATATTGCTGAATGTGATTCCTTATTGATACTCAATGCTTCATAAATAATAATAGAAGAAAATGCACTTTTAGCTGAAAGAGTCAGCAGCAAATCTAGGACTGATTTTCTGATTACATTTTTCTTACCAGGTATCAAGGTCAACTTTCGAACAAGGGAACCTGAGGGTTTGATTGTGTTAGCAGTATCACCTGGTAATCAAGAGGAATACTTTGCACTTCAGCTAAAGAGAGGACGACCTTATTTTCTTTATGATCCCCAGGTGAGTGATTAGGAAAGCATAAGAAAAATAATTTAAACAGTTTTCTTTGTAAGTTCCCTCAAGGCAAGGACTAGGTCTTCATCCCTTCCACACCCTAGTTCCTGATTAGTGAATATTCCCAATGATTACTCAGTAAAGGTTGATTGAGATTCCTGTGGTCAGTTAGCTCAGTTGCTTAGAACTGAGATCACAGTTTTATACTCAGTGCCCAAACAGTTCCTTGAGGTTGCTTTGATCCTTGACCATACATTTTACTGTTATTCTTATTGTAGCCAAGAAGATCTCAGTTCAAACTCTGGCCTCAGACACTAGCAGGGTGACGCTGGGCAAATAACTCTATTTGCCTTACTCTATTAGAGAAGGAAATGGCAAGCCATTCCAATATCTTGGCCAAGAAAATTCCACAGACAGTATGGTCCATAGGGTCAAAAAGAATTGGACATGACTCAAAGACTTAACCATAACATGACAGCAATGAATATTGCTGCTACAAAGGAAGGCAGAAACAGTCTCTTGCCATCAGTTAGTTCATATTCAAAAGGGAAAAGACAATGTACACTACTATATCCAAACAGGATAAATTGGAGATATTCACAGAGGGGAGGTACTAGTATTTAGAATTTAGTATTTAGTATTACTAAACCTGTTGAACAAGTTTGACATGTAGTAATTCATTGCTACAGTTCTCCCCTTCTCCTTGCAATAAAGCAGGGAGAGATTCCTTCTCCTGTCTCTTCTTTGGGGCCCTTGTAATTTCACAACACTCACTTTCAAATGTTTAATATGTTCTTTTTGCTTTTGTTTCCATTGTTGTAATTATTTGTCATTGTGTATGTTGTTTTCTTGATAGGAAAAGTGGCTGATAAGGAAATAGGCAGAGAGTAGGAAGTGAAGTGAAGCATTGCTTGAACTTCCAAAGGGAGTAGGCTGGTAGGGCACTCACTAGGTAGCGTAGCAAGGCCTCTACTTCATTTCCATTTCTTTACTATAAAAAAAAAAAACACTGCTATAAACATTTTGGTGTACATTAGGTCTTCCTTTTGTCATTGATCTCTTTGGGGAATAAGCCTAGGCTTGTAATCTCTGAGTCAAATGATATGGATATTTTAGCCTAATCGTCACCTAATTCTAAATTGCTTTCCAGAATGATTGGATCAACGCACAATTCTGCACACATTGGATAAATGTACTTATTTACTGACAAATCTATGATACAGCATTCCAATCTTGTATCATTTGGTCGATGAAGGGAAACCTCAGGATTGTTTTGATTTGAAATTCTTCTTCTTATTATTAGTGATTTGGACTGTACTGTCATTTTTCACTCTTGTCTGATTCTTCATGACTCTATTGAGGTTTTGTTGGCAAAGATACTGGAGTGGTTCACCATTTCCTTCTTCAGCTCATTTTACAGATGAAGAAACTGAGGCACATATGGTTAAGTGATTTGCCTAGGGTCACACAGGCAAGTGTCTGAGGCTGAATTTGAATTTAGGAAGATTCATCTTCCTGACTTCAGACCTAGCATTCTCTCCATTGCCCAGTGATTTAGAAAATTATTTCATATGGTTGTCAATAATTGCAAGTTCTTATTCTGAGAATTGTTTCTTCAGATGCTTTGCCTATTTAACTTTTGGGGAATAGGTTTGGCATTATATAAGAATGTCCCAAAAGCTATAGTGTGCTGGAGTCAATTCATACTTATTAAAAGTTCAGAATGAGTGTTTATATCTTGAAAATTAGCAATTAGTGCAAATAAAAACTTGTCATTATTTGTTGATTGTCCAGATTTAATGAAGTGATGGAAAAATGTTAATGCCAGTTAAACTGAAAAGTGTGTTATACATACATATCTTTTCTTGGAGTACAGGGTGTTAAACATTTACTAGCACATCAATCTAAAAATCTTAATGCACTTTTATTATTCTATTAGAAGCATTTAAGTTTAACTCACTGTATTTCTATTAGTTGACTGATTTTTGTATTTTTAAACAAATATTATAGATTAAATAGCTTTATTAATTACTGATTTATAATATACTTTGAGATTGTCTCTTACTGTGTAATCTTTAATTCAATAAAGTTTTATTTGGCTTCTACCATGCTAAGCACTATAAGAGATACAAAAGGAGTATTTGACCTATTTTGACTCATTCTCTGCTTTCAAGGACCTTATAGTCTGGCTGAGGAGACAAGATTAAAATACTAAAAAGTTAGAGAATAATAAAGGAATATATTTATCTGTGTCTACAAAAATGCAGATTTCTTTGCCTATGGGTTTGGAGAAGTATATGATTTGATCTCATATATATATATATATATGCATACACATGCACAAATATATATGTATATTTGCATATATATGTGTATATACATATATATTTAGATAGGAAATGTTCTGTACAGAGCTTTATTTTTAATAGTATTTTATTTTGTTCCCCAGTGATTATGTCAAGAAAAATTTTAGCATTCTTTTTTATAAAGTTTTTAATTTCTTTTTTCCCTTCCCTCTATTCCCCCCCTCTTCTGAAAAATAGTTGTCAATTTGATATAGTTTATATATGTGCTAAATGTACAAATATTTCCATGTTAGTCATTGTTGTGAAAGAAGAAACAGACCAAAAGGGAAAAAAAACATGAGAAAAAAAAAATATGCTTCGAGCTACATTCGGAGTCCATCCCTTCTTTATCTGGATATGGGCAACATTTTCCTTTGTGAGTCCTCTGTACTTGTCTTGGAGTTTCATGTTGCTGAAAAGCTGATCATCGCACAATATCGCTGATACTATGTATGCTCTTTTCCTGGTTCTGCTCATTTCACCTTACAGCAGATCGTACAAGTCTTACCAGTCTTTTTTTTTTAAATCTTCTTGTTCATCATTTCTTATTGCACAATCGTATTCCATTGCATTCATATACTGCAGTTTGTTTAATCATTCCCCAATGGCCATCCCCTCAATTTTCAATATTTTGCCAACACAAAAGGGGCTGCTATTAATATTTTTGCACTTGTAGGTCTTTTTTCCCCTTTTTTACGATCTATTTGGGATACAGGCCTAGTGGTAGTATTGCTGAGTCAAAAGGTATTCACAGATTGGTTACCATTCTCCAGAATGTTTGGATGAATTCACAACTCCACTAATAGTTCATTCATGTTCCAATTTTTCCACATCCTCTCCAACACATCATTTGCCTTTTTTATATCAGCCAATCCGATTGATGTGAGGTAGAACCTCTGAGTTGTTTTAATTTGCATTTCTCTAATTAAAAATGATTTAGAACACTTCTTTATGTGCTTATAGATAGCTTTGATTTCTTCCTCTAAAAACTGCTTGTTCAAATACTTTACCATTTATCAATTGTGGAATGGCTTGTATTCTTGTAAATTTGACCCAATTCTCTTTATATTTGAGAAGCAAGGCCTTTACTTTTCATGGTTACTATTTTATATTCTATTTTGAGGACTGGAAATACTATTTCCCTTTCATTCCTACTTTGGATTTCATTTCCCTTGAGTTTCTAGATTTATCTCCTCGTAAATGAATTGTATTGTTTTGTTCAGCTTTATAGAGTATCTCCTTGGCAATTTGTTTGAAATGGGACTAAATCTGTAAATTAAATAGTATCATTATTTTTACTATGTTGTCATGTCTCAACCATTAGGAATGACTATTTTTTTTGGAATTAAAAAAGAACATTTAAAACTTTTAAAAGGACATTTCCATGTACACAGCACAACATAAAAAAAGGATTCAGTATAAAACCATGAATTTCCATTTCACATCACTTACTTTTTTTGAAAAAACATAAAATAAATACTACATATTGTTGTCAAAGCTATCCTGCTTTCCCATGCTCCCTTCTAAATTTTCTTGTTCTTTGTTGTGTACTTTTTATTTTATTTTTCCCTTCCTCCTCATTCCATTCTAGAGAAGGTTATCATTAGACATAAATATGTATATATATGTAAAACCACCATCTACATAGTTCTGTATATCAGTTATTTCTCTGGATGTGGATAGCATTTTCATTCATGTCTTTTGTAATTGATTTGAGTATAATACTCAAAATTACTTATTCAAAGTTGTTTTTAGAACAAAATTGCTATTACTGTGTAAAACATCCTCTTGGTTCTGCTCATTTCATACAAGTTTTCCATGTTTTTACCCCCATAATCATGCAACTCATCATGTCTAATAGAATAGTAATATTCCATTACTATCCTTTACCATGACTTGTTTAGCCATTCCCCAATTAAAGAGCACCCCTTCAATTTCCAATTCTTTGTCACCACAAAGAGAGCTAATAAAAATATCTTAAAACATACAAGTTCTTTCCCTTTTTCCCTAATCATCTTGGGAAACAGACCTAGTAATGGTATTACTGAGTCAAAGGGTAGGCATAGTTTAATAACTCTTTGAGCATAATTCCAGTTTGCTCTCCAAAATAGTTGGATCGGTTCACAATTCCACCAAGTAAATTACTGACCAAGTTTCCCACATCCCCTCCAATGTGTTTTGCTTTCCCTTTCTATCATTTAGTCAATCTGATAGGTATAAAATGACGACTCAGAGTTAGCTTAATTTGTATTTCTCTAATCAATAGGGATTTAGAGGATTTTCCCATAGTACTATATATTGTTTTGATTTATTCATCAAACAATGTCTATATTTCAATTAGGTTCTTTTATTTTTTAAGAAGCATTTAATAATTGTATCTTATAAATTGATAAGTTTTGTGTGATTCTGGCTGTGACTCCTAGGTTCTTGAATTCTCACTTTCTGATAGTTTGTGGTATTTTTTTAATTTGACCTGGAACCTCTGGATTTTCGCTATACTATTCCTGGAAGTTTTTGTTTTGTTTTGTTTTGTTTTTTACTTTGCCCTCTTGTTCTAATGTCTAGGCAGCTTTCTTTCATGATTTCTTTAAATATGATTTACAGGTTCTTTTTATGGGAGGGGAGAGTTATGGGTTTTAGGTAGTCCAATGATTGTTAAAACATTTCTCATTGATTTTCCAGGTCCGTTGTTCTTGGTATAAGATGTATAGCGTTTTTCTTTTATTTTCAAAATCTAGTGATTTTAAACATTTCTTGTTGTCTCATGGAGTCATGGCTTCCCAAAATGTAAAATGAACATAATAATACCACCAGTCTCTAAAGGTTGTTGTAAGGATCAAATGAAATAATATTATTAAAGCATAATATTTGTAAAGCATTTAGCACATTCCCTGGTATTATTGTGTTTGTCCTTTGTTCTCAAAGAGGACCATGACATTATGATGATGACATGACTTGCAGTTGACTTTGATTGGAGTGAGGGAGGGCTGTGCAAGGTCACCAACCTCACCTTCTTCTCCTGGGCCATCTGGGTCCAGTGGCATAGTAGTCACTTAATAAATACTTGTTTCCTTCCTCCTCTCTCCCTTCCATAGGCCAGTGAACTTGTCTTCAATTGTTGGGAAATTTTTAAAATGGATCACTAGAAGGGAAGCAGTGGTTACAAACAGTCAATAAGGCTTCATCAAGAACAGGTTATTCCAGACTAATTTCATTTCCTTTTCTCAGAAGTATAGTAACACTTTAGTATTTAGTTTAATAAAACAAGTTTAAGGAAGTACTTTGTATATTTACTTTACAAGATTTTTGTAAATAATGAAGTATCTTATGATATTCTTGTGAAGAAAAGGGAGAGATGAAGACTAGGTGATAATAGAATGTTACCAAGCATTTATCAAGCAGTTAGTATACTATGGAGATTGTGTTAAGTTCTAGGGATACAGAGAAATGCAGAAACAGTTTCTACTTTTAAGGAGCTTATATTCTAATCAGGGAACATCATGTAAATAACTAAATGAATATAAGGTATATGCAGAGTAGATGGAAGATAATTTCAGGGGGTAAGGCATTAGTAGCTGGGGGAAGGGGGCTGAGAAAGTCTCAGAAGTAATATTTGAGTCAACTGAGTATTAAAAGGATTCCAGGAATGATAAGAGGAAGAAGTGATGAGGAAGGTATTATTCCTGTCACAGTGGCAGGGAGTGCAAAGGTATAGAGATGAGAGATGGAATATCATATCTGAAGAATGGTAAGCAGGCCAGTCTTGTTGGATCGTAGGCTCTGGGAGAGGGGAGCAATTTGTAAGATAACTAGAATGGTAAGAAGGACCCATAATTATAAAGATCTTTAAATATTAGAGGGCTATATAACTGATCACATTATAGGGAGGGGAAACTAGATGGTGCAGTGGATAGAGTATAGGGTCGGGAGTCAGGAAGACTCATCTTCTTGAGTTCAAATCTGACCTCAGACACTTATTAGCTGTGTGACCCTGGGCAAGTCACTTGGCCCTGTTTGCCTCAGTTCCCTGAGTAAAATGAGCCAGAGAAGGAAATGGCAAACCACTCCAGCATCTTTGCCAGAAAAACTCCAAATGGGGTCATGAGAAGTCAGATATGAGTGAAAAACTGTTGAACAATACCAGTAGCAACTATTAGGGAGTTACTGGGTTTTCATGAGTCCATTTTCAGTGAAGGTATGATATGTCAAACCAGTCCTTTAGAAAAATCAAACTAAATAGTAATGGGGAGAGGCATGAAAGCAGGTGATTAATAAGATGTCTATTGCAACAGTTCGGATGAAAGGTGCATAGGACCTACACTAAGGTAGTGTCTGTATGAGTGGAGAGAAGGGAATGTAAACAGGAGATATTTTGAGGGTTGAAATGACAGGATCTGGCAGCAAATTGGGTCTATGGGATGAACAAAGTGAGGGTTTACCTGCGGCACCAAGATTTCAATCCTGCTGGGTAAGGGAGAGAATTGTATTTCCCCTGAAAATAATAAACAAGCTTGAGAAAGGAGAAGGTTTTGGGGAAAATTTAATTAGTTCTTTTGTGAACATATTTCATTTGAGATGATAGATGAACCCATAGTATCAGATGAGATTATTAAGTGAGACAATAAATATAGAAAGAAAAGAGAAGATGGCCCAGACCAGAACCTTAGGGGACAGACTCTGTTAGTAGACATGACTTGGAAAAAATGCAGCAAAGGAGAATTAAGGAGTGACCAGACAAATAAGAGAAGAACTATAAGAGGAGAGTATCTTGAAAACCTAGAGAGGAGTGAATACCCAAGAAAGCATGATAGATGGTGTCAAAGGCTGCAGAAAGGTTAAAAAGAATGAAAATTGAGAAAAGGTTTTGACTTCTAGTAATTGAGAGAATACTGGAGTAAGCAATACCAGTTGAATGATGAGATCACTAGCCAAATTGGGGAAGGTTTAGAAGAAAGTTAGAAGAAAGGAAATGAAGGTGCTTAGTGCAAACAACTTTCTCAAGAATTTAGTCAGGTAGGGGCGGAGCCAAGATGGCGGAGTAGAAGGACGCACATTCACGAGCTCCGAGCCCACAACCCATGGAATTGAGGTAAAAGGAGAGCCCCATAAATTCTGAATCTCTGCAGGGGGTGCACAAACATAGGGGAAGAGATTTCCGTTCCACTGAACCCTGGAGAGCCGTCCCCGGGGTCCATCGCAGCCAGGAAAGCGGACCCCACCCCCACCCCTGGCCGCGACCCAGAGAAGCTGACCTGAGCAGACTTCAGAGAGGAGAGCTCCGGGAGAATCTCCGGCAGCCGGGAAAGTCCCTCTGCCCACAGAAGCTAAAGGTCAGTTAAAAAGAAGCCTGCGCTAGGGGAGGGGAGCGGGCCCCCTCGGGAGGAAGCGGCGGCGGCAGAGACGGGGGCAGGAAGCGGCGGAGGCAGAGGCGTGGGCGGGCGGCTGAGGCGGCAACGGCCCCGGAACTCAGGAATCCCCCAGCAGCAGGTAGGATCTTCAATACTGAAGGTCTTTCCAACCTGAGGGAGCCGAGCAGGGGAGACGGCCCTGCCCCCACCCTGCTCTACTGCTGAACGCCTCTGAATAAAACCCTCAAGGGAGCTGAGCACAGCAGGCGGGGTCCCCCCACCCCGCCCCCATCGGCTCTGTTCCTGAAAGTCTCTTCAGAAAGCCCCTGAGGGCCCAAGCTAGGAAGCGGCCCTGCCCCCACCCTGCGCCAGAACTAAAGCTTGCCGCGGGTAAGCGCATTTGAATCTCAGAGGTCAAGTACTAGCTGGGCGGATCCAGGCGGAGGTGGAAAGGAATCTCAGAAGTCAAGTAACTGGCTGGGAAAATGCCTAGAAAGGGAAAGAAAAATAAGACTTTAGAGAGTTTTTTCCAACAAATGCAAATGATCCTGACCTTCGGATCTGATGGGGAGGACGAGGACGTATTTTTCCCATCAGGGAAAGATGTGGAGGGCGGGGCCTCAGTACCCCAGACACCCCAGGGGGGTGTTGGGTGGGCTCAGGCCTTGCAAGAGCTTAAAAAGGATTTTGAAAAGCAAGTTAGACAGGTGGAGGAAAGACTGGGAAGAGAAATGACAAAGATGCAAGAAGAGTATGAAAAAAAGGTCAATATCTTGGTAAAGGAGTCCCAAAAAAATGCTGAGGAAATTAACACCTTGAAAAATAGGCTCACTCAATTGGCAAAAGAGGTTCAAAAAGCCAATGAGGAGAAGAATGCATTCAAAAGCAGAATGAGCCAAATGGAAAAAGAGGCTCAAAAGCTCACTGAATTTAATAGTTCTCTCAAAATTAGAATGGAACAGATGGAGTCTAATGACTTTATGAGAAACCAAGAAATCACCAAACAAAACCAAAAGAACGATAAAATGGAAGAGAATGTGAAATATCTCATGGGAAAAACAACTGACCTGGAAAATAGATCAAGGAGAGACAACTTAAAAATTATGGGACTACCTGAAAGCCATGATCAAAAAAAGAGCCTCGACATCATCTTGCATGAAATTATCAAGGAAAACTGCCCTGACATTCTAGGACCAGAGGGCAAAATAAGTATTGAAAGAATCCATCGATCACCACCTGAAAGAGATCCAAAAAGAGAAACTCCTAGGAACATTGTGGCCAAATTCCAGAACTCCCAGCTCAAGGAAAAAATCTTGCAAGCAGCCAGAAACAAACAATTCCAGTACTGTGGAAATACAATCAGGATAACCCAAGATCTAGCAGCTTCTACATTAAGGGATCGAAGGGCGTGGAATAGGATATTCCAGAAGGCAAAGGAACTAGGACTCAAACCAAGAATCACCTACCCAGCTAAACTGAGTATAATACTTCAAGGGAAAATATGGTCTTTCAATGAAACAGAGGACTTTCAATCATTCTTAATGAAAAGACCAGAGCTGAAAAGAAAATTTGACTTTCAAACACAAGAATGAGAGGAAGCATGCAAAAGTAAACAGCAAGGAGAAGTACTAAGGGACTTACCAGAAATGAACTGTTTGCATTCATACAGGGAAGGACAATATTTCTAACTCTTAAAACTTTTCAGTATCTGGGTGGTTGGTGGGATCACACATACACATGTACACGCATGCACACACATACACACATGCATTCACATGCAGAGACAGAGAGCACAGATTGAACTGAATAGGATGGGACCATACCTTAAAAGAAATTAAGGTAAATGGTGAGAGAGAAATGTAGTGAGAGGAAAGAGGGGGAAATGGAAGGGGGTAACTATATGTCATTTAAGAGGCAAGTAGGAGATGTTTTTAGTGGAGGGAAAAAGAGGAGAGCTGAGGGAAAAAAAACAAACAAACAAACAAACAAACAAAAGTTTACCCTCATCACATTTGACTAAACGAAGGAGTGAAATGCACACTCATTTTGGTATGAAAACCTATCTTACAGTATAAGAAAGCGGGGGAGAAGGAGATATTGGGGGGGGATGATGGAAGGGAGGGCAAAGGGAGGAGGGAGTAATTGAAAGTCAACACTTGGGGAGGGACAGGATCAAAGGACAGAAGAGAAACAATGAGGGGCAGGTTAAGAGGGATGGCAATTCAGTTAGTCTTACACAACACGACTATCAGGAAGGTCACTTGCAAAGCTACACAGATATGGCCTATAATGAATTGCCTGCCGTACCAAAGGGAATGGATGGGGAGGGAGGGATGGGGAGAATTTGGAACTCAAAGTTTCAGGAACAATTGTTTAGTATTGTTGTTGCAACTAGGAAAGAAGACATACAGTTAATGAGGAATAGAAAGTCATCTGGCCCTACAGGAGAAAAGAGAAGATAGAGACAAGGGAAGGGAGGGATGACAGAAGAGAGGACAGATTGAAGATAGGGAAAATTAGATTGCTTGGGGTATTGGGGTGGGGGGAGGGGAGAAAAGGGGAGAAAATTTGGAACCCAAAAATTTGTGAAAATGAAAGTAAAAAGCTAAATAAATAAATTAATAAAAAAAAAAAAAGAAAAGAAAAGAAAAAAAAAGAGTTTAGTCAGGTAGAGATAGAGAGATATAGGGTAAAAACTAGGAAGAATTATTGGAAAAATGAGATTATTTTTAGGGATAACCTAGACATTAGAGATATTAATCTATAGTTTTTTTCTCTGTTTTGTCTTTCCCTCATTGAGGTATCATGAACATAATTTTATTATAGAATGAATTTAATAGGATCCCTTTTACTATATTTATAGATAGTTTATAAAAACATTGGAATTAATTTTTTAATGTTTGATAAAATGTCCTTGCAAATCTCTCTATTATTCCTTTTTGGGGGGATGGTGATGGCAAGTGATTTAGCATATAGATATTATCATTTCACATAGTTAAAACAGTTAAATTTCGTATAAGGTATAATGTCCTTTGCCTGTGAAATTCACAGCCTATAGGAAAAATGGTTTTTTTCATGTAATGAATTGACAGCCTAGTACATAGAGTTACATGCAGTAGCTAAACGAATAAGCACGTTAATACATTGTTGGTAGAGTTGTAAATTGGTCTAGGCAGTCTTGAAGATACTTTGGAGTTATGCCAAAAAAACCTGAATATCTTTGGGCCTTTAAGAAAGGCCATATATGTACCAACACATTACTAACAGCAGTCTTTTGGTAGCAAAGAAGTGGAAACAAAGTATGCATTTGTTATTGCTGTAATAGTGCAACAAATTGTGGTACATGGTTGTAATAAAATGTTTTTACAGTATAAGAAATAATGATTGAAAAGTTTGGAGAAGCAGGAGGAGACATTTAAACTGATGTGTAATGAAATAAAAAGCAGGAAAAATAACAGCAGGAAATATATACTATTTTCAAAATTTTGAATGGGTAGTACTATAACGCAAAATATAATTTTGTGTAATAAGAATGACCAATCTTGTTGGGGAGAAGAGATGAGAAAATGAGCTTCATCTCTTTTGTTATGTAGAGGTGGGTGGCTGTGGGTGTGGAATGTGGCATATGCTCTCAGAATTGATTGATGTTTTGGTTTTCATTAATAAAAAACAACAAATTTGTTATAAGGAAAGGCTGACTGGATAGGTGAGGGGTCAGACATATATTTCTAAATGAATGTAATTTAAAGACAAAAGTTATTAATGATAAAAAATGAAGAGATATGGTTTGCATGTCACAGATATCTATCAAAAGGAATGTAGCTTAAGGTTTATATTATCATGGGATAATTGTCTTCCTCCTTAGGACTATCAGATCTTCACATAATCCTGGATCTTAATGTTTTCCTCAATTTGACACAGCTCATATTTTGATTTCTTTTCTTGGCTGGTTTTTCAGCTCTGTTTTTCTCAAACCTATCCCCTTTCTTATGTTCCTTCCCTCCCTTCCTTCTCTTCCTTATTACCCAGTGGCTAAAATGTAAATTATTCCATAGACTTCTCTGGTATGAAATCATTGACCACTTGGATCCTAATGCATGAGCTGTGTGCATAGAGATCATTCAGGTAGCAATATACATTTTGTAGCAGAAATCTGTAAAGAGAAAACATATCTAGCAAATCATTTTTGATTTGCAAGAGTATTTTTTTCCTTAATGTAGATGTAACTGTTTTTTCTTTTTTCTCCAAAATAAAGAATTGTTTATTTGAAAGAAAGGGAATAAGAGAAGGGGACAAACATGATCTTCCTGTTTCATGTCAACCACTTTGTTAGGTGCTTCACAAATAAGTACTATCCCCATTTGACAGTTGAAGATACTGAGGCAGAGAGGTTAAATGACACACCCTGAATGACATATCTATTCATTGCTGAGGCTGGTTTTGAACTTAAATCTCACAGATTCCAGGCCCATCCCTCTTTTCTGTATTCTATGAAGGTGGCCCCCAGGTGCCAGATGGTGGTTTGTGCACATTAAGAAGCATCAAGAATCAATTTAACAAATAAACTGAAGTAAATGTCTGTAGGCCACAATAGTTTATGAGGCATTGTATAAAAGTTAAAACAAGAGACACAATCTTTGCCTACTAGGAGTTTACAATTTCTGTAACTAGGAGTTACAATACAATTTGCCTACTAGGAGTTACAAAAGTTTACAAGATGTATTTAACTGTTAAGACATACATGCCCCCTCTTTGTCCTTTTTCTGTTCAAATAAATACAGGGGTGGGGAACCTGTAGCCTTGAGAGTTCATGTGGCCCTCTAGACCCTCAAGGGAAACCCTTTGACTAAATCCAAAGTTCACAGAACAAATCCTTTGGTTTCAGTCAAAGGATCACCCTTGAGGACCTAGAGGGTCACATGTATCCTTGAGGCTGCAGATTCCCTATCTTGGAAAAATAGAATCAGAAAGAATGTTGACCATTCTCATAGTTCATAGTTCAATTTCCAAGTCAATATATATATATATACATTCAAGTAAAAATATATTATTTATTCTACTTTTAAAGCACTATAGAGTTATGTCTATAACTTCCTCTGATAACCTGCTTTAAAGTTTAATAAATTCCAAGTGAGATTTTTTCATTTTTCACTACTTCATGGTACAGATAAAATTAATTTCTTTTGCTTTCTTGTTTAGAGAAAATAGTATTTCATTAAAATTGGAGGTGTTCTAGACAAACTCTGATCTAGAGGTGATTGGTAAATTTCAGTGTGAGCATTTAAACCTTGGATATCGGCAAATGCTACAAACCAGGTCTTGACATTGTTTTGTTGATTGTCTGGATTTAAGAAAGTGATGGCAAAAATATTAATAATGCAGACTTAACTTAAAAGTGTATCATACGTGGCATTTATGGCACTTTTTCACTCAGAGTTGTTAAACATTTATCCTTGGGACTCAATGAAGCAACAAAAAATAATGAGTGTTTACTGAGTGCCTGTGTACTGTACTAAAGATTCATAGTAGAACTAAGACAATTCTTGCCCCCAAGGAGCTAATACTCTCAGTGGTAATCTTCTTGGGGTAGGGGTGTGGATAAAAGGGAGGTAAAATGCACTATCAAGTTGAAAAGTTATATAGGGAGCTGACCTGAGTTTGGAAGATCTGGGTTCAAGTCCACCTCCAATACATGCTGGTTATTTCACACGTTGGTGAATTTAGGAAAGTCATTTAACCTCTGGGTGCCCCCAAGGAACTTTCTGAGAATATAAATCTTTTAAGTCTCAGAGAAAATACTGATTTGCAATTAAAGAGCATTTCTTTTTTGAGAGTATCTCAAAACAAATTATAAAAGCATAAAAGAGGGAAAAAAATGGTGGGAGTGGTAGAGAGTTCATTGGCATATGGGGGGATAAGGTAAGACTTCCTACAGGGCATGTCATTTCAACTTTCAACAGGTAGAACTAATTAAGTGAACTTGGAATTCTGGGTGTGATTCTTTCCAATGCAGAGGAATTGGCTGCTGTGGGCAATGGTGGAAGCCTTGGAGGGAAGTGATGAGTATATCTTAGAATTTGTAAGAAAGAGGAATACTGGACAGTCTCACATGCATACTGTATTCGGATGGGGCAAGATTTAAAAGCATTTGGGGGAAAGATAGATGAGGTAACATGAAGGAACCAAAGTTAGGAGTGAGAAGCTCTCAGAAGAAATTCTGGAGACACTAAGGGGAGCAATTCTGATTTTGAAGAAAGTGGAAGTTGTTTGAAGAAGAAATGAGGGTACGCAGGAAAGTCAATGACCAACATTAAAATGACTCGTTCAGAAAATGGAAAGAAAAATAATTAGGATAAAAAGAAAATGAAAGTTCAACATGTTACATAAGGAGCCTGAGGGTAACTAACGTCAATTTTTTAAAAATGATTTTTTTCATTTTGGAAAGTTATATTAAGGGCACAACATCTCAGGAGCTATTGGATTTTCTTTTACCAGGTTTTCAAATAGACAACAACTTGACTGGTATCGGGTTGTTGTTCGGTCATGTCTGGCTCTTCATGACCCCATTTCTTGTCAAAGATACTGGAATAGTGTACCACTTCCTTCTCTAGCTCATTTTACAGATGAGGAAACTGAGGCAAACAAGATTAAGTGACTTGCCCAGGATCACACAGCTGGTAGGCATCTGAGGTCAGATTTGAACTCAGGAAGATGAGTTTTCCTGACCACTCTTTCCATTGTGCCACCTAGCTGATATCAGCTACCCATTCATTAGATTATGATGGTCTCTCTCTCTCAGGTCACTTCTAGTGCTGAGACTCTATGATTCTAACTTCTGTTATTTTGAATTTCTAATTTTTAAATTTTTCTAGTGTGATGTAACTGATTTCGATCTCTTAATATTTACCAAATGACTTATAATAGCAATATCACAATGTATGTTAATGTTTTTAGGGGAGGAAACGGTTTTGATCAAATGTGATACAATGACAAGTCAATGAATAAAATTTTCAGTTTACCTAACTGCATCCTGTGGAACTCAAACTTGAAACTAGTGCCAAAAAGAAACAATGAGAAAATCCTCATTCCATCTTTTTATTATTTCAATCTTTAATTTTGAGACCATAGAAATCAGTTATAATTTCCTATGTTTTCTTTTATCAACTTTGTGGTAACTTCCGTTCTTTATACACTTGATTCAGTGATATTTTGTTGGTTAGGTAATGGCCCATGGTTACCATCTGAAAGCTTTCAGTATAGTGACTTTTACCAAGAAAATCAAATCAGGTTTTGGTTTCGTTTAGTGAGAGCCTTTAAACACATCTAAATATAAATCATATGGAAGATTAAATGATTTTCTAAAGGAAAAACATGAACTACATAAAGAGAGGCCAGAATTTATCATGAAGCTATTCCCACAATTTCAATTAAAAAGAAAAGCTTGAAATAAACATTCCAAAATTTCCCCAAACAAAAGCCAGCTTTGACAAGTAGATCTAGAGTGGCATGGCAGGATTCTTTCCCCCCCCAATATAAATGTGGTTTCTAGTGTAGAGAACTATTAATGCTTCAGATTGTTGCCAAACATAATATGAAGAACCACTTACTCAGACACCTGATCTTTAGAATGCAGCATCGTTTGTAACAATTTTAACGCTAACTAAGTACACTTTGATGAGACAGCATTTAATAAAATGCTCATTAATTTCATCATTAGCAAGGGTATGCTGAGAAGTAAGCCAGTTTCTTATGTCACGCCCAATTAGCATCCCATGCTAGTAATCCCATTAGCATTGTTGAATTCACTAATGGAAAAACTAATGGGCATGCTACCAGGGCACATTAATTGGGCACGACACCAGTTCTGGTTTTAATTATTAAACTACGATAATGAAATGTGTGTTTGTAAAATATTAAAACGTTGAAATAGGATTGAAGACAATAAAAGATTGTATGTGGGGGAAAAATGATATAAGAAAAGTCAACCTATAAGACACCCAAGGGACAGAGACTGGACTTCCCGATGGATCATCTGTTCTAACATCTTTAAAAGTTGCTGTATGGTCAATGGAAGAAACATCCTGCTTATGCTCATGGGAAATTAGAACCTTTTCTGTAATATTCAATATTGTGTGTCATATATGTTCTCATGCATAATATGAGGACTGACAGGAGCCAATTAAAGAACATGTGGAAGGAGTGAATTTAGTCCTTTATGTGTGCTATCTAGTAACAGTGGATAAATTTTTGAAGAAATGGGACCTCAATTCTTTTTGGGTAATGTAGCATTTAAATCTTTGACTTACTCAAAATTTCAGCTGTGACACATTGAGATTTTAAATCTTTTTTCCTTTGCTCACCTAACATAAATATAGTATGAGGGTCACTTGAGTTTGTTAAAAATATTCTGGATAGTTTTAACAAATTTTGCAGATACTTCTCTAATTTTCTACTGGACAGAGGCATATCACCTAACAGAAGAAATCAGGTTTATTAAGAGAAAACAAAATATTTTATGTTCTGATTATGTTAAAATTTTCTTTCTGAATTTGTCATCTCTAAGCAGAATGGTAAGCAATGATAACTTTATGGCAGAATCAGCTTTCATTTAATTTTACTAGCTTTATCTTTGAAAGTGACTATAATGCTTTCAAGTATGTCCCAATAAGTTGAATATTTTTATTTTCAACTTTTTCATGATCCTTTTTCCCCCTCTTCATTTTAATTTTTTTCTATTTCCATTTCATTTCATTGCAGCTACCATTATGGGAACTTGCTCTTCAGAGGATGTATTCTTACTATGATTATCATGGTATAATTACAGTAAGGGTGCTACACATTTTTTTATAATATCCAACATTCCTAAATTTTAGCCAGTTTTCCTATTCTTTCTCTTGATTAATGATAAGTAGGGAATTTTATTTATTTAATAGTAGAGAAATCAAGTTGATGGGAAATGATCTAGTGGAAATGTCTCTTAATCAGAACTGAAGCAGAACTGCATTTTGGCACTGATAGCTGAACCAGTTGTGATACATACGATAAATGATCGTGATGGAATGCTACTGTGTTATAAGAAATGATAAATTTGATGATCTTAGAAAAACATGAATAGACTTGCATGCGATAGTGAAGGGTTGAAATGAGAAAGAATCAAGAGAACGCTGTATATAGTAACAGCAATAGTGTTTTAAGAACAACTTGGAACAACTAAGTTATTTTGAGTATTATAGATTTGGATAAGTAGTTTTTCACTTTGACTGCCATAAGAAAAAAATAATTAAAAATCCCTATAGAAAAATGATTCGCTTATTGTTTCTGATTGGCGTAGATAATCCCAATTGTTTCTGATTGGGACAACGCAGGTAATTTTATGAGAAACCTCGTTTTGAAGGGAATTTCTTCCCATACTTGGAGATTTTTTTTTTTTTTTTACTTTCAGAAAAGCACATCACAAAAGACTCTTGATTCCTGATATCATTTGGGCTAAATCCACACTCTTATTCTAAGTTCTCTTTTAAGGCCTTTACTTTGGCATAATAATTATATTATTGAAGTCTTTATTTTAGTCTAGAATTTAAAATTTTCTTTTTAGGGATCTGCAGTTGTAGTCACTACAACTAATGATAATGGAAAACAGTATAATGATGGAAGATGGCATCAGGTGATAGCTACCCGGCACCAGACTTTGGGACAGATCACTGTTGATGGGCAGTTCATAGGTCAGTATGTCACAAATTTTTTTTTCACTAGTCATATTATTCAGTTTATCTATCATTGTTGTTTTCCTTTGTTCTATTGTAACTGCCCTTTAGATCATTTGTCCCTTCTATGTTCTTGTAATATATTTGGAAACATGCATTTAGAGTCTATTATTCCATTTGCACAAAACTCAAATAACATACATTTCAGGGGTTCGAAAACTATACTTAAAATCCCATAATGCTAATATGGTGCCATGGACCCTACTCAGTAAACTTATTTAGATAAAACTACTTTCTGTACTTTTGCATATATTTTGTAGTTGTCTATTTCTGCACATAATGAATCACCCAGTAAACTTTAAGCACCTTGGAGAGCAGGGATTGTTTCCGTTCTGTCTCAGTGCTTAGCACATGACTTTCCCATAGTAGGCACTTAATAAATATTTGATAAGTAGACTTAAGGATTGGTAATTATTCGTGAGATACTTTGGTGATAGAAATGCTTTTTTCTTCTTTTAAAAGGCTCTTCTTCTGCAACCAGTGGCAGTACTATCATTGGTGAAAATACAGGAGTTTTTGTGGGAGGACTGCCATGGGGTTATACTATCCTCAGGAAAGATCTTGGTGAGTAATAGTGATTTAGATTATTTGAGGCACAGAAAGTGAGGACAGAATCCATTTAAATTATTTTTGTCTTTTAAAGACTAAATAAAAATATTGTATAGTTTTATAAGATGTACTCTATATCTATGCTCAACAATGACCTCTTAGATTACTGAGAATTATGAATCATTTTAGGAACTATTTGATAAAAATATTTTCTAAGATATTATTGAAAAAAGGAAAAAATGATAATGTAATATATATATTTTTTATGGAGGTTGTGATCTGGGCTTGTAATTTAATCATAAACTCCTGGGAAGAATACTCTTTCTATTCATACTTTAAGATACATTAACTTTTTTTTGTTCAATTGTTTTAGTCATATCTGAATCTTTGTGATTCCCTTTGGGGTTTTCTTGGCAAAAATACTGTTTACCATTTCTTTCTCCAGCTCCTTTTACAGTTGAGGAAACTGAGGCAAACTGGTCTCAAGGATTTGCCCAGGGTCACCCAGTTAGTGTCTGAGATCAGATTTGAACCCAGAAAGATGGACTCCTCTTGACTTCAGGCCCAGCACTTTATCCACTGTGCTACTTAGTTGTCCCTTTTTTCACTTTATAATCTTGTAAAGGAGGCTCTGAGAAGTTAAATAACTTACCCATGTCCATGCAACTGTAAAATATTAAAGGTAGGCCTTGGACCTAGTTTTCCCTCTTATCTCTTATAAACTTCAATTCTCCATAAACTAAATTAAAATGGCCAGTTAAACATTAGACTGTATGATAATTCCTGAAAAAAAGAAAAAAGGAAATAGAATTTCCTTTTCTTTTGTTGATTAGGTCATGATGGTCAGTGAAGAGGTCAAAAATTCTAGAGCTGACTGAAAGAATTTGTTTCACATGCTTTATTCTAGATGATTTCAGTATACTAAAAAACTTGTAGTTTCTCTGTAGAGAGCACAGTGCTCTTGTCATTTAGTTTTGGAGGAATAAGATTATAGAGACTTTTAGCCCAATCTCTTGCTTAGCCTACTACGGATTTCACAGTCAACCACTTTGTCCAAATCCAATGAAAAGAAGCTCTGTCTTTAGGGGGCTACTGGTAGACCACAGCAGGTCTATTCTGTTCCTTTAGCTACTTTTAGTGTTGTATTTCACAATAGTTTATGGGAAGGCAATACGCATTGCTATTTAAAGATTACTAAAGTAAATTCATTGTCTATTATATATGACATTCATTTGATGTGTCTAGAGCCACATCAAAGTTAGGCAGTTTAGAAAAATGAGTGTGGACATTTTAAAATAGCTCATTGCTTGCAAATTTCATTGCTTTCAATTAGTTTTTTAATTTTTCAAAATGCTATTGTAAAAAACTATTTCTTGGTCAATTTCTGCAGAAATAATTCAGAAAGGTTTTGTGGGATGCCTCAGGGATGTGTTTTTTAAGAAGAGTCATGATCCTTTTGAAGTCTGGGAACCTCTGCAATGGCAGAATGCTGAAGAACAAATGAATGTGTACAGCAGCTGGGAGGGTTGCCCTGCTGTACTAAACGAAGGCGTACACTTCCTTGGAACAGGTAATGTCCTAAGGGACATGGCAATAAATGTCTTACAAATGTGCCCCTAAACCTATACCTCAACTCCACCCTTCTCTAATGAGTTTCAGCCACATGATGTTTCATATGAAGATGGATAATACTAAGCACACAAAACATAGTGGCAGAGGATGACTTCCTGCTATAAAATATAAAACTTAAAAATATACATTTGTGCTCTAAGAGTCCCAATGAAGGCAAAAGATCTGACAGTCACCAAAATAGATAACTAATATTTTTCTTCAGAAAATCCACTTTTAAGTTGTATTTTCCTATAGAAACAATGCTCTGAATAGTAATTAAGTTCCTAGGCTAGACCACAAAATCTTATCTGGGTTATAGTGTAGCTAAAATATGTAATCAACAGTATAATTTTAGGTACATTATGGATTAAAGAGGTTTGTGTGGACTAGCCTGGGAACCTAATCATTCCTTGGCTAGGAAGGGTGAGAGAGGGGTATTTTTTAATGTAAATGGCAAGAATATAATATGGTGGTGCTGGGAAAACATCTCCCTTTCCCTGTATATTTCATTGCTTCAATGGCAGGCCTCCTCACAAATTGTAGGGAAGTTTGGGAAGAGATAGTGATGTTTTAAGAAGAGAAAAAGGGAACCCACTTTGAAAAAAAGACACCCTTGCTGATGGCTTTTCGCAAGTTGGCTCTCTTTATGTCAGAAATGTTCTGAGTTTATGTAAGTTTATGGCCTTTACAACAGACTATACTACAGCATAATACATTAACTAGTCAGTTATTTGCTAACTAAAGCCACTGAGTTCCTTTCTAACTATTAAAATGATCTATGTTTAAAAGTTAAATAGAAAATTAATGGACATGATGCTAGTCATGACTTAGGGGTAAACCTGAAAGGTAAATTCCTGAGAGGTATGTCTCATGTTCCTCTGGTTTTTCCTATTTAAGTCCAAAGTGCATTATTCCATTGATTTGCATTTTTCAGAAGTGGATTATTTACTCACAATAATTAGCCCTAGTATCATGTCAGTCAATGGTCAGCGAGCATGTAGTAAGTTACGTACTTGGTGCTAACTATGCTAAGCTCTGGGGAATACAAAAAAAGACCAAAAGAAAAAAAAGGAACTTTACTCTCAAGGAGGTCATAGTCTAATGGGGAAGAGAAGATGCAAACATAGGAGTTATATTCTTTCCCATTTTTCTAAAAACATAAATTTTCTTATTTTTAAAGGATTCCTGGAACTCTATCCCTACGTATTTCCTGGAGGAATGGATTTTGAAATTTCCTTTAAGTTCCGAACTGACCAAATGAATGGATTACTTTTATTTATGTACAATAAGGACGGACCAGATTTTCTTGCCGTATGTTTATCTTGAAGATATTTATTTTAAAATGTTTTTGTTAACATTAATAGCCTTGCAATGTTTTTTTAAAAGAAGAGTAATTTAGGAAAGTAAGTTATAATATCGTATTCACCTTCTTCCAGAAAAAATTGGAATTTCATCACTTTCCTATAATCACAATTATGGCTTGTTTTAGTATTACCATTGCTATTGTTATGCAAAAACTTGATCATGGACTTGTTTACATTTTAGATCTATGACAAATGTAATGGAGATTAATAAAAACAACCAAGTTTTATTGAGAAGGAACTGAGGAAATTTCAATTTTTGGTTATATCAGAATCTGAATTTTTTTAATTTCCAAATCCTTGCTAACAGTAGTTTTAATTGCCTTTTAATGTATCTTGAGATTTTATTCTTTAAAAATTATAACTAGGCTATAATGGGCCATGATAAGCCCTCAGAAAATGGGAGAAAACCCTGAATGGCATATAGTTGTTATAGAACCAAAAAACCCGGACTCAGAAGCCTGATATGTGTTGTTAACCTATAATAAAATACAAACCTATATAATTAAAGAATTCAGTGCTTTTAAACTTTTTTCCCAAAATATTTCTTGGCAACCATTATAGCAGAAAACAAAGGAAATGCCAAATAGAGATCATTTTCTCTGCCCCCACGTTGCTTTTTTCCACATATTTTGCCAGGTTTTTATTAGGAATACAGAAAAGCTTTTCTGTTAGGCCAATCTAATATTTTTCATTTGAAACAATTCTTTGTTAAATTTTAGTTTCCAATTTGCCTACCATCAAAATAAGAGAATGGTAAACTATACCATTATGAGAGCATTGAGAGAAAAATGTATGGAGACCTTCTTTTATCACAAAATTTAGGTAAAGTGAGTTCATTTTAGAAAATGCTATATTAATCTCAAAAGAAGCAATTATGTTACTTAGATATTTGAAATAATAAAACTGAAATATGGAATCAAAATATATCTTATTAATTTGAAGTTGAGTTTGTTATAACCAGTAAAAATAAGCTTAATCAAGCTTGACATTTCATTTTCTTATTGTCTTGTCATATTCTTTCCCAAAATTAAATTGATACATGAAGTACTATTTTCTCATTTTCTAAAAACTCCAATAGAAATAGAGCCATAGTTCAAACTGTCCTTTTTTTCTCTCTCCAGTCGCTTATGTTAGACTCTAATCTTCTAACTCGTGCAAAAAAGCCTGAGTAAAATAGAAATACTTTGTTTTAGTCTACATTGTACTATATCACATTGTCTAATCATTAGTGGATATGAATTCGTTTGACTTATTGTTACATTTTGATGTCAATTATAAGCTGGCAAGGCACTTTATTATATGCCATTGTAGTCATCCATAGGATAAATGTGAGCATTTTTATGGAGTGCTTTGAGTGGAATTTCTTGCTCTTCCAGAGAAATTGACCTTTTGCTCCTCTCTGTGCTGTCATCCTGCAGTCTTTTTATACACCTATTTTCTTTTTTAATTTGAAATACAGACAGAGTTGAAGAGTGGGATTCTGAGCTTCCTGTTAAAAACCTGTATTACTTTTACACAAGTGGATGTATGGTTAGGACTCTCCTATTGTGATGGAAAGTGGAATAAAGTAACCGTGAAAAAGGCAGGCTCAGTGATATCAGCAAGTGTGAATGAACTGATGAAGCATGTGTCAGAGTCCAGTGCCCAGCCACTGATGGTGAATTCCCCAGTCTATGTCGGAGGATTGCCACAAGAGCTGCGGGAAACCTATGAAGAGCTAAGTTTAGAACAAGGTAAAGCTCACAAAGGTAAATTCAAGAATGAATCAAGGTGGAGTGTGGTCAATCCAGAAGATCAGTCTTCCTACTAGATTTGTGGTAGGTCAGTGTCCCATCTTGGTTGTAGACTGTAAACACATTTGGCATTAAAACAAAGCTAAAATAGAAAGAATTGTAAAGTACACTCTTAAAAGTATGTTCCTGCTATGCCCCAATCCTATTAGCTTTCCTACTTATTTACATGAGTTATGAGCATTGATTGCCTTCAATACTTATGTGTAGTATTCATTACATCTATTTTGCACATTTTCTTATTTATATTTCCCTCATGTTTTCAATATATATTCTCTTTAATTTATATTTTTTATAACTAGAAATAAATTCTTTCCCACAAAACAGTTATAAATTCATCAGTTTGTCCTGTTTATATTTCTCTTCTCAAGACTAATGTTTATCTGTTATCATCAAACCCTTCTGGTTTGATCAAAAAAATACAAGCAAATGAAGTTGTTAGCTGGCTCTTGAATTTTTCAAGTTCAAATGTACTTGAGCAATGCAAATATATTGTCAATTATGAAATAGAAAGAATGAATAAAAAGCTTCACTTTTCAAAATTACTGTAAAAATAGAAGTGTAGACCCATTTAATGAATTTGCTTATTCTGCTTTTCTCCTGATATTAGCCTATGCTTATTATTTAGCTGTGAAATTTATCAGAACCACTGGACGCATAGCAAAATATGATTCCACAGAGAAGTTGTTCTAAGTAAAAAAATTAAGACTTCTCTACTATGAATGGTAAAAATTCTACTAAGAAGTCTTTGTCTATTTAGGGGTTACATAAAGATGTACATGTTTTTAAGTAGAAAATGGCAATATGTGACAAGATCAAACTAGCCTTTTTAAAGGAGTATCAGTAAAGAATTAATGAATATGTGGGACATATTGCAGTAATGACACTTGAGAAGTAAGCTAGTTAAAAATATTACATTCTTCTACATGGTACTTAAAGTTTTTAAGTTTCTGATATTGGAAAAATATTAAATAAAACATAAAAATTGTGAGAAACTATTACTAGATCAAAAGTATCTCTTAATCTAGAAATATGGAGATATGGAATTAAATTATGGAAGAAACTTTCTCTGTGTTACAAAAACTTGTGTGTGCATGTGCGTGCATGTGAGTATGTGTGTGTGTGTGTGTGTGCATATGTTTTTGTATAAGCTCCATTAAAACATTGCCCTTGAGGACAAAGATAAAATTTTATTTTTAATCTTTTATGCAATATTTAAAGAAATGCTAAATAGGATAATATTATATATGTATATATACATGTTTATGTACATACTTATACTTGTATATGACATAATTAAACCTGAAATATAAAAGGAACAAGTATTTATTAAACAGGTACTATGTGCCAAGAACTGTGCTAAATACTTTAAAAATATCTAATTTTATCCTCACAATAGCCATGGGAGCTAGGTGCTATTATTATCCCTGTTTTTCAGTTGAGGATACTAGGGCAGACAGAGTTTAAATGATTTGCCGAGGATCACATGGCCTCAGCTTTTCCTGATTCCAGGCTCAGTATTCTAACCACTGTGGCACCTTAATGCCTCTGTGCTATAGAGAAACACTTTATTTCCATTTTGCTAAACTATATCTATCACGTCACTATCATCTAAATTTTCAACTTCATGTTTAACTTAAGAAAAAAGAAAAATGTTTCCAGCTATTTAAAAAGGGATGATTTTTTGTATGTATGTGTGTATATTTAGATGGCTATAGATAAAGATTGATATTTAGATACCTAGCTAACCTCAAAGTATCTAGATGCTTATTGATCTATATACAGACAACTAATGTCTATGTCTTTCTATTATCTAATATAGTATAGATATGTAAATAATATATGGTACAGATGTATTATTAGATTAAACTACTATGTAAAATGCTAACATTGCATAGTTATATGTTTTGTATTTTAACTGACATCTTTCTCTCTGCTATCTCTCTCTGTTTCTCTCCCCACTTATTGACCATGGCTCCTCATTAACAACAATCCACTCATTACAATGTTCTAATATTTGAAACTTCTTTTTTAGCCCCCCTCCCCGCCTTGGCCGTGTCTCACAGAATAAAGTAGATGGATACTCTGTGACTGTATTGGTACTGCTGCCTTCTAAGGATAGAGACTGTACTTGCTACTTCATTAGTATAAAAGACTAGGATGAGGAAATTCCTTCTTCCAGTGCAGGTTAGCACGATCGTTGCCACCTACAGTCTTAGGGAGCTAGCTGCACAGAGCACTGAGAGGTGAGGAGTTTTCTCCAGTCACATACCCAGTATGTGTCAGAGGTAGAATCTGAACTCAGAACTTCACTTTGAGGTCACTTAGTTACTATATCAAGCAGCTGCTTTGCTGCCCTCTTAGCCAATTAAAGCTTTTTTTTTAGTTTGAAATCATGTTGTAATATTAATTACCCTCTTATATGTGTGTCTGCATGGTTTTCTATAATCCTGTGCTCTCCTCTTGCCCTCCATCCTTATATTTGGTAGGGACTTTTGTCTATTCATGAGTCACAACAAGGACTTTGCTCGGGTCACTGTAGCAAAATTATACTTTAATCTATTGGAGCAGTTCCAGAGTTGGAAGCGCCCTATTTCTCCACATAGTCATCGCTACTACTTAATCATCACATCCTGCTTTTTAAGTCCAAAAATTTGTTTGTAACCTTTCATTGCGTAATTATCGTATGGTATAATTCTTTTTGATATGCTGCTTAAAAGGTAGAGTAGCAATGTATTCACCAGTGGCATATGGATACGCATTTATCTTTCACTCATTGGAAGCTGTGAGTCTAGATTTCTCAGCACAAGGACATTGTTAGTATTCAGTTTTAATGTAAATTCATGAGTATCCTGTACATGCTAATATTGCACCCAAGACATTTGTAATAGATGATTTTTAAGTAATACCAGAACAGTTGCTTCACAAAATGGTCACACCCCACTTTTTTGCAAGAAAATTTGGCATAAAATCTGTAACGATTCTGCAGTGAAATACGGTAACTTCTAGATTCACCCGTACCTATGCTATCACATACCTAATTTTGTGTGTGTGTGTATGTAATGTGTGTTCAGAGCTTCGATCCTTTCCATTCTGAGAATGTCCAGATAGTGCCATTAGTAATTACTACAATGTAATTAATGCCTACAGATACACCCATGGATATTTTTTTCTTTCTATGTTACTTGTAACACTAATATGTTTGGCTCTTCTACCATTTTTGTTTTTGCTGATACTGAAATTGTGGCAGAGGTGAAGTAATTCACCCAAGTGTTATCAGCAAATCTGTGCTAGAATAAGGGATTCAAATTGTTTCTAAATTTCCACGTTAATGATTATCCATTGAGCCACCCTGCCTTTCACAGTTGAGCCCTTGTTTTTTGGCTTATATTTTCAGGTAATTGTATCAATATTGATTAGTTGACCTAAAGAAGTGAGAGCTAAATAGTAGGAGGTACAAGGAAAGAGGACACATAAACTTCATGTGTTAGGAGACCTACATAATGATGGGGTGACATAAATGCTGAGTAAACAATCTGGTTTCTGTTAAAATTAGCTTTTATTTTAATGTTAAACAAACATTGTATTATTTACTGTTGCTACTTTCAGCAGATGCAGTTTAATTTGGAAGTTGCTAATCATCTGTTTTTAATATTAAAAGTTCAGAGTGTTTTGTTAAAAGAGGAGTTTGTATGTGAGATGCCCCAAACCCCGTTGTGTTTACCCTCCTTAGTTACAATTCAGTATTTCTTCCCAAGCAGAATAATGTCAAACCTCATTGAGCTGATGTCTGTTTACTCAAAATAGCATGTAATTCAAAGCAACTGCTATTCCCTGGCTCACTAGATGCCCTATGGTTCTTTAACAAAAATATTGAATAATCTAAAGCTATCTCACCCAAATTCTACGTTTAAGCTTAACAAGACTGCTCTGTATTATGTTTGTTTTGAAATTTATTCTGTAAAATATGCGTTCTTATAAAAGATTTCCTCATAAGGCTGAATCCTGGTCCTTAGTATATGACTGAATGAAAGATTCTCAGTCAATTTAAGGGCCATTTTGTATGTCCAAGAATATGAGATCACACACATGCACATGCCTCACTGAAAAGAGGATACAGTGGCTCTTTCTCAGTATAATTATTTATGTGAGGTTAAGGTCTGTGCCTCCAAAACACTTATTAAGCAATTTTTATACTGATTAATTATGGGATATTAATTGTGGACCTTCCCTCCATCCTTGCATGGAGTGCTCAAAGTGTCTTTTTTTTTAAAGTGAGAGTGTTTTAAGAATAATTGAATTAGATAAATTATTTTTATTGGGCATTTAACAAATATAGTATCTGAAGCATAGGATTTGATTTGTCACCTGTATTGCAGAAAGTCAATATTTCGGTGCTCAAGTAGTTGATAAAAACCAGGGGAAAGGTACAAGTAAGTCATTTTCTGCTCCCCAAAATAACATTTGGTTAAAATTGATTTCTCAAGGAGTTAAAGCATGTGTGTATCTATAGAGAATGTTGCTGTGGGTCTGGAGAAGAGTAAGTCAACAGGCGTTTATTAAGTGCAGGCTTTGTGCCTGCTATTTGTGAGAGAAGGAAAAGGTAAAGCATCAGAGAGTGAAGATGTATAGTAATCAGTGTCTGTTCCTTCGATACTACAGAATTGTAACCTTTTTGGCCTGATAAAATCAGGAGGTAGAGGGAAAGGATTTCTCCAACACATCTTAAAAGTTAACGTTTACTCTTAGAGTTTTCCTTGTCATCGAAAATATAGTGCTGTGGACAACGAAAATGACTGTTAATTAACGACTCAAGCTCTTTATGTGATACTAATCCCTTACTATTTGCTAGGTTTCGGTGGTTGCATGAAGGATGTTAAATTTACACGAGGTGCTGTCGTTAACTTGGCATCTGTGTCCAGCGGTGCTGTCAGAGTCAATCTGGATGGATGCCTATCAACTGCCAGGGCTGTTAACTGCAGGGGAAATGACTCCATCCTGGTTTACCGGGGGAAAGAGCGGAGTGTTTATGAGAGCGGTCTGCAGCCATTTACAGGTAACATGTTGGTTCCTTAAATTAAATGCTACATATCTTCTGCTTACCTCCTCCACCCCTCTACCCCCAGTCCAGTCTACATGAATAGCTTCTTATCTTGTTATTTATTATTTCTATTTAAGAATATCTGTACAGAGTGGTGGCCTCAAATGAAGGAGGATCAGCAGGCAGCGTTTGGAGTCGAGGCCGCACAAAAGGCACAGGTAAATGCAGTTTTCCTATGTGTCTTCCTCTATTTCCTTGAGTGTTGGTTTTATAGATTTAGGTACAAATGTGCCCATATTGGGATTGTATAGAATGGGAAAGTAAAGGCAAAGGTAAGCCTTTTAAATAGGGATAGGGATTACACTTGTGATTTCTTTGAGTAAGGGAACTCCTAAATGAGGAAATTCCCCCCCCCCAAGCAAGTTGACACCCTTCTATGCAATTTACAGATTTAGTGTTGCCTAGAAATACAAAGCACACTCAATTTTATCACTGAAAGATTGTGTGTGTGTTTGTGTGTGTGTGTGTGTGTGTGTGTGTGTGTGTGTGTGAGAGAGAGAGAGAGAGAGAGAGAGAGAGAGAGAGAGAGAGAATAATTCTTAGTCTTCACACATTAACTAGTTACGGAAACATCTCACTTGATGACACTACTTGCTTTTTCCAAAATATGCATTTAAGTGAAGAAGAAAAAAAGGTTGTAGGACGATGTTAACTGCCTAAGAAGATTGTTTTAGATGGAAGATGTGTTCTTTGGAGTTTAAAATTCACCCTATAAAAACCTGAATGAGGCAGAGATCAGATGCTATCATCTATAATGATAATATGATCCAGAAAAGCACCTATTATGTACAAGGCACCATTCTGGGCAATGATTTTTTTTTTCAAAATTTTATAAAGATAAAATGACAAACTGTTCCATCTCTCATGGAACTTCCATTTTACTAAGGGAATACCAGTTCATGCCATCCACCTCTCCCCAGACCCAACTCCTCATAACTCTTCCTTCCCGTGGTCCAGGAGACCTGATTGCTCTCCATTCTGGCCAGCTGAACTTTTCTTACCATTTGCACACATTCTTTTCCCTGTCTGTGGAAATGTATGTGTGTATGTGTGTGTCGGGGGGAGGGGTAGAACACTAATAGGCTATTATGTTGGCTCTCTCTCTCTCCTGCCTTATCAGATGAGGAAACTGAAGACCAGAGGTGGGGCGGGGAGCAATTTGCTTCAGATCACACAGCGAGTAAATAGGAAAGCAACCTGTTGACTCAAAATCTGACCCTGTTTCCTATCATGATGCCTCTTCTGTACCATTTGGTGTCCAGTCATAGCTGATTCTCTGTGACCCCATTTGGGTTTTTTTTTTTTTTTTTTTGACAAATATACTCTCCAGCTCCTTCTTCAGATGAAGGAACTGAGGTAAACAGGGTGAAGTGACTTGTTCAGAGCCACACAGCTAGTAAAGTGTCTGAGACCAGTTTTGAACTCAGGAAAATGAGTTTTTCTGACTCTAGGTTAATTACTGTAGCCACTGCACCACCTAGCTGCCACTCTATACCATACTGTCATATTTAGAGCTGACAAAGACCTTGCTGAATCAACAGCCTCTAAGGTCCCTTCCAGTTCAAAAGCTATCATCCTTGGAAATCATCCAGTCCAGTCCCCTAATTTTTAAACAAGAGGAATAGTGGGGAATTAGTGACTTTTCTAAGACAGTTGTCCAGCCTAGATAGGTGAGATAGTCCCTCTTTTATACCAGAAGAAGCACCTGATTTCTTGAACTCCCTTTTGCTCCTAGAAGCCCATGTTAGCTGGAATTCATTGCGTTCAAATCATACTCTCGTGTGTTCTGCCCACGTCTTTCAAACCCTTCTTCATTATTAGCAGGCAGATAAAAAATTCTACTGAGAACATAATTCAGCAAAGTAAATAGGTACCTTCAAAGTACATTGTTTGCATAGCTTCATTCCCCCCATTTTGAGAACTACCCTGAAAGTGAGCAAATACAACTCTGGGTTTATGATAATGATCTGACCACATATGTTTATGCCATAAATTTATATTTGCAATCTGACCACAACACTGAGCAGCTACATGTTCCCAACGGTTCAAGAATAATTGCACTATTTAATAATTTTTGAGTCAGTTTTGCTATGTCCCTTATGAGGAGACCATCTGCTAGACAGTACCTTTCCTTGCCCTGTGCTGCATTTCAGAACTAATAAAATCAATATTACTACAGTCTTGTCTGTAACTTGCAAGTTGATTGTGTAGCTCTTGGCTACTTTTTTAAAGCACCTATAATGTTTTAACTCTCTGCTGCTGATAATTGCTCCCCTATCCTCATTTCTCTCCCTTATATGCACCGTATCCCTGAAGCTGTTCTTTCGCTCATCTAAACAGTAGAATCAGAAAAAGAAGATATTTGATGTGGGAAAACAGGAGTGATCATCCATCTACAGGGCCCAGGAGTCCACATACATTTATAGAAAGCCCCTCATCCATCATCCTGCCATGGAGTTCCTTGGGCCTTTTCTCTGTGCCCCTAGTGCAGTCTTCTGTGATAAAGTTGTTGCTGGCCAAATCTTGACTTGTTAAAGCAATATCTAATGAATAAAGGATATAGATTTTTTTTTAAATTAGGGAACTATGTGTCCATGTAAGTGTGGCATTTGATTTCTTTCTAACATCCCAGTTCTTTCTTTCCTTTAACAAAAATCGAAAGTGATTTGAAACAAAGTTCTCTGAGTAGACTTTTCACAGGCTCATCTCCCTTCTAACCAAAAAATGTAGTTGTGAACGGGCCCCACATATCTAATCTCCTTGAGATTTGCTTTTTAAGTTAATTTGGGGAGAAATTGAATTGATAAAATGAAATCAGACATTTGAACATGATCACATTTGTGATATTTTGTACCCAAGATATAAAAGTGTCAAACTACTCTGTATAATAACAGTCTAATTATCTTGCTTCAAAGCATTACATTGTTATATTGCTTGAGCTTGTTAGCTGCCTACCATCCACCTCCTTCTTTATGAGTGATGTTTAAACATGTTGGATACATTCAATGTTTTTGGAAAACCTGGACTAGACAAGGAGGAATGTTATGTAGATGGAGTTTTGATGGTTTTGAAATATAGCTTGAACTGAATGGCTCAAGATGTGCAGTCATATTAAATCAATGCTGAAAAGTTACAACTCTAATAAATTGTATTTATGCTAATGGTTGAGTCTGATTTACTGCCATCATTAAAAGTTGAAGAATAGGGGCACTAGTCTTCTCAGAACTGCCATTTTCTCTATTTTCTATTTTATCCTTCTACAGCTCCACAAAGTGTGCCAACTCCCTCAAGAGCTCACAGCATAAATGGTTCCAGCATTGAAGTGACCTGGGATAAACCTGTTGGGGTCAGAGGTATAATTGAGAAGTACATTGTGAAGGCATATGATAAGAACGGTCCTCATCTGCCCCATGTAGCTGCTGCCAGTGTTGAGTTTGTCAACACCAGTGCCCTCACAGGTAAATTGCATAGCCTAATGGAGTAGATTAAAGAAAAGAGGATTTTGGCTTTTGTTTATTTTTGAATAAAATTTTTTACTAAGCTGGGAAATGTTTTCTTAAGTACTTTCAAAGATGCTACATTATCTGTACAAATAAATACCTATTACCTGATATGGGGAATGTCAAGGTCCATGCAGGAATACTGTTTTAGAATAACTATGAGGAGAGAGAATATTCATTGTTTCCATGCAATGATGGTATTTTCTCCATTCCCAAGGATTTAGGTATGATACTTCACAGGGCAGCAAAAATGGGTACACATTGCTTTTACTCTGTATCTCCACCCTGGAAAGTGTACATACGTAGCTACCTCAAATCAAACTCTCCCACCTTCTAATTACTTTTTACATCTCAAGCTGAGCGTAGTAAAGAGTTTGCATTAGAAAGTCTCTGGTTGGACCCTGTCCTTTCAGACTTAGAGATTGGTAGGAGATCAGGAATCTGAGTGGCAGCAAATTATCTGGTCATTTTCTCTGCAATAGGTGTAGTGTGGTATGCAGAATGGGTGATGCCCATATACCCTGTACAGACTAATAATATTATAAAGAACTTCCATTTATTTAAGATTTCAAAAAAAATCGCATAATCTTTTAATAACTCTGGTTCAGCTGTTGCTAAACAAATAATCCCTCTACATCCTAAACAAGTGGTCACTTCAGAGATAGCCTATTGTACTTTTAGATAATGAAGTGTTAGGAATTTTCTCTTGCATTAAGCCTAATTTAAGACTTTACTATTGTCCTCAGTGCCAGTCCATCAACTACTTGAAGACAACTCTCGGTTATCTCAGTCATCCCAGTTCCTTTTATGTCTTTTCTTCAGGATTCTTACAGGATATCTCTCAG
This sequence comes from Bettongia penicillata ogilbyi, assembly GCA_023548195.1. Classification (NCBI taxonomy): domain Eukaryota; kingdom Metazoa; phylum Chordata; class Mammalia; order Diprotodontia; family Potoroidae; genus Bettongia; species Bettongia penicillata. The sequence goes on from JAJHZJ010000526.1 coordinate 10,111,353, forward strand.
GGTTCTACACTGGTTTATGCAGGGTTCTACACTGGTTTATGTACTATTTTCCTTTCGACTAGTCTGTGTAGCAGGGAGTACAACATAATTGTGACCGTTCTGCAGACTGAGAAATTGAGGTTCAGAGAATTTATGTGATTTGCCAAATATTACAGGGCTACTAGTCAATGTGGAAAATAAAATATGAACTCTTTTCTTTTGTCCAACATTCTTTTCACTTTATTGAGCTGCCTCACAGTGCCCTAATATTTCAAAAAACTCTTGGAATAAATAAAGTCATATTCTAGTACAGAAATATTAAAATGTGCAAAGTGGCATGATGTAAGTGATTTTATGCAAAATACAGTCATTAGGTTTAGTCTTACTGAAAATAATCATGAATTCTACACAGGTGATTTTAGGAAGTATCCAAAAACAGAAGTGTCACATATTTTAATATTTTTAAACAAAAAAATGTAAAATTAAGAGAAACGGTCTTTAAGTATTTTTGAATATATTTTAATATAAATGTATATATTGTAAAGTATTATTTAAATCTATTAAACAAATATAAAATGTAGTATAAAATAAATACATTTTACCTTTAAAATAACATATTTTACATAAAATCAAGAGAAGCAGTTTTAAAATATATTTCTTAAGTTGAAAAATGATTCAATGCACTATGAAACTAAATAATTTTTTAAAAATTGATTGTGACCCAATATTACTATTAAGTAATTCAAATGCTAGTGTTAGCAAAAGAAGAAAACTTAGTTTCTAATTCAGGTAGGTAGCAAAACATGCTCTTTAATACTGTAAATACTGCAACTTGTAAACCCAGAGCATCTGATGTGTTCCCACCTATTCGCATTGGGAAAAATAGTCTGGACTAACCCAGAAGGATGTATCTTGAGTGATTCCATGGATTTCCTATTCCTGTTGTATCACTATCCTTTCAGGCACTTCGATTTACAACCTCAGAGATATCCTGGACTTCTTGCTACCCCTTTCTTACCATATCCAATCAGTTGCCACAGTGTCACTGATTACACTTCACAGAGTTTCATATCTGCCCCCTCTCTTTATGCATACAGCCACCACCCTAGTTCAGGTCCTTATCACTGCTTACCTGACTATTGCAAATAGCTTCTTAATTGGTCTTCCTATCTTGAGTCTTTCTCATCTCTATCTCATCTTCCTTACAATTGTCAAATTGACATTCTTAATGTTCCGGTCTGATCATGTTACTCAAAAAGCATTAGTAACTCTTATTTCTAGGATACAATATAAAGAAAGTCTTCTTTTTAGCATTTCAATAATCAGGACCTAATTGCTTTCCCTATAATTTAACATTATTTCTCATCACAAACTCTTATTCTAGTCAAAATGACCTGCCTTATGTTGCCTGGACATGGCATTCCAACTGTTGTCTCTTTGTACTTATATAGGGTGTATCCCATGCCTGGAGTAGCTTCTCTCCTCACCTGTCCCTCTTGGAATCCCTATCTCCTTGGTAGGCTCAGTGCAAGTTCCATCACTTACATGAAGCCTTTCTGATCCTCCAGGTGTTAGCTCTTTCCTACTAAAATTGCTTATTAATTTTGTACATTAATTTTGTACAAAACTTATTTTTTCTTATATGAAATCTCCTGAGATAGCAATATTTTGAGAGCAGGGTTATTTCATTTTTATCTTCACATTGCTGGCATTTAGCATAGTGCTTTGCAATGCAGCAGGTTCTTACTAAATGCTTGTTGAATTGAGTAGAGTGTGGCATAGTGGGAAGGGTGCTGGACTTGGAGTCAGGAAGGTCTGGGGTCAAAATCCAACTTCAGACACTTAATTGATGGTGAACAAATCACTCCATTTCTCAGCGCCTAAGTTTTTCTCATCTGTAAAATGAGGGAATTGCATTCAATGATTTCTCAGGTCCCTTCTTTCTCTGAATCTGTGATGCTATGAATTTAATTCCATGTCTTTCTACCTTCACCTATTCTACCCAAAGATAGGTATGGAAAACCTGTGCATAGCTCAGTTCTGTTCTTTATACCATAAAGGAAGTGGAACTCTGAAAGAAATGGAGAATGAGAGAGATCTAAGTGCTGTAGTTTTATTTCTTTCCTTTTGTTCCACTTTGGCCCTACTGTTTAAGAGTTGTGTGTCTCTGGGCATTTGACATCTGAGCCTCCATTTTCCTATCCATAGAATGGGAATGCTAATTCTTTGATTACCTACTATAAAGATTTTCTGATGAAAATGCATTATTCACCTTAAAACTGCTGTTTTGTTATTGTCTAAGCTATTATACTTGTACCTAACATCATAGTACTTGATGTGCTTGTATAGGAAGTATAAATGCTATGAAAGAAAGCAAAATTGGGAGAAAGAACTGGATTAGACCATGTTTACATAAAAGCCAAATGGAATGGTGAGGAAATACTTGAGAGAATATTGAATGCTTGATTCACTGGGTATCTGAAGGATGAGAAGATGATAACCCATGTTATTGAAAAATGATGTGAAGATAACACATGTTATTGAAAAATTTTTGATCCTTATTAACACTTTATAAAAGATGAGAGAGCAACAATTACCTTTATGCCAATTTTTCATCTATATAAATATTTTAAAATAAGAATTATCTATAATGCATTGATGAAATTTTCCATTTAGTTCATTAGCAGGGAAGAGTCAAATTGTCATGACTGATATTTCATGGTACATCTTACATTTGCCACCATACAGACTAAATAATGTAGAAAATATAATATCCCCCATCTCTACTCCCTTTTGACTATTTGAAAAACAAATTCGTTTTTTGAGCCAGTTGAGCAAAATGGCACTAGCCAGATATCTCCTGTGCATACATCAAAACTATCCAAGATTCATTGGAAGATATAACTGAGAAAATTTTGTCCATTTTTAAAAATTAATATCAGTCACTACATAAAACAGGAAGACATAGACTCATCAAAGTTAGATGCCACTATTATGGAAGAGATGCAGCACAGAGTCCAAGTTGAAATGTCCTTCTCTAAGGTCCTACTGATGCTCCTGTTTGGAGGTGACATTGTCATAATTACATCAAGAACTCAAATATGGCACCAACCCTGGATAAGATCCATAACCCTCAAAAGAGTTGGCTTAATCATTCACATAGGAAAAACTAAATGGATGAGGAACATTAATTGCTCAGATTGTAGCATGCAATTAGAGGGAAACAGAGAGAGTAAGTTCTTCTATCAGTGTATATATACTTTGAAAAGATACTGTAAATAGACATTGGGTCTAAAATTAAATAAGTGGAAAGGGAGTCAGATTGTCTATGGTAAGTTCCATGCTACTTTAAAGACCCAACAACCTTAAAACAAAAGTTCATATTTTAATTCTGCTATCTCTCAATGTTGTTTTATGGTTGTGAGTCACAGAATCCTAATGTTTGAAGAAATAAAATTGAATATCACTAATATGGCAATGAGGAAGCATATGGTTCCATTAAAATTTGTACACTGAGGAAATAGGAGCCTGTAAAGAAAAACAGAATGAAGGATATCATCAAATAAGTTTATGATAAGGAAATAGTCTGCTCATGTGATAAGAAAAGGAAAACCATTATATGGCTTGTGTCCTCCACTGGAATCATTGTAATGTCAAAAGAAAGCAGAGAAGGCATCTGTAATGTTGAGTGGAGCCTCTGTGGTAAACTCATGAGGGCCAGGACAAGCCAGCAGGGACCAGTAATGATGTCTATCATTGAAAGGAACATTACCCAATGATATCACAGATCCACTTCACTTTTTGAGCTCACCAGAATTGTTGGATCCATTTGCCTGAGTTCACTAGAGCTATTGTTAATTCCTTATTCTAGTCCAACCGCCACCACCACATCTGGTTACTAGAGACATAAAGATTTCAGTTATCTTTCTTCCCTAGAGTGTGAATAAACTCTTTTTAGTGCTTAGTTCAATTACTACAAGATTGTTTTTTAAAATTATTTTTGCTTGAGCATTCAGGAATATTACTTTCCTCCCTCCTGATCAACACACACACACACGCACACACACACACACACACGCACACACATACATTATCAGAAGAAAAAAGTTTTCATAGGATAAATTTCTTGTTAAAATTCAAAGTAAGATAATCTAAAGATTGCCCTCACTTTTATTTTTCATTATTTTAGCCCCTCATGGGAAGTCTTGACCTCCAAATCCTCTCTTTAGACCTTTAGTGGGCCCCCTTCTAAAGCTCTCCTTCAGCTTCATTTTATCTTTCATTCCTTAACTACCCTCCCCCAGGGATTCCCTCTCCATGCAAAAAAAAAAAAAAAAAAAAGGATACCTGAGGATGGAGAAAGAAATCATGCTACTTCCTTAGTATTAATTTGAATATTAACTCTTTGGAATATTAGAGTAAAACTTAGGCAACACTGATATCTTTATTCCATGGAGCTTTTACTTCCCTCTGGAAAGGTCCCAGTGGTGAATCAAAATGTCAGGGGCACTAAACCCTAAGTACAGCTACTAATTTGAAAATTTTCTCTGGTACCTGTCATTCATCCTTTTCTTTCTTCCACGATGCTCTCTTGGTACACTCATATTCTCTTTTTTCATCATGGTGCTTTCATACTCCCTTTGCTTGATCCAATGAGATCTATCAAGTCCATGAAGTATCAGAAGAACTTCCTAGATCATTGTAAACATGAAAACCTATTAACATTGAATCCTACATGATAAAAAATTCTTAATGATAATCCTAAAAATAGTACACAAATATTTTAAAAAGAAGATGGCAATGAATTAACAATGAACATTGAGGCAGCTGGATCTGGAGTCAGGAATACATGAGTTGAAATCCAGCCTCAGATCTTTACTAATTATGTGACCCTGATCAAGTCATTTAACTGCGATCTACATGTTTCCTCATTTGCAAAATGGGGATAATAATGGAAGCTGTCTGTGAAGGCTGTTGTGAAATCAAATGAGATATTATTTGTAAAGTGCTTTGCAAAATTTAAAGTGCCATATGAATGCTAGCTGTCATCATCATCAGTGACCTTCTTTGACACAAAATTGCAAAGATTTTCCTGTTCCTACTGGAGAAAGAGAAAAAGAGAGGACAGGATTAAGAAAGACTGTTGGTCCATCTGGCCAGAAAAATAGCCTTCTATATACCTCTCCACGTGCATGAAATGAAGGAGTCACTCTACTAATTACTACTTTGTCTTCCAGAAGACAATAGATCTCTGTCAAAAAGAAGACATTTTTCCCAGCTTGAGGAAAAAAAGTGTTGGAAAAGAGCCATGTGGATGATACTTTCTAACTCAAACTAAAGGGAAGAAAGTAAATTCAAGAGGAAAACTACAGAAAACTTATCTCTTAAATCCCTGCTAGTCAAATCAGATTCCAAAGACTTTCTTTCTAGGACATAAAACTCTCCCTTTTTCTCTAGTGGGCTGTTATTCCTTGCCTTATGCATCCCCAAGTTTTACCAGTAGAATCAACTTTGAATTGAGGGGATCTTGTTCCATTAATGAAGAGAAAATCATCTTCTTCATCAAGTCCAAATAATACAATACTGACCATAGTTTTGATAAAGAGTATCCTGGCTCAGTAATGAACAGAAAGCCAACTTTTCAATTTATAAGCCACTGGAGAACATTCCTGTAAGGTAACTGGGGGCACAGTATGTTAGCTTCTAACCACTCAGTACCTTGTCAGTACTTTTCATATCCTCTGTTTCCTATTAAGAGCACACCAGTTGGTTTAAAAGAAGGGATTTACTGTAAAGCACTATAAGAGAAAGGAGAAGGAAGGAAGTATTTGTTAAGCATCTGGTATGTGCAAAGCAATGTGCTAAGCATCAGGGACACAAATAGAAAAGTAAGATAGACCATGATCTCAAGGAACTCACGTTCTAATGTGGAAGACAATATATGATGAAAGATTTCAGCTATGCATCACAAAGAAAAGTTCCCTGGTCCTTAGGGTGCTGAGACCAAGCAGATGGTAATGCCTTTTGTTTAATTTCATTTCCACGGTAAAATCATATCAATTTTCAGATGCTGAGCCACTTGACTCTACCAGAGACTTTGGTGACAAGAATTTTCCTCTCTAGAACTTTGATAGCTGTGACTTGCAGGAGTGGTTGCCAAGCTATATCTTCACTAGAGATGCATCTCAGGGTGATGAATGAAGAAACTGAACAAGAAGCATTGATATTCCCCATTCTATGTACTTGGAAATAGACTCAGTGTTATGTGGGTAAAAAAGTATTAAAACCGAGTCTTGTCCTCAAGGAGCTTATAACCTAGCTGGAGAAAACGTCTCTAACAAATAATAAATGATTAGCTACTAAGCTCTGAACTAATTGTATGAGAGGAACTTAAGTACAATAGTGGCTTGATGTGATTTTTCAGACAAGAAAGTTGAAGTAATAAATAACAGAACTGGAATGGTGCCCTAGATGATATGATTCAGATCAAGTATTCTTTTTGCTCTAATAGCTTTCCCCTGATTCACTGTGGAGAAGGACTGCTTAAACGTGGATTGGGGTACAAATTTCATCAGTGACTTCTCAGTAGTCCAGTACATATCCACAGAATTAGAGTTGTAACAGACTTCAGTCCCCATCTAGTCCAAAAAGAATCTCTACACTAGTATTCCTACTGATCAGTAGTCTAGCCTGTGCCTGAAAGCTTCTCAGGAAGGGAACCCAGTACCTCTTTAAACAGCTCTTTTCACTTTTGGATTGCATCCTAAGAATATAATTTACTATTAGGGAGTAGCTTAAGCAATAGGAAGAAAATGAAGTCATTTTGTCTGATTAGAAATGGTATTCAAAGACTAATGTATAAGTAAGTATCATACTTAAGAGTTCTATAAAGTAAAAATAATAATAAGAAATTCAATTGCTGATTTCTAAGTCACATTTTATAATGTTGGGAAGTCCAGTCAGTCAGTCAATAAATATGTATTAAATACCAGACATTGTGGGGAACCATGGAAAGGTAAAAGACAGTCCCTGTTCTCAAGGAGCTCACCATCTAACAGATGAGACAGTATGAGGCAATAATGGACAGTAGGTGCAAATATCTGCTCATCAAGTGTTCTAGGCTGGTAAATGGTAACTAAGAATACTACTGCTTCTACAGCTTCTACATTTCCCAAAAGATGTTGCAACAGTACTGGACAAATCATATTTCTGACCCACTAGAGAAATGCATAAGCAGAAAAAAAAGTCATACTAATCATGTTATTAGAGTGAGGAATAGCTGATACATAGGCTTCTTGCTCTATCATAGTCACGTAATATCAACAGAGGTCGAGGAAGACATCTGACATATTAGATGATCCTTAGCCCATCCCATCTTCCACTCGACAGAGATTTGTGAAGGAATATGGATAATGGTCACACAGGATGAGTACGCATAAATGAAGGAAATACATCATAGGATCATATGATCATCAATGTGTTCATAAATCCATTGAACTACTATAATATGTTAATTAGAGGTTATGGCATCATAAACCCACATGTGGAAACCCAGGGGGACTCTTTAGCTTAATTAATTAATTTGTTTGCTTCTTTATTTATTTATTTACCAAATCAGGTGTTCTGCCATCTCAATCTTTAGTAATGGTCTCAAAACCATAGATTTGTTTTTGATTAAGGCCATAGTTGTAGCTTTAGAAATTAGGCCTGAATATTATAAAAAATGTTTAGTCCAGTCCTCTCATTTTATAGCCAACGAAACTAAAGGCCCAAAAAATGAAGTGTCTTGTTCAAGGACAGAAGGTAAAAGCACAGAATCACGAAAGGAACTCAAGGGGACTGATAACAGATTGCTTTCCTTAACGCTGTGATGTTGAATCCTTCCTCTCAGTCCCTGATCTCTTATCTAATCTTAGTAATTTTTTCTCACCAATGTTTTTGTTAACTCATTGCTGCAATTCTAGTTCAGTTTAGTCACATTCCAAATTATCTTCTACCTTTCTACCATGTGTCTTCTACCTCTTTAAAATTAATATTTCTAAAACATTACTTTCCTAATATTTATCTCTTTCTCTAAAATTTTCAATATTTCTCACACATTTCTTAGTGTGATATTCGAAGTCTTTTTCAATTTGGTTCTGACAAACTTTCTAGTCTTATTTATTAATGTTGCCCTCTGTTTCAATCAAACTGAATTGATTTCTCCTTTCTGAAGATGATTTGCTTGTTTTCTCTTACGTTTTTTTCTCGTTATGCTTCTTGCCCAGAAGCAGTTTCAGTCAGTTCATGGACATTTATTAAATACTTACTATGTTCCAGACAAGGTGCTAAGAACTAGGAAAACCAAGCAAAGCTATTGTTTTGATCTCAAGGACTCACATTGTAATGGAGGAGACAAGAAACAACTCTACATACAGAATATGTGGAATGTAAATTGAGGTAATTTCAGAGAGAAGACCCTAGTAGGGGTGGAGAGGAAAGAGGAAAAGATCTTTTGTGGACAAGTCTTTAAGGAACCAAGGGGCAATGGTGGGAAAGGAGAACATTTCAGGCATGAGAAATAGCCAATGCAAAAACATCTTGTTCAGAGATGGAATGTCATACGTTGGGAACTGCTGTAAGGTACTGTACCTGGAATGTAGAGTAATGGCCAGGAGTCAAATATGACTGTCATGGTAAGAAGAGTTCAGCTTAGGAAGGGCTTTAAATTCCAGACCTAGCATTTCATATCTGATCCTAGAGATAAGATTGAACTGCTATAGTTTGCAGAATAGAGAATGAGGGCCTGCATAAGGGAAATGTGATGAAGGTAGAAAGGGCAAAACTTGACAAAAGATTATATATTGAGTGAGAGTAGGGAATCAAGTATGACATAGGATTTGCAATCCCAAGTAATAGGAAAGGTAGGGGAAAGGAGAGGATTGGGAGTAAGACACAATGTTTTCTTTTATGCATGTCATTTCTGAGATTCCTAAAGAACATCTAGTGTGAGGTGTTCAAAAGACAGTTGACTCCAGACTGGAGTTTAGGAGAAAGATTAAGCCAAGGAAAATCTCCGAATCATTCTTGAGCAATCATTAAATCCATGGCTGCTGATGAAATTATCAAAGGAGATAGTATAGAGGGAGAAAGGAGGTTCCAGGACAGAGTGCTGGGGGGACATTCAAAGTAGTCAGACAAATAGAAGGAAAATAAGGAGAAAGCAATGTCATGAAAAACTAGAAAGGAGAAAGTATCCAAGAGGAGAGAGGGATAGTTTCAAAGAGATGTCAAGAAGGATGAAGACTGAGAAAAAGCCACAGGATTTGGCAATTCATGGATCATGGAGAGGGACATCTGGTAAGATGATGCCTGAATTGGAGATAGACCAACTCCTAAATATCTACTATAGTAGAATAAAATAAGCAAAGCCTTAAATTTGTACCCGACCATTCAGATATCTAATGAGAAACTACAGGTACTTCTTTTACTGTAGAACTGCCCAAGATTCAGCCAGCAGTCTTTTGATGATCAGAGAGATGGGTAAATAAATGCTAATCAGTATAAACCATTTAGAAATTCCTCAAAGAAATTAAGAGTAACTCTGTTAAAATTACAGGCAGTTACTTAAAGGAAGAGAATGAGTTTTCCACAAAAAACATGAATATCTAGAAGAAATGAAAATTTGAAAATGAAATAAAAGCTCTTGAAAGAATTTTCAAGAAAAGTCAATTAGAAGAGAAAAAAGTAAATCTTATCCAAATAACAAATTTCCTGGAAAAATGGAATAGGCCAAAGAGAAACTCATCATTCTGTGAGACAGCAAGAACTATTAGAGCAAAATTAAAAACCAAAAAAAAGAAGAAAATATATATCTATATATAGATACATATCTATATATCGGTAATACCAAGACAGATGACCTGGAAAACAGGTCAAAGGGAGACAATTTAGAAACCATTGTGCTCTATGAAAACCATGAAAATATAAAAGTAGAATTTGATTTTTATCAGATCATACATAAAACCTGTCCAGATCTAATAGATTCAGAAGGCAAGTAGAAATAGTATCTGCCAATAATTTTCTGAAAAATTAACCCAGAAAACCAACCATCAAACAAAGCAACAACAAGAAGAAATCAAGCCCAAAGTCAAAATTTTGGAAATGTCATAATCAGAACTCAGAGCCCTAACATAAAAAGAGAAATATAAATATCCTCAAAGAAGCAGTTCAAGTACCAAAGAATCCCAATTATTATCATAGCATCCTTGTGTCTACAATATACAAGATAAGATCCTGGGATAAAATATTGCAAAACACAAATGATATAGGCTTACAACCAAGAATTAACTTACTTTGCAAAGCTGAGAATCATTTGGGGGTGGGGGAGTGGTAGGGGATGAATCTTCAGTGAAACAGAAGACTTTCAAGTATATCAGATGAAAAGTCAGTGATGAAAAGGACCAAACATACAAGTCAAAATAAACCTAGAAAGGTACATTGATTTGAGTATTTGGCTATATGATGATTTAGTGTTGACATTCAAGTTGGGGAGAAGAGATTAAGATAACACCTTTAGAATCTTAATTCATCAAAGGAGTTAAATAAAACAGAGAACTTGGCAAAGTATTGATTCTACCCTAAGAATCTGAAGAAGAGAAAGAAAATGGAGAAGAACATGAGTTCTGTAGAGTAGAAAGGAGGGAGAAAGAAATGGAATTTACAATTGCTTATAATCTGGTTGTGTGAGAAGTAGATTATGAAAACATGGAGGAAGGGATGGTGGGAGCTGGTATCAGATGAACTTTACCTTTATTTGAAAGGGACAAAGCTGTCTTGAATGTATACCTAGGTATGTTTGGCATAGAAATACAGCAAACTCAATTGAAAGAGTAGCAAGAATGAGGGAAGTGGTTAAAAGGGAAGATAATGCTTGGGATCAAACAAGTATAACAAGCTTTCTGATCCTGAGGTGGGGGCTAAAGGGGCAGGGGACCAGAGAAGCAAACAATTAGTGTCTAAGGGAGTGCTATGCAAATGGAGACTAATATAAACATTTGTGGCATGTGAATGTAATGGAATATTAGCAACCACAAGAAATGATGAAAAAGATAACTTCAGAGAATTGTGGTTAGTACAAACTGACAGAGAGTGAAGTGAAAAGAAAGAAGACATTTTACAGGACAGCAACATTGTAAAGAAAAACAACTTTGAAAGAGTTAAGGACTCTGATCAGTGCAATGATTAACCATGTCTATAGAGGTCATATGATATAGCATGTTACTTCCTGACAGGGAAGTCATAAACTCGGAGTGGATGAAAAGATGTGGTTACTTATACAGTCATTTTATTTGACTATGTTTATTTGTTATGAGTTTTTTCTTTTAAATTGGAGGGAGGTGTTAGAGAGTGGAAATGAATGACTAGAAATAATGATGCCAAAAAAGGATTATTCAAATTATTAAAAAAATTGACAGAAATGAACAGAAGAAATTTCAGAAGGAAGCACAGAAAATAGGACAGTTTTGAAAGTAATTCATTGAATATTAGATTTTTTTAAGGCAGGTGGTAAGAATAATGAATTGGAGATATATGGTTTCATATGTAGTTCTCTTTTGTGCTCTTATGTATATAATTATATACAGAAATAATTATTTTTGGTGTTTAAGTTCAGAAAAAATATTTTTAATTTAGCTCCTGCTGATAAATTTTAAGATGAGCGAGCATGTTTACAGGCACCACAGACGCAGCTCCTAAATAGGAAGAAATTTAAAATTAGTGAAACAGTAGAGATGATAGAGTAAATGGTCCATTGGAGAAGATGAAATTGAGGTTGCAGTTATGGGTTTAGCTTGACATTTAATGTAGATGACTTTCTCAAGGAATTTAGTTGAAAAAGGGGAAAGATATATATATATATATATATATGTACATAAGTAGCAGGGATGGTCAGACCAAGTGAGAGTTTTTACAGATGGGAAAAGACATGACTATTTTTATAGGCATTAGGGTCAGAGCCATCAAATAGGGAGAGATTGAAAACTAATGGACAGGTGAAGAAGAAGGGGGTGGCAAAGTCAAGGCTGTGCCTCTAGGAGTTTACCTTAGCAATGAAAAGAGCCACCTTTTCATGTGAGATGGGCAAAGTAGAATGTGGGAGAAGACATTTGGGTAATAAGAGATGAAGAAGGAAGAAAAGTGAGATCTTGGCAAAAAAGATCCCTTTTTTAAAGTGAAGTATGAATTAAGATTCTCAACTGAGAGGGTGGAAGACATAGTATGTTAGAAGGCTCAGCACATTACCTGATGCATAGCATGTGTTTAATAAATACTTGCTAATTTGTCTTTAGAAAAGATACAAATGCTACGAGGTGAAAAACTGATTTCCTTGCCCTATTGCGGGACCATTTCAGATCAGATAACATAATATGTAGAGGACTAAGCACAGTTTTATAATTTTCTCAAGTTCTATTCAGCAACAGATGAGTAGGCATGAATGAGGCAGATGGGGCGAGCAATTTATGGGTGGAGTTTAAACAAGACTGACTTGGTGACAGGACAAGGGAGCAAGGTTTTCACTTGTAGAGAGTAGTATAGAGTTAAAATGATTCACCAAAGGGTAACAGGTAGGAAGGATCATCTAGATTGTGAAATAGATAGAGTGCCAGTCTTCCCGAGTTCATATCTGGCCTCAGACACTTACTAGCTGTGTGACCCTACACAAGCCATTTCACTCTGTCTTAGTTTCCTCATCTATAAAATGAGCTAGAGAAGTAAATGGCAAACTGCTCCATTATCTTTGCCAAGACAATCCCAAATGGAGTGATGGAGAGTTGGACATAACTGAGAATGACTAAAAAGCAGCAAAGGTAGCGAAGGGAAAAGATGGGATGATGGCCTAAGAAAAAAACAGAGGGAAAGAGAAATTGGATGTCATAGTCAGGACAAAAAAAATTAGTTAGCATCACAAATGATAGGGAAAGATGGAATGATTAAAGATTATAATCAGATGAAAGAGTTTTAGAGTTCATGAACACAGAGGTGAAACACTTGTGGGAAATGGTAAGATCAAAAGTATGACCACTTCTGTGTGTAGTTGTGGTAGATTAGAGAAAATGGTCATGGCAACTGTGTAGACTAAAGAACTGAAAAATTTGGATATCTGAGGGGAACATCAGTATGTTAATTGAAGTCCCCTAGAAGGGGCCAGAATTTGGAGTGGAGGGGAAGACTGTGATCTAGTCATTGAGGAAGGAAAGAGAATGCTTTTTGGAGTCTATAGAAAACTACCACTGGAATCTGAACTGGGTGATCATTTCAATAGCTTAAGCCTCAAAGGAAGACTCATTGAAAGTGGTAGAGGGAGAGTCTGTAAATGACAAAATGGAACAAGGAGTATTCCAATTCTCTAACCAGTGAATATGGAGAGGTATGAGGAAAATTGCAACCAGTGCTTGAAAGGATGGCCACAGTCTTTGAATGGACACTAGGTCTAAGAAGGTGTTGGAAGATGGAAAGAATGAGAAAGAAATGGTGTAAGATGAAAGCAAAAGTATTTATTACGAAACAGTCATTCTTGAAAGCAAAATGGAACCACTAGGTGGATCTGGAGTGAGCTATTAGGGGAGTAGGTTGAGAGAGATCAGAAGGGAAGGGAATGTAAGAATGGGTAATAGTTTACACCTCATTGACAGGGGTATTCTGAACCACTGGGTTGGGAATATGGAATGATGGTAGTATGTTGACTATTAGGCTATGATTCCAGGTAGTGACTGGAGAAAGTTCTGTTGAGAAGAGTAGATGATGAAAGAATTCAACTCCCTTTAGTGTCCATTGTCATGGAAGTAATGATGTCCTCTGAGATTACCAGAAGGCCTACCTCACAGAAGTCAGGAGCAGAGGAAGATACAGCCTTAGGAAAGCCTGGTCAGGAGCAGGTAGTTGGAGTGCCTTAGAAGCACTGAGGATGGCTCTGGAGCAAAAATACTGTCCTGAGGACAGGAGGTCACTCAGTGGACAAAGAGAGGCTGGAAGGCAGGTGGCTAGGGTCCCAGGCAGACAGTATAGTATAGTTGATGGCATGGTCACACATGCCATCAACTATACTATACTGTATACATTTAAAAGAGTACTAGTTGGCTTCAGGAGAGTTCTAAGTTGAAATTCCTGTTGTTATACTTGCCAAGTATCTTCTTGTGTGGAAGCTATAAATTTATACCTGCTTTTCCTCACCCTCCACCAACATACTTCCATAAAACCAATCCCCTATTTCTCCTTCATTTGTCTCCTCATTTCTCACTCTACCTCTGCAAGCTTAGCCTTTTGGCTCTTTGCACTGCCTTCTCCTGTCATCTTTTTTTTTAAATCTGTGTTCCTTCCCAGACAGCTTTTCCTCAGTGAAGAATGAAAACCTTTACGTCTTCCTTCTTTCCCTTCTCTCTTTCCTTTCCTTCTCTCCCTTCCCTCTCATTCATCCTTCCCATCCTTCCCTCCCTTCTTTCCTTTCCTCACTTCTCTTTTCCTTTCTTCTTCTCTCTCTGTTGCCTACCTCCTTTCCCTGCCTTCCTTTCTTTCCTCCTCTCCTCTCTCCCTTTACTCCCTTCCTTTCTCCAGCCTTGCTTCCCTTCCCCCTCCCTCCCTCCCTCCCTCCCTCCCTTCCTTCCTTCCTTCCTTCCTTCCTTCCTTCCTTCCTTCCTTCCTTCCTTCCTTCCTTCCTTCCTTCCTTCCTTCCTTTCTTCCTTTCTCATTTCATAAAAATATCTTGGAGTTTAAAATGACAGAAGTTTCAAGTCCTTAACAGATTCTTATTGCCTTGTACCTTCTGTTCTCAGAATGCCCCAAATTCCCAGCACAGTGATTTAATAGACTCCATTCCAGGATAGGTAAACAACAGAAAAAAAATCTTAATAAATACAAATTTCTCCCTACAAATAAAGGTAGGGCCATAGTATTACAAATGCCATCCTTCCATCCCCCAGGCCGCATAACTCTCTGGCCATAAACCTTTTGTGCATAAGCCATTTTAAAAAATGAATAGCAAACTGACACTTTATGAATAAAGAGTCTTTCCCCTTCATATAAGGGCATGCTAAGAATCCCTAATAGTCTCTTCCTTATGCTGTTATCTGCCAATGACAGTCAAAGACCTGAATCTGAATCATGTGGCCTAGAGTGAGAGAATCAATATAAAAACACTTTTTCACTGAGATGAGTAATAATATCTTCTTCTAGAGGATTTGAATCTTTTTGGTTATAGGTCTGACAGCTCTAATAAAACCACACAAAAGTCAGATTGTGCCTGATGAACTATATTGTCAAATGAAATGACCAAATGCAGTGGTTGACTTACTTGGCCTATGCATTAATTCTTAGCTCCTGTTGTCAGATTTGATCTTCTTCATAGTAATTATGGAAATTCCTTATTGGTGCTCCCTTAGAATGTCATATGGAAATATCAGCTGGTGTGAGGTAGTGACATGACACCATACTGGCCAAGTGGATTGTCTCCCAATGATATTCTACAGTCATTGGGAAAGTTTTTCAGTTCAATCAACAAGAAGAAAGATGAGTCTGATGTCAGGAAACTTATTTTCTACTCTTGAGTTGATCATTCATTAGCTACATCACCTTGGATGAGTCACTTAATGTCTATGGGCCTTTATTCCCTCATCTAAAAACTGAAGGCATTGGTCTAAGATATATTCTTTAAGATTCATTTTAGTGATAAAACTGTAATGCTACAACAATAATATAGAGGAAGCCCCAACTTCAAAATGTTACATATCTCTCCAACTTTTTGGTTTAGGTCTAAGAATGTTTTTTACCATAGAAAAAATATCATACATGGTGGTAAAAGTATCAGAGTAAATATTCCTTCCAGTCTATTTGCCCTATAAATTAGCTGAAAGAATGTACATTGGCAAAGAAAAATAATGAGAACAAATAATGTTTTGATGATTATTATATTGAAGGAGAAATAATTTTTATCAATCTTCAATGAAGGTTGAATTTTCAGTCAGATATAGCCATTTTGGAGATCCTGGATGGGGTTTCTAGAGTTTCAAGGGCTTTAAAGGTTGAGTCACTGGTTCTTTATGAGGCTTAATTTAATCTCATATTGATTAGTTTCCTTTTTCCTTGATACAGGTGAGTCACCGGAACTAGCGCTGTAATGTTCCTCAGTCAAAATTATATCTTTTTTTTTATCTCACAAATGGAATAACGAGAAGAGGGAATAGGAGAAAAGGGAAAGTTTTCCTGATGTAATTGATTGTGTAAAAGAGAAAGAAATTGGTTTAAAAGGGAATGTATGTATATATGAGAAAGTTTTTCCTTAATGTGTATTTAATTGACCTGTCATCAGTAAGGGGGATAGGTCATATGAATGACTTTCCCTTAGGAAAGAGAAAAGAGGTGATAGGGAATAGACATTAGACATAAGGAAAAGAAAACTTTTCAGTATGAAATTAAATTAGGTATCATAAAGAACCAGTGCCTCAACCTCTAAAGCCCTTGAAACTCTCAAAATCTCATGCACAGTCTCCCAAATGGTTAAGTGTTAGAATTAAACTATGCTAGCCACCTGGTGGCACTGTGCACAAAGGACAGCTTGGTTTTGGTTGGTGTGTTTGCCTATGTGGGAGTCTGCAAAGGTGAAGAGTCTTTGGCAAATGTTTTTAATGATAGGTAGCAGTATGGAGAAGTTACTGTTGCAATCTGTTTAGTCATTTGTATGTGCATTAGATCATTTGCTAATTGGTCAATCATAACTCACAGAGATGATTCCATGCAAAAGGATTATGAAAAGTTAAAAGGGTTCAACAAATTTAAGATATTATTATTAAAGTATCAAATCAATATTTTTCTAGGATAATTTCTCTTAAGCAAGATTTCCATCTTCTTTTTCATATTGTTCAACTCACATGTTAGAGTCAGAGAATCATAGACCATTAGTGTTGGGAGGAAACAGAAGAATAGACTTCATCCTTCTACTTTGATATGAGAATGTACTCTTTTCCTTTCTAAGGTAATTTTTTGTCTTCTACTTCTCTGCCAACAAAATATAGTGATTGTATTAACCTTTCTAAAATATAAAATTTTCTGAAGAAAATTCAAAAATCATTTTAGGTTGATAAAGACTAGATGCATATGAAACTGCTAAGTATGGCATTAAAAGATTAAGGTTAAATACAGCGGAACCTTTGAGAGAATTTTACCAGTTTTTTACAGTATATCATATATTAGTTTTTATATATTTGTCTTTTATTATAAACTATTTCCAACTATATATCTGGGAAAGAATTGGTCTCAAACATTTTTATAGAACATAAATATGGCTTATGACATAAACAGTAAAAATAGGAATGATGTAATGCTCTGGCTTAGATAATGTAAAAGAATTTCATTAGGTAATGCAGTGTTGATGAGTTAATAGCTTTATCCCAACTCTCCTGAATGCATAATGTGTGTTCTGCTCTCTATGCATTATGTAATCTTTAGATAGCATTTTCTATAGGTCATCCATTTTATTTTATTCAATTTGAACGAGAACTAGAAAAGTTAGACATAAGAGTTTTGCAAACTTACTGTACCATGATTTTAAAATGGTGGTCACTGTTTGCAATCTATTGATTTTGCTTAATTATAATAATAACATCTATCTATTGATAAAACTTCAGCACCATCAGAATAATACTGGACACAAAGTCTTTTCAAGTAATCTATCTCGCTCTTAGAGAAGAAAAGGAAGTAGTTGCTGAAAGATTTTCTAGCATGTCCACTTCTGATTGCATCAAAATGAATTTTAAAAAGCATTTTATATTTATATTTGAAACTAAATCAAAGCTTACATATAAAATGTGAAATCAAAGAAAAGCCCAATTTTGTAGTCAGTGCTATAAATTGGGAATTTTTCATGCATAAAGTTCAGAAAAGGGATATAATATGCATAGACACTTCCTTATTTACTTCCTCAGTCTTATACTCCCGAGAATATTGGGACAGCTAGCTCATGGGAGTTTTCTTTCAGAAATAGTCAATTTTTAATGGTAAATTGCATCACTTAGAAAATTATTTTGACATTTATTTTGTTACTTTTCATTCATTTTGCCCCTTCATTTGAACTATTTGGACCAAAGAAAAATGATGTAAGGGTGATTGTTTTTCATTTTAATAACACTGACTCAAAAGATATTCATTAAATGTCTAACATACTACAGGTACTATGCTAGCTTCCATGGAGGATATAGTGATTAATAGCACCATTTCTGCCCTCAGGGAACTTACAGTTCAGTTGCATTTATTTGGTATATAGTCATTAAAAAAAGAATGAATATTATTTAGGAACTAATGTTCAGCTTGTGAATTATGGGTTCACTTTTTTGATTCCCTTTTCCAATCCTGTCATTTTTCCCTTGGCCATCCCCCTCTTTATTAGCAGCTTCACTGAAAGTTGGAAAGAAATTCCAAACAGCAAATTTAATGGTTATTTTATTTTATTTTATTTTGATCTAACTCCTTTGTTTATTATGTGAAAAAACTGAAACCCAGAGACATTAAGTAATTTGCTAAGTATATGAGAAAGAGCGTATTAGATTTGGATTGAGAGACACTGGTATCATCAGTTCTACTAGTTGTATGACTTTGGAGAAGTCACTGAGCCTCTCTGGACCTCAATTTCTTTTTTCTTAAATTAATTTATTTTTAGTTTTCAACATTCACTTCCATAAGGTTTTGAGTTTCAAATTTTCTTCCCATCTCTCCCCTCCTCCCAGCCAAAGAAGTCACTTAATTTGATATAGGCTTTACATATATTCATATTACTTATTTTCATTTAATGGTAATTTTAACAACATAATAAAATGTTTGGAGATGATAAAAGTAGAAAACAATGTTTATAAAGAGTTTTAGATTATCACCAGATTCAGTTATTTGTGCTACTTCATGCCTCCCTAGCCATAGACATTAGAAAATAAATGATTATGAACCATAGACCGAACTGAATTATAAGAAGTCACAGTCAACAAAATAGTGGAAATATTTATTAAATATAATAGTAAACACATAATTATACAAAATAATTAACAAGCTTGGAAAACTAGCCCCAGTCAGACCTGCATTGCTCTGCAAAGTCTAAGTATGATTTCTGGGTTGGAGAATTCAATCTCTATGTGTCGATTTGGCAATTTTGCATAATGGTGTGGTTCCAAACTCCTAGGAAAGCTACATTATTAGAATGATGGGAGCAGCACTGTTTTAGGAATTCAATCAAAGTTCTTACATTAAAAAATTCACATTGTAGTCACTGGCCAAATGTGAAATTGAGTTTAGACTCCCTGTCTTATAAATATTGTCCCCCAACTATGCTTATAAACAATTAACAAGTGTTTAGATTCTATGAACCTAATCCTCAAAATAAGCCTGAGATACAGAAACTGTTTTTGGATTTCTTTTCTATGGAATCCTAGACCTAATGCTTAGTATAGTGCCTAATAAATGTTTATTGATTTAGCTTTTGCTGGGGGATTCTTTAGAAGTCATTCAGTCCATTCTTTTCATTTTACCAGTGAGAACCACAGGATTATAGATGTAGCGGTAGGAGGACCTCAGAAGTCATCTCATTTTATAAATGAGGAAACTGAGACTCAGGGAAATTTCATTACTTAAGGCAGACAGTAATTGTTAAAGGCAGAATTTGAATACAGGTCTGCTGACTCAAGAACCAGCGTCTTTCCTATTTTATTGCATTGTCTCCCTTATCCTAAAGTTCACAGGATCTGTCCAAGGTCACACCGGTACTAAGTGACAGAGCCAGGATTCAGACTCTCTAAATCTGTTCCTCCTGCATCACTGTGTTCCATTCTTAACTAAAGCCTTATTTTGTAATGTTTTTGAAGTTTGCTGCTAAAATTGTGATTTCCTAGAACTTTTTTTAAAAAATGCTTTCATTTTATGCATACCATAACGCATATATTTATAAGAAATAATAGTGAGAGCAGGCATGGTGACCACATATGTGCTGCTTACTGCCTGAGAGGCAGAGAATGGTTGATTGTTTCAGCTTGAGAGTTTTGTGCGGCAGTGGGATAAAGCCCATCAGGTGTCTGCACTGCTTTGCACCGATGAGGTGAGTCCCTGATGCAGGAGGCTGTCAGAGTTCCTAAAGAGGTGAAAAGCAGGGTGGTAAAGGAGAAGATTAGAACTTTCCTACTGATGAGCAATGAAATGCTGCCTATCAGAACCTGCCCTATTTCCAGTCTGGATCAGATGGGGAGACCTGATCTCAGAGAAAAGAAAAGAAACAGTAGCATGGAGGGCTACTTTGTGAAAAGAGTACAAACATTATGGGTGCCTTTCCAGATCACTGTTAGACTGTTCAATTTTCATCCATATTTAACAAACGTCATTACTCAGTTTCATGGGGTCACTGTGTCAAAATGTCTGTGTTAGAACTTTAATTTATTTGCAGAAGTTCCTTTAAGTGGGCAGAAAAGTGCGGTGTGTTGGATTGATTTACTGTCTGCAATCCATCCACCAGGTAGGAAGGTTTGTAGCCTGGTATCTTATTCTTTGATGTACATTTAAAAACCGGAAGAATTGCACTGCACTGCGGCAGAACCGTGAGCTAGGAGACACTGAGTGCCTCTTCCCTAGCTGGTTTGTATGAGGTTCATTCCTTGACAACAGTGGGTTCTCATTCTGCTTCCAGGTAGCAGTGGCTGCCCTGCCTCTGCTGCGTCCCTTACCAGATGGCATTCTTATTAAATGCCTTGCTCTTGCCCACCCTCACTTTCTTGATCCAAATATGAAGTGCCAGGAAATAAATAAGAGCATTGTACTCTGATGAGTTCTCTGGAGATGGAGGAAAGCCCTGGGGATCAGGAGATGGAAACAGCCTCTCTGTTTTTTCTTCCTAGTTCTAATTATTGGCCAGTAGGAAAAATACCCTGATCAAATAGTGTTGTATTTTAAGAAGGATTTAAAAATATACATATTTTTTTAAAAAGATAATAAATTTTCTGCCATCATCTGCTGCCTTCAGGTAGTATACAAGACTTTGAAACGTTATTGGATTGTTTGTTTGATTCCCTTAAAAATAACACATGAACATCAAGGATGATCTTTGTTATGGGATTGCTGACATTGGACTCTGGGGTAGGCAATTGCTATGTGCAAATTTCACTGCCAGACTAAAAGTGCAGCGGAAATGAGTGGGTAATGAGAGCAGAGCAGCCAGTTCTTTAATTGAATTAAAAGCTGGGTGACATCAATGCAGACACCTGTCCAATTACAGACAGGCCAAGGTGTTTACCATTGCTGTACAAGCGATTCGAAGATGACAGAAATCTTTCCGCCCACAGATTAACATAATGAAGGAGAACAGATTACAGTGGATGCTGGCCAAACACCTAGGTTGGCAGCTGAGGAAGGGAAAAAAAGGAGAGTTTGCTGAAGTATGTAAATAAAAACTGTATCTTTGCCTGGTCCAAAATGAGTTTAGTTTTTAAAAGGAAGCCATTTTGCTTCAAGATGCTCTCCCCATTTGTGTCTGTCTACATTTAGTCACCGGAGTTAATAGTAAAATTTCAGTGTCAAAGCAGACTCATTCTCCGCTGTTTTATTGCCTTTCAGCAAACATAGTACTATTAGAGTCTCAAAGGCTTGCACAGCTGGTGTCAATTCAGCAGCGATTTTCTCTTGGGTGGTTAGGCTGCCTCCAATTATTAATATTTTCCCTTTTGCTCCTTTGAAATTTGAGGTTAGAGGCAAAGGGAGAAAAGTGTTGGAGATAATCTATCAGCTGGAAGAAACCATGTCTTTGCCTATTACTTCTTTCTCTCCCTAGGAGGGGAATATACCTTTATAGTGAGAGATCTATCTAAGAGGACCTAAGAGGATAAAAAAAAAGTCCATTAGTCATTCAACAATGTGTATTTGGTTCCCAATCTGCGCAGAATACGTTAACTTCTCTGATAGGGTAAGAATTAAGGTTAAGAAGGGGGGCATCTTACTACCTCTTTTCAAGGACCCCTTCTATTATAATTCTACCTACCTTCTCTGCCCTTTATAAATTCACATAGTGCGACAGCATATACCTGGTAGACTTTTTATCTTGCCTAATGGTGGTGATGAGGTTCTCACATATCAAATGGGTCTTAGTAAGTTTTTCAGTCCTTAGCACAGTGCCTGGCACATAATATGTATTTAATAAGTGCTCATATATTTTGAATAAATTTTTAATAAAAGCTCATGATTTGTTATGAAGCTAGGAATAAACCTGAAATTTAAGAGGTAAATAGATTTTCCTTTAAAGAAAGAAAAAAGCAAAGAAAAAAAAAGAAAAGACAGCATGTTGTTAAATAGCATGGATTCTCAAAACCTTATATTGAGACCCAGAATATGGTTGCCAAGCTAAATTCTGAATCCACAAAAAGTTCTGGAAGAATTCTCTGAAAGGCTTGAAAAAGGAACTGTGCACATCTAGGATATTTCCTGGACTATTTACAGGAAGTATGTGAAAACCCATCCATCCATTCATCCTCCTTCTAGCAATTCTTCTATCCTTCTTCTCCTCTGGCATTTTCTTAATGGCACAGTGGTAACTGGGAAGCTACAGCAGTCACCAGTAAGGATGAATCTCCATAGTTGTCTACATAAGTGGCATTGTCTAGTTCTTTAGATTTCTTTTCAACTTAACACAGTACCAACAAAACTGTGTGTGTTTCTGTAGTTTAAAGATGAGATTTTGCTGCTTTATTCCCACTCCTTCCCCCCTGCCAAGAGGTAGAATTTGAAAATTACTAGATACCATAGGGATATGATACCTAGAATTTGAGTTCTTTTCTGAAAGTGTGCAAAAGTGTATGTGTGTGTATGTGTGTGTGTATGTGTTGTTAGTCATTCAGTGACCTTTTCATTGGGTTCCTTCACCCACTCAGTGGCCTGGGGTTGCAATTAAAAAAGAATGTGTTTACTTTTCTTCAAACTCCCTTGGTGTGGCATGTCAGATTTTCTCAAAGTGCATTAGCGCTTAGCACAGATTTCTGAACCTGCTGGTGCCAGCGATTTTAATACATATGCCAACACTCCTGCATTTGCTACATGGGACACTAACACTTTTAAAATATCAATAATGCTTACTCTACATTTATTCAGTGTTCTTCCAAATCACCCTCTTCCATTACCAGAATAGATAGACAGATTTCCTAATGTAGTTGCTGACCCTCTTTTCTTTTCAAAGAATCTTCTAGTCAAAGGGAAAGTCTAGAGGTCACTTGATTCTCCTCAGTGTTTTCAGGCAGGGTCATTCTTAAATGGTTAAAGAAGTGAAAGATCTCTTTTCTTGAAAACTTCCGAAATGGAAAATCCATAATCTCAGGTACCTATGCACATGTTTGAAAGCTCTGTCAAGAAATTCTTTATAGTTAACTCATCTTATGTAATTGTTTCTATGTTTGTGTCTAATCATTGTTTCAAACCAATTCAATTTGATAAACATTTATTGAGTGTCCACTATGTGAAAGGGACCATTAGGCTGTGAATATCCAAAGTAAAAAGAGAGCCCCTGGGCTCAAGGAACTTAAATAAAATATGGAGGCTGACATGCACACAAATAAACTTGGTACAAAATAGGCAGTGATAAGAGTAAAGGAAGAGTCTAACCAACGAATTATAGGAACTGTGAGGAAGGCGAGATCACTTTTAGTTGCAGAAATCAAGGTAGGCTTCACTGAGAAGGTCACATCTGAATCTGACCTTGAGGAATGAGAACATACATGACCATTTTCTGTAGGTCTCTCTGAGATAAAGTTGTCTTAGATTGGAAGCCTCTTACTGAGCAGGGATTTTTTTTAACTGCACCCTACTTATAATCACAGATGAGGAAATGGTGACATGCTTTCTGATGATGACATAGTATCATAGTAAAACTATTCTACTGGAGGTAAAATGTTTAAGTGTGAATTAGACACTTTAAAAGGTGCCATTAGGTAAATTACTAGTTTCACGCATTAAATGGTCCCTGTTGGCATCTCCAAAAAGATTCTACACACTCATGGAGAATCTTCTCTATTTCCTTTGGGGATAGCAGTCCTTTTTACAAATATCTGCTTCAGTTCAACTTGATGATCTCTTAGTGCTGTAGGTAAAATAAGAAAGAGAGACTGTCACATTCTCAAGGTCACTTAGTGAATCTCAAGCTTCTTTCTGTCTTGGTAAAGTCTTCCCTAAGTACTGAGACTTCCAAAGACATTACAGAAGCTGAATTGGAAGTAGAGATCATTTGGTCCAGCCCTCTTCACATTTTAGAGATGACACAGAAAGTCACAGCTACAATTCCAGTCTAGTTCTTTTATCTTCAAATTTAGAACCCTCTCCACTAGGCTAAACTGTCTCTTTCTGCCTCACAAATTTATGCTCTGGGTGGTTGCCTCTTTTTTTTTTCACTTTTCCCCTAAATGGTAACCTAGAAGCAAAATTGCAAAACCCTGCAGTCTTCTCTAAGGCATACTGTCACCCCTCACCAATCTCATAAGATCTTTCTCCAGTACTATTCTTCTGTTTTGGCAGAACTTGAAGGGAGAACACTGCAAGGCCTTTCCTGGAAATATGAAGAAAATGCCACCTCAGTCTCAGATTATACATCACATTTTAAAACGTGTGTTTTATGAACTGTCCAAAGCCCCCCATGTGGTATTAAAAGTTGGCAAGAACCCATACATCTGTGTTCTTTTCCCCCTCAGTTTTTTCATCTCTCCTTTCCCAGTGTTTATTATTGTTTCACCTGCCTTGAAATGGGAAATGTGAACACTTTGATAAATGACTTGAAAGATGGTCTAGTTTCACTGTAGCATCTTTCTTTCAGAAGCTCAGTACTTTCCAATGAAACACTGCTTGGTAAATTTCTCCAGCAATGCACAAAACATCATGGTGAACAAAAGAGCTCTGAGAGCAATGCTTCCCTTTTCTCAAAGGCCTCAAGGTTTAAAGGGGAAAAACACTAGGGACTGAAATCCTTGATTTATACATGCAACAAATATGACTTTTGTCAGAGCAGGAGAAAAGGTTAAGTCATATGCCCAAGGTTATTTGGTGAATCTCATGTTGATATCTGACTTGGCACAGCTCTCCCTGAGTTTTACACTTCATACCCTTTCCCTTGTAGGTCTGTTTACCCTTTGTTTCAACAATGAGTCTTAGTCATGGTTTGGGAGGGAACTATTTCTTAATAAGATATTGTCTATAATCTCTCTGAAGGCTTGCCTGTAAAAATGCTAAGTAATGTTCTGGAACAGATTTTCATTATTTTTTCAATGGGTATAATACTGTTTTAGATTTACATAGTTCTTTGACTCCAAAGAACTTGAAGCATTGGCATATATGTGTGTGCATGTGGTTTAATTTTCCATATGGTATCCTCATATAGGAGGCAACCTGTAAAAGACGGTGCTTTGTATAGACTCAATAATAAATATTTGTTGAATGAATAAATGACTAAACTGATATTATAGCTTATTTTATCTATACCACTATAAGGTCACAAACTTTATTCTCCCCAGTGCGCTATTAATTTCTTGATAATAAAGACTTAGGGAGATTAATTAAATCTTTTTATTCATTAAGATGCTGGACCATGATACCTGTAGGCAGTTTTATGCATGAATGCAGTAGGCTGTTATCTATTTGGTGTGATTTTAGTGTGTTTTTTATAAGAAAGCTCCCTTCCCCTAGAATATTCTGCTGTTAACACACTGTCCTATTTTCACAACTCTGTCATTAGGTATTCACTCCTTTGACTTCAATGTTGCCTGTCTATGAAAATACAGAGACATATCACTGGGCATATTTGGAGAATGATAGTATATATGAGTAATGAGAGGTAAGGTTGGAAAAATGTGTTAGAGGCCATGTTGTAGAGTCAGGCATAGCATTTACTAATCATTTACTATATGCCAGTAGTAAGAAATGGGGATACAAAGAAAGGTAAAAGATTGTCTCTGCCCCTGACAAGGTCAAAATACAATGTGGGCTCTAATCTGAATATAATCTTAAGGGCAGCCTAAGGCCTGTAGAATTTGTTTCATGAACTAGAGAGGAGGGGGGGGGAGGGAGAGAGGGAGAAAGGGATTTTGAACAAAGATTACTGAGACAAGTGGGCTTTGGGAAAATGAAGAGAACTCAGGCATATCTGCTTGTTGAGCATGTTATATGTTAGAGTGGCATGTTATTCCTTTTGTTTATTGGTTGGACTAGATGCTCAGGCATATCTGCTTGTTGAGCATGTTATATGTTAGAGTGGCATGTTATTCCTTTTGTTTATTGGTTGGACTAGATGCTCAGGCATATCTGCTTGTTGAGCATGTTATATGTTAGAGTGGCATGTTATTCCTTTTGCTTATTGGTTGGACTAGATGACCTTCCAAGTTAGATTTTGTGATTTTATGAAGCTTTATCAGTTTGCTCTGTGTAGAAGACGTTAAAGTAAGAGTAGATTGGAGGATACCACTTTGCAATGGTCTAGGAAAAACTTTATGAGTGCTTCAAGTAGTTTGTCAGTAATAGAACTGTCAAAGAACTTTTAGGTGATAGAGAAATTTTGGAGGTAGTCAATAGTCCATAATGATTGTTGGGATGTGGAGGCAAAGGGAAAAGTAGAAGAAAGGATGACTATTGAGTTTCTAATCTAGGTAAATAGATGAATTATGGTGGTCTGAATAGAAATAGGGAAGTAAGCAGTAAGAACTGGTGTTTAATGGGAAGGAGGGTAAAGACAATTTCATTTGTAGATATGTTGACTATGAATTTTTAAATTATTTACATGGAATTGTCTAGTGAGAAGTTGGAAATGAGGGACTGGAACTCAGCAAAGGGGTTGCTGATAATGATCCAAACTTAGAATTATGTGCAAGGAAGTGATGCCAAAATCATTGGAACAGATGACATTGTGAGTGATGATGTATAGAAGAGAAGGTTAAGGGCAGGACTTTGGGGGACATAGATATTTAAGGACCTGGAAGAGGAAACAGAGAATGGAGAAAGTTTTATTTTTTTATTCTTTAATCTCTTTGGGGTATAAACCTGGTAGAGATATTGCTGAATCAGTTTGCATATATTTTATTGGTTTGGGGGGCATAATTCTAAATTGCTTTCTAGAATGGTAAAACTCATTCAGTGCTCTATCTTATCATCTGGAGGTCATAGTAAAGAACTTCTACCACTGGACACAGATACCTTCTCTGCAATTCAATGTCTCATTTCCTAGGGTGTTTAAAGGTTATGTGACTTGCCTGGGTCCTCCCAAGTCTTTCTGCATCTGAAATCAGCTATATATTCAATATACCACACTAATTCCCTAGAAGCTAGATTGTAATGCCTTAAAGAATGTGCCAATACTGAAGAAATAGAGCATTGCATGATTGCTATTCTTTTGAAAATTTCTGCTGCAAAAAAAGAAAAAAGAAAAAAAAAACGGAAAACAATAGTCTTAGTGAGTAGAAGAGTTGAGGGAAAGGTTTTGTTTTACTTTTAAGATATTGAAGACCTAAGCACATTTCTTAGAGAACCAAACAAACCACCAAAGAGGAAAACAAAACATTATATATGGATATTGTTAGTAACAAAACTCATGAAATAATTATAAAGCATAACTGCTTAAGAGTGTGGTGTGGTGTGGTGTGGTGTGGATGCTAAGCTAGGTGTAACCAAATGACTCAGAATGGTAATTATTCTTATGAAAATGGAAAGAAGGAAGATATTTTGAGAGTGAGAGAGGTTGAAGTAAGAGCATAAAGATATGAATAAAATATTTGGAGCAGATGCTCTGGGGGAAAGGATAAAGAAACAGCAAGAGATGAATGAACATATTACCAGGCAACAATGCATGAATGGACTCTATTAATCCAGTTTGGTGACTTTCTTCAATATTCCTTGACAGCAGAGATTGAGAATAGAGATGTTGGGAGTTATCTAGGTAGAGGTTTGCCAAGGTGGGCACTGGAAAAGGTCAAAGGGGCAGTGAGTTTTAGACTGTATTGTGACTCATTAAAATGGCTGACCTTGGATTTCAAGATGGGTAAATAGACGATTGACACCAGAAATTGACTGATAGATTGGGAGAATAAGGAAGATAATAGGAGAAAAAGAAGGGTCTGGGATTCCCAGTGAAGGCAAAAGGCAGGATAAGGAAAAAAGAGGTCAGGGAAAAGTCAGAAGATGTTGGAGGTTGTTATCTATCAATTATTTTATGCCTTAAAGTAAATTTCTTCACCAGACTTCTTTCCTCTATGACATTTTGCTAAAAGAGAGTCATGGAGGAAAAGGAGGAATGATTTTGGTGAACCACCTGTGTGAAATGCTGAAGTTGTCAGGATAATGGCATTGAATGCCCCAGAGATGACACCAGAAAGAGGATGAAAGAATAGGAGATAGAATGATAAGAAACTTGGCTTAAAATCATAGTTTTGCACCAGTTAGTATCATTAAATGTTAAATTTGAAAGGCACCCTAGAAACTGCCTAGTCCAATCACTTAGTTTCAATTTTATAAACAAAGAAACTAAGTCTTAGAGATATTAAACATTTTATCCTTTATCACACACCTAGTGAGAGAATGTGTACTAGAATAGGAACCTAAGTCTCCTAGGAGTTCCATTCAGTATACCATGCTACTGCTCAGCAACTTGTATATTAAGTAAAAGTCTTCATATTTGAAGATGATGTATAGAAAATAAGGTTAAAGGGCAGAACTTTGGGGGACATAGACATTTAAGGACCTGGAAGAGGAAACAGAGAATGGAGAAAGCTCATGATCAGGTAGGTGACACAGTGGATAGACTGTCAAGCCCTGAAGTCAGGCATGCTGGATTCAAATCTGACCTCAGATGCTTACTTAGCTATATGGGCAAGTTATTTGATTCTATTTGCCTCAGTTTCCTCCCCTGTAAAATGAACTGGAGAAGGAAATGACAGAAACAGCTGAAACAACTGAACAACAAGAATCCTCTCATAAGAATGGCTTACATTTATATAGAACTTTATGGTTACAAACTCCTTGATATAAATTACTATATGAAATCTTTATACCAAACCTATGAGATAGATTCTGATAGATATGTAGTTACTATTGTCCTTATTTTATCAATTAGGAAATACTCTCAGGCTGAGTGACTTGTGCAGGTTCACATATTTAACAGCAGTCAGGCCTTAAATTTAAATATTTTTTTATTCCAAATACAGTCAATTACCACAGTGGCAGAAGTAATGAACAAACTTGCCTACAAGTTGGGTTAAACAGTGACCTTGTTTCACCTTCTCACAACTTTCTACCTAAAAAATGTGGCTCATTTAGTAGTGATATATTCTACCAAAAAGTCCACTGTGATGATTATTTTTTAATGGAATAATGGTAGCAATATTTTGGGAAGAGATGTTGAGGTAGAATTAGTTGAACTTGGTGACTTGATGGGTAATAGAGACTGAGGAAAGGAAGAGTCAGTGTGACACCTAGATTGTGAAACTGGGTGACCAGAAGAATTGTGGTGACCCTTATCCTGAATGAGATGTATCTCAAACCTTATCAGAAGCCTTAGTCAAAACATCTTTATACTACAATTTCTGATGGATGCAGAAAATCTTAATTTTTTAAATTGCCAAATAAAAATGTAAATGGGTATATTTGATTAATTTACAAATTATTTAATCTATTAGTTCATATTGACTTAGCTGTAATGTTTACAGGCATTTCTTTGTGTATCTGTGCTCTATCTAGCACTGGAAACATCAAAGGGTGCAGTAGGGCAGTCTCAGTTTAGAACTGTCTTACAAACAAGGTGGAAACACATCAATCTCATAATTTTTCCTTATTAGCCATCCTACTCCTCAGGCAGCAAGTATACAGGTAGAAGAATGGGTGGAAGAAGTGGATATTCTGCTCCAAACTCTCTGTTGAGTATGAACACATTTGTTTACTGAAAATATGTAAAGCTTTCCTTTTTAAATTACAGGAACATTGACAGGCTTGCTCCCCTTCAAAAACTATGCAGTAACCCTAACTGCCTGTACTTTGGCTGGTTGTACTGAGAGCACACATGCATTGAACATCTCCACTCCACAAGAAGGTAAAGTAATTTCAAAGGTCTTGACTTCCACATTTCAGTCATGAATAATAAAATAGGAGAAGAGCTAAATGCTGCAAAGCCATTTGCTGGAAAACCCCAACCTAATTTGATGACAAAGTGCATTGCCAGACCATAATTGCTCCATTTTTTTGGGGGGTGCGAAAATGAATCAAACTCCATACCCTTTAATGACATGCATCTTTAATAGCTGTAATGCAGATTAATGGGCTTTTTAATTGCTGTTACATTGTTCATGCAAGAGCCTTGTCATTAATATGAAGCATCTGAAAGATTAATGAAAGCTTCCTCATTTTACTATGGCTCAGAAGTAAATCTAGAGACAGTCTGACTAAAGAGAATTGATTGTATGGTACAGTATGAAATTGAGAATCAAACGGTTGATTTCCATGGTCTCTTTTAACTGCTAAACACCAGCACAGGCAACAATTATTTCAGTATGATGGAACCTCCAAATGCCAATTGAGCCATTTATTAGGTTCCTTCGTCTTTTCTTAAGTCTCACTTTTGTTGTACTTGGAACTTACAAATTATAGGCATAAATTAAGGTTTTGAAAAGCTTACATTAAGAAGACAGCAAGAAGGAGAAAGCATTTTACAACTTGGTAGTTAAAGCTTTGCTCAACCACTAGCATGTATTGCTTCAAGAAGGAAAGGCTCTCAAATGATTTGAAGCATTGTTATGTAATATATTCCTCTTGAAAATGAAAATTGTTGATTTCTCCAACTGTCTGTGTATAAAATTGTGTAGGAGACGTCACAGCTTTAGGAAGAAGAGAATTCTGCAAATGAGATAACATATGTAAAATGCTTTAAATGCTATAAATGTGCTAGCTATCATTCATTATTCAGAGCTTCTGATTATAGAGAAACACTCAGCTATCTAAGGCATGAAAGAAGCTAAGGCGCACAAGAGTCCAGTTGAAGACATTGGCTTAGATGGCTGAATTTTTTGTAATGCTTTTGTGGCTTTGTAATGTGACTCAAGTAACTTTGTCTTACCTGGATTCTGTTACCAGCACTTCCCCTTTTCAACAAAAATGTCAGTTCTTCCAAGTTTGTCTTTTTGACACATGTTTTTAGTCATGTACCTATTTCTTTTAAGATCCTGTAGTATCATATCATTGCCTTACCCTCTCTTACAAGGTCTACCTTGAGGTACCTTACAAGATCCGCTTGAGATGATATTAAGGAAACCACTTCCTGTCCTTCCAAGGGTTTATATCAGTATCCTTCACTACTGCTTCTGATTTTTCCCTCTGTCATATTCTGAGTCCCTGACTCTTAAGAGTTTGCTTCTCCTCAGTCAGGATTCAAACACCTTCTCAAATTCTGCCTATTCCATGAAGTCTTCCCCACTAACTGAATGAGAGATGATTTATTTGAACAGGTAATTCCTCTAACTCTATTTTTACTTACTACTAAAAAAAATACACTGCCACTTTCTTTGCTTATACATAATGTAAATTGTGTACATCATTACTTATTTTATGTTTGCATTTGTCCAATATGTCTGTGGTTGTCTGTAAGACTTTGTCCTTTGTTAATATTTTATATCAGTATTTTCTTAGAATATAAGTTACTAGAGGGAAAGAACTGGGTCTATTTACTTTGCTTTAATGAGATAACAGTCACAGATTACTCTTTAATGAATGCTCTGCAGAAATCAGGACATGCCCATCAACTAGCTGAACCAGGGCAAGCACTACCTATACATCCCCAATGAACATACTCATCAATTCAGGGCACTTATTATCATTGTTCCTTAAACAGTTACTGAAAGGTTGCCCAATAGTAAAGAATATTTCCATGAAAGTAGTCTAAGATTTCTTCAATGATTAATTGGATTGGGTCTGCAAAGTTTAAATCTGAAAATCTAAAATCAAGTAATACTCTATAAATCTATTTTTTTCTAGTGCCAGAAGAGGTTCAGCCACCAGAAGCCAAGTCTCTGCCTGACACTTTGATGCTGTTTTGGAGCCCACCCAAAAAGGCAAATGGCCTTATAACTCAGTACTCATTGTATATGGATGACATGTTAATCTACACTGGACCTAGAGAAAACCACACTGTCACTGGTAAGCTGACTTTTTTCCTCTTGTGATCGTTGTTTGTCTGTAATGTGCCTTCTCTTACTAGGATGCTCTTGCTGATTTAATCCAATTGTTATCATATCTATGGTAATATTCAAATAATAACAGTAATTGATGATATATTTCAAAATGTTTTAAAAACATTATTTTATTCTCAAGATAGCTCGAGAGGTAGGTTGTATTATTGCTATCCTTATTACAGATAGGAAAACTGAAGCATGGTAAGGTTGAATTACTTGCCTGGGGTCACACACAGTAAGTGTCAGAAAGCTGAAATTAAACTTCGGACTTCCAGACTACAAATTCAAACAAAGTTCAAATCTAAAGTTCAGTTAAACTGATGTTAAACACTATGTACAAGGCAGTGTTGCAGACTAAAGTAAAGTTATATTCTTACAGGGCTTACAATCTACTGAGTTATGATTTATTAGAGTGCACTAAGGATGTATTTATGTAACGGTTCTCTGCTTGCCCCAGATTTTCTCTTTTATGTTTCCTTCTTGCTTCTTCCTTTCTCTTCCAACAAACCTTCCTATTTTCATTTCCCTCATATGCCCTCCCTGCCCTCATTGTTCTAGGTTTAAACTTGGAAATATGCTGAAACAAAGAGAATCATAAGCTTCCTGACTCAGCATCATAATAGCTTTAAATGTCAATGGTCCTGATTTACTCAAACCAACCAAATTCCAGTTCTATTCCATTAACACTTCGACAAAATGGGAATAGTAATCACATAGGCCAGTTGAACATAGTAAAAACTCTGAATTTCATTGCTGAAAAGAAATTTAATACCCATTACATGATATAAGAATAGTGCTAGTTTCAATAGATAAAATGAAGCTAAAAAGCAAAATGATGACAACTAATTTTTAAATATATAATTCAAAATAATCCTATTACATATCTAGAATACTTTCTATTTTTAAGGGACTTTCATATAGCTTAAAGTGACATTCATATAGCTTTCAAAAAGGCTATGTTTGTACACAATGTGGAAAGAGTGCTGGCTTTTGAATTAGGAGAAAGGATCTCCATACATTAGATAAATATCCTATTCTGATCAAAGAATGCCACTTTAGACCATTATTAATTATTTGATCTTGGGTCAGTCACTTTCAGAGTCTATTTATTCATACATAAAATTCAGATATTAACACTTTTCCCTTCTTACCCACAGAGTGGTGGAGAGTAAAGTGATTTGTGAACCCAAAAATACTCATGTGGTTCTTACAGAATGTTGTGTTGGATATTACTTCATTGATGAGAAAATTGTTGACACAGTTGTCCAGTTAACTGACTGGACCAAGATCTCACTATTAAGTGTTTTTTTTTAATCAGTCAATTAATTAATTTTAAGTTTTCAACATTCATTTCCACAAAATTTTGAGTTCCAAATTTTCTTCCCCATCTCTCCCCTCCCCTCACCCTAAAATGTTTTGCATTCTGATTGCCCCTTCCACCAATCTGCCCTCCCTTCTAACATCCTTCCCTTCCCTTATCCCCATCTTCTCTTTTGTCCTGTAGGGCAAGATAAATTTCTATACCCCATTACCTGCATTTCTTATTTTCCAATTGTATACAAAAACAATTTTCAACATTTGTTCCTAAAACTTTGAGTTTCAACTTCTCTCCCTTCCTCCTGCCTGACCCATCCCGAATGAGAAGGCAAGGAGTTAAATATAGGCTATATATGTGTAGTTTTGAAAATGACTTCCATAATAGTCATGTTGTGTAAGACTAACTATATTTTCCTCCTAACTATATTTTCCTCCATTGTATCCTGGCCCCCATTTCTTCTATTCTCTCTTTTGACCTTATCTAGCCCCAAAAGGGTTTACTTCTAATTGTTCCCTCCTTTGATTGCCCTTCCTTCCATCATTCCCCCTACCCTGCTTATCCCCTTCTCTCCTACTTTCCTGTAGTGCAAGATAGATTTTCAGACCAAATTGAGTGTGCACATTATTCCTTCCTTGAGCCAAATGTGATGAAAGTAAGCTTCACTTTTTCCCTCTCACCTTTCCTCTTTTCCCCTCCATTGGAAAAGCTATTTTTTACCTCTTCTACAAGAGATAATTTGCCCCATTCTATTTCTCCCTTTCTCTTCCAATATATTCCTCTCATCCCTTAATTTTATTTTTTAGATATGGTCCCTTCCTATTCAACTCACCATGTGCACTCTCTCTCTCTCTCTCTCTCTCTCTCTCTCTCTCTCTATATATATATATATATATATATATATATATATATATATATATACACATACATATATATGAATACACACACACATACAACATGTGTGTCTGTGTATGTGTGTATAACCCCTCCAACTCCCCAGATACTGAGAAAAGTTTCAAGAGTTACAAAATTAGATTTCCATGTAGGAATGTAAACAGATCAATTTTAGTAAGTCACTTGTGATTTTTAGTTCCTGTTTACCTTGTCATACTTGTCTTGATTTTTGTGTTTGAAAGTCAAATTTTCTTTTCAGCTCTGGTCTTTTCATCAAGAATGCTTGAAAGTCCTCTGTTTCATTGAAAGACCATATTTTTCCCTGAAGTACTATACTCAGTTTTGCTGGGCAGATGATTCTTGGTTTTAATCCTAGTTCCTTTGACTTCGGGAATATCATATTCCAAGCCCTTCGGTCCCTCACTGTGGAAGCTGCTAGGTCCTGTGTTATCCTGATTGTATTTCCACAATAATCAAATTGTTTCTTCCTAGCTGCCTGCAATATCCTCTCCTTGACCTGGGAACTCTGGAATTTGGCTACAATATTCCTAAGAGTTTCTCTTTTTGGATCTCTTTTAGGAGGTGATTGATAGATTCTTACAATATTTATTTTGCCCTCTGGTTTTAGAATATCAGGGTAGTTTTCCTTGATAATTTCTTGGAAGATGATGTCTAGGCTCTTTTTTTGACCATGGTGTTGAGGTAGTCCCATAATTTTTAAATTGTCTCTCCTGGATCTATTTTTCAGGTCAGTTGTTTTTCCAATGAGATATTTCACATTATCTTCCATTTTTTCATTCTTTTGGCTTTGTTTTGTAGTTTCTTGGTTTCTCATAAAGTCATTAGCTTCCATATGTTCCATTCTAATTTTTAAAGAACTATTTTCTTCAGTGAGCTTTTGAACCTCCTTATTCATTTAGTTAATACTCTTTTTTAAAGCACTCTTCTCCTCATTGAGTTGTTGGACCTCTTTTGCCAATTGAGTTAGCCTATTTTTAAAGGGGTTATTTTCTTCAGCATTTTTTTGGGTCTCCTTTAGCAAGTTGTTGACTCACTTTTCATGGTTTTCTTGCATCTCTCTCATTTCTCTTCCCAGTTTTTCCTCCACCTCTCTTACTTGATTTTCAAAATTCTTTTTGAGCTCTTCCATGGCCTAGGACCATTGCATATTTATTTTTGAGGTTTTGGATACAGAAGCCTTGACTTTTATGTCTTCCACTGAAGATAAACATTGTTCTTCCTCATTTGAAAGGATGGGAGAGAATACCTGTTCACCAAGAAAGTAACCTTCTATAGTCTTATTTTTTTTCCCTTTTTTGGGCATTTTCCCAACAAGTTACTTGACTTTTGGGTCTTTTGTCAAGAGTAGGGTATACTCTGGGGACCTGTAAATTCTCAGTTCCTCCAAGGTGACACAAACAAGGGCATGACTGGTGACTGAGATTCAGATCACCTGCTCAATTCCCCTAGAGGTTTTAAGCTGAGACTTCAACAATTCCTGCTGTGGTCACTGCCAGCACCACTGCAGCCACCACGTGGGACAAGGGCTAGGGGAGGACCCTACTTTCTTGTCACTGAGGTGAAAAGCTCTCTCACTGACCTTTGAAGCTGCCTCTGGTGTTTGTGGGTTGAGGGATCTGCGAATCTCTGCTGCTGCTGTTGGGGATTCCACCCCTAAAACCTGCTCCTCCCAGCATGGTGCCCAGACTGGGCTGTGCTCCACTTCACATTCAGTGTGACAGATCTTTCCCACTGGCCTTCCAGGTCACCCCTGGGCTAGAAATTAGAGCATGCAGCTGTCCATTGGCTGTCCACAGAAAGGCAATATGGTACAGTAAATAGAATGCTGGACTTGATTTCAGAAAGATAAGACTTTAACCCCCATCTTAGATACTTATTGGTAGTGTGACCTTGGTCAGTTATCTAAACTCTATGAGCCTCAGTTTCCATATCTGTGAAATTGGGATAATAATAGCACCTGTCCTTCAGGGCTGTTATGAAGGTCAAATGAGACAATGTCTATAATGTCCTTTGTAGATCTTCATGTTCTTTATAAATATAAGGTATTTTATTATCAAATGCTTGTACAATGTATATAAAAACAAATGCTTGTTCATTCATTCCTTCATTCATTCATCTTTTTGGGTGCCATCTTTTTCCATATATTTCTTTCTCTAGTATCATCCTTAATGCTACTTTTCCCATATACATCAGACATAAGATATTATAGACAATTCTTTTCCGTTATGTACCTCTTCATTGCCTGTTGGGCAATTTTCAACTTCATCAAGACCTTCCAATTAGTTATAATAAATTTGGTCTTTTAATATCAAATATATATATATGTATATATATATATATACACACACACATATATACACACACATATATATACATGCATACATGTACACCTGTATACATATGCATTTATACATATATGCATACACACATATATTTTCCAGATGAAGAAATATAATATTGGCTCAAGGAAATATAGATATGTAGAACCTATTATCTGGAAGAGACCTTAGAAATCATATAGTTCAACTCTCCAAAAGTTCTTAAACACTTTTGCAACTCTTAAAATGTATATTTGATAAGAATCATCTATATCATATTTGGATTATTTTAAATACTTGATGAATGTGGGCCAATGGTTTTTACTATATCTAATAAAGCTCCGAAAATAAAACTGTCTAAAATTAATTGTATAAATCTGTCACTAGTTTCTATTCTATAAAAAACTGAATCCCAGAACTATGAAGAATTACATCCACATACAAGGACAATATAATGGATAATGTAGGAATAAAAATAATTCATAACTTCTTCAGTAGTAAAGCATCTTCAGTGGGATCCTGGAACCCAACATGACATTTCCTGACTCTGTGCCTTCCAATATCCTAAGTCTGAAATTCAGTCGTTATTCTCTTCCACTTCTTATCTGTCCTGTTTCTTTCAAGACTCAACTCAGGAATCACCTTCTATGCATCACCTTCTAAACAATCCATACTTCTTTTCTTACCCCCCGCTCAATTTGTTCATTCTATTTCCTTCCTCAAATGACCTTGCATTTTTTTATTTATTATTTGTGTACATGTTGTATACCCTCAGTAAACTAAAAATTCCTTAGGTGCAGAACAAGTTTGTTTTTCTTTCTTTGTGTCCCCACCATTTAGTATAGCTCCTTTCTCAATATGTATCTATAGCATTGAATTGAGTCACTGAACTGCCCTCTAGATTTTTCATAATTTAGGTTCTTTATATAGCTTAGGCTTTTATGTCAAAGATTTGCATGTTTCCAGTTCTCCAACATCAGATTAAAAGTGTTCAAGAAGGCCTTGGTGCATTTGCCTCCTTATGACCTTATGGAGATTTCTCCCTTTTCTTGATAAGGAAGAATCACAATAGTTTTATGGCTATAATTTATTCACTAATTCTGTCTTTCATCTTCCCATTCTCATATGACATCCCCCAAATGCCACAAACCTTCAAAGTTACCACAGCTAGGTATATGCCTGGTATTCTCTTGTCTGTAAGCAAAAGTAGGCCCTGTTCTCTTCAGTAAGTTTATCATTAAATGTGAGTGCTGCTAAGAGACCATCCTTCATAATGCTGATAACACTGAAGGGAAGATGTAGGTCATATTTTATAGTAGTCTTCCAACAAGTTAAAACATATAAGTTTCTTCATTTTCTCTGACTAGTTATTCCAACCATTATGAAACACACAGGTCAGAAAGTGATCGAAAGAACTCTTCTCTACCATTTTCCTGATAGAAGTCATTACCTGCTTTGGCCTAGTGACCAGATGACTGTTTATAGGGATCATCAAATTAGAATTCGAATTGACCTTGATAAGTTTGATAAATATTCCATTTTAAAATATAATAAAGTCCAATAGGGACCAGTACAAAGTGGTATAA
The DNA here is from genome assembly GCA_023548195.1 of Bettongia penicillata ogilbyi. Taxonomy (NCBI): domain Eukaryota; kingdom Metazoa; phylum Chordata; class Mammalia; order Diprotodontia; family Potoroidae; genus Bettongia; species Bettongia penicillata. Next base: position 10,149,688 of record JAJHZJ010000526.1, read on the forward strand.
TTATAGATGACAAATTATATCTATACAAAATGGAAGATATAGGTTATGAACAAATATGACATTGAAAGATATGAAAAGCAAAATGAAATATACATTGAATAAGAATTTGGCACGTAACTTTTTAGTGAGAGAGTTAATACTAGCAGAATTAGAAGATATAAGGACTGTGATATAATCCTTCTACTCAGAAAAACACTGGTAAAATTCTATACTAATATTATAACTAATTGGGAATTGTTAATTTTATGAAGGATTTATGAGACCTGAATTAGAACAATGAAAATTATCAATGACTGAAAAATAACATCTATGAAATAGAGTTATTTAGCCAATAGCAAAAGACTCAAGTATTATAAAAATATATAATAAAATTGAGCTTCTGGAAGATTGTGGTTTATTAAAATGAAACATGGATTTAAATATGTTTTGTGTAATGTGAAATATCCCTTTACCCAAAAGGCAATCACAAATTGGGGAAATACCCACAGAACAGAGGCAATACACATTTCCATGTTCAAATATAAATGTGGCTTCTTTAATATTTTTAAATATTGTAAGTCCCTTGGGACTTTTCTAAATAGGAAGGCATTCAACATATACATACAATGTGCATACAGAGTTCCCAAAGAAGGAAATTGCAAAATAACAGCAGATAAAGCATAGTTGGGAGGAGTAGGAAATCCTTAGTTGGGCCATCTGAGTGTGTTACTCCTGAGAAGAATCATCACAAGACAAAAATTAGTATTAGAAAAACATTGGCAGAGAAGAAATTCAGAGAGAAAAGTTGCTAGGGGCAGCTAATTAGGTAATCTGTGTCAAAAGGAAAAAGGGAATAGAGAAAAAGTAGAGAATAAAATCTGAATTGAGGAAGGAAGAAGCTAGAATTTTAATCAGCTAAGTCTACATTAGGGGACTAAATGAGAAAGTACCTTGCTTCTCTGAAGACCAAAAGGTGACAGGGAGGAGGGCTTTAGAGACCGTACTGGCACTATAATAGTGGGAAAAAAATAGATTAGGCAGTGAAATTTAAACTTAAGGATAAAGCCCTTGAAGAACAGTCTTTAGATTAAATAAGAATGATGCTAAGGAGAGAAAGGAGGGGATTGTTTAAAGTTTTAAAACTTACCACATGAAATTAATTGCCCTAATCTGTTGCTTCAAGGAACAGAAATAGGGAAAAATTAGTGGAAGTAAAAGGGAGATAGAGTTTGGCTTAATATAATGGAAAATATTCAAATAGTTGGGGCTATCTAAGAGGAGATGGGCTTGCCTTTGGAGGTAGTGAGGGACTCATCTCTGGAAATACCAATCAAAAGATAGTTGATCATCTGGTAGGAATATTGTAGAAATAATCTTGTTATTGGGTGGACTAGATAGCCCCTGGCTGTAAAAACATTATGATGAAATATCTGTGTTTGATTTCAACTGTGTGTACATACACGTACATGCACATATTTTATATATACATATACACACATGCATACATACATATACACATACATACATATGCACATATATACATTACATATGTAGTTTGTATCTTCCCAATCCATGTTTATTCTAGTAATATATAACCATGCATTTGAACTGACTTACGTACTTTAATACAATGGACAAAAAGATGGCATAACAAGGAGAATTGGGGGAATGCTTGGTTTTAGGAATATAATCTCTGATAGGAGAGGTCTCTTCCATTTTCCCCCTGGCATGATAGCATTAAAGAGAGAACCTGAGATCTGTCAGTACAGATTCTACCCAGGGAATGGTATGTATCATTCTGTGTTTCATCACAGTGTTTATTTGAAGTTGATGCTGCTGATAGTGAATGTTTATCCAGCTGAAAAGATTAGGAAGGGTTTTATAGTTCTTTACCCTCTATGCCCATGTAAAACTTGCCCTTTGGCTTGTAGGTTGAACAATCATATGTGAAGTCTAGAACCATTTGCAATGACATTCAGTGATCTCAAGAAATGCATTGCATTACTTTGGCATTAAGCTATCTTTTTCTAAAGATATTAATAATGGAACTAAACAATTTGATAGTTTAGGTAGCCTTCACCCCATTTTTTAAAACCAGATTGGGATATAAGCTTAAGGCATCTTCCAGATTTATGTTTCTGATTTTGCCCTAGTACTTCTGGCTAAAATCTGACAAATCATGTTAAAAATTCCTTTACTTTCCATAGCAGAAAAGTTTTTAGAAGTTGGCATAATTTTTCCCCTTAAAGACTTGGAGTCCAAAGTAAGTGCCTTTTTCCTCTTCTACTCCTTTACTGTTTCCTCCTGTTAGACATTGAACTGAAGTACTGTGTTTCCTTTACAAGAAGCAGATTGATTTTGCTGCCATAGAGTATACAGGTAAAAAGTGAAAGCATTTCAAGTCAGAATCTACTTAGCATCGTGGTGGTATGGATTTTTTCCTTCTCTTAAATATGAAGTATTAAAACTCAAAGGCATTTCTGCACCTTGAGTTAGTACAAAATATATTTAAAAATGCATACAGTTCAAATTTTTTTGCCTTGCATAGGCCATAAGCTAGTAGTATGGTGGGTCAGTTCTGACACTGAAAAATGAATCCAGTTAGAGAACCTCCCGAAGGCTGTTGATGTTTGCTATAATAAATAGCGCACACTTTAAGTCAAACTTTTTCATTCTGTATTCAAAGGTAATGGATTTTTCGTAACCATAGTAACCTTGGTATATTTCTGGATAAATACATGAGGTATATACATTCTGGTTTTATTTTTGAATATAAACTACCACATTATGTATTACTAATAATATGAAAAATAGGATGTAGGTTAGTATAATGACAGCTTAAACGAGTATGCATTTTTCTTCTGCAAAAAATAAATATTTATCAAAAGTATAGGTTCAATTAATTTTTCCCCAGTTTTGTAGTATTCTTGTAGTGCCATTTATCTTTTTTGCAGGATCTCCATTAATCTCTTATTTCTGTCCCATAACAAGATTTTTAAGAATTTTGAGGTAAAAACAATTGTGTTTCAAAGCTTATTATTAAAAAACATTATCAAAAGATTGAAAGACCTATATTGGGATCACTACGAGAGGTTTCTGTGCACCATTTAACATGCATTTATACAAGGGATTTGTATACTAGTAGAAAGAAAAAAAACTATTTAAGAAAACATTCAGTGTGCCAGAGTTGTTGCAAAGTTCAGGTCAGATGGCATCCTGATTGATGATGACTATCCAAACTGTAGCCAACCTGAGCATTCTCATTTCAAATGAGCACCTGGAATTCCTTAAGAAGTTTGTGATAATGTTTCAGAATCCCGTGGAGCTAGAAAGTTAGACTAAGAATGGCGAAGGTCTGTGAGACCATGAGCACCACTCCTACACTTCAACATTTTCTCTCCTTTTCTGAAATTAATCAAATTGTGATTGTTCAAGGGTGGATTATCCAGAGCAACATAGCCCCTACTCCTCCATGCCATTGTTCAGGGAGCCTAAGTGCTAAGAGAAGCTAGCAAGGGGAAGGAAATGGATTAGGAAATGGAGTAAATGTGCTAGTGTTTTTCAGTCAAATATTAATGACTTTAAATAATTTGTTTTTATCAATATTGGTTTCTAAATTCCTTTGGCATGAATAATCAGAAAAAGGATAAAAAAACACAACTTTTTAAATGCCTTATTATCATCTATAAAACCATCATTATGTCATACTTGTTCTATGATTGACCTATTAGTGAATTATCATGAAAAGTGATTTAATTTATTTTTCTATTTATGTATGTCCCTCTCGATCTTGCAATTAATGACTTTTGCTCTATCCATTACATTTAACATTTTTGATTATTTAAAGCAAGGGTAGTGCATATTATCTCTAAGATTTTACTTTAAATAATCTTTCTAAGGAATTTTGACCATGGTGAATGTATTATAAGGGGAATTATATTCCTGGGGACTTTGCCAAACTGTGGTCTCTTTGTTTTGTTTGAATTTTCTGTTGTTATAATACAATTTCACTCACACAACACACATTTTCCACTATTTTTCTTTCATTTTTCATATTTGAAAGACATAATATGTTATATTCAAATACTACCACTCTTACAAATTATAATAGACCTGAAATCTGTTAACACATTTTCCAATCTGTAAACTGAAGCATTAATGTAACATAGAGTTTGCAGAACTCCAGATAAGATGACCTCATCTAGTAAGTCACTATGACTCTAATTACCACTTACACTATTACTTTGTGCCCCCTTTGTACAATTTATAATGTATAACATTAAGTTTTGCAAAGTCTAAGAAATCTTAGGGCTAAAAAGGGGGAAAAAGTATAATCTGTTTTAAAGAAGTTTTAGACACCATTACTAAATTCCTAACTTTGTGAACAAATAAGCTAGAAGAGTTATTCAAAGTGTAACTAAGCATGGGGTTCTTAGGTTAATGTGTATTGAATGCGTGTGCTTCTTTCCTTTTTTTCCCCACCTCCTTCAAGAGCCATTTTTATTCAGTAATGGAGGGTCAAGTGAAATAAAATTGTCTCTCATAACTGCTTTAATGCCAATTGTACATTAGGGATTGTCGTTCATAAGATCATTGATTCAGAGTTGGAATGGACCTTGGAGGTCATGTGGTCCAACCCCCTCATTTTACAGATGAGGAAAGTAAATCTCAGGTTTGTGACCTGCCCTAGGTCATAGGTAGTAAATGGGAGAGTAAGGTTTCAAACCCAAGTCCTCTAATTAAAACATGAGTTCTTTTTAATTAAATTTTTATTTCAGTAAATAAAATTTTAATAAAAATTATTTTTATTAACTTCAATTAAAAATTAAGATGACATTGTCATACATACTTGTAGTGGATTCTGTAAGCTTTATTAGTACTTGAAGAAGTGAAATGCACTGTCATTTAGGTTAAAAAGTATTTGCTCCCCCCAAATCACAGTGATCCATAAGTTATGTTTTCTGTATTCTACTCTTAGTAGGGAGAAAAGGATTCAACATGTATCTAAAGGAATTTGAGAAAAGTAAAGCAAGAGCAGCTATGGGAGAAAGAATACTCAATCTGGATTTCAAACTCTGTGGTCACAACCTAAGTGTGTGATCTTGCGCAAGTCACTTATTTATCTTGTCAATTTCCTTGTTTATAAAGTGAATAGTTTGGTGTAGAAAACCTCAGAAAGCCATTCTAAACTCTAAATTATGTCCAATATAAATACAGAACTGTAATTCTGAAAGAGATGGTCATGGATCAGAGAATAGATAAGTAGGGCCATTGGGAGACAAATAGAAAGATAGATTATTACATTTGAAGAGAAGACCTTCTAAAAAGCAGAAGAAATCATTCAATGTCTCTTCTGTTCTCATGATTTTATGACCTATAGTTTCTAGGTGGTTTAAATAATATCCCCTCAGGTAGTTCATATGATTCCAGCAGTCAAATACTGATAACAGCTGTCTGGGAGGCAAATTAATAGAGAACTATTTGGGAGATGAGGTTTGTCAGCTTTTTTCCGATTTCCCTGAAAAAATCTGACAATTGTGGTAATGTGTCAAATGACTGTGATCAAAATGCATGTATATGTTGATACAGAATTTGAATTATGGGTTGGAAATCTCTGTAGTATCTCAATCTATATTACTTAAATAATGTGGTAGCTTTTATTTCTCTAGACCATGCATAGTCTAGTCCTATCAGGCTGATAACTTCATAGCCCTGTACAGTCATCATGCCTACTTCCATCTCTGTGCCTTTATACACACTGCTCCTACTAGTTGGAACATTCTTCTTTTCTCTACTTCATCTAAATCAATATCAGTTCAATAAAAACTTATTAATAGCCTACTGTGCTCAGTGCTAGACACTGAACTAGACTGACCATATTTGAAAGCCTGTTTCAAGGTCCACCTTCTTTATGAAAGTTTCTTTGACTGTTTTGGCCCTTATTTTATTCCCCCAGGACTTTTATACTGCACTTCATTAGACCCATTGAATGTCAGAGTTGGAAGAGACTTAAGAAGTTATCTAATCTTAGATCATGTTCCTTCATGCAGATACCTGGACAATTCAAGGATGCCTCCATTGTCCATTTCTATAAAGGTAAAGGGAATATATTGTCCTGTAACAATCACAGGGTGATCTCTCCCTTAGTCATTGCTGGCAAAATTCTTGCTAGAGTCTTCCTTAATACACTGATCCTTCACTTGGAAGAGGGTCAAATACCTTAGGGCCAGTGTGGATTCAGAAAAGGTTGAGAAACAGTCCATATGGTGTTTGCTGCCCAACAACTCCAGGAGAAATGCCAGGAGCAGAACAGAGGTCTATATACAACATTTGTAGATTTGACCAAGGTCTTTGACACTTGTAGGCATGAGGGCTTATGGAAAATTATGTCAAAATTTGGTTTCCCAGAGAATTTCATCAATATTGTACGTCAATTTCATGATGGCATGTTTGCCCAGGATCTAGATAATGGACAATACTCTTGTGCCTTCCCAGTCACCAGTGGAGTGAAACAGGGCTGTATGCTCGCTCCCATGCTTTTTAGCATGATGTTTTCAACCATGTTGACAAATGCTTTCAATGAGGAGGAACATGGCATCAAGGTCAACTACCGTACTGATGGTAAGTTCTTCAATTTGAAAAGGCTACAAGCCAAGACTAAAGTGGAGGGAGTGCTGGTGCATGATTTTCTGTTTGCAGATGATTGTGCACTCAATGTAGCCTCTGAAGCTGAGATGCAGCAAACTGTGGATCAATTCTCTGCTGCCTATGCTAATTTTGGCCTAATAATTAACACCAAGAAAACACAGGTGCTCCATCAGCCACCACCACACCATCCATATGTGGAATCATCATTTACAGCAAATGGAGAAGTTTTGAATACTGTGGATAAATTCACTTACCTTGGTAGTGTACTTTCCAGGGATGTACACATTGACAATGAGATTGATGTGCACATTGCCAGAGCTAGCTCAGTGTTTGGGAGACTGAAGAAAAGTTTGAGAAAGAAGAGGTATTAGACTGACTACCAAACTGAAGATCTACAGAGCTGTTGTGCTGATCTCATTTTTAAATGCTTGTGAAACACGATCAGTCTACGAACGTCATGCCAGGAAACCAAATCACTTCCATTTGAACTGCCTTAGAAAGATTTTGAGGATCAGCTGGCAGGATAAGTTACCAGATACTGAAGTCCTTGCTTGAACTGAACTGCCATCATAATGGGAGATTTCTACATAGGAAATGATACTATTGATCATATTGATCAACTGATATGAATTGACACTCCAATACTTCCCATTTTCTCAATTTACTCAAGCCTCACATCCTGTTATACCTACTTATTAACAAATGGCTATACCCTTGATCTTGCCATCACCCACAAGTATTCCACTTCCATGTTAATTCTGAAATTCCTTTATCTGATTATAATCTTTGATGATTCCATCTTTCCTGTTATCTTATGTACATGACATCCGTTCTTTCCTTTTATCCATTCCCTCTACTTTTCTCTTCTTTCTCCCTGATATTGCCCTTACTTGTTCTTTCCTCTCTCTTAGTAAATCAGGTCAGTTCTTAGCTCTACTCTGCTCTCAAATCTCTTGTCTCCTAATGATAGAACCATTTGTGCTTTTTTATGCTCTAACCCTAGATTACTCCTGACAGTTACCTCCTTCATTCCTACTCGCATGCTTCTGAATAGAGCTGGAGCAAATGATGAAACTGTGGTAACTAAATCTGCTACAATTTTATGTCATTGAACCTCAACCAGGCCCTTACTATAGCAAGCCAGTCCTTTTTTTCTTTAATAAAAATTTATTTATTTAACTTTTCACATTCATTTTCACAAAATTTTGAGTTCCCAATTTTCTCCCCTTTTATCCCCTCCCCCCACCCCAGTACACCGAGCATTCTAATTTTCCCTATCACCAATCTGCCCTCTCTTCTATCATCCCTCTCTTCTCTTGTCCCCATCTTCTCTTTTGTCCTGGAGGGCCAGATGACATTCTATTCCCCTTTAACTGTATTTCTTATTTCCTAGTAGCAACAACAATACTAAACAGTTGTTCCTAAAACTTTGAGCTCCAAATTCTCCCCATCCCTCCCTTCCCACCCATTCCCTTTGGGAAGGCAGGCAATTCAATATAGGCCCTATCTGTGTAGTTTTGCAAATGACTTTCATAACAGTCGTGTTGTGTAAGACTAACTATATTTCCCTCCATCCTATCCTGCCCCCATTGTTTCTATTCTGTCTTTTGATCCTGTCCCTCCCCAAGAGTGCTGACTTCAAATTGCTCCCTCCTCCCATTGCCCTCCCTTCCATCATCCCCCTCCCTTGCTTATCTCCTTCTCCCCCACTTTCCTGTACTGTAAGATAGGTTTTCATACCAAAATGAGTGTGCATTTTATTCCTTCCTTTAGTCGAATGTCATGAGCGTAAACTTCTTGTTTTTTTCTCAGCTCTCCTCTTTTTCCCTCCACTAAAAAGTTTCCTGCTTGCCTCTTGAATGAGAGATAATTTACCCCATTCCATTTCACCCTCTCTCCTCCCAATACATTTCTCTCTCACCATTTACCTTAATTTCTTTTAAGATATGGTCCCATCCTATTCAATTCACTCTGTGCTCTCTGTCTCTGTATGTGCGTGCATGTGTGTATAAGTGTGTGTGCATGCACACGTGTACGTGTGTCTATGTGTGTGTGTGGTCCCACCAACTACCCAGATACTGAAACGTTTTAAGAGTTACAAATATTGTCTTTCCATGTAGGAATGTAAGCAGTTCAACTTTGGTAAGTCCCTTATGACTTCTCTTTACTATTTACTTTTTCATGCTTCTTCTCATTCTTGTGTTTGAAAGTCAAATTTTCTTTTCAGCTCTGGTCTTCTCATCAAGAATGCTTGAAAGTCCTTTGTTTCATTGAAAGACCATATTTTCCCCTGAAGTATTATACTCAGTTTTGCTGGGTAGGTGATTCTTGGTTTGAGTCCTAGTTCCTTTGACTTCTGGAATATCCTGTTCCACGCCCTTCGATCCCTTAATGTAGAAGCTGCTAGATCTTGTGTTATCCTGATTGTATTTCCACAATACTGGAATTGTTTCTTTCTAGCTGCTTCCAATATTTTCTCTTTGACCTGGGAATTCTGGAATTTGGCCACAATGTTCCTAGGAGTTTCTCTTTTTGGATCTCTTTCAGGTGGTGATTGATGGATTCTTTCAATACTTATTTTGTGCTCTGGTTGTAGAATATCAGGGCAGTTTTCCTCGGTAATTTCATGGAAGATGATGTCTAGGCTCTTTTTTTGATCATGACTTTCAGGTAGTCCCATAATTTTTAAATTGTCTCTCCTGGATCTGTTTTCCAGGTCAGTTGTTTTTCCCATGAGATATTTCACATTCTCTTCTATTTTTTCATTTTTTTGGTTTTGTTTTATGATTTCTTGGTTTCTCAGAAAGTCATTAGCTTCCATCTGTTCCATTCTAATATTGAGAGAACTATTTTCTTAAAAGAACCTCCTTTTCCATTTGGCTAATTTTGCTTTTGAAAACATTCTTCTCCTCATTGGCTTTTTGAACCTCTTTTGCCAATTGAGTTAGCCTATTTTTCAAGGTGTTATTTTCTTCAGCATTTTTTTGGGTCTCCTTTAGCAAGGTATTGACCTGTTTTTCATGCTTTTCTTGCATCTCTCTCATTTCTCTTCCCAGTTTTTCCTCCACCTGTCTAACTTGATTTTCAAAATCCTTTTTGAGCTCTTCCATGGCCTGAGCCCACTGGACATCCACCTCGGATGTCTGGGATAGAGAGGCCCCGACCTCCACGTCTTTCCCTGATGGCAAGCATTGTACTTCGTCATCAGAAATGAAAGGAGGAAGGAACATCTCTTCCCCAAGAAAGTAGCTTTCTATGGTCTTATTTTTCTTCCCTTTTCTGGGCATTTTCCCAGCCAGTTACTTGACTTCTGAGATTCCTCTCCACCCCCGCCTAGATCTGCCCAGCTAGTGCTTGGGGTCTGAGATTCAAATGCTGCTCCCCAGCCTCAGGGCTTTCAGTGGTGGGGACGGCTGCTATTCAATGTGAGCTTAAGTTCTGGTGCTTGGGTGGGGGCAGGGCTGCCTCCCAAGCTCAGTTCCCTCAGGGGGTTTATGCAGAGACCTTTGGTAATGGCCTTGAGCTCCTGTCTGCTCTGGGAGTCTCTGCCGCCACCACTGCCTCTGCCGCTGCCTCCTGAGGGGGCCCGAGTCACGGAGACACTCCGCTCCCCTCTCAGCCAGCTCAGACCTCTCTCTCACTGACCTGTGCACCTGTGGGTGGAGGGACCTTTGCCGGAGATTCCATCCCTGAAGCCTGCTTGGATCTGCTCCTCTGGGGCCACATGGCTAGGGGAGATCACGACTGGGCTCCTCTGTCTGGAGCGTGACGAACCCCTGGGGACGGCTCTCCAGGGCTCTCTGGAATGGAAATCTTTTCCACTGTGTTTCTGCGCCCTTGCAGTGCTCCAGAATTTGTGGGGAGTTCTTCTTGCAGGAAATATATGGGCTGTGGGTCCAGAGCTAGCATACGTGAGTCTTTCTACTCCACCATCTTGGCTCCACCCCACAAGCCAGTCCTTTTGCTAATCAATTTGCTCTCCTATTCCAAACCTTTTCATTTTCTTTCAAGCTTTCTTTAGCCGTCCCTGTCCCACCCTATCACAGGAGGAACTAACCTCATATTTCACCAAAAGTGTTGAAGCCATGTGCTGAGAGCGTAGCCTTCCCCATTTACCCACTTTTCAGATCATTCAGATATCTTTCTCCCACTATCTTTCCCTTCCCTCCAGACTTGATTAAGAGGTGGCCCTTATATTCAGTTTAAATAACACCTTCTGCATTTTTCAAATGAGATAATATTTATAAAAGCTACTTAGCCTGTGCCTGGAACACATTAGTCACTATATAAATGCTTATTTACTGTATTTAAATGCAGGAGACCTTTCCCTGGGGGGAAGGGGTCCTACTCCTTCCTTCCCCCATAATCAGTAGTGACTTTCAGATTACTTACATTTGCTCTGAATATATCTAGTATATAACCAGTTATTTACATACTGTATCTTTCATTACAAAATAAAGTCCTTGAAGGCAGATATAGTGTTTTATTTTCTTAATTTTCTTTGTATCCTGAGTGCTAAGCATAGCATCTGGCCCTTAGTTTATGAAAAAAAAATACTTGCTGGTTGAATGAATGAATGATTAATTTATTAAGTGTGCCCCTGGAGAAGTCACTTAATGTCCCTTGGCTTACTTTTTCTGTTATCTGAAAACTGAGTAGATTGTACTAGAGCCAGTCAAAAACAAATCCCCAAACCTGAAGAAATTTTACAAAGATTTTTATTAGGTCATTTGGCACGGGAGAGAGCAAACTCATCTCACTCTCTGTGAAATTTATAATATATAGAGTTTAAGTAGGGGCATGAGGATAAGCAGCTGATTTGGCTGGCACTAAGAGCTGGGCAGTTTCCAGACAAGACCGATGTATATCATACATTGAGATGTGTATTAGAGAAATGTATAAACATTCAATAAAATTAGAGCAAACCAAAATATAAGCTACTGGGAACCAAAAACGCAAGCTGTAGGTAGACCCAAAATAAGACCTTAGTAGGATCTAAGCTTTCCTTGCAGTGGATTCCAGTTTCCTTGAAGGGTCTCTGAGGCTAGCCTGACCTCTATGGTATGTTTAGGCTTAGACAATCTATAGCTACATAAATAACAAAGTATTTTCCCAACACTGGATGGCCCCTGAGCCCCATTCCAATTCTTGAGCTTATCATCTGTAATTCAAAAAGTTATTTGTTGCTGTTGTTGACTTGTTTCAGTCATGGCTGGCTCTTTATTAACTCGTTTAGGGTTTTCTTGGCAAAGATACTGGAGTAGTTTAGCATTTCCTTCTGCAGCTTATTTTACTGATGAGGCAACTGAGGCAAGCAGGGTTAAGTGACTTGTCCAGAGTCACAAAGTTAGGAAGCGTCTGGGACCAGACTTGAACTAGAGTTCAGTTCTAGTACTCTATCCACTGTGCCACCTAGCTGCCTAATAGTCATAGTATGACAGAAAGAACCCTGGAGTGAATGTTAACCTATGTGTACATCTCACATATTGCCAGGGTGACAATGGTCAAGTTATATAAACTTTTTGACCCTTAGTTTCTTCATCTGTAAAAAAGAGGGAGTTGTTCTCACTGGTCTTTGGGGTCCCTTCCATCTCTAAGTCTCTGATTCCATGATCTCTCAAATGAGAGCGGGGTTGGAGTTTGAACCAAATGTTCTCTTATCTTCCTTTCCCCTCTAGAGCCTATGATGAGCCTGTACATCTAAATGTAGATCTGCATAAGCTCACAAGTCCTAATTTAACCCCACCCCTCTGAGTGTAGCAGGGAAGTTCTCTTCATAGCTTCTAGATTCATTTCTTCTAAAAAATAGACTGTACAAGAGTGACAGGGAGGGTGGAGGTAGATATGGAGATGTTTGGGGGACGACCAAGCACAGAGATTTCCTAAACGACTATAAATTCATCAAAGTTATATGAGTCATCTATTTTTCACAAAATTAAATTAAGAATAAAAAGTGAGGCATATTAAGACACTTAGGTACTGTTGCTCCTTTTTCTTTATAATTTTTTTATTAGTTCTTATGTATGTTTAACACAATTAGAATTTCAGGTTGACGAGGGCAGCATTATCCTTCCAGTTATCCTCTTTTGCAAACTCAGAAGTCACTTTCCATCACCCCTTAACCCATATTCTATATATAAGACAAGTCTTGTTTATTTTGCCTTAACAACTTTTTCATCTGCTCCCTTTTCTCATACTTGCACATAAAACTCTTCTCCCAAGGTCAGGAGCTCATGGTCTTTCACCTGGACACATCGCATTAGCCTTTTAATTGGTTTCTTTGTTCCTAGGCTGTCCTTTTGCCTTTTTCATCTCCAATTGAGCCTTTACACAGCTGCCAACTGAAAGGTCTAAAGCTCAAGTAGGACGATGTGTCCTACCTGCTCAAAAAACTTCCAGTGGTTCCTGATTACCTCTAGGGTAAAATACAAATTCCTCTGTTTGATATTTAAAGCCTTTTGTGACATGCCTTTAGTCTACCATATCCAGCTCTCCTATGCATGTCCCCTTCACTTACTATGCAGTTCAGGCAGACTAGCTTATTTGGTGTTCTTCACATAGGATAGCTTAGTGCAGTGGATAGTGCTGGGCTGGGGGTCAGGAAGACCTGAGTTCAAATAGGACCTCAGAACCTTACTAGCTGTGTGATGCTGGACAAGCCACTTCACCTCTTAGTTTCCTTAACTGTAAAATGGGGAATAGTAATAGCACCTACCTTGTGGGGTTATTGTGAGGATCAGTAAGATGCTGTTTGCAAAGCCCTTGACATAGTGCTTGGCACATAGTAGACACTATAGAAATGTTTGTTTCCTTCTCCTTTTACTCCCATATCTGCATTTTGCACAGGCTATCTTCCTATGCCTGGAAAATTCACTCCCTCTTTATTTCTGTTTCTTAGACTCCTTCTTTTCTTTCAAAGCTCAGTTCCAGTACAACCTCTTCCATGAAGCCTTTCTTGATCTATTTCTATATCTACTAGTCACCTCATTTCCCTTACCTTAAATTTACTTCATATAAATTTTGCATTTCATTAACTGAGGATATGTGTAAGAAGTGTTTCATCTTTGTTTCTTTATCCCTAGCACAGAGCCTGGCACATAATGTAGGGAAGGTAAGGAGGAGGAGAATTGTGATTTTATAGGGTCATAGAACTCCAGCACTTAATCATCTTAGAGAGTTGCCTGGGGACATTGAGTGAGAGGTTAAATGATTTTTGGAGGGTCTCACATGCAGTAGCAGATTTTGAACCCAGGTCTTCCTGGCTTTGAGAACAGCTCCCTAATCGTCTTTGCCATGGTGCCTTTCTAGCATGTGGTTGACATTTAATAAACATTTGTTGAAAAAAATTGACTTAGAAATTGAGCTTTCTCTTACTATTTAAAATGAATGAGAAAAAAAAAAAACTGATTTCATGCATGGACCTTTTAGACTCTCTGCCCCTACAACTATAATACAGAATTTATTACAAAATACAGACTTCTCTTTCAGATAGTCCATCCTCAAATTAATATGTACTAGGCAAGAATGGACAAGACTGAACTGATATAGTTGTGTCATTGACTATGCAAATGTAGGTTCCAAATCAGAGGGCAAATGACTTTGAACTTCAAATGGAAGCATCTAATCAATTGGACTTAACAATACAGATGCAAAGCATGGGGGAGGGGATGGAGAGAAAAGCATTATGTTTATTTGTTAGCAGCTCTGTTGTATGATCTTTTATTGCTGTGCATTAGTGCAGTGTTAAATAAAATCTGCTTATTTAAAATCCTTTTAAATAGTGTTTAAATATTTCCTGCTGATACAACCTGCTAACGTAGTTATCCTTGCTACAGATTTCAGTTAACCTTGTCGCAGATACTAAGCCTGAAGCTACATAGATTTTTAGGGGCCTTGATTATGGAGCAAACCTAATGGTGTCATTATAAAACCACAGCTGGACAAGCTTTAGTGTCCTTGTTCTTCTATCCGATTTAGATAACTCGGCATACTCGAGGAGAGCTCTGCTAACTGACCCTGAGCTCTCAGGCTATTAGGGTACCATTTTCTAAAAATATGAGTCAAATTATGGGCAGAAAGGGATTAATGCCTCTAAAGCTGCAACTTGCATAGAAATGTATCCTGTGCACAGAAGTTGGGGGTAATTTAATACTAATGGATCAACCAAAAGAGAAACATCCACACTGGTGATGGGGACTTCAGTTTAAACTCTTGTCTCATGCCATACTGTTGTCAATATATTTCACTGTTTTGTAGGCAGTATTCTTTAGTCATTCAGCTTTCTATAGGATTTCATTCCTTTGATATCTGAAGTTAAAAGCTGCATTTTTAAAAATTATATCTTATTATATATAGAAAAAAATTGATGCACAGGGAGACTTAAGTTACTTACTGCCTTGAGTAGGGCAATGAGTCAGTGATGGAACTTGGAAGACAATCAAATTCTTTCTCTCCCACTGCAGTCCATCTACTTGACTGTGCTGCCTCACATTAGAAATGAGTTATTTTAGAGTATATTTTATTTGGTCTGTGCCAAGAATTTGAATACTTGAAAAGCAGTGATTAGTCATTAGATATTCATTCTGGACTCTAAAAAACAAATACATTTCTTTGGCTCACTTTTACTGCATATTCAAACCTTATAAATAAAGGAAATTGCTGCCAACTGCTTCTCTACCTTCTTTCCACTCTTTTTGTGAATAGGGATCATACCCTAAATGTTATTTCTTTAAAGAATACACTTATATACTGCCCTCCTTTACTCCTTCCTATCAAACCATCCTCATAATCTGAAAACTATTTATTTTTTTGAACACTATTCTGTGAGGGTGCTGTTTCTTTACTTTCATTTTTACTAGTGTTGCCTTATATGTCTAGCTTCTCATCTAACTTCCATATCCTTTTCTATCACAGCTTCCTCACTACCTTTCAAACAATGAATCAAGGAGAGCACCCACTCTAATTAAATCTTCCATGTTCTGCACCAGAACATTTTCCCACAGGAGTCTTACAACTAATTTAGCAGTGACTAATTAAACACTGTGAGTTTATACTCTGATTTACAAAATAAGAATCTTCTTTTATTCTATAATAGCCTGTATGAAATCCTGGAACTTTATAGTGTTAAAGCATGCTACAAAAATGAAGAACCACTAAGACTTTCTATCAATTCCCACCCAAATACCTCAAGTCAATCTAATGAGATTGATACACCATCATTGGTGTATTGTATATACTTTGATATTGTGATGAATCTATGAGCTTATTAGTATAGCATTTTCTTTACATCTATTTTCCCATCCTGTGTTATTCTTTTCCATATTCATTGTTCATAAATGAAGAATATGCCCAAAGTACTAGAGGACCACTGCTGGTTTTAGGGTAGCTGGGTGATACAATGGATAGAGTGATAGACCTGGAAGCAGGAAGACCTCAATGCAGAGATGGCCAAGATGGCCTTAGAGTTCAGCTGTTAGACTATGGGAAAGCATGTTTTTTCAACTGCAAAATGGAGATTTTACCTCAAAGGTTCAAATGAGGTTCAAATGAGATATTTTTAAAGTGCTTTGCACAGTGTTTGACACATAGAAAGTACGTAATGAATTCTAGATTTCTCCCTTTCTCCCTCTCTCCCTTACATTCTCCCTTCCTCTGTTCTTCTCTTCCTCCCATTCAGCCTCCCTTTTTCTTCCTTTCTCTCTTTTCCTTCCTCCTTCCCTCCCTTCTTTCTCCTTCATTCTCTTTCCCTGCCTCCTTCCTTCCCTCCCTTCCTTCATCTATGTTAAGGGTAGTGTTTGGGCTGCCCATCTTTAATTTTTTGCTATCTGATAGGTCCATTCCCCTCTTTAAAAATAATTGTAATTAACTTTTTTATACATAAGTCATCAATGACATTATGCTTCAATCTGTTTATACATATGACTCACCAAGTGACTTTTCATTGCCATTTTGGTATGTTTTTCTAATTCTTCTGAGATCAATAGCTGTTTTCAATGATTTATAGCCATATAGCATCACTGAAATGGTATTAATTTTAAAATATAGATCTTTATACCAACAAATTATTTGGAATTTTTGAAAAAAAATTGAACCAAATTTCCAAAATATGATTTGGCTAAATCTCCTCCTTCTTAGTTTTCATTAGAACCTATATAATACGCAGATGCATGAAAACATACACTCATGCATAAACAATAAAATGGACAAAGTCAATGGATTTTCCATCCAGCTGAATATCATAATATGAATTTTTGGTGTTTTATATACTTTTAATTTTTTTCCCAGTGTGAATGACTAAATGTGATATCATTAAAATTATTATGAATTTAATGGAGGAGGATTTGAAATTTTCTAGTACTTGAAGCTTTTAGAGTGATTAAAGGGATGGTTTTCTGAGCTTTAGAGAATTGGTGATCACTAAGAGACATAATGGCTCCATCAAAAACAGCTCATGCTAGACTAACATAATTTCATTTTAATTTTGGACAAGGCTACTAGATTGCCAGTTCTGGCAAATGGTATAGTCATAGCATATCTATATTTCAGCACAGCTTTTGATACAACCTTATGTTATCCCAAATCCCAGATGTCCTCCCTCCACCCCTCCATATCTGGAATTCTTTGTTTCATCTTCCCAACCTCCTGGATTTCCAGGCTTCTTTCAATTCTCTGCTAAAATCCCATCTTTTTCAAGTTTTTCCTGCTACTTTTTAATTCTCTAAAATAGCTTGTATTTATGTGGTTGAAACAAAATTGTTTGCACCCTATGTCCCACTCTAGACTGTGAGGACTTTGAAGGCAAAAATTATTTGTGTTTTTCTTTATATCCCTAACATAGTTCCTGGTACTTACTAGATGCTTAGTAAATGCTTATATACTTGATTTGTCTATCCTTGTGGAAAAGATGGAGATCTAATTATATGATTTAAATGGATTCAGAATTGATATGATAACAGGATCAGAGAATAATCATTAATGGATAGTGAATAAATTGATTGATGGAATCAAGATCCAAAAAGATCCAAAAAGATCTTGATAGGCTAAAGTGATAAGAAGAATTTAATAACATAAGATTTATTAGAGATGTATGTGATGTACTAGGGTTCTAAAAATCTGCTTCATGAATATAATATGAGAGGAATGTAGCTAGGCTAGTTCATCTGGAAAAAACCACACATCCTGGGGTTTTTAGTGGTTTAAAAACTAAAAATTATCCCCAGTGTTACATGGAAGCCAATAGCATCAAGAAACTAATGTTTCCTGGGGCTGCATTGAGACATACAGTGTCAATGACAAGTTCATTGAGAAAAACTAAGAGAAATGGGTAGAATTTGCCCAGTATTCCACTTAGAGTTGCTGTAAGGAAATTTTTTGGAATAATTAGAGCTATTGAGAAATAGAATATGCTGTATTATGAGGTTGTCATATCATTTCCAGTAAGATTTTTGAATGGTAGGTAGATGATTGCTTGTTAGGGACAACCAAAAGATCTTTACATTTGAAGCCAGAATGGACTTTATTGATCATGGAAACCATTCCCCTAATTTTACAAATTTTACAACCAGAAAGGAAATGACTTGAGAATGGTCACTTAGCAAGTAGAAGCTGTGGGTTTGGAACCCAGCTTCCCTGACTTTAAATCCAATGTTCTATCTCCTATACTTTGCTACATTTTTGTAAAGATGATTCCTGTCCAAATATGGGCTGGACTATAGGACCTTAAGGATCCCTTCCCACTTGATTCTGTGAACCTTGAATACAGGAGCATTTGGAGAATATTCTGCATTAGAACGGAATCCTACTAAGTTTAGACTCCATGCAGAACTTCCTTTTTGACACCTCAGGTGAGCTCATATATTACATTTTTTATGATGTTAATGAACAGCAGATTATTGAACTCAATTCTCCTTGTAGTCAAATCTTTCATTTTATATTCTACTGAAGAAACAATACTACATCCAGATTGATATTTTTGTCAGTCAATGAAACCAAAGAAATGTAAAGCTGTAGTTTAATGGAAGCCTGCTTTACAGGTTCTGTTCAAAGGGAAGAAAAAAAGAGAGCTGGTTTCATCTTGTCCACAAAGGTACCTAGATACCTCATTTCATGGGCATCTAGGTGGTTCAATGGATATTGCACTGGTTCTGATATTAGGAAAGCTTGAGTTCAGATCTAACCCCAAACACTTACTAGCTATATGATACTGGACAAGTCATGCAACAACTGTTTGCCTCAGTTTCCTCAGGGTTGTTGTAAAGGACCTCAGCAACATGAATTCATTATTTCCTCCAGGTTCATTCAGTAGCACATGAGCAAAGAGGAAGATAGTAAGAGAAAGTCTGGATGAGGGGCTTGGAAAGAAGTAAGATGGTATAGGACAAAGATATTTGAGAATAGATGATAGTGAAACATGGAACTAACTAAGTATGTGGTCAAGTAAGGGAAGGGATGAAACTAAACCCAAAGTAAGGATAAAAGTCTGGGAATATACTGGGGAGTAGAGAGATGGGGGAATCATTCCCAATAATGTTGGGGTCAGACTAGAATGGCTTACGAGGTTCTTTCCAGTTCTCCAACTCATCCTATGACTGCAGAGCTCAGTGAGAAGGATAATGAGGTTTAGAAGGAGTAATGTGTAAGGAAAGATCAATTAGAAAATTATAATCAAATAAATGATTTTCAGATTTCTTTTTCTTAGCAATAGTATTCTTGTTAGTCCTGAGAAAATGAAACCAGACATGTGGCTGAGACAGGGTGAAACAGTAGTTGATGAGGGATGGGAATAAGGAACATAGTAGGTCATGGCGGTTGAACACCAACATGTAGGATGAAATTCCCCAGGATATAGGCAGGGGTAGATTGGAGAGGAAAATTGTGAGTTAGGTACTGAATTAAGATAAAAGGAAGAGCAACCTGGGAGATGGTAGGAAACTGCCACCAGGATCTGGACTGGTTGTTGCATCTGGATAGAGTGAAGTTCTGATGGATTGCTGTATAATGGCAGCAGGAGGATTTGAAGTGGCAGTAGGTAGCAAGGAGTATGTTGTCTCTCTTCTCCCTCTATAGGAATCATGTGGAGGTACAAGAAGGAATGGAAAACTAGTTTAGGAAAGATCATTTCATAGGTGATGAATGCTTCCTGAGGTTTGCAAAGTCCTTTACATATATTATCTCATTTTATCCTCATAATCACTTTGGAAGGTAGTGTTCTTAATTTCCATTTTACATATGGGGAAAGATGAAGCAGACAAACATTAAATGACTTGCCCAGGATCATAGAAAGCTAGTATGTGTCTGACTGGATTTCAACTCAGGTCCTCCTGACTCCACATCCAGCCTTCTATCCACTGCACCAACTAGTGCCTTGTGATGTGTCCATGTGTAAGTATAATTTGACCACTGTATATGAACATACAAAGTGCTTTTAGAGCAGATGAGATTGCATCATTTTTTCTAGGAAGATGAAGAAGCACCAATGGAAGTTTTGACTTCACTAAGGTCATGAAGGTAATTAGCATTATTAGCTAAGTCTGGCACGCAATGTCTTGGCTTCTCTCTGTTCACAACTAGGCTGAAATTCTTATATCAATCCAGTAACTTATGGACTGAGGATGATAGAACAAATCCAGTCAGAAGTTTCTGACTCAGGGATGGGTCACAAGTTTGAGATTTCTCATCTGGAGCTACAGATGGTTGTCAGGGATACAAAGTGCTGAGAAGCAGAGGCAGTGTCATGATGAAAAGCAAGAGTATAATACAAAGATCAAAAAGAGTTTGCTAAGTGATTGAAGAAATGTTGTCTGGGGTTCAGACCAAAGGTTTCAATGCTAGGATAACACAGAGGATCAGAGCACCATAAAAAAAGACACAATTTGCAGCACTCTATTTCTTTGCGGTTATGTGTACACTTTTATAGTCAGCAGTATAAGGCCATCCTTGATTTCTAGATTCTTCTAAATGAGCTGCAGTTGGAACACTATATTATCACCATCAGAGGTTGTTACCCTGGAAGCTTCTTTAAGCAGCAAAGAATACCTATCACAATTTTTCATTAGGAATTTGGAGGAGGTATATTTTTGTAAAGCAAAACAGTGATGAAAATTATCTTGACCTGGACTATTCCAATTGGTACCATAAATATCTTAATACCACATTGATATCTTCATCATGCCCATCATAATCTAATGTCTCAAACCTATTCTACATCTTTATGTGTGTTCTTCTCCTTTGCTCTAATTTCTGAGGGAGAATTACCCTTTTTCCATGCCATTGCTCTCTCTGGTACTTGGACCCGAGATCCCATTTCCTCCCATGTCTTTCAGGAGCTTGTCTTATCTATCATTCCCTCCCTATTATTGTGTTTCTCCTTATTGGCTGACTAGTTTTTCAGTTCCTAACATGTACCAATCTTTCTCCTCATCATCAAACACATACTTCTCACTGGCAAACCCCAAGAATGAATTCTACACTTCAGAACGCACATACCTCTCAGCCCCTAAAAATCTGCCTACCAGCCTTATGACTATAGTCAAAGTGCTTTCTTAAAAGTTACCAGGGATCACTTAATGATCAGATTGCTAACTTTGTTACCGTTGACTCCTCTGCCTTCCTGGATACTCTCTCTTCCCTTGGCTTCCATGACACTATTTTGTCTCTTGCCCATTGGATTTTACCTTCTTAGTCTACATTCCTCTAACACAATCCATTTTTTGGATCCCAAAGCTGAGTTTTCCCCAAAGTTCTGTACAGAGTCCTCATTGCTCTTTTCTCTACAGTCTATTTTTAAATGATTTCTCCTTGAGGGTAGGAACTATATTTCATTTTGTTTCTATGTGTATTTCCAGCACTTATTATGGTGCCTATTGTGCCTGGCTTATAAGAAACACTTTATAAAATCTTTGTCTCTATTTTCCTCCCTCCCTCTCCTCCTCCTCCTCTTCTTTCTCTTATTCTTATTCCTCCCTTTCTTCTCCCCCTTCTCCTCCTCCTTCTCTTCATTCTCCTTCTTATTCTCCTCCTTCTTCTCTTTCATCATCTTTATCTTCTCCTCCTCCTTCTTCTTTCTTCTCTCCTATATTTCTCTCTCTCTGTTTTCCCTATTTCTCCCTATCCCCTCCCTCTTTCCCTTTCCTTCTCTCTTCCTCACTCCCCCTTCTTTCTTTCTCTTTTCCTCTTCTTCCAAACACCCCCCACTTCCCTTCTCTCAGTTGATATTCCTTATTTTGCCTAGAGTACAAGTGTAGCAGCCATCATGTCCAGATCCTAATATCCATAGGCACCAGAGCTTTGACTTGCTCCATTTCCAATATGGGATAGTTTTGTTCTCCCTAGGCAGCCTGGGGGTTCCCTTCTCCTGGAGGCTTACCATACTGTTGCTAACCTTGATACGGACAATCAATGGACTATTTAGCTCTACTCAGTCTCAGAAATTCTGAATGCAAGAGTTCCACCAATCTCAGACGTTATTGTTTTCTTAAAATAACTTTATCTCATATGAGTGCATCTATTTATACCAGAAATTCCCCATGCTATAAATGCATTTTCTTCCTGTATTTTCTTTGGTAAACTTTTGTCTTCCTTTAAGGGTCTTCTCATGGGTCCACCTCTAAGAATTTTTCCTGATCCACCATGTGAGTCATGCTACTTCTCTTAAAATTATCTTGCTTTTGTTGATATGTATCCCTGTGCTTCCCCAGTGGACTGTAAGCTTTTTGAGGAACTAGCTGATTTTGCATTGAGCCCTCAGCACCTGGCATAATGCTTTATGCAAAGTAAATGCATACGTGTCTGTTGAAATAAATAAAAAAAATATATATAGGTGAACCTCTAGGTCATATATTTGCTTTTCTACTTTTTATTCAAAGTAAGCTTATTGATTTACAGTGGAAGCAGAGTGGTATTATGCATTGATTTATTCTGATTAGGTGAATTTCCAAAACATAGTTCTACAGTGTTCCTAGAAAACACAATACAAAAACAAAAGCTAAATTGAGTAAGCTAAAGAAGGCCAGTTTTAATACTCTAATTAGAACATTTACTGATGAACTATTACATAACTCTTTACTTTATATCTGTAACAGCACACAAAATTATAATATATGTGAAAAATATTTTGGTTGCAGAAATGAATATATCTGATTCCACTGTAGTTGTGGAAAAAGTATGGCAAACTGTTGATAGTGTGATATTGAAATAGTGGGGGAAAACAATGAAAATCCTAGCAAACTATCATACATACCTTTTTGGGAGGGCTGGAGAAAATGTCTAGTTTTTCATACTGTTGGTCACATGACCCAGAAATCCTCTTCCTTCATTTCTTCCTGCAATTCTAGTTGACCTTGTGCCAGACTTTGTTTTGGAGTTATTTTCTTCTTTTGAATTGTTTTTCGGGAGTCTCTGCCTTAACAATAACTCTTTATTGATGGGTCTTTTTTTTTTTAAACTTCACTCTTCCAGCCTTATTTCCTGAATTGAGATTTTGTATTAGGACTAGGTCTTATGTGTTATTGGAAAAAATGTTGGTACCTTGTAAAATACCACTGTATTTTTGAATTCTGTATTCTTCAAGATCCCAGGCAGGCTCTGCATAAGGCCTTGGGAAGATGCAGGTTTTCAGTTTGACCTAAGTGGTCTGACCTAGAGCACAGTCAACTGCAGCTTTGGAATGATAGAACCATTCCTGACTTTGCCATCATTGCCCTGCTCTCATCTGGGCACTGAGTGACCTTGTCCTGAAGTCAGGACAATAGAGGCCTACACCTGGTCAACAGCCTCTATCCTGATCATATCCTTGGGTCAAGTCAATGATCCTTCCTTAAAGTCATAATGACAGAGCTGTAAATCCACCCTTGAGCTGAATCCACTATCCTGCTCTAGTGTCTCAATAATAGAGCGCTGATTCTGCCAATGGTCAATGCCCACTGGCTGAACCTGTGAACTTGCTCCAGTGTCAATCAATGTGACGGAGTTGCAATTTCAACCCTCTTCTGTGGGCTAATCTTTGATACTGGATCAGAAAAAAATGACGTAGTGTTATTTCTTTTTGGATTTCCCAATTAATCATTCTTCTAGAGAGTTTTTCCTCTGTCTTTGGAATATTTGAAGCAGAGAAATGAGCTGTATTGCTTTATCCTACTCTACCATCTTTACTGGTCTCCTCTATTTCTACAGTTTTAAAATATTAACAAAAAATTGTTTTCAATTTGGGCACAGAATATTTATTTTATGATCTTTTCTTGTTTACTTGTTTCAGTTGCATCTGGCTCTTTTGTGACTCCATTTGGGGTTTTCTGGCAGAGATATTAGAGTGGTTTGTCATTTCCTTCTCTAGCTTGTTTTACGGGTAAGGAAACTGATATGAACAGGGGTAAGTGACTTGGACAGGGTCCCACAATTAGTAAATGTCAGGTCAGATTTGAACTCAAGAAGATGACTCTTCCTGATTCCAAGTCCAGTGTTCTACCTGCTATGCTACCTAGCCTCCCTGATTTAAAAAAAAAAAAAATATTTTGTGATCTAGAGATCATTTTTTATGCTAAACAAATATCCTCACCTTCCAATGTATTCACAAATAAAAGACTTTTGATTGACTTTACAAATTCTATGGCTAACTTTTCTTACATATGAACTTTTATAGTTTCATATAGATGCCCAGAAGCCAAAAAAAAATTAGGTAGAGAGAAACAAAAACATTTTGGAAACTTCTGCTTTCTGTAGCCTGAAGTCTACCAGTATATTTGGAATGGTAATGTTCCTGTATTCCTTTTTACCCCCATTGTAGAAATATGTATCTACCTTGTATGTACTCTGGATATAGTGCCAAATATGCAAATAGTTGAAAATCCATTTCATGTTGAGGAGATTAGAAAGCCACTTGCTGCCACTTTTGTAGCTCTATTATGCAAAAATCAAGAGGACAGAGGTTATAAATGGTATCAGTTTGGGATTTTAAACATGGAGATTTTATATATATGTATGTACATATATATAAATATATACATATACACATTATTGGAGAGATTTTACTCCATGTGAATCATTACTAGAAACTCAAACCAAGTTTTTTTATATAAATCATCTAAATTGTTTATGTATACATAAACCTATATATGCCTTTTAGTCTGCACTACACTCCAGCACATTTCAGTGTTCTTTGAAAATATTTATAGCAATCTTCTTCTCATAGAAGCATTTCATAAAAATTGAAGTCTGGGTATCAATTTTGCCTTTTCTTTATTTTATTTAAATGACAGTTTTATTCAGTTCTTTCCTCATTAAAAAAACTATTTAAAAAGTTACACTGCCAACAAAATTTACTCATAAACTATGGATTAACGCTAATAATAATTCAGAAAAATACCAGATTAGAATATTTAAAACAATGCAGAAAATCAAAATCTTTTAAAATGACTGTCATGAAACATCTGAGAAAAGGAGTTCATTGTAATTTCAGTGATGGTAGAACCATAATCCATATACAAAAAGATAGACTAATGCCTAAAAATAAGGCAAGATACATGGGTGCCTGTTGATCATCTGATGAATATGGCCAGCAAACATCTGTATGGAGGCTCTTTATTTATTAGTATTGTCATTTTTTCCTCAAATCAGTAATTTTCTAGATAGCATCTGAAGTCTTGTAGGAAAGAAAGGTTTAGGAAAGCAAGCATTCTAAACCAATGACTGAAACCGTAGAGATAATGTATTATCTTGAATTTGATTTCTATAAGTACTTTGCTACTAATTTCTCTTTATAATTTGTTATTTAATCAGTGAAACTTGAGCTCTTTACTAAATTAGCCCTTATCATAAGTAGTTCAAGTTTCCATCAAAGTAGATACAGCAAGATTTGTAATTTTGCACAAATATTCTTCCGGAGCCATTTAACATTTTATCCTGTAATTTATTGAGGCAATATAAATTAAAGTGGTTGAAATAAGTATGTGATAAAGAGCTATGCCACATAAAACAGTGCATTTTGGAATCTGGCATGGCATCTGAATCGTTATGTATAATAATATTCATGCTTTTGTTGTGTTTTAAGTTTACAAAACACTTTTCTCACAACAATTGTGTAAAGTCAGTGGTGTACTCATTATTGTAACTAAGTTACAGATGAGGAAACCGAGGGTCAGAAAATTAAATGACCTCTCCGTATTCATACAGATGTTGTTAGTGTCAGAGTATGGATATAAATTCGTCTCGACTTCAAGTCTACTACTCTTTCACTATACAGGTATATCTTAGAGATACTGAAGATGTGATAGCAGAGCAACAATGCAAAGCAAATATTACAGTAAAGTAACTCACATGAATTTTTTGGTTTACCAGTGCATATAAAAATTATGTTTATACTATACTATAGTCAACTAAATGTGCAATAGTAGTATGTCTAAAAAAGCCAATCTACATATTTTAACCAAAAATACTTTATTGCCAAAATAATACTAACCATATCTGAGCCTTTAGTAAGTTGTAATATTTTTGCTAGTGTGTGGTCTTTCCTCATTGTTGATGGCTGCTGACTCATCAGGATAGTGGTTGCTGAAGGTTGAGTGACTGGGGCAATTTCTTAAAATAAGCCAACAATGATGTTTGTTACATCACTTGAAACTTCCTTACACTTGAATACTTAGAGGTCATTGTAGGGTTATTAATTGACCTAATTTTAATATTGTTGTGTCTGAGGGAATAGGGAGATCTCAGGAAAAGGAGAGACAGGGAGCGACTAATCGGTGCAGGAGACAGAATACATACAACATGTATCGATTAAGTTTGCCATCTTCTGTGGGTGCAGTTCTTGGCACCCCAAAGCAATTACAAGAGTAGGATCAAAGATCATTGATCATGGATCACCATAACATATATAATAATAATGACAAAATTTGAAATGCTTCAAGAATTACCAAACAAGGGGTAATTATTTGGTAATTTTTTTTGTAGTTTTGGTAATTGTGTAGTAAAAACTTACATTCTCTTCTGGTGATATGTCAGGTTCACAGGTAAGAAAATACACTTTGGCATCCATCTAATCACTCCATATTAGTTTTTTCCAAGTTCAGCATTCACAGACACTTATCAAAGTATTGGTGTTTATGAGAACTGTGAATAGTTCATTTTAGCTACTTTATTCATGCTATTAAAACTATTCTTAGCCTATATGCTTTGATAATAAACTGATTTTCAAATGGTGATTCTTTGAAATTTTTTTAACTAATTATTATATTTAAAAACTAGATGTATATGAAATGTATTGTTGGCCAAGAAATTTCAATAAAATATTTTTCAGATAGAAATCTCTTACTGATTGAGTATTTAGAAGTACTACCTTAAGTATTATTGTGATTCATCTCCAGATCTGTAAGATACATTATTAGTGTATAGAATAGATCTTTAATAACTATTAATTTCATTGTTAAAGGGACTTTTGTGACTCAAATAATTTGATTCTTTGTGTACCAATAGTGAAATATCTTAATATCCTATTAGTTGGTTTCCCTGCCACAAATCCATCTTCTACTCTGCTGTCAAAGTGATCTTCTCAAAGAGCAGATATGGCCATGTCACATGCCCCCTTTCCCTACTCATTAAAATCCAGTGGCTCCTTTTTATCTCTGATATCAAATAAAAGCCCCTGTTTGGTATTTAAAGCCCTTCATGACTTGTTCCTCCCACCCCACCTAATTTTTTCCGTTTTCTTATATCTCTCAATGTATGCCATAATCCATTGACCCTGAACTCCTTTCTCAAGCAAGAAACTCTATCTCCTGACTGGGCATTTCATTAGGTAGCCTGGAATTCTGCACCTCTTCATCTTCGTCTCCTGGCTTCCTTCTTATCTCAGCTAAAATCCCTCTGTCTAAAGGAATTCTTTCCCAACCGCTCTTAATCCTATTGCCTTTCTTTACTGATCGTTTCCAATGTATCATGTATATAATTGACATATATTATTTACTATTTCCCAGGCACTGCATTAATCACTTTACAAATATTTGATATTTGATTCTCCCAACAACTGTGGGAGGGAGATGCTATTATTATCTCCATTTTACAGATGAGTAAACTGAGGCAAACAGAGGCTAAATAACTGATCTAGGGTTACACAGTCAGGAATTGTCTGAGGTTGGATTTGCATTTAGGTCTTCCTGATTCTAGGTGCAGTGCTCTATCCCCTACTCCACCTAGCCTTGTACATTGTTGTGAACATGTGGTCTCCCCAATTTGACTGTGAGGTCTTTGAGATCAGGGACTGTATTTTGCCTTTCTTTGCACAATGCCTGACCCATAGTAGGTACTTGATAAATGTTTATTGACTGATTGGCCATAACAACATCAATAGATCACAGCTTTCCCTTTGTCTGAGTGGAGAATTTATCTTGGAAATGACTGATGTTTCATTATGTTAAATAATAAAACATCATTTAAATGCTGCTGATGTCAGATAAAAAAATTAGTTTCAAATGAGGAAAACAGAAGCAAATATTCCATATATTCTTTGAGAGAATTAGAAACATCTATTAAAAATTGTCAGAATTACAGATATCCATTGTTTTAATGAATAAGTGATGTCATGAGAGTGTGGGGTTGTGGGATAAACTCCATAGTCTAACATTTGAACTGTAGCCATGTCGAAACAGAAATCTGGCCCCTTACAAAAGAGACTGATTGTAAATCAATGTATTCTTTCACCAAATAATCCTTGTTAAAATGATTGAAATTACTGGACTACAAATTATCATTCCAATTAGTTTGGTGAACTATTTAGTGATCTGTCATATTGTTAAACTAACACCTGCATAGTTCAAAGTGCATTAGAGATCTTTTAGATATTAATTTGATAAATATATCTATAGGATAGATAACTCTATATTATGTAGTTGCATATGATGAGCATTGAATATATGTTTAAAGGATGAAAAGTATTTCCAGATGGCCCCTCTCTCCAAGTTCTAACTTTTTTGGGGAAAATTTTGTCTTATAAATTAATCAAATAATTAATTATATCTGTCCATGAATTCACTTTAATTTGCCAAATATTTTAAATCACATACTGTATTCATAATATTGTCCTACAGGCAATGATACATGCCCAGAAAACTATAATATACCAAAAATAGATATGTACTTTGAAGGAACAAAGCTAAATATTTTGAGACCCCATATGAGGAAGGTTATCGCCAACAGGGGGAATCATAAGGTTTTTGGAGAGTAAGTGCCCTTGGAGTTGGTTATAATAATGATGATAATACTCCTAATAATAATGACAGCTGACATTCAGATAGTAATTTAAGACTTGCAAAATGCTTTTCATACATTTTCTCATTTGAGCCTCATATTTATAACTTTGTGAGGTAAAACAGTACAGATATTTTTATCTCCATCTTACAGGTGAGGAGATGACGCTTAGAGGGGTTATACACACATATACATATATACACATATACACATATATGTGTGTATGTATGTACACACACATTTATGTGTATATGTATGTGTATGTGCATGTATATATGTATGTATGTGTGTGTGTGTGTGTGTGTATATATATATATATATATATATAAAACAGGTAGTAAAAGTTATGAGATTTAAACCTTTAAACTCAGTTCTTCTTGATCCCAAGCTCAGTGACAATTATACTATAATTGGACTGTGGCAAAGAAGGGGAGAGGGTATATTGGCGGTATCATTAGTAACAGCATGGAGAGAGATATGTATATGAAGGCAGAATTGCTCAATTTAGGGAGGAAGGAAACAAATGCTTAGTAAGTGACAATGATGTGTCAGTCTCTGTGCTAAGTGCTTTATAAATATTATCTCTTTTATCCTCACAGCATCCTTGCAAGGTAGGTAGTATTATTATCATCTCCATTTTATAGTTTAGGAAACTGTGGCAGGCAGAGATTAAGTGACTTACCCATGATCATACAGCTAGTAAGTATCTGAGGATGGATATGAATTTAGGTCTTCCTGACTCTAGGCCAGTGCTCTCTCCACTGTACCACCTTGCATCTCATTCCTAGTTGGAATGTTCTATGGGAAAAGGCTGCAAAGGTAGGTTGGCACCAGATGGCAAGGGCTTATACATGCCTATCAAAGAATCTATGTTCCCACTGAGAAAAACTGTAAAACTCAAAGAAGGATTAGGTTCAGAGAGAGACAAGCAATAAGTTTGCCATGATCATTTTCAAGTGCTGATGGGACACCCAGGATGAAATGACCTGTAGGCGATTGCAGATGTGGATCTGGAATTGAAGGAGAGGTCAAGAATGTAGATTAAGATTTTTGAGTCACCTGCAGAGAATTAGTGGTCTATGAAGCTGCCAGGAGTAAGTGAAATTTTCAAGCAACAGAAGAAAGGGGTGGGGAGAATGGTCAGGGACCAAACCTTGTACTGAGATATAACTTGTTATGGGTTCATGTCTTGTCTCCCCTAAAAGATCCAGGATGATAAATTTAGAGATGGAAACATCCTTAATTTCAGCTAGTTCAAACCCTCTTTTTTATGCATGAGGATACTGAGAGGGAGTAAGTGGAAGAGTCAGAATTTAAACCCTAGTCCTCTGAATTGAAATTCAGTGCTCTTTATGAACCTAGTAAGTTCATCTACAGCAGAGATTGTCTTACATTCAGGACCATCTTTAGGGGAATGAAGGGCCAGGGCAAATTATTTTGGCTGTTCTTCCAACTAATATGTCTCTTATAATTGACTAAGGGAATCCTTGAAGGGGGAATTAAAGGACAGCTGGTACAAAGTAACATGTAGTCTATGAGAAAATGGTGGAAGGTGGAATGGATCACTGTTTCTAGGCTGCTTCACTGTTGCCCATCTCTTCTAGCACCATTATGCAAAAACCATCTCATTATCTACTCCCACCTCTGAATCAGCCCATCCAATCAAATTCCTACCCTTTCCCCTCACCTAGAAGGAGACCAAAGGCAATTCCTCCAATTTGCCATACCATTGAAATGGCTCTGTTTAAATTTAATGCAGTTGGTTGTTTATCTATTATAAGTAAGTTATTCAGGTTCAATGAATTATTTTTTACATTTTCTTGGTATAAATATATAAAATAAAGATATCAGATAGGCCATGGACTGCCTTGAGAGCTGTATTCA
This sequence comes from Bettongia penicillata ogilbyi, assembly GCA_023548195.1. Classification (NCBI taxonomy): domain Eukaryota; kingdom Metazoa; phylum Chordata; class Mammalia; order Diprotodontia; family Potoroidae; genus Bettongia; species Bettongia penicillata. Next base: position 10,180,432 of record JAJHZJ010000526.1, read on the forward strand.
GAGTGCATTTTGAAATTCTCTGCTTTAAAACAGGAAAACATATGCTTCCATGCCAGTTCTGTCTAAATAAGAAGTGTAGGAAAAGATCCTTAATGGAGAATCATTTCTATAGAGCTTGGGGCCCAAAAAGCCCCTAGCTGTAGATTTTGATTAATCAGTAAAATAAAGAAAACAGCATGGGGTAGTGGGGAGTGGAGGAAAAGACACGCAGCTTGATTTGAACTCTAGGGATTGACGTCTTCACCATTATCTTAAGGATCAGGATTCACCACTTCTGAATTATGCATTTCACTCTCACAAGTAGTGTAAATGCATAATTCTAATCTGTTCTTATTACTTATTTATAACACACCAGTGGAATGTAAATTCTGGGACTCCATTGTATGAGCTTTACATAGGGACTTATGATATGAGGCTCTATCAAGGACAACTTGCTCAGGACATCTTTTCTTAAAAAAAAAAGGGTGAGGATATTTTATAATGAATTAAACTGGTTGTCTTCCCCAAGCCCTGTAGTCCCTGAACACACAGAAGACACAGCGCAAGAAATAAAGCAGAATGCTAACATAAGAAATAAAAGTTTTTAAAAATGAAAATGTCTCAAATACCAACTTTTCTCAATAATGGTAGCATTAACCATAGTAACACGAAATAAGGAAGCAGTATGATACAAAAAGAACCAAGAATTGGAAACTGAGGAAATTGGAAACAACATTGAAACAACATCTCCTATTTATTACCTGAATAATCTTGAGAAAGTGATAGGAGTTACAGTTGAAAAAGTGTTGGGCTTGGGGTCAGAAATACTTGAGTTTAAATACTCTTCAAATACTTACCAGCTCTGAGACCTTAGTTAAGTTATTGAACTTTATTGTCTCATTGTCCTCATCTATTAGATGAGGTGAGGTTAAGCGTTGGACTAGACGGACCTCTAAGGTCCTTTCCAGTTCTAAATATTTTTCTTTGATAAAGGCTATTCTCTCAAATTCAAAATTGTATTTATTTAGAATTTTTAGGAAAACAGTAACTTTGCTGGATTTAATTTTACTTCTATATAATAAAATACAGTGACTATTATCCTGGCTTCCTAGGAAAACTTAGAATGTTTTACATAAGACTCTCCTTATGGTAGAGAAGATATTGATGTGATGCTTTACGAAATAATGAGAAGAAGATGCAATGAACTTTGGAAGAGAGACATTTTTTATTTCTTTTTTGAGATAAGATATGCAAGTTTTAGAGTCTATCTAGGACTAATCTCAGACACTGGAGGAGAGAATGAAAGACTTTGGGTGCTATAGACACAAAGGGGGTGGTAGCTTCCCAACATATCCCTGATTTCTAGCTTGCTACCCTAGAAACTTAGAGAATTTCCCTTTGGGTGAAATATTAGGTTGAATTGAGATTCCAGCTGGTAAGCAGATTCATTACATTTCTCTTTCTATCCATCCATCTACTTATCTATCTGTCTGTCTGTCTGTCTAATCTTCAAATCTACATAGCTTTTTCCACTTTCCATTTGGGAACTAGCTCCAGATGGAGATCTGATTCATTCTCTGTGTTTTGTTGATATAGTCTAATCTTTATAACTTCTTGAATTTTTGTTTGCTATTTGCTTGGAAAAATGCATTTACTTGCTATTCTCAATTCATGGTGTTCTTTTTGAAATTAACATTTGGTGGGAAGGAGTCAAACTGGAGACTTCCCCATTGACCAGTTCTAGATTCTTTTCCTCTTTCCCTCCTTCCCCCCAATAAGAAGGCAAGAACTATGGTACTCATTACACATATGAAATCATGCAAAAGTATTTCCACATTAACCATGTTCTAGGGGAAAAAAAAGAAAAATAAGTGAAGCAAAAAAAAATACTTCAATCCATCTTTTCTCTCTGGAGGTAGAGAGTAGTTTATGTCAGATAGTCTTTGGAGTGATAGTGATCAGAGCTCTTAAGTCTTTGTCGTTGATTATCTTTACAATAGTACTATTACTGTGTAGGTTATTCTCTTGATTCTGCTCATTTCATTTTGGGTTAAATCATGTTAATCTGCCCAGGTTTTTCTGAAACTGTCCCCTTCACCATTTCTTACAAAACAATAGCATTTCATCATATTCATATGCCATGACTTATTCAACTATCCCCAATTGATGGGCATGACCTCAATTTCCAAATCTTTGCCACCACAAAAAAGAGTTGTTATATTTTTCTATATATGAGTCCTTTTCCTTTTTCTTTTACCTCCTTTTGTATAGACTTAATTGAATCTAGTTATTTTTGGATCAAAAGATATGCACAGTTACATAGCCCTGTAGGCGTCATTTCAAATTATTCTCCAGAATGGTTAGACTAGTTCACAGCTCCACAACTTTCATAAGTGGGTACCAATAATGTATCAGTATACTTATTTTTCCCATATTCCCTTACACATTTGTTATTTTCCTTTTCTGTCATTTTACCCAATCCAAAAATTTTGAGGTGATACCTCAGAATTGTTTTAGATTGCATTCTTTAGTTATTAGTGATTAACACCCTCATTTTACATGACTATTGATAGCTTTAATATCTTCCTTTAAACACTATTTATATCCTTTGAACATTTATCAGTTGGGGAATGGAACCAATTTTTTAAAATAAATTTGACCCTTTTTTCTTTTTTAATTTTTTTAAAATATAAATTTATTTATTTAACTTTTTACATTCATTTTCACAAAATTTTGGGTTCCAAATTTTCTCTCTATTTCTCCCCTCCCCCCACCCCAATACACCAAGCATTCTAATTTTCTCTATCACCAATCTGCCCTCTCTTCTATCATCTCTCCCTTCTCTTGTCCCCATCTTCTCTTTTGTCCCGTAGGGCCAGATGACTTTCCATTCCCCATTAACTGTATTTCTTATTTCCTAGTAGCAACAACAATACTCAACAGTTGTTCCTAAAACTTTGAGTTCCAAATTCTCCCTATCCCTCCCTCCCCACCCATTCCCTTTGGGAAGGCAGGCAATTCAATATAGGCCATATCTGTGTAGTTTTGCAAATGACTTCGATTAACAGCCGTGTTGTGTAAGACTAACTGTATTTCCCTCCATCCTATTCTGCCCCCCATTGTTTCTATTCTGTCTTTTGATCCTGTCCCTCCCTAAGTGTTAACTTCAAATTGCTCCCTCCTCCCATTGCCCTCCCTTCCATCATCCCCCCCACCCTGCTTATCTCCTTCTTCCCCACTTTTCTGTATTGTAAGATAGGTTTTCATACCAAAACGAGTGTGCATTTTATTCCTTCCTTTAGTCAAATGTGATGAGGGTAAATTTCATGTTTTTCTCTCAGCTCTCCTCTTTTTCCCTCCACTAAAAAGTTTCCTGCTTGCCTCTTGAATGAGAGATAATTTACCCCATTCCATTTCACCCTCTCTCCTCCCAATACATTTCTCTCTCACCATTTACCTTAATTTCTTTTAAGATATGGTCCCATCCTATTCAATTCACTCTGTGCTCTCTGTCTCTGTGTGTCCATGCTTGTGTGTGTGTGCGTGCATGCATGTACATGTGTGTGTGTGCATGCACACATGTACATGTGTGTGCACGTGTGTGCGTATGTGTGTGTGGTCCCACCAACTACCCAGATACTGAAAAGTTTTAAGAGTAACAAATATTGTCTTTCCATGTAGGAATGTAAACAGTTCACTTTTGGTAAGTCCCTTATGACTTCTCTTTGCTGTTTGCTTTTCCATGCTTCTTCTCATTCTTGTGTTTGAAAGTCAAATTTTCTTTTCAGCTCTGGTCTTCTCATCAAGAATGCTTGAAAGTCCTATGCTTCATTGAAAGACCATATTTTCCCCTGAAGTATTATACTCAGTTTTGCTGAGTAGGTGATTCTTGGTTTGAGTCCTAGTTCCTTTGACTTCTGGAATATCCTATTCCATGCCCTTCTTTCCCTTAATGTAGAAGCTGCTAGATCTTGTGTTATCCTGATTGTATTTTCACAATACTGGAATTCTTTCTTTCTAGCTGCTTGCAATATTTTCTCCTTGACCTGGGAATTCTGGAATTTGGCCACAATGTTCCTAGGTGTTTCTCTTTTTGGATCTCTTTCAGGCAGTGATCAATGGATTCCTTCAATACTTATTTTGCCCTCTGGTTCTAGAATATCAGGGCAGTTTTCCTTGATAATTTCATGGAAGATGATGTCTAGGCTCTTTTTTTGATCATGGCTTTCAGGTAGTCCCATAATTTTTAAATTGTCTTTTCTGGATCTATTTTCCAGGTCAGTGGTTTTCCCAATGAGATATTTCACATTCTCTTCCATTTTTTCATTCTTTTGGTTTTGTTTTATGATTTCCTGGTTTCTCAAAAAGTCATTAGTCTCCATCTGTTCCATTCTAATCTTGAGAGAACTATTTTCTTCAGCAAGCTTTTGAACCTCTTTTTCCATTTAGCTAATTCTACTTTTGAAAGCATTCTTGTCCTCATTGGCTTTTTGAACCCCTTTTTGCCAATTGAGTGAGCCTATTTTCCAAGGTGTTATTTTCTTCAGCATTTTTTTGGATCTCCTTTAGCAAGGTATTGACCCGTTTTTCATGCTTTTCTTGCATCTCTCTCATTTCTCTTCCCAGTTTTTCCTTCACCTGTCTAACTTGATTTTCAAAATCCTTTTTGAGCTCTTCCATGGCCTGAGCCCACTGATGTCTGGGATACAGAGGCCCCGACCTCCACATTTTTCCCTGATGGTAAGAATTGTTCCTTGTCATCAGAAATGAAAGGCAGGAACATCTGTCCCCCAAGAAAGTAGCTCTCTATGGTCTTATTTTGCTTCCTTTTTCTGGGCATTTTCCCAGCCAGTTACTTGACTTCTGAGATTCCTCTCCACCCCTGCCTAGATCTGCCCAGCTAGTGCTTGGGGTCTGAGATTCAAATGCTGCTCCCCAGCCTCAGGGCTTTCAGTGGTGGGCATGTCTGCTATTCAATGTGAGCTTAAGTTCTAGTGCTGGGGTGGGGGTAGGGCCACCTCCCAGACTCAGTTCCCTCAGGGGGTTTATGCGGAGACCTTTGGTAATGGCCCTGAGCTCCTGTCTCCTCCGGGAACCTCTGGCCGCCACTGCTTCCTGAGTCATGGAGACACCCCACTCCCCTCTTGGCCAGCCCAGAAGTCTCTCTCACTGACCTGTAGCACCTGTGAGCAGAGGGACCTTCACGGCAGCCAGAGTTTCCGTCCATGAAGCCTGCTTGGATCTGCTCTTCTGGGGCCGGGAGGCCAGGGCAGCGCAGGGGTGGGCTCTGCTGTGTGCAGTGCGATGGGCCCCTGGGGACAGCTTTCTAGGGCTCTCCGGAACAGAAATCTCTTCCACTGTGTTTCTGTGTGGGTTGCACTGCTCCAGAATTTGTGGGGAGTCCTTTTTACAGGAAATTTATGGGCTGTGGGTTCAGAGCTAGCATACGTGAGTCTTTCTACTCCACCATCTTGGCTCCTCCCCCCTCCCATTTTTTCTATATATTTGAGAAATGAATCTTTTATTAAGAAAATTACTATAATTTCCTCTAAATTCCTCCTTTTCTTCTAATTTTGCTTGCATTGTTTTCCTTTGTGCAAAATCTTTTTCAATTCATGTAATCAAAACTAATCATTTTATTTAACATGAATCTCTCTACATCTTTGTTTTTATCATGAACCCTTCCTCTGTCTATATATCTGACAAGTAATTTCTCCCTTACTTCCCTAATTTGCTTCTGATATTACCTTTTATATCTAACCCATGTATCCATGTTCCATTTATTTGAATACAGTGTAAGATATTGGCATATGCCTAGTTTCTACCAGACTACATTCCAATTTTCCTAGCAGTTTTTGTCAAGCAATGAGTTCTTCCTCCAATAGTTAGAATAATTTGGGTTTATTAAAGACTAAGATACTATAATAATTTGCTTTGGTATATTGAAACGTAATCTATTCTATCAGTCAACCACTCTATTTCTTATCTAGTACTAAATAATTTTGATGATTACTGCTTTGCAAAATAGTTTGAGATTTGGTACTGTTAGGCCCCCTGTTTTCACATTTTTTTCATTGAGTTCCTTAATATTTTTGATATTTTACTCTTCCAAATGAATTTTTCTTTAGCTCTACAAAATAATTCTTTGGTAGTCTGATTGATATGGAACTGAATGAGTTGCTTTGGGTAGTATTCTCATTTAAAAAAAATATTGACTTGACCTAATAATGTACAATTAACATTTGTTCAGTTATTTAGGTCAGTCTTTATATGTGGGAAGTGTTTTGTAATTATGTTCATATGGTTCCTGTGTATGCCTTTGCAAGGAGACTCTACGTATCTTATACTATGTGGAAGTTCTTTTAAATGGAACTTCTCTTTCTTCATCTTCCTGCTGGGCTTTGTTGGTAATACGCTATATAGAAATAGTGGTGATTTGTGTGGGTTTATTTTACGTCCTGCAGTTTTGCTGAAGCTGCTAATTGTTTCAACCATTTTTTTAGTTGACTCTCTAGGAATATCATATCTGCAAAAAGTGATAGTTCTCCTCCCCATTGACTATGCTTATTTCTTTTCTTATCTTTTTGGTATAAATAGCATTTCTAGTTCAATATTGAATAATAATGGTGATGGATATTCTTACTTCACATCTGATCTTATTGCAAAGGTTTCTAGTTTATCCCCATTACAGAAAATGCTTGCACTTGGTTTTTGATAGAATTACTTACCATTTTAAGAAAAAAAAACCCGTCATTTATTCCTGCACTTTCTAGTGTTTTCTTTTAAAAAAGAATGAATGTTGTATTTTGCCAAAAACTTTTTCTGTATCTATTGACTTAGTCATAATTTTTCTTGTTTTTCTTATTGCTTTGGTCAACTATGTTTATAATTTTCCTAATATTAAACCACCCCTATGTTCTCATTATAAATCTAGCCTGATTGTAGTAGATGATCTTTGTGATATATTGTTACAATCTCCTTTCAAGTACTTTATTGAAAATTTTTGTATTAATATTCATTAGGAAAACTGGTATTTAGTTTTCTTTCTCTGTTTTGCTCTCTCCAGTTTTCATATCAATCATATTTGTATCATATGAGTTATTTGGTAGGACTTCACCTTTATATTTTTTAAACAATTTATATAATATTGGAATTAATTGTTCTTTAAATCTTTCATAGAATTTACTTGCAAATTCATCTAGACCTCTGGTTTTTTTGGGGGAGTACATTTTTGACTTTTTCCATTTATTTTTCTAAGATAGGGTTGTTTAAATATTTTATTTCAAAAGCTAAGATTTGGCTCAAGTCTTGAAGGAAACTAGGAAAAATAAGAAGTACATTGAGGGTGTAGAGCATCTAGATATGGGGGCAAGCCATGAGAAAGGAGGAGGTATATTGATGAGAGATGTAGAATAGTGTTTGACGAACTGAAAGTAGGCCAGTGTAGCTGCATTGTAAACTACATGGAAGAAGCTATAGTGCAAGAAAAATGGAATGGCAGAAATGGGCCAAGTTTTGAATATCTTTAAATGACAATCAGAAACATTATATTTGATCCTGGAGGTAAAAAGGAACTATTGGATTTCATTAATCTGGGATTGGTGGTGAGGAATATGTGTTATATAGCATGTTCCAAAAATCTTAATGCAGTTTTAAGCTTTAACAACTTAAAACTGCCTTAAGTAATTTGGAGACACTATGTGTCTATACACATGTACATATGAGTGTGTATCTATCCTAGTTAATAGATCACAAAATTGAAACTCAAGTTAATTGGTTTGATCTAACTAGCTAGATGACAGACAGAACGACTGAGTGATAATTGCTGAGCCATTGTCAGAGATCTTTGAATAATTGTGGAAAATGAGAGAGTATCATATATGGGTCTGGAGACTGACAAATGACTAGACTTTATTTTATAGAGTGGAGTCAAAAAAAATGAGTTTGACTTTGATTCCTAGAAAAATTCTAGGAAATGTTAGTAAAGGAAAGGTTACTGAACATTTAGAAAAGGAAGCAATGATCACAAAAAACTCAGCATGCTTCTTAATATAAAACCATATCTGGAAAGGATATGAGATGCTCTTTTGAGTCCCATATCTTTCAAATGAGAATATGGATTCCTAGAGAGATTGAGGGAATGAATTGACTAAGGAGCCAGAGGTAGTAAATGGAAGATCTGTGATTTGAATCCTGGTCTTATGATTCTGAATGCATTTTGCTCTTTCAATTATATTGAGCTACTTCTTTAAAAAAACAGATAATGCTATTTTAAGAAGACTAGTACATCATGAAAATACAATAGATGTAGGCCTCCAGATTTTGGTAAAGTGTTTGATAAAGTCCCTTATACTATGCTTATGGACAGTATAAAGAAATGTAGGCTAGACAATAGTAGAGCTAGGTAGATTCAGAACTAGTAGAATCAAAGGGGACATGACTGCTTTGATGTCAGCTTGGAAGAGGATTTTCTAGCACATTGTTCCAGAGATCTTGACTTTATGCTCTCTTCTGTTTTTATCAGTTGACTACAGATATGGATGGCATGCTTATCAAAATTTCTAATGAAACTAAGGTAGTAGGAACAGCAAACACATTGAAAGGCAGAGTTAGGTTGCAGAAAAATGTCAATAAGCTAAAACCATGGACTGAATTAATAAAATGAAAATTTTAGAGATAAAATCTAATACAATATTTGGATTTTTATGTATAATGGGGATGAAATCGGAGAATCACCAGCCTGAAAATGATCAGTTTTTTAAATGAATTGTCAACTTGGTATGTCGATGATAGTGTGATGTGATACCCAAAAAGCTAATATTTTTCATCTTAGGGTACATTAAGAGAGATATACTCTGTAGGATTAGGGAAAGGATAGCCCTGCTCTAATCTTATTGGTCACATTGCATCTAACAATAGCAATAATAATAATAAACAGTGATGATGTTGATGATGGCAATGATAATAAAAATACAGTACCTTAATGTATGCAAAGTGCTTTACCAATATATTCTCATTTTGTCCTCACAACAACACTGGAAGTAGGTGTTATTATTATACAGAACATTGTGCTCAGCCTTGGCACTATAAGAAGGCAATGATAAGATGGAGAAAACGTAGAAGGTATCTATAATAATGAAAGGTCTTGAAATCATGCCATATAAAGAGCAATTGCAGAAAATGACTGTGTTTAGCTAGCAAATGCAAAGACTTAGAGGGGAGATGGTTTTTGTTTAAAATATGTGGACACTTTTGGATGAGAGGAATGATTGAAGGTCTTTTCCTTTTTGAGGTCCTCTCAAGTTAACATGGGAGGACAACTTCTTTGCCCCTTTATTTTTAGACTTTACATTTATTTCATGCCAATTTTCTGTCTCTTTGTGGAGGAAATCTGGAGAGCTTGGAAATTTCTGATCTGTTCTGCCATCTTCCCAGAATTCCCTTTAATTATTAGGCATGTTCTGTCTGGTCCCTGAAGGCAGAAGTAGGAACAATGAATGAATGTTGACTAGAAGCAGACTTAGGCTTAATAGAAAGAAAACTTTTTTATAATTAGAGGTATCCCAGAGTAAAATGGGGTGTCTCAGTAGATAGTAGGCTTCTGTTTCCTACAGGGTCTAAAGCAAAGGCTGAATGTTTACTTGTTGCAATTATTTTAGGGGAGATTCTTGTTTGGGTACGGTGTGAACTAAATGGGTTTTGAGTTCCCTGTCTACAATGAGATTCTAAATCTTGTGTATGATATCTGTGCTGTGTAGAGGGAGTGAGCCACAAGTCAAGTAAGTTCCTGTCAATGTGCTATTTATTATAATCTCTAAATCTGTTCAAGGCTCCTGTTGCTGAGCAGGGAAGCCCAGCCTTTCTCTTTTTCATAAGTTCTCATGATTTCAGTTACATTTTTCTGCCATTCTACAAAGAATAAAATCTGTTCAAAGACCTTTCATTTGCAATCTTTTAGCACTTGTTACAGGAGAGTCAATACCAACTGAATGAGGAACGGAAGTGAGAGAATCAGGGATTTGGCTTTAGGAGACCTATACAGAAGAATACGTCGTACAAAGGTTATTTTTATTGAAATACACAATGTAGAATCATCATTTAAGAAACAGTCAAAGCATTTTTTCTTCTTTTTAAAAATCTCACATCCTTCTACCTTTTTCTCATTTGTATTTACCAATCAACAAGTATGTATTAAGCACCTAGTAGGTGTCAGGAAGTAGCAAAACCTATGCTATTAATATAAAAGAGATTATTTGTACACATCTATTTCTGTCACCAATGTTCCATACACTACACTAGGAACATTTCCAACTAAACAAACACTCCTTCTCCCCCTACACACATACAACCACAAAATCTGCAAAATAACTAATAATGAAATCTTTTAATCATTACATTTAAAAAATCTCTGTAAAACTAATAAGATTGTTCTTGAGACCTTTCTTCTTGGTCTCCTTATTCACTGACTTTGCAAACTTTATACTTCCTGAAAATCATGCCCTACAAATAATCCCTTACTCTTAGAATGTCCAACATCTCTCTAACTCTCCTATGCTTTTACTTATAGTTTATCTGAATGAATTCCTCATCACCTCCTGCCTCTGACAGATATTAAACGCTTGAGGGCTATTTGCTTTTTCACCTTTGCATGTCACTTAGTACAATATCATACATATATATATATATAAATACATATACATATATGTATATGATTGTGTGTATGCTTGCACACATATATGTATATTGGTCTGGACCTGTGATTTAATCAGTATGGGGAACTTCTCATATAGAAACTTGCTCCACTGATGTGACTCAACAATTTATCTGTGAATTATAATCTTGGATTCACTTAGAGCATGAAAATTTAAGTCTACACTACACAACTAATCTGTGACAGAGACTACATTCAAACTCAAGTTTTCATTTCACATACTTAGCTTTTAATAAACATTTGTTGAATTTAATATTATGAAATACATTTTGAGATGTGACTGTAGTTTGGGTTTCAGTTATATTCTTCTCATTATGAGTCTTCAGTGGTACCTACCTACAAATGACATCAAATTTAATCTGTTTAGTAGGTTTTTTAATAGCTTTCGATTGCCCATTCAATAGTTACTTTTATCTTCTTATTTTAGGGTTTCTTAATGCTAGGTTTATGTCTTGTTTCTTTTCAATATATAATCAGCAGAATCAGTGTGGCATAGTGGATAGTGATCCAGAAACTCCTGGATTCACATCCTTCTTCTGACACATAGTGGCTGTTGTGGCCTGGGTAAGTCATAGAACTTCTCTGTATTCTAGGTAATGCTCTAAGGCCATACATTGTAGGGAATATGCTTGTTTGCTCTGGTAGAAGTTCCCCAAACCAGTTCAATCATAGGTCCAGTTGTTAATATTTTATATCCAGAACCACAAAGACTGTGTAAGATTTTACATTTATTTTCTTGAGTATTAACCTTTTTTTTGGCATAGATCTCTTTGGCATTCTGGTAAATGGATTCCTCCTCAAAATAATGCCTTTGAAAACATAAAATAAAACACATAGAATTATATACAATTATGTTGAAATCCAGTTACAGACAGACAGGTGGATAGATAGATAGATAGTTTGTTTATGTTAAGAACTTTTGCCTATGCTGTTGAATGACATGTATTTATATAATTTAAAATGGGACATTTTCAGTAGAAAGATAAGAATGGAATTTTTATGAAACTGAATTAAGCAGAAAATTTCAACTCTCCTCTTTGCTTAGTGTGTGGAACAAATCCAAAGACAAGAAAGGTTTTGCCCAGAGTATACCTATCTCTTTAAAAGCATGTGTGAAATTGACAGTCAACTCCCTCCTCCCTATTTATAGGACTCTTCTTGCCCAGAGGCAAGCAGACAAAGAAGCACAAAAGTACAGCTTCTGGCTTATATTTGTGAACCTCGCCAAGAAAAACAATCCTCAGCTCAGTAGACTGTAATTTATTACAAATAGGTTATTAGAAATGATCAGGAAACCAGACTGGAGGACAGCCGTCTGAGAATGATGTCAGCCCAAGGAGCCTTTGCATCAGAGCCTTTTGTTCTGTCTATCCTGCCTAAGAGTAAAGGGAGAAATGAAGGAGCCTTATCCCTCATTATCACAACCTACTGCAGTGGCATCTTCCTTCCTGTTTCCTTCATGTCTAAGTTATCCTTTGTCTCAACTAGGCTCTGTCTCTCATATACCCTTCTCTTAGCCCCTTGCCTGTGGAATGTCCTAAGATCTCTCCCTCTCTCCATCCCTTATACTTCTTGGCCTTGTTCCTGTTTCTTGTATAATTAAATCACCAAAAAGAGGAGAGAAAGGGGGATATTTTGTAATCATATAAAAACAGTAGATGAACTACTTAATATTTATTTTCTCAAAATTTCCAATACTAATGATTTTTTTGCTTCAAAGTTATTGTTTCAAACAATTGTCATTGTTTCTTTAAATAACAATAATGCACCATATTCCTATATACAAATGCTTCCTCTCTCTATAAAGTTGAAAATTCTGAACAATCCTTTTAACATTGTAAAAAGAACCCACCAAAAATAAAAAAGTTCACACCTTGTATTTTGTAAAGATTTCCCCCTCCTTTCCTTCCCATTCCTTCCCTTCTTTTCCCTTCATTTTTCCCTCTCCTTCCCTTTTCCCTTTTTGCCTTCCTTCCTCTTCTCCTTCCTTCCCCCCTTTTTCTTCTTCTCCTTCCCATTCCTTCCCCCCTTTTCCTCTTTTCCTTCCTTCCCATCAAAAAAACCAAGTGTCTGACCATTGTGTCCCCAGTGCTATATGAGGTGCTATACTAGGTGAGCAACAAGTTGATCTTCTCTCTGATCTTGAGAACACTATAGTCTAATGTGGGGGAAATTAATGATATGGGAAGACTTAGAAAGAAAATGTAAAAAGTGCAAATTAATGGAGTGTATACTATATGCCCTTTGTGCTAAGGTTATACAGTATAATATAATAGTATGGGCCATGTTGAATGTTTCATTGGTGTATGTTACTGAATGGAGTTTTGAAGAAGGAAAGACATGGATTGCTAAAGAGAAGGGACAAAGGATTACTGACTGTAAGAAAGAAAAATGAGATATTTTTGTGGGTTTAATAAAGCAGTTTGTAACAAACACCAAGACACTATCAGGGCTCACTGCCCCAGACCTACTTCTGGCAGAAAGTTGACTGAAGATTTGGGATGAGATTTTTGGTAGTGGTTAATTCTCACAATGCAGGAAGAGGAGCAGGTTACAAGGTAAGATATCAAGGAGGGGTAAAAAAGGTAATGCAATTCAGAATGGATGAAGCTTTCTTTTTCATTAACATGATGGTCAGGACTCTGATTTTCCTGGAGTAGAAAAGCTGAGCCAGCAACTTGAAGCAAGGACTGCTCAATGGCAAAGAATAAGGCAGCCTTACACCCCATGCTAACTCTGGCATACCTCATTGCTCTTCGGGCATCTGTGGAGTACACCACCCCCGTAGGTCTGATACCTAATATAGGTTGTTACTGAGGCAGAACCTTAGCAATGGTTCTAAACTTGGAATACCAGATGACAGAAAGAGACACAGGAACCACCTGGGCTGGCCCAAAGTGGGTTTTACATTTGTGCATGTCAGGATTTCAGATGAATTTCGGGGGAAAAAATCTGTCACATAATAAATAATAAGAGGTGTTATGATACATTAAATTATCTAAGAGGCAAGAACAGCTTTTTAATTTTCTAATGGTGGGATTAAATAAGATGATAGATGATAAAAATTGTTTAGTTTACACCAAGAGCAAAAAGAAAATCATCTCCTGCTTATTGGTTCATTTTGTAAATTGAGATCAATGGAATTCTCCCAACAACAGCATGAAATCAATCGTAAAATAGCATATAATTCATGAATGGTATTGTAAATTATAGTTGGTGTGACTAATCGGTGAGGTTTCCATGCACTGGGATGCTTTTCCTTGTAACTAACTCATCTCTAGATAATGCTTGTAGATCCATTTCTGATGCATCTTGGAGCAATCTGTTTTTCATGCCCACTACTCCTTGTGTTTGATCTTATGCAAATGATGCAATCAAGCAAATGGAAAACAAGATGTCGGAGCTGGGGGGCTCTGACGAACCATGGCCTGATGTTTTCAGGATATCTTCTCTCCCCCTCCTCCCCTGCCATTCACACCACTCAGGCTCATGTACGTACCTACAATTGTTAGAATCGTTACATTGCCCTTGAAAGGTGTAATCACATTCGTATAGAAATATTATCAACTTACGTAGAGTAAGTCAAGAGCGCACAAGTTTCATTGTCTCCCTTTGCTTTTAAGATTAAGTTGGTGATTTTGTTTAAGGTTAGAGTTCTCAGTAAATTCCTTGTGTTCTCTTTTATCATCCTTTCTCCTTCTTCCTCTTTAGTATGTTCTCTTATCAGTTGGATTTTTTCACCTCTCCCATTATTGTTTCTGTTTTTTTTCACACCCACGGCATCTTGTCCCTCCACTCTCAACCTGCTAAATCTTATTCTCTTCTCTGAATTCACTTACTTTCTTCACTTATCACTGTTTATGTTTCACAACTGACTTCTCAGTCTGCTCACCTATGTTCAGTTCTACATTCCTAGCGTCCTCCAACCTCGTAGTCTATGCTCTATTTTCCTATTTCTCTGTCTTGTTACTCAAAGGCCCAAGTGACATTTCATTTTCTGGTGAAAACACATTTAGAATCAGTCTTCAGGGATAATGTACGATGACTCAAAAGTAAAGCAAAAAAAAAAAAGTTTTGTTGAACAATCTTTGTACCTACTATTGGTTCTTACCTATAGGCTTAAAATAAAAACCCTAATGTGATATCCTAAGTTGTTTTGGTTTATGTTTGTTAAATTATCTGTGATTTAGGATTAAAAACAAAAAAACCTCACAAATGTTTAAAGAGGACACACTATGTGCTATGTGATAAGAATATGAAGAACTCTCTCATCTTTGCATGTCAGACACCATTGCAAGGCAGACACCATTGTTCTGCCTGCTTCATGCCCGCGTGGTACATCTGTTGCTGTCAATTCCCAGCAGTTTCTGGCTATACCACATTGCTTCCTATTGGATTTTGGAGTGCCCTTGCAATATTTCCTTTTTCCACTTTGCTTGAAAGTATCCTCCTTTATCTTTGTGTACTGGAAAGAACAGTTACATTTGTGGGGTTTCTTAAAATGCACCAAGTTTCTTTTTCTGTGATAACTCCCTTTAGTTTGATAATACTTGCATTTATTGTAAAAATATTTTTTTTGTTATTTTTCTGCTCCTAGTGACTTACATGTTTAACCAATTAATTTTATTTTACATGAAGATCAAAGCATTCTTTTCTTATTTTACCTTTGTTATCAGTATAACGTGAAACCTATTTTCCTGAATTAGGTTGCATTCCATTAATCTTTTTATATGTGAAATTATAATGGTTCAAGGTTAATGGGATTTAAGCATATTTGTACTTAAATTATGGGTACATTATTTCAGAAATATTCTGGGACATGAAAATATGTGTTAGTACTGAAGTATAAATGATACTTATGTCTCTGATGCTGTTTTTCCTCAGCTTAAATTAAATGCCTTTAATAAGATACTTGAATATGAAAATATATAATTAGTGACGCAAAATTTTAAACAAAGTTTAATTCAGTATGAAGAAAATTTGGAAACTGATTTTGCCTTCAGAAATTGCTTGTGGTGAACTTTGTTTCATAGGCAAGAAATGTGAGATATGACTTTGTTACACAATTTACTTAAGGATGAGATTTAAATTTCTTGAGGAACATTTATCTATAGCAGAGCAGCTTAACAGTCAAGATTATTTTTTTTCTCCCTCCATCATTCTCTCATTTACCTTGTTGCCTTTCTTTTATTTGCTCCTTCTTCCTCTCCCTTTTCCATTCCCTTCAGTTTTACTCCTTCATCTCTCCCCAACCCCCATTCTTCATTTTGCAATTTTGACTAATTTATAATCTAAGAATTGCCCTGAGCTGTTCAGAGAACACTAGGTGCTATTACTATCTACATTTTGTAGATGAGGCAACTAAAGCTTATGGTGAATGACTTATTCAGGGTCATACAACCCTTAAGAATCTGGAATAGGATTACAACCCAGGTTATCTTGACTCCAAGTCCAGCACTCTATCCATTTCACTGCCTAGCTGCCTAGTAAGTACAAACACTCTTTTCTATTCTGAGGAATTTACACTGATAAACATTTCTAGTTATTGAATGTAATCAGAACAGTTTCTTTTTGTTTAGGCAATTTAACTGAGCGTTAAAAAGCATTAAGTCAAATAACAGCATTTCAGGAGACATTCAGATTTCAGAGTATTAAATAGTCTTCTTTAGGCATAATACCTCAAAGCTTGGCTATGAGACTGGCTTTGAATATATACAGTTATCTAAGATACTTAAACAGAGAAAGGGAGTTTGGTTATCTGAGAGAAAAGAAATCACAGATTAAGTTTCTCTCCTATTCCTTTTATGGGTAATTCGTGAGTAAGGGAAGCCCTTCCTAGCTTGTCAAAGAATCTCCCTCTAAGGTTAGTCTCCCCTTGTTGTGTTTATCCTACCTTTTCTAAGAGGACCATGACATCAGAGAAATGATGACATGACTTGCATTTGACTTTGTTTTGTGTGAGGGAGGGCTGTGCAAGGTCACCAGCCTTTCTCCTCCAGAGCCATCTGGATCCAGTGATGAGATATTCATCAGGATGATTGGAGATGGCCCGGGATGCAATGGGAAACGCTGGTCCTTTTAGGCTAAGGTCTTTTCAGGTACTCACTTAGAGTGAGGTAATGCCCATTCAGTGAATAGGCCTCTTTAAGAAGTAGTCAAGGGATGCCTTCTTTATTTAGAAAAAAGAAAAAAAAATCAAAGTGGGAGGGCAAGCCCCTCAGGGTGGCTATTTCAAAGAGAAACAGTTGCCATTGACATTCACTCTAAGCCAGTCTCCCACCTTCAACTTCTTGGATAATCATAATTGGCTTTTCATGTTACCCTGGATCAGGCTAGAGTGGAAGAGGCAGGGAGTGTGTGTGTGGGGGGGGTGTGATAAGAGACAAAGACAGACAAAGGGAGAGACAGAGAGGCACACTTTTCTTCTTCCATATGTTTTACCATTATGCCTCTTCTATCAAATTCATCTTTTTTTTTCTTTTTGAAAACGTTGTACTACCATTGTTGTCTTCAGCTTATATTAAGATGAGCTATATCCAAGTCATTTTATTCCTTCATGGTTATACTAGATATAGAGATATAAAAATATAGGTAACTATAGTTATATATAACTCTGCATAATATAGTATATTAATAAACTACATCCTGTATCATACATGTATATCTGTATAGAATATGTTATATTAATCAAATATATACTATATCATGCATATATAATAGATAACTATATATAACATAGTATATGAATAATAAACTCTATTTTATAGGAATATATGATATATTCATAATATACTATATAATACAGTATACTAATATAATAGCAGTGTAATATACATAATAAAATTGTGTTATGAACTATGGTATATTTTATAATAATGTTAATTATATTTAATATCACATGAATATAATCAATTATGTAATATGCACATAATACAGTATATTAACAATATATTATATTATGTATCAAACATACCATGTCATATTAATATGTCATATTATATATCAAATTGCATTATATATAGCCTTTATAGTTAATATACTATATAACATATAGCTATGTGATATGTTATACACATATATGTGGATAAATAAATTTTACCTACTGAAAGTGGTCCACTAGTTACTTTATACATACATATAGTTATATAGAACAATATATAATATACTAATAATAAAATACATAAATATGTTCCAGATTTTATTTATCAGTGTTATCTATAAAATCAACTGGAGAAGAAAATGGCAAACTACTCCAGTATGTTTGTCAAGAAAACCCCAAAATGAGCTAAGAATCAGACATGACTGAAAATGACAACAATAATATGTTATTAATATAATTAATATTACTATATTATATTATATATAGTTCTTTCCATCTATCTATCATCTATCTATCTATCTATCTATCTATCTATCTATCTATCTATCTATCTGCAGCATTTCAACTTTTCGGCCACTTACTTTCAGTAGGTAGAGTTTAATTATCCACTAATATGTAGGAACCAGATAGCATGGTGGGCTTGGAGTCAGAAAGATATATGTTAGAATCTTGCCTCAGACTTTTACTAATTTTTTGACCCTGGGTAGATCATTCGGATGCTTAGGCGCAAGTTTCTTTATCTCAAAAATGGAGATAATAATAGCACTTACTTCATGGATTTCTGAGGATGAAATGAAGCTATAAATGTAAATGCTTTGCACACTTTAAAGTACTATCAGATTGTCATTTACCAAAAAAAAGACTGAGCTCTGGGAAATCCCACAAAACACAGTTCTCTGTTTCTCAGAGGTCGATCAGTCTGTCTCCCTGCCCGAGTGTAGTTCAATGGTGTGGATTTACCTGATCAGAAATGCCTTTTGAGTCTCTGTTTACTGGAATAGTGGAATCCCAGTATTCTCTACCTTATAATAGCTATTTCACTGAGCCTTTATAATATGACCTTGGCATAGTAGAGTCTGCTTTTTCCCACCCCAACCACATGATCTGACAGATGTACTTGGATCATGTATATAATGTTTCTCTTTTTTTCATAGACATTTAAAAAAAGAAAGAAATGGTATATAATAGAGCATCTTCCTTGCTTCTGTGCACTTCTAGCTTAGGCTGACCCCAAACAATAAATTAGTGTATTCTAAACCTAGGAATTCTAGCAAGGACAAATTAAGTTGTCTTAACCCTGAAATGGTACAGTGGATACAGTGCTGCACCTTGATACAGAAAGACCTGAGCTCAAATTTCGCCTCAGTCATTTACTAGTTGTGTGACCCTGGACAAGTCACTCTGTTTATCCCTGTCTCCTCATCCATAAAATGAGCTCGAGGAGAAAACAACAAAGCACTCCAGCATCTTTTGCCAATAACCTCCCCCCAACCCGAAAAAAAAAAAAAGAGTCTGAAGAATCTGACAGTATTGAAAAAAACAAACGACAAAAAAAACCTCATCAAGGGAATAAGCCAAAGCCAAAGGAAATAGAACATGTAATAGCAGGTTAAGGGTTTGGAAAGCATGTTACATATGTAACCTCATTTGTTACTCACTACAACCCTGTGAATTAGTGCTATTATCATTCCTACTTTCATAGAAAAGGAAACTGGAAGAGGTTTCGTGACTTGTCCAGAACTACTCATCTAGGAAGTATCTGAGACAGAATTTGAATCTACATTTTCCTCATGTCTAGAATTCTACGTATTATTCTATCTAGCTGCTGGCACTCACACAGCCCTATTCAACTTATAACTCTTTGAGCACGATAGAGGCTTTGAAAATACTAAAGATACTTTATCTCTATTCTAATTATATTATTGGGGAGATTTACATGGAATTTTGTGATTGACAAAGAATTATGAACATGTTAGCTTATCTGAATTCCATAACAACCCAGTATGTGGGTAACATCAGCACCTTTTATGCATGAAGCAGGTTGAGCAAAGTTAATTAATTTCTCTGTGATCAGAATTTACAAATGTTGAAAGCAGGATTTGAACACAAGTCCCTTCTCCACCCCAACTCCAAGCTGTCACTCTTATCCCAGCCCCACAAACTATTTTTCCACCCCACTCCCAACTTCATCAGTGTTTTTTGGGGGAGAGAAGATTTTTGCCTCATAACTTTGATGAACACAGAATTGATTAAACTCTTTAGAATAACAGTCATGCCCATCAAGAAGCCAAACAAATTTGTAAGATAAGGCAGTCAAACCAGTAGTTTGTCTGATTCAACTGTCCACAGAGCAGCTATAAGATACTCAAGAAAAATCAACCTCTGCATGTTATGATTATTTGAAATTCACTCTACATATACCAAGTACTCAGAAGTTATGTTTCTACAAGCTGAGAAGCCTGAATAAAAACTACTGTGTTCAATAAATTCTGGTTTCATTTTTTTCCCTAGATTTAGCAGTGTTTACGCCACATCAGTTTCTGCTCACTGCATGCACGCTTGTTGGCTGTACAAACAGTTCCCAGGTCACCTTGTTTACAGCACAGCTGCCACCAGATAACATTGATGCCCCCATCTTGACCGTGTTGGATTCTAGAACTATCTATGTACAGTAAGTAGAAATGTTCTGTTTCTTGACAATCGACACATACCAGTTTATGCAAGAATCCTAGTGAGTTCAATCAGGGAAAGGGTTTGTGACATAAAATTAAATTTATTGTGATTAAATGCATAGAAGTGATTAGTTTAGTGGTTCTGTGAACCTTTGATTATCACTTGCCAACTTAATTTCCATTTTTGTCTTTATGCAATCAGGCTAAACTACATATGTGCACAGCTTCTGTGCAAACTTCAATAAAAGAAAAACTTGCAGGTTTTGTGACTTGTTTCCCTTTCTTGTCTTAGTTGCATTTTTTTTCGGTGTTTTGAACGTTTGTAGCACAATTAATGTAATAAAAACAGGAAGTATTATCTTATCTTTCCATTATGCCTAAAAATAAAAACCGAAGATTTCCATGGATTCATAAAAATCTTTGAACTTCTTGCTGGCATATGCAATACTCTAAAGTTATAGATGAGGTGCTGATTTGCACTAGAAAGGCAGGTTATTTTATCTAGGATGTCCCTGTACCAATGAAATCACAGGTATGGGTTGGTCCTGATACCTGTTCATAAAATCTCAGAAATTGCAAATACCTTTCAGCCTAGCCTGTACCTCAATCGGGAATCATCTCTGCAGTATCAACAAGTTGTCATAAATCCTTCTTTTACATATAACACAATGTTAATAACATTGTGAGTACTTCCATTGGTTTCTTTTTTCCCACTGTAATCCATTTAAACTCATCTGCCTGACTTTCAGGTCCTTAGATAACATAATCCAGACCTACCTCTTCTAATCAGTTTTTATTCCTCATTATACCCACTTTTCTTCAACATACATTCTCTCTAAGACCAGTTTTCTCATTATCCCAACTGTCATATGCATCCCTACCTTTATTTTTGCTGTTATCCTCACCTAGAATGATTTCTTCCTTTTCCATCTGCCTGTTCAAATCCTACCCAATCTTCAATTTCTGTCTAAAGTTCCACTCCTCCTAGCCTTCCCTGACTATTCTGGACCATATCGATTTCCCCTTTCCTCTGATCCCCAAAACCACTTTGAATACACACACACATTGTTATCATTATATATTATATTATTATATATGATAGTCTTTTCCCTCAAAGTTATGACAGTCTAATAGCAGAGACAGATGTATACAAAGCAAGCTACATACAGGATAAATAGGGAATAATTAATAAAGAGAAGGCACTAGAATTCAGAGGAGATGGGAAGACTTCCTGTAGAAGTCCTGTGCGCAATCTTGTGGTGTTGTAGTTGAGAATTAAAGGGAACCAGGGAGGTCAGTAATCCTAGTGAAGAAGGGAAAGTTTTCCAGGCATCAAGATAATAGGGGGTTCATTAAAAATGCTGATTAAGTGCTTCTGGTTTTTCAATTATTTTGAATCACTTGATATATGCACATATTCTCCTGTGCTCTTTAAAATCTTCTCATTTTGCCAGGCATGATGGTACATGCCTATAATGCCTACTAATGGGTTGGCTGAGGCTGGTGGATCACTTGGACTTAGAAGCTTTTCCATGTTGTAGGGGCTAAAGCCAATCCAGTTCCATCACTATTATGGTGAGAACTTGGGTGTAGGGGACCACCAGGCAATCTAAGGAAAGGCAATCCAGCACATATCTGAAATGGAGCAGCTCTAGGCTTCTGTGCTGATCAGCTTGTGAGATGTTGAAGTCTTTCCAGCCACCATGAGCTAGGGAGACACAGTTTGAAACAAATAACATCCTAAAACCAAAACACATGAATAACAAGAATAACTTCCCATTTCATTGATAAAGTTAATGATTAGTGACAGTGATGCTGCATTTCTTTTTCCAGGTGGAAACAGCCAGAGAAATTAAATGGAATTCTGGAGCGTTATATATTGTATATGGCAGATCATAAACAAAATCTTACAGTTTGGAATGTCATCTATAACAATACAGAACTTTTCCAGGACCACACCATAGGACACCTCTTCCCTGGTACCAGATATCTGATAAAGTTGGCTGTAAGTTTTCCTGATTTCCCCTTTTCTTCTTTCATTCTAAAATAAAAGGCAGCAATAGTATTACAGTTCACATTTTAAAATCACTTTCTACCCTAAATATGAGGACTTGATCCATTTCACTTTTTATATATTCATTTCCTGTTATGCCAAATGGCAAAATAATAACCTGAATCAGTAGGTTTTTCCAAATCTAATTTGGGATTATCAGGAATTATTCCACTCTTCTTATTTGTAGAATGCCATAATTGTAGACAGTATTTTCCAAAATGCTGGGATTAATAAGGTCATTTCCCTGTGGAGTTTGTATTCATTTGAAAAACAATTCACAGTATGAAAATTTAGATCTTATTTTTTTAAATGAAGGTTTAAATGAGTACCAAATATTTTAGATTATTTTTATAGTACAGCTCCCATTACATTTCTATCTCAATAGAACAGTCACTTCGTTCAGAAAACCACAGCAACTAATACATGTTTAGTGCTTTAAAATGCACACACACACACACACACACACACACATACAATTTTTAAAAAATGCAAAATAGCAGGTTTTTAAGAAGGTCCTTTAAAAGACCTTGATATCTTTGTGAAATTTCAGGGTAGTGTGTTTCCTTTTGTTTTTTTTTTTAATATGAAAGATAGTACTTTTTAAGTTTAATAGCACATCTGAAAATAACTGAATATAAATATGAGATTGTCCCTATTTGTTTTAAACACGCTCTTCATTTTATAGCAATACCTATATAAGGATATTTGCTTTGATAAATGCCATAGAAAATATTCTGCTCTTGATTATGAATAAATTTACATTTATGTAGACACTGTGTATGCATTCATTTTACTTAACATGCTCTTGAATGCTCTAAATATTATACCACAAGAAAATAAACTATATTCAACTATTGTTAACGGTCTGACTTGAAATCCCCAAACAAGGGCATTCACAGACATCATTGGAAACCCTGTATTTAAGTTATTCACTGTGCCTAGGTATTAAAACACAACTTCGGAAATTGAAATACTCAAGGCCTCTTTGATTGTTTAGTGTTTCCCTATCTGGAGAGTGAAAAGTGAATTAACTAGATTTTTAAGAGCTAATACAGAAATCTACAAAATTTACAATACAGTGTTAATTTCAGTATACAGAAAATCCTCAATTATCTGGTAACCAACTGAGCGGAATTAAACGGAAATTTGTCAGCACTCTACTTTCATTAGGAAGAGCGAATGGACAACAAAAGAAGCTGATATGATAGTTATTTGGAAAAAAGCAGATTTCAGAGTGTATCCTCAAGGGTCAACGTAGAGTCAGAGCAATATTCTTTACCTTCTATGTGTGTAAAAACCTTGTGATAAAAGACAGCATGATTTAGTGGAAGAACGTGGCTGAGAGTTAAGAAATCAGTGTGCTAGGATGACTTTGATTATACTGCTTGATTGACTCAGTTTATTTTCTTTTTCTGAAAAATTAGGACACTGGGCTAAATCGTCTTCCAAGTTTCTTTCTACTTTAAGACTCTCTGATATTCAGAACAAAGACTTTGAACAGTATGTTGAATAATAACAAAAACTCAGCTATTGGATATTCATATACTAATTGCCGTGAAGGGCATAATAGATCATTTATAACAATAACAGAGATTTATATACATTTTACGGTTTCAAAGCCACTTTAAACACCTTATCTCATAAGTATTTTTAAGTATTTTTATCCCCATTTTACAGATGAGAAAACAGAAGGTTTTAGAGGTTAAGTCACTTGACTTGGTCACTGTATTAAATAAAATATATTGCAAACTTTAGAAATATTTTCATCAACTCATAGAATCTCAGAGTGAGTAGGGATCTTGGACATTTTTTAATCCAGTCACTTACTATATGAATCAGGTACCTGCTCCATACCACCTCTCTTCAGCCGACTTCTTTAGAATCTTGGGTCAGAGGATTCTTCTTCTGACTTAAAAAAACTTTTAAAAACCATCTCTCTCCTAAGATGCAGACCATTCATAGTTTCACCCTCTTTTCCTCAGATAATCATTAAGGTGTGTCAATGCCTTTCTCCTGTAATTCTAAATGTTTTTGTCCTGGCACCTAGTTCCAATTTATTGGTTAGAACCAAGTGCAGAATTATTGTTTCCTTCCTTGATGCTTTTTAACTTTTAATAAATAAAATTATTATCAAGGTGAATAAAAGTATGGGTCAGGTTATATCATCATCGAATTTCAGAGTCAGAATAGATCTCATACCTGAACAAGAATCTGCTTAACTTTGGACTGAACAAAAAGTCAGCTAGACTTTGACTGATCATTAATAATTAAAAAGACCTGCTACCCTCTAGGGCAGCCCATATTTATCTTTCGGTAACTCTTAATGTCAGTTAGCTTTTCCTTATTATAGCAATTCCCTACATACATATACACACATACATGCATATACACATATGTGTGTATTCATACATGTGTGTATACACCCATATACATATATATGTTCTTTGTAATTTCTACTAGTTTTTCCTTACTTTGCCTTTTAAGGTATGGAAATACAAGTCTATTCCTTCTTCTTTTCAATATTTGAAGATAATTACCATGTTCTTTCCTTCTCCCATCCCCATGCCAGCACTAGCAAAATTCTACTGATTCTTTAATCCTCCAAACTATTTAGTTTCCACCCCCTTACCCCCCATAATCATTACCTGGAATGGTCCAGGGACTTTTAACCATCCCAACTGCTGTCTGGATACAATCCAATTTATCAGCGTCTTCCTCAAAATACAGCCCAGACCTGAACACAATGCTTTTAATGTGGTCTGATCACAACAGAGTACGTGGGATTATCCCACCCTCATTATTTACCCTGCTGTTCTCTGAACATAATCTGAGATTCACACGTCACACTATTGATTCATATTGAATTTTCAGTCCTCTAAATTTCCCAGATTACTAAAAAATAACATTTCTGCCAATGTTTTTTTCTTTCCAGTTTGTACTTGTAAAGTTGATTTTTTAAATCCACGTTAAAAACTTTACATTTGTCCCTATGATGTTGCAACTTATTAACTTGACTTTAGTTGTGAACATAGGGTCAAATTTTGCTTCCTCATTGTGTCATTGTGTGTGTTATATATCTTTCCTAGCTTTGTTTTATCAGTGAATTTGATTAACCTTCCATCTTTATTTTTGTTGAAATTACTGATAAAAATTCAGAAGGCAAAGCCCTGATCCTGGAATACTCCATGTCAATTCTGATTGATTAATGGATTGATTCTGGTTATTCAACTAGTTTCAAATTCACCAAACTGTGATTTTCTCATCCATCTCTATATTTTCTACAAGAATAACATATGAGATATTGTTACATGCTTTGATAAATCTTAACTAAAATATAGCCACATTTCCCTAATCTACCAGTGTTTTAAGTCTCTCAAAAAGGAAATATGGTTCATCTGGCAGGACCTGTTCTTGATGAAGTTATGGGAGGATGGGAAAGCAATTTATATAGTGCCTACTTTCTGCTGGCAGTGTGCTAAGGGCTTTTGACAAATATTATCTCGTTTCATCCTTATAACCACCCTGTGAGGTAGATGCTCTTCTCATTTCCATCTTACAGTTAAGGAAACTGGGGCAAATAGCAGAAAAGTGATATACCTAGGTTCACATAGTTCATAGGTGTCTGAGGCAAGATATGAATTCGAATCCTCTTGATTCTAGGCGCAACACTCTCTCCATTATGAATTTATGGTGAAACTTTGAAATTGCAGCTTCCTTTTATTTTCAGATATTTGCTAGCCATTAAAAATTCACTTTTATGGCACATATCATTTGAGACAATAGCTATGATTGCCTGCTTTTAGTCATTTGCAGCTTTCATAATCTATATCTTGTTTCAAGTTATTAATAACAATGACAGCTGTTGAGAAGAACAGGACCAAAAAAGATCCCTGTGGAACTCCACTAGAGACATATTTCCTGATGAATATTAATCTCTTAATCACCAATATTCTGGTGTAGTCATTTAACCACTTCTGAATCTGCATATCTTTTTCAATATCATTCTATTCTTTCTATTTTTTATGAGATATTGTGTAAGATTTTGTTCAGTAAATATTGAAACAAAAAAGCTTTTTGGGTAAATAACTCAGAATACTTGTATCTACAAAAATTCTGGTTAGTAGAGTTTTTGCCATATAATATACATATTATGGATGTATGCATGTCTATGTATCTACATATTACAAATTCAATCTGTAGACCAATTTGTGACCTTTTAAAATTAGCAGATTAGTAAATTAACTCAATAGCATTATTTTTATCAGTAGGTTCTTAAAACATTAATAATGTTTGGAGGAAAATATCAAAGACAAGTTTGAGTATATATATATATATATTTCCTATATATACATACATATATATCTCTATATATACATACATATATATTTCCTATATATACATACATATATATCTATATCCATATCTATCTGTCTATATCTATGTATGTATGTATCTATCTATCTACCTACCTATCTATCTATACTATGACATAATCAGAAACCAAAGTTTGACCTTATGTTCACAACTAAAGTCAAGTTAATATATTGCAACATTATAGGGACAAATGCAAAGTTTTTAATGTGGGTTCAAAAAAATCAACTTCACAATTACAACCTGGAAAGAAAAAAAACATCGGCATGAAAATTTTATTTTTTAATAATCTGGGAAATTCAGAGGACTGCAAATTCAATATGAATCAATAATGTGATATGTGAATCTCAGATTATGTTCAGAGAACAATAGGGTAAATAATTAGGGAGGTATAATCCCACATACTCCATTGTGATCAGACCACATTAAAAAAAAGATAACATGCAAAACAGTTTGCAAAATGTTCAAGTGCTACGTAAATGTTATCTATTATTATTATTTTTTAAAAATTAAGACTAGTAGAACGTGATATAATAGAAGTATGCATATGATTGTTGATGATACAAGTGTTTGCAAATATTTTCTCTAATTTTCTTGCTATTAAACTGATAAATGGTAATATCATCTACTGATAAATGGTAATAACATCATGCTACTTCTGGGTCAATGCTGGCTACCTCTCCTTTGAGGTTATGTAATAGGATATAGACAAGTCACATAAGGTGAAGAGGGATGTGTGTGTTACCATTTGAGCCATCAGAGACCATGTTAAGTAATCATGAGTCCATTGGCAATATTGAAGTATTTGACAAATTAGGGCAACTTTCATCATTCATGATGAATTCAAGACACCTGATCCAGATGAACTGCATCCTTAGGTACTGCAACAATGAATACAATTGCCAAACTTTTGTCCATGTTATTTGAAAGATGATGAAGACTAGGAGAGGTACAATGGGATTGTAGAAAGGCAAATATTACTTCAGTTTTCCAAAAATGAAAGAGGTAATACTCTGTAAACTATAGTCCATTGAGCTTGACTTTAATTCCTAGAAAAATACTAGATCAAATTAGTAAAGAAATGGTTAGTGTATATTTTGAAATATAAATGGGTATCCCAAAGAGTCTACATAGTATCGCAAAGAATAATCAAGTTAGACAAATTCTTTTTTGGGCAGGGTAACTAAATTAGTAGACCTTGGGAATACTGTAGATATGATTACCCAGATTTGGAATATTTGAGATATTTAATGAAGTATTTCATGTTGTTTGTGGCAGGTAAGGAAGGGAATCATAGGAACTGTCTATCACTAAGTGAATGAGCTGGGATTCAGGCAAAGTCCCTTACCTTCCATCTGGAGAGGAAATCCTTTTCTGAGGAGGTCTATTACCTTCCCCTCAGAACCTCTTCAGACCTGACAGACTAACTGTGCAGGTTACCTCCACTGGGATTTATTGGTTCAGCTTTGAAAGACCAGGGATCCATGTTGAATGTAGTAAGGTAGCTTGATTTGAATAATATACTGCAAATATTCCATTTGTGCCATATCAGAATGAATCGTTCTGAAAACAAAGTTCTTTTGGAAAAGATAGAAAAATGTGGATGAGATGCTAGTACTATTACATTAATTGAGAAATGTTTATAGATGGCCACAATCCATCAACACTGTTAAATGCCTCCCAAATGCCAGGCACTATAGAGTGGCAAAACTTTGAGAAATGGGAACATCATGAAGTGACTCTTGAAGTAAATGTCAAAGTGAGTTTGAAAGAAGTCATGATTACAAAAGGTAGGCCTGGGGAGGAAGAATACTCTAGGTATTGGAAGGATAGCATAGAGGCAGAAGATTGAATGTTGTGTACAGAGAACATAAAGTAGGCCAAGTTGGCTATAGTGTTGTATGTGTAAGGGTAGTGGTGTGTGATTAGCTTGAAGACAATAGATAGGGTCAGACTGTGGCTTTACATGTCAGAGGAGTTTATACTTTAAGAACAATGGGCAGCAATTGAGGCTTCTGGAGCAGAAAAGTGACAGTAGTCTGACTTAAGAATAGATAAATGTAGAAACTGTGTGGAAGATGAGCTGTATGAGGGAGATTGAGTATGAGACCAATAAGAAATCATTGTGATAGTCTAGGTGAGAGATGATAGGAAGGCCTAGGGTAGGACAGTTATAATATAAGCAGAGGGATGTCAAAGAGACAAAATCAATTAGACATGTCAATTTATTAGAAATCAGGGATGAGCGAAAGTGATGGGCTGAGGATGACTCTTAGGTTACAAATCTGAGTAACTGGAAGAACAGTAGTTTTTTTTGTTCAAGTGTGGAAGTTAGGTACAGCTAGGTATTAAACAAATAGAATCATGGAGTCAGGAAGACCTGAGCTTGAATCCTGCTTCATATACTTATAAACTATGTGATCTGGCACAAGTCCTTTCATCTCCATTTGCCCCAGTTTCCTCATTTGTGAAATGGGAATAATAACAGCACCTACTTTCTTTGGTTAAACTCTATTGGGTTTTGTAGAATACTGTGATAGGTGCTGAGCATTACTTTAGATTACCCAAAGTCCTTGACCTCAAAGGTCTTGCATTCTGTGCCTTTATAAAAGAAAAGTAATACTCAAATTAGGGATGTTTAGAAGACAGTTCCGTTTCCTAGATATTCTTTGTATATGTTATGGTTTCATCTATAAAGATGATTTTTGAATGAATTAATGAAAAAAATGTATCAAAGACTCACTTTGTGCCAAACATGGCGATAAGTGTTGGGAACACAAATAAAAAAGATAAGACAGTTCCTGCCCTTAAGAAACTTACATTTTAATAGGGAAAGACAACATTTATAGGAGTGTGGTGGCTGAAGAAAGCTATTTATTGATCAGGGAAGCCAGAAATATTGTGAGTGGAGTCATAAAGCAGTTGAGAGAGATGTTCTTTTTGGGAAGGGTAGGGTTAAATTAATTACTGCTCCTGGAGCAAGATGTAGAAAGAAGGCAAAGTGTTGGAAGGTTCATCAATAGGAAACCTAGGAACCTAGGGCATTCAGCAGAATGCTGTGCTGGAAGGAGAACCTAGAGCACAGAACACTGTGGAAGGATGGCCATGTTAAAATTCCCTTTATCTTTAAGATGTGCATTTGTCAGGTTACTAGTCCACCTACCTCTAATCACAGATAGATGGAATAAAATGCTTATTAACTTCAGGGTTTCTCCAGTTATCGTAGGCTGTATTATGACTTTACCTTTCTTTTTAAGTCATGGAGCAAAATCTTAGAGTATTTAAAAGTATATTCAATTCTGAACAGAATAGCTGTTTACCTGGAAGTCAGTCACTGGGGAAGTGGAAAATTGGGGAGTTCATTAAATAGTTATCACTGCCGTAATATTTAACCCTAAATTTTAATCCTGGTGGAACTCTGTGGTATATATAGTCCACCTCTCCTCCTCTAACTCTCCTTCTACCTACCCCCTACAAAAAAAAACTAGTAAGCTAGAAAATAAAAGTATTAGAATTTTAATCCATTTGGTTAGTCTTTGAACCTTTCTCCATGATAATTCAACTTTGCGACATGATCTCTTTTCCTTCTTGCTGGTTGACTTCCAGCATATTGAGACCATAGTTTGGAGGGTTTTTTTTAAAATCAGTTGATAGTAATTTAAGTTACTAGAGGACATGCCCTGAAACTTTGGAGGTGATTAGGTGTGCAATAAGAGTTTGGCAACATGATCAGTCGATTCTTCTTTATTTGCAAAGATTTCATTCCAGGACAAGGCAAGTTTATCTCCTACATATATATGCGTATGCCATAGCTAGGAATTAGAGGAAACCCACAGAGGCTAATTAGGAGCCCAGTCTCTGTGCAGTTTAATGCCCAGACCAAAATTTAACCCATTTTTAAACTTAAAGTTTGATGAAAAAACATTCTGATGATCTATGAAATTCCTGTATTGTTACAATATGGAAAAGACAGTAGGCAGTTTTACTGTATGATCTGTTGAAAAAAATATCTCATTACTTCCAGTTATATTGCAGCTGTATGATGAAAAATAGTTTTGTGCTCTAATGAAAAAGTCACTAATTAAGAGAGAGCTATATTTCCCTTATATTGTTTGGATAAAGGTAACCACAAAATCCTTCTGTGTTAGAAGCATTAACAAATGAAGACTAAAGGACTAAGTTATGGAGAGAGAGACAGAGACAGAGACAGAGACACAGAGAGACAGAGACACAGAGACAGACAGACAAAGAGACAGAGACAGAGAGACAGAGACAGAGAGAGAGACAGATAAAGAGAGAGAGAGGGAGAGAGAGAGACAGAGAGAGAGCGTTCTCCAGCATATACGCAAATGTTTTGATTTTTAAAACATTGCTAATTTGCTTTTAAAAATAGTAGTATCAGAATTTGTATACCTTCTGTGAGTATTTTTTGCTTCATTTTCCTAATAACTTTTGTTTGAATTTAAGCAAATGTCTTAGCGAAGTATTTGAAATTAATGTCATAAATTGAAATTTACTCCTAAAGAGTGGTTGAATAGTAGTTTAAATGTGGTTTTCAAATATATTGATCATAAGTATATATTTGCTGCTATTTCTTGGTCAATACATTTAAGAAAATCCTTTAGAATGCATTGAAATTTACTACAGAAATGCTTATTCAGATGGTTAAATAACATAGCTATTTCCCCAATACATCAACTTATTTTTTCATATATTTTAGCTTATTATATAAGCACATGCATAGTGTAAGTTTCTGAATATATTTTACACTTATTATTATAACTATCCCTGGCAAGATGAGCACTTTAGCAGGCAGGAGTTTGGCATTGTGATCATTTTAAGTTTTTTTTTCCGTGTTGGATTTAACCTCATCTAGCACCTGAAACTCGAACGATTTGACCCTTCTATCCATTAAAGATGCACTCAACAACTTTTATGTATTGATTTATGATAAACAATGTTTTATTCATTTTTCACATTTTATGTAAACTCTAATAACATGGTCACTCTACTGGAAATAAAAAGGAATTCTCGTAGGCCTTTCTACTTTCTGTGAAGTGAATTTGTTTGCTATACAGTTGCTTTGCATAGGGTTTGGGGTACTCTTTTGCTGCATGGCTGAAGTGCACTTTAATCTCTTACCAATAAAGACAAGGTAATTTCAGCAATGATATGTAAACAGTAATGATATGGGATATATGCATGTATAGTTCATAGAGTTAAGCTTTCTTAATAATATTATAGATGTCTGGTCTATATCTTTAAATAACAGAACAGAAAACCTCAAAAGCCAAACTTCAACATTGAACCACAGTCATTTGCAGAGTCATCAGGAATGGAGTTAGGATTATCTTTGGCTGTTTGTTTTCTAGTTTGTTGAGACATCAAATGAAAGATGTCCTTTATCAGTTTTCATTTGACCAGTTGTGGCATGGAGCACAATGTAGTTATTTGCTTTTCTTTGGTATTTTAAGGCTTGTACAGGAGGGGGCTGCAAAATCAGTGAGATCAGTATGGCTTTAACTGATGAGACTGTCCCAGAAGGTGTACCGGCTCCTAAAGTCCAGTCCTATTCATCCGACTCCTTTAACATCTCCTGGACTAAACCTGAATATCCGAATGGTAAGTGAACTCTTTTAGCCTCAAGTTAAAAAGATGATTAGTAAAGGTAAATTAATATTCTAAATGGCAGCTTATATGTGGTGCTTAATTTTTAATGATCATTTTAGCACATAAAATACCTGAGATAGTATCATTGTCTGTAGTTGGAGATGGTGGTTTTCAGGCTGACATGATTTCAGTGGCTCAAAAGTGCTCCCTTTTGATAGTTCTTGTGTATTACAGCTTATTGTTTCATGTCTGCCAGAAAAAAGAAAAAAAAAAAACCAAACTGAAACGAACAAATGAGGACTCTCTGAGGATACTGATGGGAGCATGAAATTCCAAATCCATTCTGTTTGGGACAATAATTAGGTTTTTTTATGGTGAATGAGGGAAGAAAGTTTATTCACACATGGATTTTGGATAGATGATTATTTCCATTTAAAACATTTAGCTTAAGTAAAGATCATTTGAAATTCTCTTATATTGTAATAATTCAACTCTGAAAACTAGAAAAAAAGGTCCATGTGTTATATTTTACATATTTATATAATTAGGTTTTTTTTATGGTGATTAGGGGAAGCAAGTTTATTCACACATAGAATTTGGATAGCTATTTCCATTTAAAACATTTACCTTAAAATATAATTGAAACTCTCTTAGATTGCAATAATACAACTCTTAAAACTAGAAAAAGGTCCAGGGGTTATATTTTTAGTGATTAAATGCATGTATTGGTATTTACCCTGAAGTGGAATCATTTATTTTTCTAAGGAATTATTGAATTGCTATAGTTCATCTTTGATGAGTTCAGATAATCAAACCAGCCTATTAAGTTGTCACCAAAAAAAAAGGATGTATTTAGAAATTTGAGGAAAAAATGGGTTTTTTAAAAGATATTTATGTGCCATTATGGTTATATGATACTATTGTTTCAAATTGATAGAATTTTTGGAACCAGGTAAATTAATTTTTTCCAGCTCAAAATTTAGTATTAGCTTTTTTGAAGTGAGCATATACACAGAGATGACGTTTTATGCCACCAAAATAGTCTCAAATAACTCACCACTGAAAATTGCTACAGCATCTTACAGCATTGCCCAAAAAGGAAGAAAGAAAAACTAGCATTTGATTATTCAGTCTTATGTTTACTATGGTTTTAATTAGTCCAGTCATCTCCGTTTAATTAAGCTCAGTGGCAAATATGACAGATATATTTAGGGACACTAAGAGAGCTAAAATAATTAGAATGAATGATTATCAGCACTATTGATGTTATTTTCTATTTTATTATAAATTTCTCATAAGATATAAATGAGAGATCATTTGCTACAAATATTAAATAATGAAATTTTGTCTCATTCTACTTGCATAGCAATCTGAGCAATAGAGAGCAGTGAAAATGTAGATGATGATCTCTTACTCTATTGCCCTGTATTCAACCAGCATGAATACTAATGGAGTTAGGATGCCCTGGAACTCTTCCTTCCAACTCCATTTGTACCACTTGCTCTAGGAAATTAATTCCCTATTTCCCCAACCCTAAACACAACCCTACCTCTAATGTGAAAGTAATTCCATTATTTCCAAGGATTATAGATTTTAATTTCAATTTAAAGACTTTGTTTCTTCCATTGAGGGTTATTAAATGCCTATTAAAACTATGATCATTGGCCAGCTAGAATTTCAAAGAAGAAACAAGGTAATTTTACTGTAGTCTTTGTAATAGTCTAGTCCACCTGGCCTTTAATAAAAATTCAGAAATCCAGAAATTTTTTAAATCTGAAGAAGCATTAATTTAATAGGAAAAAAGTCATTTATTTCTCTTTTTATAAATTATCCATTTTCATTTATTTCTTGTCTTTCTATAAATTGTCCATTTTATTCTCTAATTATGGAGAATAATATTTGATTAAATGATGCATATTTTATAAAAAATGTTTGTATATGTATTGATCCTTGTGTTTGACAATACATATCCAGAATCTACCCTCTCTGAGACCAGCTAAAGGGGAATAAGCTTTCTCTGTTTTGTTTGCAGTCCTTTCAACGATTTTTAATAGAAATTCTATTTGAGACTGTGTACCCTCCTTTTGGAGAATTGGGATTTTATGCATAAGGCTTAGAGATCCTGGACTCTAATTTTCTGCTGTATTCTTACATCAGAATTAATAGGTTCAAGTAGATTAAGATTCGGTGACAGCAACTCTGTCTTCTACTTTCTGAATTCCTTTCCGGAGGGTAATAAATTTGAAGAACAGAGTAGCTTCCATCTTTAGATGATCAAGAAGACCTTCTTTTAATGACTACCACATATATAATCACCAATTTTAATTAACCAATTTTAATTAATCATTAAAATGATGGAAGTATTGGGTACACAAAATAAACTAAAAGAACTTGAGATAAACAATTCTGTTTTATAATAGGGCAAAAATGTATAGATGTGCCTTATCTTCTAGCTCTGACTCATAGCTTTCCTATTGAATCAGTGAAGGAACTATGAAGAGAGGAAAGAGGAAAAGGAAACAAGAGGAATGTTCCTAATCAGAGAAATGGTGACATTTAATGCATGCTTCTTCCTAAAGACTTTATGAATGGGCTTTATGAAATTAGGAACTGGCACCAGGGCTACAGTTGTAGTGGTGTACAGAGAACTACCAAAAGAAGAAAATCCCCCTTACTGAGGCAAATTATCACCTTCTCTGCAATTAAAAAAATACAATAAAACATAGATAATGTTAATATGTAGTTTTCTAAGTCAAGATGTGCCCCCCCCAAGATCCTTATATATGGTTTAGTGGCCCCTATTTCTATTTGATTTTTACAACATTGGCCTAGAGTATTGAGAATGAGGCATATGACTTGCCTAGAGTAATATAGCTGCTGTGGGTCAGAGAGAGGTTGGTCTTCTTGCCAATGAGGTTACCTCACTTTGCTGCCTCCCCCCGCCCAGAAATCATTTTCACCTCTTATAATAACTTCTTGAGGGTAGTTAGGTGACTTAGTGGATAGGGTGCCAGGTCTGAAGTCAAGAAGTCTTATCTTCATCATCATCCTCAATCATCATCCTCAATCATCATCCTCAATCATCATCCTCATCATCATCTTCATCATCATCATCAACAACTGCTGTTATGTCTTGCCGTGATATAAGTGATTCCTATTCGGGTATGGGTTAGACTAAATGATGGCTGTAAACATGTATGCCTCTGAGATTCTTTCATTCTAAAATATTGCCAAATGTTGTCAGATGCTGAAGTATTGCTCTTCAGTCAATTACTTGTCACTTGTCAGTGGTAAACACAGAACTGTATTGTTACATAGGACTGAAAGCTATTACAGTTTATGTTTTAAAAACATTTAAAGTGTTAAACCTTTAAAATTGCACTGACTTTTGGAATACATTATTTTTGTCACAAACATTTATGTTTGTTGCTTCAAAGTGTAATTAGTATTATACCAGATATTATAGATGATCTTTTATTAAGTTGATCATATTTATTTAATGGTTTTGGCACTTTGAGTACTCTTCAATCACTTTCACTGCCACTTATGGTTTCACGAACCATGATAAAATTGATTCTGCCACTGTTCTTGGATGAGGTGTATAAACCTAATTCCTTTGAATGCACTTAATGTCTTTATACCTTTCTTTACCAAAGGGTCTCTCCCTGACCTCTACTTCTCTTTGGATGTTGTTTCATTCATGAGAATTTAACCTCCTTGAGGTCAGAAGCTGCCTTTGCTTTCATTTTTGTTTACCCATGGTTTAGGGGCAGCTAGGTGGTGCAGTGGATAGAGCACCAGTGCAGGAGTCAGGAGGACCTCGGTTCAAATCTCACCTCAGACACTTGGCACTCACTAGATGTCACTTACCCCCAATTGCCTCATCCTGGGTCATCTCCAGTCATCCTGATGAATATTTAGTCACTGGATTCAGATGGCTCTGGAGGAGAAGTGAGGCTGGTGATCTGCACAGCCCTCCCTCCCTCAAAACAAAGTCAAGTGCAAGTCACACCATTATTTGTCTGATGGCATGGTCTTCTTCAGCAGTGAAGGACAAACACACCCATGGTTTAACACAGTACTTGACACTTAGTGTGGGTCAGGATTCCTACCACTGGTGGAAAGAATATTGGATTAGGGCTCCTAGGATCTAGATTTGAATTTCTACTACTCTTGTTACCTGTATGACCTTGCTCATTATTTAATCTCTTTGGGATTCATTTTCTTCATCTGTAAAATGAGAGGTTTAGTATTAATGACCTCTAAGATGCCTTCCAGATCTAACTCTCTGAATCTATAAGCTTGTTAGTTCCATTATAGAAGAAATTTTGTGGACAACCTTAGTACTTTGTGTACTCTCATGGATAACCGACCCAAAGAGACTGGTTCCTATCAGTCCCAGGTTTTCTATCTTCTTGACCCCCAAGTTTTGGGACGTTCCCAAGCATCTCGGGTGTTAATTTCTTTATGGAAAAAGAATCCCTCTCTGAATGAAATTGCAAGCCCATCTCCAAAGTTATCTTCTATAGAAAAATTACAAGATTTCCAGCTTCTTTTCATTTAAATTCCAGGGTGTTCATTGGCAAAAGACTCTTCTAAAACAATTGAGTATCTTTGGTACTTTGGTAAATTCATTATGTCATTTTTATGAATCTCCTTGTCACTCATGTAGCCCCCCATCCATATTTTATCATTCTGTGTAATTTTTTTTATTTTCCCAGTAATCCTTCATTGAGGATTTATGTAATATAAAGAAATTCTTCCTTTTGTTCTTCAAATATTTCAAGGATGACAATCTGTTGTCTTTTGTTTTTGTTACATGACTATTAGATTACTCTTTTTTGCTCATACATGCTATAAATAACATCATTTTCATTAATTCTTCTATGTAATTGGTCATTTATAACATGTAATCTATGTATGCTCATCATGAATATTTTCCCACTGTTATGTGTAATTTTAATTCTTTTGAATAGTGTAACCTTATATATCTTATCCTCACTTTGACCATTTATAAATTATGTGTCACAAGCTCTTATGGATGTATAATTTGATAACAATGGAGATTCTCAGTATACAGGCAAGTGCTGGTGTTCTCTCTGTGACCATAACTGAGCAGATAATAATTTACTAGTTTGCTTTAAAGATAATTTCATTTTTTAAAAGAAGGATATAATGGAATGAGATATCTTTCCACACCTAATTTTGACCAATAAGGAGGAACTGATTTTTGAAGTAGAAATAACCAAAATCCGAGTCAGAAAAAGCAGAGAAATAACTCCATCTGGAAATTTGTGATGGAGAAGGAAAGAAAGCTATTTTTTTTTCTAGTACCACTCTAGATTTTCAAAGAACATATTTCAGTGTTCAAACAAAGAACAGGGAGTATCTCAAGACCTAGATTTCTACATGGGGAGTTAGAACAATGGGGATGAGAAATTGTCAAGAATGAAATCCTTGAGGCTTGAAAAAAAGCAACATTGAGAAGAAAAAGAGGAAGATGTATAAAAATATGATGTGGAAGCATAGGGAACTCACAGATTAGATTTTTTTAAACATAGGGAACATAGTTTACTTTCAAGTTTTCCCTCTACTTTATGACTTCTTTCACCCTCTATATAGTCAATTACCCAATCTTACTGATTTTCACTCCAGAACAACTCATTAATTCATTTCCTTCTCAATTCATATAATCACCACCCAGTTCATGTCCTTACCATCTCCTACCTGGATTATTGCAGTAGCCTGCTGATTGGTCTCCCTGCTTCCATTGTCTTCCATCTTTCACTCATCTCCCTAAAGCACAGGTTTAACCATATCAGTTCCCTGCTCAAGAATCTTTAGTTGCTCCTTACTTTGTCTATGATAAAAGAAAAACTCCTTAGATTAATATTTAAATCCCTTGACCATTTGCTTCCAGCCTACTTTTCCAGTTTTTGTTGTCATTCATTTAGTTATGTCCAACTGTTGGTGACCTCATGGACTAGTAAGTCAGGCAAACGGTCCTCTGCTATCTCCTGAAGTCTGTCCAGACTCATGTTCACTGCTTCCATGATAGTATTGATCTTTCACATCTTCTTGCTGTCCCCTTTTCCATTTTCCTTCAACCTTTCCTAACATCACAGTCTTTTCCCCCAAATTTCCAAAAGACTTCAGCATCTGTTCTTCTCATGATATGGTCAAAGTAAGCTTCACCTTCAGTATTTGATCTTCCACCTAACAGCCTGAATTAATCTCTTTAAATATTAACTGATTTGATCTCCGCCTTGGACAATTGCCTCTCAAAAATCTTCTCCATCACCACTGTTTGAAAGTATGGATTCTATGGTGCTCAGCTTTCCTATAGTCCACCTCTCATAGCCATACTTAGTACTGGAAAAACCATAGCTTTGGACCTTTGTTGGCAAGGTGAATTTTCAGCTTTTTAATATATCACCCTGATTTCCTGTGGCTTTCCTTCCAAGAAGTGTCTTTTAGTTTCATGGCTGCATTTGCCATCTGCAGAGATCTTTGTGTCCAAGAATATAAAATCTGATACTGCTTCCATTTCTTCTTTTTTTATTTGCTAGGACTTACCCATCTTTCTTTTATACCTGACTGCACACAGTCAGTGTCTGACCAAACTGGCCTCCTTCTTGACCTATACTCTTAATTTTTACCTTTGTGCTTTGAACAGGTTGTCCACCTTTCATAGAATGACAGGTTTCTTATCCTTTACTCCTTAGAATCCTTAGCTTTCTTCAAGGTTCAGATGTGTCCATCATTTACCAGAATCTTTTCTAGTCCCCCTACCTGTTAGGGTTCTCTCCTTACTTAAATTATCTTGTATTTCCTTTTGCCCATGTTTGTAGTACTCTGTACCCCCAAGTAGAAAGTTTCCTGGGAAGATGAACAGTTTTTCATTTTGTCTTTGTATCCTCAAGCACTTAGAAAAGTGTTTTGCACATAGTAGGTATTTAATAGACATGTTACCGAACTGAAATACAGAAAATGGAAGCAAGGACAAAGAAGAGAGATACTAAAGCATCACAAAATCCTGTAAAAATAGTGTGGGGGT
The DNA here is from genome assembly GCA_023548195.1 of Bettongia penicillata ogilbyi. Lineage (NCBI taxonomy): Eukaryota > Metazoa > Chordata > Mammalia > Diprotodontia > Potoroidae > Bettongia > Bettongia penicillata. The sequence continues at coordinate 10,219,765 of JAJHZJ010000526.1, forward strand.
GCAGGAATGAAGCTCAGAATGAGATGAAGCTGGTCATGAATCCAAAAGACAATAAAAATGTCATGTTTTAAAAGATACATTGAGAAAAAGAGGAGGATCAAGAAAGGGATAGACCAGGGGTGGGGAACCTATGACCTCTAGGCCATGTATAGCCTTCTAAATCCTTGGTGCAGCCTTTTGAGTGAGTCCAAGTTTTACAGAACAAATCCTTTTATTAAGGAGATTTCTTCCGTGAAGTTTGGATTCAGTCAAAGCGCCTCCCTTGAGAATCTAGAGGGCCACATGTGGCCTCAAGGCCATAGGTTCCCCATCTTTGGGAAAGCACAACTGCTGGGGGAAAAAGACTTTGAAAATGAGTTAAAAAAACCACACAAATGTACGCAATTCTTATTTGTTTTCTGTTTTTTTTCTACCTAAAAGAATCACCTGTGCATTTGAAAGGATTGAACAGAACATCTAATTGAGAATTGAAACTAAAAGTAATTAAGGAACTAGTAATTGAGTATTTCAAGTCTTAATTTGGTCTTCATTCAAATCACCAGGCCAGAAAAACTATATATCAAGGTATTAAAAAACAAACAAAACACAAAACTGTTGGATTGGATTGGGAAGTTACTCTAAATGACCTTTGAAAGATAATCTTCCCTTATCCTTAAGGCCCCAACCATCTCATCAAGTTCTTGTTCTATATCTCTTCTCCATGTTTTAGCAGTGTGGAAAGAAGCTGGCCATCTTGTTGAGTCTACTTCTTCTATCATTGATTTCTTAATTAAACCTTTACAGTCTGGTTTGTGACCCAATCAGCTGGCACTGTTTCCTCCAAAGTTACCAATAGTTTCTTAAAGGTAAATCTCAAACCTCATTCCTTTTGAATTCTCTGCAGATTTGGCAGGAACCCTCTTCCTAAAAATATTCTCCTCTCTGGATTTTGTGACAACTCTTTTTGACTTTGTCTTCTTCTGGTTGTATGTTTTGATCTTCTTTGTCAGCAAAGTAAGATTCTGTAGTCTGATTCCGCGCCCTACCTGTTAGCTCATTTTCCCAGTCACTCTTTGTCAAGGTAGTTCTCTGCTTTCAGTAGGGGTTGGGGGGTTTACTGTCAGATGCTCAATCCCCCATAATCTGTAGACCTAGAGCTCCAGAAGCTGCCACTGCTTCTACAGGCTCCTCTGTCCCCTCTGCCATCCTGGGGCTGGACCTCACGACTTTCTTACAAGGCCCTATAAGCTTTTTCCACTGACCTTCCAAGTTGTCCTCAGTGCTTTGGGGCCAAGAAGTCTGGAAATAGCCACAGCTGCCAGTGATTCAGTCCTCATTTGTGAGGCCTGACTCATGAAAACTGTGTTCTGCTCCCAGCCTGGTGCAATAGATGCTTCCCATCAACTTTCCAGGTTGTCTTGGGCTGGAGATTTGCTTCATTCCATCATTCTGTGGGTAGTGCAGCTCCAGAATTTGTTGAGTCATATTTTTATAGGTATTTGGCTGGGTTTGGGGGGGAGAGCTCTAGCAAATACCTGGTTTTACTCTGTCATCTTGGTTCCACCCCTTTGACAACTCTCTTGATTCTTTTCTGATATGTCTAGTTGTATACTAAATTACACATCACCAAATGCATGTTGGACATTTCCATCTGAATATCTTATAGGTATTTCAGACACAATATATGTAAAAGAGAATTTTTATTTTCCCTTAAAACCACTTTTCTTTTTAACTTTCTTATTTTTAAGGATGCCATCAACCTTCCAGTTACCTGGGTTTGCAGCGTTAGTCATCTCCAGCTTCTTCACCTCTCCATGTTGAATGCATTGTAAATTCTTGATAAATCTGCCTCTACAGCACTGCTGCCATATATCACCTTCCCTCTCCTTACATGGCTGCTACCCTAGTTCATATTCTCACCACTTCTAAAAAGTCTATTGAACTAGTCCCTTAATTAGTCTAACTTTTTTAGGCTTTCCTATTTTCCAATCTATCCTTCATACAACTTCCAATTTTCCTGAAGCACAGTTAAGACTATCTCATTTCTTTACTCAGAAAGGCCAGTGGCTCCCTATTGTAGGCAGATGGCTCAGTGGCTAGAGTGCTGGGCCTGAAGTCAGAACACCTGAGTACAAATGTAGCCTCAGAAATTAACTAGCTTTGTGAGAACAAGTCACTTAACTTTTGTTTGACCTAGTTTCCTCACCTGTAAAATAGGAATAAGAATGATACTTGCCTCTCAGGGTCGTTTTGGGGATCAAGTAAAACAATAATTGTAAAGCACTTAGCACAGTCCCTGGCACAAAGTAGATGTTAGGTCTTGTTATTATTGCCTCTAGGAAAAATATAAACACCTTTATCCAATAGTTAAAGCCATTTACAATCAGACTCATGATGAACTTTATAGCACATTATTCCTCTTAACCATCCCACCTAACTTAAGTTCTTTGAAGGCAGAACTTGTTTCAAGTTTTTCATTGTATCTCCAGTACCAAGGACAGTACTTAGCAGCTAGGGAGGGATTGATTTCAATCTGAGGTAAATAGTAAGTACACTCAGCATTGATTGATCATGATCTGTTGAGAACACTATGGAAGTGTTCAGTCTATCACATCCTTATCACTAATCAATGTGGCTCCATCAGCACTGAGTAGAGGAGATGCACCATAGGTCTTTTGCCAGTGCTGAGGCCATTGACTTTAGGTTGAAGTCAATCCCTCCTTAGCTGAACTTCCAACTGAAGAAGAGGTTTGAGGGCCTTTAAGGCTCCTTTCATGCAGCAAAGCACCTGGAGCTGACTCTATTCCGGCTAAGATTTACATTTTTATAAACTATTCTCAATGCCTAGAATGTATTCCCTCCTTACCTTCACATCATAGAATTCTTCTTGTCTTTCAGGGTGTAGCTTAAGCATTATTTTCTACATGAAGTCTCCACTGCTAGTCCTATCACTCTCAAACTGTCTTGCTACTGTATATTTATTGACTTTATATTTATTCTGTATATACTTTCATATGTCCTTGTTGCCTCACCTGCTAGAATATGAAGTCCTTGTAAGTAGATTGTTTCATCCGATGAATTTATATCTCCAGCACTTATCAATAGTGTCTTATTAAAATTAAACAATTGATAAACATTTTTATTGATTCCCTAAGTTTTCTACAGATTGTTCACCCTGAGTTTGAGGTATAGGAAGAAACAATAGAGGGAAAACCAAATTTACAGAAATCTTGGCAAGAAACTAGACTAAAACAAATCATCTGAAGCATAGTTAAGAATGTAATTGGAAGGAGTATAGCAGTTGGAAAAAAGAAAAGACTTGTCAGGATTTTTATAAAAAAATTCTTCTCCATCAATGATGTGGACCCACCATATGTGCCATCGAAACTCACAGACCCAGATTCTATAACAAAAAGAAGAAAAAATATAAGATAAGACAGAGATGGAACAAGCAGCTGGACTTGATCAAATAAATCCAAGGAAAGTCTGTGAAGGTGATAGAACAGCTAGCATACATTTTCAAAATGCCTTAGAGGGCAAGAAAAATAGTAATTACTATTGCTATCCCCCCAAAAAAGAAATTTAGAAAATATCAATAATTACTAAGAGTTACACCTGCAAAGTGAATGATCTCATTAGAATATAAGTTTACATATGTGCTGAAGGAATTCTTGATGGAGTTTTAAAATAAGAACATGGAAACTTTTACAAGCTACATTCAACAGCATAAACCACTTTGTAGACACGTAAGTTGACTAAAAGGTGTGCAGAATCCAGAATCCTAGTATTCCCATTGTTTGATTTTAAAAAGCTTTTTGTAGAACAAAATATCACTTCAAAGTCTCTCCTTCAGCAAGGTGAAGTTTTTTCCCCATTTGCGTGACAAAATCATATAAGATTCCTTGAAAGAAATAACAACAAAGATCACTTTGTTTTTACCTTTTGATTATTATTATTAATACAAAATAAGTAAGATAACAGGGAGACATGATAGCCAAAGGTGTTTATACCCATCATCAAGGATAGCTATCAAAAAATCCAAATAGAAAATGCATTCACTAAAAGTGATGAAGTACTCTAGGTGTTCCTGTTTGTGGATAACGGTGTGTTCATTTCACCGCAACTTTATATATCACACCACAAATGAGGTCAAGAAGACAATGATGACAATTACGTACCAGAGACTTTTAGATGAGATCCATATTCACTAACAAGAGTTTAGTCTCACCATCGGAGGCCCTGGGTTCAAATCTCCTTTCTAATGTATACTATTTGTGTGACCATGGACAAATCAACCTTCCTAAGCTTAATCTTCCTCATCTACAGAAATGAGGAAGTTGTATTAAATTACCTCTGAGATCCCTTCTGCCTCTAAATTCATGATTCTGTGATCCATATAAGAAAAGTTAATTGAATGAACACTAGCTTCTTCCCCAACCTATGGTATAAAGTTGAATAGACATTACATAGAGTTAGTTTATTAACACATTGATCTTGACCAGACCTTGATGTTGGACAATGAATGAGACTCAGAATTGCTTCCTTATTTCTCTTGAGGACACTACCTTCAAGTTATCTAGGTCCACATTTTTGGTGTCAGCTTTAAGTTCCCATTTTCTTTCGCCCACATATCCCAATGATGGCCAAAAGCTGTGATTTCAACTTCTGTAATACTTCTTGTATCATTCCCCTTTTTGTTACTGTCTCAACCACCATCCGAGTTCAGGCAGTCTTCTCCTCATATCTGGACTATTACAGTAGCTTCCTATTTGGTCCCCTGACCACAAGTTACAACCGGCTCTAATTCATCTTCCATTCCATTGCCAACATGATTTTCCTAAAGTGCAAATCTGTCTATGTCACTCCCTTAATCGATAAACTTCAGTGCTTCCCATTGTCCAAAGATAAAATATAAAAACCACTATTTGACTTTCAAGGTCCTTCAAAGTTGTTCCCCATCTACTTCCTGAATCTCATTATTAGCCCCATTTCCAACTTCTATGGTGAGTCAAACTGGTCTTGTTTCTCGCTTTTGACCTTTCCCCTCTTTCCCTCTATGTGCCTTTATACTGGTTGCTCCTAACATTTGTAGTGTATGTCCTCCTTCCCTCTACCTCACAGATTTCCTTGTTTTCTTAAAGCATTAACTCAAGCTTAATTTCTTTATGAAGTCTTCCTAGTATTTGCAATTGCTACTACCCTCACCTCAGTCATTTTGTATTTATTTTGTATTTTTCAGTGTGAATAAGTGTGTATATGAATACATGAAATCACATACATGCATACATGTTGTCTTCCCCATTAAGATATGAACTAATTTAAGATAGTCTTTTTATTTTTATTTTTTTGTCTTCATATTCTTAGTCCTTAGCACAGTGCTGGGGGGTAGGGGTGGGAGAGTGGAGCCAAAATGGTAGAGCAGAAGCACAGACATGCTCCTGCTCTCTTCCCAAAGCCCTTAAAATACCCATAAAAAATGACTCTAAACAAATTGTAGAGCATCAGAAGCCACAAAATGACAAAGTGAAACATTTCCAGTCAAAAGGCTGACATGAATTGTACCAGGCTCTGAGTGGAATGGAGCCAGGACTGGAACAGACTTCAGGGTGCTGAATCATGAGCAGTTACTGTGGTTTCCAGATTTCTCAACCCACAAATGCCAAAGGCAGCTTCAAAGGTGAGTAAGAAAGCTCTTTCACCTGGATGAGAGGGGAGCATGTTTCAGGCCCAGCCCCAGAAGCAGGGCAGAGGCAGTCACTGTGGTAGCAGCAGCTACTTTTAGAGCACTTGGCCTAAAGACCCTTGGGGAACTGAGCAGCTCATCTGGGTCTCAGTCCTGAGTGGTGGTCCTGGGGTGAGGAGGAGAAGTAATATGCCTGAACTGGTAGTGGCTGTAGAGAGGGAATTCTACTCACAGTTCCAAGGATGAAAAGAGTGCTTTTGGTTGCTCACAGACCAGAGTATAGGCCAAAAAAGGACTAAACTTCTCCCCTTTGATTGTGCCACCTTGGAGGAGCTGAGAATATACAGGTCCCTAGAAATGTCTCAGAGACAACTGTACAAAACCTCTGAAGCTTAGGATAGTATACCCTCTACTTGACAAAGGATGCAAAAGGCAAGTAACTGGCTGGGAAAATGCCAGAAAAGGGGGAAAAATAAGACTATAGATGGTTACTTTCTTGGTGCAAAGGTATTTTCTTCTATCCTTTTAGATGAGGAAGAGCAAAGCATACAGGAAGACAGCAAGGTCAAGGTTTCCAAAAAATATGCAATGGTCTCAGGCCATGAAAGAGCTCAAAAAGGATTTTGAAAATCAAGTAAGAGAAGTGGAGGAAAAAATGGGAAGAGAAAAGAGAATGATGCAAGAAAATCATAAAAAAAAATGAATCAACAATTTGCTAAAGGAGACCAAAAAATGCTGTAGAAAACAATGCTTTTAAAAATAGACCAATCTAAATTGCAAAAGAGGTCCAAAAAGCCAATGAAGAGAAGAATACTTCAAAAAGCAGAACTGGCCAAATGAAAAAGGAGGTTCAAAAGCTCACTGAAGAAAGTAGTTCTTTAAAAATTAGAATGGAGCAGATAGAAGCTAATGACTTTACAAGAAACCAAAAAATTATAAAACAAAACCAAAAGAATGAATAATAGGAAGCAATGTGAAACATCTCATTGGAAAAACAACTGACCTGGAAAATAGATCCAGGAGAGATAATTTTAAAAATTATTGGTCTACCTAAAAACCCATGATCAAGAAAAGAGCCTAAACCTCATCTTCTAAGAAATTTTCAAGGAAAACTGCCCTGATATTGTAGAACTAGAGGATAAAATAGAAATGGAAAGAATTCACCAATCACCTCCTGAAAGAGATCCCAAAAGGAACACTTCTAGAAATATTGTAGCCAAATTGCCAAGTTCCCAGGTCAAGGATAAAATATTACAAGAAGCCCAAAAGAAACAATTCAAGTATTGTGGAAATACAGTCAGAATAACACAGAATTTATCAGCTTCTACCCTAAGAGATCAAAGATCTTGGAATATGATATTCCAGAGGTCAAAGGAGATAAGATTAAAACCAAGAATTACATTCCCAGCAAAACTGAGTATAATACTTCAGAGGAAAAAATGAAATTTCAATGAAATAGAGGATTTCCAAGCATTCTTGTTGAATAGACCAGAGCTGAATAGAAAAGTTGACTTTCAAATACAAGAACAAAGAGAAACAAGGAAAGGGAAAGAGGAAAGAGAAGCCTTAAAGGACTCATTAAAGTTGAGATGTTTACATTTCTACTTGGAAAGATGTTATTTGTAACTCATGAGACCTTTTATAGTATTAATGTAGTTAGAGGGAGTATATTTATTTGTGTGTGTGTGTGTGTGTGTGTGTGTGTGTAGGTATGAGTGGGTATGTATATATGTGTGTATCTTATGTATGTGAAAGTATATATGTATATGTGTGTGCTATATATATATATGTTTACATATATATATACATATATATGTAATACACATGGACACAGGGCACAGGGCAAGCTGAATATGAAGGGAGAATGCCTAAAAAATAAAATTTACTGTTGAGTGGAATGTACTAGGAGCAAGAGAAAGGGAGAGGTAGAATGTAGCAAACCATCTCACATAAGAGTGGCAAGAAAGAGCTTTTACAATGGAGAGGAAGAAGGAAGAGATGAAAGGAAATAAATAAACCTTACTCTCATGGGATTTGGCTTAAGGAGGGAATAACACACTCAATTGGATATGGTAATCTATTTTGCCCTGCAAGAAGGCAGGAGGAAGAGTATAGGAGAGGGAAGCTAATAAAAGGGACAGCCAGTTGGGGAAAGGGATAACCACTATCATGGGAGGATAGGTCAAGGGAGAGAATGGAATAAATGGAGGGCAGAATAGGATAGAGGGAAATGTGGCTAGTCTTTAGCAACATAACTATTATGGAAGTGTTTTGCATGGCTACACATGTATGATCTTTATTGAATTACTTGCTTTCTCAATGAAGGTGGGTGAGAAGGAAGGAAGGGAGATAATATGGAATTGAAAGCTTTAATAATGAATGCTAAAAATTGTTTTTGCATGCAACTGGGAAATAATATGTACAGGCAGTGTGGTATAGAAATCTATTTTGCCCTGTAGGAAAATAGAGGGGATGGGGGATGGGAGTAGGAGGGAGTAATAGAAAGGAGGACAGCCTGGAGTAAGGGGTGTATGGCGTGTATGCTGTCCTGGGGTAGGGGATGGGGAGAGATGAGAAAATTTTGAATTCAAATTCTTGTCAAAGTGAATATTGAAAACTGAAAAATAAAAAATTATATATTTTAAAAATATGTACTTGCTGGTTGAGAAACAAAAAAAGTTTATTAATATGTACAACATATATTATTATGGAGTATTTACTCATTTTTTCTGTACTTCACTAACATAAGTATATATTAGTTGGATACCACATAGGAAATATAACATAAAGGATATTATTAGAGAGGTGTATGAAGGGAAAAGGAGAAGGGGCCATTACATAATGAGTTAGGGCTAACTAGAGGACAGACTTCATGTTCCATTGGAATCCATATAATATCAAGGGATAGCCTCCAGAACTTTCAGTAGATCTCCATGTGGAGGATTTATACTAATACATGGACATAAATTTCAGAGTTTTCATAATTACATTCTATAGCATCAAAACATTATGACATTTTGATGAGATTATATGCCAAAATATTATATATTGATGAGTTTGGCTATATTTGAGTGTATATTTATTTAACTACATAGAGTTAAAATAGAGATAGTTGTATGTAAATTTTTTCTACCTATAATTATAATTGTACATACATAATGACATATGTTTATAGAGACATTTTCTATTAGTAGCTAATCTATATAGCTATAGTATTATTTTTGTTCAGTAGTTTTTAGTCATTTCTGACTCTTTATGAACCTAGGGGTTGTCTTGGCAAAAGTACTAGAGTGGTTTGCCATTTTCTTCTCTAGTTCATTTTACAGATGAGGGAGCTGAGGGAGGATCGTGACTTGTCCAGGGTCATGCAGCTAGTCAGTGTCTGAGGCAAGATTTTAACTCATGAAGATGAGTCTTCCTGATTCCAGGCCTGATACTCTATCCACTGCACCACCTAGCAGCCCCCACTTGTTCCTTATTGCACTCTGAAATAGAACTTTTACCTTTTGGTTGAGGTAGCAAGATCTAGTGGGGGAAAAAAAAACAAACTAATTATAGTCAGTTCATCTTGGTTTGAGCCCTAGAGCCTTGGTTTCATTATCGCTAAGATGAGGAGATTGGTCTCAATGACTTCCAGTGTCCTTTGTCAACTCCAATATCCCATCACTCAATTGACAAGTTACAAAATATTTAAAAAATGATTGTCATGTATTTTCATTTTAATACTATCTAGATAACATCCATGTAGTTTTTTTTGTTTTTTGCTTAGCTTTCCAGAATAACCTAAGATAGTCTCCATAGAAAAATGTCAGTTTATCAAACAGTAAAAGAAAAAAAAATCCACCATCTCTTCCTTTCCAGAATAAATCTACTTTGAGCTCTTTATTTTTAAGCCAGACAATTGTGATGGCAAGCAAAATAGGATCTTTTGCTGTTTTTTTTTTATTATAATCTCATGCTTCTGATTGAATCTTGCCTTCATCAGTCAAGGGTCTTTACTAGGAGTAAAGTACAGAAACAAGAGTTTCTTTCAGTAGAAACTTTATATGTATTTGTGTTGTTAATTATTTTAATGTGATTAAAGATCTTCTCCATCCATTAATGGGCTTGCCCATTAAGGGGAGTTTGATTAGCAAAGATTTGTGGGAAGATCCAAGCCTTTTGTTAAAGAGGCACTGGTTCTCAAAGGTTTCAATGCCCTCTGGCTCTAAAAAGGTATAAATACTCTGAGTTGAGGTTTTACATTGGGGCTTACTGACTGGAAATGTTTGTTTGGTCAGATTAGGACTCTGGGAAACCACTACAGAGCCCCCTGACTTGGAAAGCCCATGTGTTCCTGCTTCCTTCTCTGGTAACTATGGTCAGACAGTTGTACCTGTATGTTAATGATCAGGCAGAGGAAGTCATGTCAGTTGATCTTTTGATTTCTGTGTATTTCAGGGTGCTGATTTCCCTGAACTAGGTGAATGAAATGTGTACTTGGTTAAAGGAATGATATATGTGCTTGATTAAAGTGATTGTTAACCCCTCAAAAGTTTCTTTTCCTTTTTTGAATGCAGATCTAAGAACTTATGATAGCAGACCCCCCTGTGTATATTGGGTGCTTACTGTTACGACAATGCATCTCAGATTTGTTCTATAGACAGATAAGGAGGACAAACTGTCCTTTTATTTGAGGTTCACAAATACAAAGTGAACTTTGGTTGCCAAATCTGAACTTTCCCCCAGTGCAAAGTTATAAGGAAAATCCTATGTAGATAAATATATAGAAATATAAAGAGGGAGATTCCAGGTCCATCCTGACGAAATAGTTGATGAAATAGCCACCTAAATATGACTAGATTTCAGGGGATAGTCTTCTATCCTTCTGTCTCCAAAATACCTTGTTATTTAAGGAAATTCCACAATTACAAATGTATTTCTTTAAGATGCCATCTGCATCCAGAGAAGGAATTGATAAATAAAAGTTTTATATATATATATATATATATATATATATATAAGGATTTTTCATATATATATACATATATATATATATATACAGACACACACATATATATACATATATACCTATATTGTATATTATACATAATATATACCTATATTTTATATATACATATATAAAATATATACACACCTATTTGTTTCTAATGGAAGGCATTTCTAGGGTGGGGGGTGAGGGAAGGAAAAAGGAAACTTCCATGATAATTTTGTTGTATGTTTGAAAGAAATGGCAAGTTATAGATGGTAGATTTATGCTTTCATATACAACAGTCATTTTTATTGTACTATGTTATGGAAATACTTGCTTTATTATATAAATTAAAAGTAAAATTTTTTAGAAATGTATTTCTTTGCATTTATAATCCCTCAGTTTCTTAAAAAGTAAATACCCTTCAGTGTTAAAGTTTATCATTTTTCTTTTGAGGATTTAAAATATAGTTTATCTCTACAGTGCTATACACATAATAGGTAACTGATAAATATTATTAAATTTACATACACACTCATATACTTTATATTCTTTTCATTTAGAGATAGAACTGCTGACAACTACTAAAAATACTAATACAGTTCTAATGTTACATTTAGAGTAAGACCATCCTGAAACTGGTGGGAACTGAGCAATGGGAAAATGAGGATTGGTTGGAGAAAGGAAATTTCTGTGCGTTCTGTCTGTGTTAGCATGTGATCATGCCCTCTGGCTGGCAGTTGGCAGGATAAGGAAGAGAAGGGGAAGGTCCCTAGTTTAGGCATTCACTCATATACTGTCTTAGGTTTGAAAGATAATTTCCTTCCTTGCTCCTCTACTTCATTCTGTGTCTTTTTTTCATAGCCTGGTGAAGTCTATGAATCCTATCTTAGGGAAAAAATCATTAATTTTAAAAAATGCTAAATTTCAGAGAGAAGTTAGAGAAAGTAAAGATGTATTTTTTCTTTATTCAAGTTTACAAACCTCTTGAAATCTGTCCATCAATTCCAAATTGTCAGTAAGCACTTATTAATTGCCTACTATTTGCCAGCCACTGTACTAATCATGGAGGTTGCTAAAAAAAGACAGGTTAAAGAAGCCCCGCGCTCGATTAAATCCTTTGGTAATTTTCTTAGTACTATGCTAAATAAGCAATTTAGGTAGTATTGTCATTTTTATTATACTGGCTTTGCCCATTCATGAGGAATTAATATTTCCCTTATTGTTAAGATCTGTCAGTTTCTGTAAAGAATATTTGTGGCTGTATTCACATAGTTCTTACATGTCTTTTTAGATTGCCAAATATTTTATATATTCTATAGGTATTTTGATTGGAATTTCCATTTATGTGTCTTCCTACTAAATTTTGTTGGCAACATAGGGAAAAGCTGAGGCTTTATATGAGTTTATTTTGCACCCTTTGTTGAAGCTATTATTGAAATTATTTTTTGTTACATCTCTATAGTTTTCTGAATATATAATTATATCATCAGCAAAAAAAGATACATTTCAGCTTCCTCCTTACCTATACCTTTTCCATCCACTTCTTTTCTTGTCCTATTTCTAGGTAGCGTTTCTCAAATGAGATGTAATAATAATAGTAACGTAAATCCTTATTGCAGCTCTGATCTTATTGAAAAGGCTTTTTATTTACATTTGTAGTATAGGCTCTGGCCTTACTTTCCCAAAACCCACTCATATTATCAAGCTGGAGCCCCAGAAAGCAGCTGTTCCCTTGGGAGTCTTGGAGGTAACGCTGAGGGATGAGGGGTGATTTTCCAGTATGGTTGCTCACCAGTCTCTTGATATACTCTCCACTGATTGATTATCAGATTGATATCAACAATTCATCCAGAATTTATTGCCTTTCAGTTTGGAGTATTTACTATGCTGCTATTTAAATAAAATGTGCCCTTGCCCAACAAAAACAAAGGAAAAGGAACATACTCTTCCAGAAATTCATATGGAATCTAGGGAAGAGTTAGCTCACGTTTAGAGAGCAAAACAGTAGCTAACAAGTCCTGATTAGATGGAAATGATTTTCTTCCTCTGGCACATTCTCATAAAGTTACCTTAGCTATATAAGTTTTGTTGGACATCCGGGGTGGAGACCCTTGTAGAGTCTTGGAGCTAACTATCTTTGCCCCAAAGAGGCTGTGCTCTCTAAAGCTTTTTATCCTCAACATATCTAGTTTGTCTTGTCTGTGGCTGGTCAAATGTTTCTGATGATAGTGTTATTTGTGGCAGGAGAAATGTGACACTCTTTCTGGATTTACTCTACTCCTCAAATTTCAACACTTGCTGCCTTCTGGTAGATACTGGTAGAACTCAAAGTATTCCAAAAACTTGACTCCAAAAGAAGTTTCTGGAATCTTCTATATAGCTAGGCCCAGAGGTGTGCCTAATTAGTAAACTTTCAGATCAGTTACTTTCATCATTTATTATTTCTTCTAATAGATGTCTTTCCCAGTTTGATTAACTAGGTTACTTACACCTAGTTTATATCCTTAATTGGTTGACTAATTGACTTAATAGAGTTGTCTAGTAAAGGCTCTCAACTATTTTTTTTTAAAACTTCAATTGATTCTGGAACATAATTTTAAAAAGCTATTCTCATTTGGTATAAGTAACAGGGCTTAGATCATATTACTAGTCAAATTTATTTAAATAGGGTTGAATGATTGATAAATTGCTTCCATGAAGTCAGGGTCTTTCTTTGATTGGAGTAGAGTGGGTATAGCCAATATGATATTCATAGCGCCTACATCAGCCATTAATCTGTCAGCACAATTCTGAATCGCAAAATATAACAGACTCTTCACATGGAAGACAGAACCAGAACATTTATTCAGACACCAGAAAGCCAAATCCATCATAGTAACAAAGAAATCTATACATAATAATAATGCAGAGGACAATACCAATCCCAAGCCTTCCCCCTGCTAGGCTTCTCACTAACCAGCTCCCTTAAACAAATCACAAACAAGCTCTCCCACTCATACTAGTGACCTGCTTTCTCTCTCTCTCTGTCTGCCTACTCTGACCAATTTCCTCTCAGCTCTGCTCTAGTTCCACCTCTTCCTGTTCCACCCTTCCTGTTCTGTGTGACTTAGATGTGGATCTATTAATGTATGGCAAAGATCTTACCATTAAGAAGCAAAATTACATTAACAATAAGTGAAAATGTATTGTCGATACAGTAGACCCTCATCTTTATATCTCTATTATATATAATCTTAACTCTTGGTTACAGATAAATATAATATTCCACATGAAGGAAAGGCCTATTTATTACTATGCTTTTTAGTGCCTTTGACAGAAATTTGTGTTGTACTTTGTCAAAAGCTTTTTCTTCATATATAAACCTTTTCTTTTATTTCCCTGTCCCCACCTCTTTTCGTATTGAATTTAACATATTTCTATGCCAAACAGTGTATATGAATGTTTCAAACTCCTTTGCTTCATATGAGTGAAGTTCATGTGAGATTTATTTTCCGACTCCTTCCTCCATGTTTCTATACTCCCTTTGTAAATTTGATTGTGAAAAATAAGTTCTTTCTTCCCTAGTTTACTCATTTCCCCCTTTTTTTTTAATTCCCTTTCTAAACCCTGAAGATATTAAAGTTCTGTTTCATTGAATTTATGTTTCCAGGTTTCTCTTGATTATGGTATTTGCATTTCACATTTTCATATCAGCTCTGGTCTTTTCATCAGAAATTCTTGAACATCTTCTCTTCTTTATATGTGGTCCTTTTCCCCCTGTGGGATTATGATCAGTTTTTCAGGGCAAGTTGTTTTTGATTGTAAGCCTTCAGCTATCTTCTCTGAAATATATATTCCCAGATATCTCCATTAAAGTGATTGTTACCAAATTCTGTGGGATACTGATTGTGGTCTCTTGGTAGTTAAACTACCTTCTGACTACTTCAAAATTCCTTTTCTTCTTTCTTTTGGGAGATCTGAATGTTGGCTATATATCTGACATTACCAGAAGTTTTAATTTTGAATTTATTTTTGGGAGGTGATTGGTGGATTCTTGCTGTTATTTGCCGTGTCCTTTGGTTCTAGTAGATTTGGGTATTTTTCATTTATGTTTTCTTGAAAGATGGCATCTATATTTTCCTTTTGCTCATTAATTCTTATATTCTTAAATTAAATTTTCTTGACCTTTTTTCTAGGTCAGTTTTTTAAAAATTATACCTTTTCATTTGCTTCTTTTATTCTTTCAGCTTTTTGATTTTGTTCTAATATTCCTTTTTGTTTCATGGAGTAATTAATTTCAGGGAGTTTTTTCTTTCTATGAAGTCTGCAACTTTTTGGTAGAAAGCTCTTCATTTTCCTTCTGTATCTTTTCCTCATATCTTTCATTTCTTCTATAATCTTTTGCTTAATTTCTTCTAGATTCTCTTTTAATCATTGAATTCAAGCAGTTTTCTTCTCAGGCTCTACTGGATGATCAAACAAACACTCGTTTAATCTTAACCCAGTTTTTCAAATTTTTTGCTTTTATATTTAACTTCCCTTCTTTGCTCAGTATTTTGGCAAGCTTCAGTGTCCCAGGTGAAAGTTTTGTATTGGGCTGCCTCTGAATGTAATCTTACATCCCTCTTGAGATTTCCATGTGATTCCCCTTAGAAAGGGGAGAAGGGAACGATTATCTAATATTAGGGAATATTAGGGAGTAATTATTTAATAAACATCTATCATATGCCAGGTATTATGCTACATACACATATCTCATTTGAGGCTCACAACAACCCTGCTGTTATTATCCCCATTTACAGATGAGGAAACTGAGACAGATGGAAGCTGAATGATTTGCTCAGAATCACTCAACTGGTCAACGTGGTCAGATTTGAACTCAGTTCTTCCTAATTCCAGGCCCAGCTTTTGATCTACTGTGCTATCTAATTGCCTCAGGGATCTGAGTAGTCTGGGTATTCCCAGATTCCTGATAGGAATCTAGGTGTATTTTCCCTCCTAGCAGGGCTACCTTAATCAAGATACTATATAGTCTCTATCCCTGCTATGCTTTCTTGATTAGGCCTCTAGCTGATATCACCTTCTTTTCAACACCATTTTCATTGTTGAATCTTAGTGGAGAGCAGTGCCTAGAATTATGTCAGTTATTTATGGCTAATAGGCACCATTTAGAATTCTAATGCATAATCATCATCAGGTGTTTTTTTTTAAGAGAGTCTAAATATTATCTTCACTTTTCTTTTCTAAAAACCTGGAAACTTGATAAATCACTTAAGAAAAAGGATTTGTACCTAATATAATTTTTATGAGACACCTACACTCAGTTTGTAAGATAGAAAATTTTACTTCAAAGCAGTTCCATTGCATTCCATTTTTAGGGTTGCATAACACCAATGAGAAATTATAAAATGCTGTGATAACTGTTCCTCTTTTCTCTTTTTAATTGAAAGATCAAGTATTCACATAGTGAGCTTTCTGCCACATTCAGTCAGCATGGTAACCTTAGGGGGAACAAAACCCCAGCTGATATTCATGTTACTTACTTTACTCTATAAAAATAAATAAATACATTTGAAGCATTTGTAGTTACCCTGCAGGCTATTTTTATGATGCATTAAGACATTATTGTTTATTTTTCCAGTAAACAGAATTCTAGAGTGTAAATAGGAATGTCTAGTATTAAATTGGTATTGAATTATACTTGTATTGGATTTCCTCAATTATATATGACAACCTATTGAACGCTGAAGATATTTGCTTCAACATAATCTGATGACAAGGCATATAGATATGGGCAAGTTGAATTTAGCTTCTCAGTGAAAATTAGACATTTTTATAGAATTTTAACATTGGAAAAAAAGAAAGGTGATCAACTAAAGAATATGAATTTAACTCCACTATGTGTAGGAGGACACACTTATGGATTATCAGTCAATATTCTTCAAATTTCCTGAGTGTTTCTGCTTGTTTAGTGTTTACAAGAGATTAATAGGCAAATAGAAATAAATGAAAATCTTGAAATTTCAGAGGGGTGTTTTCTGCGTCTCACATCAATGATGCCAATATAGTTAACTGTTAGATAGCTCTACTGTTAACAATTGTGTTGCCTCTGAAAAATAGTTTTTCAAATATTGAGTCTACCCTACATTTCTGATATAAAGACAATCTGATCATGGTGTATAATATTTGCAATATATTATAATCTCATATCATGTGTATGTATATATACGTTACATATATTGCTAATATTTTACTTGAAATTTTGTGTCAGTGTTTATCAGGGATATTAGTCTGTAGTTTTCTTTCTTTGACTCTTGTTTTGGAATGAAGACCACATTTTTATAGGAGAAGGAATTTGATAAGCTCTCTTTTTTCTAATTTTTCAAATATTTTATGTAATGTTCGCATTGTTCTTGAAATGATTGAATTTCCTTGTAAGTTCATCTATTTACAAATTCCTCCAACCCTCTTTTGGGGTTTCTTCAATTTCTTTTCCTGAGATTGGTTTATTTTCTATTTCCTATTTTATGAATCAGGGTATTACATCTATTAACAAATATTCATTCATTTCTTTTACAGTGAATTTTAATGGCACATTACTGGACACAATAGTTTTTTTTCATAATTTGCTTTACTTCTTCATTCATTGTGAATTCTCTTAATTTTAATGATGCAATTATGCTTTTCTCATTTCTTTTTAAATAAGTTAATGTTTTAAATCCATTTCCTCCTTTTAAAACAGTACCCTAGTTTTCATTACTAATTCAATGTTTTTTGTAGTTTTGTAAATTTGTTCTTTGAATTGGGTTTTCTATTTTGATATTTAATTGGAGTTCAATATTTATTGTTTTTCTTGGCTGCATGCCTTATTCAGTGAGCTATCATTGCTTTCTTTTTATGATGAAAGTGTTGAAATAAACACCTTCTTAAGAGAATTACTTTAGCTGCATTCTAAAAAGCTTAAGTCGATGTCTCATTGTCATTATCTTTAATGAAAGTATCTATTCTTTCTGTGTTTTGCTAGCTGACCCTTAAATTCTTTAGAATTAAGTTTTATATTATCATTTGGTATTTTTTCATATTTATAAGCTTGCTATTGTATAAATTATGGTTCTGCAAATTTCACTTTGCTTTGTTTCACTAAAGTCTTCCCAATTTCTCTAAAATTGTTTCTTAATGTCTTACAGCACACTGGCATTCCACTACATTTATGTAAAACATTATTTGTGTTCATCCTCTAATAGGCAGGCAGTCAGTTAATTACTAGTTCTTTTCTCCTACAAAAAAGATATGACATAAATATTTTTGTACATATGAGAAATTTTTCTCTTTTACCTCTAAGATGAGAGAATTAATCATGCTAATGCTGACTCAGACAGTATTCATGTTTTAGGAGGAAAGGAATATGCATTTATATAGCACCTACTATGTGCCAGGCATTGTGATAAGCATTTTTAAAAAATTATCTCATTTTATCCTTATTAGAATCTTGCAAGATTTATGTTATTATTATCCCCTTTTTATAGCTGAGTAAACAGAAGCAGAGATTAAGTGACTTATCCAGGTTCACATCCAATTTGAAATCAGTTCTTCCTGATTCAAGGCCCAGTGTTTTATCCTCTGTTACACCAAATACCTCTACACAGTTTAGGACCTTTGAATACATAGTCCCAAATTCCTTTCCCAGAGGGACTGAGTGTGCTTATTTACAGCTTCATTGGCAGTATATCAATATACTTAATTTTTTCACTGTTCCTTTAACATCATTTTCCTTTTTTGTCAACTTTCCCATTCTGATGGTTTTGAGGTAGCACCCCAAATATACTTTAATTTTCGTTTCTTTAAAATCTAATAATTTAGAGCATTTTTTCATATGGCTATAGATAATTTCAATTTCATCTCTTAAGAACTGCCTCTCCTTATCCTTTGACCATTTCTCAGTTGAAGAATGGCTTTTATTCTTAAAAATTTGAATATATATATATATATATGTCTTGGAATTAAAATATTTATCAGAGAAACTTGATGTAAAAATTTTACATATAGTTTACTGGTTCCCTTCAAATCTTAGTTGCACTGGATTTGTTTGTGTAAAACTTTTAAAATTTTATATATTTCTCTCTATTATAGACATTTATGGTTTTTCCTCTCTTTGATCCTCCTCCATCTCTTTACATAGAAGAGGGGCTATGAAAAAGGAATGTATTCGGTATTAACATCTTAGGACAGGCAGGCAAAAAGCATTTAGGTGCCTATTATGTAGCAGACTGTGCTGAATATTGGGGATACAAATACAAGCAAAAAGAAAGAATCCCTACCTTCAGGGTGCTTATACTCCAATGTGGGTTGGTGGTAGACAATACACACTGGAAAATAAAATGGCAAACCACTCCAGTACCTCTTCCAAGAAAACTTCATGGACACTATTGGCATATTATGGTCCATAGGATTATGGAGTTGGATATGAGGGAGTAACTGAACAACAGAAAACACACAGATGGAGTTGAAAAGTCTGAGGCCAAGGTCTCCCATTGCATCCTGGGCCATCTCCAGTCATCCTGTTGAATATCTGGTCACTGGATCCAGATGACTCAGGAGGAGAAAGTGAGAGTGGTGACCTTGCATAGCTCTCCTTCACTCAAAACAAAGTCAAGTGCAAGTCATGTCATCATTTCTCTGATGACATGGTCTTTTTTGAAAATGAAGGATTAACACAACCTGTGAGTAGACTGAGCTGCCTGAATGGGGACCTAGTTAGTTGGATAACTCAGCTCATTTTCTCTCTTCTGTTTCCTTTTCCCCTTCCTTCTCCTCTCCAAAGGAAGGTAAATTTGGATGGTCAGAGCATGCCCAGTTAACTTATGCTTTACTGGTTAGATTTCTTTCTACCTTATTTGGCTTCCTCTGTTATCTCCGATGGTATTACTGTTCTTGGGGAAAACGCCTATCATTCCCATCCACCACACCATGAGAATGCAAACATTTCATCTTCATGAGTCTTTGCTGACTGCTCACTTGTTTTTGCTCTTTAAAATTTCTTTTTATTCTGATGCTTCGGTTTTAAAAGATTTACTCAGCTGTTTTTTTCCATAGAAAAGACCCCTTTTCCCTATTTCCATCCTGTATGTACAATTATATTATTTTTTAAAAATAAGTTATCTTTGGTCATAATCCCCTATCTTCTGCCTCTTGGAATATTGCATTCTGTGCTCTCTACTTCTGTAAGGTTGTAGCTGCTAAATTTTATGTGAGCTTGACTCTTAGTCCTCTCAGCACTTGAACTCTTTCTGGATGCTTTATAATAGTTTTCTCAAAACTCTGGATTTTGGATATGACATTCTTAGAAGTTTTCATTCTTTTCGCAGATACAGCCAGTGTATTCTTTGTGTTCTGAGCCTGCAGTTAAATCATTTTTTCTGTATCTATGGGGCCAGAGGCATATATATGCAGTTGTTGCTCAGTTTTGTGCATCTTTTAAAAGTTTGTTTTTCCAAAGTCACGGAACTCTTCAGCTCTATGCGCAGGTCCCTTTCTCAGTTCATACTATATCTGCTACTTTGCTACCTAGTATAGGAGTGATAGAGTTGCCAGCTGGTATTTTCCTGCGCCCTGTTCAATGTCAGGCTTACCTATGCCTGCTAGGTCTAAGATCACTTCTTGCCCTAGAATCTAGCCATTTCTGAATGTCTTCATGGCAGCTGAGGTCCCCTTTTATTTATTTTTTTTTCATAAAGACCTCAGAATAAGCTATATTCTCATATTTTGGCAGCTGAAAGCATAAGTCAAAGTGCATTTTGTGAGAAGTATTCCCTTATACCCCCCAATAACTGAATAATTTTGATCTTTTACAGGTTTTATACACATTTTACTCTTTTGGTTTGTGGACATACTCTGTGTTATGTGATATCTTTTAGGTCTAAGAGATACTGAATCAGTTTAGTGACAATTTTCCTGCAATAAGCATTTAGTAATCACACATAAGGCATTGTACTAGGCACTTGGGGGATATTAAGACCTAAAGAAAAACCTTTTAAATCTCAGAGAGCTTACATTATACTGGAGGCATTGTGGTTGCAGAATAGAACACATTCAGAAAGAGGTAAATCCAAGATCATTCGAGGATGAAGAACACACTAATAACTGAGGTGATCAGGAAGGGATTCCTATAGGAGGTGATGCCTGAGGAATGCCTTGCAGGAAGGCTTAAATTACTAAGATGAGCAACTAGGTGGTAGAGTGGGTAGAACACCAGTGCAGGAGTCAGGAGGACTTGAGTTCAAATCTCACTTCAGACATTTGATAGCTGTGTGATCTTGGGCAGGCACTTAACCCCAGTTGCCTCATCCTGGGTCATCTCCAGTCATCCTGAGGAATATCTGGCCACTGGACCCAGATGGCTCTGGAGGAGAAGTGAGGCTGGTGACCTGCACAGCCCTCCCTCACTCAAAACAAAGTCAAGTGCAAGTCATGTCATCATTTCTCTGATGGCATGGTCTTCTTTGGCAACAAAGGACAAACACACATAAAAATTACTAAGTCAGAGTACTAAGAAATAATTTCTCTTTTCTTTAAAAGATAATGGCCTTACCAGAACAGTGAGCTCCTTTCAAGGGTGTATGGGGTATGAGAGCTTTCTGTCCCTTTTCAGGTCTGCTCTGCCACTTTTGGTGTCCTTCATCCAATTCCCAAAGAAACTGTAGCATGTGGAGTGGCCATACTATGGCAAAACTGTCTTGGCACATGGGCTAAACCAGATTGAGGATAATATCTACCCCTAGCTTGTAAAGATTTCCTCAGTGGAAAAGGAGGATGAGAAGAATTTGTTCCAGTGGCCATGAAGGTGACTGAAGCAGGTGCTATGGAGTACTTTAGACCTTGTTGAGACCTCAAAGATGCCAGGGTCATCCACTGCATCCCAGGCCATCACCAGTTGCATGGACTTTTGTCATGCCACTGAATTTCAATACCTCTGGAAGAGAGTGAGGCAACTCTGCCCCATTTAAATCCAATTTATGCTAGAGTCAAAATATCCCCCCCCATGATACCATTGGTCCTGTTTGAAAGGAAGGACAAACCACAGCTCCTTGAATGGCTTTCCCTAGTTTTCACTGGATATACCTCATTGGTTTCTCAATCCTTTTATCTCCAGCTCTCCATTTCACTCCACAAGGAATTTTAAGAGTTCCCAGGTGCTTTACATCTTAATGGTTTCCATTTGGAAATTGCTTTAAGACTGACTAAGCACAAGCTATGTAGTAGGTGCTTACAGTATTATTGATTCAATTTTATAGCTAGGACAACTGAGTTTCAGAGAAATGAAATGAATTATCCAAGATCTCACAGCCAGTTGGTAGCAGAGCCAGAAATCAAACCTGGTGCTCTGATTTCGAGTCTAGTTTTTTTTTTCCTCTTACAGCACACTGACTTTCACATATTAAAGAGTCAAAATGGATAACAACCTGAACAAGCATGAAATGAGATCAATTGAGCTAATGTATGTAAAGTGCTTTTTAAACCTTAAAGTACTATGTAAATGTTAGCTGTTATTATTATGGCACAGCTGAAATAATTCTGATCTTACTGCCTTTGCCATAAGTGGCACAATATTAACTTGAGTGTCTATTTCTGATAAAGATGGACCCATTTTCCTGCCAAATCAGAGAGATCTCCACAATGAGATTGCCGCCTAGTCAATCTACACCACAAGCTTTAGAAGTATGATGTGAAAGTTGTGTGTGTGTGTGCGTGTGTGTGTGTGCGCATGTGTGTGTGTGTGTGTGTGTGTGTTTAATGGGAGAAACAAAGGGAAGGAGTAGTGGTGAGTCTTTTACCTTCAAGAACACATTTCTCAATGCTTTCCTCTGCAGCATTCATTTTCCTTCATCACATTTACTAGATATAATAGATACTAAGTCAGGGTTGCTGTTTAAAGTGATTCCTATAAGAAGTAAAAAGAAGGTAGGGAAGCAGCATCAAAAAACTCTATTTTTTTAGGTCTTTTACCTAATATTCCTGTATTTTCCCCTATTTACAGTTTCTTCTCACTCCTATTCATTTTACACAGCTGCCAGATTCAACTTCCCAGAACACTACTTTCATCCATCATTCCCCTGTTCATAAACCTTCAGTGATTTCCCAATGCCACATAAAGTCCAAATTCCTTAGGGTGACATTCAAGGCCCTCCACAATCTGCCACCAATCAGCCTTATCTCCCACTACACTCCTACATGAACCCTCTGTTCCAGACAGACTAGTTTATTCACTGTCCTAGGAAAATGCCACAAACTTTTCTGCCTTTGTGCTTGCTATATCTTTACCTCTTATTTATGCTTGCAATCATCATTTAAGGCTCAGATTGCATCTTCCCTTTTGAAACCATCTTAGCCCACATCAGTGCACTGTGGTTACCCCTTTCCTTGAATTCATAGCATTTAGTTATATTAACCAAATGGCAGTTAACAGTTTATAGCCCTATGGCATAACATGTATTATTGTTTTTTATTATTTTGCCCCCAATAAATTCCTCTCCTAAAGACTTATTTTCCCTTAATTCTTGCAGCTTCTTGATTTGTGCTTTGTAATCTGTCATGACCACAATAAACACCTACGGCACATAAACACTGGTAACCCTGGGTTCTCTCATTCTAGGTTGAAATCCAAGATCTACTAGGTTCTCTGAAGAGGGAAAGACCAAATATGGGTCTGACACCAATTGTTCTGGCAACTGATTATATGTCTGTTGTGCCATGGATAGCCTAGTTAAGTTTAGAGACTCTCATCACTAGGCTGCCTAAAGAGTGAAGTGTTTTTCATTCATAGCAACTTGGAAAGGCAGTCATTCTAAGAAATGACAATGTCATTAACTGCATTGAAGGGAGAAGGACCCATGCTGCATGAATCATAGATATTTGAATCATTGGTAATTATGTAATCTTATGTCAGATTCTTTCACAATAAGCTTGTTGACATGGATTGCTTAGTTCTTTGCACTGATAGTCCTAACACTAAGTATACTAGGCATGTAATAAATAATTGTTGATAGATGTTAGGCTTAGCGATCAGTTGGAGAGATTTAGTACTTCTCAGTTTGTTTCTCTCTATGAGATAATCTTAAATTTTATCATCTGACACAAACACTCCTTCTTACCAAGACTGCTTTCAAGAACAGTTTACAAGGCCTGAAGAATGAATAGTTTTTTTAGAGGTCAAAGAAAACAACTTCAGCTCATATCCATGGAAAACACCACCTGCCGAAAAGTAGACCTTTCCATGGAGCTTCATTCAATCTTAGCCATGTCCTAGATATTGCTCAGGAGGTATGGCCTCTAGTAAGTACTCAGTATATATCTTCCAATGAGACCCTTGTGGTTGCTCCTTTTTGGAGCTTTCTCTACTGGTTCCTGAGGACATTTATATGGTATATCACTGCCTGAAGTTCCCCTCAACTCCTAACAGATGACATCATTTTCACTTTCTGTCACTGCTTCAGTTCATAAACTCTTTTGAATTGTCTGTTGTTGCTTTGCCCTCAGTTTTCCATCTGATGCTATTGGGCCTCTTCTGGTATTCTCAGACAATGTTATTCAAGTCTAATGAGAGTCCCTTATCTGAGGAGGATCCTCTGAAGCTCCCTTACCCTTTATAGAAGCACTTAGTATCTCTGTATTCAACTGTTTTCTAAAAAATATTTTTTCCAATTATATGTATAAATTTTTAACATTTATGTTTTAAAATTTTGAATTCTAAATTATTTCTCTCCCTCCTACCTCTGCCCCCCAACAGCAAGCAATTTGACATAGGTTATACATATGCAATCATGTAAAACATGTTTCCATATTAGTTGTGTTGTGAAAGAAAACATACATCCAAAAGAAAAAAAAGAACAAGAAAAATAAAGTTTAAAATAAAAGTATACCTCAATCTGCACCAGACTCCATCACTTCTTTCTCTAGGTGTGGATATTAACTCCTTTGGAATTGTCTTTGATTACTGTATTGCTAGGAACAGCTAAATCATTCACAATTGATCATTGTACAATATTGGTGCTACTATATACAATGTTCTCCTGGTTCTGCTCACTTCACTTTGAATCAGTTCATGTACATCTTGCCAGGTTTTTCTGAAATCATTCTCTTTTCCATTTCTTGGAATATAATAGTATCCCATCATAATCATAGACCACAACTTGTTCAATCATTCCCTTACTGAGGGGCATCTCCTCAATTTCCAATTCTTTGCCACCATCAAAAGACCTGCTATAAATATTTTTGTCCAAAGATGTCCTTTTCCATTTTCTTTGATTTATATTGGATACCAACCTAGTAGTGGTATTGTGGTATCAACGGATATGCACTGTTTTATTTCCCCTTGGGCATAGTTGCAAATTTATCTCCAGAATGGTTAAATCAGTTCACAATTCCCCCTATGGTCTATTAGTATCCCAATATTTCCACATCCTTTTCAACATTTGTCATTATTAACTAATTACTATTTAATTACTTATATTAATATTATCTTAACTAATATTATTAGCATAATTAATCAGTGTAATTAGTAACATAATATTAACTAATTTAATGGGTATATGGTGGTATCTCAGAGTTGTTTAACTCTCATTTCTCTAATCAATCATGACATAGAGCATTTTTTCATATGACCATAGGTAGTTTTAACTTCTTCTTCTGATCACTGCCTGTCCTTGTCCTTTGACCTTTTATCAATTTTGGAATGACTTGGATTTTTATAAATTTGAGTCAGTACTCTATATGTTTGAGAAATGAGACCTTTATCAGAGAAACTTTCTGCAATACTTCTCACCAGTTTTCTGCTTTCCTTCTATTCTTAGCTGCATTGGTTTTGTTTGTGCAAAATCTTTTTAATTCAATATGATCAAAATTGTCCTTCATCTTCTTATACCTCTCTAGATGTTCCATCTGGAATTTCCTTTCTCTAAACATTCTCTCTCTCTCTCCCCCCCCCCCCCCTCTCTCTCTCTCTCTCTCTCTCTCTCCCCCTCTCTCCCTCCCTTTCTCTCTCTCTCCCACCCCCTCCCTTTCTCTCTCTCTCCCTCCCTCTCTCTCTCTCTCTCTCTCCCTCCCTCCCTCCCTCCCTCCCTCCCCCCATAAGCACATTTTTGTCCTAGGTCTTTCCTCTGTTTGCTTCACCATTTCTGTTCTCCCTCCCCTCATACAATTTCTGTCTTAGTTTAGGTTTTTAAACAATCTGGACAATGCTTGCCTAGACTATTCCAATATAGCCTGTCTCAACTCTCTGTTTGAATCCATCTTTCATTCAGCTTCCAAAGTGTTTTTTTCCCTCAAGCATAGGCTTCCTCATGTCCTGACCCCCACCAATAAAATCCACTGCCTTATTGGATTATTAGTTCCAGGATCAAATATAAAATCCTCTGTTTTACATTAAAAAAATCTTTTTGTAACCTGGCCCCTTCCTAGCTTTCTAAGTGTTCTGACATTTTACCCCCTTCCACTCTATGATCCAGCTACACTGGACTGCTTGTTTCTTTCACATAAGATTAATTCTTTTTATTCTTTCTTGACAGACCATCCTACTCCTTGCAGCAGCTTTTCTCCAGTCTGTCTTAATTCTTTGAGACCTCTCCATTCCTCAACATAGAACCTCATAGTCTATTATTTTGTTGAGAAAATAAGCCATGTATCATGAGCTTTCTTTTCTCCTTTAATACCACAAAACCCCTATCCTATTTGCCCCCTTTTTTGCTCCAATCTTCTATCATGAGGTGGTCCTCATTTCCCAAAGCTTATGCCTTTCCCTTCTTATGCCTCTAATTCCATTCAATCCCATTTTCTCTGGGATCATGCCCTTTTGATGATATCTCCTCTCTCACATCTGCAGTCTCTTTTACTGACCACCCTGAAATAAATTTTCATTTGACCCTATCATTCCCTCAATTTTATGTCTTCCCTCTCTTTCATACCTAGCCTACTAAAAATCCATGTACATTCACTGCCTCCACTTTCTCAAAAACTATTTACTCCTCAGGTACTTCCAATCTGGCTTCCAATTTGAACACCTGATTGAAAGTGCATTAAATACCCCCTAAATCCCCCTCCAACTATATACCAGAGTTCTGCCAAGGGCCTTTTCATTTCATTTCTCTGTAGCTTATCACAATGATTATCTCAGCTTCCAGGTTCAAGTGTCATATTTATGCAGATGACCCTCAAATCGAAAAAACAATTCTAATATTTCTCTCTGGAGTTCTAGTCTCTCATCACCAACTGCCTGCTGGACATTGCCACCTGCTTGTCCTTTAGGCATCTGAATCTCCATCTGTTCAAAATGGAAATCATTGTCTTTCCTTCTAAATACATCCCTTCTCCAAACTTCCCAATTTCTGTGGAGGGATCTGACAGTTTGAAATTTCAGGGTTGTCCTTCCTTGACTAGTCCCAGTCCCTAATCAGTTGCCAATTCTTGTTGGTTCTGTCTTGTCAATATTTCTTCTTTCATCTCATCATAGGACTACCACCCTCAATTAATCAAATATCAATAAACATTTATTAAGTACTTAATATATGCCAAAAACTGTGCTAAATTTTGGAGATGCAAAAAGAGGTAAAAGACAGTCCCTGGCTTAAAAGAACTTATGATCTAATGGTAGAGACAAGATAGAAATGTATACATACAATAAATTATACATAACTATATATAAGCAAATATATAAACTATATATAATATAATTATATTACACATAATATATAAACTCTATATTAAACAAATAGAAGATAATCAACAGATGGAAGGCTCTAGAATTAAGAAGGTTTCAGGAAGGCTTTCTGTAGAAGGTGGGATTTTACTTGGGACTTAAAAGAGGCCAGACAGGTCAACAGTCAGAATAGAAGGGGGAGAACTGTCCAGGCATGGGAGACAACCAGAGAGAATATCTGGAGCCAAGAAGTGGGCTATCTTGCTCATGGAGTAGCCAGTCTGATTGGATGGAAAAGTAGATGCTTGGGTAAAAGTTGTAAGAAGACTGGAAAGATAGGAAAAGGGGTTAGTTAGGAAGGACTTTGAATACCAGATTTAGCATTTTATATTTTATCCTGAAGAAAATAGGCAGCCAATGAAATTTATTGAGTAGGGAGGTGGCATTATCAGACCTGCACTTTAGGAAAATAACATCAGTGGTAGAATGGAGGATAGGCTGAAATGAGAAGAAACTTGAGGTAGGCAGACTGACAAGCAGGCAATTTCAGTAGTCAAGGCATGAGGTGATGATGGTATGATCCAGGATAAAGGCATTATTAGATGAGAGTAGGGGATATATTTGAGAGATTTTTCAAAGATGACATCATTAGGCCTTGGCAACAGCTTGATGACAAGGATTAAAGGATAGTAAGGGATCCAGGATGACTCCTAGGTTGCGAATGATTTCCTCTTCAACAATAATGGTGAAAGTAGGAGTGGGGGAGGGTTTGGGACAAAGATGATGAGTTCTGCATTTATTTATTTATATATTCAAATATATCTGGATATATTTAATTTAAGATATCTACTGGATATCCAATTTCCAGTGTCTGAAAGGCAGTTGGAGATGTGACTGAAGTTCAGTAGAGAAACTGGGGCAGGAAAGGTAGATTTGAGAATTTTCAGCATAGAGATGGTAACTAAATCCATGGGAGCTTATGAAATCACCAAGTGAAGTAGTATATACACAGAAAAGAAGATGGCCCAGGACAGAACCCTGAGGAACACCAGAGGTTAGAGGGTGTGATCTGGAGGAGAATTCAGCAGTGAAGACAGAGGAGTGCTCAGACAGGTAGAAGGAAAGCCAGGGGAGGATGATGTACTGAAAACCTAGAAAGAAAAGAGTGTTGAGGAGAAGACAGTGATCAACAGTGTTAAAGGCTATGGAGAGGTCAAGGAGAAAGAGGATTGAGAAAAAGGCCATTCATTGGATTGGGCAGCTAAGAGATCATCAGTAACTTTGGAGAGAGCAGTTTTGGTAAGATCAGAAGCCAGAGTGTAAAGTGTTAAAAAGAGAGTGAAAGGAGAGAAAGTGGAGATACCTGTTGTAGATAACCTTTTTGAGTTTAGCTATAAAGAACAGAAAAGGTATAGGATGATAATTAGTGGGGAGAGAAGGATTAAGGGAAGTATTTTTGTCTCAGGATAGGACAGACATGGACATGTTTTCAGGCAATAGGAAATGAGTCAATAGAGAGGGACAGGTTGAAAATAAGTGATAGGTTGATGGGGTTGCATATCAATGGGGAATGGCTACACAAGTTGTAGTATATGATTGTGATGGAATTCTAGTGTGCTATAAGAAATGATAAGCTCAATGGTCTTAGAAAAACATGGATAGATTTGCATGAAATAATGAAGAAAGAAATGAGAAGAACCAAGAGAATCTTGTATATATTGGCAACAATATTGTTTTAAGAACAATTATGAGTGACTGAATCATTTTGACTATTAAAAATATCTAAATTAGCTACAAAGTTCATATGAAGACACTGTCTACATCCAGAGAAAGATACTATCTACACCCATATATTTACATATATGTGTAAATAATGTAGAAAATGTATATGTGTATATATATGTAAATTCATGTGTGCGCACACACACATATATGTATATATGCATATATATATATATATATACTTATGCATATTTGTGTTTAATGGTAGCGATTTCTAGGATGGGGTGGGGAGAGAACAAAAGGAAAAAAAACTTACATTATTATATATAACATTATTATATATTTCAAACAAACAGCAGGTTGTATACCATAGATTTGCAATTTCATGTGGTCAACTTTTTATTATACTGTTATAGAAATACTTGTTTTATTCCATAAATTAAAAATAAAATAAAGAAAAATTTAAAAAATAAGTGATAAAGTGGGGCTGATAGGGGAAAATCTGTTGGAGAAGATGGGATAGAGTGGGGTCATTTGAATAGCTAGTCAGTTTGTCCTTGGTAAAAAGTAAGTCCACTTCATCAGGTGAAATAGGTCTCAAGGAAGGGAAAGTGTCAATAAGCTCCTGATTGATAGGAAAGGAGGAAGAGAGAAGAGAGATTTCACAGTGAATGGCCTCATTTTTTTTTAAATTTTTTAAAATGATGCAAGAATCTCAGCTGAGCGAATAGGGGGAAGGAGATCCATAAGAAGTCTGAGAAAAGATGGAAAAGTTTAGAAGAGCTGTTTTGGAGCATGGGATATGAGTTGATTAGGGAGAGATAATAGGATTGCCTAGCAGCAGTGAGGGTCCAGTTAAAACTATGTAACTTAAATTTGCAGTGGACAGAATAGTTGCATGATTTTCCCTACCTTTGTTTATCAACACTTGTACGGAAACAAAGGGCATTAATTGTGGGAGTGCTACTGACTTTGGATGGGTCTAATTGGAGATATGATACTATAGCTAGGAATATGGGGAGAATAGTGTAGAGTTGAATTGGTTCAATAAGGAATTCATTTGATTAATCTTGGTTCATATGCTCATCACCTTTTGCCAGTAGTTTTGCAGTTGTCTCTTAAATTGTATCCCTGTTTATTTTATTTTTAATTTATGGAATAAAACAATCCTCTTTAATCTGGTCTCTACAGAACTACAATAATGTTTTTCCTAAGATTCAGGTGTGATCATCTCACTCTGTTTCAATAAACATCAGTGTCTCCCTATTAACTCTAGGCTCAAATACAGACTCCCCTAAACCCCATCACAATAGAGCTACAGCTTAGTAGCCTTGGTTCTCACATTTTATCACTACTCTCTGATTCTCTTTTTGAAAGGTGGAACCATGAACTCTTTAACCTCCATTTAAGGAGAGCCCTGAGCACACACATCTCATTTTCCAGGCAGTCTCACTTGAGACTTCCTTGTCCTCTCACCTGGTACCTCCCCTCTCCCTTTTCCTGTTTTCTTTTGTATGCCATCTTACCCCAATTAGATTGTAAGATCCTTGAGAGCAGAAAACTTCTTTCTTGTATTTGTGTATGAAAGTACCTAAAGGCACTTGTATAACACATAATTGTTCACTATTGCCCCTCTACAAAAGGCCTTTTCTCATCCTTCAGTTTCTAGTACTCCCTCAACTTGCCAAATTTATCTTATATATACTAATATATGTATATATTTCATTTCCTTACAGGAATATAAACTCTGAGGGCAGGGTTTATTTCAAATCTTTGTATCCCCAATTTATTTGTATATGTCTGTATCCTCAATGCCTAGAATTGTGACTGGAACATAATAGGTGTTTAATAAATGCAGATTGATTAATTGATTCATTTACTCTGTATTCTAGTTAAACTGACACATGTTTTCTCTAAAATCAGACATTGTATCAACCCTCTCTGCCTTTATACAGGATCTCTTTCTTATCTGAAATGCACAATATCAAGGCTACTAGTTTTATAATAAAGGAAACAAAGAAGTTAATTGATTTGCTTATCATAGCACAGTAACCCCTGGCTCCTGTCCCAATATACTCCAGATACATTGCATCATCTAGCATACTATATTAACTCATCCACAGGTTTAGGATAGTGAATTAGGTTTATTAAATGGACTGAAACTAAAACAAATTGCTCCTACTGACTTCTTATCAGTTCATATTTAAGAAAGTTATAATACATAGTTTTCAAAAGACTCACTTTTTATTTTGAAAACCTAGCTTTTTTTTTCTTTCTTTCACAACTGATTGGTCCATTTAATATAACCCAATGGTGTATTCAGCCAAAGGCATATATAATGTCCTTAGGCTTGAGAGGGGCATATTAATTAAAATTATTTTTCAGGATATGTTCATAAATTCTTCTGAGTCGATTTGGAATTCCAAGTACAATGACAATTATTGTTGTTGCTAACATATTTTACAATTACAACTATATTTCAATTTTATAACTGGATTAGCTCATTTTTAAAAATCCATTTCTCTATTACTCAGATTCTATTTATATGAGGAAGTCTTCTAATATGAAATTGGATAGTGTACAAGATGACTGTTTTTAATGAAGCAATTAAATACTTAAAATCATAATAAGTAAGCAGCATATGGGAAATGATTGAAACTCTTGTTAAAAAGTGGTAGAGATATTCATATATCCTATGTGATTCTACTTGCAGATGGGGGGGCAGGTAATACATTCACAAACTATCTCAACCTCCATCTCAAGCAATGTAACACTGTCAATGGCCATAGGTTACATACCAACATACTGAGGTCTTTTCTTTCGGTTGTGGACCAGTGGAAAAACAGTTATCCCTAATTCTCAATAGGTGGTCAATATACCCCATTTTCAGAGTATATATCATGTGTGTGTATGTGTGTGTGTGTATTATGATGACATCCTGTTTTGTATCTGTACCTTTTCCTGAACAAACTCCGCTTGGATGACTTGCAACTTTAATCCTTCTCAAACATATCTTGTAGTTATGACACATCGTCAAAAGAATAATGACGTTAAAAATAAAGACTTTGGCTTCAGGATGAAGTTTGGAATCCAAATTTGGAATCCAAATTATTGTAATTTGGAAATTTGGAAGTTTGGAATATGTAAATTCACATGTGTGCACACACACATATGTGTATATATGCATATATATATACTTATGCATATTTGTGTTTAATGGTAGTGATTTCTAGGATGGGGGGTGGGGAGAGAACAAAAGGAAAAAAAGAAACTTACATTATTATATATTTCATTATATATAACATTATTATATATTTCAAACAAACAGCAAGTTGTTGCCAGATATTTAATAGAGAGACCTGGAATTTGATCCTACTTTTGACATTTACTGATTGTTTTACCTTGGTCAAATCACTTAATTTTTTAACTCAATCTCCTATCTATAGTACCTGTAATATTTTCTTCACAAAGTTTTGTGAAACTGAAATGAGATGATATATTGTTCTATAAATATTAACCTTATGAAACAGCCATTATTATCATATTTTCATGTAATTTGAAAGATCCTCTAAGTTTTCATAGGATTCATCTATCTTTTTATTATCTGTATTATTTTGTTGTAGATGTGAGTTCATAGGGTAAATTGTTTCCATAGTAATTTGCAAATATTTACCATGAACACAGCTATTTGAGTGACCAAGGGTTTCATAAAATTGTTTTCTTATTTATTTCCCTTTGCAAAACCAACTCCTCTAATTCCTTTATTTACATCTCTAAGAAAAAAAACTATGGTCATCCTCCCTCATCATCATCATCATCATCATCATCATTAATTATTATTGTCCTTTTCTATACCCATACTTTAAATTTTTCTGGTTTGGACTTGTCACAGCTTATGTTCCAGCAGACTAACTTTCAAGAACCAAGAATCACCTCCACCTCAAGTAGAAAGGAGTGGTACAAAATTAGTGGTAGTTCAAAGAATTTTCACAAAAATACATTTTATCTAATCTACTTATTTTTGAACATTTAATTATGGTGATAGATAAATTAGAATAGGGAGAATGATGAAAGGAGAGGAATTCTATACTAGGAAGAAAGAGTTCTGAGTTGTTACTTATTCCATCTTGCATGAGTCCCTAGAATCAGAATCCTTATCTATGAAATGAAATGTGTCTAAATAATTTCGAATGTCTCTTCAAGCTATGATATTCTACAATCCAAGAATTCATTGCTCTTGGAAAACTGGAAACCTCTTCAACAGTTGCTATATTCTTCTGACATAGCTCTTTAAACCATGGAAATTATGCTAATGGCAATTTATTGCTTTCCTAGGTGTTTTAACAAGTTATGGACTGTACATAGATGGTGTACTAATGCAGAATTCATCACACCTCAGCTATTATGCTCATGGATTTGCTCCTTGGAGTTTGCATTCTTTCAGAGTCCAGGCATGCACAGCCAAAGGTTGTGCTTTAGGGCCACTGGTGAGTATTTTGATTTATCTCTTAAGAATGAAAGCTTTGGTGAATGGCACTGAGCATCATGGTAAATGGCAATGCCTCATTCTGGTCACTACTAACCTGTAAGGCAAAATGTGACATTTTATAAACCATGTCATTCAGAAGTTACAGAGGATTTAATAGATAATCATTTATTCCTGTTCCAAAACTACAGATAGGTTGCAGCTGCTGTGAAGGAAGGAATAAAGGTACACATTGAAATGAAGGAAAGTTAGCAAATTTAAAGGGTTCAAATGTAGCTTAACCTACCTTATATAGAAAATTTAAAGAAAAATTATAATTAATAATGTAAAAAAGGTGAGGGTCTTAACGAAGGGACTAAACAGGAATGTGATAAAAATAATTATCATAAGAAGGTATAAACCCAGAGAGTTGCTCTAGTGTATAAAAATAAGCTATCGTATTAGTCTGATAGAGAATGCCATACGTACAGGATTTAGGATTATGTTAATATCAGTTTGTGATATCTGAAAAGAAGAAATGTGAACATTTAGATGCTAATCCCTTTCTACTGGCCACCAGCAATGATCAGAATAGCAAAATATTTTTATAACTAATCATACTTAGTATTTATTAGCAGATTATATTTCTTTGGGGTGGTCTTAATTTTTTCTATTTAATTCTTCTCCTTTAGATTTGTTTTCGGATATATTTGCTATGGACATTGGCCCTAGGGGATCAAACCTGTAATCATTTGAAGCAGTCAGTTGGTCAAGAAGCATTCATTAAACATTCTCTGTATGATAAGCATTGTGCTAAGCCCTGAGCAATCAAAGAAAAGCAAAAACATGGTCCTTGTTCTCAGGGAGCTCACATTCTGATGGGGAGACAACAGACAAAAAAAAATGCACCTAGAAGATACACAGACAGGTGTAACCCATTCAAACTCAGTGGGGGAGGGGCAGGTCTGTACTGCCAACTGTCTGTGGGTCCTTTGTCCAAATTGTTGAAGAGGATCTGACTTGGGATGTTTTGTGACAATATGAAGAGTGAAGATGGTGTTAGAGCTCTGGAGAAGAGAAACATGCCTGAGGAATAAAGAATTCCTCTCCTCTACAGAGCTCTCACATCAACTCTACTCTTCAATCACATCATCATTTTCTCCATCCCTCCAGCATCCTATTCTGTAGTCAGGTTGAGACAGAGGGCTGCCCTTCCCCCACCCAGCTTGCACTGGATTTGGAAGGTTATTACTTTCCATAAGAAATATTGCCCACAATGAAGATTCACTCTCTTCATTATGTAAGATAAATATAAATATTGCCTTGAAAAAAACAGTTTTGAGTTTTGGTTTTTTGCTTTTAATTTTTGATCACACTTCGTATTTTCTTTCTAAGATGAGTTACTTTCCATGTGACTAAAGCATAATCTATCCATAGAGCAGAACTGCAGACTTTACTATCATTAAAGATTTTATAGCTGAAAGTATTTTGTGATGGATATTTATTCTTAAAAGCGTGAAGAGCTTTTTAGCCAATTTTTCTCCTCTCTTTGAAAACTAACTCTCTCTCTCTCTCTCTTTCTCTCTCTCTCTTTCCCTTTCCACACACTCTTATATACAGTAAAAACTTCCACAACTGTTTAAGAATTAAAACAGCAAAATGTGATTTTTTGACGTACAATCATTCCCGCCCCCCCCTTTTTTTTGTTTCAATGTAGTCATGCCCTGAACACATGGGATTGTTGCACATATGCTTACTGCAGTGTTTGGGAGTGATGTAAGCTCTAAAGGATAAGATGCCACAACAGGCTGTCGAGGAGAAAATCGTAGAATTGGTTTCTCAGACTGTTTTCCTGACTGATTCACCAAATTTCAAAGCTCTGTGCTGACATGCAGTACAATTCAGTGCATAAGCTGATCTCCTTGGCACTTTTCTTCATCCTTGTACTCAGTATGCAATCTCTTTTCCCAAGCCAGTGATCCATCTCTAATCACAGGCATTGAACAGTCACATCTTTATTTAGAACAACTCAACTAAATGCTGCCAGGAAGTTAAAGTTCCTATTTTCATTTGATTTCTGAAAGATTTTTTTATATTTATTACAGTAAAAATACTGCTTTGAAAATTTCACATCTCTGAATACCCTAAATAACGCTAGATAACACTCCCAGTAGTAAACTGATATTACACAAGCAGCTATTTTGGTTGCTAATCTTTTATTTAATGTGTATTATTGATTGATGACAACAGTGCAACTATCTTTAGAAGGCAGGTTTTTCTGTCCTACAATTTATAAGGGTGTGGTTGACAGAATTTAACCAAATGTAAGCGAGGAATACATCTTTGAGAGTACATTCCTTAATGTATACTTCAGTGAATATAATTTAAGCTAACATATATTTCAATAAAATGTGTAATCCATTATATATATATATATATATATATGTATGTAAATGTTCTTATTGGCACTAATCATTAAATGAAATTTCATTCATTTTATTCAGTTTCAGTTGATACTTTTTCTCACAAAACCCCTTTTATAATGTATCTGTATTTTTTATAGAGAAGCTAATTTTTCTAGTTTTACATTTTGAATACTGCTTATTTTAAAAGTTTTAATAAACCATAACATACTTATACATTTCTATACCTATTTACATGTAGTATCTCTTTACTTTGATATTCATGGTAAGTAGTGTTAGAAGATGTAAGGAAAAGAAAATGCCACCAAATGGGAAAAATAGCTGGGCTATAGTTTAATAACATATATAAATCTGTTTCATTTATTCTTACCATTGTTACTGTTCTAAGTTGGTAAACACAATATTTCCCTGTGGTATGTTAAACAAATAAGATAAGGAGGAAAGATTGTTGTTTGCATCCTTATTTTGAAAGAGAATTGCTTTTATTCCAGTTGGGATAATGTTCCTTTGTGGTTTGTAACTATATTGTTTCCTTATTTAAAGTTTTGTTAAACTAATCTCTCTGTGAACAATATCAGTTCTAAATAAATAGAAATATAACTAACATATGCAAGAAATAAGCAATTTTAGGATGTAAACTTTTTTTCTGTGCCTCATCATTAGTTTTTTTTTTTAATTGTTGATATTATATTTTCTACAGAATTACAAAAAAAGTAACTTTCAAAAGTGTTTTCACTTTCAAATACTTTAGAGAAGTATAATTGAATGCTTTATCATTCTGTAAAATTATGTACTCTATATAAACAAATTATTCTGCATTTAATCTGACTAACATATTGCTTCAGAAAATATTGGAAAATATTAATGGACTCTAAAGATTAGTCCTCAGAACTGTGGCTGACTCTAAAACATTCATTCAGCCCACTTCCCTCTAGCTAGTTTTAATGAACAGAAGATGGTAAGATTTAGCGCTGAAAGGGACTTTAGAGAAGATTCAGTCTAGGCATTTTACAGATGAGGAAACTGAGACCCCCAGAGGTAAAGCAATTTGCCAGTGGTCACTCATGTAATCAATAGCAGTGGGACAGAAATGTCACAGTTCCTGTTATGTATTGTTACTTGTGTTCTATTAGCAACTACATATTAACAGACTTTCTTCTCACAACCTACTTGGACTTCAGTCTGCTCACTAGAAAGCAAAGCTTACACCATTCACATACAGCAGTCATTTTTACTTTGTCACACAGATTGAAACCTTAATTCATCGAGTACAATAGTGTCATATGGTTGTTCAGAACTTAAATTGATTTAGTAGAAGGAAACGATCATTTATTAAGTTCCTACTTTGTAGTATGTCCTGTTGTAAGTGCTTTATTAGCATTAAATAAATAAAAATTAATCAAATAAAAATATGATCCTCATAGCAACGCTATGAGGTAGGTGCTGTTATTGTCCTCATTTTATAATCGAAGAGACTGAAGCAGGAAGAGTTCAAGTGACTTTCCCAGGGTCACACAGCTAAAATATATCAGAGACCTAATTTGAACTCAGGTTTGCCTGACTCCAAGATCAGTGCGTTATCCCTTGCACCTGTGACATGTAGCCGCTTCTGTAAAGATATATATTTTTAAATGGCATTTTTATCTTACTTATAATCCATGTTACTGAAGTTTAAATGTACACAAGGAATTTATGGTGGCTGTATGTGTGTGTGGTGTGTGTGTGTGTATATGTGTGTGTGTGTGTATGTGTGTGTGTGTGTGTGTATATGTGTGTGTATGTGTCTGTTCGATGTGCCTGTATGACTGTGAGCCAACAATTACTTTTCCATAACAGGAAGCTAACAACCGCACAAGGCACAAGATGAAAGCGTGTTAAAGGTGAACTTCTCTAGAATACAAAAAAGGTTTAATTTAATGTTTTTTTTTTGTTTACTTGAAGCTTTTAAAATATCCTTTGTTCATTCAAAATAAATTTTTACCCAACAAAAGCCTATCGGTCCATGAAGGCTTCTGTTTAGTTTTAATACCCATTAGAATTCCATAGAAATGAAAAGTAAGGAACTGAGATAAATGAAAGCAAAACTTTATGGTCACAGAAATCCAGGGGATTCAGGAAATATGTGTCTAATATATACATACTTAGCTTAAGTAATATTGAGAATTCAAACAATCATAAATGTAATTTTCTTATTGAAAAAAGTCAGCCTCATTATATTGCAATTCCTATTTTTATTTCCTGGCAATCTATTAACAAATATAATTGTAAAATTACAATGCAAAGTGCTGGCTGCTTCTCCACATGCAAACAAAGTGAAAATTGGGGTTATTAGCCCAATAATTGCAGCTTAAAGATAATTTTTCCTGAAATTACCAAACAATTGAGGCAAACATATTTGGAGAGAGTTGGTTTTGTCATAATTACCTTAATTCTCAATTTCATTTTGGTCCAATTATTTTAAGAACAATTTATGTCTAATAAATAATAGTAACCATGAATTTAAACCAATTCGTTTGTGAGTATATCTAAAAATAATGAAACAATGACTTTATAGTTTTTCAATCAGATATGGTATTTGCATACATAGCTGCTGCCCTAATTTCTGATATCCTTAAGAAGCTCAAATAATTTCAGCTAGAAAAGAAATGCTTAAAATCTCACTTAAATGCACATATATATGTATATCCATGGCTGAAAAAGTACATAGGCCATAATGAAGGAAAGGTCTGTTTGCTTACCTTCAGATTGGATCACATATTTTATAAAGGCATGATTCTTTTCTCTCTGCATGGGCTTATATTTATCAGTGTAGTCAATAAGTCTTAAAAGTCATGCAATTAAAAATGATGCTTCTGAATTTGTTTTAGTTAATTAGCTCACAAAAGTTAGAAGCTGTGTATTGTAGGAGATAAAATACTGAATTCAGAGTCAGAAAGATTTGAATCATGTCTTAGGTACTAGCTATATAAATCTAAGCAAATCACTTGCCTACTCTTGTGCCTCAGTTTCCCTATCTACTAAAAAAAAAGAGCTGAGCTTGATCACTTTGGACATCTATTCTAGTTCCAAATCTATGATCCTGTAAGCCTGTGACTGAGACAAACAGTAAATTGTGAATCTCTGTCATCATTTTGTTTCCTTGATTGCCTTTCTTTTTTGCCTTGAAATTTGGCTATTTTAACTATTTGCTACCATTGACCCAAATTGTTGCTATTAATTTCAGGTCATTGTGGAATTAAATCAATTTTTATTTTAAAAAGAAGCATAATTTTTGGAGGAAGCATATATTTTTCCTTGCTTCTGTAATCAAAAGCAAAATATAGCAAATCAAGCTTTAATAATTTTATTTTAAAAGTCTCTTTATATATAATTTATAAAACAACATAATTAATATAAAGAAAATATGAAAAAGTAATATATAAAATGAATATATGTATGTGTGTATATATGTACGTATATATGTATATATACGTACATATATATATTATATATGTAAAATTTAGGGTAGGAATCACCAAGGTACAGATTAGGAGTCTTTATTTGTTGACTGAATGTCCAATTGACTGGTACCATCTCTGAATGCACAGAAGTGGAAGGGTTGTGTGAACTGCTCTGATTCAGTCAAGTTGATTGGGAGAGCTTTTTTGATAGACTAGTAGAATCAGCAGAAAGCCCAAGGTAGCTGTCATTCCATTCATACCACTTTATAAACAAATCATGGCATATTGAGTTATGTAGCCTACTGCAGCAGAAAGTGAAT